>CM022180.2:18950780-20279786 GCA_011420285.2 Erysimum cheiranthoides
ATACACTAAACATATTTAATTACGTAGCCATTTTTAGTTCCAATAATACATTTAGTAGCTAATAAAATAAAGATATTCTTGCAAACTAAAGTTACGAAGTTCAAATATTTGCGGGGAATAGCGATTGTGACTCGACCCACAACTTCTTAATCCGAAGTTTTTGTTTTTAACTCGTTGTCACTCTTTTGTTTACTTTTTGTGAAGTTTTACGGGAAAGGATTAAGCAGTAGTGGAGAAGTTTCCAGATCAGTGGCGGAGGTGGCGTGAAATGGGACGGAAACGATGAAAGAAAAGGTGAACATCCTTTTTCGCAGAGATACTACTAAGTACACCTCAAGTCGAACTATAGCTACTCGAATACCGTCGTTTGTGAGGGTTGTCATTTACACTTTTAAGACATTTTCCTAAGTTTATTTCTGGCTAATCTTATTTCGCTTTTCGGTATTGTTTTTATTTATTTTATAAATCTTCTATCAATTATGCTTTTGATTTAAAGTATTATGTTAATTTAAATATGGGTTATTGTAACTAATTTGTTTCATAACCATTAATCTTTTTGTAAAATATAAAGAAAGAGTGATACATGATTCCTTTAACTATAACTAAATTAGAAGAAAATTTGCCTATAAAAACAAATGAGAATTTACATTTTTCTTCACATATTATAAAAGCTCAACACAAAAATAAATTCATGTTCTTAACATATTTTAAATGAATAAAAAATTATCAATTTCCACCGCTTGGCGTAAGGCGGATTGCTTGGCATGTAGTGCTACTGCTCATGGTAGAGAGTTCTTGTAGAGAAAACGAACGCCTTGTTTCGCTCTCGTCCCTGTCTTGATTCACAACACAATAACGACACAAACTTTGGTAACCCAGTTCACGGCCGCAGCCGCTACGTCTGGGGAGAGACTGTCCTCTCAACATCCACTAAGGACCATCGGAAAACACCTCCGACGTGGTTTACATCGAGATCTCTCACACCCCACCGATTACACTTTATCGGTTTAACAATGAAGAAGAAAGGATGGACAAGAGAAGAGAAGAGAACCCATAGAATACCCGAGAAGAACTCTATCTCTCACCAAGCTCTCTCTATCTAAATCTCTCTCTCACTCTCTGTCTCTCGGAACCGCCTACGGAGAAAACGACGGCTCTAGCTTCCTCGTGAAGCTTCTGTTTCTTTAGTAACCAAACATATGGGCTTGAGGCAAATGGTTTGGCCCAGTTAACACTTGAGAGATCAGATTATGGGCCAGCAACTTAAGGAAGACTCAGGCCCACAACTTACAGTTCTCTTACGTAAGTAGTGTTTCTTCAGTTTGGATCTCCAAACCATATGTATAAGTTATATTGAATATATGATGCCAAAAAAAACCGCTTCATTGTAATAAATATTTTTATCAACGCAATTAAAAAGATCTCAAGCACGCCAATTAACTAGTTAATGTTAAGAAAAATTTAAATTTAAATATTTTAAAAAGTGTAAAAAGATAAATATAATTACTTATTATAGTTTTAAGTTATGAGCGCATAGAGATGAATTTTTATATTTTCTAATATGATACCTTGATAGGTTTTCGTATCAGCTCATATAGGTTTATTGCGTTTTATAATTGTTACTATAATTTTATATAGTTTTATTTTTATTTTTATTATGGTGGTAGATTTTGAGGATGTAGAACAAACCATATGTATCGATGAATGAAGATTTGAGTGATGTTTCAATTGATTGATCTAGAAGCTATCATCATATGATAAGATAAGTTTTGATCAAAACATAATTCTTTTGGTATTGATTTATATGTTTCAATAATTGGTTTTGAACTCTTTTCTTAATTTTTAGTAGGTTGATACCCTATGATTTATTCATTAAATGAAGAAGTGAATTTTTTTTAACGTATAATATATTTAACTTTTGATATGATTATTTAGGGTTAGTGTATTAATGTTTTTGTGGATGCGAAGATTTAGAGACGTTTGATATGACTATTGTATGATAATAGAGGTTTTGATCCAAATGTGACACTTTCGTATGGTTCTACACGTTTTGATAAGGTACGAATTCTTTTGTCAATGTTCAGGAGGTTGATACGTAAAGATTGATTTTACCGGATGAATATATGAAAATAATTACTAAATAAATAAAAACCTTAAATTAAGTAATTTATAAATATTTTACAGAATATCTTATTTTGTTTTTTTATACGGGTTATAAAAGTTTTAGTTATAAAGTCTCATATACGCGGATCCTAAGTTTTTTCTCTTACACGAATTATAATTTATATGAAAATAATTACAATTTTAATACTTAAAAATTTTAAAAATTAAATTGGTTAATTTATAAAAAAAATTTACAAAAATTTAGATTTTATTGTTATACGGATTATAAAATTTTAATTTTAAATCCGCGTATACGCGGGTCCTAATCTAGTATATATATATATAACACCTATAACTGTTTTTACAAGAAAAAGACGTAAATTTAAATTTTCTTTTGGTCATATCAAGTTTTGATGATTATGTTTAAAAATTAATATAAAAAGCTCAGTAATTTTTTTGACAAAAAACTATTGCTTAATGTATTGAAAAATCTAATTGAATTTTATTCATATTGTACTAGAAATTGATGAGAATTTTTTTGTGACAAATTATACGACTATAAACTATCAAATAACATCTACAATAAATTATATTTTTATTATCAAATTCTTCAAAACAAAAAATAAAAACTGTATGCTTAATTTCACATCACACTTCAGATATGGGATACATCTCATTTTTTAATTTCTTCTGTACAAATTTTATACAAAAACATGTTTTAGGCTAGGTTGTTGTCTTTGTACTATCAAGTAGTACTTAAGTAAAAATAGTTCGAAAAAAATGCTGAAGGTTTAATAGTGAGTGATGTTATTTTTTTTTTTATGTATTGGATGATGAATTGATCAATTAGAATAGCAGTTAATTTTGATCATTATAGATGATACATCGTCATTAATAAAAATTATAGATTTTCATTTTTAAAGAGATCTTGGCAAAAATTAAAGCGGATTATAACAATACTAGGTTAGATCAAGTTGGCAAAGAATCGAAATTGATTTTTTTTCATTAATTATTAATATTGAAAAAAGCAAGCTAACCAAATTAAACAAAATTTATATAGAAATAAAATTCCACATGAAAAAGCCAAGGAGTTGTGCCCAAGCAAATCCTTTCCTTTTTTCTTTGTACGACTTCCGCTTATTGGCAAACACAATCAAAAGCAATTCGGAGACCAACACAATAATGTGGACCTTGGCGGCCTCGGCCTCTCCCCCGTCCCTGAGGTGCTCCTTGTGGAGCTCCTTGTGCTTCTACTTTTGGCGCTCTTTTACGTCGCCTAACTACCTCTGTCCATCGGCACAACACCTTATGAACTTCCGCTAAGCAAAAAGAAGTATCATCCTTCAAAACCTCACGAACCATCAGAGATCTTGCTATTCGTCTTGGTCATCAGACGTCTCCTTAGAAAAGAGAAGAAATTAGGTTATAAGATTTATTATAAAAAAAAACCTAGAGAAAATTTGTTTATTTTCAGTTTTCACTAACTAATCAAAATTAAATCCGAGTATTTTTATGGAATTTTCCAAATACCTTTTTTGTTGGTTGTTTTGAACAACGAGGATGATCTCTTTCGGGAGAGAGAGGATGATATCTTTCGGAACAGCCACAAAGGCAGGAGAAGGAGGAGATAGAGGAAGACGAAGCTTTTCGAGCTCTTCAATAAGGGCGGTGACGATTGGTTTCGAGCGGACAATAGCTTCATCCTTGTTTAGGATTTTCCCCTGAGAAATCGACTCTTCAAAACCAGTGATTCGGTTGTGTTTTTTGCGGAGAGCACAGAGACATTTGCTGATGAGAGCCATGATTTGTTATCCTTCTCTGGCGGCCATGCTGATTGAGCAAACGTCTGAGAAAGATACGGCCATTACGGCTGAGGAAATAAAAGAAATATAGGATGATAGTTAGGGTTTTAGGTGAAATTATTTGAGAAGGTGTTTTAGAGGGGAAATGATAAGGTGTCATCACCACATTCATTCTCACAAGGTTAATTACAATTAGGGGTTTAATGAATAATATAGATTTACAAGGAATGCCATTAATCTATATGATTATTTATTTATTTAATTTTTCTAATAACCAAATTCAGTTTAAAAAAATTAAAATCATATTCTCGGTGTAGCAACTTTTAATTCTAAATTATAGGATAACAATTTCTAACTCAATAAACGATAGTATTACTTTTAAATTTTTGACTAAACTAACTAAATGATTTATTCTGATTTATAGAAATCTTACGTATTATATTAAAAAATCGTCAGCTAAAGTATTATATATTTTAATATATTTTTCAAATAAAATATAATAAGCATATACAATATAACTTAAATATTCTTATCATTTTTATATAAAAACTTCAAAATCAATACAAAATTTACTAAAAATTAATAAATATAATATATTTTGTAATATTATATTATATTTACATATTTATAAATATTTGATGGTGCCCCGGACAAAAAATGGTTCTAGATCTGCCACTGATTGTTGGCTTTAACAATAAGAGATGTCTCTCTATACCTCTACTCTACCTATTCCTTGCAAATTTTGATTGCATATATATTGTGTTTTTGATTCGTTTTCCTTTCCTTTTAAGATCTTTACTTATGGGATTTACTTGTTGTTTATTCGGTTTGAAAGCTCATTGAGTTTACTTTTGTAAACCCTATTTACTAAAACGTTGTTAGTATATGGTGTATCAGGTACATCTAATCACATTTGACTCTCCATGTAAATAGCAAATAGTAATATAAATGGTCATTTTTAATTTTGATTAGAAACAATAAAATAAGCAAATGATGTAATTGAGATGGTTTTTGGTATAATCATAACGGGCTCACGTTTAAATTGGCCCATTTAAAACTATCGAGTCGAGTCATCTAATCATATTATATTTATATTACATTACTGGATAAAGGAATTAGGTTCTAGTTAGAGAACGCCGCCGTTATACAATACAATACAACCCTTCGATTTCTTCTTCGCTCTTCTAGCTTGTTCTCTCCCCCGCTGATCTCTATGGATGATGATGATGATAATGATGGGATGATTCGGTATATGAAGCAATTCGAAACCGCAAAGACGGCCGTTTTCTGGGATAAGCAGGCTTGCGGAACTCCTGGTCTCAATACTCTCCAGGTTGCGCAGAACATTAGGTCGGCCCTTGAGGAGCTGAATTATTCCGGTCCGGCGTCAATCTTTGCTTATTGCGATACCGAGGAATCTGGGTATTTTCCAGATCCCAAGAGGTCTCAACGTAACTAGAACTGCTAGAAGAAGATGAAGAAGAATAGTAGTACCTATCGCATGAGATCCCATATCAATTGGGATTTGAGAATTTTCAAAATCCCAAATTATCGGTTTCTCGTTCTCTTCCATAGCCATTATCAATCACATCATCTTAGCTTTTATTTTATTTTTGCTTTTTGTTGTACAAAACTTGTTCATATTTCATATGAAGAAAATGAAGCGAATTCCACTTATGAATTGAATATGACTTAACGATAATGTGATTTTTTAGCTATTAATATTAATGTTGATGTTGAATTGAATATTACAATACATTAATTTGAAAACACAACATCATAATATTATATGCATTAAAATGATTTAATTATTTTTGAAAATTTCACACAAATGAGTAATAAGATTGGCATTCAGAGGGTACAAGTTGAATTTAGAGAGAGTTAGATTGATTTTGTAATTTGTGAGATTTGTTAAATTAATTTTGTTGGTGGATTTGTGTATTTCAAAATCTAAAAGTTTTTAAAATAAACAGTTTAAGGATTCAATATAACACTATTGTATTTTGCAAGATTGTAGTTTTTGCAATATTGAAATTAGTGAATCCTCAAGGAATGTTGATCCTTGTTTAATTTTCTAGATGTTAATTATGCATTTAAGGCGAACAACTATTTGATTCCGATCTCAATCAATTCTTGTGAGAAATCAAATTGTTTCAAGAGAGCCATCGAATCCTTAAGATCACCGAAGTCACGTTCAACATTGTGTCCGGTGGTGAATTATTTAAACATTTAAACATTTGAACTTATGCTCTTTTCGGTTTGCTAGTTTGATCTTTTATCTCTTTTATCATCATCATTTATTTCCGTAATTTTGTTGTTTAATAGTGTTGTCAATCGAAATTGTGACATATAAAATCATAAATCATATAACTAAGCATACTGATTGTTTCGCGATGAGAATAAAATACACATTGCAATAACTCATACGTAAAGAATATAACCAGCCTTGAAATATTTATTTTCTTTACATTTAAACATGTATTCAACTACATGTTTAGCCCAATACATATTGTTCTCGGGCAGCTATGGTCATGGTTAAGCCCAAATATGAGGCCCAAATAACTCAAAACCAATAAATAACAACACTATTTATTTTTTGATTAAAAATATGAAATGTTAAATTTATTGATTAACAAAAGCTAAAATTTACAACAAAAAAAAAAAAAAAAATTACACACCAAAACCGAGTTGTTTAAACAAATTTCTCAAAACATAAAAACAGAGCCGTGGAGGGGTTAATAGTTCTGTCCATCGTTGAGTTGTAATACTAATAGCCCACCATGCTTTGAGTCGGTTGAATATTGCAGCGACATGATGCGATGCCTTATAGCCTCGTTAATGAAGTGTCTGAGCTGGGTAGGAGTGTTATGACCACGGTGTCGCCTTCCATTTGTCTCTCGCCATACATCATAAATCGATGCTTGAAAGGACAAAGTCAATAAGATTAAACTTGGGAGCAAGGAGACTTCGTATGGTTATCATTCCAATTGGGTGTAATACCGTGTTGTAAAAGAGGTTCACTTATAGCTAGCCAAGCCGTATAGGTGTATGGATAAGCAAAAAAGAGGTGATTGCGGTCTCAGCCACAAAGCATACAAGACTGAAAAACACCCCAACTTCTAGGACGCTATCCAGTGGCAAGTCTATCTTTGAAGGCTAACCATGTGAAATGTGATGGAGTATCGGGGTACCTGATGATAAAACCAGACAATGAGGCTCCAACTCACTCGGAAATGCCGATAAGCTTGGTGGAGAGTGGGTCTGAACTCACCTGCTTTATAGCGCCATAGAGGTATATCCTGACCAGCCATAGATGAAGGTGGAGGAACCTCTCTCATACGCGCACTTAAATCCCCAAATAGAGTATATTAAACTTCTAAACTTGCAAATGCCCAAATTTTACATATACTATTAATTTATGATAAAAAAACGAGAGAGAATAGGAATCAGATTAACTCAGTGCCTTAAATAAGCCAGCTAATTTGCGCAGTATGCTTCATCCACAACTTACTAACTCATCTCTTGTAGGGCTCAAAAGGATATCTCTGAAACTCAGAGCCAAAGGTGATAGACTCTTCGTCGAGTTTCTTCTTCAACCTCCTCCAAGTCCTCATCTTATTAGACTGTATTAATCCTTTATACAATGTCTCAAAAGTTAGCTTTTGTGGCAAGAAACCTTTCTCTATCATCTCCACAAAGTACCCACAAGCCTCCTTCCATTTCTCCTTACTACACAACCCGTGAATCAACGAAGTATACGAGTCCAAATCCGCACCCGTTTCACTTGCTTTAAGATCATCCCATATCTCTTTCACAGCCTCCATCTTCCCCAAATTGATAAACGTACCCAACAAAACGTTGTACGTCTGCGTACTTGGTTTACACAATCCATTCTTCATCTTCCTATATAGATTCATTGCCCCATTAGCATCTTTTCTTCCTTTATACTCTTTAAAAAAGCAATTATACGTCGCAGAAGACGGGCTTATCCCATTTCCCACCATTGTTTCAAGCAACTCTTCCGCTTCCTCTAATCTCCCACAAGAACAGAGACATTTAACAACCGAAGTATATGTTTCAATCGTCGGACTAATCCCTTTAGCCTTCATCAGTTTCAACTTATCCAACGTCAACTCAGATTTATGAGCTCGACTATACATATGAAGCACAATCGAAAAACTCGTAACATCAGGTTCAATCCCCCTTTGACGCATTTCATCGAACACCTTCTCTGCACTTCTCACATTCCTCTCAAACCTCTCCTCCGGATGCAAACTCGCCGTTCTACAAATCCCATTGAGCAAAACGTTAAACGTAACAACGTTTGGTTCAATCCCTGATTCAATCATCTCCGTCAAAAACCTCTCCGCCATATCAATCCTCTTAAGCTTACACCAACCAGCAATCAAAATCGTATAAATCTTCTCATCACACCCAAACTCTTCCTTCCGTTCATTAAAAACCCCAACGGCCATTTTCGTGTAACCGTATTTACAAAGAGTATCGAGAAGAAATCCGAATTCGACAACACCGAATCGACGATTCTCGAGAAAGCAAGGAGCATCATCGAAAGCACGAACAGCTTGACGAGTGAGACCGGCGGCGATTAATCGTTTGACGAGGATCAAAAACGTTTCCGGAGAAGGTTGATTCATCTCGACGATGAGTTGTCTAACGACGTCGAATTGACGAACACGTCCGAGAATATCGATGATGAGATTGAAGGAGGTTAGTGTTGTTGTTGGGGTTGAAGGAGAGGGTAAGGAGCGTAAATATTGGAAGAAGGAGAGGGCAATTTTGGAATTGTGACGGAGACGGAGGAGAGTTTGGTGGATGAGGTGGGGAGTGAGGGAGATGCCGTTGAGTTGTAGAGATGATTCCATGAAGTGGAATGGGTTGTGATTTGTTATAAGCAATTGGGAGATTAGTTCGGCGTCGGAGGAGGGTTCGAGTTTTGGGAGATTGAGTGTGAATCCGGCGGAGGAGATGGAGGAGAGACGACGGTGGAGTTGGTGGAGAGGGAACGTTGGTGAGAATTGCTTCAGAAGCATTTTTGCGACTGTGTTGTGTGTTTGACAAAATTACAGATTATGCCATGAACCGTTGATGTGGGAGATTTTTAGAAGTTGGGTCGGGTCGGGTTAATTGAATTGGGTTCCGGATTTATTTGGCCGGATTGATTTAATTTTTGGGCTAAACACATTAGGTGTTTTTTTAGTTTGTGTTTGTAATTGTTTCCGTGCTTGGCCCATTTAATCCCAAAATGTCACGTTGGCAAAGTTGAAGGTTGTGGAGCTTGTGGTGGCGAGTCACATTTTTGGATTTCTTGGTGTAAGGCGAATAATTGAGTACTGGTGTGGGAATGGTCACGGTCTCGTGACCAATATTGTAGTTTGGGAATAAGACTGTTTTCCTTACATGGACTTGAAACCCTGTTTGCCGGGTCGGGTTTGGGTTGAATATCAAGAATTTAGTGTAGAAAGAAGAAAATTTCTTAAAACCAAGGGAGACAGACAGAGAAAATGCCAAAATAACAGCCAAATTGGAAGGTGAAGAAGGGTTGTGTAGGCTATGAAACAGGAAACTAAAAAGAACGTATTGAAAGAGATCAAAGTACATCCTCCATCTTTTTTATCCATTCCATTTACAGTATCTTCTTCCTCATACAATTTTCCTCTTTTTTGTTTATTTTGTGAGGTTGATAATGTTGAGTTTGAACTTTGAACGAGTATAAACAGCAAGAATCATACAAAATAACGGCGATGAGTTTACACAAAAGAAAGTATTTCTCCTTTGTTTGTCATTCAAGAAAATGCCGGTTGATCAAAACCGTTTTCAAGGTTTTGCAATCTTGGAGTTGATTGATGCTAATCTGTACGACTTCTTAATCACTCATTAACCATATGCTCTCTATCTTCCACCCACTGTGGATTGGATTCTGCCAAGGCATGTTCCAATATTTTCCCTCTCTTCACATCTTGAGTTCTTCTTCGGTTCGATTCAAGTGTTATGAGCAGAGCTGTTATGTCGGCAGGACTGACTCCGCCTACTCTGCTTGCCTGCCCGATCGTCTCTGGTCTCACCTGAATTAACAATCGCTCACATCATAAGTTATAGCTATAATTACATTGATCCTACTCAAAACTACTTTAACACACCTTTGAAAGTTTTTCACGCCCTTCATGGGATAGAGTTGTCATCGCATAGTAATCCAAATCCTCTGGAAGTCGTCTATGTTGTTGGTGGACCATCTATTAAGGATTTCTTTTTCAATTCGTGTCCAAATATATCCAAGCAGGCAAGGAGTATTTAAAGGAGCAATGTAGCAGACAAAACATACCTGCTGCAGTTGGTTTTGCTGGCGCACAATGAAACCTTCATATTTTATATCGATCTCTACACAGTCTTTCTCCATTCTAGATAATGTTTCATTTCCAAAGCCATGTTTCTCAAGAAGCTTGTAGTGGATATGTGGTTTCTTTAGTAGACTCTCTAGTGTCGCTGATTCTTTGACTGGCTGACTAGACACATTTGAAACTTCAGCAGCCAAATCACCTCCTGCAACTGCAAGCAATGCACTCATTATTCTATGCAATGCACCAAATCCAGATTTTCCAAGTCTAAATACGTGTGCTTGAAGAGAGATAGAGAGCTCTATGTGTTATAACAGCAAGTAAAAACAAAATTAGGGAGTTTTATCAAATTTCTTGTGTGTAAATACACTCACCCCGCACATCTTTTTCAAAGAACTATACCATGTTGAAATGGATGCAAGGATCAATGGCATAAACTCGTTCTAAAAAATAAAACTTCACTTGGGGGAGGAATGGAATAGGGAGACAACCTGAAATCTTGACAGTTTTCAGTCTCTTCTTCTCTTCTGAAATCCTTGTTTGCTTCTCTTGGTATAATTTCCATCGTCTATCATCAATCAGTCCAAGTTCACGCCCCAGAGGCGTGAGTCGACTATCCGCATTATCGAATCGAAGAAGAAGCCGATGTTCTGAACGGCTGTCATTGAGAAGAAAAACATATATTTGACTATCCCATTATCAAACACACATTATTGGTGATGATAAACCCCATCAGGCCGACTAATAAGGGTGCCACATACAAGACGTAAGTAAAAATAACATTTCCAGATGTCTAGTTCTAAGAAAATCTTCCTAAATTAACAGTTATCTCTAGCCTATCCATACTTAAGTGGAGTGGAGGATTGATCTTGAAAATATAAAAGAATGAAGGAGATACGATAATGAAGAAGAAAATGAAATGAACTGACCTTGTTAGCATGCGGTATGGCTCTCTTAGGTCCTTTGTGACTAAGTCGTCAATCAAAGTACCTATATAACTGCTTTCTCTCTCAAGAACAATGTGCTTCTTACCGTCTGAATGTCTGGCAGCATTGATTCCAGATATAATACCCTAAATTTGAAATATATAACAGAAATTGGTTTCACTATATGTTCAAAGTCTCAACAGCAATTTCATTATATTAACAATATTTTTATTTCCACATCATCCAAGTAAACCTATTATCATGAATCAAGGTTCATTATTAAGGAAATTAAAATGTCGTACAGATCAGTCACCTGTGCAGCAGCCTCTTCATAACCAGTTGTGCCGTTGATCTGACCAGAGAAGAAAAGACCTTCAATTTTCTTCGTCATAAGGGACCTGGAACACTGATGAGCTGGCAAATAATCATACTCTACAGCATAGGCATGCCTAAGCATGGAGCAATTTTCAAGTCCTGGCAAGCTTCTGAGAAGTGGCAACTGCAGATTCTCTGGCAGGCCAGTTGAAAATCCCTATGATAATACGAATCAATACGAATGATAATGATACCAAAGACATTACACTCTAACAAACAACTCATAAGAAGATATATACCAGGCCTTGAAAGACTTAATAATTAGCAATTAAGCTAAGATATATTTGCCCTAGTCTTGAAAACGCGACTTACAAACCCTCACATTAAAGTACCGAGCAGTAATAAACTTCAGGTTTGTTCTAACTATACATAAAGAAAATTTCTGGACAAGCATATGTTTAGATATTAACATATAGACGACAAGCTAGGTTCTTTATCATCCTTACTTCACACTTTTTCACTACCGAAGACGATAACAATTAAAGAAATCATAATTAAGGTATGCATCAACCTGCACATAGATCTCCGGAACATCTCGGCCCTCTGGTTCGAGGAATATTTGATGGGACTCTTTGTCTTTGAACCTAACAATCTGAAACCAAATAAGATTTTAAGACTGGTAAATTTATATAAGAATTTTTAAAGTACATCAAAAGCAGTTTAAGAAAGATGGTTAACATATGCTTTGTGTCGACTGTATAAACAGCAAATGCAAGATTTTTAGAAATTAAAAGAATCATCGTCAACACTAGAGAATAGAAGGGACCTTCAGGACTTTGCAAATGAAAAATGACGAAAATATAGAGCAGTAAGCAGGAATCATCATATAAAATTGCTACTGTGACATCATCCAAGGTAGAAACAAAGAAATATCATAAAACTGAGAACAATTTAGATACGATTACTGGTTTGTTACTCCTTGAGAAATGACTTACACTTACTGAACCAAGAGAAAACAAATCTACGGAACCAATGGGATTGTTCTAGAGAACCAAAACTCTCCCAATCAGCTCAATAAAATGAAAGGTAGAAGGACCATGTCTAATGTAACTTCCCCTTGGTCAAGAAAAAGATAATACAAAGCAAAGAGGTAAAGAATTTACCTTGTCTTCAATGGAAGGGCAGTACCTAGGACCTTTTGCTTCAACCCATCCACCATAAGTTGGGGTCTCATGCAAATTATCCCTGATCAATTGGTGTGTGAACTTTGTCGTGCGAGTTAGGTAGCAGCACATTTGCTCTCTCTCAATATGAAAATCTGGGTCGAAACTAAACCAGCTGACCTGAGAAAATAAAATTAATGTTAGCATCTTCAAATACAAAATGTTCATGAATCACTTTGGTTAGATACCAGAGAAAGAAATGAAATATTGTTCCATTGGTGAGAAAATAAGTTTATAAAGCGCCAATGAATTTGGTCAAAATGATCTCATCAAGAAAGTCTAAAAGACTTTTGCGTGCTGCCTAACTGGCTACTCGCCGACTGAGATGCTTTCACCCATATAACCATGCAATATTGATCCTCAATAGGCTACTTTTATAATTGTATAATGATACCTCTTCGTCTCCATGTTGAGCCTCCAAATTGGAAAAGTCTATAGTCCGACGATCCACACGCGCTGGAGTACCAGTCTTTAAGCGATCTGTTTCAAATCCAAGTTTCTGCAAATTCTCTGTCAATCCTTGTGAAGCTGACTCGCCAGCTCTTCCAGCTGGCATAGACTTTTTACCGACCCAAATTTTCCCACTCATAAAGGTTCCAGTGGTGAGAATAACAGAAGGTGCATAAAAGTTCATCCCGAAAAATGTGGCTACGCCTTCCACATTGTCATTCTTCCCAACAAGGATATCTGTTACCATTGCCTCTCTAATACAGAGATTTTCAGTGCTGGCATACCAAGGAAAACTTATTGTTATTAGCCAGAAAAGAAGATATCATAAACAATTGTTAATAAGAAACATATACACCTTGTAATGAGGAAATTTTCAGCATCTTACATCTACTTGAGAATTATATCCAAAGCATAGCACCAAAATCAGAGTTGTAACCCCAAATAAGATCTGTAAGCAAGAGGCAAACTTGAGCTAACCTTTCCACTATCTTTTTCATCTCCATGGCATATTCCCTTTTGTCGGTCTGAGCACGTAATGATCTTACAGCAGGGCCCCTTGAGACATTTAGAATACGCTTCTGTAAATAGCATCTGCACTGTTAAGAGATAACATCAGCGGTAAAAATTTTAAGGCATATCATAAGATGTTCAGTGACAGTCACAGATAAGAAACAGTATCAGTGTTTATATTTACACCTACAAGTTAACAAAGTAAAGGATGGTGGGTGTTCTTTATAGTGAAAACATATAACAACAGATAACTGTAGTAACTGAGATGCTTGACAAAAATATGGAAAATGAGACTTAACCGCTACTCTAGAGGAGATAAGTGAAGATTTATCAGAGCTATATAAACACTCAATTTGATCCCCTTGTCATAATTCTGACTCCTCATGCTATCACAGGTACAAGTCAGACAAATTCTTATAATGGAAACAATCCTCTAAAGCTAAACTCCAAACCTCAGCTAGGACGACTGTATTATATATATTTCAAATTTATTTAGCCCAGTATCATTGCATAATCCAAGAGTTTCTTTGAGATTAGAAATGGAATACAATTACCTGTCAGCAACTTTCCCAATATCACCTCCAAGTGCATCAACTTCATGTACTAATTGTGATTTTGCTGGTCCACCTACTGCTGGATTACAAGGCTTCACGTAACAATATGTCACTCTCATATATTTCTCCTAACAAATATGTAGACACAATTACGATTGAATTCGAACCTGCCAAGCTATTCGATCGAGGTTTAATGTGAGAAGCAGAGTACTAGCTCCCAATCGAGCTGAGGCTAACGCCGCTTCGCATCCAGCATGTCCCGCACCAACCACAATAACGTCGTAGGTCGAATCAGACGTAGCACCTACAGATTACTACTAATTCGTTTAAGCAAATGCACAAAACTGGATAAGTTCACCTGAAAATTGGAGATGAGAGTGTAACCTGGAGAGGAACTGAAGCTTGCAGCGAGGGGACGGTTAAGGAAGAGTTGGCGAGGGCGGAAGTTGCGGCGGAAGAAGACGCAGAGACGGGGAGAATGAAGAGGTAAGGAGGAGGAGAAGAGACGAGAAGGGACAATACAAGGGAAGCTGCGGAGATGGCGAAGACTGACGGAGGCCGTTGCGGTGGCGCTCATCTCAAGGCGGAGGTTGTGAGTGGTCGCGTAGTGATGGAGCGGAGCCAAGAGGATTTGTGGTAATTTTTGAAGAGAAATTAAAACTTTTTTCTTTCCAGCAAACGTTTGTGGCAAAAAAAAAAAAAAACGTTTGTGACAAATGATTTTTTTTCTTCTTTTTTTTTAACAAGAAAGTTTATTTTACAATATCAACATAACCCGGTAAGTTCACACCAAAAAAAAAACATAACCGGTAAGTGTTATAAAGTGGAAGAATCCACATGAAAAAGCCTATTAGCTAAGTAGTGGAATCCCAACTTCAGAGTTTTGTAGTTTTGTGTTACACATTGATAGACTTGTTCTTTTCTGACAATATTAGTGTTCATGTGGATTTTGGCTCAGATGATTTGTTGGATTTTTCGTGAAAGGTATCATATTCTTGAACCGAAACAATTTTGGGAATATGTTTGAACTTTGGAAAGCAAAAGAATATTGAAACAACAATATTGGCCTAGAAATCGTCAAGACGCTCAAATCAGAATTTAGACCATGTGACTGGACCAAATACGAAATCTTGGTCCATTAAAAACTTTAAAATAAATGTTTTAGGTAAAATCAATAAAGATCTACTACATATAAGTATTTAGATCTCTAGAAAGCGCT
This sequence comes from Erysimum cheiranthoides, assembly GCA_011420285.2. Lineage (NCBI taxonomy): Eukaryota > Viridiplantae > Streptophyta > Magnoliopsida > Brassicales > Brassicaceae > Erysimum > Erysimum cheiranthoides. The sequence goes on from CM022180.2 coordinate 18,966,236, forward strand.
AATTAGAAATATTTTCATGAGTACGAGAGACATACACTTTCATAAATAATGAGTGTGATATGTAATTATTTCTAAGTTTGGGCAAACAATTTCATTTGATCATGGATAGTATGTAGGGTTGTCAAAATGGATCAAGTCTTATGGTCGATTCAATTCGACTTATAACTCATCAACCCTAGTAGTTTGAATGCATTAATAGGTTAATAAGTTAATAAGTTAAATAAATTGGGTTTTAATGGGTTATTGATTGTTAATGAGTTAATCATTAGCCCATCAATTGATCTATTATCAACACAACATCATCATCATCATACCATAATCATCATATTACCATTATCATCAATTCATAATTTTCCCGCTAAAAATATAAATCATCAATTTTTCTTATTAAAAATTTGAATCTGTAAATTTCTGCCAAAAACATGAACCCGAAAATTTTCTGCCAAAATCAAAATCCACAAATAACCTGCCAAAAAAAATTGAATCAGCAAATTTTCTGCCAAAAATGTTTAATCCGTAAATTTCTCGCCAAAAATATAAATCCACAAATTTACTGCCAAATATGTGAACTCGCAAATTTCCTGCTTATAGAAAATAAATCCGTCAAATACTCGCAAAAAACATGAATACGTAAATTTTCCTTCAAAAAAGGGGAACCCACTACTTTCCCGCCAAAAACTAAATCCACAGATTTTCCACCAAAAAACATGAAATCGTAAGTTTTCGCAAATTTTCAATCAAAAAATTGAATCCGTATATTTCCAGCCAAAAACCATGAGTCCGCAAATTTTCTGCCAAAAACGTGATTTCGCAATTTCCTTACTAAATAGCTAATCTAAAATTTTCCGCCAAAAATTATTATGATGGTGAAGGTGATGATAATGATGATAATATTAATTAATATTATATTTTTATGTTAATTATTAATTGATTTATTAATTGATGGGTTGATGGGTTAACTATTTAACTCACCATGCTGAAAAAAAAAAAGAAAAAAAAACTATTTAACTCATTAATTTATTTAACTCTCAACTCATTAGGTACGTAATACATTACCTAATGAGTAGTACTTTCAACTCAACCTAATGAGTTGAGTTGGGTTAAATTACGCATTTTGACATTTTTAGTAGTACGTAATACAATATTTTCTTTTTGAAGATTCAACTTTTGTAATAATTTAGCAGCTCTAAAATAAACAAATCATTGATTAAGTTTGAAATATACATATTCAACTCCTGTTTTAGTTTTCAAGTATATTAAAACATTTAATAAGTTATGTTTCATAAATTCTTAGCATTATCATCTACTCAATTTGCTACAATAAAAGTTTTTTAGTCAAATTTTAATTTATAGTTAAGATAGATGATAAGTTTTAGTCAAACTTCATCTTAAATTTTAGTTAACCTCATATTAACAAATATAAAATATTCAGTTATGATAACAACAAAAAAATGAAAAATCATATAAGTAGAGGTTTTCATGAAGATCTAAAAAGTCTTAAAAGAAAAACTATTTTTCTCAAGAGAATTAGTAGTATGAGAAATATGGGTTTCACAAAAACATTTGTGACTATTATCCTTGTAACAATATTGACAATTCCATTTTCAAATTGCAACATTTTAGCAAATCCGCGTAAGTTGTTATTATTCAGTTATCTTTGATTATTTAAAGAGCAATGGTTGAACATTTTCTTTTCATAAAATATATGTTTTAATCGAATGTCTTACATACACATACATATATCTATAATTTGGGGTTAAATTGTACATTTGCAGCAAACCAGCAATATGATCGTTGCATTGGGCCATGTCTGAGATTTTACGGAAACAGACTATGTTTCACAAAATGTAGGAACCAGAAATACGACGGAGGACAGTGTGATTGTGGTCCAAGAGGCCAAAGTTTTCCACAATGTTGTTGCTACAATTACAATTGATACTCTTATTAGAACTTGGCGATTTGAGTATTATATTTTTCTCTAATCATATTTTAAACGAATGTATTTTAGATTATATGTTGCTCTTCGACTCTTGATAATAAACTAAATAAAGAAAAATTAATACTACTTAGCTAAGGAGTGGAATCCTAACTGCAGAGTTTTTTGTTACACATTGATAACATTGTTACATTGTCTGTGTATGTATATTTTACTCCCTCTGTTTTTTATTATAGGATTTTCTAGGTTCTCAGATATAATAAACAAACATATTAAAATACATTATTTTTTGTGATTTATAATTTCCAACAACTCTAAACCAGTAATGTTTAATTATTTTTCTTGAATCCTATAATTTATTACTAACAATTGTAAATAGATAAGTGAAAAAATCCATCTTTTTTAAACCAAAAATTTTCAACAAAAATACTATATTAAAAAACAGAGGGAGTAGTTTTTTTGTACTTTATTTGTTTGTACACTAATTAGGTTAAACTCTTGTATAGATATAGATCTTTTAGCGCTTCATAATAATAACAGAAAAAACTTTTATAAAATTGTTCTTATTCTGAAAAAGTTAGAAACTTGTTATTCTGTGACAATATTTGTGTTCATATGGATTTTGGCTAGGGATGTTATGTAGGGTTTTCAAGCTCAGCCTAGCCCTATTTTATTAAAGCTCGGTCCTTTTTGAGCCCTAACCCTTTTTGAACCCTGAAAATTTGTATAAGAGGACTGAACCCTTTCTAACTCTTTAGTTTTTTTTCCCACTTTTAAGGAATAAGTATGTACTTATTTTTGTTAATATTTTTTTCATAAATAACATTTTAAATATTTGCAATAGACTTTTGTTACTTATATTTTTCATAAATAACATTTTAATTTTTTTTTGGCTTGTATTTTATAAAAAAAAAAATCATAAAGATTTTCCCTATAAAATAATATAATAATGAAAACACAAATTGTAGGAAGATGAACACAAGGAGAAAACAAATTGTCAATATTTGAGACTTTTTAAAACACAAATTAGACTCGTGACCAAAAAAAAAAAAAAACACAAATTAGACTTAAGTTATTCTTAAACGGTTAAACACTTAAAACATTTAAAATTTTCTATATTTGAGACTCTTAAAATAAAGAAAAAACAAACGGACAATTGTAATACATGATTTTTTTTTTAGATACAACTTTTGTTATAATTTGGCTTCTGTAAAATAAACAAACATTGATTAAATTTGAAATTTACATAGACTCGTTTTTTTTTAAATTTATATGTTTCATACATGCTTAGCATTATCATCTCTATTTTAATTTAATGTTATAAAATTTGTTTTTAGTCAAATTTATAGTTAAGATAGATGATAAGTTTTAGTCAAACTTCATATTAAAGTTTAGTCAACCTCATATTAACAAATATAAAATATTCAGTTATGGTAAAAATAAAAAATGAAGAATTGTTCAAATTTGAGATTTTACTCGACAAAAATCATATAAATAGAGGTTTTATTGAAGATCTAAAAACTCTCCTAAGAAAAACTATTTTTTCTCAAGAGAATTAGTAGTAAAAATATATATAATGGGTATCACAAAAACATTTGTGACTATTATCCTTGTAACAATGTTGACAATTTCAATTTCAAATTACACGATTTTGGCAAACTCGAGTAAGTTGTTATTATTCAATTATCTTTGATCATCTGAAGAGCCAATTGTTGAACATTTTCTTTTCATAAAATATTAGTATCTTTTAATCGAATGTCTTACATTTGGGTTGTACATTTGTAGCGAACCAGCAATATGATCGTTGCATTGGGGCATGTCTGAGATTTTACGGAAACAGACTATGTTTCACAAATTGTAGGAAACAGAAATACGATGGCGGACAGTGTGATGCTACTATAAAAGGTCAAACTTTACCACAATGTTGTTGCTACAATTACAAAAATTGATACTCTTTCTAGAATACTCTTTCTAGAAATTGACGACTTGAGCATTATGTTTTTCTCTTACCACATTTTAAACAATGTATTTTGCGTTATCTGTTGCGACTACTAAATTATACTATTACAATACTAGCGTTTTTTTATGTCTTGGCATCCTTCACCAAACCACATGGTTCGATTATGCTCAAATCAGAACATGAAGTTCATTTTTAATAAATAAAATTGCTTTTTGATTTTTGCTTCGGCGACACTGAGAAACGAGACTACTGTTTTAAACTCTTGTTTTATGATTCTCATCAACTTCCTCCTAATAACTAGAATGTCAAAATCAGAAACTCATAACAAAAACAAAAGAGACAGGTTTGAGATGGGAATAGGAAGATTATTGTAATGGAAATTGGAGTGCAGAAGATATGGCTTGAAGGAAGAGAGGATGCACATCATCACCAGAGAACACATCCGACTCTAACTTCTCCATGTGAGGCCATATCTATAAGACATGGAGAAACAAGTCAGATTCAATCTAAAGCTCTCTTACAACAGCAACCAAAGCTTAAATTATTTTTACCTCGCTCGCATATTGTCTTGTAAACGCCGTGAGATAGCCAAGTGTTGATAAGCACCACTGTTCTCTCTCACCGACTTCGCTACTTTTCTTTGGGTTTCCATTCTCACTATCCACGTCCATCGCAGATGACTTGTCATCTTCTGCACCAATAGATTTTAGATCCTGCACTGTTCTCACTTTTGTTGGATCTGGGAGCCGTTCCTTCAACACACCCAAGAAACTTTGGAACAGCAGGAGCAGTAGAACCTATCCACAAGGTAACTAGATAAGCTTCTAGTAGATCAAAGGAAATAATAAGATCATCTGCTGCATTAAACTAATATATGATACCTCTGTTTCAGAAAGGGCTCTGTTAAGAAGGGCCTCTTTTGCCTCTAGGGACTCCCGAAGTGATAACTCCGCTTCCCCTGTCTTCTCCACTGTTGATTTTAAACGCTTCATCTTCGCTGGATTCTCACCAAGAACGGGCTCACCCTCCACTAGGATAAGTTTGCTCTCAGCAGCCTCCAACTCTACTCGTGCATTGGCTGAAGCTTTCTCAGCAACGAAAACATTTTTCGTAATGTTTGATATATCTTTCCTCAAATCAGAGATACGGTTATAAGTCTTGTTAAGAGCATTGCCAAGTATCTGCACGGAAAGAAACAAAGTTCAGAATATAAACAAACTTGCTCAGCAGAAAGTAAAAAATATATTTCTGTTGAGGATGATAACGAATGAGTTAGAACGCAACTGACCTCCCATGACTGATCAGACACATGGAATTGATCAACATTTTCTGGAGAGAACACCCATCTTACAATTGCCTGATTAGATACTAGTCTATAACCCATCATCCTATCGATTGCCACCGCTGTCATTTGTGCATTGTTTTTCCAGTATGTACTCACTTGAGATAATAGCAACACCTGCTTATCATTATCAGAACAAAGTTTTGCAAATACTTGGCCATACCGCTCCAGGACAGTGACCAAATGAGTAAAACTTTTTGATCCGATGTCAAGCAAGGTCTGTACAACTATTGTAAGAGTGACTTCAAAACCATGAACTGGGTATATCATTTCGTCAATCCACACCATCATGTCACGTGCACTTTGTTTTTCCTTGACCTTCTTGCTCAGTTCAGCTGACAATTGCTGTTCTTCTGTTTTCTCTTTACCCTCTTCCAAGGAATACATAAAATTCGGACCAGCCTTTGGAGGAAGCAATTCTTCTAGGGCACTCGCACTCTCAATGCTCTGTTAGACACAAATAGAAAAAAACAGTATAGCCTGAGAAAGGATATGTGATGCTTAAGTTTGGAATAATATATCCATGTGGATAAGATGATGAAACATTGATTCCCCGCAAACTGGAATAAGATAAATACCCCTAGGCTAAGAGAAAGGATATCTGATGCTTAATTTTACCTGCTTAATTTTATCCCAATAAGACAAGCGTACTTCTCTTTGCAAAACCTCCTGAACAAATACACGCTTAGGGGCCCACTTGGGAAGGTCCAACACATAAGCCCACTCTTCCCACGGCCAGATGAATTGGAAGTTGGATCTGTTAAGAATGGAAGTTATCGGCATGAGAGTAGAGAACAAAACAAAATACGTAATCAACTTCATGTCATAAACAGATTTCTCAATTTCGACAAATCAAGACTCAAACACGACCATTGTATCACGTAAACAAATCGTCAGTAGGAAAAATTAATGTTGACTGAGAATCCATATTTCATGTTTCAATAATTCAATCATGAACCTTATAAAGAAAAGATGATAAGCTAAGGTAATTTTCTATCATATATGGAACATCCACCAAAAATACGACAATAAAGCACTTACAAGTGGTGAGAAAACCAGAGGATAAGGCGCGTCCTAGATTCCATGTCTAAGTCAGAAATTTTCTCAAATAGTGCACGAACAGCGCCAGCAACAACAGCAGGAAAGGCACCCGGAAGAGCCTAAAATAATTAAATATTTGGAATCAGTTAGAAGAAAGAAATGGCACCAGGGATTAAGAAACCGTCAAATGATCAGAGTAATCCTGTGTTGCTACCTTACAAAGATCCATAATCACGAGTGTATAATAAAGAGTCTTGAATGGTGGCTGTGGTAGCAGCAGTATCTAAAAAACAGCAGATCCAATTGTTATATCTAAAACCCACAGCTCTGAGAAAAACTTATGGAATTATTTGGTATAATCTGACAGAAAAAGTATGATTTCATATACAACGTGAATACTCACTAGAGAGATAAATCCCAAAATTTATACAACAGAACTTACCTGAGAAAATAATGTCTCTGCCATAAGATACTCATACCGAAAAGGAACAGGAAGATTAGCCATGTAGGATGCGCACTCCTTCCGACTAGCTTTGCAATAAATTAATTAGTGAAATAAAAGTCTATATAACTGAACAAGGCAAACAAAATTTAATAACCCAAAAAAAAGAACTTCAGCATAAGCTAAGATGTAGATTACAAAACAACTATATGCTAGGTATTTCTAGAACCATCATAATCACTCAAAAAGGTTCAACTAGATACTCAACGCAAAAACACTAGCCCTTAGTAGTAGCAAATAAGTCACCCAGCTGAATCAGTGACTAACTCTTGAACTTAGCTTAATACACCTTAAGCTAAGGTTAGAAATTTAGAAAGCATGTGACTAATTTGTCATGGTTGGGAGGAAAAAACCAAGATCTACACCGAAACTAGCATGCATGGAGGACAGTCCACTTTGCAAGATAAATATAGAAGAAAATTAAAAAAAAAACGTCAAAAGCACTCGAGTTTTGCGAAAATACAAACCATCCATTTAAATAGAAGAGCACATCCAGCAAATATTCCTCCACGACAAAGCGATCGATAGGTTGTACATCCTGCAAGTTAGTTACAGAATCAGATGAAAGGGTAGACAAAGAAAAGGAATACAAACAGACATCATATAACCCATATATCAATCTACAGATGTAATAGGTTACAGAATAAGAAAGATGTTGACGACTGGAATGGTAGCAAGTGTAATAAACTTCCATCAGCATGGTATATGTCCTATTCAGATAAACATTGACATCACAAACCAGAATATTACCTCCATTTTATTAGCTGGAAATATATTCAACCTACGAATTCTCTGGGGATATCTCGTCAAAGCATCATGTTTTTGCTTGCCACTGTATGCTCGCGAATGATCAGAAGGTGGACTTGGTTGTTCCATACATTTAATGGGGCGTAGCTCATGAAACTTTCCAGCAACGAGTTGAGCTTCGAACGAGAGATGAGGCCTAGGTACTAGCACATTGAATATGCATGAAATTGTCGTCAATAGTAATATAAAAGTAACATCTCTAGTCAAATGAACTGATCAAGTCGTAAGGCGAAACAAAGTAGATAAGGAATTTAAAGGAGAGGGTTGTAGAAGATTGCAGTCTTTGTAATACAAAGAGAAATAAAAAGTTGACAAAATATGCATACCACTGTCAAGTTTCCATCCATTGGAAGCCAGAGACTGTATTCGATCCAATAGATCCTCCACGAAATCCTAAAGAGACCACATACGAGAAAGACGAACGAGGCAAACCAAAAGTTACTACACCATGATACAAAATTCAACAGATATCTATCTCAAAGAAATATAGAAAAGCAGAGAACATAACGTCACATAGAGATAGAGTAAAATCCATGCATCTTATTTATACATCTGCCAAGACATCTACCGAGACAAAATCAAAGGGGCAGCTAACACAAAGCAAATACAACAACTTCAAGAATTAAACACTAGACACAAACCTTCTCTGCAAGGCTACTTTCAAAATCTCCGTTGTGAAAAAAGTTTAACCCAGAAGTAGAAGAATTCTTTCGGATGCTCAAATAAGCTTGTATCCCAACTAAAACTCTTTCAATCTCATCAGGAACTTGCTGCAAGCCAAAGGGAAATTCAGCGGCCATAACAAGTTAAAATAATAGTTTACAACAATACATATAGAAGCAGACTACCAAAGTTGGTTGCACATCCAACAAGGGTGACATCATTATAAAACTGGAAGCGCATATCCAGTATTCTAATAGCTTTCAATGGAAATATCATATTTTTCTAGAACACAGTTACCAAGATATATACAGGAATGTCTTTAATCCAAGAGCAGTACCTCAGCGAGTTCTGATCCTCCCCACGGGAGGCTGGACAAGATGCATATAACGTAAAAGTCAGCTTGTGGCTGCCATGATGGATTTCCTTTCTCTTCATCCACAGTGGTGGCAGCAGATGATAACAATGTTTCGAACACGACAATCAAAGAAGCAGGTTGAATAACCTTACTGCACAACTAAAAACCCAAATAAAACATGTTAGAAAAAAAGAAAAAAAAAACATCTCAAAATTTTCACAAAGACTCTGCTATATATACTTCGCAGTTTATTTTCCAGACGCTTTTTGTGTATTAGAAAACTTTTTTTTTAACAACTGTGTATTAGAAAACATGAACGTACATATCAAATAAACAAAGCAAGCATGAAACAAGATTAGTAACCATACCAGGGAAGTCATAAAGCGAAGCAATATACGGATACTGTTGCAGTTGCCAGAATCTAAAGCGTCCTGGCATGTTCAACCCAGTAAAAGCAGTCACATTAGAAACAAAAGTAACTGAGAAAAATTATTCTATCAATTTATCCTTGCCCTTTGATGTACATATAAGATTATTCACCTGGAAATCAGCATGGACACTTTCTACTATCTTCCGGACAAAATCTTCATTCTCCAAGTTCAACAAACCAATCTTAAACATGTACAAAAAGACATCCATCAAACTTCGAAGTATGTGTATCAGATTAAATTGAACTGATATACAACAAGGAACAGAATCTCAGTTCAGAAATAGATCCAAATGCTGAACGCAAAACCAAAATGCCAAAGTATGTCTTCATGAATACTACTTACACAGAGATAAGAAACATGTAGACATCCTAAAGAAAAAAACGAGATATACACAGAAAATATTCGAGCGTTTTCTTTATTACTCAGAAGTTAGAAATGTTAGAGCTGTACAGGTGTTCTGTTAGATGTCACCCCAAGTAATACCGCCAGTAGTATGAATAAGTAAATTTCTACAATATGTTATATATGCTATAATAGACACAAAATGATCCACCTTACGGGAATTTCCATTATTATTAGTGTTTCTGAAGTGGTTTTTCAAGCTAAATCCTTTTGTTATTGCTTCGAGCTAATAATTCTTCCATAAGGAACAATTCACAGATACCATACCAGACTCAATCAAAACCTCTACCTACAAAAAGACTTACCAAAGTCCCATACAAGGGAATCTTATGAGGCAATTGTTGAGCACATTGCAGTAGAAACTGTTAAACATGAAAACAAAACAAAAAAAAATAATGAGAAACCCAAGACAAGAAATAACATCCACAGATTGTAAATCCTAAATATCAAAAAAATTGAACAACCAACAAAAATTGAAACTTACAGGCAAAACTTGATCCCCAGAACGCTCGATTTCTCTCCTAATAACACCAAAACAAGTCTCCTGTGTATTACCCAGAAAAAAAAGGAACTTAAGGAAAAAAAAAGAATTAGGGTTTAAGAGGGAAGGTGAACGGAGAAAGTACTGACGATATGGTCTTTGTAGTCGGAGGAAGTGCCGTACTCAGGACCCTTTTCGCCGATGCGAAGGAGAAGAGTTTTCCAATTGCTCATCTTTTCCGAAGGGGTTTTTCTCTATTCTTCTTCTTCTTCTCCTTTGTATCACTCACTTTGGTCACTGCCCTAGTTGTTTTATGTCTCTCTCTCTCGTCAAACAATCTGGCAATCTGCTAGATTTTTTTTATTTTTTCAACCAAACAATTTAAATTACAAAAAAAAAAAAAAAAACTAAACAATCAAGAATTTAATATTTAATTAATAAAGAGAAAGAAAAAAAAAAGTAAATATATCACGAAATTCACTATATTTTGTCCAGAATTTAGAAGAAAAAAAAAACACGTTAATTTTTGGAAGTTGTGACATTTTGATCATCTCTTCAAACCTTGTTTTAGAATTTATTTATTTGTTTGTCCGGTAAAAAATAAAATTTTATATATAGTATGATAATTCTTTCAATTTTTGAATAGAGGAGCTGTGAAAAAAAGAAAAAATCAGATCTTATGAGGAATGTCAAATGGATAGAGACGTGAGTTAGCCCAATGGGCTCGGGGATTTAATGGATTAATCCACTAGGATTATGGGTTAGCAATGGGTTAAAAACTAACGTTTTTTTCCCTATCATTATGTTTTTTTTTTTTCTTTCATGTGTTACTTCTCAAACTTTTTTAATTTTCCTCCTCCTTTCTAATTAAGAAGAAGAAGTCTCTTCAACGATTATGTAAACGTTTTCTAAGTTATTAATACAAAGACGTTAACAGTCGTTTCTATGCTTCTTCTAAAGTCGGTTCTCGTATCTCATTTTACTTTGTTTTAATTTTGTATTTGTTGGTGACTCATGGGATTCAGAAAACATGGCATCATTTTCATCTAAACGATTATAGTTAAAAATTTATTTGTTTTACTATCTTATTTATTTCTGTTTTTTACTACTACTAAACTTGCATATATATAAATCAAGGTTAGAAATATAGAGCTGTTACACTTGGACCTACACAAATAATTGGACCTACACAAATAATGGAGATACATTTTGTAACAACCTCGTAAACAGAAAATATTTTATTATGTGTAGACTGTAGTCATTAACCTATAGTGTGCCATATAATTCTTCTGTTTGTATTATAAACCAATGGGTGAAATTAATGGAGAACAAAACTGGCATTGACTTTTCTATTTCCCTACGATTCTGAAAAGATAAAATTTCCCTACAATAAAGAAAATTTTTCCTTCATTACTGAATCAATTAAGAGATATTACTTCGCAATTTACCTCTAAAAGGAAGAAAAAAACGAAATTCATGAAATCAATAAATTACAGCGCAATAAATTCATGCACATACCTTATTGTTTACTTGATGCAACTCATGTATTCGTATAATAAATGTGTTTGTGGTTTATAAAAAAAGTTGAAATTAAACTGTACTGATTTTTTTTGTAGATGAGTTATCTAGAAATGTACATGCATAGATGCGTAAACAGATATGTACTACACAAGCAGTAGTATTAAAAGCTTATTTCAAATGAATGTTGAATTAGCCTATTAGATTATAGAAAAGTAATACTCCATTAGGTTATAGAAAAGTAACATTTTAATTCTTTTTATCAAACACCACTTACAAACTGAAAAATAAATAAACAAATGAACTACACTCTTTACTCATTCAATTTTCATTTAACTTTTGCGTTTCATTGTTTCAATAAACAATGAAAATGAAAATGTTATAAACACATAATTCTAGCACTCTATTTTCTTTCCAATTATTTTAACTTCATGATGCATATAATGTAAAAAAAAAAATTTGGGTTGAATAAATTTGACATTCATTCAAAAAAAAAAAAAAAATGTTATAAACACAAAAACACAAATAAACACATGTACCATAACCATATATACTTTTATTCAGACACACACACATTATGAACGTAATTTAAAACAATCACAAGTAATATTTAAAAACAAGGAGAGATTACACAAAAATTTTGTGACAAAATAATTAATCATCAATATAAACAATAATTAATCATCAATATAAACAGTGACCTATATTTACATATATATATCATGAGAGAGAGAGAGAGAGAGAGAGAGAGAGAGAGAATCTTGTAAGGAGAAGAAAAACGACTTTTCATCCATAACCCTAAAAGAGAGTTGTCTTATTGTTGGTCTTAATTAATTTTCATCCTTTTATCATTTCTACATAGACTAACTATGTCCTTCCCCTTTTCTTGTTACGAATATCTCCAACGACAATAAATCCATCTTTTCGGTTATAGGTGAGAGATAGAGATATAGATTAATTGTCTATGGAAGTCTCAGGAGGAAGCAAGAGTGATGAGAAGTACAAGAGTTGTCTAAGAGGTCACTGGAGGGTTAAAGAAGATGACAAACTCCGGAATCTCGTTGTTCAACACGGTCCCAAGAACTGGAATTTCATTGCTCAACATTTTGAGGGACGATCCGGTAACTATATATAGATCTATATATCTAGCTACTTATATTCTTTTTCTTTTGATTTATCAAGAAGATCACTTGAGTATAGGGTTTGATTTTTCGTTGTTGGATTTAGGGAAAAGTTGTAGATTGAGGTGGTACAACCAATTGGATCCAAACATCAACAAAAGACCCTTTACAAAGGAAGAAGAAGATAGGTTATTGAAAGCTCATGCGATCCAAGGGAACCGATGGGCTTCCATAGCTAGGAAGTTCCCTGGGAGAACCGATAACACGGTCAAGAACCAGTTTCATGTTATCATGGCTAGACGTAAACGTGAAGGAGATGTTTCCAACACTAATAATGATACTCTTATTCCAAGCCTCAACAACTTGAACTTTGGGCGTTGGTGTTACCGGACTACGCATACACAAGAATCCTTCCCTTATTGTTATCCCGATCTTGGATCTTCATCGGTCTCGAATGATTGCTATGGAAGTCGTTTAGACAACACAAGCTTGGTGGGTTTGGATAGAATTTACTCATTTCGTTGGATGTCTGATAAGAGTTCAGTACAAGATGGATTAATTAGCAATCTTGCGGATGGTGGGGGTAAGAACGAGAATGATAATGTTACTTTCATTGATTTTCTTGGGGTTGGGTTAGATTCTCATTAGCTCATATATAATATCATATCCATATAGTTATTATATTTTTAAAGATTTAGTTATCTTATTAGGGTTGATGTTTCATTTTCAAATTTTCGTCCGAATTTCTTCTTTTTTTTTTTTGCCCGGAGTGCTACATCTATATGACTAACTCATACTTGTGTTATTTGAGTGAACCTAAGTTATACCATATATATACACATATCGATACTGCATGCATGTCAGCGTATTAAGTATAATTATACTTACCGTATGGTACGTCACCATACAAAAATATGCATTTTCTTGCAATAAATCGCAACAAAAGTATGAGACGAACCTTTCCAATGGAGTCCGTTGCAATACAAAGGCAAGGAAATAGTTGCAACGGATTTAAGACGTGTATTTTCTTGTAAATGTATGCAAAGAATAGTAGTAAGTTTAGTTTAAGTTTGGTTTTGTAGACAACTTTAAATATTGATATTTTCAAAACATTATAATTAACTCAAGATTCATGGATTGTCTTGATTCTTTTATATAGTGGGAAGCTAACTCATAAGTCTATATATGTCTCCACAAATATTGTAAAAAGATCAGATCATGATTCATGAAAACGTTGCCATTGGAGATCATCTTTCATGCAAACGGTTTTCACTTTTCAAGCAGATATATTTTTGCCAAAATCACAAATATTTTTCCTTTTGGGTTGTTTTTGCATCTCTTTCATCTTTATTACTTTTCGAACCTGAAATTGAAATATCAGAAAATATGTGTATCCTACCTTAATTATTCATACACATAGAAGTATAGAACAAAAAAAATGTAACAAAATTGCAACGAAATCCATTGCAAACAATAAAACAATATTGAAAAAAATTCCAACTCTCACAAGTGTACATCTATAAAAAGATTTGCAACCAATGTGCCAAAAGTCAAAACCATTAAAAATTTCCAATTCTTTCATGTTGACCAGATTTTACCCCACGTTTAGAGAATTAAAAAAGGAAAACTGAAGAATTCAAACTTTAAAATGGATTTGACAGATTTTCTGCAAATGCATTGCAAATTTGGAATCATTTGGTGATGTTTGCCACGTGGATTTGAGGTGGGTGAAAGCTTTAGCACACATAGTAAATTCTTACTTTGCAACGATTTTACTAGATCCATTTTCAAAATTCGTGATTTCTAACTTTTTGTAGTACCACTAATTCTTTCGGATATAAAATACTTAATGGATCCACATTCAAAAACATTGCATTCGTTATAAATTTTGATCATAATCATCATCAAAATCAATGACAGATATATATATATATATATATATATATATATATATATATATATATACTCTAATACAAATCTTTGATTATCTGAGAATGGAGTTTAAAACGCGAGCAACAAGCAAAAGAGGCTGTAGTTGAAGAATTAGAAACTAACAAAATCAAAGATCCCATGATACAATAAAGATGAACTGACACATTATTTTGAAGCAAGATATATATGTTAATCAAAATCTTATCTCTCCACTCAATTTTTGATGTATAGTTTGAAGAAACGAAAAAAAAAAAAATAGCAAAAGAGAAGTTTCTAGGCTTGATACAGTAAGCAACAATAGGATTTCGCCAAACGAATTTATAACACTAGTACTGTTCTAAGTTGATTATCAGAGATGGTCACAACAAAAGATTTCTTCTCCTACAAGAAACCAAATCTCATATCCTTGAGTTGTATATTTTGTAGAGTACTTCATAGTAAAACACACAATAAACTCATCTAAACTCTAACAACAATGATATAGTTTTGAGTGTCACTTGAACATACAATTACATAAAAATAATCTAAAACAGATTAATGTAAACTTAATCAGTTTCTGTAAACACCCAATTTAGGGGTGTTAGCCAACTTATCGATTGCTAAAATACATTTGTAAGAGAAGACATAAATGAAAAAAAAAAAAAAACTGAAAAAGATGTGTGTACACAAAACCTGTATATATGTTTGGCTAACGTGGATTCTCTAAAACATATGTGGACTTTGGTTCATGTGAGGTTACTGGACTCTCAGGAAAATCCATGTCATCTCCTTGTGCCCATGACCCAACATACTGCTGAACCACAAGAACAGACACAGTGGCTGCAAAGTCTGATGAAGCAAGCAAATCTCCAATGGCACCAAGCTCAGGACACTCACTCCAATCGGTTAAACCTGCGGTGAGAGGAGACGACATTCCTTCTCCTCTTCCAACTATAAACAGATCATGAGAACTGTCCATTGATCTCACTGCTGCAACTGTCTCTTCCCCATTGCTCACCAATTTTTCTATATACACAATTGACTCCAAATCTGCATTTTCTGCTCTGAATGCATTGATGTACTCATCATCAAGTTGTCTTTGCTTTTTCTGGTCCATGTTCATCTTTGGTACCTTGAGGTCACTCTCACTGGTCGCACGTGTGGAAGCAGTTTCTGTTTCATCTTCATCATGATTGAACCGCAACACTGTTAAAGTGATACCCGGATGTTGAGCCATTCTCCATGCATAGGCCAAGGCTTCTCTATCATCTGGACCACCAAAAAACAGAACAGCAACTTGGAGAGAGACAGTGTTTGAGTTGAGCCTTGTGGCTCCATTGAGTCCTCTGTCCACGAGTATCCCGACTGAGCAAGGCGAGTTTTCGAGTAAGTTTTGGTTGACTAAACGGTAAGCTGGGTTGGTTGCTTCCATTCCTCCATCAACTGTTTGTTGTTTGTGAAATGGTACAATTATGAAGGAGACACGTTTGTCCTCTGCTAAACTACAAACATCTTCGTGCATTGTTGAGTAAGGTGAGATAGCTGTTAAAGGTTGAACAGCAACAAATGCAGCATGTTGTTCATAGTTCTCGAAGGCGTTGATGATATGATCTGATTGAGCTTGAGTTCTGTTAAGCGCCGGTCGTCCTGACTTGCGAGTGTTGTGGACAATCAGCATTGCAGAAGCTCGACCAGTGAGCTCAACAAGGTGGAGAACATAGATACATATGGGAGATCTCTTTGTGGGATATGAAGCTTCAAGAAGGTTGATTATAGTAGGAACATTACGCGGTGTATGGACGCAAACCAATACTCGAAGCTCGCTGTCTGGCTTAGTCTGTTGGATTGTCCTTCTCTTGTATGAAACAGATTTTTTCACTGGTCTGTATAGGACTGTTACTATAGGGGTGATGACTCCAGTCATAACCAAGGCCACAAGCACCATAGTAGCAAATGTCTCATCATCCAAAACCTTTTGGTCTTTTCCAACATTGAGTACTATCATTTCAACAAGACCTTTAGTGTTCAAGAGCAGACCAAGAGTGATTCCTTCACGAACCGGCATCCCATGGAAGAACGCAACAATAACCGTACCAATGACTTTGCCAGCACAAGCGAGGAAGATAACGAGCATCAGAGTTGCCCAAGTGGCAGGGCCTTGAATGGAAGCTATATTAGTTTTGAGACCACTTATAGCAAAGAAGAGAGGTAAGAGAAGGCCAGAGACGAAATCTTCAAGCTTCTCAATGAGTGTGAGACCAAGAGGCCCATTGGGAATCACAAGACCAAACACAAACGCTCCAAAGACTGAATGGGTTCCGATTGCATCGGTAATGAAACCAGAGATCATGACTCCTGTCAATATAAGGCATATATAAAACTCACTATAGTTCTCTCCTTCAGGGGTTTTACGTATGATCCAAGCAATGCCCGGTCTCACTATAAAAATACAAACGGCGATGAAAACTGCACTAGAGATCATGACCCAGAGGGAGGCAAATGAAGTTTTGTCACTCTCGGCCAATGCGATGGCTAAGGCCAAAAGAATCCAAGCAAACATGTCGTTAACCAAAGCTGCAGACATAGATATTCTCCCAATCTCGGTATTGATGAGTTTAAGCTCAGCAAGAATCCTCGCAAGGACCGGGAATGCAGTAACAGAGAGAGCAACACCGAGGAAGAGTATGTAAGTGCCTTGGCCCAAATGGTCTTCTGATCGATGCATAGAGAAAGAGAAGGCAGCACCAATAAGGAATGGTAAAACCATACCACCAATAGCAATGGTTAGAGCTCGCTTCCCGGTCTTGCGAACCACCATAATATCCATCTCTACACCCACCAAGAAAAGGAAGTAAAGTAAACCCACATTAGCCATTGTTTCAAGTACCATCACACTTCTTTGAGGAAACACCGTGTTTGCGAATTTTGAAGACCGCCCTAGCACTGATGGCCCTAGCACAATTCCGCCCTGTAAAAAAAATTAAAGCAATATATAAATTTATTGCCAATTGGTTTTGAGTTGAAAACTTATCCAACGGGTTTACTCACAAGGATCTCGGAGATAACACGAGGTTGGCGAAAAGGCTTGAGGATAAAGACGAAGAAACGAGTGACGACAACAACCAATGTTAGCTGAAGAACAAAGAGCGGTAAAGAGAAATCGAGAGGATTATCGCCTTGCCAAACTCCATTGGTGGTGATCATGCTTGGTGCGTAACATATTATGGAAGCCTCCGTACTATTTTCTTCACTTGTCGCCATTTTCCTAAGAAAATTAACTTGAATTGATTGAAAGGTTTGTTGTGTGTTAATTTGCAGGAAGATACATACGTACACATAGAGCCATATGAGATAAGGAAATGGATTCAAAGTTGGTGGTGTTCCGTATCATCCTCTCTGCTCAACGAGTCAAACAACATCATTCATCATTTCTATTTTTGGTCTTCTTTTCTTTTATTAGGACTATCACAATTATTTTCAGGTGTTTAGCTAACCGTTTATTTTTTAAATTCCTGATATTAAAATAAATATTACATTAATAATTATTTTATTATTAAGAATGGGTTTTACAGTGTTACTGAAGAAAATATAATTTTCCCAAAGCATATATAATAAAAATAAACATGATCGCAATTCGCAAGTGATGGAGCTAAAGTTCTAGGGAAATTTTGTTTTGATGCATCTCATCTTCCAATAGAATGTACTATATATCTATCATCTGCAAATATCATTTGAGAAATTAGTGGGCTTCCACGAACTATCTTAATCCATGCTAAGAAAATTTTGCTTTTCATGTTAAGCATATATTTGAGATAAAAACTCAATGCATAGAATGAATATGTAGAGTGGAATTAAGTAGATTATCTTGTCTATTTTTCCTCGCTGTGGGTAAATGAGTTATTTTGGTTGTAATTCATTACTATCTTGCATGATACTGATTTAATAGTCCAAAATCCAAATTATCCAAAAAGTCCATTTTGTTCCAAATTATTACCAAATTAATATTGCATCCAGAAATGACAATTTTATGCGGTTATATACTACTATACTCATATCCTTTTTAACCGCCAGAAATTCTTTTCTGCGTATTTTGTTTGTAAACTATGAAACATATCCTAGGATAAAACAAAACTAAAATTTGACTTAATACTTTGACACATAGTGTATGTACTTGAGTATAGTAATTTTTCAACATTATTAATTAGTCAAATTATATAGATTTCATACAATGATAGGAATTATTAATATTTTTATTGTTATGTAGTAATATATAACTAGAGAGTAGATTTAATGAATAATACTCATTATGATTATGGCAGTAAAAACTTTTTACAGTTTTTTTTTTTTTTTGTTAAAGGGTTTATTTTTACATTTATAGTAACAGATAATTAGATGATAGTTAAGTTAGTGTCAAATGCCAAATACATTTTAAATTTCTTATGAAAGAAAAGTGATTTTCAGAATTCTAATTCCATTAAGAAAAACAAAAGAAATTATGAAAAATCACTTTTTCTTGCGAGACGTCGGCAAAATTTTTTTTTTTTTTAATCTTATTCTTTACTGTGAGTGAGGATAGCTGGATAGGGCATATTTCATTCAGAATATTTTTGTTATTATTAATTGATTTTCTTAAAAATTAGAAATTGGTAAAGACATCACAAATAGATTACAGATATTAAAGTAAATAAAAACATAAATAATGGTACAAAGAGACACGTGACCCTTGATTTCTTGGGAAAGTTACAGAGAAGAAGTGAGAAGAACAAATTGCATGTGAACCTTTCTCTCTCTTATATATGGTAAGAAGAAAACAAATGGCCCGTGAACCAACTCAACATTTTCAACTCTCTTTCACTTAAATCCAATGGAAGCTACAGAAATCGAGCTGTTGAATTGAACCATTATTTATGACCAATACAATACTTATCAAACTTCATTATATTAAATAATAGTAATACAATTAGAAGAAAACAAGACATATATAATTGGTTTTGTACTTTTGTTCTATCTATTACTTGTCCTTCTTCTTACTTAAGCTATTATAGCATTGGAGAAAAAAGAGAGAGAGTGAGAGAGAGAACAAAGCTTCATCAATGGAGAAGGAAGGATGTGAGATTGAAGCTTTGGATATTAACTACAACATCTTTGTACGGAAGATTAATGTTAATCCTTTCGGAATCTTTACACGGAAACCGCGGCCGGAAGCTGACCAGCCGGTTAAGACAGACGAAGAGGTCGAGCATGAAACCGGCAACAAAGTCAAGCATGTACTAAAAGGAGTTACTTGCAGAGCCAAACCATGGGAGATTCTCGCCATTGTTGGCCCAAGTGGTGCAGGGAAGTCTTCTTTGCTTGAAATTCTAGCTGCTAGACTAATCCCTCAAACCGGGTCGGTTTTTGTTAACCAGAGACCGGTGGATAGAGCCAATTTCAAGAAAATCTCTGGTTATGTCACTCAGAAGGACACTCTGTTTCCTTTGCTTACTGTGGAGGAAACCCTTCTGTTCAGTGCCAAACTGCGTTTAAAGCTCCCTGCAGATGAACTGAGATCACGGGTTAAGTCTTTGGTTCATGAGCTTGGGCTTGGAGCTGTTGCCACGGCTCGTGTTGGCGATGATAGCGTCAGAGGGATATCGGGTGGAGAGAGACGCCGTGTTTCCATAGGAGTTGAAGTTATTCACGACCCCAAAGTTCTGATCCTTGATGAGCCAACCTCTGGTCTTGATAGTACTTCGGCTCTGCAGATCATAGACATGCTCAAGCACATGGCTGAAACACGGGGCCGGACCATAATTCTGAGTATCCACCAGCCCGGATTTCGGATAGTCAAACAGTTCAATTCTGTTCTTTTGTTGGCCAATGGCTCGACCTTGAAGCAGGGCTCAGTGGATCAGCTTGGCGTGTACTTAAGGTCAAATGGTTTGCACCCTCCTCTCCATGAAAACATCGTTGAATTCGCCATTGAATCAATAGAAGCCATCACAAAACAGCAACGGCTACAGCAAAGCAATAGAGCAGCTCATGTCCTAACATCACAAACAACATTACAAGAGAAGAGATCAGAAGATAGTCAAGGGGAGAGCAAAAGTGGCAAATTCACACTACAACAGCTGTTTCAACAAACAAGGGTTGCTGATGTAGGAACGATGAACATATCAACAGAGTTCACCAGAGATTTTGCAAATTCAAGACTAGAAGAAACTATGATACTCACCCATAGGTTCTCCAAAAACATTTTCAGAACCAAGGAGCTTTTTGCGTGCAGGACGGTTCAGATGTTAGGTTCAGGAATTGTTCTAGGTCTGATTTTTCATAATCTAAAAGACGATTTAAAAGGTGCACGAGAAAGAGTCGGCCTCTTTGCATTCATATTGACCTTCCTGCTAACTTCAACAATAGAGGCACTCCCTATATTTCTGCAAGAAAGAGAGATTCTGATGAAGGAAACATCTAGTGGAAGCTACAGAGTGTCCTCATATGCCGTCGCTAATGGACTTGTTTACTTGCCATTTCTGCTCATCCTAGCTATTCTATTCTCAATCCCAGTGTACTGGCTGGTGGGACTGAACCCTAATTTCATGGCGTTTCTACACTTTTTGCTCCTAATTTGGTTGATCCTCTACACAGCAAACTCAGTGGTTGTGTGCTTTAGTGCACTGGTTCCTAATTTCATTGTTGGAAACTCAGTAATTTCCGGAGTGATGGGTTCCTTCTTTTTGTTCTCCGGCTACTTCATATCGAACCATGAGATCCCTGGTTACTGGATTTTCATGCACTACATCTCTTTGTTCAAGTACCCGTTTGAAGGATTTCTGATAAACGAGTTCTCCAAGTCAAGCAAGTGTTTGGAGTATGGATTCGGAAAATGCTTGATGACCGAGGAGGATCTACTAAAAGAAGAAAGGTATGGAGAGGAAAATAGATGGAGAAATGTTGTGATCATGCTATGTTTTGTCTTGCTCTACAGGTTCATTTCCTATGTGATTCTGAGGTGTAGATGTTCCCAAAGAAGTTTCAAAACTACTCTTGCTTAATAGATGTGGTAACAATAATCCCTTTTCTGCAAATCATTGGGTTACAGGTTTGTTTATGTGTTTATTTAGTTACTACGTACAGAAACCGAAGATGTGAAAGAAAGTGTTGTTTATGCAAAAGGAAATTTCCATTGATTCTATTGTCTCTCATTTCCTACCTGTTTCTATTTCCTCAAGTTTTCAAGAAAAGAAAGAAAAGATTTTCGACCAAAAAAAAATAGTATATCCAGAAAAATGAACTTACATGGCATTGTTCCAAAGAAGACTAGATGAATAATCCATTTCCTCAGATGAGAGTGGTCTTGTTTCGGCATGATCTTGTTCCTGTCTCATCTCTGCTATTAGAATATCAAGAAGCGAGTGAATCTGCTTTTTCCGAGGATGTCTTTTATCTTTAACCATGAAAACATGAGAATGTCCTTGTATCTTTATCCAACTACAGCCTGGTTGCTTTGTGACTCCCTCTTTCCTCATCAACTTTCGTACATTCATCACATCCTTCCATTTTCCGAGCTCAGCATACATGTTAGAAAGAAGAACATATGGTCCTGAATTTGACGCCTCTACTTCTAGGAGCTTCTCTGCAACGTATTTACCTAACGTGATGTTCCTATGTACTTTACAAGCAGCAAGCAAAGAACCCCATATAACAGAATCTGGTTGCATAGGCATCTCCTCAATCATGCTCTTTGCTTCTTCAAGACATCCAGCTCGACCAAGCAAATCGACCATGCACGTATAGTGATCCCTAAGCGGAGCCACACCAAAATCTCTGGTCATGGAAGAAAAGTAATGTCGTCCTTCTTCAACAAATCCAGCATGTCCGCAAGCGGAAAGAACACCAATCATGGTAATGTGATCTGGTTTTTCTCCAGAATCAAGCATTTCTCTGAACAACTTAAGAGCCTCATTCCCGTACCCATTTTGTGCAAATCCAATTATCATCGCGTTCCAAGAGACACAATCTCTTTCCATCATCTTCCTAAATACAAGATAACCATCTTCTACACAACCACATTTTACATACATATCTATCAAGGAATTGCCAACAAATATATCATCTTCTTCAAACGATTGAAACTTAAACCCATGCTTCAACACATGGACGTGAGCTTGCATCCCGAGATGCAACTCTGCAAGATCTGCACATGCCTTGAGGATATTTGCAAAGGTATAGTGGGTTGGGCATACTGATTCCCTCTTTAAAAGACAAAAGAGACTAAGTGCTTCTTCGTTTTCCCCATTTTGCGTATAGCCAGCAATAAGCGCGTTCCATGAAACAATATTCCTCTCCGTCATTCTGGTGAACATGAGTCTAGCTGCCTTAGTGCTTGCAGCCATTGCGTACCCACTGATCATGGAAGTTTCTGCGATCACATTTCTGATAGGCATGCTATCAAAGATGAACCTAGCTTCTTTTATTTTGCTGCACTTTGCATACATATCCACAAAAGCATTGCTTAGGATAATGTCATTCCTTAACTTATCGTTTTTAACAACACGGCCATGAACTTCCTGACCAACCTTAATTGCCGACAAGCTTGCACACGCACTAATCACACTTGCTAATGTAACCTCATCTGGCTCAACCCTAGATTCTAACATCACTTGGAAAACCTTGAGAGCTTCCACAGCAGGACCATTTTGTTCGTAACATGTAATCAAACTATTCCAAGAGACAACATTTCTGTGACCCATCTCATCAAAAACCATCTTAGCATCGTTGACGTTACCGCATTTGGAATACATATCAACAAGAGCAGAACCTATATAAACATCCGACAAACCAGGCGATTTCGCAATCAATGAATGTATCTGTACACCCCTATTCAAATCGTTTAAACCGGAACAAGCGCTAAGACCACTAGCAAAAGTATATTCATTTAGCACAAACCCTTCCTTGTGCATCATACCAAAATAATACAAAGCCTCTTTACACCTATCATGCTGTGCAAATCCCGAAACCATGGAGTTCCAAGTACACTGATCACGTTCAGGCATTGAACGAAACAAACAATCAGCTTCATCTAAAAATCCTAACTTTGTCAAAGCCGTCACAACAGAGTTCCAAGTATAAACATTTCGTTCAGGCATTTTATCGAACACTTGGCGACCATCTTCGAGTGACCCACATTTCGCATAAGCATCGATAAGCCGATTCTGTATAAAGACCTCAGTGGAGAAACCGAATTTGATAATAGAAGCATGGACACAACGGACTTTAATTGCTGATAACTTGGATTTGATGCATGAATCAAGAAGCTTCGCAAATGGTGAAGAATCCGTGAAATAAGAGCGATCACCAGCGAGTTTGAGAAATGATTGTCTTGCCATTCCATTATCGTCGTTTGCAGAACATTGAACATGAATCTCGTTTTCTCGAGCAATCAAAGCTACACATCTTTGTGCGTGGGATTCGAGTGGAGACAGAAGTAAAGGCGGGCTCTTTATGAATCAGTCAAATGCTCAACCGAACGAAACCGGAAAGAACCGGAACAAACCGGAGATCCTAATGAAAAGGGGAGTATTCGTAATTTCGCACCCATATATGGCAATATGTGACATTTTATTTTTTATGTGGACATCTAAAGTTTTTCATTTAACATTATTATTTTTTAATGTGAACATCCAATTTGTGAAATGAAAGATGATTTTTTCCATAAACTGTTATTTTTATGAAAAAGAGGTAGAGTTGAGTATTTTGAATTTAGGAGATTATTTATTGTTATATACAATAAATTAGAGGGTCATGTGATAAATTATGGAGATATCATATGTGGTTGACAAAAAAAAAAATTTATGGAGATATGTGATATTATTAGACGTCTACCTAACTGAACAGTAAACAACATGAACAAAATTTATCCTAGAAATGTCAAATGAAGGAAAAAAATAATAAAAAAAAATAATTAAAAACACTTTTTGATGACAATATTGCTATTTTCTTAAATTTTATTTGTCATTTGGCAAAAAGAAAAAAAAAAAAGAGCGAGTCCCATGGAGTTCCAAATTTGGTTGGCAATGGATCCATAAATAGAAAAAGTTGCCTAGTTTCATGCACTAAGCTTAACCATAAAATCAGATTGATCACATGTGGTTGCATCAATCATAAAAACAAAGAGATAGAGAGAGAGAGACATGACTGAGGAGAGCCCAGAAGAGGATCATGGTTCTCCTGGAGTAGCTGAAACAAATCCAGGAAGCCCTTCTTCAAAGACCAACAACAACAACAATAACAACAACAACAAAGAACAAGACCGGTTCCTTCCCATTGCTAATGTCGGAAGGATCATGAAAAAGGTTCTTCCCGGTAACGGTAAGATCTCCAAAGACGCCAAAGAAACCGTTCAAGAATGTGTCTCAGAGTTCATCAGTTTTGTCACTGGTGAAGCTTCTGATAAGTGTCAGAGAGAGAAGAGGAAGACCATTAATGGAGATGACATCATTTGGGCCATTACAACTCTCGGTTTCGAAGACTACGTGGCTCCATTGAAGGTCTACCTCTGCAAATACAGAGACACCGAAGGAGAGAAAGTCAACAGCCCAAAACAGCAGCAACAACAACAACAAAGACAACAACAACAACAGATTCCACAACAGAATCATCATAATTATCAGTTCCAAGAACAAGACCATAACAATAACAACATGTCATGTACTAGTTACATCTCTCATCATCATCCTTCTCCATTCTTACCCGCCGATCATCAACCATTTCCCAATATTGCTTTCTCTCCTAAATCATTGCAGAAACAGTTCCCGCAGCAGCATGATAACATTGATTCCATTCACTGGTGAGAGCTTTGTATTTTTTTGCTTTCTCTTTTTTCTTTCTATATATTATATGCTTTCTTTACCTTTTGTGAGTACATCATGATGCTTATATATATTGTTGCTATATATAGACACATTAGTTACGTACATCTTGCTATTTTCAGTATTACCCATGTCATGATTTTGTGTAACAGAATACTTCTTCATATATTGTTCGGATTACGATTAAATTGAATCGCACAAGAAGAACATGTAGCAAGTCAGATAACATAAGTGGGTTTAATCTCGTGAATACTTCATGGTTTCTAACAGTAGAATCTATGTTGATAATCCAACACTTTTTACCAACAAAAGTGATACTTATCACCTTACTGTTTGAAAGTTACCACTAGAGAATAGC
The DNA here is from genome assembly GCA_011420285.2 of Erysimum cheiranthoides. Taxonomy (NCBI): domain Eukaryota; kingdom Viridiplantae; phylum Streptophyta; class Magnoliopsida; order Brassicales; family Brassicaceae; genus Erysimum; species Erysimum cheiranthoides. Next base: position 18,991,914 of record CM022180.2, read on the forward strand.
TCGATTCTCATGAATCTTGTAATTCTACACAATCCTAGTTGATTTTGGAAAATCACTTGTTGATGATAAAGAGAATGGTGTTTTTATCCTCATTCAATTACTCAAATTATGGATAAAGATAATTGCTTGGATAATGAGTAACTTCAAATCAAGTTTCCTCATTACTCGTAGTATTTTATCACTCCGGAATACGATGCAATAATACTGATAAAAATCATAAACTTAATATGCCCTGTAAGTAGTAAGATGTTGCTGCTATGAATCTTATTGGATATGAAGCAACCCAATTATAACTTTTTTTACATAAAAATAAGAGAGTGGAAACTATGAATCTGATTGGATAACAAGCAACCCAATTATAATATTATTTTACATAAAAACAAGAGAGAGCATCAACTATGAATCTGATTGGGATATGAAGCAACCCAATTTATGAATTTTTACATATAAATACGAGAAAGTGGTTCATTATTCATCTCTGTAGACCAGAGTTGGGTACTCTGGATCCCACATGTTGTTTTCCACGTACTCCATCAGCTCCTCCTGCAGAAGACACAAGACAGCGTCAACATATGCTTAGTTTTTTCTTGGTCTTTGTATATTCTCTACTGGAGAAATCAGGTTAACACTAATATGTTCCTAACATATAAGTAACCAAACTCGATCATAATTCTACGCAAATACAGTTTGATCATCAGGAGTCCCATACACATCAGTGATGTTATTTCGACATCTTTTCTTTTTCCATCAATTCTAATTATATTAAAGCCTGTCATTAGCTGAATTTACCTCATTCAGCTTTTGGATCTCTCGAGCGTCCATTTCCCTATATCCTCCAACCAACTCCTCCTCAATTGCTTCCGTAATCACCGCAGCTGCTATTCTTTTTGTTATGTCTCGTATCCTGCATTTTCAATTCCACACGGCAGATATAACATCTCTATCAAAACCTTTTTCTTATGCAACATCAGGGTGTTCTTTTATTGTGTTACCTTGATATTGGAGGGTATATAATCCCCTGTAGCACTTCTTCTTCGCTCATGTATGCTGCTAGGCTGCAGTTGTTTACCAGAACAATGTCATGATCCAAATCCATAAAAATATGGGACTTGTATAATCTCATAGTCTCCTTAAATACGAGTTTTACACTAACTAGTATATGAAACCTCAACCGAAGGCCTACTTTTGGGAATACCATTTGGAGAGAACATGTCAACTACTGTGGTCGCTGTCTCGTGGGTGGGAGGTATGTTATAGTTCGTGACATCAGCCAAATATGTGATTGGTAATATGCACACATTCTTCAATAATTATTTGAATTTGTTCCGTAGTTACATATCATGATACTCACTTCAGCTTTAGTTGATAATAAATCAGGAAAGATAAATGCAGAAGGTAACGCAAAGAGCTTACCACTCGGATGCAGCCTGAAGCATCCCGTCCGAGATAATGGGAGCACCAGATAGAAGAGTGCCAAGTCCAATACTACATTAAATTTACAGGATTAGAAAATCAATTTTTACATGACCATTAATGCATCCAGTCAAGAATGTATGCAATTCTTTATGACGATAAACAAGTGGAACTAACCCTGGAAATAGATACATGTTGTTTCCCTGGTTGCAATGTCCTATCTGACCATTTCCTGCCACAAGAAAAGGTACTACTATTTCAAAAAGCCTCCTATAAAAACTAAAAAGGCATATAACAAATGATGTAGTGGTCTTCATACATACCAAATTCCACATTCTTGAATGGGCTTCCACTCGCAAAAATCATATTTTCGCCTAATATAGAAAATGCATCTTGGGGCGTGCATTCAGCTGTTATTTAAAACACAAGTAACTATTACATCAATCCTGAAAAGAAGCAAAAATAACTGCAAACCACATTTAATGCAAACTAAGGAGACAAATTACCATTTTTGGTAGGGTTTGACATAGCAAATATAGCAGGTCTTGTCGAGGTTGAACCTTTCATGGCTTCTAAAACCTTAAACACAATATCCCAACAATGACTTCCAAGTTCCAACAATTTCCATATGTCAGAATCATGCAAGCAAGAGTAACCAAAGCCTCTTACAGAATTATGAGCTATGCTAGATTCTATTTGCTCAATCATCTAACTAGCAGTTACCATGGAAATAAATATAATGAAGACAATGGTCACTGAAGAAATGCTAGATTCCATTTGCTCGCTGTTCTAACTAGCTTAATCACTGATTTTGTTGCATGCATGGCACTAGATATACTTTTTCCGGTATGTTTAGGCTTTTGGCAACTTTCCTTACCTCTTTTGAGAATAACCCTCCAACTGCAGATAGACCAAGAAGCACATCAGGTTTAACTTCTCGAACCTAGCCACATATGAAACAGAAAACCGTTAGTTTCTTGCTAATATTAAGGAGTTTTTTTTGAGGGAGAAGTTTTATCAAACACTACTCATTGCCAAATTAGATTTAGTATACTTGATGAACATTTTGATAAAAAGAATCACAGACCACTTCCACAAGAGTTGCTCCTTCTTTTAATCCCTGACGCTCCATTTCTTTAGTCTTCCTAGCAAAAGGCTGAGCCTCTGGGTCAATATTTTCTCGTCCTTCGGTAATAAGACCCTGATTTAAGTGCAACAAAAAGAGTTAACAACTTCAGCTCCATAAGCTATTGGACCAAAACACACGCCAAAAAAATAAAGGATGATGAAGTGATTTGATAAGCAGTAAAAGGAAGCCAGAGGATAATCTCTTAACTTGGGGAAAACATCTTATCAGCTCCCTAAGCTGAAAATCAATTACACCACTATAAAATAACATACCTGAGCATCAACCACCCAAAATTGACTTTGTGCACTATCAAAGGCAGTTTCAGTATTTCCCAACATCCGTGCCATTGTCTTCCTTGCAGCATTTAGAACACCGATTCCCGCACTGCAAAAATCAAAGATATTTACAAGGAAGCTCAGTATTCAGGTATAACCATTCTAAGCTGACTTGTGCAGTGATACAGCTGAAAGTTTCCATCTGTTAAATCTCTTCAAACGTTACTCAAAACTAACAATCCCTGACCAATAAATAAATAAACAATAATATTAAGACCAATTTTTTACCAATACAAATCTCTAGTAAACTAGGACCAGGAAAGAGTAGAAAAATGGTAGCAGAGAATGGCTTACCTTCCAGCGCCAGCAACAACGATCTTCATCTTTGGAAAATCAATCATAGGCCGCCCCTGTGCTCTAACTGCTCCAAGAAGACCAGCGATCGCAACCCCTGCTGTCCCCTAAGCCAAATAATGAAAACATATTAGTCATAACATGAAAAAAAAAAGATTTTAGTATCAGCATTTGAATTTTCAGTTTTCTTCCTATTGTCTCTTTAATGCATCTGGTCGTAGGGAAAAGATTAAGATTAACTATTGAACAATAAGATGATGGTTTGAGCACATAAAATATGATACTTTTAAAATAGTAGTGCCTAACTATTTCAAACATAGTAGCGCCCCTGCAAAGGTTTAAACTTTATAGAACTCTACTTGATGTTGATTCTAATTTTGATGTTTAATGCATCTGCTCGTATGGAAAAGATTAAGAATAAGTATTGAACGATGAGATGATGGTTTGAGCACATAAATTATGATATTGTAAAAATAATAGTGCCTATCTGTTTCAAACATAGTAGCGCCCTGGAAAATGTCAGGTAAACTTAACAGACACATTGACCCAATATAAATACTGCAGAAATAAATTACGGTACATCTTCACAAGAATCGTTCTAAGGCGGAAGACTTATTACCTGGACATCATCATTGAACATTCGAGAGGTATATCTATACCTCTGCAGTAATTTGAAAGCCCACTTGCTCTGGAAATCCTCAAACTGTGGGTAGAAAAACTTTAGAATTTCATAACAAGAAACATTTGATATACCAGAGATCTATGAAGCATCGTTTACCTGCACAATAACATGTGGCCACCGAGTATACACTGCCTCCATAAATTCATCAATAACACCTATATAGTCATCATCCTCTAAACGATGTTGCTGCAGACCCAAGTCTGTCAAGGAAAAAAACCAAAGAAAGTTGATTACATGACAGATAATAAGCTATCCTCATTCATGTCTCTGAACTATTGGAAATCCCTAAACCATGAAAGACAAAAAATAATATGGCGTGCAGTGCAACCAAATTATTTTGTTTTAACGAAAAAAAAAGAGTAATATGACATACTCCTACACAATACTATTAGACCTTTGACATTTTAATATATGTATATATGTATGCAATATGCATACACAAATCTCAATTACACGTTCTCTATCTCCTTATGTAAAGAGAGTAAAAGACAAATAATTAATATGCTTCACCATACTAAAATCTCAAACATCAGCAAACAGTTATATTATATGTATTCGGAAAGAAGAAACCGATATTAACCTATCATAGTCATCTTCTAAAAAGGTAAACGGTGAAAATGAATCTTACACATAGGGTCCTTGAGTAGTTTTTCATTGTTTGTTCCAACATCAATCATGACAGGGAGTACCTAAACCAGCACATGCTCACAAGTATTGTATTACACCATCATTGAGAAAGGTGGAGAGAGGAAAAAAAATTGGAAAATATAAGATGCTGCAAGTACCCGTTGAGGATTTATTCCAGCTGCGGCAACGTATAAATCAAGCTTCCCAACAGCAATTCCAATTCCATGAACACCTAGATCTCCAAGACCCAAAATCCGGCTTCCATCGGTAACAACAATCATATCAACCTAAATGTAGAGTAAAAACATTACATGAGAAAACTAATGGTCACTAAAAAGGTATAGTACATCCCTTTCTTGGTACAATAGAGACAATAAGAGACGAAAGTTAGTATGGGTTGAATTAGTCAGCCAACCACAGTTGAGATATCTTAAGCAGTGTCAGATATATCGAAGAACCTGTTCAGCTGGCCAGTTGTAAACCATGGACATCATTTCACCACGATCTTCAGCACTAAAATACATTCCTCTTGGCCTCCTAAACAAGCCACTGTAGTTCTGGCAGACAAGACCAACCGTAGGAGTGTAGACTATTGGCGCATATTCCTCAATATTTTTAATCAAAACCTAAAAACAATGTAAAATTAAAGTAAATAGCCTCCTCAGAAAACAAAGCAAGCGTTGAAAGCAAATCTTGCACAGAATTTAGACATCCACTTAACTTATGACAAATTCAAACTAATTAAAAAAAAAAAAAAGTGACTTCACCTTATAGTACATAGTCTCATTTCGGTCATGTAACCGATTAAGAATTCGCCACTTAGCAAGAGCATTGGGATCAGAAGGTCCATCCCTTGCTTGATGCTCTAACCTCTTCAGGTCAGTCACTGTTTAGGAAAAAGTCATGTCAAATGAGTACACAAAAACACTTATAAACAAAGTTTGAAGAAAACTCGAGAAACTTACTAAAACGCTGAATCTGCTGCTCAGAATCCATAACATTAGGTGGAAGAAGTCCTCTAAGATCAAGACGGTTTCTCTCCGTCATCGTAAAGGCAGTCCCCTAAGCAATCAATCAAAATCAGATCCAGGTTCGTGTTCACACTCAAAATCGATTCTACTTGAAGAATTTGAAAGAGAAAGGGTTTCAAATTCAACTACCTTGTTGAACCAAGGATCATGGAGGATATCGAGACCTTGTTTATGGACAATTGTGGGACGGTGACCTTCCGATGTGGTGTAAGATCTGACGGATGAATAAAGTATTCTCCGGTGAAGAATTCGGCTGAGATATGAACTCAGCCGGAGCTTATTTGCCATGCTCATCGTTATCGGAATCTATTGCGAAGATCGTAGCGATCTGGCTGGAGAAGAATTTATACGCAGAATTTCTTTCACTCTTTGTGTGTGATGATTTTCGGAGTCTCAATTTTTTTTTTCTTTTTTTTTTTTGTCGGCTATTCGAGTCTCAATTTTCTGTCTTTTTCTTTTCTTTAAATATTCCAAGATTCTCAATTTTTTTTATTTTCTTCGTCACAGCGGTATGAAGTTATGAACGTTGCGGGATTAGGGTCTGACTTTGACTAATTTAAACGCGGTGGATGCGGTTGCGATTGGCGGACGAAAATGTAAATTTTGGAAACTAATAAAACCTATGTAAAGGAAACACTAGACTTACAAAGCATAAATTTTAAAATCGAAAGAGATCGAAACCTTATTAAACTAAGAACAAAGGTAGACTAACTAAACTTTAACTCAAAAAATTAAGTTAGGCCAAACCAAGCAAATCAAATTTTGATTTGTATAGTTAAAATTTAAAAATGTTTTAATTTGTTGTTTAATTTATGATCAAACCTTTTTCATATATTATTTTTAAACTTAATGTTAACAGTTATTAAAAATAAATTATTTAGTGTTTATATATTTTTGTGAGTGTTCAATATTTAAGAATCATAAAATTGAAAGTTAAAATTGAATTAAATTACTTTTTAAGAATGAAAATATTAACTTTTGAGATTTTAAATAATCGTGAGTGATTTGGATGACATCAACTTACATATAATATACAAGAAGCTTTACGTTACCATCATACTATACACTTCTTAAATTCCCAACTAATTATATGGGTGAGTCAAGTCAAACAGACCGAAAGTCCACTGGGTAATTCATCTGGACCGACCGACCCAAGTCTAATTCTGCTTAACTAACGCGTAAGAGCAACAAGATCCTATTGTTTGCGTTACATCAAACGTCAAGAAATCCCTATTATAAACGGTAGAAGTGTTGTCATCCGAAAATCACGATGATTGTTGACGACCGTGTTGAAGTGTGGATGGACAAGGACCAATTCGAGGATTCATCGTATTGTTCCTTATCTTCCTTGTATTGCTCCTTATCTTCCTTATTTGCCACATGTATGTTGTGCTTATTTATCCTTTTAAGCTTATACCATAATTTGTCATGTGACTATGTGAGTGATGCTTACTTGTCGATAGACCTATTAGCCATACAAGACAACTCGCGATCAATTTCAGAGCATATTTTTTCAGGTAAATTTTATTTGCTTTTGAAGGCTTCATAGTGTGTATAGACTATAGAGTATTGTACATTTTTCTGTAAATTTTCTTTGATGCGAGCTTGCACATAGTATCATTGAATTTCTTTACTTGAAAATTAGTACAAAGTTCAAATGAAGAAACACATAAACCAGCACTTCTTTTACCACTCAAGAATCGATACATTCATTCATATTTTACTAAAATTATACAACTAGAGTGGCAAATGCTTCAGTAGTGACAAGAAGCACATATCGTGAATAGCATTCTGAGGTTGTAAACTCATTGCTCTGCTTTAGTAATCTTTTGCCATGTCCTATAATGAATGATGTAGGAAAATGTGTTGGAATTGTTAAGGGTTTTAGGACTTCTCCCTCATTTTGGCTCTGGCAAATACAACTCCAGCGACAAGACCTGCAAATTAGGCCTCTCTCAGGTTAATACACAACACGAGCGATATGTGTTCATCCAAGATATTGGACAAGGGAACTGATTGAGAGAACACATACCAAAGAGTATACTTGCTGAGTTCTGCAAACTGGTCGGTACATTGAAAAGAACGATCCCCGCTATGGATAAAGGTATCTTGTTTAGCGATCCCACCAGGCTGTAAATAAAATGATGTGTCAAGTAATAAGGAATAAACCACCAAAGAAGCAAGCACAGAAAAGGGAGATATGGAAAATACTATAGGGCAGAGCAATGCTCTCCAAAGAAACGTTTTGAAATTGCATGTTTCTCTCTCTAATTTGTTACCTGTATGTTGTGGCTCCAGTTTGATGAAGAAACCACATTGAAGTGAAGCTAATAGCAAGCCCTAGAAGTCCACTAAGTGTCATGACCATCCAGAAACTTGGTAATCGCAGTAGTGGCCTGCACAAATATTAAGACGCCAACCTCTTTGTTTCAGATGACACAAACCAATTTTTATTAAAAGGAAAAAAGAACAGGAACTCACGTTTGATACAAATAATCCATCTCGTTGAAGGAAAAAGAAAGAAGAAGCCCAAGTGGTAATGAAAGTGTGTTATTAAGCAAGACCATGGAGAACTCGTTCAAGTTTCCAGATTGAGTAACCTGCTTGGCCGTATCCATGGTCCTTCTCAAAGTCAGCTGCAAAACAACAAAATGTAAGCAAGATAAAAGTGGTGGAATCTTTTCAAGAGTAGTAGTCTAGCTAACAAGCCAACATTTTATAGACTTGGTTTTCATGGACAAGATGCAAGAGATAAATCTACAGGAACCTAACACTCTCGTTTTTTTATCTGGCAATGGTACGAAAACCTTCTGATAAGTTGATGATGTCAATTTGCATTCTTTGCCCAAATTCTTTTCTCTAACATGCTATCCCTACTTTTATCAACGAGTAGAATTACTCAGGTCACCAGTGACAATTGATTACAAGCTATATAATAATTTTCTATGAGGGTGTTGATCAAGTTAACAGAAAGTCAGAAACTGTATTGCATCTCATGAGCATCTTCAAACTTAGAATCAAGCTAGGAAAGTAATGGTTATTGTGAAGAAGAACCATTTAGTTTCTTGGCTTAGTCTTCAACAAACAGCATGCAATGCTTGACATGAAAGCATGGTTTTTAAGTGCTCTCCTATTCATATTTGTGTTTTACGGTTTCAAATGACTCCAACCTTTTGAGAAAAGAAAGTACAAATGATCAAATGTTTACTCACAGAGTACGATGCTGTTAAGAAGCAATTAGCAATCTGCCAAGCATAGCCGACAGCATTGAATGATAGGTCTGTTATCCCTCCAGAAACTGCGGAAATAATCTGCAAATGAGGGGAGAAAGAAGCGCAGGCTAATCAAAACTTTACCTTCTACTTATTCAAGATTTATACTATATGAAACCGAATATTATAAAAAAACATGATTATATTCCCTTGGCAGACTGATTGTGGAAGCAGAAGAAAACATATATCTCCAACAGTTTTGAAAGGTTAGGCTATGCCACATCACTGAAAGTCCCTAGGACAAGAGCAAGCACACAAAAGGGTGGGTCGTATATGAATGAGAAGATATGCTTTAGACTTTCTTGGTTAAGGTCGATGATCAAAAAGTGCTTCCAGAAAACAGGAGCAAAGGAATGATTCATTTAAAACAAATCCAAATCAGTATAGAGTCGTTGTTTGACAAGGATATCTTTCAAAAACTCCAACTAAAATGCTTTCTATATGCAGCTTGAAATAGGGTCCCTGGGAAGAGTTCTCTCAGGTCATTTACGGGATCAGTTTGAAATTTGTTTATAGCGGTCAAACATACCATTAAGAAGAGAGCAGCCCACACTCTGTTGTCATGCTGCTTGTTGAATAGATACATCTCACCAACTGCAGTTATCACATTAGTGACATTCTTCAGGACAGTGACCATTGCTACATTGATGTATTTCAAACTGTCAAAGAAAAATGTATTGAAATAGACAATCAAGTTCAATCTGCGCTCCAAACATCATCTACATACACATATGAGATACAGATATATCTCAACCCTACTGCAGAGTAAATCCAGAATATCTCTGTTTAGAATGGAAACGCTATATGTACCAGCTCAGTGTCTACAGGTTATGCAATCTTTGATCTGCTCTAAAGTTTGACTCTAGATCCCCAAGAAAGGATATACAGATTTTATAACTACTTTTAGTACTCCAAACAGTTGTGACTCTCCAACCAGCTTGACTAATTTAGTTAATCTTTCAATAGGCTTGAAGATTAACAGATCAGAAAGAGAACATCGAGTTTATGGCAGAGAATATGTAAACAGAAGGCAGTTAATACAACCAACACAAATAAAGGTGTAGAACACATTCTTACCTAAACATGCTTGTGATAAGCATGCCAACGAATATCACGTTCACTGGAAACCAGACCTTCATCAACCTCAAAGTTAGCGGTTCCGTTGTTATTAGACCCATTAAGCTCAAAGCCACCACAATGATTACTGAGACTAAGTTCTGCACCATCACAAAAGGGTAAGAATACGAAAAAAAAAATCATCACCACTAAGTGAAACCAAATCAAACATACCTGGTATAACATTAAGAATATCCCAGCATTGAAGTTGTAGCTGGAAAGAACAAACTTGTTCACCAGTATCATACTGCATGATGAAATACAATAAGCTAAACCCGATAACAAAGCTCGATTATGTATCTTTCTTTGAATTGGCTTATCTCCGGATTTTCCTGGCTTCCCATCTTCTAAATCAACTCCATCATGTTCATACGATTTCATTGCAAGCTACGACCTACCAGGTATCAAGCATATAAATTTTATGAAATTAAGGCAACCATATAGATCGTCATCTTAAAAAAGCTTGCAATACATAAATGATAATTACGAATAAAGAAGCTAAGATAATAGAAAGAATCTAATTAAACTTAGGATCAGGCACCAAGTTCAGAGTAGCTCTACAAGCGGTAGCTCAAAGAGCACAAATCAGTACAGTCTATATTAGATTCTTGATTTTCAAAATCTCCAAAGATTCAGTAGCAGAGAATAAACGAAATTACCAGACCCAAAAGCTTGCGAACTAGAGATTCAGCTTCGGACGAGATCTAATTGAGCCCAAGTCACCCGAATCAAAAAAAAAAAAAGAACAAATCAGAAGAAGATGAAGAAACTTGCTCACGCTGATGTCACTGTGAAATGTTTGATGAAACAATGGAAATTAAAGAAAGTGAAAAGACGAGGGAGAGAGATGGCATTGACCAGAAGAAAATAAAAACTCTGGATTCAGATTCTCGTTTCTTTCGTTTATTTATTTATTGAATTAAAAGTTTGAGGAAGTTAGAGGAAATTCCATTATCTATAAAAATTAGTATATTAGTGGGAACTTCAAAATTGACAAACTCGTCAACTACACTCATGTCAAACAGGTCTAATATATCAGCCTAAATAAAATAAATATGTACTATTATTTATGTAAAAAATGTCGCAAAAAAAAACTTTAATCAATAAAAACAGAATAATGTCTAAACCAACAAAAGTTTATTTTTTGTATACAAAATTTCATGAAATTTAAGTTAAAATGAGTAGCTATTTTATATCAAACAAATCAATTTATTCTATGCACAGAAAAGGGAAGAAGTAAATAAAATAAGTGAATAATATGTAGCTTATAATGTGCCGGATATAAGAAAAAATATAGCTTATAGTGCTTTGGTACCATATGGTCCATATTACAAAATGTTGTAAATCTATGCAAATTTTGCTAAAGCAAGAGTCTTACGTGATACAAGAGGATTTTGAATTTTGATTCCTACAATCGTACCACTAACGTTTGACCACAATAAATACATACCACTTGTTACTTTGTTAGTCGACGAAGAGGAAAAAAGAGTTTCATTTTTTGTGTGTCTCTAGCTAACTTGGCAATTTGATACCGAGATTGAATGAAAATAAGTTTGGCAACAATGGTCACTTGCCTTCATGCCTTGTACCATACCGTTGACCTTTTGACCTAATTCTCCTTACCCAAAATTATAGCTTCTCTATTTGACTATTTTCTAATTCTCGATCGCTTCAAGGTTTGTGTTGACCCGGAAAATACACTAGCTAGCCATGGCTGCCCAAACCTACGAACTCTCCGCCACGGATGATTTTCGTCAATGAAGCCTATCAAGATCCACAAACTCTGCACCACCGTTTTCCGTCTCCATTTCAAGAAGCCAAAATCGTCATTTCAAGGCGTTCAATGAAAAGCCTCGAAGAACTTGGGAAGAAAAGTATCACAGAAAATCGTTATAATAAATATACATTTTTAAAAAGTTCATTTCTTTGCTTTGTGGAAAAATGAAAAAAGTGGTAAATTTGGAAAGGATGAAGAGAATGTGATAGTGTAGATAATAAAACGATGATTTATGGCATTTTTCTTAATTTTCTTATATAGGCTTTGAATGGTTGCATAGTCCGCTCCGGACCGGACGGTGCATACCATTATTTTAGTATGGAGACCATCGGACTATGGTATGAAGTTAATTTTAGTATGGAGCAATGCATACTATGGTATGCACAATTATTTAAATTATGAATGGTAAAAAGCGGACCATAATATAGAGTAGTGTGTACTAAAGATAAAACAATTTTAATAATATTTTAAAAATAATTAATAATAACTATTACAAGATATTTTAAAAACTTACAAATTAAAATCTTTGGTTTCGATTTTCCCATAACATATCAGCAATATTTTCTCGAATGTTTGCCATATACTGTCTATCTTCTGTTTCGACCTCCTCCTCTTGTTTATTATAAAAACTAAATGTTATATATAAATTTTATAAAATTAATTAACTTATATCAAACATATTACAAATAGTTTTGAAAATTATACAACCAAAATCTAGAAAAAATCTTTTCAAACTTTAATACTTCAAAAATCTCAAATTTAATTCTTAAAGAAGAAACTACTCGGATTGAAGAAGGTACTATTGGTGCACTTTTACTATTGGTATGGAGATTGGTATGGAGAAAGTTTCTAAAGTGATAAATGATATGCGGACAAACATTGGAATGTTGAGTATGGAGTTGTGCGTACCGGTATGGAGGTGGTATGGAGTTTTTTAGTATGGAGTTGTGCGTACCGTTCCGCAATTACGAATGGTGACTAAAGTGCGGACTAGTCCGACTTTAGTCCGATCCGGAGCGGACTATGCAACCATTCACAACCATAGTAATATAATAATGTTTGAATACATAATGGTTCCAGTAAGAAAGAAGAACACAATTAATGATGAGTCAGTTTGGATGAAAGTATATAACACAGTACTTCTAAATTAGTTGTCACATATTTTCAGTCTTTTTTTTTTTTTTTTTTTCATATTGTTCATTAATTCTTCAAACAATGTTTACTTGCCGATAATCCAACATGTCACGAACGCTAGTCCGTGCATCTCCAAAATTGACCTGCAATTCATGTAGATTCGTTGTTCTTCACAACATCTTACACTTACTTACTAAAAAAACTTAGTCTCGTGCATGGATGTTCGTACAAATCCCTCGGTGGATTACCAAATTGAGAAACTGACCAAAATAATTATCATGAATAACATTTACTATTGAATTACTAAAAAAAACAACAATTCGTTAATCCGTTTAGAGTTACATTGAATAACATCATTAGTATATATACTCCTCAAAACTTGGAAAAATAGAAAAAAGATGGAGAAAGAAACGGAGCTCCAATTGTGAGACAGCTTTTTACCTCTCACACCATCGCTATTTTATTAACCTCTCCTCATTCGCCACGTGTCATCACTCTCTAACGGAAAATATTCTCTCATTTCCCTCCCTCTTAATACCGGAAAACAACACCTCTCCCCCATTTTTGGATTTCTCTCTCTCTCTCACTCTCTTCTTCTCCTTTTTTTTTTATTTTGATTTCTCTCTGTGTGTTCATGCCCGATGCGAAATTGAGTCACCTCGTCTCTGCTTCAGGTGAATTGAATCGTCGTTACATCTCCGTTTTTGTTAATCTCCATGTTTTTTCCTTCGATTGCACTCATGATTCCTTTTTGTTTCTCGTTTCTTCAATCTCCAGGGAAGAGGATCTAGAAGCTCTTCGCATCCAACGTGAGTTTCTCCTTTCGTTGAATTTGTCATTGTTTACGTACGATTCAGAAGTTTTCGTGCCGATTCAGCTCCCTTGAATTTGTTTTCTCAAAATTCGACATCTAGTTTCGATTCTTCTCCATCGCTTGAGCTCCTGATTTTGATTCTCTGTACGTTTGTCGTTATTGATTCACGAGGTCCTTTTGTTTTGCGTACGATTTCGATGTAGAGATATTCCTGAAATTATTTTCGAAAATTTGTTATCTTGCTTCCGTATTCGTTCGTTTTCTTCTGGATTTCAACTATTCTCGCTCGAGCTTTATTTTGATTGTGCATGTTTTACCCGAAGCTGTTTGGTTGCAGAGAGTAATAGAGAAATTAAACGCAATCTCAACAGCTTGTAACCTAATGTTCTAATCAAATTGTTGTAAACCTCAAAATCTCTTGAAATTTACGCTGTTTTTGGTCAATCAAATCCTTCGATCTTTGTTTTATTTGTTGATTGTTGAGAATCTTGGTATATCATTGTGATTCAATGTTTCTTAACAGGGAGAGATGGCACAGAGTAGTACATCTCATGACTCTGGCCCTCAGGGGCTAATGAGGCGGCCATCTCGTAGTGCCGCAACAACAGTATCAATCGAAGTTTTTGATCATGAGGTGGTTCCGGCCTCCCTTGGTACCATTGCCCCTATTCTGCGTGTTGCTGCAGAGATTGAACATGAGCGCCCTCGTGTGGCCTACCTCTGTATGATTTTCCGTTTCCTTATTTGTTTGCTTCTAGGATAAAGTCGAACTATTTCAATTTTTATGCCGTTCACTTAAATTTCCCTGTGTTTGTATAAAGGTCGATTTTATGCATTCGAGAAAGCTCACAGGTTGGATGCAAGCTCTAGTGGCCGAGGTGTGAGGCAGTTTAAGACACTTCTCTTTCAGAGATTAGAAAGGGTGATCATTTCTTACTTTTCCATCTTCTTATTGCACACAGTATATAGTCTAGACACCACACATAGATAGCCAGTATTTATATGTGGATTGCTCCATCGGTAGTTTCTTGATGTTCTGTGTCGTAGTATTCACAAAGGATGTTTTCAAACTCCAGTCTAAAAGGTGTCATCATTTCAGACCTTGATACAATCAGCTACTCGACAAGCCTCTTTACTCACAAGCTTTAGTTTGCAAATTACTCATAAATGGGGATTCCAGAATAGACTTTGTTTTACACTTTGATAAATAATCCATTTGAAATTATACGGATATGACATTTTGTTCTAGCATGAGTAGAGATAATAACAATTTTTCACGACACAGGACAATGCTTCGAGTCTTGCTTCTAGGGTGAAGAAAACTGATGGACGGGAAGTTGAGAGCTACTATCAACAATATTATGAGCACTATGTCAGGGCACTTGACCAAGGAGATCAAGCAGACAGGTAAAGATGGTTGTTGTGTATATATATACTCCTGTATTTTCCAAATTTTGATCATGTTGGCATATTCGGATTACGTGGAACTTCGAAGATCTGATGGATTTTTTGAACCAACATCTTGCAGAGCTCAGCTTGGTAAAGCATACCAGACGGCCGGAGTGCTCTTTGAAGTGCTCATGGCAGTTAACAAGAGCGAGAAAGTTGAAGCAGTAGCTCCTGAGGTTTGTGTCCATATTCTAGTTCTATAGATTAACCAGGACAGCTATAAAAGATTCATTATTCAATTAACTGAGATGGGAGTTTAAAACGTTTCCATATGTGTTTAGATTATTGCAGCTGCTAGAGATGTCCAAGAAAAGAACGAAATTTATGCACCGTACAACATTCTTCCCCTGGATTCTGCTGGGGCCTCACAGTCTGTTATGCAGCTTGAGGAGGTATTTACTATTTGAATGATTCTTCCAATTCTTTAATCTATTTGCGGGTCAATTTTGATATCTGTCTTCTTATACATCTAACGATGTTTGATGACTAGGTCAAAGCCGCTGTAGCTGCCTTGGGGAACACTCGTGGATTGAACTGGCCATCTGGATTTGAGCAGCACCGAAAGAAAACCGGAAATCTGGATCTTCTTGACTGGTTAAGAGCCATGTTCGGATTCCAGGCAAGTTGGTGATCTGAAAAGAGTAACAAGAAGATCTGATGTATCGAATGTTAAACAGTGAGACATATTTATTAAGTTTTATTTCTTTGATTTTCACAGAGAGACAATGTCAGAAACCAGAGGGAACATCTGGTTTGTTTACTTGCGGATAATCACATAAGGTTGACTCCCAAGCCAGAACCTCTGAACAAGGTACATCTCATAGTTCCACCTGTTCACCTATAGAGTATTTTGGCATGTGCTTTTGAGACCCACAGGCTTTATAGGGATGAGTAGAGTGGGTAATTAAGAGTTTTGGATATGGTCTGATTAAAGTTCATCGACCTTGTGAACAACACCATGGACGTACTGGGTTATTCATTTATATCAAGGGGATTCTAGGACCCTTAAAAAAAATTGTCCAATGCTGATAGAAAAACAAAGCATTATCTCAATATTCCATCAATTCAGTATATGTCTTCATCTATTAAAAACACTTTTCATTTAGCAACAGATTCTTTATCTATTTAATCTTATATATGCAGCTCGATGATAGAGCCGTTGATGCCGTCATGACAAAGCTCTTTAAGAACTACAAGAACTGGTGCAAATTTTTAGGACGTAAACACAGTTTAAGGTAGCTGGCAACATTTTCTTTTCTAAGTAGCTTAGATGGGAAATGTTTTCGAATGATTGTCATACTCTGATCAAAATTCACTCTATCTTTATGCAAAGGCTTCCTCAAGCTGCTCAAGATATACAACAGCGGAAGATACTATATATGGGCTTGTATCTTCTCATCTGGGGTGAAGCTGCAAATATTCGCTTTATGCCAGAATGCTTGTGCTATATTTTCCACAATGTCAGTAACATATGCAGATTTCTCTTCATTTACCTTTTTGTTGGTGTGTTCTGGCTGATATCATGGGTCAAATAAGAGTATAACAAACTTTATCTCTTGATTATGCTCAGATGGCTTATGAACTCCATGGTCTCTTGGCTGGAAATGTCAGCATCGTTACTGGAGAAAATATTAAGCCTTCTTACGGTGGAGATGATGAGGCATTTCTACGGAAGGTCATTACACCAATCTACCGTGTAGTTCAAAAGGTATACATTTTTGACTGATAGGTGTACGGCATTTTACGAATCATGACCTTGTATTCACCATAGCTAAATTTTTTTATGAACTAGGAAGCAAATAAGAATGCGAATGGCAAGGCTGCTCACTCAGATTGGTCCAACTATGATGATCTGAACGAATATTTCTGGTATTTTTGAACTCAAGTCTGTAAATTGAACGTTTACTTGGTGAAGACACCTTAAATTTATTATATCATTTGTGTATTATAGGACTCCTGATTGCTTCTCTCTTGGCTGGCCAATGCGTGATGATGGAGATCTTTTCAAATCAACCCGTGATATGACACAGGTAGTCCCTTGTAGTTTTTCTTAGCCGTTTCTCTGCCTGATTGATCTAATCAGTATTTTTTCGTGTTTAATTAATTGAAAGGGGAAGAAGGGATCGCTAGGAAAAACGGGAAACACAGGCAAATCAAATTTCACCGAAACTCGAACATTTTGGCACATATATCACAGTTTTGACCGACTCTGGACATTCTATCTATTAGCACTCCAGGTTAGCAATCTGGAACGAGCTATAACATGGTTCCTGATAACATGAGCCGGTCAAAATGATATTCGACTTTTCAATACAGGCAATGATCATTCTTGCTTTTGAGCGAGTTGAGCTGAGGGAAATCTTACGCAAGGATGTTTTATATTCTCTCTCTAGTATCTTCATTACAGCAGCTTTTCTACGCTTCCTTCAAAGTATGTCATCTCAATGCTCTGACAAAAGTTATTTATCTGTAGTCCTCTGTATTCATCATTTGGTTACTTTTCCTGGACATAAAGATTATCTTTTTTCTTGCTTTTATGCTAGGTGTCCTGGACGTTATCTTAAACTTCCCAGGTTTCCACAGGTGGAAGTTTACTGATGTTTTGAGAAATATTCTCAAGATCATTGTCAGTCTCGCTTGGTGTGTTGTTTTACCCCTTTGCTATGCCCAGTCTGTCTCTTTTGCTCCTGGGAAGCTGAAACAATGGCTATCATTTCTTCCACAAGTTAAAGGCGTTCCTCCACTTTATATCATGGCTGTAGCACTATACTTGCTTCCAAATGTGCTGGCAGCTATCATGTTCATTTTTCCGATGCTTCGACGCTGGATCGAGAATTCAGACTGGCATATATTTAGATTGCTTTTGTGGTGGTCACAGGTAGAATGCTGGCTTTTTAATTTTCTCTTTCTTCTGGTCCTGCATGAAGTTCCCGTTCTATTTAGTCAGCAAAACCCTTACGCATGTTAGAAGATCGATAGTTGAGATATCTTATATGTTGTTTGAATACCCATTTACTGATGTATCCCATGTTATTCCTTTTCAGCCAAGAATTTATGTTGGAAGAGGGATGCATGAAAGTCAAATTGCACTCATAAAGTGAGTTTATGGAGTTAAACAAGTTGATCTACTGAAGAATTGATCGCTCATAATGACATTTATATCAATAGTTGAACTCAAAATATTTTGTTCTAATATGTTTCCTGAAATTTTCAGGTATACGCTTTTCTGGCTGTTGCTTTTCATTTGCAAATTCGCATTCAGCTACTTTCTACAGGTTTGACACTGCATAACAGTTATGTGACCTGATGTTCGAATTATCATAATCGTACTCACCTTCAATACCGCTATATATGTCCTCTACCAGGTGAGACTTTTGGTGAAGCCAACTAACGCAATTATGAGCATTCGCCATGTAAAATACAAATGGCATGAGTTTTTCCCCAATGGTAATCTTCCTACTTATACTGTACCCTTGGAACTATAATATTTTTTTTATTTTGCTTTTAGTATTTTTGGGCAAGCTAAATGTTTTCACTCGCCATGCAGCTGAGCACAACTATGGAGCTGTGGTGTCGCTCTGGTTACCAGTAATTCTGGTATATTCTTCTTAACCACGCATCTAAATGAACTAGATAGCAAGTCCATGGATGTCTCATGTTCCTTAATTTTTCTTTAGGTTTACTTTATGGACACTCAAATTTGGTATGCTATTTTTTCCACTATATGTGGTGGTGTCATTGGAGCCTTTGATCGTCTGGGAGAGGTAATATTTTCTGGATCTATTATACTCACTTCCTTTACCCTTGTTGAGTTCAACGTAATTAAGATTCCCACATTTCTGAGGTTATCAAAGAGCGTTTAAAATGCTTGTTTTACATTGCTCATATCGCATCTTGTGTTTCGGCTCATTCGATTAATATTCTTGCATTATATATTCTCGTTATTTCTAATTAGTATACAGTCTTCTAAATCCTTAAGGTGATTTTTTTTAGTGTAATCCAAATTGTCCATAACATAGTATTTCTTCTAAATAGTTGATATCTAGTTTCCCAATGGTTGCTTTGATTGATCTTCTTTGAGAAGTGCCTTTGACTATCGTTCAAATGCATATCTCCTTGTGCGAATTCATTAGATACCATAGACGCAACTGTGAAAATTGATGCATTGTCCTGCATGACAATATTTTAACACATAAACTCATTTCTGTTTTTCTTCTAGATACGAACGCTTGGAATGCTAAGGTCAAGGTTCCAATCATTACCTGGTGCATTTAATACCTACCTGGTTCCTTCTGATAAAACAAGGAGAAGAGGGTTTTCCTTGTCAAAAAGATTTGCAGAGGTTACACAAGATTGATGCTCGTTTGTATCTACAAAGTGATTGTTGAAAGAATATTTTTTTACATCTACTGAATTATATCTGTATGCAGGTCACTGCAGCAAGAAGAACTGAAGCGGCAAAATTTTCCCAACTCTGGAATGAAATCATTTGCAGCTTCCGTGAGGAAGATCTCATCAGTGACAGGTAACAACTTAGGTATTTTGCTGCTTTCTTTATGTATCCCATATTTCCCGTGTCTTAAAACCAACTGTTTGTTCAGGGAAATGGATCTGTTGCTTGTCCCTTATACTTCAGACCCTAGTTTGAAACTAATTCAGTGGCCACCATTTTTGCTTGCAAGCAAGGTTTGTGGTCTTCTTTTGCCATCAAAAATACTCTTTTTTCTCTTACTGCTAAAGTTCTCTTTTGTTGCAGATACCAATAGCATTGGATATGGCAGCTCAATTTCGAACAAGAGATTCTGACCTCTGGAAGCGCATATGCGCAGACGAATACATGAAATGTGCTGTCATTGAATGCTATGAATCTTTCAAACATGTCTTGCACACTTTGGTGATTGGGGAGAATGAGAAAAGGTATTTCCTCATTCACAGAAAAGTTATTGTTTATGATTCATGAAGCAGTTAGAAAATTCATTAAAATCTGAAAGTATACCCGTGCTCCAATATTTCTCTTCCATTAAAGCTACTCGCTCTCTTATTAGTTCTGATCATAGATGTTCTCTACCATGTCTCCAATTTATTTTCTGTCGTAGTGTAGAGACATTTCTCTTCCTAAGAAATTGACACATGTGCGTCAACATTCCTTTGTTTTGATGATAAAATAGTTTCTTTAACCTTTCACATATTTCTGTGCTTCAATCTAGAATTTCAGTTCCCTTTTAATTCAAATAAAAGATGCTAATTAAGAAAATATATAATACCACAGGATCATTGGTATCATCATCAAAGAGGTGGAAAGCAACATATCAAAGAATTCCTTCCTTTCAAATTTCAGAATGGCTCCTTTACCTGCTCTTTGTAGTAAATTTGTCGAGCTTGTCGGAATCTTGGTAAGTGAATCACATACTTGTATTATCATCGTTATTTAGTTAAGATTGTTCTTGGTAGTGTTGGATACTTTTTGTGCCACAGACGATTGGCTGCCACTTTCAGTAGGAATTCATGTTGTGATGGAAGGGATAATACTTGTGAACTGTTAATATTACCTGGGAAACTAAATAGTTATATATAATAACTTATGATGCAGAAAAATGCGGACCCATCCAAAAGAGACACAGTGGTGCTGTTGTTGCAAGATATGTTGGAAGTAGTGACTCGAGATATGATGCAAAATGAAAACCGGTAGGCTATATATATCTGTAGTTAGAAAACACGGAAACTGTTTTTGGTGCCTATGTGAATATGTACATTTATTTAGTTCCACACGAACAAGAATAAACATGGGTGACATCTTTCTCCAGTGAATTGGTAGAACTTGGGCATACTAACAAGGAATCCGGAAGGCAACTTTTTGCTGGTACTGACGCAAAACCTGCTATACTGTTTCCTCCAGTGGCAACGGCTCAATGGGATGAACAGGTAAAATCACAAAAAAAGATATAAGGCTAATCCTTAGGGATACTCTGCACTCTTTAGACCATTTTGAACATTAGATTTACTTCATTGCTGTAGATAAGTCGCCTTCATTTACTCTTGACGGTAAAAGAATCTGCAATGGATGTCCCAACAAACCTTGAAGCACGAAGAAGGATTGCCTTCTTCACAAATTCTCTCTTTATGGATATGCCACGAGCTCCTCGAGTCAGAAATATGCTCTCCTTCAGGTCTGTACTTGGTTATCACCATGTTTAAACAAAATTTATTCTTCTCAGATGTTACCATGTGCTATCTATATTCTCCAATTAGAATTTTGTACAGTTTAGGAATCCAGCTTTTTTACGTTTTGTTTTTCTCTGGGCTGGAATGAATGTACAATATACAATCCATGTAACTGATACTATGGGACTATTATGAATGCCTACTGCAGGGAGGAGCTCTTTCTTATCAGTAATCTAATAGTTTTCTATTTGCATTTACAGTGTTCTAACTCCATACTATAGTGAGGAGACCGTCTACTCTAAAAGCGACCTGGAAATGGAGAATGAAGATGGTGTATCAGTTGTATACTATTTGCAGAAGATTTTCCCAGGTATGTTTTATTGATCAGCTCTTGTTGTTGGATTTAATTACATATCAGTGCTTTCGGTAATTTATATGGCCCATGATCCACCAAATCAGATGAGTGGACTAACTTCTTGGAGCGGCTTGGTTGTAAAGATGAAACTTCTGTTTTGGAGAGTGAAGAAAATATATTGCAGCTTCGTCATTGGGTTTCTTTGAGGGGACAGACTTTGTTTAGAACAGGTAACTTATACCATCCATGCCTACTTATATTTTGTTATATGTTTATTTTTGTTGCTTACAGCTTTTTGTATGCTGCAGTTAGAGGCATGATGTATTACAGGCGAGCACTAAAGCTTCAGGCTTTTCTTGACATGGCTACTGAAACAGGTGAGGCGTGATTACTTGACTTGTGTAGAACTAAAATAAGTTATACAGGTGAAACGTTAGTGTTTTCAACTCACTGTATTATGTCAATCTTTACTACTGAAGCAATGTTGATCAATGTGTGAAGTATACATAGTTCCATATTGAGCATTTGTTCAATATTCTTGAATACGAACTTATAACATTTCTTGCGTTTACAGAAATATTAGCAGGGTACAAAGCCATTTCAGAGCCAACTGAGGAGGACAAGAAAAGTCAGAGATCCTTGTACGCTCAGTTAGAGGCAGTAGCAGATCTCAAATTTACCTACGTTGCTACTTGTCAGAACTATGGAAATCAGAAGCGAAGTGGAGACCGGAGAGCTACTGACATCCTGAACCTAATGGTTAAGTAAGTCCCTCTTCCAACTTTGTTTCTGAATAGATTCCAGGAATTTGAAATTCTTTTTTCATGCATTGGTTGGTTCCGTGATGAGTCTCATTTTCATATCCAATGCTGCAGCAATCCCGCCCTCCGTGTAGCATACATTGACGAGGTTGAGGAACGGGAAGGAGGAAAAGTGCAGAAAGTGTTCTACTCAGTGCTTATCAAGGCTGTTGACAATCTTGATCAGGTATTTTTTACTATTTGAATATTAACAGATTAGCTAGACACTATGTCCTATCTGAGAACCCCCAGATTTTCAACTTTGTATCTGTTACTTTTCAAAGGAAATATATCGGATAAAATTGCCTGGTCCAGCAAAAATAGGAGAAGGAAAACCCGAAAATCAGAATCATGCCCTCATTTTTACAAGAGGAGAAGCTCTCCAGGCTATTGACATGAATCAGGTAAACTAGTTTCCACAACAAAAACATAGTAGACTATTCCTTGTTGGAAGAATTTCACTTACCATAATATCTAATTAATAGGACCATTACTTGGAAGAAGCACTTAAAATGAGGAACCTGCTCGAAGAGTTCAATGAAGACCATGGAGTACGTGCACCCACTATTCTTGGTTTCAGAGAACATATTTTTACTGGCAGGTATTTTGGAAATTTGGTTATTGTTTTTGTTGAGTATAGAATTTCCTTCTTTTAGCTAGCTGATATTTACATGTGGTTTCGCTTTGGCATGGTATTTGCAGTGTTTCTTCTTTAGCTTGGTTTATGTCCAATCAAGAAACAAGCTTTGTGACCATTGGTCAGCGAGTCCTGGCAAGTCCTCTGAAGTATGTCATGGTCTTCCTTCTTTCATTCTAACATTATTGCTTACAACAAAACAGGAAGCTTAAACTCTCATGAGCATTATAACTAAAAATTAAGTACCTGTTAAAGATGTGATTACGTCTCGATATCATTTAACTCACACAGGCACCTTGGATTTCTGATTACAGGGTCAGGTTTCACTATGGTCACCCTGATGTCTTTGATAGAATCTTCCACATCACTCGGGGTGGCATCAGCAAAGCCTCACGCGGCATAAATCTTAGTGAGGATATCTTTGCAGGTTGGATTCTGGACCTTACTTCTTAAAGGACAATAATTATATGTTTCCTTCATGATTTACTTATGATTGATTCATGTATGAATCTAGGTTTCAACTCAACTCTGAGGCGTGGTAATGTCACTCATCATGAGTACATCCAAGTAGGGAAAGGAAGAGATGTTGGTTTGAACCAGATATCCCTCTTTGAAGCCAAGGTTGCTTGTGGAAATGGAGAGCAAACATTGAGTAGGGATCTCTACAGGCTTGGTCACCGCTTCGATTTCTTCCGGATGATGTCTTGCTACTTCACTACAGTAGGCTTCTACATCAGTTCGATGGTAACTTCTTATCTTCACATGTCAAACTGAGTTTACCATCGACTCTGAATTTGTTTTTAACGGAGTTATTCTGTGTATTACAGATAGTTGTCCTCACAGTGTATGCATTCTTGTATGGGAGACTTTATTTGTCATTGAGTGGAGTGGAGGAGGCAATAGTGAAGTATGCAGCAGCTAAAGGAGATAGTTCGCTCAAGGCAGCGATGGCGTCACAGTCAGTAGTGCAATTGGGTCTACTGATGACACTACCAATGGTGATGGAGATTGGGCTTGAGAGAGGATTTAGAACTGCATTGAGCGATATAATCATCATGCAGCTTCAGTTAGCGCCTGTCTTCTTCACCTTTTCACTTGGAACAAAGGTTCATTACTATGGACGGACCATCCTACACGGGGGAGCAAAGTACAGAGCAACAGGGCGTGGGTTTGTGGTGAAGCACGAGAAATTTGCAGAGAACTACAGGATGTATTCAAGAAGCCACTTTGTGAAAGGGATGGAGCTGATGGTGCTACTGATATGTTACAGGCTGTACGGGAAAGCAACAGAGGACTCAGTGGCATATGCGCTTGTGATGGGCTCAACCTGGTTCCTGGTGGGTTCCTGGTTGTTTGCCCCGTTCTTTTTCAATCCCTCGGGATTCGAGTGGCAGAAGATAGTTGATGACTGGGATGATTGGAACAAGTGGATAAGCAGCAGAGGAGGCATCGGAGTGCCAGCAAACAAGAGCTGGGAATCTTGGTGGGAGGAAGAACAAGAGCATCTGCTTCACTCCGGGTTTTTCGGGAAGTTCTGGGAGATATTCCTCTCGCTTCGTTACTTCATCTACCAGTACGGTATTGTGTACCATCTGAACCTGACTAAGGAGAGCCGAATGGGAAAACAGCAGAGCATCATTGTCTACGGACTGTCGTGGCTGGTGATTGTGGCGGTGATGATAGTCCTCAAGATAGTGTCGATGGGGAGAAAGAAGTTCAGCGCCGATTTCCAGCTGATGTTCAGGCTTTTGAAGCTGTTTCTCTTCATTGGATCAGTGGTGATCATAGGGATGCTATTCCATTTCCTGAAACTGACGGTGGGAGACATACTACAGTCTCTGTTGGCGTTCTTACCGACGGGATGGGCTTTGCTTCAGATATCGCAAGTCGGGAAGCAATTGATGAAGGGAGTAGGTATGTGGGGATCAGTCAAGGCCTTGGGAAGAGGATATGAGTATATAATGGGAGTAGTTATCTTCATGCCAATCACCGTACTCGCATGGTTCCCATTTGTCTCTGAATTCCAAACCAGGCTTCTCTTCAACCAAGCCTTTAGCCGTGGCCTTCAGATCCAACGTATTCTCGCCGGCGGTAAGAAACAAAAATGAGACTTCAGACTAATTTCTCAGATTTTTCCTTTCCCTCATCCTTTCTCTATTGCACTCTTACAACTCCTTTCCTCAATTCTTGCTTGTGTTTTGTATGTAACAACAAAGTTTCCTTCAGTTTTAAGTAAAAACGTATATGTAAATCGTAAGAAACATACCGATAGATAAAAAGTGAAAATTTTCTATAATTAGTGGAGGTTCTGTAAAGCTGTCTGTTTAGGTGTTTTTTCTTATGATATTGAACCTGTTAAAATCTCAAACAATGCTCACAGATATAGTAATGGCCGATAGAAAGAAAGTATCCTGTTATTTGAGAAACACAGCTGATAGAAACTACCATTACGACTAAACTAGCTCCAAAAAACATCCGAGACGAACATAGCAAGTGGGAGGAGACAAAAGGAGAGTTATATTGTTACAGTCTAAATTCCATAAAAGCTAACGCCTAACATTGTCTCTTGAACTTGGAATTATCGTTTACCTACAAGTAGAAGATTCTACACCTCTAAGGAATGACCTACGCCACCATATCTGAAACGCCTTGCTGAGATTAGGACACTCAGTCCCATGCTTTGAGAACCACCTGAACCATTCCATGAATACTTGATACTGCTGCTTTACTGGCAGCGTTAACAGCGTTTGCCCCATCCCTTCTTCTACTTCCCTCATGTCTAGTCCCTTCTTGCATCTTTGTAGCCACCCAAAATCTACTAACATTGGCTTGAACCACGCTTCTACTAGCCCCGCCCTTGCTTCTCCTCCGCATTGCACTCTCCTTTTCCCCATTGCTATAAAAATCGTCCCTGTTACTCTGCTTACTTCATACCTTACCATTGGCGACACCTTCTCATGCATCTCCACTAGTCTTCTTTGCTTCCCCCATATCTCCACAAATTCCTCTGCTATTTCCCTATCTATCATAATTTCCAGCAGCCAATTTATATTCTCTACCTCCCTTGAAATACTTTCAATCAATGGCTTTTCCTTCTTGCTATTACTACTACTGCCCTCTTCAAACAGCTTAGCTAACGAATCCACACAGCACTTGCCTGCTCTATATATGTCTTCCTTGTTGATCTCAGGCTGTTCTTTCTCGTACACTGAACTTTTGCAAAGAAGACCCTTCACCAAAGATTTGAGCTCGTTTCTAGGATTTACATCACTGCAGGAGGTTATTGACCAAACCAGTTTCTTCGATAAGCTGTCTTGCGAGCTTTCTGTCTCGTTTGAACTAAATCTTGCCAAAATTTCGCTGGTTGCAGCCTCATCGAATTTATAAATTGCAAGAAGTCTCCTCAGTTTTTCCTCTTCGTCCTCTGTCCAAGGAACAGCTTCAAGATATTTCAGACAGGACGAGACGGCTCTTGAAAATTTGATTCCAGCCGCTACCTGTTTGTGGTTAAGAAAGAAGCTTTGTTAGCTCCACCAATCACAACTATATATGTTTATGGAAAACAATGAGAATCAATCAAACAAGCTGCCGCAGAGCAGAACAAAGATCAAAGTTCCACACAATGGTATTCATACTCAAAAACAACAAACACTAAATGAATAAAAACCAGATGGTGTCAAAAGAAAACACATGCGGAAAGTTCTTCGTAGGAAAAACAAAAATTTAGGTAACTTGCACAAACATTTTTTGGGCCTCCACAAGATCATAAGAGTGTCCCAAAAACAGTTCACTGAAATGACAGGATGAAGTTAGAATCATGAACCACAGTACTAGTCAGTAGCTAAAAGCTAAAGTCTAAGCACCCATTGCCCAATATCTCAAGGCAACAAAATCCAAATATATACTTTTATCAACAATGTACTCTAACACATCCATCAAATTGTAGGTCTCTCCATATCTATGCATTTAAAGCAACAATCTACGGCTCAAAAGGTTTAGCCAATGAGGTCAAAAGGCAGAGTCTTAACTAAGATCAGCTATAGTAACTAAAGCAAATATGGTTAATAACAACAAACCCATCACAAGGAAGAGCATTTTCCGAACCTCGAGTACATCAATGGCTCTATAAACACCCATTTTCATAAACTTCTTGATAATACCATTACTTTCTTCAAACATGAGTTCAACAGTTTCCCTAAAAACACCAAGATTCTCCACATCACAAACTTCAATCCTGCATGTGTTCTTCAATCCCAAAGATAAAGAAGAACACTTTTTGTTATTCTCCAAAACCAAAGCTGCAAAAACATCAGAATTAGCAGCTAAAACCTCTGAGCTAAGCTCTAACACCAAAACCCCACCATTTCTCCCTTTCAGACTCAACTTAGCATCGTAACCCTCACTCGAACCCGAGCCTGAGACAGTAACCTCAATCTTGGGTGCTCTAAAACTCTCTGAACGCAGATTTGGAGCTGAATCTACAACCAAATCCTCTTCATGAGTAGTCTCACTCTCTTGCATTGGATTGATTATAGGATCCGAATCTATAGGTGAAACCCGACCCGGTGATAAGATCCGACGCGGGTCGATTCGATTAACAATGTTTAAAGTAGATTTAGAGCTTTGCGGTGAGCAAGGAACCGATTTAGGAACCGGTTTGGGTCTCTGTTGCTGAGTTTTGGCTGGAATGTGGTTACGAGATGAAATTGAGAGAACATCAGGGCTTGCCGGAGGTACGGCGAAGGAACAACACCATGATCGTCGCCGAGATAAAGAACCGGTGGCGAAATTGGTAGGTTTACGGTGGTCAGAGTCGCCCATTGTCATCATGAGAGAGAGAGAGAGAGAGAAGTGAGAAGTGAAGCTGGTGAAGAAGTAAAGTGAAGAAGAGATTACTGTTTTGTTTTGTTGTTTTCTTTCTATTTCTGTTTCTTTGCTTTTTACTTTTTTTTTTTCTTTTTCATTCTTTTTATGTAAACCTGATTCTTTTTTACTTTCATCATTGTTAAAATTTTAGATCATCAATTCCCAAGATTTTTTTTTTCTCAACATTGTACACTGTTATCATGAAAATTGAAAAAAATTAATTCGATGAATACACTTGATTATTGATTAGAGGCTTAAGTTAAAGAAGATGCTTTTCTTTGGCTCTCGCCATCAAGTCTTTACTCTCTGTTTGAGTCTTCTCGTTTGCCTTTGGTTAAAAATGGGGTCCATGATAATCATTCCGAAATTTCCAAACTTTTTCTTCTTTCGTAAAGATAGAATCAAAATTTGGGTTCTTTCGAAATTATATGGTCAAATGTCGAATACGCGTTACAAAGAAGAAGGCTTTCCACTCTTATTTCGTTGGTCTTCGTCAACGAGTGAATCAAATCAATGGTCCCTGTGTTAATAAACCTTACTAGGTTAAGTTCATCATATCCTCTTATGGCTTTGCTTTTACTCTCATGACAAGTTGAAACAATGGAACAAAGATCACTCCTTTGCTTCGTTTGGTTGATTCTACTTTTCGATTTGTCTCTCAGAGTCGCCGGAAACGCCGAAGGTTCATCTTTTATCTGCTTCTCTCGTGAAAAGTCCTTTCCTTTTTTCCTTTCTTTGGATACAAATGATTAGTGACACTTAGGTTCTAAATGAGAGATTTATGATTTGGTGTTTTTTAGATTCGAAAGTTCATAACTTTTTCTTGTTTTGGATAATTTAGGTGATGCTTTATCTATGCTGAAAAACAGTTTATCATCTGCTGATCCTGCAAACAATGTACTTCAAAGCTGGGATTCTACTCTTGTTAGTCCATGTACTTGGTTTCATGTTACTTGCAATCCTGAGAATAAAGTTGTTCGAGTGTAAGCCTTTCTCTTTCTTAGTCTCTCTCTGAGTGTGTTTTTCCGAATGAGTGATTAAAAGCCTTTTGACATCTACGGTTTGATGTTTGCTTAGTGACCTGGGGAGTGCTCTTCTATCTGGAAAACTGGTGCCTGAACTTGGTCAGCTTTCAAGCTTGCAGTACTTGTAAGCCATCTCTTCCTCAAGTCCATCAACTTTACAGGATGGAACTTGAATTTATTATGCATATGCTTCATTTTGCTTGTTCTATCTTCACTGATTTCCTAAACTTGACGTTGCTTCAGTTTGGAGAAGTTTTCAGATGTACCTTTGATTTCAAAAGAGAATGCTATTTAATTGCTAATTAATGCTGTTTTAGATATATTTAGCTAGGCTTCTCGTGCCTTGTTACTGGAAGCCTTCATAAACATCTTTGAGTTTGAATAGATAGGGACCTAGAATCATGGCATTTATGAAAGACATTTACTTTTTCGAGTTCTCTATGTCAAATGTTCTCCTAAGCCAATTAGATGAGTAACTGGCGAGTTTGGATATTATATTTCTCCTTACTGATGATCTCAACTCTAGATATTGGTGTCTCTGATGCGAAATGTTTTCTTGAAAAATTGATTTGAATTGCTTACAAAATATAGTTTCGAGTTTCATGTATCTTAGCTCTCTAAGATTAGTATAGTGTTTAAAATTATTGGGTATCTTGTT
Organism: Erysimum cheiranthoides; assembly: GCA_011420285.2. NCBI lineage: Eukaryota > Viridiplantae > Streptophyta > Magnoliopsida > Brassicales > Brassicaceae > Erysimum > Erysimum cheiranthoides. The sequence continues at coordinate 19,021,490 of CM022180.2, forward strand.
TGCTACATACTGCATCATGGATTTCGTAAAGTAGTTTTAGAGATTTTCAATCTAAGAATTCTCTTATGAAAAATATAATTAAGCGAAGCTCAATGACAGGGAGCTTTATAGCAATAACATTACCGGGGAGATACCTGAGGAGCTTGGGAATTTGACGGAACTAGTGAGCTTGGATCTTTACGCGAACAAAATAAGTGGTCCTATCCCATCGTCTCTTGGCAAACTAAAGAAACTCAGGTTCTTGTATGTACCCATACTTTCCTTCTTCTCTTTACATATGCAGCTTCACTGTTTACAGTTTCAGAGTTTTGTTGTATTTCTTTGCTTAAAAACTATTGCGTCTAACATTCAAGACCCTAATGAAGGTCATGGTCTAGTATAATTATTTTAGGGAGAAAGTTGTTACAGGCAGCCTTGTTTTACTTCCCCACATTCTTGTAAATTACTTAGTCAAGTAGAACAATTCCAAATTCATTAGTAAAAAATTACCCATCGAATATATCATATCACCAGATAAAGAATTTACCCTGATTGACTGTGTGAACATACACCTTTTACTCCTCTGCCACATTGTGACCCTCCATGGAAGCTATCATATTGATGAATTTAGTCGTATGTCATTAGTCCGATCCTGTAAGGACACATTTGATAGTATCCTGCTTTAGGTTTGAATAGAACCCGAGGCCAGGTCCTATTGACAGAGAGACCCGCGAATCTCCTATCATCAAAAACTTCAGTGTTCCTGTGTTGCGTGAATGCTTCAGAAGTAGTTAGAGGCTAATTATACAAATCATTCCCCTAAAAGTTCTTTGCAGTTGGATAAGATTTTATAACAGCACTGATTTATTTTCTTATTATTTTTATAGATAAATCATGTTTTGCTGGATGTTTGTCATTTTGAACTCTTTAGTGGTTAATACCGATGACATGGTATTCTACTATTTGTGGTTAGGCGTCTTAATAACAATAGCTTATCTGGAGAAATTCCAAGGTCTTTGACTGCTGTGCAGCTGCAAGTTCTGTGAGTGTAACTTTGTCTCTCTTGAATTATTCTCTTCATTTTTTAATATTTGTTGATGCAATCTTGAGTTATGAAAATAATGGTATCATCCTGAAATGCAGGGATATCTCAAACAATCAGCTCAGTGGAGATATTCCAGTTAATGGTTCCTTTTCGCTCTTCACTCCTATTAGGTTCTCCTTCTTGCTCCTAGTTTTATTCTTGATGGAGTGGTCAGAATGAATTACTAATTGTCTGAAAGTTATCTGCAGTTATAAAAATAATCGTTTAACAGCGCTTCGTGAACCTCCGCCTACATCTACCTCTCCTACACCACCACCACCTGCAGGTTTTCATTTTGTGCCTTCCACTTGCTTCTATGTGTTTCTTGTTAGTTTTTATACAATTTTAAGTGTCGAATTCCTTATACATTCTTATATATAATGGTTGGGTGGTCATAAAGCATTTCACATTTAGCCTGACCAGATATTTCCCTTCACATGCACTCTCACACATTTATGCGTCCTGTTTCTGGTTGGCACAAAAAATAGATTTTGAAAAGTTATCTCTAGTGGTATGACATTAAACTACTAATTCTTTTCTACTTATGGTTGCACACTCGAACATGGAAAGGCATCTAGTGGTTATGTATCTCTATTTCGGTTGCACACTCGAATGTGGAAATGCATTTAGTGGTTGACTATGTCATGGTTCTATTGTATAAATACAATATACTGTTATATATTTAACATGTCTTTACTGGGATTGAAAATCTGCTAATGAAAAAAAGCTTTCTTCTTACTAGAGTTGTTATTATTTCCATGTATTGGTGTTGAAAAAGACAAGTGGGACATGACATTGCTGAAAAAGGAAAATAATTGAAACAAGTGTGAACTTGCTAGTTTGCTGAAGTATAAAAGAAGGGTTAATAGACACTGTAAGAAAAAGTAGTGTTTATGAACAAGTTGTGGGTAACATGGGACATGAAGATCTATTTGAAGCTCGTTGATCTGAATAATACATTAGCTCTTTCACAATTGCACAAACGTCCCACTTGGCTGATGAATCAACAATATTTCCCCTAGAAACTCTTCAATGTATTGCACAATTGTGAATGAGTTCTGTATTAAAAAAACTTTGTGTTTATCTCATGCTCTCAGGCAAATCAGACACTGCAGCAATAGCAGGGGGAGTTGCTGCAGGTGCGGCATTTCTATTTGCTGTTCCAGCCATTGCGCTTGCTTGGTGGCTGAGAAGCAAACCACATGACCACTTTTTTGATGTACCCGGTTAGTCAACTCTCTTCATCTATTTTCCTATTGAAACTTCTTTGGCCGATTTTTATCTTTTTGTTAAATCATATTTTGCAGCTGAAGAAGACCCAGAGGTGCATTTAGGACAACTCAAAAGGTTTACCTTGCGTGAACTGTTAGTTGCTACAGATAACTTTAGCAATAAAAATATATTGGGTAGAGGTGGTTTTGGTAAAGTGTATAAAGGACGTCTAGCCGATGGCTCTCTAGTGGCTGTGAAAAGGCTAAAAGAAGAACGTACCAAGGGTGGGGAACTGCAGTTCCAAACAGAGGTTGAGATGATTAGTATGGCTGTTCATAGGAACTTGCTTCGGCTTCGTGGCTTTTGCATGACACCAACTGAAAGATTGCTTGTTTATCCCTACATGGCTAATGGAAGTGTCGCTTCTTGTTTAAGAGGTACCTCATTCTTTGTTCTAAAAGTTATTATTCCTTCCAGCCTCTTCATTATTTTCTTCGATAACATATTACATACCATAGGCAGGTTTAAAACTTGCTCTGCTCTCTAGTTGCTGCATACATATAATTTTGTTTTAACTGGTTTAGAATTGGATCGATTGGTAAGCATCTTAGCTTTGATTTTTTTTCCTGTTTAGAACGTCCTGAAGGCAATACAGCACTTGATTGGCCAAAAAGAAAGCATATTGCTCTGGGATCAGCAAGGGGGCTCGCGTATTTACATGATCATTGTGACCAAAAAATCATTCATCGGGATGTGAAAGCTGCGAATATATTGTTAGATGAAGAGTTTGAAGCTGTTGTTGGAGATTTTGGGCTTGCAAAATTAATGAATTATAATGACTCTCATGTGACAACTGCTGTACGCGGTACAATTGGCCATATAGCCCCTGAGTACCTGTCGACAGGAAAGTCTTCCGAGAAAACTGATGTTTTTGGGTATGGGGTCATGCTGCTCGAGCTCATCACTGGACAGAAGGCTTTCGATCTTGCTCGGCTTGCAAATGATGATGATATCATGTTACTCGACTGGGTATGTTTTATGGTTTCCTAATCAGCTTTTCGAGTTCGAAAATTGTAATTTTTTTTTAACTGTGAAGAGTGTTTCTTCTGTGGGTGTGTTTAGGTGAAAGAGGTTTTGAAAGAGAAGAAGTTAGAAAGCCTAGTGGACGCAGAACTTGAAGGAAACTACGTGGAAACAGAAGTGGAGCAGCTGATCCAAATGGCTCTGCTATGCACTCAGAGTTCCGCAATGGAACGTCCCAAGATGTCAGAAGTGGTGAGAATGCTGGAAGGAGATGGTTTAGCTGAGAGATGGGAACAGTGGCAAAAGGAAGAGATGCCAACACATGATTTTAATTATCGAAACTATCCTCAAGCTGGCACTGACTGGCTCATCCCAATGTCCAATTCCCTTATTGAAAACGATTACCCCTCAGGTCCAAGATAACCTTTTAGAATGGGTCATGTCATGCATGTGGGTTCTTCAACTTAGTATATAGATTGGTTAAGTTGTAAGATCCAACATTCACCTTTTGACTCCAATACAAATATTCTCTACGACATATAGAAGTAGTTTTGGCTTTCTAGACCGTTCACTTCAGCCTAAAACAATATGTTTACAAACCAATCAAATTAAAAAAAAAAAAAAAAAAAAAATAAAACATCATATTAAGGGTACTTTTTTTTTTTTTTTAATTTGCGCATAGAATAGCATTTTTCTTTCAACAAGAAAAAAATTAACAATATATAGAAGCAAAGTAAGTGGAAGCCCCCTTGGCCCAGTGGTTGTCCAAGGGTTCATTAATGCTTCTACACCAGGAGGTCTAGGGTTCGAGTCCCAGAGATTGCGATTTATTAACAATTTATGCAGATTAATGGAGGCAAGTCTACAGGAGATCTCCAGTGATGCGCAATTAGAGCCGTTCGCCGTGATTCTACGTACAGAAGGAAACGTCAGCATGGAGAAGGAAGTGTGGTCTGTCGTGAATCTAATAGGGTCGGAAGGAATTGCCCATGGTAGAATCATCTATGTAACAGTTCTTATAATTTGTAATAGTTAATAAATCCAGATGACAAAAAAAGAAGCAAAGTAAAATTTCTTCTGATAAAGGAATTTCTTTGAACGGTAAAAGATTCTGATATCGAATTTTCCTAGAAGCAGAAAAATAATAGTATTGCTTTATAACACTTTTTTTCCACAAATTGGAGTTTGCGGTTTGCAAACGGCCTAATTTGACAATGATGCTCTCTCGTATTTACGTCCGCTTATTACTTATATATACGTCTTTGTAACTTTTCTCAATATATTCTATTCGCATATAATTATCATACTCCATGAAAATGCCTTGTCCTTCAAAAAATATTCGATTCATGTATATTGAATAATTTTATTATTCCTTGTCTGATCTGACTCCTAAATAATTCTGTTAAGAAGAAATCATTTTCCACGACTTGTATAATATTCTAGTGATGACAAAGTTTAGAGTTTTACGTGTTCATTGAGAAGTTTTCCTTTCCACGTACATTGTCAAATACTATAATAAGTTAGAGATATTATTATATGTTTTTCCTATTTTTATTGATTTTTATGACAAATGGTTGGATGACACAATAAGGAGTTTGAGTTTTCAATTGGTGGTAGTCGTAAGCCAATAAAACTATAATTTTCTTTATATCTTGAATTCTGACCGACTGATTTCTTTTAAAACAAAAACGAATTATTTTCTTTGAAAACATTTCTCCCGAACTTATTTTAATATTATACATTGACTATTATGATTGTTCTTCCTCTTTACTATTGACTTTTCTCCTGAGAGGAACAAAACCTTGTCTGAGTTGGTCAAGGTGTGATATATATTGTTTTTATTGTAATATAATGATGTTGATATATTAGTCAAGAATTTTCTATACTTTTTGGCAAAAGCATGAAGGGTTCTATGAGGCTTCTTAGTCATTTCTTAAGCACGTTCATACGTGACTTTCATGCATCCCTCATAGATGAAGACTACGAACTTTGGTCCAAATTTTGTCTGCTAATATTAGATACTTTGTATTCTGCTATAATTATGGTATTGAGTTACGAGTGGTAAATAAGGGATCTCATAACTTGATAAAAAGCACATTACTTTGGACTTGTTGAAACTAGTACGCCTAATGATGACATGCTATAAGAGTCGTCAGCAAGTTTGTAATACCTATTGTTAATTCAACTGCTGTGTTTAGTTTTGGTTTTAATCATGTGTTCGTGTGCATGAAAGTACCACATGCATGGAAGTCAACAAGTTGTGATATCCACTATAGGTCCGATCTACAAACCGTGGCACAACTTTACTCGTGGAGCTCTGCAAGTGATCTTAAATGCATTTGGGTTAAAATCTGCGTCATGGCATTGACGTCAGCCATCACTATCTATCATGACACGGATTTCTTGGGAATCTGAATGTTAGCCCTACTCCTAGTACTAAAGGTTGCTTCGTTGTAAAAGTTGAAGTTTTTCTCTAATCTATAATATTCCAAAGATCATACAATTCACAAGTAGTATAAGCATATATAGTTAAAGTTCATTTCAATGAAAGTTGTTGTGGCGTCAACATCTTTTTAAAATCTCCGTTAATTTCTTACAATATTATAGCTAAATGACATAAATCATCACGTTTTTTTTTTTTTTGGATAACCCAGGTATCCCAAGCCCAATGGGCCCAGACTAGCCCACTGCGTGCGTCCCGAAGGCGGCAAGAGTAGTTCCTGGAGGCCGCATAGCCCGATTTTAAATTGTCTGCGGTGGCCACTTAAGGTGTTTGCAGCCGTGGGGATTCGAACCCGGGATTATTGGGAATTTCACCCTCAGCCCGAAATCCTTCCTACCACTGGCCCACCTATGAGTGGTTTAAATCATCACGTTTACTTTGTCTATTATACATAAAAAGAATCAATGAATATCTAACTAAAAACAATAATTCAATCAGTAACAAAAGACATTACAGAGCACATGCAAGTGGTCAGAAAACATCAAATAAAATTAAAATGTTCTTATCATTTGAAAAAAAAAAAAAAAAAAGAATAAAATAAAATCTCTAAAACATGATGGCATTGATTGCTGGAGATTTCAAATAATACCATCTCTTTTTCAAACAATATTTAAGTGCATTCAATTACTAAGCTATTTTAAAAATACTATGTTAATATATTGGTCCAACATTTAATGGACAATAAGAAGACATGTTGTGAATTTATCTTACTCACTAGCCGTGCATGGATTGGCTGCTATAGAAATTTCTGCACTCTATCCACTTGAAGGTGACATATATATACACATTTTAATAGTGGTTATTGGTACTTACTTGGAGTATATATACACGCACGTATCAGATCAGGTTGTATTATATATTGTCCACATCTGTCTTTGAAGCTGTCAGAACTTGGAAGTGAATTAAGAATGGTCAGTCTAATGTTCTTCAGTTCGGCCTCATGTTTATGTTCTTCTCCATCAAAAATCACCAAGGCTAGGTACTGGTTTACAATTGCAATGCAAGACATTGACTCAAAGATTTTACTCTATATTTCTCATTATCTCATAATCGGCTTATTGATACAGTACTAAACTCAAACTTTCTTTTAATTTTTTTTCTACAGTTTGGACTTCGAGATGAAGAAACTTGGTAAAGTCTTCTCATCTTGACTCTCAAAACATTGAGCAGAATATAGTTTTATATTTGGTTATCATAAGTCTCTTGTCCTTATGCTTGCTTTCTCAGGTGGCAGCACAAAACTTGTCCGTAACGTGAATATGGAGAAACTAAAGAACAATTATTTGTTTCCTGAAGTAATTTCATGATCTTCCTATCTTTATTGAATTTTTTTTATACATATTTTCCAATATTTTGGGAATTCATATATAACTGACAGTTTGTATTTAATTTGTGTAAATAGATCAACAGACGTGAGCTTGAGCACATTGAAAAGCATCCCAATGTAAAATTGATAAGCCTTGGGACTGGAGATACGACAAGGCCTATACCGGAGACAATATCCTCACACATGTCTAACGTATGATTTTTCATATTGTGTTTAATTTTATTTTTTTATTTATAATTTGCATGTTCGTGTTAAGACCTAAAACCTGGGGGGTTCTGTATTGTCTACCGAAATAGAGTATTCATCAGCTCCACAACTTGTGGAACAATCTAAATCTGACAAATTATTTATGTGATGTAACTAATGAGTTGAATATCATAGAAAACTTTATGACAAATCGTATTGCCCTGGTTGCATAATGATGACAGTGATTTAATTCCAATTAAATCAGACCAGACCGTCCGACCGGTAACCAGTCTGGTTTGAGTTTTATCAAAAAACCACAAGACTTTGAGACCCACTTAAACACATTAACCCGGGTTAAAAGGGTTAATTTTATATAGCCTGATTTTTTACATGTATTGTATCCTTGAACTGTATAACTCATACAATACAAAACCTAAAACGTCTTCCTAACTTCTAGCTCAAAAGTCAGTCCTCAGTCGTCGTTGTCTTTGGTTCTTCGAAATTTTCGATATTGTCATCGTTTTCGTTTTCATGCAAATTCTCTGTCGGAGTATATTTCTTTTGAAGATTTGCTATGCTAGTGTCGGATTTTTTTTTGTTTCTAGCCATGATATATAGCTCGATTCGTATATAATATTAGGATAATATGAAAAGTTTTGGAGTTTTTTTTGTGGATACCAAAAAAAATCATTTTAATTCTCTGTCGATGTCTGTGCGTCGTGAATCAAAAAAAAATATCTATGCTATTATTGTCCATTTTGCTTCTATAGTGTAAGTTTGACTTTGGTCATTTAAATTACTTTGACTGCTGTTATTGTTCTTCCGGTATACGTGTGATTTTTCAATTTTATTTTACTTTTAACTTCTGAGAATGAAACTATTACTTGGTAATTTAGATTTTTAGATTTTCTTACTGCGTGGAAAAAAGTGCTCCTCAGTCATGGTCATTTAGTAACATGTGTGTTGGATTTTGATTATTCAGTTTGCACATGGCCTATCGACCGTAGATGGATATAGAGGTTATGGACTGGAACAAGGGAATGAGGTAACTGTGGTTATTCTTCAATTTGTTTTGACAAAAGTTGTATTATTTTAATTTTTTGCTTATTCATCAAAGTAATAATTTTATATTTAAGAAACTGAAAGAAGGATTTGAAACCTATGTTTTCGTAGTCTATGCTAATTAGATTGTTAATTTGAACTTTATACAGCCAGACTCTGTTTGCATGATAAATTAGTTAAGCAATGAGTCTATTGCTATGTATTTACGAATCTAATTTTTTCTTAGACCCTGCGAAAAGCTATTGCTGAGACGTTTTATGGAGATTTGCGGGTGAAAAGCAATGAAGTTTTTGTATCAGATGGTGCACAAAGTGACATTTCTCGTCTTCAGGTATGCATCGAGATAATATTTGACACATTCTTTTGACGTTATGCTGATTTGTGATTCAAATCTCCAGCTACTCCTAGGCTCCAATGTCACAATTGCTGTGCAAGATCCTACCTTCCCGGTAATGTTATGTTTACATCCTCACTTTTTAACGAGAAGCTGTTTTTTTTTTGCCTCTTATTCAGCTTTCTTTGTTGTTGTGGATTTTAGGCTTACATAGACTCAAGTGTGATAATCGGTCAGACTGGTCATTTCCATGAAACAACCAAGAAGTACCCAAATGTTGTCTACATGCCATGTGGTCCTAACAATAGTTTTTTCCCTGACCTGACTATGACCCCAAGGACTGATGTCATCTTCTTTTGTTCTCCTAATAACCCTACTGGTTATGTAGCATCTAGAAAACAACTACATCAACTAGTTGATTTTGCAAAGAAAAATGGCTCCATTATCATTTTTGACTCTGCATATGCTGCTTTTATTGAAGATGGTAGTCCACGTTCCATATATGAAATTCCTGGTGCTAGAGAGGTGAGAGGAGTTTACATATTAATCATATATATTCCTTGTGGTCTTTTTGCATTTATTCATTGTATTACTTCTTTGCTAGGTCGCCATTGAAGTTTCATCATTTTCCAAGTTTGCTGGTTTCACCGGTGTTCGGCTTGGTTGGACTATCATCCCTGATGAGCTCTTGTACTCTAATGGTTTTCCCATGATAAATGATTACCATCGCATTGTGACCACTTCTTTCAATGGAGCTTCAAATATTGCTCAGGCTGGTGGACTTGCATGCCTTTCCTCTGTTGGCCTTAAGGTAGTAAATTCTTTTAGCATTTGCTTATATTTTGTTATAAATATCACACATTGTTTAGGAATGGTATTAACTAATGCGTTATAAAGTCACATGTGCACTCTCACAATAAGCTAGTATCTTTGGGTGCGTTCTACCTATGGGTTTTATTGGGCTTAGTTAAAGGTCTATTATGGGATAGGTTTTTATCATATTTTTGTTTCATTTTCTTTAACTTCCTCTGTTTTTGTGTTAAAACATGATAGGAGATACGATCGGTGATCAACTACTACAGAGAGAACAGGAAGATACTGATGAACACTCTAGTCTCGCTCGGCCTCAAGGTTTATGGTGGTGTAAATGCTCCATACTTGTGGGTTCACTTTAAGGGATCAAAATCGTGGGACGTCTTTAATGAGATCCTAGAAAACATTCATATAATAACAGTACCGGGCTCAGGTTTTGGACCCGGTGGAGAAGAGTATTTGAGGATTAGTGGGTTTGGACGCAGAGAGGACATGGTTGAAGCATCAAAGAGGTTGCACAGTTTCTTTGACACACGAACCAAACATTTCACTTATCCATCTTCCACTTCTAATGCCAATTAGGCTAACCACATCTCGTGTTTTATGCATCGTCTTGAATAATTGATCCCACCTGATCTTGTACCATAATGTATATTGTTGAAATAATAAAAGCTACTGGACCATATTACGCGATAGAAGACGCTTACATGGTAAGATGGACCGGAAATGGAGTTGAGTTACAATAGAAACATATAACTAAAAATGCTAAAAAGAAAATTCTCAGTAAAAATTGACACATGAATTTAAAGGTAAAAGTGATCGATCAGTAACACAAACTCATCAGCTACATAGCAAACAAAAAGATCTCAACAGAAGCAATTAAATAGTAAAGCTCAATAGAAAAAAGAGATGAGTGCCATGAAGATAACATATGCGAAGGACACAGAGAGCAATGACGCATCAGAACTCCCCGGGGACCGAACTGGAGTTGCCGCATTTGCTCCACTTGACAACTCCGGCGCACCTGCTCCGGCCATGGGAGATAAACCTGTCCAAACCCAAAATGCTAAATCATTTGAACATTTTGTAATAATCTTTAAAAATCTTGTATTACAAGGAGAAGTGATACATTTTGAAAGTAATACATTTTTAAAGATAAAACTGTTTATATGCATATCCAAAATATACTTTTATTTGAAACTTAGAAATAATATATTATATGTTGATAACTAAAATAAGATTTAAACACATTTTTGTATAAATTGTATATCCGGTTTTTATGCAATTGAACCAAACCAAATTGATAAACTGGAATTTCATCAGTAGTTATTTCGTTTTAATTACATATATATGCAGGAAAATTACATTTACATGTCCATAAATATATGATACTACTTAATTCATTTATAACTTTCTTATCTGACTAAAACTGAATCATATAAAAAAAATGTTCTCAAACTAAACTAAAAAAATCTCTGTTTCATAAACTTAACAAAATCGAAAAAACTCTAGTATGTGGACTTAAGTATGAGAGAACATACCAGGGGCAGTAGCAGGAGGAGATGCAGAGACAGAGACTGCAACACAACATTTTCAAAAGTTAGCTCAACAAAATTAAATGTGTATGCATATATTATATAATCAATATGAAATTTCTGATAAAGAAACATACGGCCACAACGAGCAGACGGAGGAGCAGCAACTTTACAGACAGAAGGAAGAGAAGCAGCTTTAGAGAGATCAAGAGTAACACCAAGAGATGCACTGTTCTTGAAAGCCTCACAGAGACATTCTGGTCCTGTCCTAACCACAGTCTTGAGCCCTGAGCAACATGTCCCTTCCGGCTTCTCCACCGTACTCCCACTCATCACGAACGACAAGCAATCTGCCATGTTTAGTATCAACGACGAGCAGTCCACTGCTGCATGAACTCTAAAGCCGGAGATCAATGTGACCGCCGTGAAGATGAGAATAGCTGTATTCTCCATTGCTCTTGACGCCATTGTAATGATGATGTGTCTCTTTTGGGGCTCTGGCTAGCTTGCTAAATAAATGGAATTGCCTTTTTTCATTTATTATTATTTTTTATTTTAAATTTTAGCCGAAAGAGAAGACATGAATCATTACTTTGATACTTTCTCAGTGTCAATGCTTTATGGAATTGAATCATAATATTTTTAAATTTGGTCGTTGCTAAATCACTCGAGATTTGTAGAATTTCTCCATGAAATGTTTTTGCTAATATAGTAAAATTACGATTGATTATGAGAGTAAACTAAAATTTGATCATCCATTTACTTACGGTTTTGTGTCATTTAAGCTGGAAGCAAAGTAATAATTATTAAAAAAACTCTCTAGTTGATTATGTTATGACTAGTTTAGTAACCATTTAGCATTTTCTTTTATCTGTGTATATATAACAGAGTTTTGTAACAAAATTAATCGTTAATGAAAAGTGACTCAGATCTTTCTTTTCTCATCAGAGATTAAATCTGAAATGTATTGTCAGAAAATTAATAAAAAAAAAATAATTTGTTGGAAAGAATGAACTGTAAACAAACGAATGTAATGATGGGCAAGAGTGGAGAAAGTGCCACAGAATGAATGCAAAGGTGGCTAATATAAAACAACTAGGTCTTAACCCGCGGTACACCGCGGGACAAACATTAAATTTATAATTTTTAAAATTTACGATTTGAAAGTTTGTTTGTAACGTAAATATAAAACTCTAATTGATCTATAAAAGATATTAAACGAATCAAAGACATAGTGACCCGTTGATCTTTATGATACAAAAGCTTGTTTATATATTCCGATTTCAAATTTCAGTAACCCGCTGATCTTTATGATACAATACAATTTTTTCACATTTTTAAGTGATTATTTATTGTTTTTGATTGAATAGTTTTGTTCTTTATTTTTATTTTTGTCAAAGTTTCTTTACTTTTTATTCAAAATATTAAATATTTTTTTGGATGTGTGTTAAATCAAATATTAAAATATTAAAATTCACTCTTTTTTTTACTAATTAAGTAAATTATGTCCATTTTTAAAAATTCAAATCACAACATATATGAAAAATAAAATCTAGATTTTATTTATTATATAGACTATGTATTGATTCATTTTTTTTAAAAAAATATGATCATAAAAAGATGAGAGATAAGTTTTTAATAAAATTTTGAAGTATTTCTAAATTAAAGGGAAATAACTTTGTTAACAAAATTAGAGGGAAGAAAAAATTCAATATTTCCTTAACTAAATTCAATAGGTGAGAGGAGAGTTTGAAAACTTTGGCTAAGGATTTATTTTTATAATTAATGCGAGCTCTCTAACGACGACACGTGGCGAAAATGTTTCTCTTTTAATATATAGGGGATAAAACTCTAATTGATCTATAAAAGATATTAAACGAATCAAAGACATAGTGACCCGTTGATCTTTATGATACAAAAACTTGTTTATATATTCCGATTTCAAATTTCAGTAACCCGCTGATCTTTATGATACAATACAATTTTTTCACATTTTTAAGTGATTATTTATTGTTTTTGATTGAATAGTTTTGTTCTTTATTTTTATTTTTGTCAAAGTTTCTTTACTTTTTATTCAAAATATTAAATATTTTTTGGATGTGTGTTAAATCAAATATTAAAATATTAAAATTCACTCTTTTTTTTTTACTAATTAAGTAAATTATGTCCGTTTTTAAAAATTCAAATCACAACATATATGAAAAATAAAATCTAGATTTTATTTATTATATAGACTATGTATTGATTCATTTTTAAAAAAAAATATGATCATAAAAAGATGAGAGATAAGTTTTTTTTTAACACTGAATTATTATTATTCAATTGCAAATCATGATAAATAATACATCGGCTACTCATATGACGGATAATTCTACCGTCTGGCCTCTACGAAGATCCATATCTAGCGCTTGCACCTTCTCCACGCAGAAGATCTCATGTAAACTTGTCTCCTTAAAATCTCCTTAAAATCTCCTAATAAATCACGTCTTCCGGGAATTGAACCCCAAACCTCCTGATGTAGAAGCATAATCAACACCCTTAGTCTCAACCACTGGACTAAGGGGGCTTCCACGAGAGATAAGTTTTTAATAAAATTTTGAAGTATTTCTAAATTAAAGGGAAATAACTTTGTTAACAAAATTAGAGGGAAGAAAAAATTCAATATTTCCTTAAATAAATTCAATAGGTGAGAGAAGAGTTTGAAAACTTTGGCTAAAGTTTTATTTTTATAATTAATGCGAGCTCTCTAACGACGACACGCGGCGAAAATGTTTCTTTTAATATATAGGGGATAGCCAAATGGGCCTTCAAGCATTATCTGATGGGCTCGATTATTTTAGAATTTCGGTTCTCTTTCGGTTTAATTGCTCATCGGGTCGGTTTGGTTCAAGCGTCGAGCTATACTGATCTAAAAAATCAGAAGCGAGAGAGCAAAAAAATCACTCTCCCGTACCCATTTATAAATCTCAATTCTTTGTATAAAAGGCTCCTCCTTTTTCCTCAATTCTTCTCTCTCCTTTCGCCACGGATTTGCTCGTTATCGAAAGGTTTGACCTTTAAACCTTTCTTGAGTTTTATCGTTTGGAAACTTTTCATAACCTGTACAAGGGTCTCTCAATTGAATCTTTATGAGTTTCATAGCTTAAAGTAAAAAGTGTCGTTCTTTTGGAAGATGAAACTAAATTGGCTCTATAATCGAAACCCTTTTGATGAAGGCTATCTGATAAGACTTATTCTCTTTGTGTGTTGGATCGTTTCTAGTAGTCTATTATCTTGTCTGAGTCTTGTTCTTAGTTTGATTTGATGTGTGGATTTGTAATTGATGATTTGGTATATAATCAGAGAATCAACAAGTTTCAAAATTCCAGTTTCAAGTCCTAGGTTGGATCAGCAAATCCATGTTTATAATAACTGTGTAAAGCTTGTTTATATTGAGATATGGATACACATTCTCAAAGTAGAGATCTTCTAACTACTTTGTGGTTTTACTTGTAGTCAGTCATGTGCGAGATGCCATCAAGAATTGCTGCTATCCGGCTTGTAAGTTCGCATCGTGAGGTCTATGAACCATGTGATGATTCATTTGCTTTAGTTGATGCATTACTCGCTGATCGCACCCACCTGATAGGGCACAACCCTAAGGTTTGTATGGAGATTGGATGTGGAAGCGGGTATGTCATAACTTCACTTATTCTTCTTCTCAAAAACGAAGTTCCTGGTGTTCACTATCTAGCCACCGATACAAATCCGATAGCTACAAGAGTAACGAAAGAAACTCTAGAAGCACATGGAGTCGATGCTGATGTTATCTGTGCGGATATAGCTTCTGGTCTAGAGAAGAGACTTGCTGGCTCAGTGGACGTGATTGTGGTGAATCCGCCTTATGTACCAACACCGGAATATGAAGTTGGAATGGAAGGTATTGCATCTGCTTGGGCTGGAGGGGAAAATGGCCGGACAGTTATAGATAAAATCTTGCCTGTGGTTGATAATTTGCTTTCAGAGAAAGGTTGGTTCTACTTAGTGACATTAACTTCAAATTTCCCAGCAGAGATTTGTCTGATGATGAGAAAAAAGGGTTACGCATCGAGAATTGTAGTTCAGAGATCAACGGAAGAGGAGAATCTCCTAATCCTTAAGTTCTGGAGAGACAAGGATGAGGAGAGCCAGGAGAAGGGGATATCATCTTCATCGTTTATTTCGCAGTTTTCAAGATCTGTATCAGCTCTTATGGAGAAACAATGGCGATGATACTTCAATGGTGGCTTACCTTTCATAAGCATTCTTTGTTATGAAGTTGTAAACAGTCTTTCTAGGTCTTAACCGTGATTTGATTTAGATTTCGTTTCTCTAACTCTTTTGTTTAACTTCCTTATAGATATTTAAAGGAATCTAGTGATCTCTTCTCCTTTGCTTTAGCTATAATCGCAGTATGCCATATGCTCCACATTGTGTTATGCTAATACGAGATGTTTGATTGTTTAGTATGCTAGGATTGTGCAGGATTTCAAGATTCAGAATATCATAGGTTGCTTACTCTCACGCTGCTTTCGTAAGTGTAGGTAGGTAGAATGATAGCATTGAGGATATGTATGCACTTGTGAGTAATAGCAGATTAGTAGGAAATGATTGGTACAATAGACCAGACTAAAAATATTTAAGGACCAACTGTGATACACGATCCCTGTGACGTGATTGGTACAAAAGAGAGCTTTAATCTGAGAGCCTCAAACTCTTCACTTTCTTTCTCATCACTTGTCAACCAAATCGCTAAACATCGGTCCAGCAACTCCTTACCACAGGACCAAGCCGAGTTGCCTTTCAGAATCCTTGCCCTATCGAACCTTAAGATATTGGATAGGTTTGAATCGGATGGTTGGTCAAGGAATGCTCTCATGGTTGCTTTAATGGCCTCACACCATATAGGACGCCCAACCTTCAAGAAATCCTGCAACACCGTCACAGGAAGATTTACGCTCCCCAATTCTGATTCATTGCGTCCGCCTTTTCCATGATAATCTGATCCTCCTAGCTTTAGCAGACTGTATGTATCAGCCAACTCGCTAAACACTGTTCAATCAACATAAAAGTTCAGTTAACCCAAATAGAGATATATATCGAGAAAGAGAGAGAAAGACAGAGAGTGAGAGACCTTCGAGCTTGCCATCACTTCTATAAACCTCAACCCCATGAAGTCCAGCATCTTTCAATCTCCTAATAACAGCGACATGATTCTTCAACGCCCAGGGATGTGCAAGCACAGCTACACCACCGGTTTTGCATATAAGTTTTACTGCTTCCTCAGCCATAGGCTCACTCCCTCTGCGATAAGGATATGCAACCATCCAAACAGAAACATAAATGTTAGTGTGATACTGATAGGTTTTAAACCGGTACCAACAAACTACACCATCGAATGGTAGAAGTCTCTAACTCTCGACCACTGCCCAATGCAAGATCCAAGACCAATCCTACATTATCCCAACTCATTCTGCCCAAACTTCCTTTTGATTTGTTAGATGTCTAGCTAAACGACTCAAAAGAACTACATGTTATAAGATACTATTAGATTAACAACATAAGTCTATAAGTCTCTAACAACGCCCAAAGCAAGATTCAAGACCAATCCAGAATACCCCAACTCATCCTGCCTAATCTTTCTTTCAGCATATTAGATCTCTAGCTGACCTACTTTAATATAGTTGATGAGATGTAGACATAGCTAAAATCCACTACAATCCACCTAGGGTAAGGTTTATCATAAACACTTAAATCCACAAGGTTCCATAAAATCAGCCAAACTAGGGAAGAAGCACAAATTACGTGGCATAAGCAGGTCCACCATCATGTAAATATTTAGTGAAAGCTTGTCTCAAGTTCTCCACGTATCCTGCTTCAAGAAGCGCTCTGGCTACGTGCAGCCTACCCGGAGCAACATCCTTGCCTGCAATCCTGGTGACATGTTCCCATTTTAGAGGTATCTTTAGTTTATTCAATTTCAAGACCATTTCTCTCCCACGAACGAAACGCCCATCCCTTATCTTCACCAAGAAATCTTCCAGCTCATCATACATTGCTGGACCGGAAGTGCCATAGTACGCAAGTATATGCACTGGCTCCTCAGAACCAGAGTCTCTGCATTTGAGGCAATTAGATTGCTATCAGTGCAATTCAGATATTCTTACAGATGTTAATTTGGACTAAATTTTTCGAGAAGTACTAAAGTTATACAAACAAGTGAGAGCATAATTTGAATTATGCAATCACAAATCATAAAAAGATGATACCTGGAACCGAATAATGTGCTGATCTCAACACCCGGAATGATCTTGATACCGAATCTACGTCCTGCTTCCACAGCTTCCGGGATACCAGCCATGGTATCATGATCCGTTAGAGAAAGAACTTTCACCTGCTTTGATCACATTGATAAGCAATCAAATCGTTGATATCATCCCATCAAGCGTTCAACTAACTTGAAATCCAAAGTGAAATTGCTGGCAATATATAAACCAAACCCTTATCTCATTCCTATGAACTACTTCTTAAAGACTGTTCCTTTCTACAAATCAAACAAAAGCAATAAACTTTGACCCACAAAAACAATGGTGCCAAGCTATAATCTTTAAAGGTTATTGGCTAATCAGAACAATAGAGCTAATCTTAAGGTATCCACCAGCAAAGCAAAAACCCCAAATTCAGATCTTCTCTTGATTCATTCGTAGATAATCAATTTAAAAAAACATAAAAATCTGAAACTAACCCCATTGTTATGAGCCCTTTCCACAAGCTTTGAAGGAGAAAGAAACCCATCGCTGCGATTTGAATGAGAGTGAAGCTCGAACACCAATTTCTCTCCACATCTCAAAGAACCACTATTGATGGTGACGGCAAAGTCATCGGACGAAGAGGAGAGAGGTAAAGAAGAACCTAAGAAGAGCCAATCCGTGACAGATTTAAAAGCCTCTGCTTGCTCAGTAGTCATCTTCCTCTTGCTACCACCACCACGCTTCTTCTTCTTAATCCTCTTTTTCTTTTCATCAGCCATGGTTGGAGATTATGGGGAAAGCTATCAAATTTTGAGAAATCTTATGGAATGAAATATTATTATTGATTTTTGTTGTTGAATAGGTTACATAAATTATGGTTTATATAGGAAACCATAAACCTAAACTTCCTAATTTAATATGGAAATAATATATATAAAGATAAATGTTAATCTTCTAAATCTAAGATATTAATATATCTTCGTAATGTTCTAGATTCTTCTAGATTGCTTCGGTCTCTTATTCTTCGGTTTAGGTCGATTTCATCGATTTAGAAGCGCCGAGGTCTAATCTAACCGTTGGAGAAGGTGACTAGGTGAGAGAGAGTCGAGAAGAAGAAGCACTCATATACAGTACAATTTAAATACTATATATTATAAATAAAATATTTTTAAAATAAATAATACAGAATATAAAAAAAAATTAGAAATTAACATTGGTCTTAGCAAATCTTTACTGATGTGTGTCTATGGTACTTTGAAACACCGACCGACAGAATATTTGGATCTCAAGGCTGTGTCTGCACACGCGTAGAATTGTAACACTTTGAAGAAGGTAAGTTCCATTTTCGGTTTTAATTTGATTCAGATGCTCTCGGTTTATGTGTGCTTTGGCTAATTTGGTTTATCGTTGGATTGTTTGGATCCGTAGTACTGGATTTGGAGAATAAAGATAGATCCTTTGAGATCTCTTTGTCATCGAAATATTGAAAACTGGATAATGTTCTTTGAGTGAGAGGGTTTAGTAACTTAGGAGGTTAATGAACTGATTAGATGTGATATGTTTGGAATGAAGAAGATGGGATTCCAAAGGGAGAATAATACTTAAGGTTCTTTTCTCAATTAGCTGGATAACTAAGTTTTGAAGTGAGAGCTTGGTTCAGTTGAAGCTTAGCTCTGCTTATGCTATGTCTAAATTGAGCTGAATTTGTTGTTTAAGGAAGCTGACCCTTTATTTCTCTCTGTGTGATTTGTATGATCCTGACTGTATTTCAGTTAGTTAAGTTGATAAAATGTGTAATAGAGAAAAGCTTTGATTTTTTTATTCTTTGCAGGATCTAAATAGGTCCACAAGCTTGTCATGCAGCTGGATAAAAGAAGAGGTTTAATATACAGTTGTTAGAAAAATCAAAGTTTCTTTTGTGTTTTGTCGAACGAGGAGATGATGCGGTACAAAGAGGTATTATTACTCTGTCTGAAAATCTAAATGTAGCTTTCACCTAATTTTAAGTCTGGTATTCTATTTTCTGATCAAGTTTGCTTCTTCACTGGATCTGGTGATGTTCAGTTAAGTTCTTTTTTATCTGTAACTTTGTTTTGGTTCTTGAACTTATTTATGTGTCTTCATGAATCAGGAGAAAGAGGCAAAGAAGGAAGCTTTCAGGAAGTATTTGGAGTCCAGTGGAGTTCTTGATTCTCTCACCAAAGGTATAATTTCTTTTTTCTATTTCAACGGTTTTTTAATTGAATAATTTGACCTGTTCTTGCAAATAATTCACTTTATATTCTTTTGTATGTTGTGCAACACGATGTGGGTTTTGAATGCAGTGTTGGTTTCTCTGTATGAGCAGAATGACAAGCCATCCTCCGCTCAAGAGTAAGTTTCTGGACACATATAAAGATCTTAATGGTTATATATAAGTTTCTGACAGAGTATTATAGATTCTCCATAGAAATAGCTTGTGTATTGACTTAGAATCTTGATTCCAGGTCCTGCTGAACTAGGGACTGGTGAAGTTAGGGATTTAAACAATTGTTTTTTTACCATTTCCTAGGCCTTTATGAATTTGTGGAATGTTCTTAGACCAGAGCTTTTGCGAACTAAATCGTAATATGAATAAGATCAAAGACTATAAGTTCTATACTGATTTTTACTAAGAAAGTAATGGAATTTTCGTTAAAATTTGACATATGGAGATCATATCTTCGTACTTTTATATGTTTTTCTTGCTTGCCAATCTCCTATGTCAATCTTTGATTAATGGATCTCTGAGTTCGTTCGCAAGTGCAGATTTGGAATGTTGTTACGTATTAGACTAACAAACTGTTTACGTACTTCTGTAAACTACTCTTGCATTTGCATTCCCACCATATGATCATTTGGTTTTGGTTTTCACAACTCTCATCTCTTCAGGTTATAACTTTTCTCTATTTTTCCGGTGGTTTTCTTCAGATTCATTCAACAGAAGCTAGGCGGTCCTTCTGTCTCTGAATATGAGAAGCTTCAAGCAGAGAAGTCTGATCTTCAAATAAAGTACAATGAGCTTTTGGCTAAACATCAAGAAACCCTGAGAGAGGTATCGGGTCCTAACTTGATTATTGAACCATTTGCAATAGCTTTCTTCACCATCTACAATCATAAACATTTTGCCTCTTCCTTTATATACTGAAACTACTATAGCCATTAGGAGTCAAGGATTAGCTGAGTTTTGTTATGGTTACTAATACTACAGAGCCAATACAAAAAATGTGTTTAAAAATCTGTTTCACATTCTAATTAATGATTAACCTTTGCAGTTAGATGGATTGAAGAAGTTGCATTCACAAAACTCTTCAAAAGATGATGCAGATAGAGAGACCCTCGAAGATGAACCCACGACCTTGGTCACTCCTCACCACTAAATATTGTCCTTATTGTATATGTAATTCACTATTCACATTCATTCAATACCCTTTGATACGCAATTTGAAGGCAGCAAGAGAAGAAAAAAAAATCGAAAAAGAGAGACAAAACCACGTAAAGATGAATATGCTCAATGATCTTCTTCCTTTTCTTTGGATAACGAATTGATTATGTGACTTTGTTTAACTTTAAAAGTCAAAATTAGATTATATTAAATACTATAAAACTAGAGATTTATAAAAAAAAACATGATTATGCTTTTTTTTTTTTGGTCGTGGACATGATTTAATGCGAACCTAGAAATTGGCTTTAATTCACTGAGAAGAACATTTATTCATTTTCCCGCCTAAACCTTCACCTGAGCGTCAATGGTGGAAATGGAATTGCCGTCGCAAGCGGCGGAGCACATAGAATCTATGTCGGAGTTTCTAGTGAAACACTACTCCGATCAGCTTCGCGGCATCTCTCTCTCTTCCGATCCCAAACTTCATTATCCTCTCTTTATCGAGTACGCTTTACTTCTAGACTTTCTCTTTTTCACAATTCTTCTTTCACCTCACTGTATCACAATTCACACACACACGTACACTCTTTAGATTCGCAGAACTCGTTGATGATAATCCGTATCTGGCGCGTCAAGTTTTCTCAATTCCCGAACAGTATCTTCGTCAATTCGACGATTCAGCCCTTTTAGCTCACGTATGTACTCAATTTGATGATACTTTACTTTTTGTTTAAATGGTGAATTTGAATCTCTCTTTAAGGAAACGAATAGATAATGAGATAGGGGAATTTTGTTCTTCTTTGGGTATAGAAAATTGCGTTGGAGCATATGAAGAGATTTGAGAAAAAGATTGGGATTGAGAAAAGATTTATACATGTTCGTATAAACACTAGTGGATCACCTCTTGAACGAAGCCCTGGTGTGTGTGTGACTCTTTAATTTTTCGAGTTTTTTTATATGCTTCTGTTAGCTAATTTTGGTTTTGACACAGAGACTTTCCCGAGTATCGGCCGGGTTAGAGTAAAGCACCGTGGGATTCTGCTGATGTTGAAAGGCACGGTTATTCGGTCCGGGGCTGTTAAAATGTACGAGGGAGAAAGGATGTATCGATGCCGGAAATGCAAGCACATGTATGTTCTGTCTTGTGGTTGAAACTTGATATTATGAATTTGTCACCTCTTGTTCTCGTAGTATAGCTGACTGAGTTGATTCCTTGTATAGGTTTCCTATCTTCCCTGAGTTGGAATCAATAAACTCAATTGTGAAACCGCCCTTTTGTCCTTCCCAGGTTTGTCAAATTTCATTCTTTACAAGCTATGCTCCTTTCCACTGGATAATATCTTCTTCTGGTTTGCGAAAACAATCGTGTCCCTAGCATTTGAAGTTGAAAAATTCTTCACTTCACAATAAAAGAATTTCCTTTTGCTTTTTCAGTATATTCTGCAACTTTGGCTTTCTTTTTCTTAAAATCATCTGATCTTACGGCAGTTTCATATCTTTTAACTCTGGGTGACAGCGGTCAAAATCTTGTGAAGGCACAAACTTTGATCCTGTAGATGATACCGTAACACGCCACGATTATCAAGAAATCAAAATCCAAGAAAATACTCAGGTTTTAGGTGTTGGGGTTATCCCAAGGTCCATTCTAGTTGTCCTGAAAGATGACCTTGTTGACAATGTTAAAGCTGGAGGTACAACACCATGGCTTTTGTTTTTATTCCATGTATTACATATTCATAATTGCATCAATATTATGACTATAATTCCAAGACTCAGTGTAACCATCTTAAGGCACCAACATAACTTCTCTGCCTCCTGATATTGGCTTTTAGTAACATCTTTCTTATTTTATTTTTATGCAGATGATGTTGTTGTCTCTGGAATCTTGACTTCAAAATGGTCTCATGACTTAAAAGACGTTCGCTGCGACCTTGAACCTATGTTGATTGCCAATCATGTCAGGTAAAAATGGCTTGGAAAATTTAATAAAGCAATACCTGTGAATCAATTTTATCAAGCAAGTTTTAACCAAACTCAGTTGATTACAAAAATGGTAGTGGTTTGCTTGCCTGAAACAATTATTAAGGCTAAGCTAAACTATGATGGAGCTCTTAGTTCCCCTTAAAAGTTTTTCTGGAGCATTATTTTGGGTCTTTGAAGAGTATCTATTTATAATCTGAGTAATTCTTGGGTATTACAGTTCTCAGTCATTAACTCACTTTCTACTCCCTTTTTTCACCTGTGATTCTGCCACTATCCAGAAGAACTAATGAGCTCAAATCAGAAATCGACATATCTGATGATTTGATAGAGAAGTTCAAGAACTTTTGGAACCACTTCAGAGATACCCCTTTAAAAGGTAAAAACTTCCTGTTACTTGGATACTATTCTGCCTGTTTTGTTGCAATTAGGTTGAACAATTATTCCCCTACCATACATTTCTCTCTTATATTTCCAAGAGAAGATCTTAAGTATATCCTTTGTTAAAATTTATGCTAAATTATTTAATATTTTGGTTAAGTCAGGGAGAAATGCGATCTTACGAGGTATCTGCCCTCAAGTCTTTGGTCTCTTCACTGTTAAGCTTGCAGGTATGCTGTTTGCATACTTTTGTTTTTTGTGTCAACATCTCTTCTCATTGAATTTCTTAGAAAGATTATCATGCATATGCATGTGTTAATATGCAGTTGCCTTAACACTCATTGGAGGGGTGCAGCATGTTGATGCTTCTGGTACAAAAGTACGGGGAGAATCGCACTTGCTTCTTATTGGTGATCCAGGTGATTGTCAACCACTGAGTATTATTTTTTCTAAAATATATATATATATATATATATATATATATATGCATGTCTCTAAACCTTTCGCCTGAATTAAATTGATTTGGAACTCTGAGTTTTGAAAAAAGGTCTTGTGTGTTTTTTGTTACTAGTTGATAGAACTCTGTATGGAAGTGTACTTTCATATGGACCCGCCTTTTACGGTGTTAATATCTGCCAGGCACTGGAAAATCTCAGTTCTTAAAGTTTGCTGCAAAACTAAGCAACAGAGCTGTAATCACAACGGGACTAGGAAGCACAAGTGCTGGATTGACTGTTACTGCAGTGAAAGATGGAGGTAAGCACTCTAATCACTTGCCTATCTCTTGTGTTGGGTCCTTTCGTAACACTTTTTTATGTAGTCTTACTAATTTGTTTGCAGGAGAGTGGATGTTGGAAGCTGGGGCCCTTGTTCTTGCAGATGGTGGACTTTGCTGTATTGATGAATTTGATAGGTAGTTTCCAGATGCCAGAGGGGAGAAACATCTATTATAAGAATATTTTGCATTAAATCGTAGTGTTATCTGCTCGAAATGTTTGTTCTTCTATGAACTTGAAGTGTCCATGTGGTCTTGTGAATTTCTGGACTCTTATAACAGACAAAAAGCATTCACTGGTTAAACGTAGTCAGCCTAACATGACAAACATTTTAGGAGTTTTTCGCTTTCAATTAATATCTGTCTATTTCTGCATCGAGTTTGGTTCTATTGCTTCTTCATTGGGAGACTTACCTACAACTAAAGTGCTTTTTTTCTTTTCTTTTTGGAAGCATGAGAGAGCATGACAGAGCAACCATACATGAAGCAATGGAACAACAAAGTATAAGCGTTGCCAAGGTCAACCACTCTATATAACTTCTTCATGATTATCCAAGTTGTACATTGTTTCAAACAATATCAGTTTTCTTATTGTGTCTTTTTAATTTGAAGGCTGGCCTTGTAACGACTCTTAGCACAAAGACAATCGTCTTCGGTGCTACAAATCCTAAAGGACAATATGATCCCGATCAGTGTATCCTTTTCAGATTGAGTCAACCTCAAACAAGCTTTTCCTTACATATATGCCTATTGTTTTTAAAATTTTAATTTTCAATATCACTTTAAAAAGGCATGCATTTCTTCTATCAACCATCAGTTGGGCAAGCATTCCTGTTTACCCTTCGCATTTAATTTATTTGGTGTACTTGTTTTGGTATTTTTCTTCAGAAAGTTCTTAACTGAATCTAGCTCTTTCTGTCAATACTGCTCTTTCCGGGCCCTTGTTGAGCAGATTTGATATTGTACTTGTTCTTTTAGATACAAAAAATCCCGAATGGGATGCAGTTGTATCCTCTCACATCCTTGCTGAGGTATGTTCCTTTAAAGAAGTCTATAGTGTGTTGCATAATGATATCCTTGAAGCAGAGTTTATATTTGTGAAAGAATATATAACTTTTATGTCTTTAATAATTTGGTGACATCAACCCAGGTGCAAATAGAGCAAGGCAGCTATGTCGATGATCTGACAACTATTTGGCCACTACCGATGCTTCAAAGGTATCAGATGTTTGAATAGATCGTCAGATTTACAATTGTTCCTTGTACAGAAGTCTGAGATGACAGATGCGTTTGATCCTAGTTGATAGTACATTCATGACGCTATTAAAGTCTAATAGCCTGACCTATCCAGGTATATTCAGTATGTAAAAAGAAACTTCAGGCCTGTCTTATCAAAGGAAGCAGAAGAAATTATTTCAAATTATTATCGACTCCAAAGAAGATCGTCAACACATAATGCAGGTATCTCCTGATGGATACTTATTTGTTCTTTGGAGACGGGGTGGTGGGTACAACAAAACCAACTAAGATAGATCCCAAGATGGGGTGAAATCTTTCATGTAATTTAATTTTACTCTGAACTGCAGCAAGAACAACCGTGCGGATGCTGGAAAGCTTAATCCGTCTGGCTCAAGGTACCTCTTCTGTTTTCCTCTTTATCAATAAAAATACTACAAAACAAGAAATCACTTCAGTTCAAAAAAAAAAAAAAAAAAAAAAACAAGAAATCAGATATTGATGATATATGATGGTATCACACAGCTCATGCAAGGCTTATGTTCAGAAATGAGGTCACACGATTAGATGCCATAACAGCAATCCTGTGCATTGAATCATCGATGACCATTTCAGCCATCGTAGACAGTATGGGGAATGCGCTTCACTCAAATTTCTCCGAAGAACCAGATCAAGAATGTATCCTTTTTCAACGTCTGCTTTTAGTTACTTACAGTCGTGGTCTGGAGCATTGACAACTGAAGTTTTGTATTTGAATTCCTAACATAAAGCAACCAACAGACGCGAAGCAAGAGAAGATCATCCTTGAAAAGCTAAGAGGAGATGACATCTATTAGCATCTGGCTGCGATGAGTAGTGACCTGCAGAGAGAGAGAGAGAGATAGGTTTGCAATAATCTCCTTCACATTTCCTGCAAGTTTTGATTTGTATAGACTATAGAGAGCGTTATGTGTGATTCTATAGTTGACAAGGCTCTTGTGGTTCCTTTATATTATATTCTTGAGAGCAAATTTACTTTAAAAGATGTCTTATTCTATCTCCATTTCCGATTCAATCAAATAGGTAAATAAAGTCTTCAACAACACAATTTGCATTTTCACAGTAATTATTTTTTTTGTCAATATTTCATAGACAAGTATATAAAAACACCAATGTTCATGAAATTGTAAGGTACTAACCAGAAGCTCGGGTGGTGCATTGACTCTAGTACCTTGGAATATTTTGTTCAAATATTTTTAAGAATAGGAGGAAAATATTGTTCGAGTGCATCAAAATTGTCAATTGTCACAGACAATAAGACAATGAAAACTAGGTGAAAGCATTCGAGTGCATCAAAATTGCTCATCCCACATACAGAACGAGCACTTTTATTTCCTAGTCAACGAAACTACGAGAATGAGTGTCATATTAGGACGATGGTTTGAAACACTTAGATACTTGGCCATATAGTGTGCGTACTTGTTGAACACCGGTTCGATAATTGCATCTCCAAAATGAGCAACGAGCAATGGTTCAGTGATGCATCTTGCCCAGCTTGCCTGCTTTATACCAGCTTCCAAATGAAATGATTGTACCTGCTCATCTTCAACCTCACAGTCAACTTTGTACGGGACAACATGGTCAAATTTCTCGATCTTGTTGATCTTGAAGGAACCCTCCTTTAAGATTACTTCCCTCACCTCTACTTCGTTTGGATTATAGAATGGCATGTTAAACGATTCCATCTCTGATTTCTTCACAAACCCATACACTCATTTTCTCCTATCAATTTATTACTTGGTAGAAAGAATGTTTACAAAGAAAAAAGAAAAAGATTGTTATTGATCAGTATGTACCTCGGAGGCTAGATCGAGGAGGCAATCAGATAACAACGACCAAACTTGGAAACAGTCTTTGGATAAAGTGTCGGAAACCTTTCTTCCCACGAAAGTGAGAACCATATGTCCATTATGCACTATCTCTTCTGAACGCATTTTCAAGAACAATGAAAAGTCATTCTTGAACTGATTCAAATAACTCTTGTAGACATTTTGAGGGTATGGATATTTAATATGAATGCTTTTATTGTTGCTCTCAAGGCCATCTGGAATTTTAGAAAGCCAATGGATACTAAAAGCTGAATGAACAAAATGGAGAGACTTTCTTGGGAATAGCCTTGAGTAAAAAGAACCGGGGACTCCCGAGACAAAGCACTTTCCTTTAACCTCCATTTTCAGCTTCTCTAGGAAAGAAGGAACCAACTTGAAGGTGGTATTGAAATCATTCTCTGGAAGATCGTTCAAATAACAATCGATTTCTGGTGGGTTATTACCCATTTGTTGGTACCACTCCAAGATCGTGTTGGCGATTGCGGAAATGGCCAATACCGTGTTTTGTCCAGTAGAACAACCCAAGTCTGCCACTTTGATGCAACTAGGAAAGCCAATTTTCACTAGCATTTCTCTTACGTTTTCTATCACCACATGTTGTATCTCATAAAAAACACTTCTCTGTAAAACCCCAAAATGATAATAAATTGTCATACTTTAATTTGCCATGAGTTTAACAAAAAATGACCAAGTCATTGACAAAACAGAAACTCAGAGAATAATAAGTTACATATCTATTGTTCTAGTTTGCTTGTTGTTTCTTTTCTTTTTGTTTCATCTAAAATTCACACTCACTTTTGAATTTGAAATCGAGAAATGACATGGTACACAACACTTGTACTAGGTTACAAACTACAACGAGTTTACTTGTTTCTTGTTTGTTAAGACGTGTAGGTTTAACAACTTAGATTCACAATACAATAAGTAAGATCCTAAATTTTAAAATCATCAAAACATTCCAACTTTTTTCCCACAAATAAATCTCAATATACTATTAAACATTCAATTTAAATATTTTTATGAATGTTTGACCAAGAGGACACTAAACATTCATGATTCATTAAGGAATGGTTAATTTGCAGTGTTAACAAGTCCAATAACAGCAATCAAAAGGAACTTTTACAATCAGACATGGAAAAGTTTAGTGGTAGTAAATAAAATTAAGATTTATATAAAAAATGGCTAAACCAATGGTTATTAAAAACTTTATTTATTATCATCAAAACATGAATAAAAATAGTACGCAGTTCTTATATCATTACATTTCGTCATAGAGTGTTTCCACCAAAAAAAAAAAAAACATCTCGTCATAGAGTGTTTAAGTACCTGATAATGTGAATTAGTAGCGTAACTGTGTTCTCCTGTTCCTCCTTTCATACTAAGAGCGTCCACCAAAGAGTCCCTAACGTATACACCAACTTTGTTTAATTAGATAAAATTCAAAATTAGGATTACAAATCCATAAACAGACAATGGTAAGGTTGAGCATTTTTATGGAATCGAATAAAAACCATTTTATCAAAACTGAAATGATACTATTTTTTTTTTTTTTTTTTACTGAACTAATCCATGTCAAGATTTTCACCACAAACTTAATCTACATTTATTCCAACCAAACTGAATGAAAATGTAACACACATAACCGAACCAAATACAGTGCCTATACTAAATAGGCTATACACTACAAAAAAGAGACCTGATTAAACACATCTTTATTTTACCTTCTTTTTTTTTTTTTTTTGGTTTTAGTGTAAGCTTTATTATATATTAAAAAAAAAAGTATTCCATTCTCATCTACCCATTCTAGCTCTAACCAGAGCTCCAAAAAACAAGAAGAAATAGGGAGACAGTTACAAAGGTGCAATTACAAGAAATGAATCATTACCTTGTGAGAGACATGATGATCAGAATGGGTTTATTAACTTTCTTTGTCAAATGTATAATGTCTAAGATTAGAAGATCTGGCCTTGAACTAGATGGAGGAAGGTATACTATATATGCTTAAAAACTATATAAAAGAAGACACGATATCTTTTCTGAATCATTTTCTCTGTTTGGTATGTGTTCCCGAGACGAGTACTGTCACATGGTTAAGAGCCACTTGGATCAAGCAGAAACACACACACACACAGAGAATAGCCTTGTGACCGATCCGGATATCCGGGGATTTTTTAGAGTATCAGGATCTGTCAGAGATATATCTTCTTACACCTTACCTTACATAATATTTGTATTTATTTTAAATTTACAACAGCCAAAAATCGGAATATAAAAAACAATAATGGAAAACAGGATAACGTATATAACTATAACATTACAGAGCTCTTCCATCTATTGTTTCTTTTGTTTGTAATAAAATAACAACAATTGTTTTGAATTTACATATACAATTGTAATCTTAATTGAGATAAATTAGTAATACTATTTTTGGAATAAAAATTTATTTAATTGTATATTTTTATAATTATTTTTATTTTTAGGGTTAAGAATTTAGTTTAAAATAATTAAAACTGTAGTGATTGTATTTTTGAAACAAAAACTGATTTAGATGATATTTGTGAAAATTACCAAAAAAAATGTTATTTCCGCGTAACATTTTAGTAATTAAATAAAGATTTTATAGTTTACTTGGAGAAGTGGATCCATCTCCAAAACCTAGTAGCCACTTGTTCCTCCAAAACCTTTGTAATAAAACCACTTTACTTTGGTAACGCTTTTCTCCTAACGTCAATCGCAGTCATGAGCGCTGCTGCAACTACAAGACACACCTCGTGGATGGTGGCTACGGCCATAGCCGCCGTGGAAGCTCGTTGGAACTATCCTCTCCGTTTTTTCAACAAAGATGTCAAGGCTCGTCTTCGTGCCATCGCTGTCACCTCACGTTCACCTTCTCCTTCTTCTTCTTCTTCGGCTGATATCGTCATAGACAATAATCATCCTTTGCCTAAATCTGAAGCTTCCATGGAAAGAGTTATGGGGCTTAGCTGCTTTGGCCCAACCACTGTTCGGTTCTAGATCTCTTTCCGTTGTATGTGATTTTTTCATTATTTTCTTGAATATGATCATTGAATTTTCTTTGTTGATATTTCTTATAGTTTGCTAATTCATGAAAATCACACAATCATATAGTTTGATATTTGATCATTGAGGCAAATCATTCTCTTCTCTTGGCCAACATTCTTTCAAGAAGAGATATACAACAAATCTTTAAGAAAGTTTTTTTTTTTTTTTTTGGTTAAGAATGAAAAACATATCTTTTGAAAAGAATGAAAAAATAAATTAATAGACAGAGATTTGAAGGGTTTTTTTTTTTTTTTTTTTTTAATCTGGTTGCGTCCAAATTAGATGATGGAGAGATTAATGGCGTGAAGGTGACTCAGAGTTTGCTTCTTCTTCTTTATCTTGTTGCTTTGTTTCAGCATTTGCTACTTTTTTGTTTATCAAAGGCTCTATCATTGCCTCCAAGTCATCTATGTCTTGTGTGACTTTTTCCACCTGCAATTTTGTAAGTTTTTTCCTTTTTAAATCACAATCAATGTATTATTTGGCTCCAAAACATCCCCCAAATGATAAACCAATAAAAAAGGACCCAAAAACATATATAGATAATTAATATTTTAAATTAGCCTTTGTTAGTTAGATTTTAGGAAGAACTTTTTTGTATAATTCATAGATCCATTTCAATGATAAAGTCTAGTAGTGATACCTTGTGAAGGAAGTCTTGGGTTAGATGTGCTTCATGAGCAGCAACCTCTGAAATGTGTTCTAGAACCATAGCCACTTGTTTCATTTTACTTTTCTCAGGCAGTTTCTCTGCCATTTCTTCAGCCATTTCGTCAGTAGCCGTCGCCACTTTCTCCACCATTTCTGCTACTGCCTCTACTCCTTCTATAACCAATTCCGCCTCTCCTGCGTCACATCATTCAAATTTATACTCCTTTATTAAGCAAACTCAAGATCATCCATTTTGCATTGTTACTAAAACTCTTAGAAGAATGTTTCATTTTATTACAAATGTTAAAAGAGCTGTGTGAAAGTAAACAAGTCCATAAAGTCAAGAAAAGAGGTATGAGTAAAGATTAATGACATGATACACTATGCAATACCTTCTATCCGTTTCAGTTTCTGAATCCTTTTGCTGTTCCAGAAAGATAACACTAAGGACATCGCAGAACCTATAACCCATCTTCCCCTGCCAGTTAGTTTCCAAATTAGTCTCAATAAAAGTTCCTTTCTAATCTATAGATCCAATAATCTAATCTTGAACCTATCTAATCTTGCAAATTCGTGTGTATATCATAAGCTACATATTGTTTTATTTGACGTGAATAGCTAGGTAGAGAGAGAAAGGGAGAGAGGAGTACCAAGAAGGAATATTAAACCATTGGTTTGGACTAGAAGGTTGCATATTGGAGTCGTTGGAACCATTACTAAAGTATCTCCTAGCATTAACTGGATTTGATAACTTGAGACCTTGTGGACACATTTGGTTATGATAGTCTCTTCCAAATCGAATAATCGCCGGACATGGATTCAAAGTTGTTTTCCTCTCAACTTTGTTGTATATTTGTAAGACTTCCGCAAGTCCTTGCCTATAAACCGCATAACCTCCGCTCTGCATTCTCCGACTCAGATACATTTTCATTCCGTTTTATGAAATCAAGATTCTGAAAATTCATTGGTACAACTTTTATATATACACATTAATGTATTCAATTTGTGTGTGATATTGGTTAAGCGTATGCTTAAGATAAAAGGCTTTTACGTGTAGTAACGCTTGGGATAGAGGTTGAACACGCCAAGAAATAAGGATTTATATTATTTTGCTTTATTTTTCTCCAATGGATATATGTATTCATGTTTTTTTGTTAAACCGAATTCACAATCAAAGCCTTAGTTAAATCCATTAGACACCTCTTTCTTGGATGGCTAAGTCAACCTATCAAAAACTAAACTTGATCTTTTTGTTTAGAGAAAGAAATTAAATAAGTAGATAGAGAATTTGGAATGCGTTTCTATTCATTTGCAATGAATGATTACAAATGACTAAATGAGTGTCTTATTTATACAAAGACACATCCTAAACAGACAATAAAGATCTCAATCTCGGATCACGATTTGGATATTACAATTTTCAATTTTGGTATCATTTTACAACTCTTTATTCTTGTTAAGAAACTCTTATCATTATGTATTAGTATTTTTATTAATTGGCTAAAAGGTTACAGTTTCAGACACGAAATAATTGTAAATAAATTTATTAGCATAGATCAGACCTGAATATTTTTCTCACGAGTCAACAAGTAAATTAGAATTATTTCCCTTTAGGAAGAAGTTTGACACTTTTTCTTTACGATTCACCTAAATTAGGATGATGTTGTCAAATACGCAAACGTCATTCCCAAAACTGTCATATTAAAAATCAAGGGTCGTTTTCGTAAAACTGAAAAAGTAAAGGGGTTTTTATGGGAAGTTTACAATTTCCCAGACCAGGTCAACAAGTCTTACACATGTCCATTAGCGTCTCAACGATTCGATTGTAAGAATATTTGTAAAACGCGAACCCAAACAGAGAACTCCGATCATCTCTCTCCAATCTCCGATCGTGTGTTTCCAGAAAGATAGAGAGATGGCTGAAGAGAAGGTAAAAGATGAAGCGATGCAAATAATGGGAATGTTTCAAATTCTTCCAAGACTTGTCGTCTTTGATCTTGATTATACTCTCTGGCCTTTTTACTGGTACGTTTTTGTTGTCTTTCTTCAATTTCATCCCCAATTTTGTGGAACTTGTTTGATTTTATCAATGGCACAGTGGAATTGTATCTAGGGTTTGAGTTTTATAGCCTTTCATAAACTAATTTGCAATTACCATTCTCAGTTTTTTAATTACTTTCTCTAAATAGATTGTTATTTAGTCGTGAATGGTCATTTTGGGTTGCGTGTGTGTTACAATTAGATGAAAGTTCGAACGAAGTGAGGAACAATCTGCAAAAGTGATGATCACATTGTTTTGTTTTGATAAGTTCTTAGTGCTTTGGAAGTTAGATTCTTTAATTAGTTTGAATGATTTCTTATGGATTTGTGACTCATTTCAGCGAATGCCGTTCTAAACGCGAAATGCCGTCTATGTATCCACAAGCAAAAGGTATACTGAGTGCTCTGAAAGAGAAGGGAATCGAAATGGCTATTGCTTCGAGATCTCCTACTTCAGATATTGCTAACACATTCCTTGATAAATTGAACATTAAGCCCATGTTTGTTGCCAAGGTTAGTTTGTTCTTGTTGTAATCTCCTTATGTCTCTCTTCAATGTGGCTCACCTTGTTAGCGAATCATTTTCGTGTGTTAGATAATTGTCGTCTGGTACCACATTTGATATATGCAGCATAATCGAAGCAATGAAATGTATTGGTAAAGAATATAAAGTTGTTGATATCAGGCATAGGGTAATACTGTTGGGATTGTTTCAGGAAATATACTCAAGTTGGAGTCACAAGACTGAACATTTTCAGAAGATACACACAAGGACAGGGGTGCCTTTTACTGCGATGCTCTTCTTCGATGATGAGGACAGAAACATTAAATCAGTTAAACACAAACGACTTTTTGCTAATTGAGCTTACATCAGGGATTATTTTCTCTACTGTGTGCACTAAGATTGAATCTTTGCTATGTGAATAAACAGGTTTCAAAAATGGGAGTGACAAGCATCCTTGTGGGTGATGGTGTTACGCTTGGAGCATTTAGACAAGGGCTTACCGAATTTTCTCAAAATCATAACACTATCGAGAAGAATAAACAGGTTTGGCGCAACAAGTATTCTGGAAAGCCTGCATCATCGGAGACAGACAAAGAGTGACCAGTCCGAGCTCGAGGTGTTCTGATCCATTGGATTCACAACATTCTTAAGTGTTGTATTTGTGCACCATTAGTTACTGCAAATAAATTACATTGATACGTCAACTGAACTAGAAGGATTAATCTGGACCTGTACCACACATCTGGTTACCAATCTTATGGAGCTAATCCAATTAATCCAATATATCACTTGGTGCATTGCAAAACAAATAAAACGAATTTGGAATTTATTATTCTTCTCGGCTCCGAGAAACAATTAGAACTTGTGCATTTAATAGGGCTAATAATACCCTCAACAACGAAACCTTTGTTAATCATGTTTCGCTATACCTAAGAAAAACTTTTCCCCACGCACAAAGAAAATCAATCATTTCCATCACCAAATGAATGAGAGATGCGTGTAATCATCACAATTTGAATTTACATGTGAAGCCGTCCGTTGCCATTAGTCTCTGTCCTTGATCTTCTTGCACCCGGTAACTCCTCATGTTTCGTTTCAGAACCAATTTTGTATCCCCTCTCAACCGATTCCGCTTCCAAGGGCAGCTCGTCTAATGTCTGTTTTAACCATATCAAGTTAAAGTAGTGCTTTTTTTAACAAGTTAAAGTAGTAATTTCTTCAACACCAATCTTGAACTTACCCTACTAGCCTGCTGTAGAATGCGAAGAGTCTCCTGTGTTCGTTTCCTCTTTATCGCTAACTCATCTGGCTCTTTCAACAGTTCTTCAATCAAGTTCTCCCTGTCCATCCATCAGATTTAGTTAATAAAAAAACAGGCTATTTACAAAATCAGATGTCAAGTACATGGTTTCTTTCATCACCTGTAAAGCTTCTCGATGAAAACATTGTGCAGCTCACGTTTCGAGTAATTTACCTGTTTATTCCCAGTTACATAAGAATACTACACTCCGATATTATGATATTTGAAGAAGAGGGAAGGGACAACTAACCAGAAAATGCATTATTGCTTTTGGGACCAAGTCCTCGATATTCTTCCTTACAATGTCATAATAGGATTTCAATAATAGCTTTGTTATCTGAATCTCAACTGCCTCCTGTTCTGAATGAGTTTCCGATGATTTCAAAACAGTTGGAGGCTTCAAAAACAAAACATTATGAGATGAATAGGCAAGTAAAGTGACAGTATTGGGAATATGAAGAGCCTGAGAAGGCACAAGATACAAACCTCCTTTAAATAGATTGTTGACAAGTTCTGATACACATCTTCAGCAGTTTCACTGAACGGTTTGTTTAATAAGCTGTTTTTGGAAGATGTCTGACCGTCACTCCCCCGGAAAATTGATGAGAAACCACTCCAGCTTGTGTTTCCTGATTAATTCTCAATTGGTCAAGAATACTACATTCAAATTCTACACAGAACATTGAATTAAGAGCAGACACGTATGCTCATCTTAGAAAATAAATTTTATCATTTCAGCAAAACTCGTCTGAGAACCACATGTTCATTTATCTGTGCATACATGAAAGACTGCAAAATGAATGTGATAAGACCATTACCAGCTGGTGCAGATTTTTCAGCATCTGCAGCTAGAACTCCCTGTGAAAAATGTAAAGGAAATATGTTATATTATTATATATAAGAAATCTCTAGCTAGATATTTCTGCTCGCTTCATGGGCTTTCAGAAGCAGGAGCCAACTACAAATATAGTATCAAACAGCAAAGGACACTAAAGGAGATGTAACAGAGTCAAATACATAACATAGAAAGTGACATGCCTGATCAGTGACGATTCCATTAGCTTGTCGGCCGAGAAAAGATCGGGTTTTTGTTTGACTCGAGGAAGAAGCCGTCTTCTCAGGCTCCACAGTATCCTAGTTAGTATCAAAAAGGAAACATGTACGAAAAATTTGCACAAATCACAAAGAGAAACACTAAATCAAATATAAATTTTTCTGAGACTACTCCATACCCTTGGCCGCGCAACAGGATGCGGAATCCTAGAAGATTTGACATGTTGCATTGCAAGCTCCACGGCTTTGGTTCCCCCGATAAAATTTGGGTGTGAGGTGTTTATGTAATCCATCTGCAAATGGTAAACTCAAGTCTATTAAACTAAATTTAAAAGAGGCACTAATCAATAAAATTGAGAGTCACCAATTTTCTCAAACTTAGAACACTGTCCTACTCCACCAGTGTGACAAAAAAATTCAGTATACAGTTTAGATATCTCAGTCAATTTAATATAACTGGCCATGAGATTCATGATTGTGTGGATCTTAAATTATTCATACATACCTCCATTTCAATAAGATCTCGGATCATTGCCTGTGAAGGTTCAAGACCTTCTCGCAAAAAGTTCCCAATAACCTCATCCATGCGCTTTTGCAGGACTGGAAAGCGCTGTAACTCTGTCATCATACACTGATGACTAATCTGTACATAAATTTTCAATTTAAAATTCATGGTCAAGTAAATTTAAAAGTTAGCATCATAAAGAAATGCAAATAAAAATAACACCTTTACTAGCTCATCAAAGATGAACCTAGCGCACTGAAGGCTGGGATCTAATAAACGAGATATTTGCCTCCTGACAAGAACTTCAAATGGAACCTATGCAGATGAGAATGAAAGCAAGAGATACTAATCAGAGTTGCTGGAAAAGTAGAAAAGTCAAGCAAAATAAGGTATGTGGAAAGTACTGATAAGCAAAACGAAGTTCCCACAAGCTTAGGGATATAGATAGACCTACATCTGGAACAAACAATGCAGATCTGGGACCAGTTGCATTTTGTATCGCAGTCCGAATATCATCAGCTGTTAAGTCTTCGCATGGATCAACCTCCTTCAGAAGCAAAGTGAAAGAAACTAATGAGTTTAAATTCATAAAACCCGTATCAAGTAGCACTGACAACATCAGTAGGTAAAGATCTCTATACAGCAGAGAAGATTTTGACAGATTTTGAGCGAAACAGATCAGATGCTTGAAAGGTGGACAGAGATGAACTAATATAAACACTGACAATTTTTACAGCTGAACGTAGTTCTACTAATGAACTGCAAACATGCCACGCTTCCAATAACTCAAAACCTCAAACGAACTGTCTGCCTTCCGTGTCAACAGCCACACTAACTAAACAAAGATATCTACACAGAGTGATTACCTAACTAGGATATAGCCTAATACTTAACGAATCAAATAATATCTTATTAATAGAAAGTCACTCATACGAATATAGGTTTTATATCAATAGCAGCAAAATGAACCTCCATTGAAGACCACATACGTGTATAGGTTCTATATCAATAGCAACAAAATGGACCTCCATTGAAGACCACAAGTGATATCCCAAATTAAATTATCAAAGTATTACCTAACTAAGATATATTATAGCCTAATGCAAAACTTGGAACAACAAAACAAAAGGCAAATAAAAATGTACAAGCAAACCTCCAAGCTCTTAACAAAGACTGATTGGAAGATGTAGAGAATTCTTGCTCCACCCGCAAGCTCAGATGTTGACATTTCTTTACTTTTCCCTTCCAGGGTTGAGGAGTACGCTGTTATAAACAATTAAACCATGGTGAGGACCAATACCAA
Organism: Erysimum cheiranthoides; assembly: GCA_011420285.2. Classification (NCBI taxonomy): domain Eukaryota; kingdom Viridiplantae; phylum Streptophyta; class Magnoliopsida; order Brassicales; family Brassicaceae; genus Erysimum; species Erysimum cheiranthoides. The sequence continues at coordinate 19,058,879 of CM022180.2, forward strand.
CCTAAACAGAATAGACTAACATCCGTTGTCTAAAATGAAATAGAACCATCTTCAGATATTACCTTCACAGTATTTTGTAAGAAAACTGAGGAGAAGAGCTCCTTGACCACCCTATGAATTTCGAAACAGTACAAAACCAGAGAACGCTGTAAGTTAAATAGTCATAATGATAAACTTATGTATGTTTTAAATGACATACTCTAATGAGGTAGACATATTTTCTAAAAAAATGAAATAGGAAAGCATAACTAGATACTTGGAAAAAATTCAGTAGTCATTTTGTCAGAAATCTTTCCCTACATATCTTGACACCTTCAAACACTAACTCTAAGTTATTGATAGTTTGTTTAACACAAAATAAACAGAAAAGGCTCCCAAGAATGTCAAGAAGACGATCACAGACATGAATAAAATTATATTCAAAACGAAAACTGGGGAAAGAAACCTTACAATGCAAAAAAGCAAATAGCAATGTCATCATTGAGAATATATATTTGGCTAAAACTGGACGAAAACCACATACCCTGGACTCGGTTATATCCCCATAGCTTTCATACTCCTTTGCTGTAGCAAACAATGCATTGTTGATACGCGACTTTAAATTAGGAAGCAGTGCCTTGATGTGTTGGACAAGGACCTGCAAAGAAGGGAAAAAGGACTAGCTCCCATCAGACAGCTTCTAATTTTACTAATAACATTACCAGCTATGAAACTTATGAAATGCAATTTTTAGAAAAAAGGACTAATCAATTCACGGAAAAATAATCCACCATATGAATCAACAACCATAGTGAGCAGATGTTACTGATTTTTTCAAATATATACACAAAAATATCCTACAAAGTTCCTAGCTCCTGCTAAATGAAATGGGCACAATCAGGCTATGCATGGCTAGTAAAATGAACATTACGTACAAAAGTCAATTTATTGTCTCAATTAGAAACACGTCGGAAAATCCAGACAGTGTACCTTATGGAACCCGTGTCTTGACTGCATAATATGATATTCATAACAAAGAAATTAGACGATCTCAAGACTGCAGATAATACCTGATTTAATTTCTTTGCCAATTGAGGGACACCCAACCGATCTGTGAGACCGCTGTAAGCCTGTTCATTAGAAAACAAACCAAAACAACAAAGATATAAGCAGAACAGTCAAGGCAACACTATCAGAAAACAAATCGAGAGAATGATGCAGTCTTACTGGACGACTACGAAAGAACTTTTCCTCTGCAATTAGAGCATCCTTGATGCTACGGTTCATCAAAATATCCTGTTAAGGAAATTAACACCCAAATTAATTGTTGCCTTGCGTAAAGGGCAGTGGCCACATAGCAAGAGCAAACACAAAATGAATAGAGAGAGTAGAGTGGTTTGGTAACACTAGAAAAAGTATAAATTAAAGGTAGTATACAAAGGGAAAAGAAGAGTCAATGAGATATAATGATAGCAAGAAATAAGACACACAAGCACAAAAGTTGAAGTGGCCTTGGCTCATTACGAGAGGACAACAACAATATGCATCATAAGTAAACATGCGTAAATGATCTGAAAACAGGGTTTACCTCTTGACTACGATTTACAACTCCCACGTATCCAAGTCGAAGGGGAATTGTTTTTCCAAGAAGGTGATTCCGAGCATCAGTACCTCTGTCCATAATATCCAACTGAATAAGAGAGAAAATAGAGCAGTCATGAGAAATAGAGTAGTTTGCCATCACCGCTAAAGCTAAAACAAGACAATTTTAAAGCAAACTTATGAGGAGAGAAATCGCACCTTTGTGATTACACCTATGGTTCTATGACCTGAGGACAGCAAATGTATATGCAAAACGAAAGGTCACTATTTTGTATACCAATAAAATGGATAAATTCTCAATTGAAATGCTGCCAAAAAACTTACCATCAGGATCAGCATTTGCTGCGATTTGTAATGCATCTGAATTTGTTAAATCGGAATTAGCAGGGGTAACAGCAAGAATCAAGCAGTTTTGATTTTTAATGTAAGACAAGATCATCGTTCTTATACGTGCTTCGATATCAGTCGGCTGATCACCCACAGGAACCTTAGTGATACCAGGAAGATCCACAAGACTAATATCCAAAACATTCGGAGAAGATATTTTCAAACGAATCGGATTATCTGATACACCTTTGTTCTCTCCTGATAATCTATTAGTCTCAGCCTACAAACAATAGTCATCCATACAATTAAAACCATCATCACAAAGATCTATGCCAAGGCAAAACGAACTTAGGAGAGAAGAAAAAACCTCAATCTCACGGCGAATTTCAGAGAAATCGTAGATACGTCTAGGAGGTTGGTGGTGAAGAAACTCGCCCCACTCGTCATCGGATCCACTTTTCGTCTGAAGAAGCTGGAGAAGGAGAGGTCGACGCGTGCAGATATCATTGCCACGAGGAAGAAAGTCACGGCCGACGAGTGCTTCAAGAACGCTGGATTTGCCACTGCTTTGACTTCCGACGACAGCTACTTGCGGAAGCGCGATCGTGGATTGGCTTCCAAGCTGAGCGAATATGTCTTGAAGCTTGTTGACAATCGGGATCACGGAGGAGCCTAGTGGCGTAACGGCGGAGGCCGGTGACGGAGGGAGATCGTCGACGGACATTGATTTGATCGATCTAAAGATGGAAGTAGAAAATTGAAAAAGGGCTTAGGGTTTTGAGAAGATTAGTTGCAACTTGGAAGAGGTTAAAGATGAACTCGCTCTCGATCACGCGCCGCGAGACTGGCTCAATTAAATTAAATCAGAGTTAGATTTAATATTTTGGATTGGGTCAGATCTGTTTAGGTTATAAGATTGTCTTTTTTTTTGTCAACTGCATATATTAATTAGCTTACGAAAGTCAATTTGGCGGAATGTGGTTTACAAAAGTAACACTATGCGGTAGGACACGAGCATTTCGTGCCAACTTATCCGCTTGAACATTCTCGCTTCGTTTAACAAAAGATAAAGAGAAGGATAAAAATTCTTCCCTATCGGCGGCGATATCTTCTAGATAGACTGCAAATGCAGGCCATTCTGTTGGGGAAGACACCATCTTCACCAGGTCCGAGCAGTCTGTCAAAAACGCGACATGTTGATTTCCAGCGCCAATCATACATCGCATCGCCCACATCAAAGCCTCCAATTCCGCATGTAGGGGTGTCAAACTTCTTCGCCGGTTGGCCGCTCCCATTGTTGATGTTGAATCAGAAGAAGTACAATACCATCCGTAACCTGCAAAGTTATCTGTCTCCTTCCATGATCCATCCACATAACACCTAAATCCCGAAAAACTGGATTGTAAGAGATTTGACCGTGAGAGGGATCCAGGTTGACGGACAAGGGTATTTGGAGAATCCTCCTCCTCCACCTGTGCCTTTTGCCAAGCCTGAGATTCCGAATTAGCCAACCTAACAATCTCGGGAGGCTTTTCATCTATATTTTCGAAAATTTTTGCATTTCGAGTCTTCCAAATGTACCATAATATCCAGGGTTAGGAGTCACTGACATCCTGTTTTGCCTGCCTCCAAAATAAATAATCCATATTTGTAAACAGAGATGCCGAGGGGAATTGTGGGCCTGATGGTACCTGGGATAGTGCCCAAACCTGTCGAGCAGGTGGGCATTCAAAGAGAACGTGATTTATCGTTTCTTCCCCAATTCCACACCTCGCACAAACAACATCACAGTTAATTCCCCTGTTATGGAGATTAACCGATACCGAAATACACCCAGTGAGAGACTGCCACAAAAAGTGTTGAATCTTTGGAGGACACTTTATCTTCCAAACTTGAGCCTGTAGCGGAATACAGTCAGGACCGTATACCGGATAAGAAACCGAGGAAAGATTTGGAAGACGAACCGTTTGGTACCCTGATTTTACCGAATATTGGCCATTCTTTGCAAAATGCCAACCAATAGAGTCCGAAATCAAATTATGTGCTAAAGGTAAGGCTGAAATCAAAGCCACATCCGTTGGCTCGAAGATAGCTGACAGTTTATCCAAGTCCCATGATTTTGTCTGATGATCAATTAGGTGATGAATTTGTAAAGAGGGATCCATAAAGGACCCATTACTTTTGGCTGGTCTCGGGAATTGAGCTGGTATCCAGGGGTCCTTCCATACAGAAATGGATTCTCCTGAACCGACTCTTTTAATAAGTCCTTTTTGAACCAGAGAGCGCGCCGAAACAATACTTCTCCATCCATAGGATGGGGAGTATGATTTTATGTTTTCCAAAGGTTATAAGATTGTCTATAAATTCCCTAAATTTAATTTTCATTTTTCATATTTGTAGGTTTTATAAACAACAACATTTCTTTGATATTATAGTCTCTAGACAAAAACAACACCGACTGATTATTCTAACCAACAAGAAGATTGCTTAACAGTGTCGCTACACAAAACAACAGAGACTGATTCTTAACAGTTTTTATGTCTACTCCAAAAGAAACATAAAGAAACGACTACAACTGCCTTTTCTTGTGCGACAACCCAAGAGCTTCAGCTTCACATGTTCTCTCAAGTCTTTACATATCAAAGTATGACGACTTGACATGTGCTAGAGCGTCTTCGCATTCCCAGGATATCCCTGACGACATACTTTTCATCTGTACAATAATAATTCAGACGTAGAGTCAGTTTCTTGAGGATTGTCGAACTCTCTAGGAAGTACCTTACTAGCAGTAGTTCTGCAAAATGTCCCGACATGCTGGTTTTGATATCAACAAACTCAAGCGAGGATAGCAAACACTCTGGCACAGAGTCAAAATTGAAACGACTTAGCTCTTCGGAATACATCTTCATAGAGTTAGTATTCCATACCTGAGGGGAACAAAAAAAGAGAAGGTAATGAAAAGATAGGCAAAACTGTTCACAGAAATGGTAAATAGAGTTAAGCAGATCATCACCAAGATGAGGGATTTCAAGTTTGGGCAGCTCTCAAGAAAGGTTGGTAACCAATTCATATCCGATACTAGAAGAGTAACACGCAGGCGGGACATGTAACCAAACTGAGGCAGCGGTTCCTTTTTCAAGTATTGACAGATGAGCTGGAACCAACAATAAAAAACTAATGCAAGTCAGAAACTTTCATGATAGAAAATGTATATGTCCTATACCAGAATTGTCATATATATACCTTGAAAATGTCTCTACAAATTGTCATATCTCTGACCTTAGAAATCCCAGGGAGAAAACTCTGGATATTACTTCTCCTCAATGAAAAGCTTGCTTCATTAATATCGTCCAAACCATGGGGGAGAGAGATATCTACCTTGACATTGGTTTCCATGTTGTCTATTACAAAACTACGCGATGATTTATCATTGATGCTCAAAAAGCGTAGTCGAGGAGCATCAATCACAAATCCGAAACCAACATCCTCATCATTTTCCAATTTTATAATGAGCTTCTTCAATGACCTAGAGAGCACCCGAAAGACGTTTACTTCCCAAGACACGCATCCAACAACAATCTTTAACTTTTCCAAGACAGGACAGCAACCAATAAGTCCCTCAAAAATGGCAGTTTTGTCATACCAGATATATTTTAAATGCATAGTCTTCAGACAAGGTAAGGAAAATAACTCGACATCATCCAAGTTCACCTCAAAGAGTTTTAAGGATACTAGTGTCTCACAGGTATAAAGCTTTAGGGGAATCTTATATAAAGTATCGGGAGGACAACAAACATTTAGATGTTGGATCTTACGCTTAACTGCAGCATCAATCCATGATGTGAGATAAGGGAAATCATCATCTACACCGTCTACGAATCTAGGATCTCCAACAGTGAACACGACTTTCTCTATGCATGAAACCCTACTGGAATCGAAAAACCTATCACCAAAACTAATAAAGTCATCGAAGTTTTGGAAGTCCCAATATCCTAACTTAAAACGAGGAACCCAAAGCCAGAGACTTGTCCATCTAGTAGATAAAACACTTGTCGTAACAATGTCCTTAAGGGGAAGATGAGAAAGTATGTGACAAATCAAAGGATCAGGTAATTGGCTTATCCTATCTTCCTTCAATCTGTCTTTGGAACAAGCTTTTTTCGATTTCTCTCTACCAGCCATTTTTTTCTTTCTTAGACAACAAAATCTGTAAGAAAAAAACAAAATCTGTAAGAAAAAAAAAATAAAAAATGCAACTTTCAGAGAAACAATGAAAAAGAGATTTAGTTGAAAAATGATTGAAACTAAACCACATTGAAACTAGTCATGCAAATGGATTTTCAAAGGTCTTATGAAAATAATTCTAGAAAGTAAACAAAAAAGGGTTAAGTAAGAAGAAAAAGAGGAACCTACAACGATTTGGCGGAACAAAAAGGCAATAAGTTGTCGGAACTGTAGATCGGAATTTCGCCGACGGGAATGGAAATTGGGAATCACTTGTCTGAAATTGGGAATCACTTGCGACTCTTCGACTGTAGAGATTATGTCGTATGTGTAACGTAGTAATGAGTGTTTGCTACACAAAAGCCCAACAATCAAACAAGGCCCACTTAATCTGAGTTAAAATTGACATTTCCATGGATTATTATTAACTCGGCTCTATGCCAAGTGTTTTTATTGGGTTTATTCAACAAAATTAGGCAAATTTCAGATTTTATTTGTTCTTATTTCCATTGTTACTAGTATTAGTCAACCATAGTGATTACAAGAAGAAAGGAACTAGGAACCATAGTGATTATCCAAATGGTTATTTTTGAAGCTAATTCGAAATTAAAATGTAAAAAGTAATGATTATAGTGGTCAGTTTACTATTTCAAGATTTATATTCATTAACATGTCAATATTCTTTCATGTAATTTTAAAAAAATATATAAATAAATTATGAATAACTTGTCAAATTATTACTAGTTAATTCAATTTGAATTATTCAAAGCAACACCTTCCATAAATATTGATCAATACTAAAGATACTGGTTACAAAGACTTGAACCTTATTTCTTATGTAGTCATTTTTTCAATTCTAAATTCTTTTTGAACCAACGCGCCCACCACCTCCACGACGACCACTCCTGCGAGATGAGTGAGACTCTTGCACATTAATGGTCTTAATTAACCCGATCTTATGACCGTTCATTCCCTTAATGGCATCCTTCATGGATTTCTCATCATTGAAACTAACAAATCCATATACCTTTCTCGTTGTGTAGGAGACAAGCTCACATTCGTAGCCGTTTTCAAAGTAATCATCACAATCATAATCATCATACTCATCATAATCATCATAATCTCTTTCGCGAATGACCTGTGAGACAAAGATAAACAAAGTACATGAATCAAAAATCCAATACCTATGCGGGAAAGGTAAAATGAAAAAAAAAAAAAAAAAGAATCGAACATTAGAATCTATAACGTCGCCAAACTGAGAAAATACATTCTCAAGATCTTTTCCATCTGTGTCCGACTCCAGATTGCCAACATAACACGTGTATTCAACATTTGTGGACGACATTTTTGAAAGAGCGATGAAAGACAAGTTATTTGTTTCTAAGCAAAGAACATAACAATTTGTGAGTGAAAGTGCGACACAGTTCCGTTAATTAGTTTATAGAAAAGGTGAGATTTTTTTATCTTTAGATAATTTATGCCTGTGGTAAATGCCATTGAATATTATTGAAGCATGTGTCGTTTTGTTGGAACTAGTTTTCACTAAATGATGATACTTATAGTGGAAGGTGAGAGGTTTAAGTTTTATTTGGTCAAGTTGAATTTTTCCAATAAAAGTCAAATGACACCTCGAATTTTCATATTCTAAATTTCTAATATTGTTATTTTTTCAAGTAGATCAGTGTACCTCGATGGAACAAAGTAGAATGATTTTTTTATAATTTAAAAATTCTGGCATTGTACGATTCAAATATCCAAAAAAAATGTATTTATTTCTTTCATGCGCATATGTAAACATGTAGTACTATAATATTTTTGAACGAGTGTGGAAAAAAATTACTTATGCTAAATACTGTATGTACATCTTATATTAAAAATTTAGTAGTTTAAGAAAAAAAAATCATTATCCCTGCGCATAATACGCCTGACCTGACCTAGTGAAAAATAATAGCGAAACATTCACACAATCACATACTCCATGAGTTCTTTGTTCTCTGTTGAAATTAAACATTATCGATAAAAACTGGAAGCTGAAACCTAAAATGGCTATGGGTTCCCATTCTAGGAAAGTCAAGCTGGTCACTGTCATTGAACTCACTCGAAAAGAAGAGCCGACATGTACATCCAGATATACTACTGTTTATGTCCTCTGGTGGAAGATGCAAACCGAGGTTGTAGGAAAACGCCTCTCATTCAACTTGATGGTCAAGTAACTACCATCAATACTGTCGTTTTGGTGATTGGTCTTTAGACGGGTGGGCTTGTGCAAGTGAATGGGCCGGTAAAGGCCCAATCGGAGTCTGCTTCTGCATCAGCCCAGGAAGAACAAAAACGGCAGATGTGAGGTGTGTTTTGGGGGACAAAGGAGACAGAGCATGCCATGGTCGTACAGCTTGTCTTCTTCCACCTGCAAAACGGCAAGGCACATATTAAAAGGGAGACAGAGGCAACAGCTTGAAGGTTAAACAAGTTTTGGCATTACCTAGAGAGAGAGAGTTCTAGAGAGAGTTGAGAGAAACACAAGGGGTGAGGGTTTTACTTATCTTCATTGGTAAAACATCTAGATTTCTTGAGCGGGTGAGAGACTTGTGAGCTGAGAGGGGGTTGTAACATCCGGATACTTGATCATAGTGCCTTGAGAGTTGGTTGAGACTCTCCGAGACGTACCATGACTGATTTGGTCATGGGAACTCGTTAAATCTTGCGTCTCTGTTTCTTTCCTGCACAACAAACAAAAACAAACACATAAAGATCAAAACTTTAGCAACCTGAGATGATAACTTGGTGAAGAAACTAACAGTGGTATCAGAGCCCAGATTACCGGAAGACTCAGAAGGTAATAAAGTTTCAATCTTTGAAAGCTTTAAGTCATTCTAAAGGTGTTATCTGTTGAACAGAAGAAAGGTATCACCTTTAAGTCTCATTTCTTCACTTGTGGTGTTTTGTGAGTCTTTGAGGCTATTTCTAGGGTTCTTCAGAGGACTAAAGTAGAAAAGGTGTGAGCTTTTGGTGTGTTTACCTGAAAAGGTGGGATCTTTGATGTCGGATTCAGAAGGAAAGACTCTGTAACCAACAAAGGGTCGGTTTGAGGTTGATAAGTTCGATGGTGATGGTGACTTTACTCTCTGGAAGCACAGAATGGTTGGTCAGCTGGAGATTCTGGGTTTCAGTGCTTTGCTTAAACCAAAAGAACCTGTTAAAGAGGGAGAGAAGCCAGATCCATTGTGGAAAGAAAAAGATCAAAGGGTTAGAAACCTCCTGGGGCATGCTTTGACAGACCCAGTTCTGAGAAAGGTGATGACAGAGCCTACTGCATATGATATGTGGAAAGCTCTAGCAAATGAGTACCAAGCACAGACCTTGCCAAATCGCTTTTACTTGAAGCAAAGGTTCTTCAGCTTCAAGATGGAGGAGGATCAGAGTCTGGACAAAAATCTGGACAACTTTAACAAGTTGGTGTTAGATCTCTCTAATGTGAATGCTGAAATGAGAGAAGAAGACAAGGCTGCGGTACTCATGAACAGCTTACCTAAAAAGTATGATCACCTGGTTCATACTCTGAAGTACAGCAGTACCAAGGATACCATCACCACCAAGGAGATAATCAGAGCTGCTTACTCCATTGAAGTGGAACTCAAGCAGAAGGGACTGATATCGGTGAAATCTGCTGATGAGGGGTTGCTGGTGCAAGCTAGAGGAAGATCAGAAAAGAGGGGTCAGTCAAAGGGCAAATCCAGCAGAAGCAAATCTAAACCAAAGAAGAAGAGAGCTTGCTGGATATGTGGAAGTGAAGAACACTTAAAGAAAGATTGTCTAAAGAAATACCAGGCTGGAACAAGTCAAAAGGGAGAAGCCAGTCTAGCTCAAGCCATGGATGCAGAACCAACCATGCTCACTGCATCACATGGAGGCTCGAGAGAAGGCTGGGTACTAGATTCTAGTTGCTCTTACCACATGACAATGTACAAAGATCTGATGTTTGATGTGGAAGAAGTTGATGGGGGAAGAATTCTCATGGGAAATGACACATTCTGTGAAATCTCTGCAATAGGGAAGATCAGATTTGTTAGTCATGATGGAAGCGAATTTATTCTATCTAAAGTGAGATACTCAGAAACAGCTAGAAGAAATCTTATCTCTTTGGGACAATTGGAAATACTTGGCTGTAGCTTCCAGTCAAAGGACTTCAGGCTGCGAGTGTTTAAAGGAGACAGAGAGGTGCTAGCAGGAGACTACAAGGGCACTCTTTATCTCCTTGATGGGGAAGCTAGGCTGGCGCAGGCTAATGCAGCAGTAAGCACACCTGAAGGCATACAATTGTGGCACAGCAGACTAGGCCACATGAGTGCCAAGAACCTGAAAATCATGGTTCAGAAGAAGTTACTTAATGGAGATGGCATCTCAGAGTTGAAAACGTGTGAACATTGCATATATGGGAAATCTCATAAACCCCATTCAAGACAGGAAAACATACCTCTCAAGAAGTTCTAGAGTATGTCCATTCAGATCTTTAGGGTTCTCCAAATGTGACACTGAGCTTGAGTAAGGGGGTGTTATTGGTTTATGATTTAAATAGAGTTTTAGTGATTTTAATTGTCATGTAAAATCAGCTGTTATTCAATCAAGATTTTGTTAAACTCTCTCAAAGTTTGGTGTTATTAGTTTGTGACTTGTAAAAAATCATTTAAAATCTTAATGAATATGGTGTTATTGGATTAAGAGTTTTATAAAGTCATTAAAAGTTTTGTGTTATTCAACTCAAACAAAACAATCTTTGACAATCTATGATTGTTAATGAATTCAATTATTGTGTTATTGGTTTATGATTTTATACACTTTTCTTTACAAAATAAAGTCATGGAAAGTATATTGAAATATTGAGATTGTTTGGAAGACTTTACAAGATTATAAAAAACTAACTAACAAGACTATAGAAAACTCTCTAACAATTCTTCTAAATCTTTCACTTATTCACTTTCTATGATTTTATTAAAGTCATCAAAACTCAATTCAAATCACAAACCAATAACACCCCCTAAGTGTCAATACTACATCTCCTTTGTAGATGACTTCTCTAGAAAGGTCTGGATCTACTTCTTGAAGACGAAAGATGAAGCCTTTGCTAAGTTTGTTGAATGGCTTGCATTAGTTGAAAATCAGAGTGGGAAGAAGCTGAAAATTCTAAGAACAGACAATGGATTAGAATACTGCAATAAAATCTTTGATGACTATTGCAAAGAAAGAGGGATTATGAGGCACAGAACCTGTCCTTATACTCCACAGCAAAATGGAGTTGCAGAGAGGCTGAACAGGACCATTCTTGAGAAAGTAAGGAGCTTGCTGAGTGAAACTGGTTTGGGAGAAAGATTTTGGGCAGAAGCTTCATCTACGGTTGTGTATATCATAAACAGGACTCCATCAGCTCCATTGGACTTCAAGGTACCTGAAGAAGTTTATACAGGAAGAGAACCTCAGTACAGTCACATGAAAAGGTTTGGTTGCCTTGCATACTATCATGTTGAGCAGGGCAAACTTAAAAAAAGAGCAAAGAAGGGAGTGTTTATAGGATATCCACAGGGAGTTAAGGGTTACAGAATTTGGAGTATTGAGGATAAGAAATGCATTGTTAGCCGTGATGTAACATTCAGTGAAGACATTCTATATAGAGATATAGAGAAAATGTCTGAAACAGAGAAAGAGGTATCTAAGAAAAAGGGAAAGAGAGTAACCTTTGAGGTGCAAACAGAGGTTACAGAAGTTGCAGATGGAGCCACATTAGAAGGAGGAGAATCTTCTGGAGAATCTCCTCAAGAACAGCAAATTCCAGCAGTGGCAACTGAAGATGGAGCTGTTGGAGATGGAGCCATGGTAGATCCTGAAATAATAGAAGAAGAAGAAGATACATCAGAGGATGAATCTGAACAGGGTCTTGATACTTATCTGCTAGCAAGAGACAGAAACAGGAGACAAAACATCAGACCTCCTAGCAGATATGATCATGGTAATGTGGCCATCTATGCTCTGGTAATGTCACATGTCATTGATCTTGATGAGCCAGGAAGCTTTGATGAAGCAATGAACTGCAAGGAAAAAGATAAATGGATATTAGCATCAGATGAAGAGATGGAGTCACTTCTGAAAAATCATACATGGATCCTGGTGGATAGACCAAAAGACAGAAAAGTTATTGGTTGCAAATGGATCTTCAAGTTGAAGCAAGGTTTAACTAACAGTGAAGATCCTAGATACAAGGCTAGACTGATTGCAAAGAGTTTCTCTCAGATAGAAGGGATTGATTATCATGAGGTGTTTGCTCATGTAGTTAAACACATTACTATCAGGTTGGTACTCTCATTGGTGGTTTATCAAGACCTGGAGCTAGAACAGCTAGATGTGAAGACAGCTTTTCTACATGGAAATCTAGAAGAAGAAATCTACATGGAACAGCCAGAAGGTTTTGTAAAAGGAGACAAGGTATGTTTGCTAAAGAAATCTCTATACGGGTTGAAGCAGGCTCCTAGACAGTGGAACATGAGATTCAACCAGTTCATGAAAGCTCAGAAATACACAAGAAGCAGCTATGATCCCTGCGTGTATTTCAAGTGCCTAAGTGAAGGAAACTACATCTACCTACTCTTGTATGTTGATGATATGTTGATTGCAGCTAAGGGCATGGAAGAGATTGCTAAGTTAAAGAAGGTCCTGAGTGATGAATTTGACATGAAAGACATGGGAAAGGCAAGCAGGATTCTGGGAATTGACATCACACGAGACAGAGAAAAGGGTATTTTGCAGTTATCTCAGCAAAGGTATCTGGAGAAAGTGATCAGGAACTTTAATATGCTGGAAAACAGGGCAGTAATGACACCTATGGGTTCTCATTTCAAGGTATCTAGCACCAAACCAGAAGACAAAGCTGAAACAGAAGCTGCAATGTAGAACATACCTTATGCAAGTGCTGTGGGGAGTTTGATGTACTCCATGGTTGGAACTAGACCAGATATAGCATACGCAATTGGCTTGGTGACTCGTTTCATGAGCTGTACCAACAACGAGCATTGGTCTGCAGTGAAATGGATACTTAGATACATCAGAGGCACAACAGATTACAAGCTAACATTCACAAAGCCTAAGGATTTCAAAGTAAGAGGCTATTGTGACAGTGATCATTCAGCAGATCTGGATAAGAGCAGATCAATTACCGGATATGTGTTTCAAGTTGGTGAGAACACGGTAAGCTGGAGATCTGGGCTTCAACAGGTTGTAGCTCTGTCCACAACGGAAGCAGAGTACATGGCGATGTCTGAAGCTGCGAAGGAAGCTTTGTGGCTGATGCAAATTACAGAAGAGCTTGGTTATCCGCAAAACGCAAGTGAGATCTTCTGTGATTCCCATAGTGCTATATGTTTGGCGAAAAGCAATGTTCATCATGAGCGTACGAAGCACATCGCAAAGCGATTTCATTTTATCAGAGATGAGATCGAGGAAGGAACTTTAAAAGTCATCAAGATAAACACCAAAGAGAATCCGGCTGATATACTCACAAAATCAGTACCTGTGAAGAAATTTGATGATGCGTTGAGTGACTTGAAGGTGCTTCGGCACCACCACTAGTCCGGTGAAGGAGCTAGGTCTCCGGCGAGGTGAATCGTCGGGGAATTAACTGGGGAAGGTGAATTCCTCGGTTGTGTCCTCTAAAGCCAATCAAGATGGAGATTGTCGTTTTAGTGATTGGTCTTTAGACGGGTGGGCTTGTGCAAGTGAATGGGCCGGTAAAGGCCCAATCGGAGTCTGCTTCTGCATCAGCCCAGGAAGAACAAAAACGGCAGATGTGAGGTGTGTTTTGGGGGACAAAGGAGACAGAGCATGCCATGGTCGTACAGCTTGTCTTCTTCCACCTGCAAAACGGCAAGGCACATATTAAAAGGGAGACAGAGGCAACAGCTTGAAGGTTAAGCAAGTTTTGGCATTACCTAGAGAGAGAGAGTTCTAGAGAGAGTTGAGAGAAACACAAGGGGTGAGGGTTTTACTTATCTTCATTGTTGTTCTTGGTAAAACATCTAGATTTCTTGAGAGGGTGAGAGACTTGTGAGCTGAGAGGGGGTTGTAACATCCGGATACTTGATCATAGTGCCTTGAGAGTTGGTTGAGACTCTCGGAGACGTACCATGACTGATTTGGTCATGGGAACTCGTTAAATCTTGCGTCTCTGTTTCTTTCCTGCACAACAAACAAAAACAAACACATAAAGATCAAAACTTTAGCAACCTGAGATGATAACTTGGTGAAGAAACTAACAAATACGTAGGCACTTCTTCACCAGATAAGACCGCAACTCCACGAGTTGATGTTTTCATGATGAGGTCTCTTGTTTCTCGATTTAGTTTAAAGCACTTAGCAAAGTTGAGACGAAGCTCTGGATTGTGAAATGAGCAATCTAGTATTTTCAGACTCACAGTTTTCAGCATTAATTAGGTCTAATAAGGAATCCGGAAGTTGTGAGAGTGATGCAAGCTTCCCACAATGGCTAATATCCAGTTTCTTGAGACTAGTGGCATTCCTTATAGAGGAGGGAAGCTCCACCAGATTTGAGCAGCAACTAAGATTCAATTTTTGGAAGCTCCACCAGAAGGAAGTGTCGCCAACCTGAAGCAGATACTAAGGTTTAATTTCTCGAGACTAGTTGCATTCCCAATGGAGGAGGGGAGATCCACAAGCCTTGTGCACCAACTAAGATTCAATTTTTCAGATTAGTGACCCTCCCAATAGAAAAGGGGAGCTCAACAAGACTTGAGCATTCAGAAAGATCCGGAGATTAGTGGCATTCCCAATGGAGAAAGGGAGGTTCACCAGACTTTGAACGATTATGGACATCTAATTTTTCAAGATTAATGGGATTTCCAATAGAAAAAGGCAATTCTATCAGGCTTTGACAATGGCTAAGATTCAACTCTTTGAGATTAGTGGCAGTAGAGAAAATCTGGAAGCTCCTTCAGGTTTTTGGAATAACGCATATCCATCTACTTGAGATTTCTAAGCGGTTATACAAAGAAAAAAAAACTTTCATGACCACGCTGATATTCATAGTATTTATACAAATAACAGTAAACACACTTATAGAAAGCTATAAATTGTACTGTACGTACTTGAATCCCTTCCCATAGCTTCTCAAGATTGCTCCAATGCAAGTCCATTTCAACGAGGAACTCACAATTTAAAATGGAAGGCAAATATGTCATATGACAATATTCCCAACTAAGTGATCTAAGATTTTGAAACTGATAGTTCAGACCTCGCAATAATTTCAATCTGTTGGGATGGTCAAGATCACCATCAAATTTCACAAATTGGAGGCTGGACATTCCTTTAAAGGCTCTCTCCATTATGTTTAAATGCTCTCTCCCTTATGTTCAATATGTATTTGCATTCATTTCTACTTTATAAACAACATTCCTTTGATATTTTGACAAGCCAAAAGAAGGTAGACTTAGCAACCTTAATAGTCTCTAGACAAAACAACACAGACTGATTCTAGACAACAAGAAGATTTCTTGCAAACGTTGCTTAACAGTTTTTATGCTACTCCAAAAGAAACATAAAGAAACGACTACACCTGCCTTTTCTTGTGCGACAACGCAAGAGCTTAAGCTTCACATGTTCTCTCAAATCTTTACATATCAATGTATGACGACTTGACATGTGATAGAGCGTCTTGGGAACCCCAGGATAGCCCTGACGATGCACTTTTCATTTGCACAATAATAATTCAGACTTAGAGTCAGTTTCTTGAGGATTGTCGAACTCTTAAGGAAGTACCAAACTAGCATTAGTTCGGCAAAGTGTCCCGAAATGCCAGTTTTGATATCAACAAACTCAAGCGAGGATAACAAACACTCTGGCACAGAGGAAAAGTTGAAACGACGTAACCCTTCGGAATACATCTCCGTAGAGTTGGTATTCCAAACCTGAGGAAAAAAAACAAAAAAAAAAAGAGGAGAAAACGTTATGAAAAGAGAGGCAAAACTGTTCACTTAGATGGTAAATAATAGGGTTAAGCAGATCATCACCAAGACGAGGGATTTCAAGTTTGGGCAGCTCTCAAGAAAGGTTGGTAACCAATTCAAATCAGATACTAGAAGAGTAACACGCAGGCGGGACATGTGACCAAACTGAGGCAGTGGTTCCTTTTCCAAGTATTGACAGATGAGCTGGAACCAACAACAATGAAAAAATAATGCAAGTCAGAAGAAACTCTCATGATAGAAAATGTATATGTCCTACTCCTAGACCAGAAATGTCATATATATACCTTGAAAATGTCTCTACATATTGTCAAATCTCTGACCTTAGAAATCCCAGGGAGAAAACTGTGGATATTACTTCTCCTCAGTGAAAAGCTTGCGTCATTAATATCGTCCAAACCATGGGGGAGAGAGATATCTACCTTGATATTGGTTTCCATGTCGTCTATTACAAAACTATCCGATGATTTATCATTGATGCTCAAAAAGAGTAGTCGAGGAGCATCAATCACAAATCCGAAACCAACATCCTGGTAAACAGTTTCTGCTATATTTATAATGAGCTTCTTCAATGACCTAGAGGGCACCAGAAAGACGTTTACTTCCCCAGACACGCATCCAACAACAATCTTTAACTTTTCCAAGACAGGACAGCAACCAATAAGTCTCTCAAAAATGGCCTTTTCGCGATACAAGATGTATTTTAAATGCATAGTCTTCAGACAAGGTAAGGAAACAAACTCGACATCATCCAAGTTCACCTCAAAGAGTTTTAAGGATACTAGTGTCTCACAAGTATAGAGCCTTGGGGGGATATCATACAAAGTATCGGGATCAGTACAACAAACATTTAGATGTTGGATCTTACGCTTAACTGCAGCATCAATCCATGGTGTGAGATAAGATAAACTAGTATATTCTACACCATCTAGGAAATCAGTATTCTCAATAGCGAACTTGACTTTCTCTATGCATGAAGCCCTATTGGAATCGAAAAACCTGTCCCCAAAACTTATAAAGTCATCCATATATCGGAAGTCACAAACATCTAACTCCAAACGAGGAACCCAAAGCCAGAGACTTGTCCATCTGGTAGATAAAACGCTTGTCCTGACAATGTCCTTAAGGGGAAGATGAGAAAGTATCTGACAAATCAATGGATCCGGTAATAGGCTTATCCTATCTTCCTTCAATCTGTCTTTGGAACAAGCTTGTTTCGATTTCTCTCTACCAGCCATTTTTTATCTTTTTTAGAAAACAAAATCTGTAAGAAAAAAACATTAAAAAATGCAAGATTTAGTTGAAAATGATTGAAACTAAACCACATTGAAACGAGTCATGCTAGGGATTTTCAAAGGTCTTATGAAAATGATTCTACAAAGTAAACGAAAAAGGGTTAAGTAAGAAGAAAAAGAGGAACCTACAGTGTTTTGGCGGAACAAAAAGGCAATAAGTTGTCGGAACTGTAGATCGGAATTTCGCCGACGGGAATGGAAATTGGGAATCACTTTGTCTGAAACACTCTGCCCAACTGTTGCGACGGACTCTACGACTGTAGAGATTCCGGAATCATGTCGTGTGTCTAACGTAGTAATACGTGTTTTATACACAAAAGCCCAACAATCAAACAAGGCCCACTTAGTCTGAGTTAAAATTGACATGTCCATAACATTTCCATGGATTATTATTTCGGTTCTACATAATGCCAAGTGTTATATTGGGTTTATTTGACAAATTTAGGCAAATTTCAAATTTTATTTGTTCTTATTCCCATGGTTACTTTTAGAGTCAACCATAGTGATTAGAAGAAGAAAGGAACTAGGAATAAGAAAAAATATTATACAAAGGGGTCTTCTTGAGAGCTGATTTGAAATCCAAATGTAAAAAGTAAAAGGAGGTGAATTTGGGTTTTTACTATGGCTTTTGCGATGTGGGCATGGCAAGAGATACTGAAGTTGGAATATCTTTCCACTGTTGTGTAACAGTCTTGATTTGAGTGAAAAAATCCACTCCAGCTTTGCCTGCAACAATTTCACTTGGGTATATTAGCAAAGAGAAAGAGAATCAAATCTTCTTCTGTTTAGTTTTGACAAACTTTTTTACCATAGAAGTTGAGATCTCCTGCAAAGGAGGCCTTGTTCCCCGTGAAGGAGAAGAACGGTAATGGGACCGGGATTGGAACATTTATACCAATCTGAGCAAAACGTTAACAACAAACGAAGAGTTCAACTATGTCATCAATTGCATACAAAAAGTGTTGTATTATATATATAGTGTCCAAAGTTCTTCTTCATACCTGTCCTGCTTCTATTTCCATCTGGAACTTTCTCGCCGCTGCCCCCGACGATGTGAAAATCGCAGCACCGTTCCCGTACCTGTTGGAAAGGTAAATAGCAAATTGTTGAAGAATATGAGAAAATTATATTGATATAAATGGGATAGAAAAGGGTGTTTACTTGTTTTTATTTATGATGGATATGGCCTCATCAAAGCTGTTTGCCTATAAATGAATATGTCACAAAGGTATCAGAGAGCATTAACCTCAGATTCTCAAGAATATATACGATTGAAATAAATCTAGTTATCAAATCTGACCTCCATGCACACAAGAACGGGGCCAAATATTTCCTCCTGTAATGTGCCAAAAGAAAGAAAAAAGAAATGTAAGTTTCGAGTAGATTACAGTTTATTTGCCCTCAATACCAGAATAATACCTTGTAACACTCCATGTCTGGGGTAACACCAGATAAAATGGTAGGACCGATAAAATTCCCTTTCTCGTATCCTGGAACCTGTTTGTTATGAACGAAGATGTAAAAATTTCTCGGACCAGTGGATCGTTGTTTCAAGATTACATAAAGATTATTATTAGTCCAATGATATCAGTCCAGCAAAAATAGATCAAGTAGTTCGTGATGATTACTATTTCGTAAAACTGGGGAGGGTGGTGCTGTATTTAATAGCAGTGACTATGGAGATTCAGAATATACCACAATATTTCTTCCGTCAAGCAGCAATTTAGCACCATCGTCCACACCAGATTGAATCAAGCGGCATATCCTCTCTTTGGCCTAGCCATATAAAAATTCAGCAATAAGGTATATATATTTAACAACAGACAAAACGCAAAATTAAATTGTGATTGTTACACAGTAAGTTCAGCAGTAGTCATGACTTGTAGCAGAGGTTTGGTCGCGAAAAATACCTGTTTACTAATCACAGGACCCAGGTCTGCATCTGGTTCTGACCCACATGTGACTTTAAGGGCTTTTGCTCGCTCAACAAGTTTATCCTCCCTGGTTAATATTAGACAGGTTAAAGCTAATCTTTCAATACTGTCAAATGAAAATCAACAGGCCTCACACAGCTTCTTCAGTTACTTTCAATACCAAGACAACAACAGTAGTCAATACAGTATAAATTAATAAAGAAATGTTCTCCTAACAATCCTATTTATAGTTTATGCACCCTAAAAGATGTGGACCTCGGAAACCAGACGAGAGAAAAAGATTACAGGCAATTGTGTTATCACAAGAAATATAAGATATTCAAGAAAGTTACACCCCAAAGACTTGGAGTAATTTGAATATGGAGAAAAGAAAGCTAGCAGTACCATGATTTTGCATTGCCGACAAAGACCACTGTACTCAATGCCATGCATCTCTGTCCAGCGGCACCAAAGCCAGCAGCAAGTAGTGCATTTAAAGTAGCATCAATGTTGGCATCAGGCAAGACAAGTCCATGATTTTTCGCTCCCATATTTGACTGAGTAGATGTTTTATAAGCAATTTTAAATAGAGTTGTTTCGAAATACTAAGAACGAATTTTACAGGGGAAAAGATGCAAGATGTTACCTGAATACGTTTGCCTTTTGCTGCTGCTCTCGCATATATATGCATTCCGGCCTTTAAACAAAACAATTCAATTCGAATACACAAGTTAAACCACAAAATTGAACTCAGAAGAAATGCCATCATCAGTTCTTGTTAAAAGTTTTTGAAGGGTTCTAGGGTATGATTTAGCTATCTGTGCAATAGAGTAGTACGTTAACGTCTTATTTGAAGGCTGAACTAATTACACAGGAAGCTGACTGGATGAAATGTTGTAAATATTATTCATCATAACTTGGTCAAACACACATCCAAGTCTGCAAGGCTACAAAAGAGCTACAACAAAATGTATACTTACAGTGTTCGAGCCAACAAATGAAACAGCCTTTATATCCTCATCATCACAGATGGCATTCACAGTATCCTGGCATGTAAAGATGCATTATTACTGAGGACAAAGAAAGTGAATGTAATAGTGCGGAATCTTTACAAATTATAGGTGACTGTGATCAGAATATTCACCATACTATCTCCCGACGGAAATCCTTTCCTTCACAATTCACTTCCTAACAAATAAATAACATAGCAAGAGCAGTAAGTTTAAAGATAACCTACATTGGTGCCATGAACTATATTGAGAACCCCATCAGGTAATCCAGCTTCCATTGCCAATTCCGCAAGTATTACAGAAGCACCTGGAGAAAGCAAGTAATATCAATAATCAATCAATTAAGAGAAGGGACCTGCATTGCTATAGTGGACAACAGTCAACCAATAATGCAGGTGGTAAAGTATAACATATACAAACTGTGATATATTTAAGAGCATTCAGCTCATCACATTGGCCTTGCTAGAAAGATGTATGTTCACTGGCATCAACGATACGTTAAGATATGATCAGAAAGGCAAGATATCTTGAACTCCCCATACATCAATTAAACATCAGAGAATACTTCGAAGGAATAATAAGAGTAAAAAATTTGAGCAGTTTACCAGGATCCTTCTCTGATGGCTTCAGAATAAAGGTATTACCACATGTCACAGCAACGGGAAACATCTGCACTAACAAACACAGAATAAATACACAGACTTCACAATAGAAAATCACAAAGATTTAACGAAATACATTGGTAAACGAAGCCATCTGGAGCACTAATATAAAAAGGGATATTAGCATGTTACCCATAAAGGAATCATTGCTGGAAAGTTGAATGGACAAATGCCAGCACAAACACCTAACGGCTCCCTAATACTATACGTATCAACTCCATTCGACACATTGGGAACATATTCACCCATCTGTAAGGTTGCCATTCCACAAGCATGCTCCACAACCTCTGCGTAAGAAAACAAGTACCAAAAACTAATCAGTAAGGTTCTCCTCTACTTGTCAATCATATAATCAAACCAGCAATAGAAAAAAAAACTAACCTAACCCACGGAAGATATCACCATGTGAATCCTTTAACGTCTTCCCTTGCTCAGTCGTGATGTTCAAAGCAAGTTTATCCTACAAAAAGATTAAAACTTTCAGCCAAAATACATTTCAAGATCAAAAACAAACTAAACCAAGTAGTCACCATATTCTTCCGTATAAGCTCTTGAAACTTAAGCATAACACGCTGCCGAGTAGTAATCGGTGTGTTTCTCCACAAAGGAAAGGCTTGCTTGGCAGCGGATACAGCCGCCTTAAACTCTTCATTAGTAGTCAATGGAACTTTCGACACAACCTCTTGTGTAGCCTAAACATAACAGATGAAAATTACTTCAAAGTTCAAACCTTTTAGTAAGAACACAAGTGTAGGACTCAAAGGAGAGCTTACAGGGTTAATAACATCGATATACGATGATGATTGAGAGTCAACGAAAGAACCTCCAATAAGATTTGGTACTCTCTGAAATTGAAAACAGAATCACATCAAAATCAAAAAAATCACATCAAAATCAACCCAGAGAAACTCACCGGAGGCATTTGCGGTTGAGTAGATTGCTCCGGAGAAGTTGATAACCAACAGTTTCGAAGAGTGATAAATTGAGGTCTTAAAGGTCTCAGATTGTTACCTGAAAAACAGCACAAAAACACTAGCATCGGTCGTATCGAAGTCTGGAGATTCTTTAACAAGAGTAAATTGCAAAGCTATAAGCAAATCGAATTCGAGATTTTTACCAGAAATTCGCAGCAACATCGTTGATTGATTTGTTGTTTGTTGTTGATGATCGTAGTTTGGTGTATGTATAAGCTTGTTTTGGATATTGAGAGCTGAGCAAGTGCTGACTCAATTGTTGATCTTGATCGGCTGCGAAGTGCGAAGTGGTTGGATCATTGTTGATTGCCACGTGGTTTGATATATACCGTTAGATCTGTACAGATTCAAGATTCTTTAGTTTGACTCTCACCAGTCACCACTTAAGATAGAAGCAAATCTTTTATTTTTTCTTTAATATAAAAGCAAATCGATTTATTTACAACGGCTATAATTAGAAACTAGCATATAATAACTTGAAGATATCTCTAATAGGAGAAGATTTTGCCCCCAAAAAAAAAAAGTAATAGGAGAAGCTTTGTCATGAGAGGAAGCTTGGTATAATCGGTTTCTTTTGTTGTGCATATACCGATTTGCTAGATAGAGATGGATCATAGAAGCACGAAAGTTTTGTTCATATATGTTAATTTGGAGAATAATTATTTTCCAAATTATACTATAGAGTGAGTGATCAAAACATGCAATCACTCTCGACAAGTGAAAATGCGAATAACAAAACTTTAGTTTTTTTCACATTTACAAAACCGTTTTTAGGAAAATAAAAATATGGACTCCTATTCGTTTTTGCTTTTAGATGCAGCATATATATAAAGTGCAAATGTATCAGATACTGTTTATTTCGCCAATTTAGGATTTGTATCTAGATGTAGTAGTGTCGATGCAAAATCAATTGCATTTCAAAAATCTAGATATTCTATATGCAAAAAAAAAAAAAAAAAAAAAGTTAACACAACAAAACCAAAGATAGTCTTAGGATATATATCTAGTAGTGATTTCCTATTAAAGCTGTTGAAAATCATATTTCGAGCTTTTCATAAAAAGAAGTGTAACCAAGGAAACGGGGTGGTTTACTTCTCCTGCCATATCTCATACACTCTCAAAACAAGTAATAAGAGAAGTATTAGCCTGGGAGCAATGGGGATATATCATTTCTCATCTGGTACAATCGGTTTCCTGTCTATGGATATTGGATGGGTGCTAAGAGAAAAAGTTAAGGTGAAGTTTAATTCCCTCTACAAGTGGAGTTGGAAGCTTTAATATGGACGACAAATTGTTTCAGTTTTTTCTCTATCTCTTACATTCCATGCAATTTGAATGGTAAATCGAATTGTTTGGCTTGTAACGCCACTTGTTCTTACCGTTAAAATATATTAATTTATTTATAAAAATGTGTTAACAAGATATCATATATTGCATTCGGATTTTCTTACAAACTTAAAACGAATAAAATTGTTTCTAAGTGCAACTTTTAGATGCAAAAACTCATTTTAGAAACGTCCAGGTGTTTGGATGTTGAATCTTGTTGTTGCATATGAATGTTTGGGTCTCGATGCAGCATCCATATGTGTATGTGTATATGAGTTGTTGGAAAAGCATGCATATATGGAGATGAGTTGTTTGAAAAATGGAAAATGATGAGCAAAGCGTTGAAACTCCCAACTCAACAAGTTGGTACGTAGTAGAATATTGTTATTATCCATTAATCGTATTTATAAGGTAAATCTCAACTATGCTTTTTAAGGTAACCTTAAAATTGGATCTGGGACATAGTAAACGAGGTCTCTAACTTCGACATTTCGGCCCCTCATTATCTTATTTTAGATTCTTCATCTATAAATTAAAACTCCCACTTGCGTTGATCGTATCAGCAAACATTAGATATATAGATTCTCAATGTCTGTAATCAGCTTTGGTAAACTAAATTTTCTCTTTTCACAATTTATATTCGATTTCTTATGCAAGTTACATAAGTGGGAATATTGATAGAATGCTTTAATCGAACTGGAAATAAATACGATCATTAATGCCAAAACTTTCATAAAGGAATTCGAATTAAGAGCCCTTTTCTGTTGTAATTAATAAAGGTAACACACTTCGAGAACCACTTCAAAGATACTCCCTCTGTTTCAAAATGTAAGATGTTTTAGAATTTTCACACATATTAAGAAACCATATTTAAAATGCATTATTTTTTGTGATTTACAATTTTCAACAACTCTAAACCAATAGTATTTAGTTATCTTTCTTGAATTCAATAATTTGTCATTAATTATACATAGAAAATAGAGAACATCTTATATTTTGAAACAAAAAAAAAATCTAAAACATCTTACATTTTGAAACAGAGGGAGTAACAAATAAGCCAGGACTATCCAAGTCAACAATGAGTTAAGTACAAGTGGACAACAAAAATTGGAGATAACTCGATACAAATTTGTTGCCAATCTTTGACAAAAAAAAAAAAAAAAAAAAAAAAAAAAAACAAATTTGTTGCCAATAGTTGAAGACGCTTTTGAACCTTCTTGTTATCAAACATCGTCATTTTTTTTGCTTCTTAAAGAGTATTATTGTCTTCCAAAACCAACACAAAGGACGCTCGAGTCATGCTACATCACCAAATTTCTTTGCAGTACTACTCAAACAAATGTTCTTCGATCGTCCAAACAATCAATCTCATATACATGCAACTATGGCGAAAATCTAAGGAAAACTTCTAGAGGGAGAAACAAAGAACACCACAATAACCAGCTTCACAACAACTATAACTATAGAAACGCTCCTTACTGATTAAACTTCGCTTAGATTTGGAACCCACTTTATTTCAATCCATGGCATCATCAAACTCATGGATCGACAATTTAACAACTAGGAAATTCTCGGACCTTGTCCTCAAGCGTTATCTCCAGCCTCATCAGTAAAACCATCCCAATGTTGTGAGAATCAATTTGAACCGATTTCAGTTTTTTCTCATACATTGATAACCTTCATTGGTCTGAATGATGGCGCTAAGTATATGGACACATGTGATATAGTTCACTTGGTCTCACAGCCAAGTATTCTAAATTCTTTCTTTAATTCTAGCTTAAAATTTTTTTCCCTCACGATTATCAATGGATCTCACATACCCGTTTCTTGGTTTTGGTTCCACAAATATTCTTAAACATATTATGGACCTATATATCAATGAAAGATTTATATCTTGATTCTTACGATATCATTAAGAGTCTTATTTATATTGCCATGTATAGTTTTTGCAATGTTTTGTATTGATAATCTGGAGCTTCTGAACCAAAAATCATACATCCCTTGGGTTGGAGATAAGAGCGGTTATTCCCCCTAAAGACCACCATGCCACTTTTAGTTGGTTTGTTGTAACGTAAATTGTAACAATTTCAGCTTTTATTTAACCACGTTGTAGTACTGGCATATTGGTCAAAATTACCAGGGGCATTCTGTCAACTCTCTTCTTGCTCGGATTCGATTTCTAAGTATATGGAACTCATTCATAATTACAGTCGAAATGGTGACATAACTTATATCTATTAGAAAACATTATCAGTGAGTTACTAGACGACAAGATTCGCTCCAAAAATCATTCAAATTTTGACATGTTATCCCTTGTTGTATATTAAAAAAATATATTAACTTTTATGTGAAGAATTGACAAAAAAAAAAGTAAAAAAAAAAAAAAAACTTTTATGTGGAGAATCTTTAAACCAAGACTCTTAGAGCAGTAGTAGCGGTGGAACACTTCGGGCCGTTCTATGATTTTAAAAATATTAAAAAGGTTGAACAGTGTAATAAGAGAGAGAAGCTAAAGAGAGAAGAGAGATAAAGAGAGAAGAGAGAGGTTAACAAATTTCTCGGCCAATACGAGCGTGACACGTGCCCCCGAACTTGGGTGAGAACGCGTTCTCGCAGGAGACCATGTTCTATGCCCAAACCCAACTTTTACCCATTTTTATTATTTTTTATTCTTAGAACACCCAAGGTGTTACTGCGTTACCTGTGCTCTTATGATGGAGACCTTAAAGAAAAAAGGTTGTAAAACATTGAACATTTTATGAGTAGTTTTTTGATAAAACGATTTATGAGTAGTTGTCACAATCATGTACAAAGTTTTAAATCTATCTATTCAATATATATATTTTTTTTTCAATATAATACGTGAAACAAATTTTCATTTAATATCAAAAGAATTATAAATGGTTTCTTGATTGCATAGAAACTTCTAACTTTCCAAACGGATGCAATAAGAACTTTTGATAACTCATAATCTCACATGGACTCTTTCGTAGTCATTGATCCGCCACATTTATCTATCCTTAAAAGTTAACTCAATGACCGAGGACTGAAGTTGAAGATAATATATATTACTACATATAATAATCCAAATATTATCCGCTGTCCGACTTTTTAAACCTCAAAAAGATCAAAACCGGAAAAAGATGATACCACAAAAGCTAAAAGAAAAAAATCAAAATAAATAGTGGTGAAAGAGTTCATCGGACGACAGTGCAAGTACAGCACCAACTCTGCCAAAAGCCAAATAAAAAGCCTTACCATTTGTCAAATACAGAAAGATACTATCCTTGAAATTCCTAAATTACCCCTCGACTGATCCACGTGTCTATCATCTATTGCATGTTACAATACCACCTTGTTTGAACGCCCCATGATTCGTGGTACAACCTGAGAGTCCGAGGATATTTCAAGCTCACGCGCTCGTGTCTACACTTGACTATACTCGCTTTTCGAATCGCGATCTCAGCAAGTTACGAGGTCAATGATTTGACGCAATCAGACTTGCGCTTATAAAAGCGAGTACGGAAGGTTATTATACTCGCGCAAGTGGGGGTTTACTGAAACTACTATTAGTAATAAAACCAGCAGTGGTTTTGTTCTCAATCCGCTCTCTTGCCATATATACCACAAACAGAAACCACAGAAGACATCTCTTCAGAAGAAAAAAAAAAAAAAAAAAAAAAAGAAGCTTCTCCTATTCCTCTGCCTTCTTTCCTTTTATTGCAAACACCTGATCAAGTAAGTCAAATCTTCACGAATACATATGTATAAATTCAATCCAAGAAAGTAGGAGAAATCTTAATAGAGAACAAATCTATAAGTCAAGTTTTAATCAGGAAGATCATCTAGATTTGATCATTTTCGACATTAACGATGTTCATACTTCTTCTTGATAAAATCTTGATGCAGTTTGGAGCTGATTTTTTGGATTAAAAAAAACAAGAGAGAGAGAGATGGGGAGAGGGAAGATAGTTATAAGAAGGATCGATAACTCGACAAGTCGACAAGTGACTTTCTCCAAGAGAAGGAGTGGTTTGCTTAAGAAGGCTAAAGAGTTATCGATCCTTTGTGATGCTGAAGTTGGTGTTATCATCTTCTCTAGCACTGGCAAGCTCTACGACTACGCAAGCAATTCAAGGTCAGCTTATTAATGATGAAAAACTATCTTCTTCGTTTCTTTTGTTTCTCAATCCAAATCGTCTCTACTCTTTTTTTTCAGTACAAGTCAATGAAGTTATTTTGCATTTTTCCTTGCTTGTTAAGATTCCTTATTACTTCTCTTGATCGCAAGACATGTGTATGTATACACAATTGTCACTAATGATAACTCTCTAAGTTCTAGATATTGGTTTCTCTTTTTCTTTTCATATATCTACATATTAGTTTCTCAATATGGTTATGGTATATATGTTTAAATATGAAGAGCTATTTTGGAAGAATATTTGATAATTGTTCTTCGTTTTTCGGAATAAAGCTTTATTTATTATCGTTAGACTTTAGTTGATCTTATGACTTTGTATATATATACTCTACATTTTGTTACTTATTTCCAGCAAAACGTCTACCTTACCTAAATATATTTGGAATACCTTAACTTAAGTTCTTTATTTCACTCATAGATTTCAAGTGCATCAAGATAAATGGTTAGTGGTTCATGTCTTTCTTCATTCTGTTGTGTAAGACTATTGATTATAGTTTGTTTCTAATTGATTTGAATTAGAATATTTATTACATATATATGACCATTTGTTGTTTGATAAAATTTGAAAATTGAAAAGCTTATTTTTGTGTTCTTTTTTCCATATAATATAGAAGGCGAAGCATTTGATTATGTGTTTTATTGATTATTTAAAATGATGTTATCCCAATTTATTTATATGTTAAATATGTAACTAATGTAAGTAAATAAATATAAGACATTCATATGCATTCTCTGAATTTTTTGTCTAATAAATAAAAGAACAATGTATGATAAAATGAAACATCCATCTAATGTACATTTACAGTAAAGAACATGATGACAAGAAAATTATCATTCGTTTTTATTAATGAAAACTGAAAATTGAATATATTTTTTTCTAATAATTTTGCAGAGAAGAATGGAATAAAATTGTATATATATTTTTTAGTATAAGCATTCACATTATATTAATTTCTCTTTTGTTTACCATTTAAACCTAAAGTTGAAGTAAAATCATATGAAATCTCTCCAAAAGGCATCACAAAGAAATTTGATTATTTTGAAGTCTTAATTAACAGTATTCTATGTAACTGTTTGATTGAAGGGTAAGTTCAGCAATATCGTCCATTTTGCTTTATGGCTTTTTAGGCATAAAACGCGTATAAGTCATGAAGTTCAGCAATATATATTGGAAAGACTTCTCATATATCGTTGGTTGTTTGTATGTTTGGTTAAATAACCCATAAGTATAACCATAATTAATGAACAAAGCCTCCATGAAAAAGGGTTATGCAACTTAGAACCACATTATTAACGCATTTTGTAAAGATGTCAAATTTAAGTAATAACTTTTTTCTTATCAAAAAAAATATAAGTAATAACTTTTTTTGTGTGGTTGTTTGGTAGCTAATTTCTTCTTCAATATGTTGCTTAAGCTTCGTTGCATTCCATGCATATATTTAGCAAAACGTACCTAAAATTTCTTAGTCTCAAGAAAAAATAGGGTAAATTTTCTAAATGCCCACATAGGAGAACTTACAGTATATGCAAAAAAAAAAAAAAAAATCGTGGTGTATAATTGTAAATTAGTGGGATGTATTAATGTTGCGTATGATACTACGAACTGACGAACATAAGAATGTTATCCTTGTCAATAATTTCAATTTTAGAACATAATTTCCAGTCGACATATATTACTGTTTTTCTTTTACAGTTGTCACTGTTGAGTTCATTTTATTATGTTAATGTATTATTGGTAACATGTTAGTATTTATTGTTTTTCAAAATCTGTTTAGTATGAAAAGTATCATTGATCGGTACAACAAAGTAAAAGAGGAGCAGCATCAACTACTGAATCATGCCTCAGAGATAAAGGTATTTATATTAAAATTTTCAATTTTATTCTTTGTATATTATAATTATTCTTATTAGGATTGATATTTAAATGAGAAAAGTAGAGAAAATGGCATACCTTAATAATATTTCTTACTAAGTTTTTCTAGTGAAAAAGTTTATTTTTTCCCTTAATGAAATATATTTCCCTAAAAGGAGAATATTCACAAATAGCTAGCATTCTGAAAACATTTATGAAATATACATATTTGTTATAGGGGCTACTTAAATATATATTCATCCATGTCTACACCATTAGTTTTCTCTTTATGTTAGCAGTTTTGGCAAAGAGAGGTTGCGAGTTTGCAGCAACAGCTCCAGTATCTACAAGAATGCCATAGGTAAGATCTCTGATCCCATGTAAACATAAACCTGCATATTAGATACAATAAGTTATACCAATCAAGCTCGCTACTATATTTTCAAAAACTATCAAGTACAAGGAAAAAAATGTTTTAGACATGGCAAGCAAAAATATACATATAGAACTTGACAGAAGTAGAGCTCGCTTGTTAGAAAAATTCATATTCCACTCCCAAAACCATAATAAATTAATTTATAATAATATGCAGGAAACTGATCGGAGAAGAACTTTCTGGAATGAATGCTAATGATCTACAAAATCTTGAAGACCAGCTAGTAACAAGTCTAAGAGGAGTTCGTCTAAAAAAGGTACTTACATGTATAAATAGTATAATAAGATAAAGATAAAAATAATTAATCAGGGACATATTTTTGACCAAGGCTATTGGTGCCCCTCCTTCATTGACACATTATTTGGAGAATTATTTTTTCTTTCTATAGGACCAACTTATGACGGATGAAATTAGAGAACTCAATCGTAAGGTATGTTAGCTAAAATAACCAAAATATACTCATTTGGGAATGATAAGAAGACTAACATGCATATTTCCTTTTTTGATGTTTTTTGTTAATCTTTTATGCCAACCATGTTTGATTATATTACAGGGACAAATCATCCAAAAAGAAAATCAAGAGCTACAAAATATTGTAGATGTGATGCGTAAAGAAAATATTAAATTGCAAAAGAAGGTGATTCATCATATGAATTTACACTGATATATATCAAATACAAAATCCATTTACGTAGAAACATTAATTCGTGCGCTTGCAGTTTCAGGTTCATGGAAGAGAAATTGCGATAGAAGGCAATACAAGTGTAGATCCTATAAGCAATGGAAACGGAACATATGCACCACCACAACTTCAACTCATAGAACAATCTCCTAGAGATAAATCAATAAAACTAGCGTAAGTTTTCTCACTTTATTACCCACTACATCTTTAAACCTATTCAAGCTTATACAGTATTTACTAATCTTATAGAATATATGTGTGAATATTTAAACCAGGCTACAACTTTCCTAGCAAAACATGTTGGACAACGTACGATTGATATTTAAAAAGAGGTCATAGGTCATCTTCATTAATGGCCAAGCATGCAGGATCATTCCATTCATGGTTTTATCTTTCGGAGTTTGTATATTACATGTCTTTCCTTCCCAAGTTACTTTTAAAATGAAGTTATTTGTCTTTGTACATCATGAAATAATGATGTGATTTGAGTGCCAAACATACTAGACATCATTTTTTACCTTTGTCCCCAAATTAGTTACATTAAATTTTTAAAAATCCAGTAACAAAATTGACATTTTTGTACAATATGCTATCTAAAAAATAAGCAAGAATATATAAAAAATTTTCTTCACTTTCATTTTGAAAAATGCATATGAAGTATCTTAAATATGGACAATGCATGAATCAAGATTTTTGTTATCATTGAATTAATGTAATTCCCCTCTGAGTGGTCTATTTTTTCCAATTTTCTGGACGATTTC
Source organism: Erysimum cheiranthoides (assembly GCA_011420285.2). Classification (NCBI taxonomy): domain Eukaryota; kingdom Viridiplantae; phylum Streptophyta; class Magnoliopsida; order Brassicales; family Brassicaceae; genus Erysimum; species Erysimum cheiranthoides. The sequence goes on from CM022180.2 coordinate 19,090,145, forward strand.
AACTAGATTTTTTTTTTTTTTTTTTTTTTTTTTTTTTTTTTTTAATTAAGACAGATTTTATATATAAAGATTTCAGAGACAGTGGCGCCCATTGGTATTGCGTGTGCAACGCTTACAAATACATAGTTTTGACACATGCTAGACTTGTTAAACCACATGCCATCTTTTAATTTAACTTTTCGACTATTTCTGCCTAATCAATTCAGCGGCTCCCACAGAAAATTACTCTCCACCTTCCCAATCCCTTGTTTATATTTTGCATGTCTATCTGTCCCACACCAATTATTTATTAATGTATATATATTGACGCATCACATGCACTCTCCAAATTAACCACAAGCTTATCTTCTTCTTTTTTGACGACCCACAAGCTTATCTAATTCTTTGATTGTTCAAAGATCTTTCTGATCCATCAAATGGCACCATCGGCTGCAATGCTCATACTCTCACATCCTCTAATTAGCCACAAATCGACAAATCAGTCTCCGTCGTCGCCAGCCGTTAAGTGGACACGTGTCTTCGATCTTCTTTTGCCTTGGAAGTCACTGGACGGTGAGGATCGTTCGGTGGTTGGTCTTCGGCTCTTTGGCGATCCCGATACAATGGAGAAGCGCTTCCAAGAAGCTCTTGAACTTAGCTGTTGGTAATTTGTACAATGCTTTTGTGAATGGGTGTAATGAATTTTTTTTTTTTTTTTTTTTTCCTAATTGTCTTGGAATGGAAGTTATGTAAATTAAAAAGTTGTTATGTAAAATTAAAAAGTTAATATTAAGTTAATCTGGTGTAATTAGTTGGTGCACTTTTGACCGTATTACAATACTTCATCACGTGAGGAATGGGCCAATGAATAATCAACGTTAGTCAATGATTGACTTTGACGAAATCCAAGATCCAAATCCAAGATCCGACCCACTTCAGTCATCTCTTTCTTAAGCCCCTCTCACATTTCAATTTACAGTTCAGATCATTGAGCAAAAATGGACTCATCGGAGATCGAAGTAGTGCCTCTAGATTCAAACTCTAACCAAAACACTACCGAATCACCACCAACCATCACAGACGTTTTCTCCGCTTCTGCTTATGGCGATCTCCACCAACTTAAGCGTTTCGTCGAACACAACGGCTCTTCTGTTTCTCTTCCCGACGGTAATGGTTACTACGCTCTTCAATGGGCTGCGCTCAACAATTCACTCCACGTTGCTCAATATATCATCGAGGTACTCAAATTGTAAACTAAGATTATCCAATTTCCCGATAATCTCGCTAGATTTAGTGATTGATTTTGATTTTGACATGTATGTCTGTAGCACGGTGGTGATGTAAATTCAGCTGATTTTATACAACAGACACCATTACATTGGGCAGCTGTTAAAGGCTCCATTGATGTTGCAGACCTTTTACTACAAAATGGAGCTCGAATTGAAGCTGCTGATGTCAATGGGTACAGGGTAAGAGTGATAACTAATGTGTTAGTGTAGTGTGAATTGGATCAGAAGTTATCTCAGGCTAATTTGCTTCCGTTAGCTCGTATTTTCAGGATTAGTAGCTATAGCACTTTGGTCATACACTCGAGATAAGCTATTTGATATCTTATAACATGTTTTTGTTGTGCAGACAGTGCATGTTGCTTCTCAATATGGACAGACAGCTTTCTTGAATCACATTATTGTGAACTATGCGGCTGACTATAACGCGCTAGATAATGAAGGGAGGAGTCCGCTACATTGGTATGGCTACTGAAGACATTAATGGAATCCATATAATGCGTGTGTTGCCTTTTAATACTGCTATGATTTGGGAATTCATGGACTTCTCAGCGCTTTTTAAGTTATTTCTCGTTAATTGCTCAACATAGATGTTAGGAACTGATTTTTTTTTGTGTTTTGAGTATGTTTGATCATTTTTTACATGCACTTGGTACTCTGTTACTTGTCATTTGACAATTTGAGGAGAACTACTTTGAACTGTATATTTTTCCTTGTTTGTATGACTCAGGGCTGCTTACAATGGATACACAGAAACAGTCCGGTTACTTCTCTTTCGAGATGCATGTCAAAATAGACAAGACAACACAGGCAAATCGGAAACTCTTAATACTTTCTTTCAACCGTATCTACTTCTCTGCTCTAGAATTAGTAAAGAATGGCTTACGACGGAATTTTTCCTGTACTGTTTGATGTGTAAAGATTAGTGCAAAAACGGATACGAATTTCTGAACTCCAATCTTTGAGTGCTAGTAAATTTGTATGAAGGGATTGCGATAACATTCTAGACTGTTTTGACTTGCGAAAAGTGTAGGATACTGATACCCTGATGTATTATTTACTCTATTTTCTTAGATACAGAATTCTTACATTAATCACATTACTGGTCAGGCTGCACTCCTTTGCACTGGGCTGTAATTAAGGAAAATGTTGAGGCTTGTACTCTGCTAGTTCATGCTGGAACCAAGGAGGAACTGATATTGAAAGATAACACTGGATCCACGCCACTTAAGCTTGCATCTGATAAAGGTCACAGGCAGCTCGCTCTTTTCCTTGTACGTAATGTTTAGTGTTGCTTGCTACCCCTCTAACATCCGTAAAAGGAACACTTGAAATTTGATTTGTGAATCCCGCATTTGCTTGCTGCTTCGCTCCTTAAATCAAAGTCTCCCTCTTATTTCATTTTCATTGTTTCATTGTTCTGTAGTTTTGTATTTACGAACATATGATAAAAAAAAGCATTGAATATATGAAAGTCTAATGTGCATATAGTTATAAGTGTACCGTTATTAAAAAGCATTGAATACATGAAGGCAGCGTTGTGATATTTGCTTTTTCTTATACAGCTGCAACCCAGATTTTTTTTTTTACTCTCCTTAGTTGAATCGACTTTAAATTTAAGATATAGTGAAGCATCACTGTGGTAGAAAACGTGTTTTTACTGTTTGTTTTAGGGTCACAGTATGAGAGATGGCTTGGTAAATGGCAGTACAGTTTGTTCAATGGCAGGGGCTGTTTTCTTTTTTTTTCTTAATTGTTTCCATTTGATATGATGCGTTTTCTGAGAATCCGGTTTTTGATATTTTTCAGTCGAAGGCAATGAGAACTCACAATAATAGTTTTGTGGAGAAGATCTTCTGTGGAAAATTGGGAGAGACTAGCTATGCTCCTATGTTGTTCAGCTTGATAGTCTTTACTATGGTCCTCTTCATCACATCCATTGTTGCAGGTGAATGCTGTGTGTGTGCGTGCGTGTTCCTTACTAGTGGATTATATTATTTCGTCCTGACATTTTGCTATTATGTGTGTAGCTTCTAATCTCCCAAAGATAACTGCTATGGTTGGTCTGTGGGCATGGTTTGGTCTATCATGTGGCGTTTGCGCATTGATAACTTTCTATCGGGTTAGCAGGTATCCTTATTAGTCATCTTCGATGTTATCTGAAATTTTTGTGCATATATTTTAGTTTAGTGTAGTTGTTTGATTGGCCGTGTAGTTGTTTGATTGGCCGCGAGAATTAATATTACTTCCTGAAAGAGCGTATTTCTTCATTAAAAACGAGAGGTAGACATGTGAGGTGGTAACTATGATGTACTTTGTAGTGTCTCTCAGAGAGGTGTATGTGGTGTAATGGTCTTGAATTGATTAATTAGCTGTCTGTTTTGTACAGAAAAGATCCTGGGTACGTGAAAAGAACCAACGAAGTTGACGGCCAACACACAGCCAACGTAAGTTGAACTTCCTTTTCATGTTTCCATGCTCCCATGTTTAGATATATGCGTACATTCTGAGTAAAATGTTGATCTGGTCAACTGCGCTGGCAATCTGGCATGCAGTCTAAATTGTGGTTATGCATACATATACCGAATCAATATGGAGTTTGTTCAAGCTTTTCATCGGAAACATGCCGTACTATGCTTGATTTAAGTAGACACCAGTTATAGATCAATCGAACAGTCGGAAGGTGTTTTTCTGAAAGGTTTGATACACATATTATCTTCTGATGTTTGCAGGACCCTCTAATTGATATCAATTTCAACAACCCCTCATGGAAAGGAAACTGGTCCCAACTCTGCCCCACTTGCAAGGTTTTCCTCAGAAGCCGTTATCTCGGGGAAAACTCGATATTTTGTTTTGTTTTTTAACTACAGTTTATCATTTTTTCTTCAGATAATTAGACCGGTGCGATCTAAGCACTGTCCCACCTGTAAGCGCTGCGTTGAGCAGTTTGACCATCACTGCCCCTGGATTTCCAACTGTGTTGGCAAGGTAAGAGTCAATACGACTTGTCATATAGTAATGACATGAAACACCCGGTTATGCATATTTTTCGGTTAACGGTCTCTTTATACCTTTACCCATCTCGCAGAAGAATAAACGCGACTTCTTAGTCTTTGTGATCATGGGAGCTTTAACATCATTCGTTGGTGGCACAACTGCTGTGCAAAGTATGTGACTGAAACATCTCTCTCTCGCAATCCTGCCATTAGATTTTGCTATTATAAAGCATCTGTGTCTGCTACAGGATTATGGAGAGGCATCCCACAGATACACCCCAGAGAATCATGGATTCAACATATAGTCACTGACCATCCCGATGCTGCCGTGTTTCTGTTTTTGGATTTTCTCATTTTCATTGCGACAATGACGTTGACAATCTCACAGTCTTATATGGTCAGGAAATCTCAAGCTTAAGTAAAGAATTGGCTCTCCCTCCACTCTGCAAATGATTTTATAACAGTTATTGTTGTCTGGTGCAGATAGCTCGGAATATTACAACCAACGAATTATGGAACGCGAAACGATTCAGTTATTTGCGGGGACCTGATGGAAGATTCTACAACCCTTATAACCACGGCTGGCGAAGAAACTGCACCGATTTTTTGGCTCATGGCTACACCAGGGACGAGGAGGTTGTCCCGTCTTCAATTCTCTGAATTTACATCTATTGATCGCATTGTTACATGCACAAAACCATCTGATTCAGTGTAATGTGTATATATATATCTCCTCTCTCGATTCAAATGTTGCAAAGAGGGTGCAAGTTTCTTTTACTTGACACTCGTCTTACACTCTGTAGTCTCTTCCTTTCACTCACCAGTTTCACCGTAATGGTACACCCTCTTAGCCTCCAATCCGGTCGGTTTGACCTGGAAGATTGTGACACGCCAACCAAACCGGATCAATCCGGGTTTCAAAACACTGCAGCTATGTCATTTTGTTTTTCTTTTGGGTTTAAACGTCTATGAAGATAACATTTGGTTCGCGTTAACAACAAACTCTGGGAATGCGCATGTGAATGTTTTCTTTGTTGCAACAAACTTAAAAATATGAACGTAAGTCCCTAAGACAGAAACAAAATGAGCAGCTTTCATTCCATCAAATACTTCATCCCACAGATGCTTTCATCTTTTCATTGGCAACCACGAGTTCTGCTGCTATTCCTGGCTCATTTGCCGAGTGCCCAGCATCACCTACAATCTGCAATCGTGGTCGCGTTGCGACAACAAGCAACAAGCAAACACACAATTAGAAAAGATCTTGAAGAAAACTTCGAAAAGACTTTTAAGCTTACCTTGAGTTCTGCCTCTGGCCATGCTTTGTGCAGATCCCAAGCAGACATCATAGGACAGCATACATCATACCTTCCCTGTCCATTGTAATAATCCAGACCCAGTCTTAATACCATAATATATATAGCCAAATCAAAGTTAAATTGATGCTTCTTAAACCTACAAATACACATATTAGCATTTACAACTTGGGAGCTCTAAGGCCGCATCCCGCATATTTCTTTTATTTCTATTACCTATAGTTACACAACTCGACTTCATTTGATCAATCTCCAAACAAATGGAATCCACAATTCAAGTTCTTATATGAAGGATGTACCTGAACAATGGTGGTCTTGATATGTCTTATTTTATCAACATTGTCCAGCAAGTATGAGTCCGATGGAAAGAAACCTTTATTGACAAAGTAGTGATTTTCAATCCTTGCAAACGCCTGCGGAGCAAAATGTCAATGGATATTAAGAAATCAGTTTAACAATTTTACAGGTTTTCAAAAATAATATATGAGCTTTACATAACAGCAGAACAACGAATCAAGATAAGATTGGAACACCTCTAAAACTAACCAATGAAAATTTATCATCTTCTGCCTTTTGAATGTTGTCATCATTCGGAATAAGATGAGCAGTCATCATTTCCCATTTCGTCCAAGCTCTTGCAGCTGCATACTACAAGACACATAAATTTGTTAATCCAAAACTCTTTTGTCTAAAATATGCAATAACTTCAACAGCCAGTAGCCACAATGAATGATGTTCAAAGCATTTTCTCATGTAAAAGTGCTAAGATCGCGACTAACTTGAGTCTCCATATCATCGGAATTCAGTCTTTTGTGATATGCATCCACAAGGCTACCTCTCTCGTTTTCTGGAATAAGATCTCTGAACTCCTCCCAAGCTTTTAAAACAGGAAACAAAACACATGAAGAAGAGAAAAAATGGAAGCTCTTGAGACAGAATCAACTATAATTTGCACATAAAACTCAAGTCCTAAGATCACTTAGCTTAAGAAATGTATACAAAAGCGGACAATAGTAATCAATTCAAATCACAGAAGACTGAAATATAACAAAATCAATAACTCCAACACAAGAATAAAAGAAAGAGCATTACCATCAGGATATAGAGCAGCAGCACCACCCTCATAAAACCAATCAATCTCCTTTTTTCGCAACAAAAAGATCCCTCTAAGGACCAAACCAGTAACCTTGCACCGAAAAAGTTAAAAAACAGGAAATTGTGGATTAAGAAACAAAAGGAAACTACTTAAAAGATCATATTCCAATCAATCAATCCCTAAACAACCCCTATTATTCTTCTTGCAACCTCAATTATGAAACAGGATTCCTCACAAAGTTGAAATTTTCTCAGATGTAAGAATGTAAACATCACGATTTGCACCTTGTCAGGGTGGGACAGGCTGTATGCAAGGGCTAGAGTGCTTCCCCATGATCCACCAAAAACCTGAGCAAACAGAGAAAAAAAAATCTTCACGGTCATATGCATATTTCCATCTCAACAAAAACAAGAAGCATATACATCTAACAAAAACTTTCTCACCTGCCATTCCGGAATTTTCAAATGTTCTCTTAGTTTTTCAATATCATTCACAAGGTCCCATGTAGTGTTTTCCTCCAAGCAAGCATGTGGTGTACTCTTTCCTGCACCTCTCTAGAAGAAAACAAAACAAAAAAAAAAAACTTAGGAAACGAATATACAAGTTCGATAACGTAATGAAGTTTCCACAAAATTAAGAGACCAACCTGGTCAAACAGAATAATCCGATAAAACTCGGGATCGAAGAATCTCCTATTACTAGGAGCTGTCCCTCCTCCCGGCCCTCCGTGTAGAAAAACAACTGGCTGCAAGATGTTAATTCCCATAATACAATGCAAAAGTTAGAAACTTTTGAAGACATAAAATGAAATTGCAAACGAAAAAACCTAAGAACAAAGTTAGAGCTCCAAAAAAACATTCCATTTCATCATCATATCCAGAAAACTTAATGATGGCTTTACGTACGTGTCCATCGGGTTTTCCTGATTGCTCCCAGTAGAGTGTGTGAACATCTGAAACCTTTAAAATTCCAGTGCTATATGGCTCAATGGGAGGATAAAGGGTTCTATTGTTCACCAACGTTTCTGCTTGAGGTTCCATTAAATCACTCTTCAACAGCTCACTCTTACTACAAATTTTAGTCTTTCGTTGTCCTACTGAAATTCAAAGAACGCTCAATTCAGATGATGAATACTAATTCAATTCAAGTTTAAAACTTAACATTGAAACTAGAAAACTCCAAAACCCCCCAAATTCAAGTTATATCCTCAAGGCATAAAAAAATGTAAAAAATTAGACCAAATCATACAAAATCTAAATAGATAAAAATACATGCATATACATGAACACTCGATATCTGCAAATCAACCATTAAAAAAGATGATGTAATTGACAGAAAACCTAGGAGCTATGTAACATTTAAGGATCATGCGAGTGATTAATGATTCAAATCCTTAATATGTTAAATAGCAGAGAGAGAGAGAGACCTGGGAATGAGAGATTGAGATTGTTATGGTTTGGTGGAAAGAATCGAACACCGAAGCAAGGGAACAAAGATGGCGATGGAAGTATATAACTGTGAGGGCTGATATTGATAAGCCCCAATTTCATAGTTATCAGAATTTTTTTTATACAGTTACCAATTTGTGAAATATAGACCCGGTTTCAACAAATTGTGTGCAACTTGTTACTAAACCGTGATACATCATCAGCAAAAAAAGAAACCGGTTTAATCGATTTCTCGGCAGTTTCGTAACAATTTTTTCAATACATTTATCTCTACGTAATGATCACCGGTTTAATTTGAATTCGAGAGCTTGGATTTTTAATTGGCAATAAAGTTTGAATTTTTTTTTTTGGTAGGGAAGTTTGAATTTGATACATTCAGAAAATGTGGAAAGAGAAGATTGGGCTTTTTTTTTTTCGGAATGATTGGGCTATTATTGATGGCCGTTTTCAAGTGTCGGATGGGAGACAAAAAAGCATGAAATAAATTTTATTTGTTTCCTTTGTCATATACTTTCAGTAGACAAATTATTTCACTTAAAATTTTGTATTATACTTTTCACAAAATATCAACTATTTTTTTGTATTTTATTAGAAATTATTATTTAAACGTTAAATTACACTAAAATTCCGCTTATAGCATTAAAAATCTTAGGCATAGTTTTTTTTTTTTAATATGAATGTAAAATTGTATTTTTCCAAAAATTATTTTACAATAAATGCAACTTTGCTTAGATTGTAGAGTGTTTAAAATCTTAGGCATAGTTCTCTGCTCACAGCATGCATCATTTACATATCATTCTTTTTTGTTTTAACCTTTCGATTTATAAGAATATTAATGTACATAGTTATTATTTTGTGAATTATTAATATGTCTATGTTTATTTTGTGGAATTCCCTTTTTATATCCAAAGAAGTGTTGAAAAAATAGCCATAGTAAATACGTTGTTGCATACGTGTAAGCCCACGTATCGATTACATATGCATGAGATTCAAAAACTTTCAAAAGGGTAGGTTCAGAAACTTCTAACAAACCAACTTAATCTTGACTTTTCAAAAAAAGAAGACTATCAGTGACTAATCTTTGCACCAGTTTCTCCGTAAAGGACATTTTAAAGTTGTGATGCCATCATATTACAAAGAGACAATTATGCTTATATGTCTAATATTTCACTAAATATATTAAATTATCTGATTCATACTTATTTTTCTCCTACTTTACCAAACATCTTCAAACAAAACCTTTCACCAACCAGCTACTTCATGTAGATACAAACAAATGTCGGTCGAATTAAATTATTTTCCTATTATATATTATTAAGATAGTACGTGTAAATTAATTATACACACTTTATTCTTTTCATATTGATTAATTTTGAAGACCAAGCACTAACCAAAGTTGTCCTACTCTCTGCTCTCTATTTCCGACTTTGTTGGAAGTTTCATCCTATATATATAGTACTTGTGCATAAAGTCAAGAACATAAGGTCCAAATATTCAGACTACAGCATTTGTAAATTGTAACTAACTGATTAATCCTAAGGAGCTTGTCATATAATTAACCATTACCAATGTTCTCTCCGACGGACATTTCATGCAACTCTGAGCTTAATCAACTTGTAAGCTTTTCTGCATGCTTTGCATATTTTTACTGTAGTGAAACATCATTAAGAGTATATATGGAACTTTTTGATTTTATTTATTGTATAGCAATGGCAGATGATGATGAACTTTTCTACACCCGAAGAGCTTAACAATCTTGTCTCTTTACCATCTCTACAAACCATGGAGCCGCAACATTACAACCATCAGTCTCCAATGGTCACCGCTTTGGACACAGACGCTGTGAAACCACTCAAAAGCAGAAGCTACATGAACAATATGACGACCCAATGCCCAAGCGGTTTTGGTGATTATGGGGTTATGGGAAATTTGCAGCCTAATCAAGAGTCTAGTCTTTTTGCTCATAAGAACGTGTCACGTGGGATTTCACAAGGGAGAGACCATATAATCGCTGAACGCAGACGCAGAGAGAAGCTGAGCCAACGCTTCATTGCTTTATCTACCCTCGTCCCTGACCTCAAGAAGGTGCAAATATCAATCATATCATTACTCATCATCATCATTATCATTTTTTTTTTGCCAAATGTATTGATGTTTCGTTGGTGTTAATTGTGCTTGAAGACGGACAAGGCTTCAGTCCTTGGGGGAACAATAAGGTATCTAAAACATTTGCAAGATAGGGTTAGATTTCTTGAGGAGCAAGCCAGCCAGAAAACCATTGAATCGGTAGTGTTTGTGAACAAATCGAATTTCTCTGCGGCAGCCACGGAGCACGATTCTATTGCATTGCCGGAGATCGAAGCTAGATTGTCCGGTACAAATGTTCTGATAAGAGTTCACTGTGAAAAGAGGAAAGGGGTTGTGGAAAGCACTATGGCTGAGATCGAGAAGCTTAAACTGACAGTGATAAACAGCAGTGTCGTCACTTTTGGATCCAATTCTCTTCATCTCACCATTATGTCTCAGGTTAGTTTTCCCTTTTCCGTTTTTAGTTAAGCTCTTCGGTTGTTTCGTTACTAGAAATGTTATACAGTATAAACTTTTATACAACTTGTGTTCACTTAGAAGAAAAAATTATTCAAACTTTTCGGCTCAATTAATTATTTTCTTTTTTCGGAATCGGAACATTTCATCCCATGCATTATGTTCAAACTCATGGTTGATTTATTGATTATATCTATGATCTATATTGGTTTCATACTACAACATCTTATATTGATTAAAATCATTGCAGACTACTTTTTTAGCCACTGTCTTTTGAAAAACGATTATTTTTGGTCATAATTAACCAGTTCAATTGAGAAAATTATAGAAAGTGATACATGGGATATGAGTACACATAAGTTGGTGACAATAATAATAGAAAAGAATATATAGATGTTTTGACTTGCGTATGATAGAAAAAGAATAATTGTTTTTCTCTTTTTTTTTTTTTTTTTGTTAGAAAAAGAATAACTGGAATTTATCTCAAATGCAGATGGGTGTGGGATTCAACATGACAACAAAGGGTGTTGCCACGAGCATCAAATCAAGCCTTGAGGCTTTAATATGAAAGCCAATCTCGTCTAAGCTAATAATATTTTTATATGAAAATAAAAATTATATATATAGAATAATTAAGATAAAAATCTCTATAAATTGAAAGCTCCGGTATTTTTCCCTACTACAAGACTTTTTTTACCTATCTCAAACTTTTTATCTTCTCGTTGTTCGATTTTTTGGGAGGACTATTTCTTTCTTTTTTTCCATCCTTCAGACTTACGAAAACATAGAAAGTTAAAGATTGTTAGTGTGGCGGTGTTTGTGTGGGCTTTAACAGAGAAAGAAACCATGTTTTCAAGTTCTTGGTTTAAAAGTCCCATTGTCAGTGTAAGTGAGGGAATGGTATTTGTCTTGTGTAGGTGTGTGATTTATGGCTCGGAGATATTTCGTAATATCTGTTTATGTACTTGATTATGATGCCTATCTTTAATCTTCCTATTTGTTCTAGAGTTTTCAATACTGCACTAAGTTAATGTATCATTCGATGATGTTATTGTTATGGACGATATTATTTTGTTGACTTGGTTATGAGATAACATATCTCTCTCTACCCTTGAGCATAATTAAGTAATATACCTAATAACTTACATAATTTGCTATAAATAAAATTTAAACTCAGGTTCCCCACATATTTCTAAGGAAAATACTATAGCAACATATTTTAACTCATCAACACACGAAAATGTTGTCCAGGATCTTGTGGTCAAGTGGTAAAGAGACGGGTTTGAGACGCCAACACGTTTCAAGTTTGATCTACCTGCTACGCAAAACTGATCCAACACATTGTTACTATACACCCACATGGATATGAGCCCTTGCTTTCGGCCCATTTGAATACATATTGACAAATGAAGCAACAGACGTCCAGATTGGATTTGGAAGCTAATCCAACCGATCTTGACAGTTTCGATTATGATATTAACGTTGACATCTAAACATTTTAGTTTATTATTGTAAAAACAATTTTATTTTATATAATATTTTCATTATTGAATTTCATAAATTTTAAAGTAATTATAAGTATTTCAAATTTTAAAATGTCAAACAAAAAATTTAATAAATAATTATTATAATATATATTAAGAAGCTATACTCAAATTATCTGTTAATTAGTTGTTATTTAAAAATTATGGGTTTGTCACAACAACAATTATTCTACTAATGTATGTAGAGAGTTTTTGATGTTTTTTTTATATGCAACTTTTTGAAGGACAATATCTTATAGTAGAAAATATATCTACCGTGAGATTTTAGGATTTATACTACTTTTGTTAGTCAAATTCTAGTATTAAATAAAATTTCACCACATTTCCATGTTTATTAATTGTAGTCATCTGTGGTAAGCCAAATCTAGAAATAAATCAATAATATTGACCGTATAATTTGATGTATTTACAGATTTTGTTCCAATCAAACCATCACCCAAATTGGACTATAAAAATAGATGAAATGTAACCATCAACTTCATCATTGAAAACAACAACAAAATTTTACTTAAAAAATGAAAAACATGTCCTTTAAGCTTCTGCTATTGGTTTCTCTTCTTGTTGTCGTCTTTCGTAAGTATACATACCGTATCTATAATATCATTTTCAAACAAACCAAATGATTTTTTCATGTCTCTATACCAATATTGAAACTAATCCTTTTATAAAAAGCATATGTTTGAAATCAATATTAATTTGAGCTTCGAGAAACTAGAATAAAACGAACTTTATAATATCAAAATTAAGTTTGTCTACTCTTATCCTAATTTTATTATCTTGTTTTTAAATCATTTTTGTATGTTCTAAGGGCAAAATCTGGCGCTCGGGGACCATTGTTCGACAAACGAAGATTGCAGAAAGTTTTGCAGATGCAATGCAGCGTATTGCGACATAAGATTCAATCGTTGCGTTTATGGATTACATGTTACAGATACAATTGGTGTCAGTACTTCCAAACAACATTGTATTCAAGGACATAAAGGTTGTGGGGATGGAGGATCTCCACCATGATGATTGAAATTATAATGATAAAAATGCATGTATACGCTTTAATTAATAAAACGTTAGTTATTGAAAAAAAAAATACAATATCTCTTAAGTATTTTGATGTGGTAAAAATGCTGATAATCTAAGGTACATGAATACCGTCTTAAATTATAAATCAAAATGAATTTACCACACAAATTAAAACATATGAATTAAAAGAGAAAAAAAAAAAAAAAAGAGTAATTCGATATGTAGTATTTTCCCACAACCTAATTATGTGTTTTTTTTATGATTTTACAATTCATTTATAATTTTTGAAAAACATGTTTTTAGAAAAAACTTATATTTGTTTAAAAAAAAAAAAGTTATATAATACTGTATATATATATGCAGTTTATGTGACTTAGATAATTACTTACAATGTTATGTGACTTAGATAATTACTTAAAATCAGATACTCTTATTACGTACGACGCCTGAATCAGATAGTTATGTTGGAAACTTGATACTCCACTCCAGAAGACTCTCCTACAATGTGACGATCATAATGTTTGTAACCACAAGAAAAACAAACAAGTTTTGTATGATGTTTCAAATACTTGTTTTCGCAAACAACTCGCATGATAACAATAAACCATCTCATATCCAACAACTTTATTCAATCTACAACTTCAACTTGAATTCAAATTCTTAATAGATGGAAATGATTAGTGTTTCCTCATTTATAGAGCTGCTTGAATCTTCTGCATGCCTCTAATATGTTATCTCTGTGCCCAAATGCACTAACCCGAACAAAACCTTCACCTCCAGGTCCGAACCCACTCCCCGGCGTTGTTACAACATGTGTCTTCTCTAGAATCGCTGAGAACACATCCCAAGAGCTCTGCTTCGGGAACTCTACCCAAACATACGGTGCATTCCTCCCTCCATAAACATTGTAGCCAAGCGAAGTGAATGTGTCAATGATTAGGTTCGTGTTCTCTTTATAGAATCCAATCACTTTGCGCATTGCCTCAAGTCCTTCAGGGGAGAGACAAGCAAGTCCACCAGCTTGGGAGAGATTAGAGGCACCATTGAAGCTAGTACAGACTATACGATTGAAGTCTTTAGCAACCGGGAATCCGTCTGAATACAGCAGCTGTTTTGGGATCACAGTCCAACCAAGTCTCACTCCAGTAAAGCCTGCATATTTGCTGAACGAAGATGTCTCAATCGCCACCTGCATTTCAATCAAGAGTCGGTTTAGTGGCATTGCAATAACTAATATACATCACAATTAGAGTTCAGCTTTACCTCCTCAGCTCCGGGGATTTCATAGATGGAGTGCGGGTTGTCATCCGACATATACATTGCATATGCAGAATCGTACACTATAATTGATCCGTTCTTCTTTGCAAACTGAACCAACTGTGTTAGTTGCTCTCTTGTGGCAGCAGCACCAGTAGGATTGTTTGGGGAACAGAAGAATATGATATCCGTTCGACCAACAGTGGATAAGTCAGGAAAGAAGCCATTCTCTGGAGTGCATCTCATGTATTCAATGTTCCCATACTTTTGGACTTCAGTGTTAAATTGTCCGGTCTGACCCATAATAACACTAGAGTCGACATAAGCCTGTGTATTAAATTGAAAAGAGAAACAAAAATTTAACGTGGTAGAAGAATAGCAGACTTTAACCAAATTTAGTTTCATGTTTTGTCACATTACCGGATATGAAGGATCCTGGACAGCAATTGTAACATTGGAACCAAACATAACCTGAAAGAAGTGGTATCAAGACACAACCGCTCAGTTTCTAGTAGAATTGTGCTTATCTTGAATTTATTTTGGAAAAGCAAATAACAAAAACAAACCTGGAGACGTGATATGTCACATTTGGCACCATCAGAAACAAAAATGTCATCATCCCCTATGGTAAGGCCACCGTAGAATGTTTTAGCAATTGCAGATCGCAGTGGCTGTTAAAAACGAAAGGTTCAATTAGTTACAAGTTTCACCAATGGTGCTACACAATTCAGAAACATGAAACATGAAAAAGGATTCTCATCTCCTCTTGACTATTGAAACAGTTAGCAGAATAGATGTACTAAAAGGTAGATATACAAAAGCTCGACGATATGCACAGACTTATCAAGATCCAGATCATGCAACAGCTTTTGCTTCAAGCGTAGTTGATAAACATTGAAAGGACCAAAACATTACAATCTAATTAATAGCTCTTTTATGACCTTAATACAGTTAAACTGCTGGTTAAAAGTGACACTGCTTAGGAACCTTCATGGTTCAATTCAACACATTTGATGTACCCACTTGAGCTCATAATCAAGCTACTACAAATATACAGATAATAAATTTTCCACTGACTAATAAGAATGGCTTAAAAGTAGCAATAAAGACTGCACTGACCTTTGCACCTTGTTCAGCACCATAACCACTGTAACCCTCTATTGTGGACAACTCATGAGCTTTCTGCAGAGAAAAACAAAATTTGTGATATAGATCATTAAAACAAAAAGCAAGAGAAAAGATAAATTGAGATTAAAAAAATGTACCTTTGCAATTGCAGAAGTAATCACTTGTGGAATTGGTTCAGTAGTGTCACCTATTCCAAGACTAATAATTTGTGCATCTGGGTATTTCAACAAATGTGCAGATCTTCTTCTTGCAATCTACTTGCAAGTTTTCCCAAAGTTAGTGAAGCAATGTCACAATACATTAAACAAGATTTTCTAAAACCAAATACATATGTGATAACAAACCTCTGGGAAAAGATAACCAGCTTGAAGTTTGGACATGTTTGAATTCCTTGAGACACTTGTCTTATATTCTATAGGTAAAACAAAACAGAGATTGAACCATTAGCAAAGTAACTAACTTTCACTTGAACTTTGGATTTGAAAGATAAGTAAGAGAAAGATTTACCAATCTTTTCAGATGGAGAAGCCACGCATTTGATTGAATTGGCCCTTTTGGCCATAGGAAGTGATGCATTTCGAGGTCTGAACAGAACAAACGAAGAAACACATATCAAATCGCTTTAATTCAGAAATTGAATCATCAGCCAAACATGAAGTAGATAGTTAAAAGACAGTACCTTGTATGGAGATTTGAAGGAGCTAAGAATGTAGAAGAAGAAGAAGATATCATCGATGAAGAGAGCTGATTGGTCAACGACATTTTTTCCGCCTCGAACAGAGATTTTCAAATGTCGAAATAAGCAGCAAACTGAAGGCAACGCAGAGTGATGATGTCTGAGGTTTTATGTAAGACCGATAGATTAGGGTTCGTTTTATTCCGGTTTGGTCCTATAAAGATCGAATCAAAACAAACCGTAACTGAAATTGAATCGAATTAACCAAAAACCGTTTCGAAGTAATTTATACATTTCATAAACCAAATTATCTGAACCCGAAGAAATCAAATAAGATATCGGTTAACCAAGTTAAACTGAATTTATTGCACATATTTGGTCCGGTTTACTAAGAAGCTTCTCGGCGACCACAAATTTTTGTCTCGGAGAATCTCTGCGCGTGCAAGAGAAGAAGGCCGAGAAATCGCGCGACTTTGTCAAGCTTGATTCGTCAGGTATTTGAATTGACTGCTAATTTATTCCCTTTGTTTGTTGGTTCTTGCTCTCGCATCGAAAGATCAAGTCTTTTGTATAAGTTTTGTGGAAGAAAGCTTTAGGATTCTTGAATTTACTGCCTTTAACTGTTGAGTTGTGCTTCCACGTTTGTCGTTGATTGATTTGATTAGAGAATAAACGTGAAACGGTATATTTTCGTGATTACAGAGATTTGTGATTTTCGAGTTTTGATGGATTTGGAAACTGAAAATCGAATAGCTGCAATTCTATTAAGAGAAGCAGCAGAATTGAGAAGACAAGCTGAGAAAGAAGGTGTTAGAGCATATCTTGAGAAGCCTAATGTAAGGCTTCGACCTAATTCAAGATTTCTCACAGCCACTGTTCTTGGTGTTCAGCAATGTATGCTTCTTCTCTATTGACCCTCTATTCTTTTTTTCCATTACATATGTACGTGTTTTTATTGATTTCCATCAGTAAGCTAGTTTCAAGTTGTGTTTTTTCTTAAAACTCTATTCTATATGATCACATTAGAAATTATAGAATAGGTTGAACAAAACATCAGCCAAAGAAACTCAGTAATTGGAGGCTGATTTTTTTTCTTTTATAGTATCTTTTTAATCCTGCATTTGAAGCTGTATGAAAGGAGAAGCCTTGCATCAACTTTAGTTTATGACATTTTTGTTCTTTGAAGCAGCAATAGCTGCGGTTTTGGAAGGGGATTAGTTTCTTTGTTGATTTAATATCTGAAACAGCAATCAGAAGGTTGGTAGCATGTTACAGTTTTGGTGGGGTTTTATAGTTTTTATATTGATTTGTTATAAAAGAAAGATATATTTGATAGCATCATTTCTCGTTTACCCTGGTGTACGAGAGTTTGTAACTTACAACTATCTAGTACTAAATGTTACTTAAAAGCTCATTCTTTCCTTTGACGCTTACATATTCTGTTTCTTGACTGTACAGCAAACAAAGCTGTAGAAACCAATGAGATGTGGAGGGCTCGGAAGAAAGAGATTGAGCTAGAAGACGAAAGACTCAAAAGGAAAGGAAGAGAGGAAAGCAGTAGTAGCCAAATGAAGCAGAATGGTAGTTTCCTGAAAAGGAGTCTGGACAAGAGGTGCAGTTCGGGTGATGAGACAAAGGTTACTTGTGCATCATCAAACAAAAGATGGTATTCAGAAGATGATGAAGGCTTAGGAGATGATGACATTCAGACTTTTCTCCACTCACGGTATGTTCTTTCACACTCAACCTAGCAGCTTCCATTACCTTTATAATTGCTAGCTATCTTCATCTCCTTCATGTATTGTTTGGTTATATATTTTATAGTACAGTGTTTACTAATCTCCTGTAAATATTAGGAAAAAACGTGGTAGAGGCTCTATCGGTCCTAGGATGGATGAAACAGGGCCTTATCTTCCTGCCGAGAAGGGACTGTTGCAAAGTTGTGAGACAAGAGAACGGAAAGTAGTCCTGGGCCCAGAGAAACCACCTTCATTGAGACAAGACTCAGACTCAGATAACGAGCGTGGTCAGAGCAAAAGAAAGGAGTACATGAAGAAGCGTAGTAAGAAAGAGAAGAAAAAAGAAAAGAAGAGGAAACGGGACATATGAGGCTAAAGATTTTCTCATGACAGTGATGTTTCTTCTAGTCGAAGATGCAGAAAAATTTGTCCAATATTAAACAGTTCATGCTCCAGTTGTCCGAACAATTTGTAGGTTAATGCGATAACTGTACTTGAGCTTCATGTTGGAGAATAACAAAGCAGTGACTTTCTTTTTGTTGAAGATGCGAAGTTTCTCTGCTTTGGCAGTTATGTTGTACGATGTAAGCATAGATTAACAGTTCATGCTAGGTAAATCTTTCCTCCTGTTGTCCGAACATTTTGTAGATTTAAGGAAATAACTATACTAAGAACCAGCGTTTTTACATTACATATGATCTGACTTTTATATATGACTCTTTTTGCATCAAAAATTGTACATCGAAATTGGATCTTCTGAGCTATAGCACCATGTATATGGCTAAGAAACCATTATCCCGCAATTAAAGTTGTTAGTCGCTGTCACGCGTCTTCAAAATGATGATCCGTCTCATCGAATATCTCTTCCTACAGCCACATTCATAAACAAATGACAAGTGAATTGATATTAAAGAACAAGAAAAAAGTTATGAGAACTTAAGAGGGTAAGGCTTTTCTTAATTTTTGTTATTTACCTGCAAAAGTTCTTCAATGACATCTTCCATGGTAATAACACCAACAGCTTCTTCTTCCTCAGCTAGCTTTGGTAGCGGATGTTCGTTTAATTGCAGTATGTCCGCATCATTATCTCTGGACCACCTCTTGCTCCTGGACCCTCCTTTAAACGAATTTGCTCGGTTTGGAAAGCTCTTCCATTTCTGAAGTGATCTCCTTCTCTTCAACTTCTTTTCCTGTGGGGATCTCTCATTATCCACATCCACTCGGACTTCATTTACAGTTTCTATTCAAAGTGGAGAGGAAGTTATTAGTCTCTGTAAGAAATTTCCATCCCTATTGTTACTCCCACGATGAAAAACCAGTTACCATTTGCAGCATCATTACTGGTTAATGGGTGGATTTTGTCACACTGTCTCACAACAACAGCCAAGTGGCTATGTCCTTTCTGGAACTCGTTCAATATATCATATAATGGTAAGGTTTCTGGAACTCTGGAGTGCATCATTGCATGGGAGAAAAGAAACAAGAACAAATAATCAAAACACAATCAAAAAGTCTTCAATCGTTTAGATTTGGTAATCAAAATCTAATTGGTAAAGATACCTTGGGATCCTTCGTATCGTCACATTTTTTACTAGTATTTCTTCATCAGGGTTAATAGTCAATAAGTTCTTCACCTGAAGATAAAATTAAGCCCCGTTAGGTGTGCAGATACAGGTGGACAATAATGACAATAAAGGAACATTTGTCTGCTTTGCTAGTTAGATTCTTCAACTGCTTGGAATATGACTTGAACGTATCATAAGATAGAAATTTACCAAAACAAGTCCTATTATGTTGGTACGTTGCTCATAGTATACTGGAACCCTGCTATGACCTTTCTCGAGAATCAAATTCATCAAATCCCTGGCGAAGGACAAAGAAACTAAGTTTAGAATGACTTAGAGAGAGTTAAGAATCTGTGCAGGGGATTAAATAAACCAAAACCTGTCTAGTTTGGCATTGATATCAATCACAAAAGTCTCAGAAATCGGTGTCATTGCATCTTTGGCCGTTTTCCCAGATAGTTCAAGAGCTCCAGCAATGATTGTTGTCTCATCATGTGTCAACTCTCCACCCTTACCAGCCTGAACGAAATGAGATGCTATGTTATTTGGCTAACAACAAAACGTAAAAACCATAAATAGAAACTTGTCAACTTGGAGATGAGGGAAACGCATGGGGGACGTTTTGTCAAGAAAATTTGAGATATAAGAGAAATCGAAAACGTGCCTCATTTCCATGCATATCCACAAGTGTTTTCAGCTCGGCTCTTCGAAAAAGAGCTACACGACCATGACCCAGTAGATAGTCCAGCAGCTGGAATACAGACAGCAAAAACAAATGCAGCACACATTTTTATCAGAACAGAGACTCATTGGGGGGACTGGGACCCTTCCGCACAACTAATCAGCGCAATACAAGAGAATTGAGTGTGCATTTAATCACCTTACTGATCGGCCATGCAACTGGGAAGCAGATACATACTAGAACACGGACAAATGGAGCCACTGTTGCACCAATTGCCAAACCATGACGAGAACAGACTGACTGAGGTATGATCTGCAGAAGGGAGTTAAATCAACCATCATACACAATTACATTTCAGATACATGGAACTGACTAAAAGTGAACTTCTAAGTATCACATTTCAGATCACCCTATGGCAAAAGAATAGCATGAAGTAAAACCAGAGCTCACCTCACCAAAGAGAAGAATTAATGTCACTGAAATCAGAATGGCACCCCAAGCCGTCACAAGGCCATCAAGGAAAATAGGAAGCGTCTGAAAGGTAAAGTTTTATTACTAATAAGTAATAAAGAAACAAACATACAAGAAACCTGTAAATTACATTCCCCAAGATCAAGTTCTAATATCATACCTCCATAGCAGCTGCATTACATATCAGTAAGGTGCAAAGCAAAAGATGCTGATTTTTCACAACTGGCAATATCTTTGCTGCATCAAAAGCCAAAACACACTTGTGAATCATTAAGAGAATCAAGTGTTACATACAATAACTTCTACACAACCATGAAACAAGCCATTGATGTTTTAATTTGAGGACTAATACTTCCTAATTCTAATCTTCAGTACTAAAATCCACACGCTACAAATTTAATATTCGCATAAATCAATCTAAACCCAATTTAGGAAATTAATTAATCTAATTACTAATAACAAATCAAAGAATAAAATCACAGAGAGATACTCGTGACATCTACCAAACCAACACATGCTTAGAGATTCTGATTCCTTAAAAAATTAAAAAAATTCAAAATTCGTGATTAAAGAATGAAAATTACCAGCATGTATACGATCTCTGGGAGTACCGGATTTAGCAAGAACCTCAAGATCAACGAGACTCATAGACATAAGACCCAAAGTAAGACCAGACATAAGTCCAGCGAACAAGACAAGTAACACTATCACTACAATGTGTATGAAGAAGTTCGTCTCACAGCATTCATACTCCACCGCCATATTTTTTCAAATCGGAACCCTAATCTTACGTCAGAGCTTCGTCATCTTCAAAATCACTCACGTACAGACAAAAATACACCGTTTCGAGATTATATGAGCTTCAGTTTGTGCGAAGGTATTTTGAGAAAGATTGTGATTTTTGACACAAGAAAACAGAAAAATCAAAAATTTGAGAGATCTGAATAAATTAGTGTGAGTGGGAGACGCAAAGTTGATGAAGAAGACACTAAAACAAACCAAACGCTTGATGAAGCTGGAGAGGGAGAGGACAGAGGAGATGGTTTGCGTGGCAAAAGACTAAAGTGCCCACGCGATGTTTCTGCAAACGTGTCTTTCGAGGAAGGGTGTTTTGGTCATTTGAAGGATTCCATTATGCTGAGTCGATTATTAGCAATGATTTAAGACTTTTTAGTAGTTAGAGATTTGATAGAGTATTTGATTCGAGTATCATAGTACAATGTGGAAAGGCTATGATGTGATTTTTTTGGGAATAATTATTCAAAAAGGACATGTAATTGGTTATATGTTTACATATCTTTTTTAATTGGTTATAAAAATATATTTTTAATGGTTATGTAATATTATTATAAACTAAATTATATGATATTGTTTTTATAAAATTATTGATCTCGGTAAAATTTAAGTCCGCATCAATTAAAAAATAGATTATAAACTCATAAGACATTATATAGATGGTACTTTTATATATTTTATATTAACTAAGAAGAAAAATAGCTCATGTAAAAAAAAAAATTATATATATATATAGAGCTCATGTATATAATAAATATGAGAAGACATGTATTGTATTGATTATATTTAGCATATATTAATATGTATTGTGATTTATTAATATGTATTGTATTAACACTATCACTACAATGTGTATGAAGAAGTTCGTCTCACAGCATTCATACTCCACCGCCATATTTTTTCAAATCGGAACCCTAATCTTACGTCAGAGCTTCGTCATCTTCAAAATCACTCACGTACATACAAAAATACACCGTTTCGAGATTATATGAGCTTCAGATTGTGCGAAGGTATTTTGAGAAAGATTGTGATTTATTAATATGTATTGTATTGATTATATTTAGCATATATCATATTTAGCATCTATTATATTTAGCAACTCATTACCTCATGCCAAATCATCTCAGCCATCGCTCTCTCCTCCTTCAAAACCGACTCTTCATAAAAAATACCATTATTCTTTTGCTTGTGGAGCACCGATCTTATATTTTCCAACCTCTTCAGCAGTTGTCTAACCCAACAAGCAGCCTCCCTACGTTCATCTGCGAGGTTGGATTACAGGCAGTGGACGGGAGACTGCTCCAAAGTTTAACATACTTCTTCTCCAGCGTACTATGGTCGTTAATAACTTCTGCATCAATCTTAACCATAGAATTGATGAGAAAAACTAATTGAACTCCCTGCAATATTGCACTAATACGTTCCAGCTGAAAGATAACCAACCAACTAAGTTATGTGAGAAAAGATGGATAAGAAATTAATAAACAACAAACTGCATTAAAATTTTTCTTAGAGATTACTTACCTCACTTAGTATGTCACTAAGAGATACATGAGAATCGAATTCTCTGAGATTGTTTTTTTTATAAGAAAACCGTAACTTCTTTATGTCCATATATCGATGACTATAGAAAAACAAAGAAGAGAGTAAGTCACGTATAAATTTTTATACACATTGAAAATTGGATGAAAATTATAAAAGTAGAAAAAAAAAAACAAACCTGTTTTAATGAATTCATGTGAATCTCACAGTCTTGTAACATTTTCTTTTGCTCAGCATTTAAAATTATTTTTCCATCCGACACAATGCCGACTTGCGATCCACCACGCTACTTCAGATTTTAAAGCTGGAAATAAAAGTGGACGTGCCCTCCCTTCAATAAGTTTGATTTCCAATAAATTTATTTTGAAAATTTATGTAATTCATTTAATACATTTTTGTTTAATATGTATTATATTTATTATATTTAACATGTATTAGTAAAGACAAAGTTAGGAAATGAGATTTTTTTACAATTGAAAATATGACTTAAATTTGCACGCATTATTTTCATGTAAGATGATTTGATATGCAAATCAACTAAGCAAAGTATATAATTAACTAAGCAAAGTATAAAAAAAAAAAAAAACTAAGCAAAGTATATAATTAACTAAATAGTTGCCTTTGTCAACATTGTACATTAACCTTATTCAACTCTTTGCATAAAAGTCGAACTCTTGTGAAAACACATTTTTTAATTTTACATTATTTGAAGTTTGAAAACTGGCAACGAATATTACAAAATATGAATAAATAATTAAATTAAATAACGCTATCATATTTTTCATTATAACACATGATTGACACTGCTCTCAAAATGCAAAATTTTGATTTCATTCATAATCATGAGTATATACATTGATATGGGTATTCATAACGGTTAGCTTTGAAAAATTTAGAAAAATTCGAAATTTTGAAAAAAATAAAAAAATAATTTGTACTCGGTTCGGTTCGAATTTTACAAACAATTGCCAAATTTATATCGATGGTTTTTTTTTGTATTTTTAGATTACATGGTACTCGGTTGAATTTTTTTATTTTTTTTTTTTGCTCAAGAGTAATATTTTATGAAACATATCAAACGGTCAAACCATACGAGCCATTTAAAGACTGGTTTAAAGCCCAACATCAATACAATTTACAGGAATGTTTTCTGGCTCAAAAGCCCATCAAAAACTGCCCTCAAAGAAGAAATATCCTTGTCAAATATTTCCTTAATAAAATCAGACGTTCAAAACAAAAACAAAAAACTAAATATATTGGTCTTCTTATAATAAAAACGGCTATCTTGCAATTCAATTTTACCAAAATTCGGTTTACCCTCACATGCCCAAAATCTCCGCCATGGCTGAGACTGAGAGCTTCTGAGAGTGATGCACAAAACAGCCATGGCTACGACTCCTCAACACAACAAAATCTCACTCTTCCCTCTACTCTCCCTTCTCTGTTTCATCTCAATTTTCTTCCTCCTTTCTGTATCCCGACGCGCTTCTCTCTCCTCTCCCAACACTCACCGTTCCGCCACCTTCTTCACCCCGAGATCCGACGGTTCCCGCACTGTTGTCTCCGCCACTTGCGACTTCTCCGATGGCTCTTGGATCTACGATTCCAACCACAGATCTACTAGGTATGATAGTAGTTGTAAAGAGATCTTTAAAGGATGGAATTGCGTTCGTAACAACAAAACCAATGGCTACGAGATCTCTAAATGGCGGTGGAAGCCTAAGGACTGTGATCTTCCTTCGTTTGATCCACTCGAATTTCTTGAAACTCATCGAGATACCAACATCGGTACGCTTAGTTCTCGAATCTGGCCTTTTGTTGTATCTTTCTTCATTGCCTCCTTGAAGCATTACTTGATTAGTTCTTATTATTTGGAATTTGAGGAATCAGAAGCTAAATTGGTTATAACTCTGCTGATTTTACACTCATGTATCTGAATTATATGAACTGAATGCTGAATTCTCATGGCTGTTCGTATAGTTTTTATTTTTGTATGTTTTTTTTGAAGGTGTGAGTTCTATACATCTTAAGATTTTTTCAACAGTGCAGGATTTGTGGGTGATTCTTTGAATAGGAACATGTTTGTATCACTATTCTGTATGTTAAAGAGTGTTAAGGGTGAACTGAAGAAGTGGCGACCAGCGGGTGCAGATCGTGGATTCACATTTCTGCAGTATAATCTGACCATTGCATATCATCGGACAAATCTCTTGGCACGTTATGGTAGGTAAGCAGAGTTTCTATTTGGTGTTCCTGTATCAACCGACTTGTGTTTTGTAATTGTTTGCTCTGTTCTACTTCCTCACATCATGTTCCTCTAAAATTTCATATTTGTAGAGTAACATTCAAAGGAT
Organism: Erysimum cheiranthoides; assembly: GCA_011420285.2. Classification (NCBI taxonomy): domain Eukaryota; kingdom Viridiplantae; phylum Streptophyta; class Magnoliopsida; order Brassicales; family Brassicaceae; genus Erysimum; species Erysimum cheiranthoides. Next base: position 19,115,580 of record CM022180.2, read on the forward strand.
CATGTTCTTGTAGCTTCTCCGGGTTTTGTATCTTGCTACTTGTTTAAACAATATACTTCATCCGTTAGTTCTTCTTTGCATGCTTATCTGTGCCTTTCTCAACTGTGTGGTACATACAGTGTAGGAATATCATGGTTTTAAATGGTTTTCAAACTGATCAGACATAATTTCTCTTGCTGACGGTTCAGGTGGTCAGCTAATGCTAATGGTGGTGAGTTAGAAGCTTTTGGATTTAAAGAGGGCTATAGAGTTGATGTTGATATTCCAGACAGCTCATGGGAAAAGGCTTCAAGCTTCCATGACATTCTCATTTTGAACACTGGGCATTGGTAAATACTAAATACCCTTTTATGCATCTTGTCTAATGAAAATGAAACTATTTTGAACTTGTTAAATGCTTCATTATCTGATTTACCTCAACTTTAGATCCAATGCCGTATGACCACCGTCACTAAGTTGGAACCTCTAGTTTGAGCTATTTTCTATTCCAGTTGATCCACTGCTCTCTAGTTTGAGCTAATATATACATATATGATATTGTCACGAATGAAATCTTTCAAGTTGCCAAGTCATTTACAGTATTTCTTTTTTTCACGCTTGACTCTTAATGATGTTCTGTATGCTGATCATTGCATTCAATTTCTTGAATGAAAGATAGCCTTGTTACCTTGGTTTGTCATCTTTCAGTTAAACAAAAACTTGTTATGTAAACTTGAGATGTTGTTGACAACATTTTGTTGTCTTCCTCTCTGTAAGGTGGTGGGCGCCATCAAAATTTGATCCTTTAAAATCTCCTATGCTTTTCTTTGAAGGCGGCCGACCAATACTTCCACCTATACCTCCTGCTACTGGTCTGGATCGGGTTCTAAACAATATGGTACGCTGTCTGGATTTCTCTGTTTTCCTGTGTTATTGCAAGGAAATTTGAAATACTTGATACTGCCATTATCAACTCTACTAGATTATCTGTTTACAAAAACGAACATGTGCTATGACAGTTTTGGGCATTGCATGACTTCATACCGTTGTGTATTGAAGAATCAGTCTTTGACCCAGCACCAAACTATAAACTAATTATAGTGATATATTGTGATCCTCATACGACGTTCTGTCATTGTAATAGGTAAATTTTGTGGAGAAAACAAAGCGACCTGGAGGGATTATATTCTTCCGGACACAATCACCTAGGCATTTTGAAGGAGGTGACTGGGACCAAGGTGGTACTTGTCAACGACTGGAACCTTTGTTACCTGGAAAAGTAAGTCAATTTCTTTCAATTTAGTCGTTGATCTAATAGTTAACTGATTTTATAAAGCATCTGGAATGCCATACTCATGCTGAGTCACTCACTCATGAAAAGCTACATGAAATCATTAGTTTGGTCTGGCCAATATGATATGGGTACTTCGAAGTTCGAACCAGGGATCACATGAGATAATTGGACTGGTAATAGGCAGGATGATAAAAAAACATGATACGACTTGTTATCTGATTGGTTAGAGAACGGGTAGAGGAGCGAAGAGATTTTGGAAGTTAAGCTTTAGTACAGTAAATTGTTTGGAGACGCTTATAATCGGCCTCATATTTTAATGCTAGGTTGAAGAATTGTTCTCAGTGAGGAACAACGGAACAAATGTAGAGGTTCGTCTGGTGAATCAACATCTTTATAACTCCCTTAAGAGTAAAAGCGCCTTCCACGTTTTGGACATAACTCGAATGAGCGAGTACAGAGCTGATGCTCATCCGGCAGCAGCTGGTGGAAAGAATCACGATGACTGCATGCATTGGTGCCTCCCAGGCCTCACTGACACTTGGAACGATTTATTCGTCGCAACTCTCCATTCGATCAATGGTTAGAAACGAAGCTCAAAAATCAAATATCATGTTTTGATTCGTTGGGTCTTCTCCTTCTTAACGTCGTAGTCAAATTTTTTTTTTTTTTTTCTGTACTCTTGTAAATTTTGATGTTGTGTTCTGCTTAGTTAATTGAGTTATTTTTTGGCCTACAGTATGCAAAAGAGTTTTATATATTTATATATCTCAACCACTTTTCATATTTGTTTTTATTTTTTCTTTAAAAAAATTGAATCATCAGCCAACTGTTTGTGAAAGATACAACCATTGGAACAAAAATTATGATGAAAAAACATGAATAAAATATGATAAAAAATATACAACTCTAAATGAATAGAGGTAATTTTGTAAAAAGATACAACCGTAAAAATATTTTTTTAGATTATAAAAAGTAAATTAAAAATATTTTTTTAGATTATAAAAAGTAAATTAAAAATATTTACAAAAAGTTATTATGAAAAAGTGTGACCATAGAAAACATTAATTCAAGTTGTTTAGATTATAATGAAATTATATTAAAAAAAAATTGCGTTGATGGTATATTACTATATTCCAATTGTTTGGTAGATTAAATATAGAATAGTACAAATTGTTTCAACAACACCAATTACTAGTAACCACAAGATAGTAGTAACAAGAACCAAATCAGATTGATATGACATGGGACTAAGCACAGCACAACGTCATCCATCAGGGAAAAAGACAAAGCCATCTTGACTTGTTCACTAAAATTAAACGACCTTGCATGCGACCGGTAATGTCATGGTAATTGGTTTCTTGCAACGACTTTGGAATAATCAAAGTCTACGTCTTAAAATAAGGTTGTTTAAAGGAATATGACATTTCATTAAAAATTATCCAATGGTGACTATATATTAACTAAACGCTCAAGACCAAAATGAGGTTCAACGATTTTCATGACAAAAATACAGTGAAAACTTTTTTAACTGTCGCATAGAATCAATAATTAATAGGGATCTAAAAAAACTTCGTTTTGATTTTGGCATTTCGATCCTTTTCAAATTCGTTAAATTCGCCCAGATTAAAGTAAGAATACTCGGAAATAAAGGAATAAGATCTTATTAAAATAAAAAGTTTCAAGTTTGCTTTATAAATTATTCTCTGACTTATTCTTATTAGTTAGTTTTAGAATGAAATTAAAAAGAAGAGATTTAAGTTTAATTAGGGGTGGTCTCTAGTTTTCCCGCTGATCAAATCAAAGATCACTGTAGGTTTATTTGTTAGAATTACACTAATTTACGAAAACCTCAAGATAACAAACGTGATACATCATTCATGAGGGAGAAAAACAAAACCATCTTGACTTAAAAGACTTTGAGACCATTATTGCATCATTGCATGGTACAGTATATTGTTTCTTGCTGCGGCAATGGAATAATCAAAGTCTTCAGAAATATGACATTTCCTTTATTAAAAAAACAAGTGAACGTTAAGTACTGTAATAGAAGTCTAAGACCACGTGCATCATCTATAACTATAATCGATATCCAAATAATTTGTGCCTTTTAAACTCGTTTTTGCATCAGGGTGTAAATTTGTTTGATTGTTAATTAGTTGGCAATGATATATCATATATGTTTTTTTTTGACAAATATATCATATATGGTAACATCAAAATTACGTTCATAGTTTCTTGCAGCGACTAATTAAGATCTCGTCAACATGGAATAATTAATCCCTTAGCCTGCTTCTTGAATACTGTTAGTGCTATATATATATTGCATACTTTACAGAAACAAATACATATAATAAGAAAAAAGTATAGAACTTTAGCTAATAGAAGTCAAAAGGTCAGTTCGTTTTACATGCTGCATCGAAATTCAAAATTCGCGTATCCTACATCCAAATGTTTTTTTATATATACAAAAAAAAAAAATCAAATGGGAACTAGTAGGTACCATTACCACTTAGTTAACGTAAAAAATGATTTTTTCTTAATTAGTTTGGTATATTTAAAAATTTAGGGATAACAAATTGGTGCTTTAGTTATAGTTTGGTATATTTGATATATAAATTAGGGATGACAAATTGGTTTAAAAACGTCCTCAAAAACTACTTAGATTTAATCACCCACGCTCCAAGTAAAACTAAAACTTGAAAAGATGTACGTTCAAATTTATGTAACATCTCATGATGACACTACAACAAAAACGGTAGGAGACGTCATAAATTTGTTTCTATTGGATGATCATCATGAGTCTGAAATTGCAGTTATCTTTGTATTGGAACATGTTTGAATTGAATGATGAGGAGAGTTTGCAAAAAAAAAAAAAAAAAGAAAGGATGTTATCCTTCGCTCATTAATCCACAAACAAATCCATTTCTTTGGTGGAAGTTAGACCAAGAACTAGATGTCAAACTGATGGATGATAGAAAGGCTTGGAATCTTCTTCGTGTTCAGGATGGATTTTTTTTTTTTTGTTCTCAAAGGAATATTACACTATTGATGGGTGTAAGAAGAATTTTGTTTTTTAGAGTCACTATAGCAATTTTAGAGTCATAAATATGATGAAACAATGTTAATTGGTGCTAAAAATGCGGTTCCAAATATATGAACTCCGCAACGAACACGGCTCAAGTTACCATAGGAACGGTCAAATACTTGTGTTTTTTTTTTTAGATTTACAACCCTCAACGCTTTAGTGAAAATTCTAATTATGAAGATAGTAATTAAGAGTTCCCGGCATTGCTGAGCTGTAGCAATTTCCGATTATGGCACCTTAAGTGGCCACCAAATATGTAACGGAGAACAGAAATGCCTATATATTTTATTTTTTGATCAAAGAGACAGTGGGATTACATGGATAGTGCATGGTATACATATACTAGTACACATCCTGCATATACTTTAATAAATATTGATACACATCCTGCTAAGTGCATATGATGCTCCTTATTGAAAGATATAGACACGTCCTGTGTGCAGGTACGTGTTTTATATATGTGTGTATATTCATCAGGACACACACATTAGTAAGGCTTCTGGTCCGCGTAGTTCCCTGGAGGATCATAGTTACAACTGATGACGGTTCCACCATTATTACAACTCACTTTGGCACATCCCAGTTTCACTGAGTTTCTCCAAACCACCTGGGTGTAGTGACCGCAAACTCCGTTGCACGAGTTGGAATCGTAGTTGTAGTTAGCCTTCTCGTTAACCCACAAGTTCACGGCATCAACGCCAGACAAGTCGGCTGTGCTCCCGGCCAAGTTCTCCCCGTAAGGCCCACCGGAGTGTACAAGTCCGCAGTCGCCTTTTAGTTGCTCTGCATAGCCACGAGCGTAGGCTGCGACCCCCTCGTCCCACTGCATGGGGCCTACGCCTACCTGCGATCGTGCCTGGTTGTGAGCATTTACATAGTCTTCTTGGCTATCTTGAGCCTTCGAGGGAACAACAAGAGCTCTTACAAGAGCTGCAAAGACTATTAGAAATCGAAAGCTAATGAAATTCATTTTTCTACGTTGATAATGGTTATTTCCAAGCTTGGTTGTGTTATGATTTCGGGTTTCGTAAACATGGTTTATATAGAGATTTGGAAACTATATATCTCACGTTTTGTGTGGCCTTGAAAAATAAACAAAGTCTTGCACATGGTTTAACTTTTTTTATGGGTTTAAACTTTCACCTTCTCATACGAGACAAAACAAACACCAACATTAATGTGTGAAAACAATAAACACACAAGGGAAAAAACACAGACACACAAGAGAAAATTTTTAAGCTGCAATTTTTTTTGTTTTCACCATATTCTCCTATATATACCATATAGATGATCACTTAACAATAAGAACCAGAAAAATAAATCACGTACGGACATAGATTGTGAAGATTTAACCAAATCAAATGAAGCTAACCCATAAAAAAAAAACATTTAAAATGGAACATAAGAAAATACTAAAAATATATAGAGGTAAAAAAAATGCTCATTTTGGTGTATTTTTTTCAAAAATGACTCCTTCATCTGTTCTTTTTCTGTTTAATTATCTTTTCACATTTATAACGACAAAGTACAGTTTCATTGACAAAAAAAAAAGTACAGTTTATATATTAACATGCAATTATATATATATATAAAAAAAAAAGTGAAAAGTCATGAAAATTAGTGTTTCATGTTTCATGCATGTATCTCTTTGCCCACCCGGCCACCCGTCTTGCTTATTTTTTATTTATGAACATATATATGCCGTTACATCTGTAAGAAAACTAGCTAGTAACATGGACGAAAAATATAAGTACGATATCAACATGGAATTTTCACAACGAATCTTATCTATACACTATACTGCAAATTCGACTGGAGGAAATTAAGCTATGAATATATGTCAATTTTTGTCCATATCAATAGTTTCAGGGGTATTCCCTGTAATTGCGCGCTTTGTACTGGTGTTGTCAATTTGTCATTGTTAAACTATTTTTATGTTGGTGTTTAAAAAAAAAAAAAACTATTTTTATGTTATTTTATACGTAATGTATTTAAATGCAGGTGTAAAACAAAAAAAAATATATATATTAAAGAAAACTTTTTTTTTTGACAATTTTTTTTTTTTTTTTCATATCATTCAATTGTTTCTTTTGTTAGTTTTCATAATAGTAAAAATCTTCTACTCCAAATTTTGCTTTTTAAGTGGTGTGGAAACTCTCCACAACGTTTACCTTGTATCTGCTATCTGTTGACGGGTGCCTTGATGGTACAAGCGAACCGTCCTGCAACACCGCACCTAAAAAATGCTTGGATCACATCAATTCTTCTAGTCTTTGAACTAGTTTGAACTATTAACAAATTTTGCTCTAACCAAATTGTGTGAGTTCTGAGTATGGTATATTTGAAGATTAGAAATGTCAAGTTCGATCGTCAATGACTTCTTCAAAAACTACCAAATTTTGTTAACCACGCTCCAAGTGAAAATAAAGCTTGGAAGGATGCCCCAATATCCTTCACTCAATCCACAAAGGAATCCGTTTGTTTGGTGGAAGATGGACCGAGAACTATCTCAAACTAATGGATCATAGAAAGGCATAGAACCTAGCTACTTCGGGTTCTGGATGAATTTTTTTTTTTTTTGGTGAAAAGAAATTAAAATAGCAAGATGTCAACATTTTTATAAGTTATTTGACATTTACGATCGATTGCCAAACTTTTAAGACGGATTGTTCAAAGTTGGTTACGATAATGTAGGCTCCGTTCAAATGTTCAACTAACATAATAGAGTAGATTTCTATTAATTTTTCTTAGTGAGCAAGCCTTATTTGTATAAATGGATAGTGGTTTACATATACTAGTAATCTCATCTCTTAGTTGTATAATTTAATAAATATTGATACAAACCCTGCATAGACAGTAACAGAGCTCCTTATTGATATATATATACACGTCCTGTGTGCAGGTACGTGTTTAATTTATATTTGTGTGTATATTCATCATGTACACACATTAATAAGGCTTCTGGTTCCTATAGTTCCCTGGAGGATTATAGCTACAACAGATGACGGTTCCACCATTATTACACCTCACTTTGGCACATCCGACTCTCACTGAATTTCTCCAAACAACCTGAGTGTAGTGACCGCAAACTCCGTTACACGTGTTAGTTGCGTAGTTGTAGTTAGCCTTCTCATTAACCCACAAGTTCACAGCAGCGACACCAGACAAGTCAACGCTACTCTTGGCCAAGTTCTCCCCGTAAGGCCCACCGGAGTGTACGATTCTGCAGTCGACTTTTAGTTTGTCTGCGTAGCTCCGAGCGTAAGCTGCAAGCTTCTCGTCCCACTGCATGGGGCCTACGCCTACCTGCGATCGTGCCTGGTTGTGAGCATTTAAATAGTCTTGTTGGCTGTTTTGAGCCTTCGAGGGAACAACAAGAGCTCCTACAAGAGCTGCCAAGATTATTAGAATGCGAGAATAATAGCTAATGAAATTCATTTTTTCTAAGTTGATAATGGATATTTCCAAGCTTTGCTGTGTTATGATTTTGGGGTTCGGTAACATGGTTTATATAGAAATTTGAAATGAAATACCTTCAACGTTTTGTGTGGCCTTGCAATAACCACATGGTTGTAAAAATTAAACTCATAATACTTTATTCTCTTAGGACGGAGGGTGCTTGGTCGAAGCTCCAGTAGGTAGCCTTGGCCCTGTCCCGCTTTTAGAATGACTTTCACTTTTGTGTATATGAATATTTTAAGAATATTTCTTGTAATTGTTTCTAATTATGGTAACTTTGACATTGTTAGAAAATATTTCATCTTATGTTTTTATATATAATTTGACAATGTCTGCACGCATAATATATACATGACTAATATCATTTTTAAATATATAATTTTCAGTTTATAGTTGAAGATTTATAATGAAATTAATCTATCAAAATTTCGGTTAGGTTGAGATTCAGAGTTTTTATTTTTTGGATTTTCGGTTTACAAATAATAATATTCAAAATATAAGAAATTTGATAATAATTGAAGTTAATTACATAGTATAATTTAAATTTATAATAAAATTAAATTAAATGTGATGTTTACATAAAAAAATGGACAATTCTCTAAAATACCATGCTTTTTGTTTTTAGACTTAATACCATAAAACTAAAACTAAATTTTCAATTTTCAAACAAACTCTAAATCCTAAACACTAAACTCTATCCCCTAAATACTATACCCTAAATGTAAAATAATCAACCCAAACCAAAGATTTAAAACTCTACACCATTGAAAAACAATTTTGTATTTGTGATATTTTTGGAAACAAAACAAAAACCATGGTATTTTGAGAAATTTCTCTAAAATAAAATTTTTTGTATAATACAACAAATAAACTAAAAACAACATTCATTTTATTGTATTAACTAAAAAATAACGACGAACAACAATTTCATAACATTCATTTTGGGGTCATGGTTTTTGGCTGAATCAGTTTAAGGTTGAATTCAAGTTTTCTATAAATGATCATATTTTTTCTTAACCTCCAATGTATTCTCAAATTTCTACTTTTAGTAATAAAATTTGTATCATTTGAACATGGACATAGCTAACACCATATTGCTAGACCACGTAATTTTGTTGTGTTTTTTCTTTTCACATCTATTACAACTAATTGATATCAAAGCTTCAGGTTTTCCGATTTTTGTTTTACATCTGGTAAGAAAATGTGTTCACATATCAAAGCTTCAGGCTTTGCGATTTATATATGTTTTAAATCTGGTGGGAAAATGTATACAATAAACGTGAAAATTGACAAGTTCACTGTTGTCAAAAAAAAACAGACAAGTTCACTAAAAAAAATATTTTCAGTTTATGGTAGATCAAGATGCAAATTAATTTTGTTGAAAAAACAAAGATTGTGAGCTCTGCTGTCAAAGGACAAGAAGTGTGATGCTACTGAGATGGCAAGTCTGTAAGATAAGGCAAATTTAACGATCATGCCGTGCTTGGTAGATGATATCGTAGTTAAATTTTTAGGTGAAAAGACTCTTTAGTATTTTCTGGATGATAACAAAAAAATGGTTAATTCTCATTTTGGGAGATATATTGGTTTAGACGCGGAACTTCCAGATTGACAAAAAGGTAATACAGAAAAACATTTTAACTTGTGTAACGACCCGATTAACGACCGCCATATTAGATTATGGGCTTCCAACTCAAAACCAATTGGCAATGAGTGGAGTGACCCATATCCCTTATATATTGCTTGTGATCCCTTCCAACTTCCGATGTGGGACATTATGTCCTAATACGCCCCCTCGAGATGATGACTCTTTGGCCATCAATCTCGGAATCTTAGATCGACGGCATCAATTTTGGGCCTTGTCGATGATTGGACCAACTTTGGGTCGGATCGGGTTGGACTTGTGTGGATCGGGCTCTGATACCATATTAGATTATGGGCTTCCAACTCAAAACCAATTGACAATGAGTGGAGTGACCCATATCCCTTATATATTGCTTGTGATCCCTTCCAACTTCCGATGTGGGACATTATGTTCTAATACGCCACTGTTCATGGGTCTCATACTATCTCTTGGTCCATGGATTCTGTATTTGTCCGATGGCTAATGCGTACTCGTGAAGGCTCAAAAAAACTTGTTTTATAACCTTACAAATTATCACTAGATCTTTTTTCGTAGTTTGTTCTTACCCAAATGATATTGGAAATTACTTCTTGATAAATCATCCACCCTGAAATCGTTTCGATTCAAGCATATTTAATTTTGGAATTCTGTAAAAAGTTTTGATGGAAAAAATAAATACATTTTAGTGATATTGTAACCAAATCAATTTTTTTGTGTTTCATCCGGTGCCCCACTATTTTCCAAAAAATAACAGTGTTACAACTTGTTATTTAATGTTTTTGGGACCGATAATTTCATGGTAGTCGTTACTTGCTTCTTGCAGCGGCAATGAAATAACCAAAGCTGTTTATATATATATATATATAAAATTAGGAGATAGATCGAAATTTTTACCATCCAATTAATTTTCTTATAGGGAGTGCAAGTAGCCGTCGACTAGCTCACCCACCAAATTTTCTAAACAATTGGCTAAATATATAGAGTGATTGAGTAAATTCAAAGTTGGTTCTTGAATAAGGGAAATATGACATTTTATTAAAAAAAATTGAATGGCGACTAATAGAAGTCTAAGAGTTTTTTTCGTTTCATTAAAACTATGTACATCATCTATATAATCAAAGCCTGCTTCTTGAATATGGCTGATGATTTAGACCCTCACAAATCTTATCTATATTTCATATTCGATTGAAGGCAGTTAAACTATGAATATTTGTCAATTTTGTCCATATCAATATTTTTAGAGTAGTCCATGTGATTGCTTCTTATTGGTGTTGTCAATTGTTAAACTATTTTCATGTTATTTTCATACGTAATTAAATTTAATTAAATGAAGTGTAAAACAAAAAATAGATTAAGGAAAACATTTTATTTTTGTTTCATATCATTCAATTGTCTCTTTTGTTAGTTTTCATATTTCTAAAATCTTCTATTTCAAATTTTGAATATCTTTTAGTTTTTTTTTGTTTGGTCATCAAATATCTTATAGTTTATTCAATTTTTTAGAATCCTAATGTAGTACAAAATAAATTATGTGTACCTTTTGTAAATGTTTACGAAATTAAAATTACATACAGTCAATTATTTAATAATAATTAATTAAACAAGTGAAAAGTCTTGAAGAATAGTCTTTTAATGTTTCATGCATGTATCTTCCCTACTTGCTTATAGATGATGGCCTATCTATGACGCCACGTCTATTACGTAGGCAAAACAGTAACATCGGATCGGATAATATCAGACACACATTTTATATGACCACGTTCACTGCCGTGTTTGGGTCCGCAGAGGCTTATGACAATTTGAAAAATGTGTTGTCATATAATAAAAAAAAATGGTAATAATATCTTGAAACAAAAAACATTAATAATAAAAACGGATATATAAAAATGTTAAACTATAATCTTCTGAGTTTTTTTTTTTTTTTGGTTTTTGGTATATTGTTTTGTTTACAGTATTTTTTTGCTTTATTATATACTATAATAATAAAAACATGTGTTTCAAATTAAGAAAAAATTTCATTAAAAAATATATTAATAAGCATATCATGCATGCCTAATTTTCATTACAGGACATTTTCATTTTCAAAGTAACATTAACTTTCAAAAAAAAAAAAATTGTGGCGTCTAATTATCTTTTTTGTGGCCTTGGGCATTTGCCCTCTCTTCTATTTAGAAGGCACGGTTCTGACCTCGTCTCCTAAATCAAACAATCTCCTCAAGCATCCATTGGATTCATATTAGCTCCTTCTAGTTCACCCATCAAGTATATTCTTAGTGGTGATAGAAACTCTCCTCCACAACGTTTACCTTGTCTTTGCTATACGTTGACCGGTGCTTTGTAATCCTGAGCGAAGTGTCCTGCAACACCGCACCTATAACATGCTTGGATCCCATCAACTGTTCTATAGTATGTGATCGCACTCTCTTGTTGAGATCATCACGTTGCAAGTGATCGTGACTTCCACACGTGAAAAAACACGCTCCGTAATTAATTATACAACTACCACACAACACGTTAAATTATCGCTATTTAGCAATAGATAATTTGCCTTTATATAACGACAAACACATAAGCGTTGTATTAAATATGAACTAGTAACGAATCGTTTGGTTGCTATATACCAACACATGCAGAATTAATGGTATACAATAATTAGTTGAAAACTTACTGTGTTTGCTAATTGCTTAGTCGCTAATCTGTTGGTACCTTTTACAAAGAATAAGCGATAGATATTTTTAACCAATTTACGACTGCATTTTTCCGTAGTAACATAATTTAAACAATAATGTCTATATAGCAACATAATATATTCGCCACAGTACGTTCATTGTTTTTTGTAGTATATATACAGTTTTATTATTATACAATAAATTTTTTGATAAGTCCACTCTTACAAAAATTATATACATGTGGTATTGATTTTGAAAAAGTCATATCTTTTCTTATAGGCAGGAACGCTACCTATAAAATGTGTAGATACAAAAATATTCAATAAGCGCTATCAATAAATTTTCTTAAGAAAAAATAGAAAAGTTACGACCATTTCAATTTGAATATCAGATTAGTGCTGTGTATATATGGTATTGATTTTGAAAAAGTCATTCTTTTTTTTAGGCAGGAACACTACCTATAAAATATGTAGATATAAAAATATTCAAGCTAGAAGAGTTACGAATGAATTTTCTTAAGAAAAATTAGAAAAGCTACGACAAATTCAATTTGAATATCAGATTAGTGGATATAGACTTATAGTTATGATTATATAGGTTAGGTTCACTGACTTTTTTGTTTGAATTTGTAAAAAAAAAATTATCTATCAAGAAATTTGGTGATTCAAAAAGACACTTATACTTATTGAAACTGTATTAAAACTCGGGTAAATACATTAGTATAAGAAATAATTGTTAAATTTCATTGATAAATTTTAAATGGTAATCTGCATATTCTTTTTAGATTTTATTTGACAAGTAACCTTTTAAAAACAAGATTTAAACCTTTAAAACATTTCATCTTACAATACAATTTAACCATGTATTCTGCTATAATAAATCTCTTCACTAACACATTGTGTGGTAGTGACGTATTTTCGTTAACGGGTCCACCACAATGTGGTATAGCCGATTAAAATCTCTCTATTTAATGTCACATATTAAGTTACAAATTGTAATCCAAAAGTCCAATGAGAGAGCAATTTTACAGGGATAACTCGAAACAAGTCGTGAAATGACTACAAAGTATAAAGAATCCATTCAAACACGCAAGAAAGACAATCACGAATTAATGAAATCTCTAGAGAAGAAGTTAATATTGTCCATTTCCGCGATACGGAGCTTGATCTAGAAGAATACTTTCCTTTGATCTTCGTCAGACATTTTCCTGCCAATAGAAAGGAAAATATAGATCCCCATAACTCTCTGTAGGTATCTCAATCAGAAAAGCTCTATCATCGAAACCAAACACTATAAATCAGCTCAAAGAGCTCTCTCAGTCTCTCCTATATATCTGTGACTTTCGCAGGACATTTGGAAGAGAAATAACGTTAAAGAGAAGGGTGACGAAATCTGAAGCTTCTTAACCGTCCAGTTCAAGTTTAATAAACACTATGATTTAACCCGCGGTATACCGCGAAATAATATTTTTTTTACATAATTTTAATTAAGTTAATACAATTAAAATATTTAATATTTTATTGTTGGTGATGTTGACAAATAATAAAGTAATGATTTACCCCGTGTTAAAGCATCAAATTAATGATATTTTAAATTTATATGAAAGTCAATTCAAACCCGTCTCGCCATATAACCCGTTCAATAAAATTTTAAACTTTTTATAAGTTTAAATATTTATATTTTATAATATTTTAAACTTTTTATAAAATTCAAATATATAGATATTGATATCTTTCTAAAACTTTTAAAAATTTTAAAATGTATTGTATCCGGTAAAACTAAACGGTTCAACTAAAGAACCGAATTAAACCAAATACAAAATTTTAAATTTAGATGTTTATTACATTAAATTTCTTGTTCAATCAAATTTGGATTCATTTTGATCTTAATAATAATATGACTATGAATCATTGTCCGTTTTTAAAAATTCGAACCACAACATATGCATAAAAAATCTAGATTTTTATGAATTTTATGTATTATATAATGATTCAAAACAACTAAAAAGAAAATCAAATAAAGATGATAAGAGAATTATAATTTTAAATCTTAACCAAAAAATCTTTTAAATATCTATCTTATTAATGTTTTCCTTATTTAAAAAAATCCAATGGCATTTCTTATAAATAAGTTGAAACTCCCAGACTACTTTACAAAAGGTACTTTAATTTTAATAATATAGATGCCAAGTTTGTGAGAATTTACCAAAATAAGCTCGTGAGCTAATTAAGATACAACTAATGGGCCACGCGTGTCGGACTATGGTGACTTGTTAACTAAGGGAATTGGTAAGGGTATAACACATAAGGGTGTTCTTAGTGTAAATAAATTAATAAAATAATGTAAGAAGTTTAGTTTAGAACCAAATTTAAATGAGTTGATTATTGGTAAAACCTGTTTCTAAGTAATATTTTAATAATTTAATAATCTAAAATATAAAACATTTTTTAAAACTAAAAAAAATAACATTTAAATTGAAAACATGAAAAACTTATACTAAATTTGATTTGAAATTAAAATGAAACACAAAATACAATTCCAAATTATTAAGAAAAAAAAAACATTAAAGATATAAATGAAAACATAAAAACACACAAACATATTACTTAATTGAAGCACACACATTTTATTTAGTGAATACAAAGTTTTAAAACCTTATTCATCATGTCCAAATTTATCAAAATCTTTTTCGGACAAAATTTTATTTAGCACAGATATATCCTTTTTTTCGGACAAAATGAAAACATTTTTTGATTATCAAAATTCCAACCAATCCGTTTGTGCCACGTGTCTCTAAAACACACACTATTCACTCAATTTAATATTTTTTTATTCCTTACAACACCCCAACTGTTGTTGCCTTACCAGTGGCCTAATACTCCTTATATTCATAAATCATAATATCTTAATGTTCTGAGCCTTCTCAACTTCGTTAAATTCGTTTAAAATTGAAGATACTTTTGTCAGAAACTCTTATTAAAATACTTTTAGGAATAACATTTTCTTCTTTTGGCAGCAAAGCAATATAGTTCTGATGACATATATAGCAACAAAGAAGACTGTATAAGAGATATCAATGAATTTTCTAATTAGAAAATAGTAGGTTATTGTTGGTAATTTTAATTAGAATAAATTATGATGAAAATATTAAAAGAAGAAAATATATAATTTCATGGTGGTCTCTAGTTTTCTCGTTGATCAATTCAAGATCACTGTTGGTTTAATTTGTTAGAGTTCCACTAATTTACGAAAACCTCAAGATAACAAACGTGAAACATCATTCATGAGGGAGAAAATTAAACAAAGCCATCTTGAGTTCTTGACTTGTTAACTGGAAAAGACTTTGAGACCATCATTGCATTGTTATTTGTTTCTTGCAGCGGCTATGGAATAATCAAAGTCTGTTTCTTGTATGCGACGGATTCTTTTGGCAAACCAAATATGACATGCTATTCATAAAACTATATTTATTACCTTTTATTAATATTATTATTTGTTAATTAGAAATGATCCAGACTTTTACTATCCGATTAATCCGTCAAAAAGTAAGTATAACCGTCAAATAACTCAACTAAGGAGTTTTTTTAATAAGGTTAAAATGTACTACTCTTTCAAATAGATGTAGATAAAAGACTTAAAAGTGAAAGACTTTTCAGTGGAGATTGAAGCCATAGAACGAGCTAATTTACGCTATATTTCCAAATCCTTTACTACTTGGTTACTATATTTCCAAATCCTTTACCACTTGGTTACTAAAAAGACCTTTGTTCGTTTCTAAATCTGGAAAACCACATATGCATCATCTATGTTCGAAATCCAAATAATTTAAACTGCTTTTAGCAATTGGATGTAAATTTGTTTACTAGTTAGTTTGCAAAAGTATATGTACACATCCAAATGATGTAACTGGTTATATATTAATAAGTTCATAGTTTCTTGCAGCGACTATGGTCTCGTCAAACATGGAATGATCCCGAAAGCCTGCTTCTTGAATATGGCTGCGTTATGCCCTCTCAAATAATATATACTTACTAGATATTTTATTTAATAAGAAAACAAAAATAGCTACGGGAAGGTAGAATTTAAAGGGATAGTTTCTAATAATATCAGTTCTTATTTGTATTATTCATTATATATTGATACACATCTTGCATATGATGATCTTATTAAATATATATTATACACGTCCTCTATGTACGTGTTTTATGCGTATATGTAGCATGATCACTCATTAATAAGGCTTCTCGTTCACATAATTCCCACGAGGATCATAGTTGCAAGAGATGATGGTTCCGCCAGTGTTACACCTCACTTTGGCACATCCGATTCTCACTGACTTTCTCCAAACAACCTGAGTGTAGTGACCGCAAACTCCGTTGCAACTGTTCGCTGCGTAGTTGTAGTTAGCCTTCTCGTTAACCCACATGTTCACGGCCGCGACGCCAGACATGTCGCCGCTACCCCAGGCCAAGTTCTCCCCGTAAGGGCCACCCGAGTGTACAAGTCTGCAGTTGCCTTTTAGTTGGTCTGCGTAGCTCCGAGCGTAGGCTGCAATCCTCTCGTCCCACTGCACGGGGCCTACGCCTACCGCTGCTCGTGCCTGGTTGTGAGCCCTTACATAGTCTTGTTGGCTGTCTTGAGCCTTCGAGGGAAGAACAAGAGCACCTAAAAGGGCTACAAAGACTATTAGAAATCGAGAAGAGCTAATGAAATTCATTTTTCTAAGTTTATAATGGATATTTCCAAGCTTTGTTGTTGTGTTATGATTTTGGGGATCGTAAACATGGTTTATATAGAGATTTGAAAACTATCTAGCTCGCATTTTGTGCGGACACAAAAATAAACGACGTTTTTTTTTTTTTTTTTTTATATATATATAAACGACGTTTTGGTAAACATATAGTATGGTCCATGTGAATATTTTTGTAATATTCCTTGCAATTCTACATATGAATAAAAATTAAACTATTATCTGACAATTTTGTCCGTATGAATATTTTCGTAATATTCCTTGTAATTGTTATTTTTTATTTATTTGTTTTTTTTTGGTAACATCTGCTTCCTTGCAATTGTTTATTCTTGTAGTTTTACCACTGTTAAAATATTTTTCAAGTTTTTTTTTGTGTGTATATGTAAGTATAACTTAAATGAAGGTTTTTTTTTTTCGCCAACTTAAATGAATTTTATTAAAGGAAATTGATTATCTTTGTTTCATGCCATTCAGTTGTTTCTTTTGTTATAATTCTTAAGTCTTCTATTTAAAATTTGAATATCTTATACCGTTTATTCAAAAATATTATTAGAATCCTAGTGAAAATAATATAGAAAAATCATATCGTACATTTCGCAAATGTTTTACGCTGTTAAGATCATATTCACATTCAATTATCAAAAGTAAATAAATGAATGAAAAGTCATGAAGAATCCCTTGTCTTTTTGTGTTTCATGCATGTGTATATCACTATCCCTCTTTTTTTTTTTTTTTTTAAAAAAATTATGAAATTATCACTATACCTCTTGCTTATAAGTGGAACGTCATGAAGAATATATGCCGCCACATCTATGACTTCACGTTTGTGACGTAAGCTAAAAACAGTGACATAGAAAAATATCAGATATTAATATTTAAAAAAAAAAAAAAAAAGTTTTAGGATAATCTAGGTATATTGGACAGTAACCATTCCTCTGTCCTATGTATACACTTGGTCCATGTCACTTTCGGACCAGCTACGTTGATCATATCCCATTCAAATTTAAATGTCGGAGTGTCGAGAAGAAACTCTGATTTCATCTTTTTTGAGAATTTTCTGAAGGTGTTGATATATATGATAAGAATTAACGCTAAAAATGATCAAAGGAGAAGATCTTTCACCAAATTATCAGTCATAAGACGATGAAACCCACGAACTATTTAATTCGTTAAAACAAGGTTAATCCGCCTTAGAACTTCTACTAAAAAAATAACGTCAACCATTAATTTGAGCTCCTCCTTAGATTTAAGAAAACCCCACGGGAAGATATGTAGTATCTCTCTGCATGATAGGAATAAAAGAAAAACCTTTTCAACAATCTATTAAAAAAGATTATCAAAAGATAAAAAAAAAAAAGAACAATCTATTAACAGTGTAAAGAATATATTCTAAACAGATTACTTGTTTAAAAAAAAAGATTTAAATATTCTTTAGTAATCGTGTTAACTTTTTTTATGCGAATGGATAATGTGTGACTTTAGCGGTTTGCTTGATAAAAAAATCTAATGAAAAAGTAACGAACTAAAAATGCTAAACGAAGGTTACATACTTACATGGAGATCACTTGTACTTTGTGAATGACTTATTGCCTAAAAAATTTCTGTTGACCACCAAAAAATTTTTTTTACAAATTTTTTTATACTAATTATATCTTATGTTTAAAAGCAAATATATTATGTACGTATGTATTGTAAGGAATCAAACTACGAACATTCTTACGTTTTGAAAAAGAAAACAAAAAAGCATTCCTACGTACGTATGTTTTCTCTTTGCTTCTCCTCAAAGATATTCTTTGTATAGGAAAACAATTTACTTCAATCACTTTTCATGCACTACAATATGTATATATACTGATCAATAATCATATGTCCAACCCAACCTCAAACATCTTAATTGATGACTCCAATAAATCGCTCAAAACTACCATTGGTACTTCTCATAGGATTCTTCATCTCAAGTTTGCTATTATGGGTCTCAGAAGCTTCCGTTGTTTCATCGGGAGATTTTAACAAAGACTTCTTCGTGACATGGTCTCCTACCCATGTTAACACCTCCAATGACGGTCGATCAAGAACCCTTAGGCTCGATCAAGAATCTGGTATATAATTTTCTTTAACCATCCCAATCTCTTGTCGTTTTCTTTTCCATCAACAAGAACTTATGTTTTCAATGTATTAGGAGCTTCCTTTGCTTCCACCCAGAAGTTCTTGTTCGGGCAAATCGATATGAAGATCAAACTAATCCCTGGAAGTTCTCAAGGAACCGTGGTTGCTTATTATGTAAGAAACCTTCTCTCTATCATCCTAACGAGTAGATGTTGTTAAATTATGCTTTCAAGTCAAAACCAATTGAAAATGAATATATACTACTCAAGATCCTTTGTCCTTTCCAATTTGAGATATTATTATCCCTAATAGATGTGAACGAATCCCTCATAATTTCCATGATTCATCAGTTGTCCTCGGATCAGCCTAAACGGGATGAGATTGACTTTGAGTTCCTGGGAAACGTTAACGGGCAACCATACATTCTCCAGACAAATGTCTATGCCGATGGAATTGATAACCGCGAAGAAAGGATCCATCTCTGGTTCGACCCAACCAAGAACTTTCACACTTACTCTATCTTATGGAACATTCACCAAATTGTGTAAGATTTTTCAACCAAAAATCTCTTCCAGTACTACGTACTCCAAGACGCATAAGAATGTTGTTTTTGTGGTTTCAGATTTATGGTGGATCAAATTCCGATAAGACTGTATAGAAACCATGCGGATAAAGGTGTAGCCTACCCAAAGTTGCAACCTATGAGTGTACAGGCGAGTCTATGGAACGGTGAGAGCTGGGCTACACGTGGTGGACGTGACAAGATTGAGTGGTCAAAAGGTCCATTCGTGGCATCCTTTGGGGATTACAAGATAGATGCTTGTGTTTGGAAAGGCAACCCAAGCTTGTGTAATGGAGAGAGCAATGAAAACTGGTGGAACAAGAATGAGTTCAGTTCTTTGACAAGAGTGCAAAAGAGATGGTTTAAATGGGTGAGAAAGTATCATCTGATCTATGATTATTGCCAAGATTATGGAAGGTTCAATAACAAGCTCCCCAAGGAATGTTCTCTTCCTAAATATTGAATTTGCTCTTCAGGTTTTTTTTATTCATTTAGCCGTTGAATCTCTTTTATAAAAAAATATACATGGTTTCATCTATTATAAAATTAGAGAAAAATTACCCAAAATAATATTAAAATAGCTACAGTAACCTACATCAAATTTTCAATTGTTCTTCACCTAATTTTATTTATTAAATTTTCAATAATATAGTTAGTCTGTCTCACAGATTTTTAAATATATTTTTCAGATAGCAAAAATAAAATATTGATTATCTTTTAGAAAGAAACATGGTGTGATGAAATGAACACAATTTTGCAGAAAGAAACACAGATGTGATCACTAATCAAAACTTGTTTTTATTTGCTAATTGCTAGCAACATAAGCTATTTTCTGTACATAGCTATATCATCTCAACACTATTTCATCTCGCAAGAGTTTTTAATCACTTTCTCAACCTTCTTCACATTTCTATTCCACTTTTCACACACAGTCTCTTATTATGCTTCGCTTGCGCCAAACTGAGGAAGAAATCGATAAAAAGCTGCTCGTAATCCGGTATCTTGCCATACCCTGCAACAATTTAATCGCAAACCATCAATAACATTACTTATCGGTTATGTTGATTGAGCCGCGTAGAATTTCATAAAAGAAGAAACTTGCCAGGAAAATAGTTGATGTCAATGACATAAAACACGTCTCTACTCCCATGTTCTCTGATCATGTCTATGTTGAACAGCCTGAGTCCCTACACACCAGAAACCAGACTCTTGCTTACAACGGGGAAACAGCTAGATTCTATTATTAGACTCATATGATTTTCACATACCAATCGGTTTCGTAATTCTCTCACAAGCCCCTCGAGCAAAGGCTTTGGAGGTAGCTCTGCAGCAACCAACAATTTACACATAAACATACAATGTGCTACAAATCCAATGCAGTGAATCTCTTATTTACAAGAGGAATATAGGATCCTAACCAGCAACTCGAGGGTCCAAGTCCGTTTTGTCTACTGAAGCTGCAGCAGATGATACCCTTGGGAACTGAAACACACCAGCAACTTTTTCTTTCTCACAATTGCTTACATTGGGTAGAGAAAACCTACGGACCACCTTTATCACATCACCAACAACAAAAACCTTGAAGAGAACTCCACCTTCAAGCATAAAAAGTATGTTAAAGATCGCATTGCAGATTCAAGTGATATATCACAACACAAATTGAAGTGTAACGTAAACCCGATACCATGATTTACAAATTCTTGAAGAACCAAAGGAGGTTCAAGTTCTGCAAGTGAGTGACGGTCATAGGCTAAGAACAATTGATGTGACTTTGCAGTTCCATCGACCAAAAGTGGCTTTGCAACTGGACAAGTAAATAAGAATAAGCTTTAACCAACTGTAGGCATATAAGAACATAAGCATAATTAAATCCTTGTCCAAATAATCAATAAGTGAGCTGAATCCAAGATTTCACAAAGGGGAAGAAAATTCAGAATGAAAACTTTTGATACGAGTACTACCTAGTGGAAATTTTAGACCAGCTTCAGCTACTTCATTGGCGCTAGATTTTGTATCTTTTAAGACAACCATTTGTTTTGGAACACATATCATGCCTACAAAGAAACATAATATCATTTCATCAAAAACTTTAGAGTTTCCTACTTTAAGGAATAAACAAGGATTGCAACTGTCATATAGAAGTTACCATCGCAATCTGCAAGGTTTAAATCTGCAATGCCCTGAAGCATTGATTGTCGATTATATATACGCTGGATTGCCCCTGGAGGATCAAGCACAGTCACTTCTGGATGTTTTTGCTGGTAATCCTACAAATTCAGATAGGAGAGAAAATAAAAATGAAGCTGCTTTTGTGAGCTATTGAACAGAATATTTGATGGTACCATTCAAACATAATGACGAGATCTCTAAGATATCATTCATGTATCTAATTCTAGTTGGATAAATGAACAAGGTCAGAACAAAGTTGCCTGAATCTACAAGTTAAATTGAGTGCTAAGATAGTTGCAAGAATCACATGAACGGATTAAAACAAGAACCAGTAGTTACAACAGATTAAACTACAGTTCCATGAGCGAGAAAATATTACTAGTAAAGGAAGACAGTTTGTCAAACCTCAATAACGTCATGCCACTCATTTCCCAGCAACTGCAAGCGAATCAAGCATATAATCCATTAGATTCCAATCAAAACAAAACTTTCCAACAACTAAAGGATAGATGCTACAAGTATGAAGCACAATTCCCCCAAACGCATTTTTTTCGTGCCCACAAACCTTATGCAAAACGACATCGAATGGGCCTTGTTCAGAGAGTGGCTTGTCCTGGTCAATGGAAACAAAGGAAATGCCTTTTTTCCTATAAATACAAACAATAGCTAATGTCAGCATTTTCCTTAAAAAGAAAACTAATGGTTGACCAGAAAAAATCCAACGCAAAAGCAAAGACTCAAGAGCAGTTAAAGAAAAATTTAAACCTCATTATCCTTATTGATCAACAGATTAGTCTTTGCTTAAGTGGTTTATAACTACACAACCGGAAAGAGAACCGGGTACTGTTTTGGCTAAGAAGATTTCCAAATAAGAGAAAAAAGTAAGTGAAGCAAGAAAATAAGTTTTAAAATCATTAGTCAAGCCCTGAAGACATTTTGACCTCCTAATCCCAAAGGAATATTCCCCGAGAAACAATAGATTCCTGATGCCACAAGTATACTAATTCAAAGAGTGGGTTATGGATAAAACATAGTAAATGGCAACCAAACAAAACATGAGAACAGTGTCCTCCACAGTACCAAACTGACCATACACATGCACATGATAAAATTAAAGTAAAAACAATTGTCTCACAATTTCTTCAATTGATTGTTACACAGTTCTTTAAGCATTGAGTTAGATGAAAAAAAACAAGAAATAAGAAATGGTTTTAACTATCATACCTAGCAAGAACTTCAAGCTTGGGTTGCAAGAAACTAATTTTCTTCTTAGACGTCAAAGCATACCCAATAACGAGTTTCATCTGCTGTTGCTGAACTTGTTCAAACGGTGTCGTATCAAGCCCCACTTCACCGTCGTCTATCTCATTTCCCTTTGGTACCATATTATCTCGCATACCTAATTTCTTCAAAATCCTCCGCAAAAACAAAAAACCCTCGAGTGAACACAAAATCCCTCAAAACCCTTTTGACTCAATCTCTTATTAGTTGCTATTTCGGATTGAGAAGACCCAAAAAAGAAGATTCCTCAAAGATAGAATCTTTCTCGGCTTACAAGTAGATTGAACAAATAACGAGCGATAACGAGAGAGAAAGATGTAATCTTTACCCAAAATCAGAGATGAAGAATCGAAGAGAGAGAGAGACTAAGATACAACGACGGAGTCAAAAAAGGAAGAATCTTTACCCAATTAAAAATCAGAAACGAGAAATTGGAGAAAAGGGTTTCTAATCGAGTAATTTCTAATCAAAAGCTTTAAAAAAGGAGAGATTTTGGTGAAATGGTTTCGTTCCGAAGCTTCTTAGAAACTTTTTTTTTTTTTGGTTTTGAGATTTTTTTTTTTTTTTTTTTCTCTGCAATCTCTCCGACTCTTTTCTACTGCTGGCACTATTATTTCCCACGTGGCTCTAACTTTTTTTGTTTTTTTGGTAAATGGCAAACCTTACAAAATCAAGAAATGGAATTCACATGTAAATGTTCCATTGTTTTTTCTTTAAATAATAAAAAAAAATAAAAAATAAAAAATGATGTTAAAAAAAAAATAATAATAAATAAAAAATATATATATACTATGGTAAAAGAATTGGTTTAGTTGGCTACTATACATACATCCCTGATGATGGTATTTTTTTGATTATGCTAATAGCTTGAATTTGATGAATTGGTGCAAGAATGTGATATGTTTTTATGTTCTTTTATTATTTTTTGGCATGAGATCATGCATTTAGTTATGTTTAATGCTTTCATGTTCTTTTATTATTTTTTGGTATGAGATTATGCAATTGGTTATTGTTTAACTGTGTAATTCAAAATCTCAAACTTTTATTGTAAAATGAATATTTACATTTTTATTAAGAAAAAACAAAAAAGTGACCGCGGTCTAGTCTCATTCATAACCGGCACCACCTTAATGGTTTAGATCGGGTCTTCTCTCCTTCTATAGAGTTGATTGGGCTAATGGGCTATTGGGCCGGTATATTGTGGCCCTAGACGGGCATGAATGTGATGAAGCTTAAAGGACTATGAGCGTAGAGTATTTGATTTGGGTCGAAGGCAGAGCCAAGTTTCATCTAAAGATGGTGAAAACGAAGCGATACTGGTTACTGAAAACAGAGCCAAGTGAATGGTCATGGTCAGACCAAGAAGCGAACGGTGGGATCAGCAAATGGGACGGAGTCAAGAACAAACAAGCTCAGAAGAATCTAAAGTCCATGACTTTAGGTGATCTCTGTTTCTTTTACCATTCCGGAACCAAATCGAGATGCGTTGTGGGTGTGGTGGAGGTATCGCGTGAATGGTACACTGATGATGATGATGAAGGAGGAGGAGAAGGAGCGGTCGATGTTAAAGGGATTGGAGAAATGAGGAAACGTGTGGATTTGAAAGAGATGAAAGGAGACAAAGGGATTATTAAGGATTTTGTTTTGTTTAGACAGCCGAGGTTGTCTGTTGTTCCGGTTGAGGAAGATGTTTGGAAAAAGATTTGTGATTTGGGTAATGGGTTTTGTGGAGATGGTAAGGAAGATTGTCAAAGTAGTGATGATGATGATGAGTCTTGAGTTCTATTTGTATAAGTGATTGTATGAATGATTCATAGTGGTGATGCCATTAGATTTTCTTCTTTGTTTTCTCTTAATTTGACTGGTGCATTTTGTCGAACATGTGGTGTGCAAGCCAACTAGGGTAATCTAATAAATTGAACAAAATCCGAAATTAACCTTTAAAGCTAGATAAATAAAAATTGGAAGCAAGAAAGGAAAACTTTAAAAACATTTTGTACAATTGTATATGTTCCTCGTTACAATCTTAAAAAATTACAGAGTATCCAGAGAACATTATCTGACGATATTAGACGATATTAGACAATTTTGGTCAATTCGAAGGGAAAAAAAAGGTACAAACACTTTCTCTCTGATCGTGTTTTTTTTCTCAATTTCAATCTTCTCGATTCATTTCTGAATGATCTCTTTCTTTTTCTGGTCTTCGAATTTTGATTTTCTACTTCCAATTAGGGATTTTTAAGACTTCACTTTGAATCTTAAGCTAATATCAGAGTTTCATCTCTATTCTTTATTGATTTGATGAGTTCTGGGTTTTTGCTAAGGATTTGTTTTTATTTTAATCTCTTCTAAGCACCAAAAAACTGCTCAAAAGTCTGTAAATTTCCAAGAAAGTTCTTTACTTTTCAAAGTGTTGATCTTCTGCAGATCAAAAATATGGATCATGAGAATGAGAATCTAAGGGCTCAGATCAAACAACTTGAACATGGTACGGTTTCTCAATCTCTTACTGCAATTTTTTTTGTATGGTTTAGTACAAGGGAACTGTGCTTAAAGTAGCAATAGTTTCTAGTCTTACAATTTGCTTCTCTGAAGCCTTCTTCAAGTATATTCTGCTGCATTACTGTGTCTGACGCTTCAATCTATTGAGGACAAGCTTAGAATCATTGTAGAAAGTCTTCCCTTTCTCTTTTGGGTTGTGTACGTTATAGGTTCTTTTCTAGAGGTTTACTGTCTGTGTGTTATGCTTGTTTGAAGATATAATCTATCATGGTTTTTGAGATTCCATCTTTCGTTTGCATCTTGATTACTTGTTATATGTTAAGTAATGACCATAGTGTTTTTTATTTTTTTTATTACCAGAACGTAATGAACTACAGAAAGATATTGAACAGTTGTGTATGCAACAAGGTGGACCTAGTATTCTTGGTGTGGCTACTCGGATGCATTTCCAGAGGTATCTTGTTTTTCTATCCCACTTCCTGATTGGAATTAAGTTCGTTATCAGCTATTAAAAAGATACCTTAGTTTTTCTTTCACCTCATAGATGTGTGAAATAAGGACCTTGTTGTTGAAAGTTATATTAAATGATATTGGATAATACTCTATTAGGACAGCTAGCTTGGAACAGGAGATAGAGAGCTTAAAACTAAAGTTGGCTGCTTCCACAAGGGAGAAACACAATCTTCAAGAGGAGCTTGCAGAAGCTTACCGTGTGAAAGTAAGTATCTTTGAAGTTTCTTGGATTTTAAGAATGTTCAGAAGCGAATGCTTACAAGCTGTCTCTTCAGGCTCAGTTAGCAGATTTACATGCTGGAGAAGTAGCAAAGGTCCGTTCTTATTTCTTGCTGATTTTTAATCAGTTTTATTTCGTAGAACATTTCCTCCTAGCATCTGAATAATCTAATGTATCCTTTCGCTTTCAGAACTTGGAAGCAGAGAAGCAGGTTAGATATTTCCAGGGTTCTGTGGCTGCTGCTTTTTCGGAAAGAGATAAATCAGTAATGGAGGTATGAGAGAATTTCATCTGAGGCTTATCGGAAGAGGCAAATTTTAGTTTGAGAATGTATCCTTTTATTACATACTTTTTGATGTTCTTTGAACAGGCTGAGAAAGCTAAAGAGAATGCTGAAGTGATGTCTCAGAAACTTGGTGAAATTGAGATGCGGTAATTGTGACCCTGTTCACCCTGTTTTATTTTAGTAGTTCTCTTTCTATAAAAAAAGGTTGATGTTCTGTAGCAGCATCGACTGATCTGAATCTCTCTAAGGAGCCATGTTTCTGTATGTGGTCTATAAAAACTTTCCGTCCTAAAAAATTTAACAAAATATATTTTAAAAAAATTCAATTGAAAATTTTGTTATCCTCAAAGCCGTGTCTAAAACCCAACAGACATACACAACTTGCATTAATGCTTACTCCTAGCCTTGTGGTACTTATCTTCCGCCGTTCCTTGTGTGGTCCCTGGTGATGATAAGACAGGTTGGAAGAACTCAGCTCAGATTGTCTTGTACAGAAGAGACTAAATGACACATTGCAAGCTGACTTGGCAAAACTTGAAGAACAGACTAGAACATATGCAGAGGTGAGTTTTTTGTTCTTGTCTTAACATAATTCATCGCTAATAGTCTATCATGGTTACCTCCCTCATAATCTATTGAATCTTCATGATTATCATTGACTAAATTCTTTCATATTTTACTTGACCGTTCTATTCTCTCTCTCTCTCTCTCTCTCTCTGTTCAGGTGATTGAGAAGTTCTATGATATCCGTAAAGCTTCGCTCTGTGAGTCCCTTGAAATAAGTTTGCACGATAAGTGTGCAAGTTTATTGGAGGATCCTATAGAATCGTGGACTTTCAATGATCCTTCAACATCAGAATATGTAGTAAGTTTCTGAAAACATCCCCAATCCTTTTTTTTCTTGGACACTGTCTCGAAGTTAAGCTACTTATTTCGTCGTTTGAGTGTTGACTAGAACCTCTGAATTTCAACAAAATGAGTTTTCTGCAAAAAATTGGTTTACATTGAATTGTATGGTTTCCAATTCCATAAAGTAAATATTGTAAAGTAAAAACTACGACAACATATTAAGTGTACGCTTAGTGTTCCAAGACTTATTTATGTATGCATAATATTAACATTACGGCACAAAGTATTATATGTCAGATTAGTACGATGGTTTGTTGTTTCTATCTGCTATTTGAACAACTCTTTTCAGACAGGCTGCGCTGGAAGGAGAGGTGGGTAAGATTAAGAACACTGTGGATAATCTTCAGAGTAAATTACGAGTGGTATGTATCCTTTCTTTTCTCATCTGTTCATCTTCAAGTATTACGAACCTAGATGCAGCATTCACTAACGGCTGATATTTGTAACTCTAGGGTTTAGAAATTGAGAATCATTTGAAGAAGAGGGTTCGTGCATTGGAAAAGAAGAATGTGGGTACACACTGCATTATAATTACTGAAGTCTAGGATTATTACTCTTAACCCTTTGAGGTGTCACTATTAACTTGCATACAGATTGTTGCAGATGGGCTGATCGTTAATGGCATTACAGATATGCGCCATCATCATTCTCAACTGAGGGCCTACATCATTAATTTACTTAATGAGGAAGGACTATACATTAAATCGGTTTCCAAAAATATGGAAGAAAAACTTAAGCTTCACTCATCGGAAATACAGAATGTAGTGCCACTGCAACATGATTTGAAGCCTGATGAATCCGAATGCCGGGATGTGCATATAACAACAGTTGTTGAATCTTGCCAAGTAACTAAGGTGTGATTTCTGGCTGATTTTGCTACAAATTTTCCTCTTTTGGTCTGCATTTCGTCATTAAATTTTGTGTGTGTTTTAGGAAGGCATAATTTTGGTTTTCCTCATTATTTGTTTGGTTAGCTCAAACTGACATCGATACCTGCACCTGATAATTTAAGACGTAATGTAAACCTTAGAGATTCCTAGATCCTAATTCCTCAACCGTAATTGGCCTTAACTCTTGCCTTTTTTGGTGAACAATCTGCATCTGATAGTAATAGCATACTTGATCGTATATAATGTGAAAGTGGTTGGAACTATTATTTAAGATTTCGATTATTACTCTCTTACAATTTGTCGTGATTTTATTGTTGTAAAGCGTTTCTCTTCTGAATGCAGCTTGCGGAAGCTAGTATCGCCAAAATCGTGGCTGAAAGTGGAGGGGATGCATCTGAAGCCCTTGCACAAGCATTGCAAGAGAAGGTTATTCTCATTTCTTACTGATAAAAGCAAGAAATTATTTTTCCTGATCCATGATACACTAACGGAGAGTGGATTCATAACAAAATTGTATCTCATGTATTGTGACTATTGATTAGTCTTCAATGTTTAATGGAAGAAATAATCCTTGGGTCTCTTTTGTTCCTATGTCGTCTTTTTGAGTAAGATGTATAATTTATTTCTGCTGTCATAATGTGTGTTTTTTTCAATCCTTACGGATGTATTGTTAGGTTGGAGCTCTTTTACTTTTATCACAGCAGGAAGAGAGACATTTACATGAAGAAAATGTCAATGCAGCTCTCCAGCAGAAAGTAGATGAGCTTCAAAGGAATGTCTTGCAGGTTTCTTTTTTCTACATTAAGTTGTTTTAAGCTGTTGAGATAGGAAAAAAAAGCTTGTTTGACTCCTACAACCAGTTCTGAATCATCTTAAATATTCTTTTAGGTTACCAACGAAAAGGTGAGAACCCTTATGGAGTTAGCACAACTACGACAGGAATATCAGGCGCTAAGAGAGTACGATATCATCCTTTACTCATAATTTTTCTATCAGATTTGTCCTAGTTTTTTTGTGTGAAATTCCTTTGCTGGTGATTACATGTTCGTACACATGGTATATTCTGGATATATGTGCTACTCTCTTTATCATTCTTTCTCTTCTTTAGCTGTTTCCGCTACCTGATATATATAGTAATTTATGCAATTTAGTACATGAATTTAGACAACCTGAAATGTTGATATAAAAGATACATTCCTCTAAAAATGTGATATCCATGGCAGCAAAATGAGTGGTACAAGAGAGGAAGAAACAGTAGGAAACAGTGGCAGGATAGTTATCACCAATGAGAAAGAGGGAAGACTAAAGAATATGTGGAAGAAGTCTTACATTAATCGTTGGATTGACCCAACTTCAAGAGGCGGAGGTCACTTGAACAGTGAAGCAGATCATGCCAGTAACATTGATTATGCAAGGTTTGTCATTCTACATTTACATTGGCAAAGAATTTTCTTTGTGTAATCATACTTGGAAGCATCTGCGATCAATCGCTATTGTTTTGGCAGAATGAAAGTAGAATACGCAGCTATAAAAGAGAGCCTGGAAAGCATGGGTCACTTGACGACTTCAATCCGCAGGCTTCGTCTAGCGCTCTTGAAGGTAAATTCAGTACACTAGAGTGATATAGACTAAGTTGTTGGTCCCTTCCTGTTAGGCCAAAATTTAGTTATTTCTATTTTACAGGTAAAGGAGTCGAATGATACTGAAACAACTGCGAGAAGCTGTGAAGTAGCGATTGCCAACATCCTTGTAGAGGCAACCCATTTGAAGACTGCCCTTGGTATCTCCATACCCATTAGCTGGTCAGCTGAATCAGACGTGGAATCAGTTGCTGACGGCGAATCGAGCTGTGAGAGTACGGATTCTGTTTCTGCTGCAGGGTTTGAGATGGTGGAGCTTGTTATTCTAGCAGCCGAGATAATGAAAGAACTTTACTGTTAAAAATCATTCTTCAGTTTGCTACCGCCATATCGGGTTGGTCTGTGCATATGATTTCTTGAGAAAGCTTTCATCAATTTCGAATCATCAATAGTCGTTAGGTTGGTTCAGTATTGTGGATTCGTGAGAATTTAATTTCAAATGCGTCGCTTTTTAGCTTAGTATTCCTCTTTTATATCTTTTTGTGTAATCCCTCCACATGGGATAATTCACAATATATAATACAGATATTGTTCAGTTCTTAAGCATCGATTACAAGTTGAAACTCTTGAAGATGACCCATCTCCTTAGTTACCTCCAAGCTGAAGCTGGTGGACAAGTTCTTCATTGATGGATTAGTTACAGTCACTGTATAATGTCCATGCAGCAGGGAAATCTCTGGAGAAAACCTGATTATTCGGCCTTCTTCGTCATCATGATGTTCATGGTATTGGATAGGAATGTTTGCAGGTTCTTGTTTCCACTCTTGGAGCAACTTGTCAATGAGATCCCCTGCTTTTGTGTTGTTGAAATCTTTATCGGCAAGCGTTAACTTGTTGAAACCGGACACCTCGGGCCCTGCATATATGATTATGCCTTTAACCGCAGGATGCGAGTAAGCTTCCCTCAGAACTTCCTCCATGTATTTAACCTTACACACATATAGAACCATGGCTTACTTGTTATGGTATATAATGTTAGTTAGCTCAAAGTTCAAACTAGCCATGTGTGCATTGCATATATATACCTGATCCGGGCACTTGGGCATATCAACCTCTGTAAGCCAAACTGGTAAACCCAAAGAGCCTAATGTATCTAATGCGGATCTCATGTAAGCCAAGTTGGGCTGTTTCGGAGCAAAGTGACCTTGTGCTCCAATTCCTCCTTTGATTTTCGTGTTTCCTGGGTATGAAAAAATTTCTTCCATCTTCTTCTTCACATTAACCTCTTCTACTCAGGTCT
The DNA here is from genome assembly GCA_011420285.2 of Erysimum cheiranthoides. Taxonomy (NCBI): domain Eukaryota; kingdom Viridiplantae; phylum Streptophyta; class Magnoliopsida; order Brassicales; family Brassicaceae; genus Erysimum; species Erysimum cheiranthoides. The sequence continues at coordinate 19,146,758 of CM022180.2, forward strand.
CAAAATAAATCAAACCATAAACAAAAGGTATTTTTTTTTTTTGATCAAAAACAAAAGGTATTTGGTTACTGATTTTGTTAGAAAAAAAAAAGATAAAACATTTATGTTTTAAAAATATCTATTGTTTTTTTGTTATGGTTTATTTTTTGTTTATTTGGGATGATGATGATGGTTATAACTTTGGAACAATATGCTTATTATTTGTTTTATAATATGGATTGGTTTCATATAAATTTGGGATGATAATGATTATTTTGGGGTCCTTTCTTTTTTATGTTTACGAGTTCCAAATCTCTAGGCACGGCTCTGCAGCCAAGGAGGAATGATGGTCTGATCTGCTCTATGGAAATAAGTGATCCTTCTAACACGCTTTTATTCTGAAAACTCATTTGAAATCTCACTTTGTTCTTCCGAATCTGCGGTTTTTGTCAAAGTCTTAGATTGTTACAAACGGTAATAAAACGTTTTCATTATATGTATATATAATACCTTTTCAATGACTTGGTCTTGTTGTAACCTCCACTGTGTCTTGCTGAACCATTGCAGCCTAACATTTTGTATAGATATCTCCAAGGCCGCTAAGCCATCGCTCTGCTTCGCATAAATTACCGCATTAGTGGTTGAAATCTCTACAAATGAACACACAATTATGTTCTTTTTACCTTGAAGAAAATGTCGACAGGGCCCGAAAAATCGGCAATAATACCGCCTTTAAGCAAAGACCAGCATCCTTTTTTCGCCATAACTTCACCTCCGAAAACGTTTCTCCCATTCTTCCCCCCTCAAAGTCATTCCTACTTTTCGTTGATTCTCATTTCTCAACTTCACCCAAGCTGAATCACCCAATTCAAGAATTTTAAATCATAACTTACTACACAAGAAACAACAAAACCCTTTAAGCAACATTTTTCTTACCAGAAATACTGTATATGTTCCTTTGTTGAAGATCAACTCTCTCTACTACATTTCTGATTTCACCATTTTCGTTGATCTTCAATTCTTCGAATCCTTCTCCTCCAGTATTGCCAGTCGTTTGTGGAGGCTCCATAAGGCACTTTCTCATGACGTTACATAGATTCAAAACATTGTATAAATATATCCATAAAATTATAACAATAATATATGAATCCTTACATATTTTTGTTGTACCTCTGATTTTAGAGACTGATTGTAGGAGAAGGGATCCATGGTAAGCCCTAAACCCATAAGAAGAAGAGAGGTGAAAGAAAACACCAAGTTGAAAAAGCCATTGTTGAATCTCTTCATGTTTTCTTGTAACAACTCAAAAATAACCCAAAACGTTATATATATGTATGAAGACGTTAGATGATATTCTTTAACAAATAAAATTCTATAGATAATATAATAATTATTTCAATCATATTTGAATTTTGTAATATTTTTATGATTAATAGTAAACTATTTTAAAAAATGGTTTTATATTCTTGTATAGTTTCTACTAATTATAGCATTCCGGATTTAGATATGGCATACTTGTTGTCAGTAATCTTTAGTCGGTCACTTTTCGTCTTTGCATGTCGCTTACGAAAGAGTAGAATTATTGGCTTTTCTCTATTTCTAACAGAAGTTCTCGAGAGATGGATTGATCTGATGCTTTTGCCTTGTCCGATTGGTGAATGGAGTGAAGATGCTAAGTCTTAGAATTTTGGAGTTGTTATAGGTCCAATTGGAAGAAGTATAAGTTGATGTGACCGGTGACCCGAAGATAAGGTTATAATTTTGAAGCTCTGAATAGTTTTTGCTACTCTATATTTACATATTTTTAATTAAAATTGCAATAAAATCTCACGAGAAAATTCACGCTAATTTTAGTTATGACTAAAACTATGTGTGTAATTCATGTGAATAAAATCAAAAAGTACAATTAAGACAAGCTTTTAATAGAGTATCGGGTTAAGTAAACCAATACAGTCATGTACCGGTACAGTATAAACCGAGATTAAACATTTCAGTATAAATACTTGTATTGTACATGTAGAAACATTTAATCGAATACAGAGAATTTTACAAAAAGATCTGTAATAAACTCTTTCTTCTAAGATGGTATCAGAGCTCTGAGCTAAAACTCAGTTGATTCTTGATCGTTTTCCGCGAAATTGAGCTTCAGGTCTTCGATTCGTGATGAGTTCTTCCGATTAATCGATCAAATGTACCGGTTAAACTCGCCGGAGTAGATATATCGAAGAGTTTTCGTCTCGTTTTCTTGGATCTTGAGCTGTTACGATGGTTACTGTACGCAGGGGTCGTCGCACGGTCCGAGTTACGTCTTCAGCTCGTCGATCGGCAAATCCCGAAGATTCACCGGAGGATTCACCGGAGCATTCGCCAATTCCTTCACCACGAGCTCCTCGGAAGACTAAGTCAACAAAGGTATCAATAGATAGTGCTTATTCTCCGTATTGGCTGTCGAATAGTGATAATCCTGGTCTGACTATAATATCTGAGGTGCTTGATGGCTCAAATTATGATGATTGGCAAATTGCGATGATGACTTCTTTGGATGCGAAAAACAAAATGGCTTTTATTGATGGATCTCTATCGAGACCAGCTGAATCGGATGAGATGTTTAGGATTTGGTCACGGTGTAATTCCATGGTCAAGTCATGGCTTCTGAATTCAATTTCTAAGCAGATCTACAAAAGTATTCTTCGTTTTAGTGATTCATCTGAGATTTGGAAAGATTTGAGAACACGATTTCACATTACAAATGTTCCAAGATCCTACCAGTTATCTCAACAAGTCTGGTCACTACAGCAAGGTTCAATGGATCTTGCTACATACTATACTACTTTGAAGACACTTTGGAATGAACTAGATGGAGCAAATTGTGTTAAGGTTTGTCGAAATTGCGATTGTTGTAAGGCTCAGGAGAAGAAAGCGGAAAATGCTAGAGTGATTAAGTTCTTGGCTGGATTGAATGAATCTTATTCAGTCATTAGAAGTCAAATAATCATGAAGAAGCATATTCCAGAAATGGCTGAGGTTTACAATTTGTTGGATCAAGATCACAGTCAAAGAAACATTTCTCCAATGCCAAATGCAGTTGCATTTCAAGTCACAACTCCTGCAATAATTCCTGATCAGATTCAAGCTTCTGTTAATGCAACCTACAATGGACAGAAACCAAAAGTGATATGCTCTCATTGTGGTTACACAGGTCACACTGTAGATAAATGCTACAAAGTCCGTGGTTATCCACAAGGATTTAAACACAAGCACAAATCCACTTCAGTCAAACCTGTGGTAGCTCAGCTTGCACTAACAGACTCTGCTTCTTCTAGTTATTTACTCACAGGGATGGCTAAAACACTTACTAAGGATCAAATTCAAGGTGTTATGGCTTACTTCTCTTCACAGCTTCAATCTGATTCAAATCAAGTCATGGCTTCTACATCTGGTGCCACTATCACTGCATTACCTGGTATTGCTTTCTCTGCTAAAACATTGAAATTTATTAGATCATTGAGAGCTACAGGGAATGTTTTATCCTCAGAATCATGGATTATAGATAGTGGAGCAACACACCATGTGTGTCATGATAAGAAGATGTTTTTAAGTTTATCAGAAACCAGGAATGATTCTGTTACTTTGCCTACTGGTTTTGGTGTTAAGATCACAGGAATAGGCACAGTGAGGCTGAATGATTCTATTCTGTTAAAGAATGTCCTGTACATACCAGACTTTAGACTAAATCTTCTCAGTGTGAGTCAGTTAACTAAAGATTTGGGATATAGAGTGACTTTTGATGAGACTTCTTGTGTGATACAGGATCCTATCAAGGGACTGATGATTGGACGAGGTGAAGAATTCTCCAATCTATATGTTTTGGATGTTGAACCAGTTCTGCAGTCCTCTACACAACAAGTTCCCCATTTTGCAAATGTTGTTGTAGACTCTAGCTTATGGCATAGTAGACTAGGTCATCCTTCTGTATCCAAAACTACTCTCATCACAAATGTACTTGGTTTGAAACACAGGAATAAAGACAAGTTTCATTGTCCAGTTTGTCCTCTTGCCAAACAAAAGCGTTTGTCCTTTCCTTCTCCGAATAACATGTGTGCTTCTGCATTTGATCTTTTGCACATCGATATTTGGGGACCTTTTGCAGTTCCTACTACTGAAGGCTACAAATACTTTTTAACCATTGTTGATGATCACACTAGAGTCACTTGGTTGTATTTGTTGAGGAATAAGGCTGAAGTTTTGCAGGTTTTTCCTGAGTTCTTGAAGATGGTTGAAACACAGTATAAGACTGTTGTTAAAGGTGTTAGATCTGACAATGCGCCTGAGTTAAAGTTCACGGATCTATACAAGGCTAAAGGTATCATCGCATACCATTCTTGTCCAGAAACTCCGGAGCAAAACTCAGTTGTAGAGCGGAAGCATCAGCACATTTTAAATGTTGCAAGATCATTGATGTTTGAGTCTCAGGTTCCTGAAGAGTATTGGGGAGACTGTGTGCTTACTGCAGTTTTTCTAATCAACAGGTTACCAACACCATTACTTCAAAATAAGTCACCATATGAGGTACTTACTTCAAAGAAACCAGATTATGAGGGTTTTCGGGTATTTGGTTGCCTATGTTACAGCTCAACTTCTTCAAAGAACAGGAATAAATTTCAACCAAAGGCAAAGGCTTGTGTGTTTTTGGGCTATCCAACTGGTTATAAAGGCTACAAGATATTGGATTTGGATACTAATTGCATAAGTATTTCCAGAAATGTGGTATTTCATGAAACAATTTTTCCTTATACCACAGGTGATGCTTCTATTCCTGTTTGCTTTGATGGCATTAATGATTCTGCAGATGTGAGTGATTCGGATGCTTCCACAAGTGTTCCTGTAGTGATGAGTGATACTCCTACAGTTGAAACCAGTAATGTGGATGCTATTCCTCCTGCAGTTTCAGCCCCAAACCAGGATGCAGAACAGAAGAGATGTGTTAAGCAACCTGCATATCTACAGGATTACTACTGTAATATGTCAACTAAAGGTGTGCAATATCCGCTTTCAGACTATATGACTTATGATCAATTATCTGAGCCTTATAGAGCATATATCTGCTCTGTTACAAAGTATTCAGAACCAAGCTCTTTTGCTCAGGCTAAGAAGTCTGATGATTGGTTAAAAGCGATGAATGCAGAATTACAGGCTTTAGAGGGTACTGCTACTTGGGAAGTATGTTCTTTACCAACAGATAAACGTGCTATTGGCTGCAAATGGGTTTACAAGGTTAAGCTCAATGCTGATGGAAGTTTGGAACGATATAAGGCTAGATTAGTAGCAAAGGGCTACACACAACAAGAGGGGATAGACTTTGTTGATACATTCTCTCCTGTAGCTAAGATGACTACTGTGAAGACTTTACTTGCTGTGGCAGCTGCAAAGAAATGGAGTTTACATCAGTTGGATATATCTAATGCTTTCCTTAATGGTGACTTGGAGGAGGAGATCTATATGAATCTTCCACCCGGCTATACAACAAAGGAAGGTGAAACTCTGCCTCCAAATGCAGTTTGCAAGCTAAAGAAGTCCTTATACGGTTTAAAATAGGCCTCCAGACAGTGGTTTCTAAAATTTAGTTCCACATTAATGTCTTTGGGGTTTAAGAAGTCTCATGCAGATCATACTCTTTTTACAAGGAATGTGAGTGGTAAATATGTGACTGTTTTAGTCTATGTTGATGATATTGTCATTGCTAGCAATGATGATGCTGAGGTCATACAACTCAAAGAAGACTTAAAGAAGGCATTCAAGCTCAGGGACTTGGGTTCTTTACAATATTTTCTGGGTTTGGAGATAGCCAGATCTAATGATGGCATCCATGTCTGTCAACGGAAGTATGCATTGGATTTACTTGATGAAGCAGGTCTCTTGGCTTGCAAACCATCTAATGTGCCAATGGATCCAACCATTAAGCTCATATCAGATGGAGATGAACCAGCCATGGAGGATCCAGCCTCCTATCGAAGATTGGTGGGTAAAATGATGTACTTGACCATCACCCGCCCTGACATTACTTTTGCTGTGAATAAGCTGTGTCAATTCACTTCTGCACCAAAGGACTCCCATATGCAGGCTGCTTTGAAAGTCCTTCATTATGTTAAAGGCACTGTTGGTGATGGTTTGTTCTATGCAGCAAACTCAAATTTGATTCTTCAGGCCTTCACTGATGCAGATTGGGCTGGTGACAGGGACTCAAGACGATCAACCTCTGGTTATTGCATGTTCCTTGGAGACTCATTAATTTCTTGGAAATCAAAGAAACAACAGGTAGCTTCTCATTCCTCTGCTGAATCTGAGTACAGAGCAATGGAATTTGCTGTGAGAGAGGTTGCTTAGTTAGTGAATTTGTTAGCAGAGTTTCAGGCGCCACAAGAAAAACCGGTAGCCTTCTTTTGTGACTCTACTGCTGCAATTCATATAGCTAATAATGCAGTCTTCCATGAAAGGACAAAACACGTCGAGTTGGACTGTCACATTGTACGAGACAGGATTGTTAGTGGCTTGATCAAGACTCTCCATGTCAAGACTCATATGCAGTTGGCAGATGTATTCACAAAGGCCTTGTTTCCAGGTCATTTCAGGTCTCTCATTGGCAAGATGGCAATTGAATCAATATACTTGCCATCTTGAGGGGGAGTAATAGAGTATCGGGTTAAGTAAACCAATACAGTCATGTACCGGTACAGTATAAACCGAGATTAAACATTTCAGTATAAATACTTGTATTGTACATGTAGAAACATTTAATCGAATACAGAGAATTTTACAAAAAGATCTGTAACAAACTCTTTCTTCTAAGAGCTTTGTACGGTCTATTTTGCTTAATGTAAATGAAAGCATCAAAAACCCATTACTACAATAACAAAATTAATGTTTAAAGTCAACCCAATGACCAACAACAACAAAATTTAAACTGTCGGAAAATCTTTTTAATAGTAACGGTAAAAAAAATTTAGATCAAATAACCATTCAGAAACATCCACAAATCATTGATGCAAATTTTTTAATTTACTTCATGTAAATTTCGAAATTTGTAAATGTATATAATTAGTCATTTATATAATATATTATTGAAATTTCGTAGTTTAAGTCGGGGGAAAAATGTGTATCAATTTTTTAAAACTTTGACTATCTTGATTCTTGAAAACGTCTAAACACAACGTATGTCATATATTACATGTGTTAAGTATCATAAGATACATGATATGTCTTTTAAGTTTTGTAACTAAATCCAGGGTGGTTTGATAATATATACACAAAATATCAATCTGATGTTTTCTTTAGATAATTAGTATAAGTATTATAATATATTTTCTATGCTTAGTCTGGTGTTTGGGAACACGGACATGTATGTCCTTCATATGTACTATAAAGTAATCGATTTGCCTTGAGAGTAAATTTTTACTTTAAAAAAAAAAAAAAAACGAAATTCACAGCAGCAAAATCTCCAAAATAACCCTCAATTTTGCCTTCTCCACTAGACGACCGTGAACTGCCCTAATTTGAAGTGTTAAGTGCGCTACGAAAATTTGGATTTTCAAAATCAATTTGCTCTGGGTGTTAAATTTGAATGAACCTCTCTCTAATCTATTACCAGTGGGAAGCTTTTTGGTAAAATTGATTTTGCGTTGTGTGTTTACTGTAGAGAAGATGGATCTGTTGAGCAGTTTACCAGACGATGTTCGTTGTCATATACTGTCCTTCCTGACCACAAAGGAGGCTGCTTTGACATCACTTCTCTCAAAGAAGTGGCGCAATCTGTTTGCACTTGTCCCTGTTCTTGACTTTGATGACTCTGTGTTTCTTCATCCAGAAGAGAGTAAGCGGGAAAGAGATGAAATCCTTCAGAGCTTCATGGGTTTTGTGGATAGTCTTGTCTTTGCAGGGAAATTCTCCCATTCGTAAGTTCTCCCTCAAGTGTGAAGCTCATGTTTCTCCAGCTCGTGTGAATCGTTGGCTGTGTCAAGTGTTGGAGCGTGGTGTTTCGGACCTTGATCTCACCATCGACTTCCAAGATGATTATTATCTGCCTCAAGAGATGTTCGTCAGTGAGACACTAGTCAATCTGAAGCTAACAACTGAATTTGGTATTCATTGGTGGGCTGGAGCTCAAGGCACTTTCTTACCAATGCTTAAAACTCTTGATATAGTCTCTCGGAGGTTTTTTTGTGGTGATAAGCTTCAGATGCTGCTTCCTTGTTTCCCTGTGCTTGAGGGATTACGATTGTACGGTATGGAGTGGATTGATTCGGATGAAACCGTGTCAAGTGCGACTCTCACTAAGCTCTTTATTACCACCGGCTTTCCTTGTCGCAATCCAAAGAGCGTTTGTTTTGATACTCCAAATCTGCGTTCCTTAATCTACTCTGATGTTGTTGCCAAGGACTATCCATTAGTTAATATGAAAAACTTGTCTGTGGCTCGAATCGTCCGTAGAGCAAGTGACGATCAAATCAGGCGAGTAAGAGGACCAAATACTGGTTTGTTAGCGGATGATGTCGTTCTCCACTTTGGTAATGTGGTGAAGCTCATGAATGGCATACAAAATGTCAAGGAACTTCAATTGTGTCCTGATACTCTCGAGGTCAGTTTTCTGTTTTTGTTCTTTCTGGATCTACTTGTGAAATATTATTAATTGCAACATGTCTAGTTGGGGATTTTTCTTACTTGTTTGTTTTCAGGTGCTTTCTCTATGCTGTGAATCCATGCCGGTCTTCAACAACCTCAAAAAGCTAGCTATTTACAGTGAAGAGGGTCGAGGATGGCAGGCAGTGCCAGTTCTTTTAAGGAATTGTCCACATTTAGAATATCTCTTCTTTGAGGTGGGAATTTAAACTATGAAACTACTTGGCCAAAGCATGCACTTTCACACTTACAAGTCACAGTAACCTTGGTGTCTTGTTTCTGCTTTCAGGGTCTCGTGCACCATGTGACAGATAAATGCGGGGATGCTTGTGACTGCATTTATCGCAAGGACAAAGGCCGCTCACTCGCATCTTGTCCAGTGAAAATGGTAGAGATTAAAGGGTTTGGAGTAACAATGAAAGAGATGAACATGATAGAGCATTTCTTGGACTATTTTCCATGTTTGAAGGAGATGAAGATCTTTACTGAAGAGTATGGTCCTGCACAGCTTGGAAACGACCCTCAAGTGTATGGTCTTATCTTGGACATGATAGAAGAGTACAAGGAGTTATATAGTTGCAATGTCCGGTTCTACTCGACTCACGAGTGAACTGAACAATGAGCTCTTTGAACAAAGCCCCCTCGGAATTTGACTTATCCGATCCTTGTCTTGTTTTTTTATTATCTATGTGTATCTTCTAATTATCAAATCCTGCTGGTAAGCGGTGACACACACTATCGTCAGCTAGGCCAAACTGACTGTCACACCGGTTTTGCTTTATTCCTCGAAACTTTGTGATTGTGTTTTGGTTAATTTCAAGACTCTGAATTACGCATTGACCTAAGGGTTACTGATTTCCATCCTCTGACTCTGTCTGAGTGTGCATTTAACTCTCTTTGCATTTGATTACTTGTTGGCTTCATTAAATTTTACCATATAATATTCTACAATCCTTTAGGTTCGTGATACATATATTATTTATTCTGATTTTATAATAGTTGTAGTTCCAACTATTGAAAATGTATAGTAGTAGTCGATTGACGGTTTGGCTCCAAATTTTGTATTTAATTGAAAAAATAGGCAAGTGAAAATTTGTAGTCTTAAACTCGCAATATCTTTGATGGATCAATTGAAAATGATTTCACAATACAAATTAATCAAGTAGAGAAGAAAACAAACAAACAAAAAAAAAAATTAAAACAAAGAACCGAACTTGTCCAAAACTAAAGATTAACTTAAAAACTTTGATGTTTGATTCTATTGAGTATTGACTAGCTAGTCCAGTTCTCCGGAGCTACATCGGAGTTTTCCCTATTACATAAGTCACATGGACACAAGTGACAAGAGATAGGATACACTGTTTGGTAAAAGAGTTACAAAGATACAGATGCGAAAAAACCACCGGTATCAATTAAAAGAACGCATCACCTTGAGTCCTTTCCGGGGAATAAATAGATGGACCATTTCGCTCTCTCAGGCACGTTCATCATTCACGTGGTTCGGGACCTCAGGTTGGCTATCCAGTGGCATGTACTGTGCCATTATGGCTCTGATCTCTGAGTCCATGTATTGCTGTAAATCAAGGGACATAGCAAGTTCAAAACAATTTCCCCAAGCAATGGATACGGTTCCAAAACATGATATGAGGTTACATAAAACTATGTTTTAACAGACATCTCAGGCAACTAAAACATATAAGATTAATCTTTCGCTTTTACCACAAATAGCAGAAGGTTGAATAAAAAGCTTACCCTCAATCTATATTTGTAAAGGAGGTATGCACCAGCAGCTGCAAGTCCCAATGATAACATAATAAGCCAAACGGCCGCCCATGCTGATTTCCCTTGTGAACCCGACTTGCCTAAATTTCAAACAAAAGAACCGATGCCAGTTGAGAGAAACAGAGGGAACTTGCTTATTCATTTTAATGTAAGTTAAAAAAAATGCAAATATTTATCAAAGTGTAGAAATCAAAGTTCATAAAAACTTACTAATGCAAGTGTCATGGTCTCTCATATAGAGAAGGTCCCCACTACAGGAGCACTCGTAGCTTCCCCAGGTGTTCTTACAGCTACATTCCGGGCACTGACAGGCTTTCTTCTCTTTGCACTCATTAATGTCTAGTGAAGGAAGCATGAAGATACTTAAAGAAAATGTGTATAAAGTAAGACAAGAAAAACGGTAACCCAAGTTTTAACAGAGGTCTAACCTTCACACTTCTTAATACCGTCTCCTTTAAATCCTGGAGGACACTCGCATTTAACACTTTCCTTGTCCTGAAGTCATTACAAGTTAAGACATAAGTATCTTACTATACAATGAGATTGTGCTTGAAAGTGAGTTAAAGTACAGATGAAACACTAACCACACAAGCAGAGAACGCATGTCCATCTCTCTCTTCATGCCAACAACCTCCATTGTTGATTGTGCATCTCCCTGGCCCGCTTGCTGCAATGCAAACACCAAATACATATGAAATGTGATCCAACGGAAGCACAACAACAACAACAAAGGCAAAGAACACAATATCAAAGTCAGCTCAGATTATATTTGCTATGAAAGTTCTTGTGATTATACAACCAAGATTATATTTCAAATTTCACCAGAGACATGTAAAACCAAACATTCATTGTACAATTCACTGACTAGAATTATATGATCTCTTGCCATGCTGTAAGACCACAACATGTTACTTTGTAAGAAACTTGATTAAGATTTTTGCCATTCTCGATTGCTAATGGATAATACAAGTCAACATAATCATAAAAACTATTCAAAAGATGACCCGAGCACTCACGTTCACAGTGGCTGTAACCATCCCCTTTGAATCGCACACCATCAACTATAGGACACACGCATACTTTTCCACGAAATGTATCCTGCAAATTAAGCAGATTAATAGATATAACAGAAATTCTTCCCAGGAATATCACAACGTACCTTGCAAGCAGTTATGTTGGCTGATTTATCTTGCCAGCAACCACCATTGTTATCTAAGCACTCGTTTGTCTCCATATCTGTATAATGCAATAGAAGATTGCAAATTTAAAATTTCACAATAAGTGTTTTAAGTGTGTTCACTGGTGTATCGTTTACATTCAAGCCTTTTATTTGATGACCGACCATTGGGCATGTAATTAAAAATATATATAAAAAGGCAAATTTTAGTCTAAGCGTTTTGAGTATCGGGTGGGTAAGGGTATGTATAACATACCTGTGCTGAGGCATATAGCTGGTTCAGTTGACTCCTCGAAACCAGAGCATAGAGCTTTGAGTACTGCACTCTTCTCCAACTTGCCTGCAGCGAAACAATTATATAACAAGGTAAACTACATGTATTGAAGTCTTAAGTTAATAATGCAAGACAAACCTCGGTACTGTCTGTTGTTGACAACCAAGGTAGGCAATATGGTAACATCACCCCTTGAACCTTTGCCAACCTACATAATATAATATGTCAATACCAAACGGGTTACTTAAAGAACATAACTGTGAGATGCCCAGAGGAAAATTTAGATGTAAGAAGAGTAATTTACTTGGGCATCTTGTTCTTCCTTTAAAACTGGATTGTCCATGTCAGCATCAGGGTCTCCCATACACTTGTCAATTTTTTTACTATCGATTCCTGTAAAGACATACATAGAAAATATGCCCTCATTCTCATGGGAAAGAAAATGTTTTGCTTTTCGTTAATTTCCGAGACCTGTAAGAAAAAACACTCACCAAGAGATTTGATAACAGACTCAGCACAATCTCTGTTGTATTTCTTTTCCTTCATGGGACATCTGATCTGGAAATCAGTGACGTAGTCCCACCAGACCCAGGGTTTGCCGGTTTCATTCGCCACCTTGAAAACACAAAGCTGTCTCAAGTTTTCAACGACCACGTCTTTTCCGTCATATCCTGAGCTGAAGTCCTGTTCTGGATCGGGAGCACAGTATCTTCCCTTGTTGATACACTGAGACTTGCACTGCCGGCTCAACGTGAAAGCGTGAGGGCAATACCAGGTGATGTAATGAGGTCTAAACTGCGTGAACCCGCCTTTCTCAAGAATCTGAGCAGCACCCTTAAAATCCTTGACGAATTCCATCAACATATCACACTTAACCCCGCATTCATCATTGCTGTTGGTCCACAATTCATACTCGACACGGTCATCAGGGTGCGGAACAGCCTCTCTCCAGTCAAGATTCAAGTTGACCATATCCCCACCACTAATCGCTTTCTTCAGCTTTTCACCAAAACCTTTAGTGACAAGAGCAGAAGGTATGGTAATATTCTCAATGTATTTTGCAGACGAAATATCCTCTTCAGGTGTATCCATTGTAATCAAAGGTTCATCAACATTGTCTGCCACAAGAACAGCAGAAGCACCAGCTTTCTGCGCATTCCAAACCTTCAAAGCGAAGAAACAATCTACGCAACAAAAGGTAACCATCTAGAATTAGACTAAAGGTTACATCTTGTTGACTCATAACTAACAAATTGCTAACTAAGAAGATGAAAATCATGAACCCTAGAAGGGAATCGAATCAAATCAAATCAAATCGATTCCAATTGTGAAAATTGAGTAAAAGATTTTGAAGTACCTCCACGATCAACCAAGAGGAAAGTGGGTAAAGCACCAGGCTGAGACTTGAACGAAATCGAGAAATCGCTAAACTCCTTACACGATTTCTGATTCTCTTTGGGATAAACCACCGTACCAGCCATACTTCCACCGTACTGAGGAATCCCAAAGTTGCCAATCGCACTATCATGAGTCCCTTTGATACTCTCCGGAGACGTCACCGACAAACTGTTCTTCTCCACCACGAATCGAGCCTCGCTAAACTGTGACGTCATCAAGAGAGAGAGAAGCAGCCACGGAAGAAAACACAGAAGCTGCTTCATCTTCGAGATCTCCGCCTCAACACCACCAAAAATCTACTCAACGCAAAAAGAATCAAAAATTAAGGAGCAAGCAGATGAAATCGAATCATTCAGAAGAGAATGATTGAATTTGAAATCCTCTTCGTTGGCTCGATGATTCGTAGATTCGTAGGTAAAGAGTTGGGTTAAGTAATCTTGCCGAGAAAATCTGAGTTGTGTTTGTTCAACGGCTTAGATGGGAGTGGAAGACTCTATAGACGACGCATTGTCAAAGTCAAACACATATCGACGACGAAACTCAATTATAAAAATTCTATTGAAACAACGTAAATACAAATAAATATATATATAAAAATTTTACAACAAATAAATAATTTTTTTTTTAACATCCACAACAAATAAATAAATTTTATAATGTAGTAGTTGTGTATGAATCATTTAATTTTCTATAAATCTCAAATATAATTAGAAATTTCTCCTTAAAGTATGGATTTTGTTTTGACATATATTATATGGATTGTATTTATATTTAAAGTATATATAAATCATTTTAAAGTCTCTTTTATTAAAGAAAATAAAGGAATATTATTACGACTATACATAGAATATGGGTTATAATATGTTATCTTGTCTTTCTCAAACTTTGAAAATTTAGATTTAGCAAATTTTTCAATACTATGCAAAAGCAAATCTAGTATTAGTGAGATTATGTGTTCCATCTAATTTGTTTATTTTGTTAAATAATAAGTATAAATTCTTTTTTTTCTGGTGGGAATAAGTATAAATTCATTTAATCGCCTCCATTCAATTTTTTTAAAAAAAAAATCATATGTCTCCAATTAAAGAAACTCCTAGATTTAACCCCATGAATAATCTTAGTTCATTTTTTTTATGGTTTGTAGAATTAGTTTTCTTTTCTCACACTTCTATAGACCTTGCATATAAACCTAAACATGACTAGACTTGGTCTTTGAGTGCATGTTTAGGAATTAGGAGATGCACGAATGAAGTTCAGTTGATTAAGAACTTGCTTTTGAGACAACTATAATCATGTGTTAACAAAGTCAATTATCTTTAAAATTTTGAAATAACATATTTTTATTTATGATTTATATTCTTGTTAAACGGAATAATGTATTTTAATTAAAATAATGTTTTGTCACATGTAAAGAGGCAAAAAGAAAATAAAAGATCTTCATTTCTATCCTCACATGAATTCCATGAATGTATATTGCATTACTTTACACTATTTTTGCAAAATAAAATATACAATAATGTAATTTATATTTAATGCAAGAAACATTTTTTTTTAATGCAAGAAACATGAATATATAAAAGAAAAAGAATACGTTTTCTTTTTCTTGGTCTTACAAAGAAAGAAAAGAATATTAGTTTTTACCAAAAAAAAAAAAAAAAAAAGAATATTAGTCTCCTTCACTGTAACACTTTTTCTTCCAGCAAAAACTGTATCGTATGATCTCTCAGCCCTCAGGTTTAGGTTTGTGAAGGAAAAAGAAAAATCATAGTCACGTGATTACACGAACTATCAATTTTTTTTTAAAAAAACGTACATATTTTTGGGAATATTAGAAACAAGATTTCTAATTTAAAGGTGTATTTAACAAAGGCTTTGGTGACGAATTTTAACTCTCAAGTCTCAACTAATGTTGTTTTTTTAACCCAAAAAAATTAAAAAAAGAGTTGAATCATAGAAATAATATATTTTTTTTTCGGCAATCATAGAAATAATATAACAAATCAATTCTTAAGCTAAATAAATTTAAAAACAGAATTACCAAATACTGAATAAAAAAACAATAAATATATATATATATATATATATATATTTTTGTCAACATTTAGGCCACAATTGGCCGGCCCATTAGCCTAATTCCTACAAATTGTAGGGTCGGGGATTCGATCCCTAGTGTGATGGTGTCTGTCTTCTGTGTACTTGCCACTAGACCAAGATCACTTCACAATAAATATATATATATCGTATATGTGTTTTGGATAACAAAAGTAATTACGAGTATCGGGTTTGGTTTGGTCCCAACTATCGGATATCCAAAGTCCTATCATATATTTTTGTTCATTATCTTTTAGATTACAGTATTATAGTTTCGTCGTGAATATGTGTTTGACTTAAGAGTCTTCAGTCTTCTTCTAGTCGCATCCGAACCGTTGAACAAAACCCAGATTCTATTTTCTCTGTGTTTCTCGGGAAACACTCATCAAGGAAAATTTTCGAATTTCGATCATCATCTCGAAGATGAAGCAGCTTCTGTGTTTTCTTCCATGGCTGCTTCTCTCTCTCTTGATGACGTCACAGTTTTGCGAGGCTCGATTCGTGGTGGAGAAAAACAGTTTGTCTGTGACGTCGCCGGAAAGTATCAAAGGGACTCATGATAGTGCAATTGGCAACTTTGGGATTCCTCAGTACGGTGGAAGTATGGCTGGTACGGTGGTTTATCCCAAAGAGAATCAGAAATCGTGTAAAGCGTTTAGCGATTTCTCGATTTCGTTCAAGTCTCAGCCTGGTGCTTTACCTACTTTCCTCTTAGTTGATCGTGGAGGTACTTTGAAATCTTTACCTCAATTTTCACAATTGGAATCGATTTGATTTGATTTGATTCGATTCCCTCCTAGGGTTCATGATTTAGCAATTTGTTAGTTGAGTCACTTATTGGTTACAAGATGTAACCTTTAGTCTAATTGTAGATGGTTACCTTTTGTTGCGTAGATTGTTTCTTCGCTTTGAAGGTTTGGAATGCACAGAAAGCTGGTGCTTCTGCTGTTCTTGTGGCAGACAATGTTGATGAACCTTTGATTACAATGGATACACCTGAAGAGGATGTTTCATCTGCAAAGTACATTGAGAATATTACCATACCTTCTGCTCTTGTCACTAAAGGTTTTGGTGAAAAGCTGAAGAAAGCCATTAGTGGAGGGGATATGGTCAACTTGAATCTTGACTGGAGAGAGGCTGTTCCGCACCCTGATGACCGTGTCGAGTATGAATTGTGGACCAACAGCAATGATGAGTGCGGGGTTAAGTGTGATATGTTGATGGAATTTGTGAAAGATTTCAAGGGTGCCGCTCAGATTCTTGAGAAAGGCGGGTTCACGCAGTTTAGACCTCATTACATCACCTGGTATTGCCCTCATGCCTTTACATTGAGCAAACAGTGCAAGTCACAGTGTATCAACAAGGGAAGATACTGCGCTCCTGATCCAGAACAAGACTTTAGCTCAGGATACGATGGAAAAGACGTGGTCGTTGAAAACTTGAGACAACTTTGTGTTTTCAAGGTGGCGAATGAAACTGGGAAACCCTGGGTCTGGTGGGATTACGTCACTGATTTCCAGATCAGATGTCCCATGAAAGAAAAGAAATACAACAAGGATTGTGCTGATTCCGTTATCAAATCTCTTGGTAAGTGTTTCTTTTATAGGTCCAAATTAATGAAAAGCATAACAATTTTTTTCCCTCTTAGGGAGAATAATGCATATTTTCTATGCTTTACAGGAATTGATAGTAAAAAACTTGACAAGTGTATGGGAGACCCTGATGCTGACAAGGACAATCCAGTTCTAAAGGAAGAACAAGATGCTCAAGTAAATTACATAGTCTTTCTTACGTCTGAATTTTCCTGTGGGCATCTCACTGTTATGTTCTTTAAAGAACCTGTTTGGGATTGACATATTATGTAGGTTGGCAAGGGCTCAAGGGGTGATGTTACCATATTGCCTACCTTAGTTGTTAACAACAGACAATACCGAGGTTTGTTCTGCAGTGTTCAACTTATGTCTTCAATACATGTAGTTTAGCTTGTTATATAATTGATTCTTTGCAGGCAAGTTGGAGAAGAGTGCAGTACTCAAGGCTCTATGCTCTGGTTTCGAGGAGACGACTGAACCAGCTATATGTCTCAGCACAGGTATATATTGTTAATTTGTTTATGTTAGCGTGTCGGTCTTGACTGAAAGTGGGCATTTCGGCTCGTAACCATACCCTCCTGAATGACTGTTACCTGTATACCCATTGGGGTACGTTTTGGTGTATCCGATCGAGTGAAATTTTGTCGGTTGAAGTATACGAAATTTGGGTCCCCTCAACTATGAGAAAATTGAAATACATGACTCGAGCCATAACCAACCGTAATCTAAATTTGGGTATATTTTTGGGCATTATATAGATATTCGAGCTGCTTGTACTTGTACCCGAACTACCTGATCTTAACTATCCATGGGAGTATAGGTTATCATTTTTACATAGCCAATGCTGAAATACTCAACCTTACTTTTTGAATAGGGTTTCCTGTTTATAATTTTTTTTGTTTTTATGAGCACTTTCCTGTTTATGATTTAAAATTGATTTTAGATGCCCATGATTTATCATCAGATAAATGTTTGGAGTGTATTCTAAACTATAGCAGCGATCACACCTTCTAACACTTCTTGTGAAATTTGAAATTTGCATCTTCTATTTCAATTGACAGATGTGGAGTCCAACGAGTGTTTAGATAACAATGGAGGTTGTTGGCAAGATAAATCAGCCAACATAACTGCTTGCAAGGTATAATGTGAAATTGTTGGCAAAAGTTTCTGTTATATCTATTAATCTGCTCAATTTGCAGGATACTTTTCGTGGAAGAGTATGTGAGTGTCCTCGAGTTGATGGTGTGAAATTCAAGGGGGATGGTTACAGCCACTGTGAACGTGAGTGTTCATATCATCTTTTGATTAGTTTTTATAATTTTTATGAACTTTTATAATTCACAAGAAATCTAAATATTAGTCTAGTTACTTGCAGACCAACATTTTTCTATCTTCTTTTAGCAGCTCTCGTATAACTGTAAACAAAATTTTCTGTCAGTAAATTGTAAACAAAATTTTGTCTATACCTCTCAGAATTTTACATGCTCACATTTTCCTGGTGAAATTCAAAATATAGTGTTAGTTGCATGCTCACGAAAAACTGTGAACGTTTGTGTTCCATCTTTTACGTCAGAGATGGATAATTTTGTGTTCTTTGCCTTTGGTGTGCTTTTGTTGGATGTCACATTTCATACTTAATTGGTGTTTGCATTGCAGCAAGCGGGCCAGGGAGATGCACGATCAACAATGGAGGTTGTTGGCATGAGGAGAGAGATGGACATGCGTTCTCTGCTTGTGTGGTTAGTGTTTCTTCTGCACTTTGGTTACGTTTGAGCACAATCTCACCATATAATAAGAGACTCATGTCTCAACTTGTAATGCCGTCAGGACAAGGACAGTGTTAAGTGCGAGTGTCCTCCTGGATTTAAAGGAGATGGTATTAAAAAGTGTGAAGGTTAGACCCTCTGTTAAACTTGGGATACCGTACTGTTTTCTGCTACTTCTAATCATCTTTTTAAGGATTTTCATGCTTCCTTCATTAGATATTAATGAGTGCAAAGAGAAGAAAGCTTGTCAGTGCCCGGAATGTAGCTGCAAGAACACCTGGGGAAGCTATGAGTGCTCTTGTAGCGGGGACCTTCTCTACATCAGAGATCATGACACTTGCATCAGTGAGTTTTTGTGAACTTGGAAGTCTAAAGTTTGACATACAAATAGTGTTTATTTAAAAAAGTTCTCCCATCTGTTTTTCCAACTGGCATTTGTTCTATTTGTTGAAATTTAGGCAAGACGGGTGCACAAGTGAAATCAGCGTGGGCGGCTGTTTGGCTTATAATGTTATCATTGGGACTTGCGGTTGCTGGTGCATACCTCGTTTACAAATATAGATTGAGGGTAAGCTTTTTATTCATCCTTCAGTTTTTCTTATTTGCGTGTTGGGCCTTTTGCCAAATTTCATTGCTTGTGAAAATTGATTTGAACTTGCTATGTCCCACCTGGTTTTACAGCGATACATGGACTCAGAGATCAGAGCCATAATGGCACAGTACATGCCACTAGACAGCCAACCCGAGGTCCCAAACCACGTGAATGATGAACGCGCCTGAGAGAGCGAGAATCCATCTATTTATTTCTGGAAAGGACTCAAGGTGACACGTTCTTTTAACCGTTGTGGCCTTTGACGCCGGTGTTTATTCTGGCCTCATGTGCCTTTGTATCTTTGTAACTCCTTTAACCAAATAGTGTATTTGCAGAAAAAGAGGTTTGAGAATCTTTAAAATGACTTCATGCATTGTAACTCATGTCTTTTTTTTCACTTGTGTTTTTGTAATAGGGAAACTCTGATGTAGCTTCGGAGAACTAGACAAGAAAGAGTGAATAGATTTAGTTCATGTTGTTGGAATTTGCAAAAAAACTTCTAAATTGTCTAATTTAAAAGAACCTTCATATCTCTCTTTCAAGTTTTGATTTCGTTGACAAGTGGTATCATTAAAAAAAAAAATTGTTTGAAGGTATTTTGAAAAATCGAAAGTGATATATTACCACTTAGCTATAGAAAACTAATACTAATACATAAAATGTTATTTTTTAATTAACGCTAAAATTTTGCAAATAAATATTTTAATATTTTTATATAAGTATAGAAATATTAATCTCCAAATTTTATTTTTTTCTCCACCACTATTTCTAATCTAAACACCAAACTTCTAAATATAGTTCTTCCATATATGTCAAAAAAAAAAAGAAAAAAAGTTCTTCCATCTTGGTGGGCGAATAAACTTACATAAAAAACGTTTAAATTTTTTAGTTGGTGTATCTGATCGAATATGTTCCACTTTTTATGTTTTGCAAGAATCTAGATGCAATTTCACATTAAGTACATTTGCTTAACCAAATAAGTATTTGAATAAACAAACATGTCACCGTTTTGATAATTCTCTCAAACTATAAAAACGTGGCCAACAACCATTTATGTTCACCAGTTTCACCTACCTATTAGCCCCTCTCATAAAAAAAAACTCAATTCCCTTTTTTATTTAACGGTCACATTTTTTCTCATTCCTTAATTATAAAACTTCCAAAAATAGATTCTTTTCGTTTTTTGTTCTATCCAAAATTTTCAATTTCGTTACCCCACCACCGTGATTATGATCGCCGCCGGAGCTAAATCGCTGCTAGGCCTTTCGATTGCTTCTCCTAAAGGGCTTTCTGATAGTAATTCAAGATCTGTTGGTGTTGTTCGTGCTTGTGTTTCTATGGAAGGATCTCAGACTTTGAGTCATACCAAAAATGGCTCTATTCCTGAGCTTAAATCTACTAATGGCCACACCGGTAAATATATCTTTCTTTCGAGATTCGATTGCCCAGAAAAATCCGATTTTTAGCTTTGGTTTGCTAAAAAAGATTCAATTTTTAGTTTTTTTTTTTTTTTTTTTCTTTCTTCATATGTTGTCTCATCTGGGCAGAGATTGAATTTATGGTTTCTTTTGTCTAATTAGGACAAAAACAAGGTCCATTGTCCACGGTCGGAAACTCAACGAACATAAAGTGGCATGAGTGTCCTGTTGAGAAAGTTGATAGACAGAGATTGCTTGATCAGAAAGGTTGTGTTATTTGGGTCACCGGTCTTAGTGGTTCAGGTTCGTGCCTAACAATAAAAATCGTTAGAAACAGCTTCAAGTTTGGTCTATGTCTATGTGAAATTGAATAATATTTTTTTTGAAAAATTTAGGGAAGAGTACTTTGGCTTGTGCTTTGAACCATATGTTGTACCAAAAAGGGAAGCTTTGTTATATTCTTGATGGTGATAATGTAAGGCATGGTTTAAACCGTGATCTTAGCTTTAAAGCTGAGGATCGTGCAGAGAACATTCGTAGAGTCGGTGAGCTTTTTTAACTTGACAACAATTTGCTTTCCTCTTGTTGTTAGCTTTATCTTTTTTGACATTGTGTTGTTAATTTCTTTGTTTAGGAGAGGTTGCTAAGCTTTTTGCGGATTCTGGAATCATCTGCATTGCAAGTTTAATATCTCCTTACAGAACAGACAGGGACGCTTGTCGAAATTTGCTCCCCGAGGGAGATTTTGTTGAGGTATTGACAACAAAGAGTGGGTTTTGTAGTCTCTCTATGGTACTGAAGTTTTCTAGATTTGAGTAAAATTGATTTTGATCAAATAGGTGTTCATGGATGTACCCCTTGAAGTTTGCGAGGCGAGGGATCCTAAGGGTCTTTACAAGCTTGCTCGTGCAGGAAAGATCAAAGGTATTTTATTGAAGTGCGATTGGTATTTTTATAACCTTTTTTATGTTTCAATGCGATCACCAAATGATGCTATAATTTCAAATGTTTCTTCAGGTTTTACCGGGATTGATGACCCTTACGAGCCACCATTGAACTGCGAGGTAAATGTTAATAATACTGTACAAAGAATGGGATGCTGCAAGAACATATCATCCCTTTGGTTTCTTGATCGGGATCCCGAGCTTTTTCGCGTCATTCACTTGTCTTACCTTTTGTTCTGTTTTTTTCATGTCAAGATTTCTCTAGGACGCGAAGGATCAGGAACTTCTCCAATGGAAATGGCTGAAATAATCGTTGGATACTTAGAAAACAAGGGTTATCTTCAGGCATAACATACTTCTAGATACACAAATTTGTTATCCCACGGTCATAGTTCTATTTAACAAGCCAAAGTATAAAATTAAGCAAATCCATGGCTGTGTTTATGGAATCACGAGTTCGAGAAATAAATATAATCTCATAATTCTTGTCTTTTTTCTTTTCTTTTTTTTGTATTTTAACTCTTCGTGTTGTGGCTCTGTATATAATATGAGTGAAAATCCAGTTTAAGCCTACTAAACATTTGTATATGTATTTTACAATATACTTTTTTATGTCGTCATAAAACCGGGATTTTATGGCTTATCCAAATAGGGTGGGAAAACGAAAATTAGGAACGAAATGGTTCTGACTTCTGGTGTTCAATGTAGCGTGTACGTTTTGGGGTCATTGGAGTACTACTTTTCGAGTCAAACACGTTTTTTTGTTTTGTCTTGGCTCAAAATAGATTCATTCTTCTTATGAAAGACCGTAACATCGAAAATGTTTTTCAGTCTCAATGATTGGACCTTAACCAGGTTGGACCACTACTACATTAGCCAGGTCAAACACGTTTTAGAGCTTTTTCTGGAATTTTTTTTTAGTTATTTCAATTAGGAAATTTCTAATAGTTTTTTGGGCCTTAGTTTTCCAAGTGTTAGCAGGGCTTGCACGTATAGCCGGTAAAGGTAATATCTATATGAGCCAACCGGCTTCCCAATTAAATTAAGGGAATGGATCTTGCTTAGAACTACCACTTTGCTCTTGTGAGCTAAATAACCTTTCACAAGCATTGTACCATTGTAATGATTCCCAACAAGTTGTACGAGTTTAAGTTAAATCTAAAAATATGAAAAAATGTGTACTCTGCTCATACTATTAATCAAATTGAGATAAATAAATTTTGATTAAATGAACAAAAACTTATATACGACAGAATTCAGATTATTAACAACAATGTGTCATCAAAAAGCTCGTCCTCATCTAGTTATCAAATTACTATAAAATTGTACCATTAATCTTACCCTAAGTAAATGAATCTTAAGTATCCTAACACTAAAATCATCAATCCAAACTAACCAATGATCCTAAGACCCAAGTTGGAAAACTACCCGGACTTGGTTAACATTGAAATGAGACTAGAAGAATGGCAGAAGGATCATAAATCACAAAATGAAATATGAGATAAGAAAAATGTTTCTAGATTGGAAGAGGGAGATCATCATATTAAAATTTTTTTTTTTTGATAAAGAAAACATGTGTTTTACTCAGATAAACTTTAAATCCAAAAGATTTTGCTATTTAATCAATTTGGAAACTCAGCAATTTATATAGATTCCTTATAATTAAAAAACATAAAAAAATTATCTTATATATACAAGGTTCTCGATAACCAGCTGGTCCTATATATGAGTAAAATGGGTCAGATCATCGACTGACCAGTCCTGGTTCTTGTTGCCTTCAGCTTTTCTCATTGTCACGTCTTTAGGTCTAAATGTGGTCTAAGAGTTTCATTCATATACTATACACAAGATCCAATATATGATCCAAGTCCCAAATGCATGCCTATGAGTATTAAATTCGGATTAAGCATAAAATCCAAAGGACATTAAGCGCCTTAGAGTATTAAATTTGGATTACATCATTTACGTGTATGACGTACACGAATCAAATAATTCAAACAAAAAAGAAATAAAATAAACGAATTCATTATCAAAAAAGATGTCGAACACCAATATATATCGCAAGAATAAAAAAATGTTGGACATTCTTTATCAAAAAAAAAAATAAAAATGTTGGACATAACTCGACATGCAAAAGTAAAATAATACTGGAGTATAAAACGTCAAATTAATGTGACTCTCCATTTCTCGCGAATTATTTATATATAGAGAAAAAATATATAATTAAAAATAATGGAGGTGTCTCTTGAATCATCTGGTCAGTGCATTGAGTTTTAGGTCAAGGCCAATGTCCATCCCGTTGTAAGCAATGGGCGCGTACATCCATAGATCATCAGAGCTCAATAGCTGTAACATATTATTCATTATAAACAATATTTAATCTCTACCTTTAATAAAATATTTATTATGGTTTACATTATGACTTCAAAACATTGAAAAGCTAATGTACCTTAATTTGGAGCTGCAAAAATTTGACGTATTGTACTGCTTCTTCCAACATCGTGCTAATATCGACCTGTCACATATTTAACACATTTAGTTTTCTTAGTAAAGAAACGAAACCTGAGTAAAAATTGATGTGGTCACGTGGTAATTTCTTTTAAATATATTTGCATGAATTTATAACATACCTTTGTTCCATTAGGGACGAGACTTTGCAAAATCCTTAGCCTCTCGTTTATCCTCTCTCTTCTTTTCTGCACCATCATAAAAACGGACATTGTTTTAATTTTCCAGCCTTTCATAATATATATTATTATTATTTACATATAATAGCATAAGAAAGACTCATTAAAATAGAATTTTTATGTATAAATTAATTTACCCTTGCGTAAAGGCTTTGAGGATCTGTGGCAGCGCCACGGCTGGCCCTAGTCTTGCCATTGAGGTTGAGAGCCTTAGAGTCTTCGCCATCTTCTTTGGAGAAACAAGTGTCTCCACCGTTTGATTCATCATCATCCGAACAACAAGTACTCTTTGGTAGCTTAACTTGTTTGGTCTTTCTCTTCCCAGCAGCCTTCTCCGTAGTATGTTCTTCTTCGCCGCTATTCTCATTATCGCCACTCATCTCTATGTTTTTCTGACTCCTTCTTGCCTTGTTGGCTCTCTTATTCTTCTAATTTTATACAAATTTTGTAAGTTAGTATGTGTAATCACCCCGTTATAGATAAAAAAATATTTCTTAGTATATATAATAGAGGTAAACGGATGGAACAATATACTTATTACTAATTCGTTTTGAGTTGGAAGCTAATGATTTGTTAAGAAAATGTGAATATACGACTTACATCATTTGATGTTGCTCCCGACCTCTTTTTGGAACTCTCGCAAGGGTTGAACGATTTTTTATCAGTGGTCGTCGTCAAGGAGACATCAGGCTGCAACATTTTATGGTCCTGGTTCTCTACGAAAGTCTCCAAAGTCATGAGGCTTTTACCAGAGTACTCGGCCACATCACATTCGCTCGTCTCCTCACCCACCAGGTACAAGTTTGTGTTGATCGTCACGTCCTCAATCCCATTGTTGGTTTCTTCTTGCCGTGGCACCATCGCATAGTAACCACTATACCCGGCGCTATAGCTACTGCTCTCCTGGGAGAAGCAAAAGCTGCCAGTCCAGTGAGGGTTCTGGTGGTGGTAGGCTGCGACCGTGGCGGTTGTCTCCGAGGATGAACCACCACATTGTTGATCATAGGAAGTAAGGAGCTGATTCATGAAATCAGCTTCCTCTGTATACATTTCGCCTAGGCCGGTGCTCCATTCTCCCATGGCTTCCATTTTATTTGCTTAATTATAGTTTGAAATATTTTGGAGACTAAATAACTAAGTGACTTTATTGAAGGAATGATTGAGAGAGGAGTTTGATGTGAGTATATATATAGAGGATCATGAGAAGTAATGGATATAATTAATATGTCAACCAATTAAATATTATAATCATCTTTGGAATTAATAAAATTATTTTTGTAACTAGGTCTTGATACCCTTAGATATGAACAGCTAATTATTGAGCTTAAAGAATTTTGTCTTTCTCTTTATCTGTTAAGCATGAGTTAACATATATGTATTTAGTCATTGGTAACTCAATATATACATACATACGTACATTTGTTTTTGGAGGTTGTATAATTGAGTTACCAATGACTAAATACATATAATATATGAAATAAACATGTTTTTCATATTTGATATTAAGTTGAAACCAATAAGAATCAAAGGAATTAGAAGATCAGAACTTATGACCCAAAAAACAAAAATTCAGAACTATACACATATCTCGGGGAGATGAATCCAATTTAAAATGTAACTATTATATTAATATACACTGTTGAAGAAAATAATGAATATAAGAAAGAAGAAATAAATAGGAGAAAATACCACTGTATGCATCAAACCCAAAATCATGTACTTGTACAGATTTTTAAGATATAATTGATGTATAGAAAACTCTGTTTATTTGAGGATTTGACGTTTGAGCAAGTCTACAATAAGAAGAAAAACTCTTAACTAGCTAGTTATATGGTCGTTATGAATCGATTGGTAATCAAGTTTATTTTGGTAAACTAGTGTTTTAGTTTCTTTATTTCATTAATTTCAAGTTTATTTTGGTAAACTAGTGTTTTAATTTCTTTATTTCATTAATTTCAAGTTTTATAACTTTTTGAATGTTTTGAATTTTCTTTCATGACATATGAATATTATTCAACCGCTTTAAACTAAAGGCATTAAGAATACAGTACATGTTTCGTACAATCAATGAAATGATGACTTTGGATCGAACCGGATAACAGGTTTAAACGGAAAATAAAATCTTTGTTTTTCTTTGCTTTGTCACCTCAAGGGATTTGTATTAACATCAATATTTTGAAATTTAGATTGGACAAAGTGGATGAAGGAGTATTCTTTATGTAGTTCATTCCAGCTTCACCTAGATGCTGGATTTTAGTTGAATTGTTAAAACAACTGAAATCTGTCAAAACTAGTGATACGATTCAAAATCAAAACCCGTTTACCAAAAAAAATAGTTATAATTTAGTTAAAATTTTTGATTAAATAGAATTTTTAAGTCAAAAATAAATTTATATAATGTGTGTGTTTAGATTAAATCAAGCTTATTAAATACGTATATCTCGTTCTTTGGTACATTCTAGATTCATCACATATGTTTATATGTTATAGAAATTAGATTTAGCGCAGCCTGAGGAAGCAACTATATCATATAACGGCTTCTTTGTCGCATGGTCTGCGTCAGAATTGCTATATCAAGGATTTGTCTCGATTGATATGTTGTTCTCAATCGTTGACTTCTTCGTTCAATAACTCTTGTTGTTCTTGGTTCAACCTAGCGAACCAATCCTGAAAGCTTCTTTCTTCCCTTCGGACCTTTGCGGCAAATTCCAACAAGTCTTCCATACGCTCCTATGTTTCGAGTAGGTCCCCAAGACCCCGGTAATATGTAGATATATGCTTTGTTTGATCGATGATGTGGGTTTGATAAAAATCTAGGTATTGTATTTTTTTTGCACTTGGTTAGAGAACTAGGTTATATCTGCCATTTAAGAAGCTTCAATCAGTTTAGAGCAGCTTTTGTTTAGCAAACCATTTTTGGGTTATTTTAATCGGTTTTTGACAAGTCAAAAAAAAAAATTTATTTTGATTTTTTTGCTTTGATTTTTTTGCTAAAAAGTTTTTTTTTTTTTTTTGTCAATAAAAAGTATTCTTTTATTAGGATCAGTCACAATTTTTTTAATTCAAATTAATAAATAAACCACCACTTTTAATGAAGTTTCATCCATACGAAATTTGAGTGAAAGTATATATTTTCTAATAGTTCAACTTCTAATGTTTTGAGGGGAGCGAAAATGAGAGATGTGAAGGGGAGAAATGAGAATGGGAGACTCGGTTGTTGAACGTGACAGTTATTGTTGATATTAGTACTTAGTTTATGCATTAATCAAATCGGAACAAAGTGATTAATTAACTAATGACTCATTATAAGCTGACAAAAAAAAGCTAATCAAATTTGATTAGGTTTAAGTCAATGAACGGACGGCTGATCGTGCGCGTGTAAATGCCATAACCCATTCTTATCAAAAATACTCTTTCTTTCTAAGTAATTAAATAATGAGCTGTGTATAAGTAATTAAAAATGGAGAATAACACTTGTTTCTATATACTATAAAAAAAATGGAGAATGACATTGGTTACTATATCGTAAAAATGATGGGACAGATTTGAATGGTAAGAGAATAAGTAGTGACAATCGTCCCATCTTGCAAAAGAATTTGATCTTGCATAATTTTAATTGAAAAAAAAAGGGAATAACCGGTGTTTATTTTTTGGTCAAACGGGTTAACTAAACAAAATTTTATCTTTCCAGTAGCTACAATTTTTAGTGTCTTAAATTACACAATAACTTTTTCCAAAAAAAAATAAAAAATTACACAATAACTAGCTATGATATTCTGGGAAATTGTAAATATGGAACATATATTTAACTAACCGTTAACTATAAACTTATAACAATATGAAGAAAATGAGGATCGAGTAACAACTGATATGTATATAGGCATCGGTTCAAAAAAAAAAAAAAAAATTGTTAAAAAAAATCGGTTCAAAACTTTTTAATATTTTTTTTTTTTAAATGACAAAAATGAAGCACACGGTAGTTATAAAAATTGGATCATCGTCGACAATAACTTTGCTTTTAAATTTTTCGAATTTGTAAATTTTTTATATTATCACTCATGATTTTAGAGATTCATGAACTAAAAAACACGAGAGAGAATTTTAAATCAAAGTAGAAGAATTGTTTGATTTATTAAGGACTTTTGATATAATTGATTCATTGTTGATGTTTATTGAGAGCTAGCGTAAACAATGTTAGCGAAGTATACTTTTCTCTATATACACGTTTAATCTCCACAACTGATAACACAATCATGATAAATTAATCTCTATAACTATCTTTTTTTTTTGTTAAACTCTATAACTACTTGCAAGATCGTAAACAAGAAGATATGCTCGAGTATGGTTGTGCTCTCGACCCTGAGCTCCCCTAATTCTTTACCATATTTCGATTTAAAATTTTTAATTAGTCACCTCTTCATGATTCTTTTGCATTTTGAGAAATTTGTATATATGATTTTCTTTTTGTTAATGAATTTTGCATTACAACAAAATTAAAGATAATAGCTCAACATATCTCTTTGGAATATAAGAGACATCTGATGAGGAATTTGAGAGAACGTATTAATTCATAGCTAGATAGTTTACGTGGTACGTCATAAGCTCATAGGAACTTAATGCAAAAGTGGTTAGAGATTCATGAGTTTTGAGGCATCAAAAGCTTGAGCATTGACACACCATTACTTCATCAGTCACTAAATTTTGGAATTGGCATGAAGAAGTGGTCATACTATGAAATCAAGGGTTATAATTAATGAGAATGTAGAGTTTGACCTAAATAGAATCTGACGTTACACAATTTTGACCAGCGAAGCCTTAACTGATCTTGTCTGCTTACGATATTGTATGCATTGTTTTAAGTGATTCTATTTCATTTTAAAAACAATTGCTTCGGAATATCCGACACACGTGGCACCTTCATCTCCAACCGTATTGCCATCATGAAGGAAAATATGTTTTGAATCATTTTCAAAACAAAGAAAAAGAGAAGAAATCTATGTATAAAATGAATAAAATACCAAATGAATAAGAATATTAAATAGAAAATAGCGTAGATGCTAAATGAAACGACAAAAAGAGGTCGTCTGGCTATTTTAAAGCATAAGGGGGCATCAAATTGACAGCTATCTACCAAATACATAAATTGTACTAGTAATAATCTATATCCATAATAATTCCTATTCTATTTGTAATCATATTTTGTCGTGCGTGCAAGGATTGTCTAGTATACAAGAATTTTCCCAAAAAATTGCAATCACGAGTATAAAAAAGTATCATATATGGTAACCCCTAATTCTCCTCTTAAGATAAAAACAGTTTCTCCGAAGATGCCAAAATTTAATTATATTCTAAGGGAACTTGAAAGAGAATGATTAACTTTCATAGCAAAATAAAAAGAATAGCTTATACAGTATATATAAAAAAAAGCTAGAGAAATAAATGAAAAATAAATAAATAATGCACATTTGTACAGTTGTACTACAAATATAACAATTTGTCTCTACTGTATAGTGAAAAGAGATGGTTGACAAAAAAAAAAGAAATATTATTTTGTTAACAATTATATTGAAAAAGGTCTCATCATTTCATGCATCCTCACACAAGAAAAGGCTTCAACAATATTTCATTTTGCTAAAATATTATACTTAATTATACCATTACAAAATTTTCATTTATTTTAATTAGAAAAAAACCAATTTTTTTCAAACTAAATTTATTTTTATTTGATTTTTTATATTAAATTGAATCATTATATCGTCTTGTTGTGGGTGAAATTGTAACCACCTATTTCTGTATGACGTGTGGACAAAGATTCAGATCAACAAGAATGAAGGCAACTGACAGGATCTCCAAGCTCTCGGGAAAAAGGTCATCACTTCATGCTTTAGCATTTGTTTACAAGCCATCGATCGGAAGGACAATTATCATCCTATCAGCTACTCTATCTAACAACATAGCCTATAAGAGCACCCACAGTGGTGAATGTGTTAGTATGGGTGTAAATAATTTTTTAGTATTATAATTAGAGAGAGAGAAAAGAAAGAGAGAGATAGAAACAAGAAATTTTTTTTCCTTGCCCACACCCGAATGCAACTCTTCTACATGTGGATGTTGTTGAAAAGCCACTTTTTGCATTATTTTTCTATATTAAATTACATACACCCGACGCCTACATGCGCCACTGCGCTTGGTCTAACACTTGAGTGCTACATATGTACTCAAGGAGTAGATGAAGCACGTCATCAACAACTATGTCAACTACCGAAGCCAGAAAAGTAGTTTTTTCCATCACCAACACACGGTAGGGTAATGTGACGAGTCCTAAATGAGTTAAGTCTCCGGTTTAACCTAGGCCAAAGCCACAGATCAAGTATGTTTACAAATACCTCCCTTTCAAAAATAGAAAGAGAGAGTTTGGTCGATGGACCAGGGAACGAAGGTAAATCCATTAAGAGAACTAGTCTCACCACTCCACCAGCCTAGATAATAGATTTCGATCACTTAATTATATTATCCATTTATCCTTACTGAAGCAAAACCAAAATCATCAAAGAATAAACAATGTGAATATCTAATATAAAATTAAATGTAAAATTTTAAGAGTAAATTCTAAATTTCTAAGGCACATAGCACGGAAAATTCTCTATATCTATCTACACGATATTGGTGTATATCCTCGTGACCATGGCCTGTTAGTACTTAGTAGAGGGTTAAAATTATCTTCTCACTTCCTGTTGCCTTGCATCGTTTGGTCCTACCGTCCTAGTTATTGGACCATAAGACTTTAGTTTTCTTTTAGTTATTGAATGGGCTTTAAGCCCGAATCAATATTGAATCAGAACTAGTTCATTTAGTCTTCGTGGGAAAACGGCCAATTCGTGCCTCAACTATTTACAAAGGTGCTAATAGGGGCCTGCACTTTTTTGGTGTGCTAAAACATTCCCCAACTTATCGATTTCCTTTTCTTCATACACAAACTTTTTTCCGTTTGTCCGATACATGCATTGACCGTTTTACCGTTAGTCAAACTCATAACACTGTTAAACGGAGCTGACTCAGCTGCCACCTCAGCTGCCCCGTTGGAACTGTACTCAAAACGACGTCGTTTTTCACATAAGAAAAACAGATTAATTGATTTCGGTCCAATCTCCAATTGTGGGTTAAATACGGTATAATCTAGTTTAACCGGAATAACCAAGTTATTGAATCCAAACCGAGAACCCGCCGTTTAGGGTTTGTATAAATTTGGGTTTTGATTTTTAAGAGAACCTCATAATCGAGAGTTTATGTGTGTAATTCGATAGTTCTTGTGTGTAACTGAAGAGCACTGCACTTGATTCATCAAGTTAATCATCGTAGAACATGAGGTATATATGTGATAAATTTAGTGTTTGTATAAATTTGGGTTTTGATTTTTATATTGATCTACAATTTTTTAATCATTTGGAATATAATATTCGGTGTAATGTAAACTATATTTTCGGTTTTTAATTGTTTAATCGTTGGCAGTGATGATGTCGTTTTCAACATCTATTATGGTGGAAAGTTTGAAACTTTGGAAGACGGTGCTGTGGTTTACAATGGTGGTTGTGGACACGAGCTTCTTACACCGGCAAGATCATTTTTTGATGAATTACCGTTTAGTTTGTATGAGCAGAGATTATGGTACAAATTACCATATGAAGAAATGCGAGAGCTTAAGATATTGTGTAAGGGTAATGAAAATTTTAAGAGGATGTGTTTAACATCTAAGTGGTGTAAAGTGGTTGAGATTTATATAGAGCGTGATGAAGATTATGAAAGGGTAAATGTCGATCAGATGGAGGAAAGAAGAACCGTTGATAGTGTGGAAGGAATAAATGATGTGGAAGGGAGAGATAATAGTTCCGATGAAGGGATAGATGATACTAATGGTGAAGAAAGGGATAAAGACAGAGAAGATGGAAGAGAAGAAGACCATGTGTGCGAAGAGGACGCTCATGATAAAGACAGAGAAGATGGAATAGATGATAACCATGTGTGCGAAGAAGAAGCTCAGGTTGAGGACTTGGTCGCAACATTTGTTGATGAGGAGGATAACGAAGATTACCAACGAACTCCTCTGAGATCAGACTTTGAAGGAACAGAGAACCGGAGATGTGCTTATGATAGATGGAGAAGAGGAAGTGGAGAACTGAAGATTAGACAAGTGTTTGAAAGCGTCAAAGAATTTAGGGATGATGTGCTTGAGTATGCGTTAAAAGGAGGTTGGAATGTACGATTCAGTCGGTGGGGATCAGTGAAGTCTGAGGCTTTGTGTGGTGTCGAGAAGTGCAAATGGAGAGTCTACTGTTCTTACGAGACGTCTGAAGCTCAATGGATGATAAAGACGATGCAAGAGAACCATACTTGTTACACAGATGGTCGATGCAAGATTTTATCACAACAAGTGATTTGTGATATGTTCATTAATGACCTGAGAAATGATCCTCTGCTTAAGCCTATAGAAATGCAAAAGAGAATTCATGAGCGGTACAATGTGGCTCCTACACATGAACAATGCAGGAAAGCGAAGAAAAAAGCATTGAAGCTCATTGAAGAAGAATTCAACGAACAATATGCGAGGATGAAAGACTATAGAGATGAACTTAAAGCGTAAGGATGATGTATTTTTTTGTAATTGATTTTTCATTCTCTTTTATATATATGTGTAACAGTTTGTTTGATTTTCTCAGGACAAACCCACAATCGACTGTGGAGGTTAGGACAAATGTGAAGGAGCATGGGAAAGAAGTCTTTGATAGTTTCTATATGTGTTTTGCCGGGCTGCGTGACACCTGGAAAGACCTCTGTCGACCAATCTTCGGAATAGACGGTTGCTTCCTCAAGTCCAATGTCAAAGGACAGCTCCTGGCAGCCGTTGGGAGAGATGGAAACAATCAGATTTACCCTTTCGCGTGGGCAGTGGTGCAAGTGGAGAACAGCGAGAGCTGGCTGTGGTTCATCCGCCATTTGAAACACGATTTAGGCCTTCAAAATGGCCATGGATTCACTGTCATATCAGACAGGCAGAAGGTATGCGAGTTTATTTATTTTTATTTTTTTTTGTTGTGATAATGGTGATAAAGTGATAAAAATGATCTTGGTGTTTCATCGTTTTGCAGGGATTACTCAAAGCTGTTAACGAAGAATTACCACATATTGAGCATCGAATGTGTGCTAGACATATTTATGGGAATATGAAGAGCGTTTATCCTAAGAAGCCTGACATGAAATCATTATTCTGGGGCGTAGTGGATAGCTTCAATGAGGCTGATTATGAAAAAAACTTGGCGAAAATGAAGGAATATGATCTTGGTGTTTATGAAGCCTTCATGAGTAGGAATCCAAAAAACTACAGTCGAGCTTTCTTTAAGACCACTTCTTGCTGTGAAGATGCGCTAAATAACTTCTCGGAGTCTTACAACAATACTCTAGAAAAGGCGAGAGCAATCCATTGATTCAGAGTTTGGAGACAATGAGAAGACAAGCTATGGTGAGGATAGCACTTAGAAGGAAAAAAAATCAGAAGCACAAGGGCAAGCACAGTTTAAAAGTTGGTCTTATGATCGCAGAAGAAGACAAAGAGGTTAAGAACTTGAGAACAGTCCCTGGACGACCTGGATCGTTTGAAGTGATTGAGCGCGGTCAGGGATACAAGGTTGATATGAAGGAGAAGACATGCAAGTGTAGGAGATGGGATATGACGGGAATTCCATGCCGTCACGCATTGCGTGTTGTCTTTGACAATCCGAGGACTTACAATAGAGAAGAATTGGTCTCTGATTGGTATTTGACCACTACATGGCATCAGCAATATATTGAGTCCATTGGACCGGTGAATGGGATGAAGTTTTGGTCTAAAAATGGACAAACAAGACTTGAGGCACCACCAAGAGAGGTACAAAAGGGTCGGAGAAGAAATCCACAGAGTAGGATGAAGGCTATACATGAGTCACCAACTAAGGGGAAAAAAGTGACTAATCATGGCCGCACGACGCATTGTTACCGGTGTGGTAATCCTGGTCATAACTCACGTAAATGTTCTAACTCGGGTGTCCCTAATAAGCCTAGGCCACCAAAAAAGTCCAAAACGAATCATCCATCCACCGAAGTGGCTGAGTCTCAGGATCTTGGTACTTGGGAAGGTCCTACACCTACTCAGCATAGTCAGCCTGATTTAGGAGAATCAAGTCAGCCTCGTTAAGGAGAATCAAGTCACACTGACTTAGAAGAATGATTAGGTACATGTCGTTTTTGTTTGCTTACTCCATGTATTTTGTTAATGTGATGTTGTTCTGTGGTGTTATGATGTTTATCTTATTTACGTTTTATGATGATAGATGTGTTTGATGATGATAGTTGTGTTTGATGATAATGGTTGTGTTTGATGATTTATTGGTTGATGATGATCGGCTTTAGGATCTTCCTTTTTGAGTGTCTTCCTTTATTTTTTGTCAACATTTGGGCCACAACTGGTCGGCCCATTAGCCTAAATTCTACAATTAAATTGTAGAGTCGGGGACTCGATCCCTGGTGTGATGTGTTTGTCTTCTGTGGACTTTGCCACTAGACCAAGATCACTTCACCGTCTTCCTTTTTGAGTGTTTTGAGTGTTTTTAAGGCTAATAAATTATTTATATATGTTGTTGCAGGTAGACTTACGAACACATGTGGTGGCGAGAAGATGCAAGGGACTAAGTAGTTATTTTTGGTGTTTTGTAGTTTGTTTTTCATTACGGTTATTATTCTGGTGTCTCGAATGCTACTTAAATTTTCAGTTTATTATGGATGAAAGACCTTAGTATTTTACTTGAATTTTCTTTTGCCATTTATTAGTATTTTACTTATCGTGGATGAAAGATCTTAGGAGTTCATGTCATAGCCACATCAAGAAACAACCACCACAATTTATTAATCTAAAATCCAAGTAGGAGAATTCGAAATAAAGAAAAGTTCAAACAAGAATAACAAACCAAACAAGAAGCAAAAACAAAAACAACCGAACAATGCCGTTCATGTTTTCCATCTCCTTCGCAAAGCCATTTACTACTTCTTCATAAGATCTTCTCTCCACTTCTAAAATTTCAATATTTGTCGTCATGTCTTCTATCTCCTCTATCATTGATAAATCAATCCATTTAAACAAATGGTGTTTGTTCTTCCACATGAAAATAACACATTTTATTACTTAGCTGTTACAACACTCTCTCTACTACAAGATCAAACTCTTATAACGAAGATAACTAATGATACTAATGTGGAGATTTTGATCTGCAAGTTTAATGGCAGAGACCAATTTTCTCTTTTGCTTCTTAGTCTTTGAAGGAGGTTTTAAATTAGTTTTATCGCCACATCAAATACCGCTTTTACGTCCTGCAGAATCATCATCATCATTACAAGTCTCTCTTTAAAGATTTGAGCTGCAAAAGATTTTGTCTAAGTGTAAAATGCAACTCAAGCATTATTAATGGTTGGTTAGTTACCTGCTGTGTTTTTGAGCTGCACTCTATATATGCTAATGGTCCTATCTCCTTTCTTAGTTCTTGACCCTAAACAAGAAACAATCTATGAGGTTATCAGTTCATGTTCTCAAATGTATCTAATAGTACTACTAATCAAAAGGAAAAATGTGTGACATATAATATTTACCATTTCGGATCTCAACGGAGAAGCATGACACATTGTCCTGGGTTCTTAGTTGTGCTTGAAGTTCTCATCACAATTTCTTCTCTGCATCTGCAGTCTGCACACATTGGGAAATCCTCTTCCTCTTACACAAACACCACCACTCAAACGTAAACCTGCAATTTTTTACATTTTATATTCGAAATTGGATCTTCTCTGCCGCCATTCCCTCGATTTCGTTCGATCTACAAACCCTATCACTGTTTCCCCAATTCGATTTCGCCCCTCTACCGCAGAAATGAGTTTGGTTTTTTTTTTTCGAGATTTTCTGTCGAAGCTTGAGTTTTGTTTTAACGAGGGGAGACATCGGCTTTGATTGTTCGATTTGAACCGGATTTAATAACTTGGTTATTCCGGTTAAACTAGATTAAACCGTATTTAACCCACAATTGGAGATTGGACCGAAATCAATTAATCTGTTTTTCTTATGTGAAAAACGACGTCGTTTTGAGTACAGTTCCAACGGGGCAGCTGAGGTGGCAGCTGAGTCAGCAGCTGAGTCAGCTCCGTTTAACAGTGTTATGAGTTTGACTAACGGTAAAACGGTCAATGCATGTATCGGACAAACAGAAAAAAGTTTGTGTATGAGAAAAAGGAAATCGATAAGTTGGGGAATGTTTTAGCACACCAAAAAAGTGCATGCCCCTATTAGCACCTTTGTGAATAGTTGAGGCACGAATTGGCCGTTTTCCCCTTCGTGCATTTAGAAAGTCGGCCTATTTACCCATGTGCTATATTCCAGACGTCAATTATACTATTTGTGTCAGTTCATAATAAAACTTCCTAATTTGTGTCAATTCATATATCTACAGTGATGGTGTATAAATTAGGTATTTTTATTTTTATTTCGGAAATTTACCAAACAATTATAAAAAAAAATATTTATAAAGTATTTTTACAAATTCGAGTTAAATAACACAACTTTAAAATATTTACAAATATTATACTCCCTCTGTTCCTAAAAAATTGATGTTCTAGATTTTTCACACATATTAAGACAAAATAAAGTTTTAATTTTTTAATTAGTTTAAAATTACTTTATGAATGGAAAGAGAAAATGTAGACAAGTACTTAGATAACATGTGGCAAAAAGCATAAAGTAAAAAAATCATTTCAGTTTTTTAATCTATAAAATCAATTTTTTAGGAACAAAACTAAAACTCAAAACATCAATTTATTAGGAACAAAGGGAGTAAACTATAACCAAGAAAATTATATTAAAAAAAAATCAGGGCCGAATAATATGAAAATGCCAATCCAACATTAATCATTGCAACGTATAAAGTTCTTTAATTTTTATAAGAACCACCCTAACCAAATCCGTGGGAAGCACGTGACTTTCTTTGGAACTGTGTCCAACACACAAGTCAAAAGTCATTGCTAATCCAAAGAGAAAAAAAGAGAAAAAAAAATTGCTTCGCATGCTAACAGTTAATTAGGAACTTTCTTTTGGTTTTCGAAGATGTTGACTTGACTACCTTTTTTTTTTTTTTTTTTTTTTTGTGCAAAAACTTGACGAATCTCATTTTCATCTAATGAAAACATTAATTAAAGAGAAAAAAATAAAAATCAAAAGAAGAAAAGAGAAAGAGACTCGTGGTGTCAGTTTTGGCGTGCCTAAACCTAAAAAAAAAAGTTATGATAAAATTGGACTATCTTCACCAAATACTTTCCAAATCAAATTTTGAAAAGAAAAAAAAAGAACTTTGGTGTGTAACGTCCCAACCTTCAAGGTTGTAAAATTGTCTCTGTTCTGTCTTAATCTATTTGTGTCAAATTTTTTTTTAAAAAAAGCATATAAATTTTTTTGTGAGACTATTGTGAAATTTTTAGTTATTTTTTGAATTTAAAAGTCTGATTACTTTGAGAAATGGGTTTCTCTGGGTTTTACACGGAGGAACTGTTTTTTTCGTTTTGCTGTTTCACGAAGTTGCTTCAAAGCACATTTGATTTTGAAATCTCACTGGCTTGATTTAGTGGGTTTTGTTAAACCCTAAAACCCCAAAGCAGTCAACTTTGTGTTCTGTAATGAAAATCTCTTGTAAATTTCTCAGATTTAGCTTAATGGGTCAACTTAAAATTTGATCATAGCACCTGCAATTTGCAGTTTTGCTTAATTATTCTTCCATTTCTTTAATTACCATAAAAGGATAATAAAAAAAAAAAAAAGATGCTTCTTGTCTACCGTTGTGATGGTTTACTTGTACTAATACCGAGATGCTGTTTTTATTTTTTAAAAGTTTGCAGGTTCCCAAACTTCTACGGTTGATTAAACTAATACCACAAACATGTGCTTCAAAGTTGGAACTTGAAGACTTGAAGAAACACAACACAGTCACAACACACAGGTTTTAATCCATTTTTTTAATCTCTCATCTTAAGAAGCTGCATTACATTAATTATAATTAATGAATTTACACCAGAAGTGATTAAGTGTTGTGGATCTTGATTCGATTTTGTGCTCTTGAGAGACATTTTCCTACGGTATTGTCCCCTTCGATTGCTTCGTTTCGCCGTGCTTCACGGCCTTTTGCTGGTGTCTAAGGAAGCATTTTGCTTCTCTGATTGATTGAAAAGAGAACCTTTCTTTTTATTTGATTTGATTACTCTACAAGTTAACAATTTAATAAAGAGGAAAGAAAGAAAAGTTTAGTTTTCATCATGTTGTGTTAATCTAATTGGTTTTAGAGTCAGTTTCTCTGCATTTGAAGTTTTGTTTTCTTCCTTTTGGTCCTTCTCTGTGTTTGTGCTTTTAGATCTCCAAGGGAAGAAGTTAAGTTAGTTGCATAAAAGGATCAATCTGGTCCCCACCCTCAGTTCTTGGAACATCCTCACTTTCTTTCTATTTAAGGGAATGGTTTTGGTTTTGGTTAGACTAATTTGGAAGAAGTGGAGGTGTTGTGATCTTTGAGGCTTTTTTTCTTGGTCTTGCAAGTAATTGATCTTTAGCTCTTCAAGAGTTTTTTTTTCCTAGGGGAAGAAGATGAAGTTCATGAAAATTGGTTCGAAGCCAGATTCGTTTAAAACTGATGGGAACAATGTCAGGTAATATCCAATCTTGATCAGGTTTAGCTTATTATTGCAGCTACTGTAATGATATACCATTTTGTTTCTTCTTGTTGTCTGTTTCTAGTTTAATGTTTATTTGTTCTGAAGATTCTCTCATCTTGTAAAAGATCTATGAAATTGAATCTTGATGCGAGAGGTTATGATTCAACGCTTGTCTTGAGAATATAAATGCTTGTACTTTTGGGACTTTCATATCAAAACAGAGTATTTTTATTGATGGTCACTGACTCTAGATGTTGGTTTTATCTCACGCAGGTATGTAGAAAATGAACTGGCTAGTGACATTAGTGTCAATGTTGAGGGATCAAGATTTTGTTTGCATAAGGTATGTTCAATTTGTCTCCAAATTCTTATGCACATCTTGTTTACTTGGGATTGGATCAGTCGTTATACATCTTAACTTGGCAATCTCAGTGTTTAGTTACGCAGAGATGACTTTAACCGGTCCATAGTTCTTACCATTAGTGATTAATCTGTCTGTATTTGATCGGCAATTTCAGTATTAGCATTTTATTGAAGCTGAGTTTGGCTAGAGGTTTGATGATTCTTGTTTATCCTCTGCAGTTTCCTCTTCTTTCTAAGTGTGCATGCCTACAAAAGCTGCTCTCAAGCGCGGAAAAGAACAATGGCGATGAGGTCGATATCTCTGGTATTCCCGGCGGTCCAACTGCATTCGAAACATGCGCGAAGTTCTGTTACGGAATGACAGTAACTCTAAGTGCCTACAACGTTGTGGCTACTAGATGTGCAGCTGAGTATCTAGGAATGCATGAGACGGTTGAGAAAGGTAATCTCATCTACAAGATTGATGTGTTTCTAAGCTCAAGTCTTTTCCGTAGCTGGAAAGACTCCATCATTGTTCTTCAGACCACCAAACCGTTCTTACCACTCTCAGAGGATCTCAAATTGGTTAGCCTTTGCATTGATGCCATAGCCAGTAAGGCCTGCGTCAATGTTTCCCATGTTGAGTGGTCATATACTTACAACAGAAAGAAACTAGCCGAAGAAAACAACGGGGCGGATCCGGTTAAGGCTCGAGATGTTCCACATGATTGGTGGGTGGAGGATTTGTGTGAACTAGAGATTGATTATTACAAAAGGGTTATAATGAACATCAAAACCAAATGCATACTTGGTGGAGAAGTTATTGGAGAAGCTTTGAAAGCTTATGGTTATAGAAGATTATTGGGTTTTAACAAAGGTGTAATGGAGCAAGGAGATTTGTTGAAGCACAAGACAGTCATTGAGACACTTGTTTGGTTGCTGCCTGCTGAGAAAGACAGCGTCTCGTGCGGTTTCTTGCTTAAACTGTTGAAAGCAGTCACAATGGTGAACTCTGGAGAGATGGTTAAGGAACAGCTTGTAAGAAGAATAGGACAGCAACTAGAGGAAGCTTCTGTGGCTGAACTCTTGATAAAATCTCATCAAGGAAGTGAAACATTGTATGATGTGGACTTAGTGCAGAAGATAGTTATGGAGTTCATGAGAAGAGATCAAAACAATGAGATAGAGGTTCAAGAAGATGAAGATGCGTTCGAAGTTCAGGAGGTAAGGAAATTACCCGGGATTTTGTCTGAAGCTTCAAAGCTGATGGTGGCAAAACTTATAGATAGCTACCTTACTGAAATTGCAAAAGATCCTAATCTTTCTGCATCTAAATTCATTGATCTTGCTGAGATTGTTACTAGCATCTCCAGACCGGCACATGATGCACTCTACCGTGCTATTGACATGTATCTGAAGGTACCAAGATCAATCTAATATTCTCTTTTTTTGCATACATTTTGAGAGGCAATCCCAGTTTATATCTTGGTTTCAGTTTGTATGTTTTTCGGTTTTTTCGTGGTTCACATTGCGGTTTGGTTTCCTGATATTGGGTTATAAAACACAGGAACATCCAGGAATCACAAAGGGAGAAAAGAAAAGGATGTGCAAATTGATGGATTGCAGGAAACTATCGGTAGAAGCGTGTATGCACGCTGTGCAAAACGACAGGCTCCCGTTACGTGTAGTGGTCCAAGTACTCTTCTTTGAGCAAGTAAGAGCGGCTGCTTCATCTGGAAGCAGCACACCTGACTTGCCCAAAGGGATGTCAAGGGAACTACGCAGCTGCGGGACCTTTGGTAGCTCAAGATCAGTGCCAACGGTTATGGAAGATGAATGGGAAGCGGTTGCAACGGAAGAGGAGATGAGAGCATTGAAGAGCGAGATAGCGGCGCTGAAGCTTCAGGAGGAGAGTGGGAGAAAGAGCATGGACAGAGCAGGGGTTACGGCGATAAGCAAAGTGAGAAGCTTGATAATGTCAAAGAAGATATTTGGGAAGAAGTTGCAGCTGCAGAGCAAAGGAGGAGGAGAGAAGAACAATGGAGGAGGAGGAGGTGGTGGTGGTGGATCGGATTCATCGGAGAGTCTTGGATCTATGAACGCTGGTGAAGAAACGACCAAAACCTCGACGCCTTCGAGAAACTTGACTAGGAGGGTATCTGTTTCTAGATGAACAAGTTTTTTTACAAAAATGGTTTACTTAAATGGGTTTACTTAGGTTATTTTGACTGCCGTATCAACATCTCGTCAGATTATATGAATCAACTGTAATTTCTTTCACTTTGTTTTTTTGGGTCTGTTGGAAAAGAGAACCTTTATTATAAGAGATACTTACAGATAGACTAGGAAAATGTGAAAATCGCATCTCTGAAAGGATACTACTAAAGATAAGTATGGAGTAATGATGAAGCCACATAATTAGCATAGGAGAATTATTGCATCCTCCAGTGTTGGTATGACAAATACTGAGAATTATGTAATTGATCATCTGAACAAGGTCACTGGTTCACTGCAGGGGGTCCTAAACTTGGCAAATGTCACAT
Source organism: Erysimum cheiranthoides (assembly GCA_011420285.2). NCBI lineage: Eukaryota > Viridiplantae > Streptophyta > Magnoliopsida > Brassicales > Brassicaceae > Erysimum > Erysimum cheiranthoides. Next base: position 19,188,773 of record CM022180.2, read on the forward strand.
GCTTTTGGAAGAGTTATATTTGGTATTGCATCGTCCAAGTGGAAGGCGGTTAAACCGAAGAGCTGACTACCAAGCCAAACCAAACCGAAATTTTGTTCTGTTTTATTCGACATCACGATGGTTTCATTTGTTTATGCTCTGGACAGGAGATGGTGTGTTCTTGTTAATTAAGGTAGTATGAGAACTTTGGGTAATTTCTTTAGAAGTTTCACTTTTCAAAATAAACTCCTAGAAATCATCAAATCAACGCAATTTTGATAAAAGTGAGTAGATGAAAACTAGTTGGTTTTTCAAGTTTTATTTATTTTGAAAACGTAAATTATCAACATAATTAACCAAGTTCCTAAAAAAATGAGTACATATGTCCACTACTTGTATAAAAACAGTGAAAATAACGAGTCAAAAGTCAAAACGTTATTATATTTTACCATCATTATATGCATCGATCTGCATTTTACCAAACAATAGTGAAGCACATTACAAATATAATGTTCAAAATGAAATAAAAAATAAACCCAATTCAAGTAGCAAAAAAATGGATCAATAAGAGATCATATAGGTTGTGGCTACACTGGGATTGCTGGAAAATTGTCTTCTGAAATGCCATCTCCTAACATGTAATGGATCAAAAATTTATCAGGGTTACCATGCTGCATGTAATAGCGACGAGATGTGACAAACCTCCCATCAGGGCAATTCAAAACGTAAGAGCGTCAGTAATTCACAAGATCTTCTTCTCCATTCCCAAGCTGTCATTAAAAGACATAAATTAATAACAAAAACCTAAATAATGATTAAAATGTAACTCTAATGTGTCAAACAAGAAATGATACAGAACACAAATAGACAGAAAAGTATACCTGCTCAACAAAGTAATAATAGTGTGAATTATACTAGTGTCCATCTTGTCGATTACTGAGTTCCATGGGGTACATGAAAAGCCCGGCGGTGGGGGTTCGTTCAAGTGCTGCTCTCAGTGGCAATGTGTCGTTACGCAGGAGATGCAAAACATCATTCTGGTAAAGAGGCCAATGCGCAGAGGCCTGTACAATTTGTGTTCAGTATCATTAAAGTCGTATGAGAAATTTGGGTAATTTCTTTAGAAGTTTCAATTTTCAATATAAATTCCTAAAAATCATCAAATCAACGCGATTTTGATAAAAGTGAGTGGATGAAAATTAGTTAGTTTTTCCAAGTTTTATATGTTTTGAAAACGTAAATTATCAACATATTTAACCAATTTCCTAAAAAAATGAGTACAAATGTCCACTACTTGTATCATGCATATGAAACATTTGAATGGGGCCTCACATTTAGAAAGTCCCACTTAATTTTTAGTTAAGTATAATCTCGTAGGTAAAATTTATTTGATTTTTATTTGTATTTTTGTTTATTTTCTTGTTTTTTTTTTGATTTCGATGTGTAAGTTTTTTTTTTATGCAAAAATTTGATTATATAATTATTTTTTCTGATTTGCTTAAACTTTTTTTATTTATTTAATAATTTTCTTATATTACAACAATTAAGATGCTATTCTGCTTGTATAAAAATACGTGAAAATAACGAGTCAAAAGTCAAAACGCAACAAGAGAGATCATCATTCATTACCAATATACCATTGGTTACTAAACGGTGCGTTTAAGGTTACTCGGTGACGCCTCAATCCATGGCGGACAAAGCACCGTCGTCGTCCTCCTCTTCTCCACCGGTAACCTCAATTTCGTCCTCTCTTCATCTTCCGATATTCGTCTGTAACTATTTTCCTTAATCAAAACTCTCGATGCAGGAAGTTGCAGATGAAACACAAGACTGGATACTCGGAGCCGGGTCGGGTTGGGTCGAAGCTCGTACATCTTGCGATCACTTGAATTCTCTCTCTCCCGATTTGCTTCACTTACCAACTCCTGATACTCCTTGTTCAAGGTAATTGTAGACTCTTGATTTGATCCTGCTTTGATGCGAATCTTTACGAAAATTCGAGTTTTTGGAATTTTCTTGTTTCTTCAAGATATTATGTTATTGGAGTATCTTGAAATCATTTAGATTGGTGTATTTGATTGTATCCTGAACAAGTACTCTGTGAAATTCAATTGCATATAGGCCACAAAACAATTTATCAATGAGCATTGAGTCAAGGTCTTTGCACACTACATAACTAGCCTAAGCTAGTTCAAGGCCAAAGATGTATGAATAGGATCAGTATAGGGCAATAGCTTGGTTCAAGGAATTTATCGTCATACCGAGGATACCATTGATAGCTTGCTTCAATACAATGTCCACTTGTGTTATAGGAAGTGTGTTAGTGATTCTGAAATACAAGGAAACAATCTCAAGCACTGTACCAAAGTTCTTGTCATTGTTGTGTTGGTACTTGGTATATTGATGTTTGGCATCATTGTTGTATTGATTAAGTTATCTTACTTTTTAATGTGGATTAGGTGCCAAAACCCGGTAGAGAACTGGTTATGCCTTTGTTGTAAAGAGGTTCTATGCAGCCGTTTTGTGAACAGACATATGCTGATGCATCACCAACAAACTGGTCACTGCCTTGCACTCAGCTATAGGTACATGTTTTGATCTTTTCTTTCTTTGTTATTTTAATGGCTGACTGATGTTTGATGTATGTATGTGGAAGTACAGTGACTTGTCGGTATGGTGCTTCTGCTGTGAAGCGTATCTTGATGCTCAGATCATATTGCAGCTGAGACCAGTTCACCAAGCTGCTTACATTCTTAAATTTGGCGAGTCTCCTCCTTTACCTCAACTTTAAACACTCTTTTTCTTACCTGGTCTCTCTGGAGGTGTTAGGGAAGATAATGTGGTATATTGACTTCTGGTTGTCTTTTCTTGGTTCCATGATGAAAGCCAATGAGATTTATTACGTTAATTATCATCTCACTCAAATTTGGGTGAAAAAATCAATATTTTCGTCGAGGTAGATTATAGTATTTCATAAAATTTAGATGCCCTAAGAAAGGCCAAAACGAAAATTTCTAGTAATTTTTTTTTTTTTTTTGATAATAAGTTTCTAGTAAATTTCCAAAACGCAAATGCCAAATAATCAAGTAAAGTTTTCGAAAATTTACAAAAAGAAAAAAAAAATGATAGGAATAAATAATTTAAGTAAATATAAATACGATATAATTAAAATACTATGTTATAGTTTTATATCTTTGATAATTTAAAAGATAATAACCGTCGAGTGCCCACTTCCCCACAATCATGATCAAACCCCACTTTCTCCTACAAACTCTCAAATCCTCTGTTTTTCACTCATTATGAGCAAATTTATCTTTTCAAGTTTGAGATACATACGAGTAGAAGAGGATACAATGTTTGGTTTTTTGTTTGGATGGAGAAAGACCTCCAAGTGTAAGTGTGTAGTGAAACAGCTTCAATGTCGTCTAAAGCTGCTCAAGAACAAGAAATACGCCATTTCCTCACACTTACGCCATGACATAGCTCAGTTGCTTCGAATTGGTGATCGAGACCGTGCTCTTCGTAGGGCTCAACAACTATACCTTGATGAGAACTTGATGTCTCTCTACCACTTGTTGCTTCACTTCTCCGAGTTCATCATTTCACACCTCTCCTACATTCGGAGACATAGAGACCTTCCTAATGGCATCAATGAAGCTGTTTCAACGCTTGTCTTTGCCTCTGCTAGGTGTGGAGACTTGCCTGAGCTACGAGCCTTGAGGCTTCTTTTTTGTGAGCGTTATGGTCAACACTTTGTGGATACGGCTCTCAAACTTCTGCCTGGTAATTGTGTCAACCCTCAGGTTCGTTATATTTCTCAGTTTCATTTAATATCAAGTTATGTTTCTTCTCAAGTGTTATTTTTTGTTATTATTCAAGCAACATCAAATCTTGTTTCGTCTTGCTTATGGTTCAAGAAAGACTACATCTTTGACCTGTAAAACCTAACAGAGCAAATACACTCAAATGCAGGTCATAGAGAAGCTCTCCATAATCACAGTATCGTATGATGCCAAGTCCAAACTGTTGGGTGAGATAGCAGCAGAGCAAGGCCTCCGTTTAGAAGTTTTGGCGCTCCAATACACTCCCAAATTTCACAAACAGGTGAGTACTCTTTGAATCATTATATATGATCTTATTTGCTTCTTAATGATGTGAGAGTTGCTAGTATGTAATATGATACTTTTTCGTGTGTGTCACAGTGCGCATCACAAGAAGCTAATAGCCAAGAAGAAGTGTATAAGTTTACTCTCACCGATGCGGATATAGAGGAAAAACAAGAACAAGAAAGTCGTAGTAAAGCATCAAGTGATCAAAGAAAAGTATGTGATGATCAGGATGATTGCATAGAGGAAGAAGTGGTGGAAAAAGATCAGAGTGTATTCAGATTCAGAGAGACTGAAGAAGAGACAAAAGAGAGAAAGCGATCAAGGAGAAAATCAAGATCATCATCAAGCAGTCCAATCGCCAAAGATGTGGAATGTTGGAGATACTACTACAAGGGAAAGAGAAGTCGTCAAAAGAAAGAGTGTGGTCAATGTTACCATATAGTGTACAACGTGTTTACAATGTTGCCGGATCAAAAGGAAAATGGAGAAGGAGATCAAAGAAGTTTAAAGGAAGCTAAGCATGTTCATCCTAAGCTTCCCGACTATGATCAGATTGTTGCTCATTTTACTGCTCTTAGGAAACAACAACAGAAACAACAACCAAAACATAAGCGTTCACTATAATTCGTCATTCTTTCACACGAACATTATAAGTACTATGGTCCATTTATTGTTATGTTAGTGATACTTAATGTTTTTCTAACTTTTTTTTTTGTTTTAAACTTCTTATATTTATTACTTTGAAACATAGTTTACAAAGAGATCATACCAAATATTATATTATACAAAGTTATGGAGTAAAATTATCAATATAAAAATAACAATAAAACGATAGAAGTGGAATTTAACTATGATCTTCCTCGAAAAACCTTACTCGCTAACAAATTTACGAATCTGTTATTTTCCTTTTTCGTACTGGAACTCAAGCAGATGCGATAGTTTCTTTAGTCTCGGCAAGTTTCTCTAACATTTATCGGTTCCTCCACTATATGGCATAATTTTGAGAAATTTATTTGTTAATCAATATTTATTTTTTATTTTTTTGTATAAATGTAAAATTTTATTCATCCAAAAAATGTTTTTGCAAGGAATGCAATATTTGTATTTCATCTCTGAGATAACTTCACATTGTCTTCTTTTTTTTCGATCTGGTATTGTATTTTTTATTTATTTTTTCCAGCAAAATATTATTTACTTTTATAAAATAGTTATACAATCAATTTTAATTTTTGTGTAAAAAAGAAAAAGAGAGAGAGAGAGTGAATTGGTAATATCAAATTCATAGGGCATAAAAAGAGAAGCGATTCAGGAAACAGCAAAGGGAAAAATCGGTTCACGGATTTAAATCAATTTCTTCAGCTTTGGTACGTTTCTCTCATCTTCACTCTCCTTCGATCTGAGATTCTGATTATTGAATCTCACAATATCTTCGAACAAAGCTCAGTTTCTTCATCAATTTTGATCTCTATTCTTATTCCAGCACCGAGACCTTAAGCTTTGTTTCGATCTAATCATCTGTGAGCTCTGGCTTATCTATTCTGATCTTGTCGTTTCGCAATGGTGGTCTGTAAATGCAGAAAGGTATGACTGATTTCAAATTCTTGACTGCTATCATTTGATGATCTCTATGAGTCCTTTTTTGCTTTTGTCAAATCAAAGTGTATTCGTGTTCGATTTGACCATAATTTTGACGCATTTTTATTCTGGATTTGTAATTTTAGGGGAAATTATGAATTATTTGGTTGTTTGTAAGATTTGTTCTGTCCATGCGAATGATAATGTTTACATTTCTCTTGGTTTTGATTTTGCCAGGCTACCAAGCTGTATTGCTTTGTTCACAAGGTCCCTGTTTGCGGCGAATGCATTTGCTTCCCGGAGCATCAAACTTGTGTGGTATGTTTGATCTAATCCTATGGTTTTTGTTATTGCGAGCTGATAGTTTTCTAGAGGAATTAGTCATTTGTTTGTTTTGGAACGTGATGACCTTTTAGAAATAGCTAAATTATGTGGAAAATCTTCAACTGTTGGGAACGAGACGCATTTTGGTTTGGTTTAGTTGTTGATTGTTATTTTCGTGCATTTTTTTATGGAAGGGACAGGGACATTGCTGAAAGATGTTCTTTTATCATGTTGTAATCAATAGGTCCGGACTTATTCAGAATGGGTGATAGATGGAGAGTATGACCAGCCAAAGTGTTGTCAATGCCAAGTGACATTTGATGAGGGGGCAGGTCATCAAGTCACTCGGTTGGGTTGTTTGCGTATGTTATCTGACTCTTACCATTGTTGGATTGGATTTTGATTTCTGAATTAATGGAACCTTCTTTACCCTCTATTTGTATCAGATGCTATACATACAAGTTGCTTGGTTTCGCTTATCAAGAGTTTTCCTCCTCATACTGCACCTGCTGGTTACGTGTGCCCATCATGTAGCACCCCTGTAAGCCCTATTTATTCATTTTAATGTAGTTGAAAAAGTTCTTTTGTGTTCTTGTTTCTATCGCATTGTTTTCCTTGTGTGTTGGTATTCGCGGGAGCTTTTTTCGGTGTCTCATATTGATACATGGATTTAGAGAAATAGTTAAGTTGGAGTGATTTCCTGTGTTTCTGTGTAGCAATACTGAGCACTTGATCAGTGTTGTTCTTGGTTTCTGGCCATAGAAGCATGATAAAGACTATTTGCATGTGGAGACCAGGTGTACATTTTTATGAATATTTGGGTGTATTGTTTTGGACCTAACGTTTTAGGCTAAATGTTGTATTCTTTGATTCTTCTGGCAGTAGTATTACATGATTTTCTGGTTTAGCTTCTTCAAGTCAGTAGCAACCCTAGTTTGTAATGTAGCAGATGAAAGCCAAGCAATCAAAATTACGCCTAGAGTCTAGACAGACAAATCCTTGAGAAGTAATTAAAATGATAGATAATTCATATTTTCTTGACGCTTTTCTATCAAATTTCGGATAATTTTAGCTGCTTCCTATGTTCTGGTGTGTAATACTTCACTCTCTGATGTAATATACTGGAGGTAGCTATCTAGATTTTTTGGTTCACAAGTGTTTGAGCTAATAACCATCCCGATTGTATGCCATTCCTTTCTGTCCTTATTTTTTACTTGAAGCACATTTTGTATAGCCTGGTTTTATCTTACTTCGAAGTGTTGCTCTGTTCTTGGGAGAGTGCCATAATATAGTTCTCATATGGTCATTAAATCCAGATATGGCCTCCTAAGATGGTTAAAGATGCAGGATCTCGGCTTCATGCTCTGTTAAGAGAAGTGATTACGCAGGTCAGTTTCATCTTTTAGCTCAGTTGTTTTGCAGATTATCCAACTTTTCTTCTTGAAGTTAAAATCTTAAACGTATTACCTTATCAAGTGTTACCCTCACTTAGATATCTCTCAGTGACAGCATATAATGATCCCAGTGATTTGGCAGTATCCTATTGTTTGTATCGTCACACAGCCTGAAAGGATTACTGGTTTAGTTGGATTTTAATCCTATGTTTCTCTATATGGCAGACTGGTCTGGAGAAGAATTTACTTGGGAACCATCCAGTTTCTCGATCCACTGAATCTCGTAGCCCACCACCTGCATTTGCTTCAGATGCATTAATTAATGTATCATCATCTTCTCATACACATGAAGGGATGAACCTTCCTGATGGTTATTCAGTAGCTGGAAATGGAGAATATTCCAAACCTGCGGTTTCAGAGATAGTTGAGATAGATGTTCCTGCTTCTGCTGGGAATTACATGAAAAGCTCAAGCCTTGGAGTAAGAGATTCTTTTCAAAAAAACTAGTTGCAGTTTCTGTTTTCTCTCTATCGTTTTTCACAAATTTATCTATCTGTTGATGTTGTACATAGCTTGCTGCTGCTGCTGCACGGAAAGGAGTACCCGCTGTGGACAGGCAGAACTCTGAGACTCTATATTATGCGGATGATGAAGACGGGAATCGTAAAAAGTACTCAAGAAGAGGTGGGAGAAAAACCTTATCTTTCTTACCGCTCTTGTCTGAAATAATTTTATGTGTTTTTGCTCTACTACAAGACTTACGCTGAGGATATGCGTCTCTTTTCCTTGTTTTTTTTTTTCTTCCTTAGATGCATGTGTCTGCCTTCCAATAGACGAACTCCACTTTTGTATGAATCAATAGCACTGTGGCAATGACTGAGACTGATTCTTTTTTCCTTTTTCCATGTAAGGTCCTCTTCGTCACAAGTTTCTACGGGCTTTACTACCCTTCTGGTCAAGTGCATTACCAACTCTACCGGTGACTGCACCACCTCGTAAGGATGCAACAAAGTCAGATGATGGTACTGAAGGTCGTGTAAGGCATCAAAGATCATCAAGAATGGATATAAGGAAAATACTAATTCTCATAGCTCTCATGTAAGACCTTTTACAGTGTAACTCTTTCTTCAGCTGCTTTTATTTGTCAAATTGTTTTGTGCAGAATCAGTTAGTATTATCAATTTTGGTCTAAATCTGTGTTTACTGATGTGCAGAGCGTGTATGGCAACAATGGGGATTTTATACTACAGACTTGCACTACAGGCAATTGGTCAAGAAATACCCGATGAGGAGCAGCGATGAGGTATAATATCTTATCAGACAGGGGAATAAAGCTGGCTCAACATATATCATATACATTCCTGGTTTTAACCAAATCAATTTGCCCCTGGTGTAGATCCTTTTGGACGACTAGAACATGTTTTTTACGAGTTGATTTTGAGAATTGTGGGCTGCGGTTGATTTGTCAGAACGTTACATATCCTGTTCTTCGTGTCGGTATCCTTGTTTTGTGGCTGTCTCTGTTTCAATCGACGTTGTAGTTGTAGCTAATGTCTTTGGTAGACGAAAACGCAATTTATGGACGCTTCGATGTTCAACATTTTGTGGGCTGTTGAGTCGTTTCTCTCGTAATCTGGGGTCAAATGAGAGTTAGTATCTGCGTTTTTGCAACCTTGTGGTTTACACAAAGAAGTCTTTACTTGGATTGAAGTATTTTAAATATCTAACTATAATATATGGTTCTAAATCTTTAGATGTTGATTTGAAATCCTTCATGAATTGATTAAGAAGGTAATCATTTTTATTTTGCTCCTTCTATAATACTTTTGGAAAATGCCAAAACGGAAAGGGAGTTTAGTTATTCTTTGAAATCGGCGATCATATAATTTCATAGATTCATAGAAGCTATGCTTTTGAGCACATGATTTAATTTTAATCTTTAAGATATCAAAACTACATTTGAAAAGTCAGTAAAATAGTTTTCTTTTAACAAAAGCAATCAGTAGTATAAAAATTCTCAAAATCTTATTACCAAAAAAAAAAAAAAAAATTCTCAAAATCTCTTCTATAATACTTTTAAAGTCATTTTCATTGCTGAGAACTAATAAACAAATTATAATAAATAGTTTGAAAATATTATTCGATTATATATTTAATTTGTTATAGATTGTTGTAATCTATGTTACAATAGTCATAAAATAAAGATTTACACAATCTATCTTATAGGAAAAATTTTATAAAAATACACAAAGGATTTTTTTATTTTTTTATATTTTAAACTACACGAACTTTTTCAACTCTCAAATTGATTTATGTTGTTGTCATTTATATGTTACTATTCAGTTTTGAACTTGTATGTTATATGTTCTTAACAAAAAATGATTTGAATCCTTCTAACTTTGACTGTTTGACTATACTTTATTATTTTATGGCCTAATAGATATATTTCTTCTCTTTGTTTATTTAGTTTCCAAACCACTTTTATTTTGAATATTTTAACTTGCCTATTGCACACATTACTCCATCTATATATATAGCTTTATGATCCAAACACTTCAACATCAAAATCACAAGCACCTTTACATTAAAAAAAAAAAGAGAATTTGAATTAGATAGAAGGAGTCGTTAAGATTACAAGACATGAAGTTCACTACATTAGTATTGATCGCCCTTGTTTTGTCGTTTCTGGCTCCAACCAAAGCAGCAGAGGAGAAAGTGGCATGCAACCCGACTGAACTTCGAGTATGCATGCCGGCAGTACAACCTGGAAGCCAACCGTCCCCAGCATGTTGCGGAAAACTTAAAGAACAAGTGCCGTGTCTGTGTGGTTACTTAAAAATCCCAGCGTTTAGTCAATATATTTCATCCGGAATAGCTCAAAAAATTTTAACCGCTTGTGGTATACCAATTCCTAAATGTAATTAAATATTTAAATATATAATATAATAATATCAAAATCAAATATTTTATAAATATATATGGTATAATGTTGATCATTTGAAGTTTATTAATATGTCATGGTTTAGCCTCATTTAATTTGTTTTCTTATAGATTAGATAAAAAGAACATAATAACTAATGGTGGACCAAAAAATTAATCATGTTCATAAAATTATTTGATTGTATAAATCTTGATGTCACTCATAAGAATACATCGCGTATCAAAATTCCAATTAACCAAATTACGATACATGTAAATAGTTCGTTTATATTTTGTCACGTATCCAATTGCTCAAACAAAATGTTGAACAGATTGACTAACCAAGAAAGTAAAATCAAACACAAGTTTCTGAAAGAATCCTTGCAAACTTAGCCGCATCCGAAAATTCCCTTCAAGCATTCTCTATAGAGCAATCTTGTCGGATTATGAAGTCTTGATCTCCTAATTTGAGTGGATTCTTGTTTCGCTATTGGAAGTTTCACTTATCTTTGGATTGTCCTTGGTTAGAAAATATGCATGTAAGACGTTTTCATTGTAATTATTAGAATTTCACAAGTTTTCCTTTCATAAAACTTAGTCTCTCAAATTGTACATATCCGCTAGTCTATTTGTAATCTAAGGTTCTAATAAAATTTCTAGAAGACAATTTTTTTTTTTTTTTTTAATAACAAATTTTGCTCGTATACATTCATCCGAACAACATAAATTTAATTAAAAACAAGTCAAGAAATTGAAAGAAAAATTCGCACGTGTGTGTCTATCCAAACAACGAACAGAAAAGAGCGAGTGAGTTACGATGTTCTTATTTCTTCTCTCAAACAGTCAAACCTTGTTTGGTCATCGCACGTACGAAAAAAACACAAAACAGAAGCGAACTCAGATCATAAAATAAACTCTTTTAACAAAAAAGAAAAAAAACAAAAAATCCCTTTAGGGCACAACAAAGCGAAGAAGCACTTCTTCTTCAACCCACAAAAAAAAAAAACAATTTCGCGGCTAAATCAATCGTTTCTACTGGTTCGTACTCACTCTCATGATTCTCTTTCAATCTTCGATTCTATCATTCTGGGTTTTGTTTTCATTCAATTCAATTTTGACTGTTTCTTCGAAAAAGCTTGATACTTTAATAACTTCGGATCTTCCCAATTTCATCTTCGTTTTCGTTGTTTTCAATAGTTTTCGATTGTTTCTTACCTCAATTATGTCCTCAAATCCGATTCTTTCAGACATTTGTGTTTGTTTTCTACTTTCTTAGTTAGTCAATCTGTTCAACATTTTGTTTTGAGCTCAGATTCTATATGAACTTCTTTCTCTCTTACTTCGATCTAAACAATTAATGTATGTGTTTGAATTATGTAATCAAGTGAAAATTTGGGTTTTTAGGTCTTGGAATTGAGAGAACAGACCAATTTTGCTGCAAAATCTTGGATCTTTGGATGAAGCTGGATTTGGAAATTTGGATTTAGTTCAGGTGAAAATTTGTTGTGGAAGATGGGGTCAGATCAATGTTTTTCTCGATTGAATACACTTGAGATTAAAGCCCTAATTTACCAGAAAATCGGGCATCGAAGAGGAGATAGTTACTTTGATCAGCTCGGTAAATTCCTTACCTCGAGGATAAGCAAGTCCGAATTCGATAAGTATTGTATCAAGACGATTGGTAGAGATAACATTTCGCTTCACAACCGTCTTGTACGTTCGATTCTCAAGAATGCAAGTGTTGCTAAATCTCCACCACCGAGATATCCGAAGAAATCCGGAAATGTGAATCAAAGTCAGTCTCTTTATAATGGGGATTCTGCGTTCCCACCTTCGCCGAGGAAATGCAGGTCAAGGAAATTTAGAGACCGGCCTAGTCCGCTTGGTCCGCTTGGGAAGCCTCAAAGTATTACTACTACGAATGATGAGTCAATGTCAAAGGCACGAAGATTTCCAATGGAAGTTGTCTCAGTGGAAGATGGAGAAGAAGTTGAGCAAATGACGGGAAGTCCGAGTGTGCAGAGTAGAAGCCCCTTAACTGCTCCACTTGGTGTTTCTATCAATCTCAAGAGCGGAATCAGAAAGTCTATTTTCAGTTCATACAATGGTATCTGTCAAAGCAGCGGTGAGCTACCGGATACAATAACATTGAGGACTCGGTTGGAGAGGAAACTGGAGATGGAAGGGATAAAGCTATCTATGGACTCTGCTAATCTTCTTAATAGTGGTCTGGATGCATATATGAGAAGGCTGATCGAGCCTTGTTTGAGTTTAGCCAGTTCTCGGGTGAGAGAGATGAACAGTCAACAAAAGCGAGCGGTGTCCAATGTCTCAATGTTGGATTTCCGTGCTGCCATGGAGTTAAACCCTCGGGTTCTTGGAGAGGACTGGCCTATACATCTAGAGAAGATCTGTTGCCGTGCTTCTGAAGAGTAAAGTTGTAGAAAAACGCCGTAATTTAGCCATACACCGGTTTCGATATGAAACCGGTATCATATTTGATTGACAGATTTGTTGGTACCTTCACCTGAGATTCTTTCCTGGAATTTGCGTTGAATTGCCATTACAGAGATACATGAAGAAGCTTAGAATGGAAACAAAGAGGCTTGGGGTTGTACAAGTTCTGATAGATATATATTATATAGTTTAAATACCATTTGTTTAGCAGATATCTTTACTTTTTTTTTTGTATTTTTTTCCTCATGTCTGATGTAACAAATTTTCCATGAAAGCAAAAGAAATTTTTAGCAGTTCCATGACTCTTAAAACCGCAGGAAGTTACATTTCATTGAAGCATAAGAGGAAACAAAACTCATTACTTCGTGAAATAATACATTTCTGACATGTATAGTTCATCCAAGCTCTTACATTTACCAAACTATAACAGAAAAATCTTGAAGAATGCTAACTGGAGTTTGATGCGGCAAAAACTGAGCACAATATAGGGAGGTAATGCTCGAGATAATGTAGAAGATATTTGAGTCTTTCAGCTTGAAATCGGGTCTGGTTTTTCACGGTTTGCCATGTAAGTCATGTAAATTGTCCAGACATACGAGAACGAGTTGCTTACAAGAGGCTGCATGAAAATAAAAAACAAGAGCAGAGTGAGTTAGTGAATCCTGACATAAGCAGCAAGACCAGGAAAAGTAAAATGCTTTGTCTTGACTCTTGAACCACATGTCTAAACACAAGAATTGCGAGTGAAAAGGATCATTAACCAATGTTACCTGTAAATGAACGGGGAAGAATCTGAATGTTATAAAATCACATAAAGGCCAATACATGACACCATTAAACATCGCAGGGAGTAAGTCCCTTTTCAATCTGGCAAGTATATCTGAACCACTTTCCCCTGAACATACAACAGAAAGAAAAATAGCTTAGAATAGCATGGTTTAGTGTAATCAACCCGCTGAGATAATCAAGAAATGAATTCAAGATTTTTCCAATCAAGAAGCAGAGAGACAACTTGTTCTGAAACCTATGTGACTCAGAGTAAACTGAGAGCAAACACTACATTCTGACCGTTTTGTTTATTCAAGAGTGATTTCTTCTAATGTAAATAACCAATCAACTTATCATTCTGACCATTACACATACTAGCCACGAGGAAAACTGATTTAGAGTTGAGTAAAACTGTAATGTCGAGAAACAGTTAACAAAAATTTCATGTAGATAAGATTCAGAGTTGGATGGTATCACAATTATGTGAAGAATTTTCAACTTAACTGAGGCAACAGAAGAACGACAGATAAACGAGTTTGTAAGTTTCTTCCTTTCCTAACACAATCCTGGTCTTAGATATATACAAGAAGCTTACCTTGTAGGGATGCATTCAATGAGAAGAAAATAACAGTCATAGTAGGCCCGTAGATCGTCTGTCCCATGGCCATTTTCTTAAAAGTTGTGATCAAATCTCGTTGGGGAAAGAGTCTTGACATGAAATTGAACCAATAGTGAAGTGTTGGACCTAACACAAATAAACCATATCCAGCCATCCTTGCTGTTCTCACCAAGTCATAAGACTCGGATGAAGTTTTCGCAATTGTCTATATAAAGATCAAAGAAAAAAAATGAACCAACGTCAGCTCTTAGAGCAAGTTTTCACAGCGTGGAAGGCTCAAAAAACCGACACACTACATTAAAATGTAACACTGGCAATAGAACACCTCAAAATTCACATTGAAACAGCTAACTAAATCACCATTTCAAGAAGTGTCACTACTCCAATAAAGAATTCAACTTTACTCACTCACTCCTATTCAAATATATTTAGATCAGAGTGAATTCGAAAAGTTCCCTCTTTTAAGCAACATGGTTCTACATGCATACTAGGATCAATCAAAGACCTAGAAACATCTCCCACATAAATGTCAAAGAGAAGAACCATTTAAAGAGTACAACTTTCACAAAAAAGGCATAATCTTTTAGCAAAAAGTAAACGCATTTTCCAGTAATTGCAATCTAAGATCAAATTGGAGACAAGTCAAAACCCAAAAGTACCTGAGAAGACAAGTCGGCAGCAATGTAAATAAGTGAGGAAGTGACACTTTTGGTCAAAACTGGGCGTGATTTCACCATACCAAGATACCAACCAACGAACCCAACTTTCGAAATCGACGCAGATGAAGAAGAACAGAATCCCAAAGAAGGAGAAGGAGTTGAGACTCCTGTTTCTTTAGCTCTTCCGAGAAGCTGAGGAGACCTGAAATAAGGTCTCGATTGAGCAACTCCGGTCTTACCAAACGGCTCTGTAGCCGCCGCCGCGTTACGCCGTATGAGCCGGGCGGTGTCAGCGGCTACGTTTCTGAACAATGCTCCGCTCATTCTGCTTCCGAGGGTTTTAGGGGTTGCTTGTTGTTTCAGGAAGCTTTTGATGGTGACGTTGATGGATTTTTCCAGTTTCTTCCACTTGAGAAGTTTGGTCTTATTTAGTTGAGAAATATCAAAAATCAAAAGCTGTTCATTTTTAGTCGGTTTAGCTAAACCGTATCTGGACCGACTTACTCAAAATGTCCGGAATGGGCTGATAACGGCTGAAATGGATCACGTTTTGTTTTTAGAATTGTTCTTTCATGTACTAATACTAGTATTAATTTACAAAGTATTCAAAAAAAAATCTAATTTCATCATTTTAAAAATAAATTCTTTTTGTTGTAATCTATATTCTTTTTTTTAAATTAATTACATCTAGAACTGTTCATAATTTTTTATGTATTTTGAGAAAATAACACCACAAGTTTGTTCATGTAGTAAAAAAAAATTAGAGATAAACTTCAATAAAATTTAACAAAAAGAAAACAACATTGAATTCATATTTCGCCAATTTTATACATATATATATATATTTATATATATATAATTTTATATATATATCACCAATTTTATTTCACCATATTCTTCTTGATGGTGTGATACTGTGATTGATCTAACCTCTCAAGCCAATGATTTTGGATTTGGCTCAGATCAAACTCTAGACGTTTTTAGATACTTTGAAAATCAAGGAAGTGGGAATAAAGTGTGAAAGAATTTCTGATGGACAACATAAAGATGGGTTGATGAGACCAACAAACAAGCATCACTCGAGCTTCAGTCTAGACTATCAGAGAACAGCTAGAGTTCAATGTCTAAAAGTTTATTCTCCATACCCTGTAAGTCCCGTAAGTCTTCTTCTGCCTTGATTTCTAAAAGATCATGTCTCTAATATTAACTTTGGTAAGAATCAGGTTGACGTAAGAAAACCGTTTTACTTATGTCCCAGTGCTGCTTTTTAGACAGTTGGCTTACCACCACATGGTAAAGCCATTTTTTTTGCATTTACGTGTGCTTTCAGACAATATTAGATTACTGCTGTGTGGTCGTAATGCTACAAGTTTGTGTTCTTAAAATTGATTGTCCATATATCTTAACACCTTCATGTGACAGATAATCCAGCCCACCAGATAACTTCTATAGAAAAGTCATGAAGACTAGCTAGTGAAATGTTTTTCTTTTAGTCTTTTTAGACAGTTGACTTGTTGACTTAGATGGAAAGAGTCCATTTGATACGTTAAATTGCTTCGTTCTTATAATTCACTCTCCTGCAAAATATGAGAAGGTTCATAAGCTCTTAACCAACAAAAACTTGAAAAAAAAAAGGAAAAAAAAAAACAGAAAAAAAAAAGAGAGAGAGACATGAGATTGTTTCTTTTGCTTTCTTTCTTTGCTTTTATGTTACTTGAAGCACACGGTTTTACAGCTGAAAGTGATAAGCAATCGTTGTTGGAGTTCAAGTCTCAAGTTTCTGAAGATAAAAGAGTTGCCTTGTCCTCATGGAATAACTCATTCCCACTCTGTAACTGGAAGGGGGTTCGATGTGGCAACAAACACAAGAGAGTTACTGGTTTGGATCTCAGGGGATTGCAATTGGGAGGGGTGATATCACCATCTACTGGTAATCTCTCGTTTCTCATATCACTTGATCTATCTAGTAACAGTTTTGGTGGTACCATCCCTGAAGAGGTAGGAAAGTTGTTTAGACTTGAAGTCTTGAATATGTCCTCAAATGTTCTCGGGGGACGAATTCCAGCTAGTCTATCTAACTGCTCTAGATTGTTGCTCCTTTTTTTGAGTGAAAATCATCTTGGAGAAGGTGTTCCTTCAGAACTAGGGTCATTGACTAACCTTGGTACTTTAAATCTTGAGCGAAACAACCTAAAAGGGAAGCTCCCGGTCTCTCTTGGAAACTTGACATCCCTCAAGTATCTTGGCTTTGGGTTTAACAATATAGAAGGAGAGGTTCCAGATAGTATGGCTAGATTGACTCGATTGTTGCGTCTTCATTTAGGATCCAACAGATTTTCAGGTGTTTTTCCTCCATCTATCTACAATTTATCCTCACTTGAGTATTTATACCTCTTTAATAATAGTTTCTCGGGTAGCTTGAGGTCTGATTTCGGGAATCTACTACCAAATCTACAAGAGTTATATATGGGAAGGAATGATCACACAGGAGTCATTCCAACAACACTTTCCAATATCTCGACTCTTCGAGTCTTGACAATAAACCGTAACAATTTGATGGGGAGTATTCCTCTGAGGTTTGGAAAATTACAACATTTGCAACTCCTATATCTTAATGGTAATTCTTTGGGAGGTCAATCTTTTGGAGATCTTGAGTTTCTTGGTTCTTTGACTAACTGCACCCAACTAGAAACTTTATCTGTTGGTATAAATAGGTTGGGGGGTGATCTACCTATCTCCACTGCCAATATGTCCAGGAGCCTCATCAGTTTAGACCTTGCAATTAATCTCATCTCTGGAAGCATTCCTCATGACATCGGGAAACTCATAAACCTACAGGATCTTTCTTTGGAAGATAATTTGTTGACTGGACCACTCCCACCCTCTATTGGTAAGCTTTCAGAATTGGGGCTATTAAGTTTCTACTCAAATAAAATGTCAAGAGAGATACCATCTTCTATAGGTAACATCACTCAGTTAGTATACCTCTATCTTGACAACAATAGTTTTGAAGGAACCATTCCTCCTAGTTTTGGTAACTGTAGTCACTTGCTTCACTTATGGATTTCTAATAATAAGTTGAGTGGGATTATACCTCGGGAAATTATGCAAATCCCAAACCTTGTTAGCTTGATCATAGAAGGTAATTCTTTGATCGGCTCTCTACCAAATGATGTTGGAAGACTACCGTATCTTGTTAACCTAGCAGTTGGGAATAATAACTTATCAGGAAAACTCCCACAAACCTTGGGAAAATGTCTCTCGTTGGAAGTTATTGAACTACAAGGAAATTCTTTTGAGGGAGCTATTCCAGATATAAAAGCGTTGATGGGTGTAAAAAGAGTCGATTTGTCGAACAACAATCTCTCTGGAAGCATACCTGAATATCTTGCCAACTTTCCATCGTTGCAATATCTCAATCTATCCGGTAACAAGTTTGAGGGAAGGATGCCAACAGAAGGAAAATTTCAGAATGCTACTATAGTTTCAGTATTTGGAAACAAAGATTTATGTGGAGGCATCAAGGAATTGCAACTGAAGCCATGCCTCTCGCAAGAACCACCAATGGTGATCACAAAGCATTCCTCTCATCTAAAGAAAGTCGCAATTGGAGTAGGCATGGGCATAGCTTTGCTTTCGTTGTTTGTTATGGCTTCATATTCTCTATATTGGCTCAGAAAAAGAAAGAAGAACCAACAGACCAATAATCCAACTCCTTCGACTTTGGCGGCTATCCATGAAAAGATAAGTTATGGAGATCTCCGAAATGCTACAAATGGCTTTTCTTCGAGCAATTTGATTGGATCAGGCAATTTTGGTACTGTTTTTAAAGCATTACTCCCAACAGAAGACAAGGAGGTTGCAGTTAAAGTTTTAAACCTACAAAGACGTGGTGCCATGAAGAGTTTTATGGCTGAATGTGAATCTTTGAAGGACATAAGGCATCGTAATCTTGTGAAACTATTGACGGCTTGTGCAAGTATTGATTTCCAAGGAAATGAATTCAGAGCTCTCATTTATGAGTTCATGACTAATGGAAGCTTGGATATGTGGTTGCATCCAGAGGAAGTTGAAGAGAGTCGTAGGCCCTCTAGAACTTTGACACTTCTTGAAAGACTTAGCATTTCCATAGACGTGGCTTCTGTTTTGGACTATCTTCATGTTTATTGCCATGAACCCATAGCTCATTGCGATCTCAAGCCAAGCAACATCCTTCTAGACGATGATCTAACCGCCCATGTTAGCGATTTTGGTCTCGCTCGACTTCTCCTCAAATTTGACAAAGAGTCCTTCCTCAACCAACTTAGCTCAGCCGGAGTCAGAGGAACCATCGGCTATGCCGCACCAGGTAAAAAAAAAATATCACACATGCAATTTTCAATTAGTATATTCGTTTTTCATTACAATCTTTGTCGTTGTTTCTGTGAACTATGGTGTAGAATATGGAATCGGAGGACAGCCATCAATACATGGTGATATGTATAGCTTTGGGGTTTTTATTTTGGAAATGTTTACTGGAAAAAGACCAACCAATGAGTTATTTGAGGGGACCTTTACACTACACAACTACGTCAAGTTGGCGTTGCCGAAGCGAGTGTTGGACATTGTAGACGAATCGATTCTTCACTTCGGACTCAGAGTCGGTTTTCCTGTTGTTGAGTGCTTGACGCTTGTTTTGGAGTTGGGACTTAGGTGTTGTGAAGAATCTCCGACGAACCGTTTGGCGGCAAGTGAAGCTGCAAAGGAGTTAATCTCAATTAGAGAGAAATTCTTTAAAACGAAAAGAACAGCCAGACGCTGAAGTGTTTATGGTTTCCTCGACAAACTTTGCATGCATTAATTCCACTTATAGTCTGAGGCCTAATAATACCATCTTTCATAATTTGTGATTTGTGTTTTTTCCTCTGTTTATGCTATTGCTAGACAAGAATAATGAATGTTTGTGTTACAAGCTTTACATTTTTATGGGGCTAATTAATAATATAATATATTATGGGGCTAATTATGGTTTATCTATTGTTGTTGATGAGCACATGTTTCTGTTTTAGTGAACCCACAAAAACAACGCACAACTCGTCAATGCGAGCTCCAGGACTCGAGGAAAGGATAAATCATTGTCTTAAACCCTAATAATTAAGCCCTCGTTTCTCGATCTCTCCGCTTCTTAATTCAAAACTCACCAAAGAAGAAAAACCACAAATATAATGTTGCATTCACTTAACATATTGAAATTAGAAAAAACCACAAATATAATGCTGCATTCACGAACATATTGCTATTGTAACAACTTATAATTTTCAAAAACTATAAAAATTGCGTCTCAATAGGCGGATAACCTCTAAAATAGATCAAATTTTGTTTGTAAAATTTGGAATTTTTGTTTGAGATTATAATATTTAATTAATTTATATAAGTATTAATTTATTAAAAAAATTATTATCATTTATATATTTTTGTAGAATTCATTCACAAAATTTTGTTGCAATTAAAAAAAAAATAATACCAAATTTTTTTCAAGTATTAGAGATAAACTCCCGTAAAAATGCAATTCAAATAAAAACCAAACAACATTTTATCGGACAAACAAAATTAAACTTATGTTTTACTAATTTTCAATAATTAGTGATATGAATGAAACCATACATTTCCATAAAAAAAAAATTAATTTATGATATGAATGAAACCATACATTTACATAAATGTTTTTAAAAATTGTTATTTTATTATCTTCCAATTGTGTTAATTATTACATTTTTTTAGACTTGGAACAAGATAAATTAATTAATTAATAATATTTATTAATTTATAGAAATTTTACTGTATTTGTTAAAATTAGAAAAAATCTACAACCTTTTTTCTATTAGAAGAACAAAAAAGAGTACTTGTCATGAAATTAATCTACTAATTAGGAAAACATGAGTTAGTTAAAATTTACTATTGTTCAAATTGAACTGTAATTATGCTATTGTTAAAAATTGGAGTAATCTAAAACCTATGTAGAAGCAAGTTGGTTTATGTTAAAATCGTAGATGTCATGGTCACTGGTGCTGAAAACTTGACAAACATTCCTCGGCTTCTAATATTCCTTGATGTAAGAATAGTGGTTGTTATTAGCTAGTGTTAATAAATCAGGCTTTAAGTTTCAAGTTTCTTAGATAAACCAAACAACAGTCCTTCTTGATTCTTGATGGTGTGGATTGATCTCGAGCATCACTGATCATAGCTTCAGTCTAGCCTATCAGAGAACCGCTAGAGTTCAATGTCTAAAAGTTTCTAAAGAGTTTGTCTTGTCCTCAACAACTCATTCCGGGACCCTGCGAGTTATTGATCTGGACCTCGGAGGATTATATATAACTGATGGCTAATATGATTGTCTCATGATGCGAGCAATGTACAAGCAGAGGCTGAAGTGTTTTCCATTTCAGCTACAAAGTTTGCAAGCGATAAAAGGGGGCTTATAATTATTATTTTGATAAAAATATCCTCATTCAAGTCAAAATGTGCATGATACAGGGGCTTGTCACAAGTGTAGTTAATTGTTGAACACCATAGACTAATTTTCTGCGCTTTCAGACAATATATAGATGACTACTGTGTGATCGTAATTGTCCAGATTCCAGAACACCATCATGTGACAGATAACCCAGCCATCAGATAATGTCTATAGAAATATCATGAAGACTAGTGAAATGTTTTTTTTTTCTTCTTTTTTTTGGTCTTTTTAGACCGTTGATTTGTTGACTTATTTGGAAAGAGTAAATTTCATATATGAAAAACGTGGTAGTGGGCCAGTTTACGGGTATCCCTATGTTATTTTGATTTTAAGTTGCATTATTATCACTACAAGTTTAAGGGATTATATATACAGTTGACGTAGATGGAAAGATTCCATGGAAATGTTACATTGCTTCGTCCCTTATAATTCACTTTCCTGCAATATATGAGAAGGAGCACAAGCTCTTAAACAATAAAAAAAAAAAAAAAAAAAAGGAAAAAAAAGAGAGAGAAGCATGAGATTGTTTTTGCTTTCTTTCTTTGCTTTTATGTTACTTGAAGCATACGGTTTTACAGCTGAAAGTGATAGGCAATCGTTGTTGGAGTTCAAGTCTCAAGTTTCTGAAGATAAAAGAGTTGTCTTGTCCTCATGGAATAACTCATTCCCACTCTGCAACTGGAAGGGGGTTCGATGTGGCAGCAAACACAAGAGAGTTACTGGTTTGAATCTCACTGGATTGCAATTGGGAGGGGTGATATCACCATCTATTGGTAATCTCTCGTTCCTCATATCACTTGATCTATCTAATAACAGTTTTGGTGGTACTATCCCTGAAGAGGTAGGAAAGTTGTTTAGACTTAAAGAGTTGGTTTTGGCCTCAAATATTCTTAAAGGACGAATTCCAGCTAGTCTCTCTAACTGCTCTAGATTGTTGGAGCTTATTTTGAGTAAAAATCATCTTGGAGAAGGTGTTCCTTTCGAACTAGGGTCATTGACGAAACTTGATGTTTTATATCTTGATCGAAACAACCTGAAAGGGAAGCTCCCGGCCTCTCTTGGAAACTTGACATTCCTCAGATTTCTTGGCTTTGGGTTTAACGATATAGAAGGAGAGGTTCCATATAGTATGGCTAGATTGACTAAATTGCTGCGTCTTCAATTAGCATTCAACAGATTTTCAGGTGTTTTTCCTCCATGTCTCTACAACTTATCCTCACTTGAGTATTTATACCTCGTTGGTAATGATTTCTCGGGTAGCTTGAGGTCTGATTTTGGGATTCTACTACCAAATCTACAAGAGTTAAATATGGGAGGGAATGATCACACAGGAGTCATTCCAACAACACTTTCCAATATCTCGACTCTTCGACGCTTGGCACTAAACCAAAACAATTTGAGAGGGAGTATTCCTCCGAGGTTTGGAACATTACAGCATTTGCAATACCTAGATCTTACTAGTAATTCTTTGGGAGGTCAATCTTTTGGAGATCTTGAGTTTCTTGAGTCTTTGACTAACTGCACCCAACTAGAAACTTTATTGGTTGGTGAAAATAGGTTGGGGGGTCAACTACCTATCTCCACTGCCAATATGTCTAGGAGCCTCATCAATTTAGACCTTGCAAAGAATCTCATCTCTCGAAGCATTCCTCATGACATTGGGAAACTCATAAACCTAAGGGTTCTTGATTTGGGAGATAATTTGTTGACTGGACCACTCCCACCCTCTATTGGTAAGCTTTTAGAACTAGGTGAGTTAAGTTTATATTCAAATAAAATGTCAAGAGAGATACCATCTTCTATAGGTAACATCACTAGGTTAGTACACCTCTATTTGTTCAACAATAGTTTTGAAGGAACCATTCCTCCTAGTCTTGGTAACTGCAGTTACTTGCTTGAGTTGTGGGTTGCTAATAATAAGTTGAGTGGGATTATACCTCGGGAAATTATGCGAATCCCAAACCTTGTTAAGTTAAGCATAGAAGGTAATTCTTTGATCGGCTCTCTTCCAAATGACGTTGGAAGACTATCGTATCTTGTTAAACTAGTAGTTGGGAATAATAACTTATCAGGACAACTCCCACAAACCTTGGGAAAATGTCTCTCGTTGGAAGTTATTGAACTACAAGGAAATTCTTTTGTGGGAGCTATTCCAGATATAAAAGCGTTGATGGGTCTAAAAGAAGTTGATTTGTCGAACAACAATCTCTCTGGAAGCATACCTGGATATCTTGCGAACTTTCCATCGTTGGAATATCTCAATCTATCCGGTAACAAGTTTGAGGGAAAGGTGCCAACAGAAGGAAAATTTCAGAATGCTACTATAGTTTCAGTATTTGGAAACAAAGATTTATGTGGAGGCATCAGGGAATTGAAGCAAAAGCCATGCCTCTCGCAAGCACCACCAATGGTGATAAAGCATTCCTCTCATCTAAAGAAAATCACAATTGGAGTAGGCATAGGCATAGCTTTGCTTTCGTTGTTGGTTATGGTTTCATATTCTCTATGTTGGCTCAGGAAGAGAAAGAAGAACCAACATACCAATAATCCAACTCCTTCGACTTTGGAGGGCTTCCATGAAAAGATAAGTTATGGAGATCTCCGAAATGCTACAAATGCCTTTTCTTCGAGCAATTTAATTGGATCAGGCAGTTTTGGTACTGTTTTTAAAGCGTTGCTCCCGATAGAAGACAAGGAGGTTGCAGTGAAAGTTTTAAACCTACAAAGACGTGGTGCCATGAAGAGTTTTATGGCTGAATGTGAATCCTTGAAGGATATAAGGCATCGTAATCTTGTGAAACTAGTGACGGCTTGTGCAAGTATTGATTTCCAAGGAAATGAATTTAGAGCGCTCATCTATGAGTTCATGACTAATGGAAGCTTGGATATGTGGCTGCACCCAGAGGAAGTTGAAGAGACTCGTAGGCCCTCAAGAACTTTGACACTTCTTGAAAGACTTAGCATTTCCATAGACGTGGCTTCTGTTTTGGACTATCTTCATGTTTATTGCCATGAACCCATAGCTCATTGCGATCTCAAGCCAAGCAACATCCTTCTAGACGATGATCTAACCGCCCATGTTAGCGATTTTGGTCTCGCTCGACTTCTCCTCAAATTTGACAAAGAGTCCTTCCTCAACCAACTTAGCTCGGCCGGAGTCAGAGGAACCATCGGCTATGCCGCACCAGGTAAAAAAAAACTATCACACATGCAATTTTCAATGAGTATATTCGTTTTTCATTACAATATTTGTTGTTGTTTCTGTGAACTATGGTGTAGAGTATGGAATCGGAGGACAGCCATCAATACATGGTGATGTGTATAGCTTTGGGGTTCTTATTTTGGAAATGTTTACTGGAAAACGACCAACCAATGAGTTATTTGAGGGGACCTTTACACTACACAACTACGTCAAGTTGGCGTTGCCAAAGCGAGTGCTGGACATTGTAGACGAATCGATTCTTCACGGCGGTCTCAGAGTCGGTTTTCCTGCTGCTCAGTGCTTGACGCTTGTTTTGGAGTTGGGACTTAGGTGTTGTGAAGAATCTCCAACGAACCGTTTGGCCGCAAGTGAAGCCGCAAAGGAGTTAATCTCAATTAGAGAGAAATTCTTTAAAACGAAAAGAACAACCAGACGCTGAAGTGTTTATGGTTTCCTTGACAAACTTTGCAACAACCCACTTATAAGGCTTAATCTGAGGCCATAATACCATCTTTCATAATTTGTGATTTGTTTTGCTTTCCTCTGTTTTGGCTATGTTATTTATAGACAAGAATAATGAATGTTTGTGTTACAAGCTTTACATTTTTATGGGGCTAATAATAATATATTATGTATTCCAGCAAAGTATGAAGTAGCTATGGTTTATCTATTGTTGTTGAGCGCTTATGTTTCTGTTTTTGTGAACCCACAAAAACAACACACAACTCGTCAATGCGAGCTCAAGGACACAAGGATAGGATAAATCATTGTCTTAAACCTAAACCGTCGTTTCTCTGTCTTTCTGCTTCTTAATCCAAAACTCACCAAAGAAGAAAAACCACAAATATAATGTTGCATTCACTAACATTATATTGCTATTCTAACAACTTAATTTTCAAAAACTATTAAAAATTGTGTCTCAATCATATAAACCGTTTAGAGAACATGGTGCTAAAGGACAAGCTGGTAGATGTGGAAGAAGCAATAGACGAGCTAAAGAAAGCATGGCGGCTCAGAGTTTTCATTTCTAAAAGACTCGGTCATATCTTTGACAATAACCACTAAAAACGTTGTGATTTACTTTTTTAACACGTAAAAGTAATTAGAGATAAGTTAGAACAAGAATTCAACTTTAAATGAAAACAAACAACATTGGATTCATGTTTTTGTAAATTATCTTAACTATATATGCATACATTTACAGAATCATTAATCTATTATATTATTGAAATTCTATACATTTTATCTAAATTTTTTTTTAAAAAATATTTTACTTAATTTGGGATTCACAAAATTTATCATTTTATAGTGTTATTAGATAGTCATATATATTATAAATAAAACAAGAAAAATAGAATCTCAAACTGAAACGCAAACATTAGAAAGCAAGGTCTACATATAATCCACTGAAGCAACAAAAAAAACACAAGTAAACCTTCTTAAGTGCTTTCTTTGCAAAAACCCTAATCTACTAATCTTAATCTAATTAAAGTCTTCCCCAACTTCAAATACTCTTATCCTTCATGGCCCTAACAGCTCAACAAAACATAGGCTATCATTCAAATAAAGTTTCACGGGACTCGATCAAAGGAAGTGAGGACCGATGAGCTTTGCAATCTCCAAGAACCCAACCCGATCTTTGCCTGCGAATATCTTCTTCAGCTTCTCATCACACAGTATTTCTCTCTTGTTTTGTGGATCCTGAAGAACAAAATTAGTCATTTAGTATAACGTTGATGCAAGTAAAACAGCATATAGTATTATAGCAAAGCTGGTTCATTAAACTTGAAGCCTCGAGACATGCCAAGGAAAATAAGAAAGAGCTTTCTATAAGTTTCAGCTACTTGGTTGCTATAGACTTTAGAACTTGCAAACAGCTTCAAGAACACTTAAAATACAACAGAACTAGAATTTCAAGAGCTGATCTTGAAATGTCAATCTTGTTTAATACTTTGAGAACATAAACCAAACAGCAACAGTTTCACCACAAGAAACAGAGATCAAAACAGTAGAAACAAGCAGGCAAAACATTCTCAGGGTCTGAAATAGACGAACTCATTCTTCTTTTAAGTTCAATGAATAATAGGAGACCAGCAGATACTACATCCCAAAGGTAGAACACACACATGTCTAACATAGGCAAAAAGGTTTAAGAACATAGGGCCAGAGAGAATTATATGTCACCTCAAAGGACACACATTGCCAAACATGTAAACGAGACTCAATCAAAGAATCAAAACTGCTTATACAAAAACGTTATAAACATCTACCCCCAAAATCATATCAAGCAACTAGTCACTAATAAGAAAAACAGAGCCAATTATATCAACACTATATTACATCTTCACTCCCACTAAACATATTGTATACCAAAAAAATCACCTCAAAATCTTGAACACTTACATTAGCTAATACTTAATAGACCAACTCAAGATTAGAACTGAAACAACACTACTAACACAACCTGTTAAAGCTTTCTAATCTCAAGGAACAAAATCCTAAGAAAAAAACACTTAAAGTTACAAGAAGACAACTTAATCCAATATCTGTCTTCTTGAATCCAAACCGTTCAATTTTCCTAACAGAAACCCTAAATTTTGACCCTCAAAAAAAAACAAGAAAGCGATACAAAAACCCTAAAAGAAACCAAATTTTGAGTGATCGAGAAAGATTTGGTTTGATATTTACTTGAAGGTCATGTTCTTTGATATAAGCCCAAATACGCTTAAGAGCTTGTGTGCGAGGGATTTCAGGAAGACCAACGATGTCTTGCATCTCAGGAGTCACTGGTCGAGGCTTCATGATACCACGTGGTACTCTCTTATTGGTTGCGGTTGGCTCTGAAGACTCAGTCGCAGATGTTACCGCTCGCACCAAGCGCACTTTAGCCGCCGGGTGAGAGGTAAGCCGGAGAGACGAAGGAGGAGTCGATGCGTTGCGGAACGATGTCGTTTTGATACAGAGGAAGGTGGAGAAGGTTCCAGAAGAAACCGCCATTTTTTTCGGTGCTTGTTTGTCTGTGTGGTGTCGATTTGGGGAAGACGAAAGGGGTTTTGTGTTATCCTTTTGAGTTTTGGTTTTTATGTTTTTTTTTTTGTTTGGGGTTTTGTCTTAATCGAGGAGAAACATTATTTGGGCCTTTATTTTAAAAAATGTAGATATTTGTTAAAAGAAACCTTGGGTTTTGTAAAAAATTACTAAATAACCTGAACATTTTTTTAACGGAAAATTCAAAATTTGAAAATCCGATTTTTGAAATAATTTAAAATGAATGTGTGAAGTTTGATTTCACTTAAAGAAAACATTTAACACTTCCCATGAGTGTAATTGTTTCTTTTGACGGTTTATCTAACTTCTCCGTCCATTAAATTTTAAGTAATGTTAACACTATATTCGAGTGAATTTGTGTGTTTTGACGATCTATCTATTTAAATAATTTTTTTAATTCAAAACGAAAAAATGTGTGAAAAAGCTAAATGGATCCAGAAAAAAAAAATTCACCATAATAAAAACTTCCTGACCAAAAATATTGAAAACAAAAAACAATCAAAATTATCATGAAAAAGTAAATAAAAAGATTTTAACTATTATCATATGAATCCAACAAACCAACGCATTACGACACAATGATTTCATCTCAAAAGAAAATAGCCCTACCTGAACAAATCTTTTTGGAAAAAATCTCAAAAGTAGATCAACATTTAATTAGAAGCTCCTACAATATAAGTTTTCTACAGTTAACTTAGATCAAATCAATGAGCTAACGCAACCATTTAGATCAAATCAATGAGCTAACGCAACCATTTGGGAAACTCATTTGATACTTCTTACTTCACAAAAGAGTAGATAATCAGGTCTTTGATTGCTCTTGAATCCCCTATATATTAATAGAGAAGCATTTTTGACACGTGGCGACATTACAGAGCTCACTGTCTCTATCTCTGTTGCCAAACACTTCTTACTACTACTATCATTATATTTATTAGTCTTAAACCAATAACCAAACACATATTATTATTAAATAAACTTACCAAAATTATTATTTTCTCTTACCTCTAATTTTGTTAACTAAGTTATTTCTCTTAAATTTAGAAATATTTCAAAAAAATTATTAAAAATTTATCTCTCATCTTTTTATGATCATATTTTTAAAAAAAAAATGAATCAATACATAGTATATATAGTAAATAAAATATAGATTACTTTTCACATATGCTGTGATTTGATTTTTTTAAAACGGACATAATTTACTTAATTAGTAAAAAAAAGAGTGAATTTTAATATTTTAATATTTGATTTAACACGCATCCAAAGAATATTTAATATTTTTGAATAAAAAGTAAAAAAAATTTGACAAAAAAAAAGTAAAGAACAAAATTATTTAATCAAAAATAATAAATAATCACTTAAAATGTGAAAAAATTGCATTGTATCATAAAGATCAGCAGGTTACTGAAATTTGAAATCGGAATATATAAACAAGCTTTTGTATCATAAAGATCAACGGGTCATTATGTCTTTGATTCGTTTAATATCTTTTATATATCAATTAGAGTTTTATATTTATATTACAAGCAAAGTTTCAAATCATGAATTTTATAATTTATAAATTTAACATTTGTCCCGCGGTGTACCGCGGATTAATACCTAGTAAGCTTTTTAAATGAGGAAACATAAATTTCGATATTTCCACTGACGAAACCACATGAAATTTCAAAAATAAACCATACTGTATAAGAAACCCATATTTAATGTTGCACAATAGAAATAACGTTTAAGATTGCTCGTTGTCCTCGACGTCTATTGCTTAACGTTTTCCATTCACTCCACTCTTGATCAAAGCGACACTATCACCCTCTTAAGTTACGAGCCGTAATTAACTGTAGTTTATCTTCTTTCAAAATAAATACTACGGTTGAAGAAAATTCTATTTTTCCACTCATTTTAGTCGATTGAGAAGTTCAGTGAATCAAATGCATTATCTTGTCACAAAATCACTATAGCGTGTCTAGCTAGTGGATTTCATAAATAAATTACAGTATATGGTTTTTTTGTTCGGAGAATCTTTATACATTATGTAAGACTGTGAATGAATGGTATTAGACTAGATATGATTATGTGTGTAATTGCTTGATTTTATCAAATTGTTTGAATGCGATTGTGATTTGTTTTGAGTTTTTTTCGCGTATTTCGTTTAATTTAGATTTAAGTTCAACTAATTTAAAATTAAAGAAATAAAAGGGCGTGTGTCGAATGGTGAGTGGGTCAAAATGTCTTATGGCTAGGATTAAGCCAAATTACAAAGGGTTTTGCATGCATCGTTATTTGTCATATTTTCTGTTGTAAATGTAAGTTTTTTAATTGTAGATTTCGGTTTTTCTGTCTTCTTTGTTTTTTCTGTAACCAAAAAAAGTTTATTAATAATTTAGGAACATCAATTTCAAATTGTGGTGGTGGAATGGTCAAGTTTTTATTTTTCTCCTCCAATGTGATGAGTTTAATTTCAAATCTTGCTATTTTTCGTAAAAAACTTTCTTTATTTTTTTAGACAGAAAAAAATATAATTTGGACCGATCCTGACCAAAACCATTCTTCTTTGTTATTTGGAAGGCTCATGGATGTAGACCCTAGCTAGAAAGGTTTAACAATATCAAAAGAGTCGATAATATTACTTTAGGTGATCTAACTTAATCAGACAGAATGATTAGAGTAACCTCGGAAGTCACTAGTCGGGCATGAAAGTCATACACGAAGTAGTTCTCTTATACTTTGATGCACTCCGATGGAAGATTATCCGCCAACCGGACATTTTAAGAAACTATTTAATCCTTTCCTCGCACACATGAAAATGTGCTCCGATTACTATGTAATATCTCGTATCAAAGTAGAAAATGACGTGGAAAGTGATCTTACATAAGCGTTGTTGATCTCAGATTGATCATCGTCGACAAAATGATTTTAAGTGCCATAATAATTTTTAACTCTAATATTGTACGAGAATTAATACCGAGCTACAGTGAAAGGAAGAGAAGAAAAAGAATAGTAATAAATTGTCACCAATAAGAAATGGCTCTAGCCCATTATAATAAAAATGGATGAAATATAGTTGAAAAGTTTTGATTGACAATAACCTAAGAAAACGTTACAAAGGGAAAATAACAGAATATCAAATGAACCTTTCTAGTTTCTATTTTTTTTTGTCAACTGCATGTATTTATTAGCTTAGAAAAGCCAATTTGGCGGAATGTGGTTTACAAGAGTAACACTTTGCGGTAGGACACGAACATTTCGTGCCAACTTGTCCGCCCATACATTCTCGCTTCGTTTGACATAGGATAAAGAAAAAGATGAAAATTTTTCCCTATCAATGGCGATGTCTTCTAGGTAAACTGCGAATGCCGGCCATTCTGTTGGGGAAGACACCATCTTCACCAGGTCAGAGCAGTCAGTCAGAAACGCTACGTGTAGATTCCCAGCGCCAATCATGCACCTCATCGCCCATATCAAAGCCTCCAACTCTGCATGTAAGGGTGACAAACTTCGTCGTCGGTTGGCCGCTCCCATTGTTGTTGCTGAATCAGAGTCAATGCAGTACCATCCATAACCTGCAAAGTTATCCGTGTCCTTCCATGATCCATCCACATAACACCGATGTCCAGTAAAAGTATCTTGCAAAGGATTTGAGCGTAGAAGGGTCCTGTGCTGTTGCACCTGGATATTAGGGGTAATATCCTCCTCCTCCACCTGTGCCTTTTGCCAAGCCAAAAATTCCGAATTTGCCAAACGAACTACGTCGGGAGGCTTCTCATCTAAGTTTTCAAAAATTTTTGCATTTCTAGCCTTCCAAATATACCATAATATCCAGGGATAAGAATCACTGTAATCCTGTTTTGCTTGTCGCCAGAATAAATAGTCCATGTTTGTAAACAGAGATCCCGAAGGAAATTGGGATCCTGATGGTACTTGGGATAGAGCCCAAACCTGTCGTGCAGGGGGACATTCGAAAAGAACATGATTTATCGTTTCTTCTCCACATCCACATCTGGCACAAATTACATCACAGCTAATTCCCCTATTATTGAGATTAACTGAGACCGAGATACAACCAGTGAGTGCCTGCCACATAAAGTGTTGAATTTTTGGAGGACATTTGATCTTCCATACATGTGCCTGCAAAGGGATACAGTCAGGACCGTATGCCAGAGATGAGACCACTGTAAGGTTCGGGAGGCGAACTGTATGATACCCTGATTTAACCGTATATTTGCCATTCTTTGTAAAATGCCAACCAATAGTATCCTGAATCAAATTATATCCTAAAGGTATCGCTGAGATCAAAGCCACATCTGTTGGAACAAATGTAGTTGACAGCTTATCCATGTCCCATGACCTTGTCTGATGGTCAATTAGATGATGAATTTGTAGAGAGGGGTCCATAAAGGATCCGTTACTTTTGGCTGGTCTCGGGAATTGAGCTGGTATCCAGGGGTCCTTCCATACTGAGATGGAATCACCTGTACCAACTCTTTTGATAAGTCCTTTTTGAACCAGAGAGCGCGCCGATATCATACTTCTCCATCCATAAGAAGGGGAGTATGATTTTATTTGTTCCATTGGATTGGAATTCCTATAGTATCGTCCTTTAAAAACTTTAGCAAAGAGAGAATCTGGGACCTCCATAAGTCGCCAAAGTTGTTTCGCCAGAAGAGCCGTGTTAAAGTCGTCCACATTACGAAAACCAAGTCCTCCCAATTGTTTACTTGAACATAGTTTGTCCCAAGCTTTCCAGTGCATTCCTTTAGAATCCCCACTTGTGCTCCACCAAAAATCTGCTACCGCACTTGTAAGTTTTGAGGTAACAGTTTTTGGAAGCCTGAAGCAAGACATGACATAGGTTGGGAGTGCCGCCGCAACCGATTTAATCATGACCTCTTTCCCTCCCTTAGATAAAAATTTTGCCGTCCAACCATTGATCCTGCTTTGTAGTCTGTCCTTGACAAACGAAAATATTTGTGTTTTTGAACCCCCCATACTTTCTGGAAGTCCCAGATAAGATCCCATGCCTCCGATCTTTGAGATCCCTAACACTCCTTTGATCTCTGATTTGATTGTTTCATCCACTTTATGCCCAAATTGGATCAAAGATTTTGCAAAGTTAATCTGTTGACCCGATACCTCCTCATATTGTTTCAAAATTCCTAGGATAGCATCACATTGCTCTTTATTTGCCTTACAGAAAAATAAACTATCATCCGCAAATAAAAGATGTGATATTGGTGGACTTTTATTGGCCACTTTAATTCCGGTGATTAATTTGTCCCTCTCCGCTTTCCGAATATTTGCTATCAATACTTCCGTACATAAAATAAATAGATATGGGGATAAAGGGTCCCCCTGCCGTAGACCACGCTCTGGCAAAATAGCCCCTCTTGGTTGTCCATTAAGAAGAACCTTATATTCCACCGTAGTTACACAACTCATAATCCAAGACGTCCACTTATCACAAAAACCCAGCTTTCGCAGTAGTTTGTCAATGAAGATCCACTCCACCCTATCATATGCTTTACTCATATCCGTCTTAATCGCCAGAAATTTTGACTTGCACGATTGATTGGTGCGAAGTCCGTGGAACATCTCTTGAGCAATTAAAATGTTGTCCGAGATCAATCGTCCTTGTACAAAGGCAGATTGAGTTTCGGAGACAATCCTTGGTAACACCGTTTTAAACCGCTGACAAAGAACCTTAGAGATTACTTTGTATCCCACGTTACATAAGCTAATGGGTCTTAGCTCTGTCATACGGGTTGGCTTCTCAACCTTGGGAATGAGACAAATGTTTGTCATGTTTAACCGGGGATCAAAAGTGCCCTTCTCGAAAAAAGAGTTTACCAATATGACCAAATCTTCTTTGATAGAAGTCCAAGCCGTCTGGTAGAATAAGGCTGTCATTCCATCGGAACCCGGAAATTTATCCGGGTGCATCATAAAAAGTGCTGCCTTGATCTCCTGCTCTGTAGCAGGAGCCGTAAGAAGATCATTTGCGTCTCCTGTTATAACCGTATTGACTTCCGCCAAAGCCTCCTCAAAGCCGTTAGGCTCCGAGGTGGTAAACAGCTCATCGAAATATGATACTGCTATTTTTTGGATATCCTTCTCTTCCGTATACCAATTATTGCTTTTATCAAAGAGGCCAACTATTCTGTTTCGAGCCCGTCTTTTCTAGTTTCTAATGATATTTGTTTTCCGAAAAGCTATTAAAGACACAACCACCAAAATCGTTATTTCGAAGCATTCACCCAAGCCGATAAGTTCGTCATCCATGATTTGCGTCTTCTCTTCATTACAAATCATATGACGCCGCGTGGAAAGGTAACGCTTCTCGGCTCCCATTTATTAAATTGAGTGATGCAGTCTCAAATAGCTAGACTGTGAACATGATGCATGATTCGATGAACTGGTTCAAGACACAATATTGCCAACAAAAAGATCCTTAAAGATCTTGTATAGATAAAAGAACGTGAACCGTAGAGGTTTTCTGCTTACGAACAAAGTTTTCCGAGAAAATCAATCAAGTACGATCAATTAATGACCGACTCTAATAGTTATAGAGACTATCGAAATCAGTCGTGTAATAACAAAGAAAAGAAAAAAATTGACAAATATATTTTGAGGAATGGGAAAACAAAATCTTAACTATTACTGAAGTGAAAGAAAAAAACAAAACTATGCTTAATTTAACAGTGAGAGCAACCTAATCGAGAGATTTAACATCTTAATCCCATGCGTAATTTAGGTTTTGCTTTTTTTTATAATCAGTTCATGTTTTTTTTTTTGGTGGAATATAATCAGTTCATGTTTCGCTTTAGTAATAGTTTTTTTTCCCCTTCGCTTTAGTAATAGTTTTTTTTTTTTTGGACAAATAGTAACAGTTAAGATTTAAGTTTTTCCATTCACTAAATACACGTTTGTCAATATATTTTCTTCTCTTTGTCTTTTGCTGAAAAAAAAGATCATTTGCTGTATTTTTAAATACTTCCAAATTTTAGGCTATACACCTAATTGATTCTACATCTATATATGAAGTGGCAGTAACATTGTGCTGTCTGAAAGAGCACATGAACAATAATAGCCACTAACAAAATAAGAATCCAAAACTCTTCAAATAATTGAAATTAATATTATTCGATCTGTTGAAAAGCATCCATCGAACACACACACAACGCCCACCCGGACCCCACCTTCGACATGCTATCACCCAAAACACTCCATCACTTCCCCCCTTTACTCATATCATAAGGAACAACAAACTTTTTTTGTTTTTTTTTGGGAAAATAATCGATTTCAAATATGGTACAAACTTTGTTTGTAAGGAAATCTTATCTTTTACTCCAATATTTCCTTTAACTCATTATTTGACAACTTTTCTCAACCTTTTTTCTCTTCTTCTATTGACATTTAAAGATTTATTTGGTGTTTTCTATAATTACGTATTCAATGATAAGTTGGACGCGGAACTTAATATTCTAGTGTTTTAGTGGTATATATGATGAGTTGCTATGTACATATATCTGCATTGTTGCTACTTTGATATATGGTGTTCGGATATATGTTGAAATCTTGATATTTGATCAAGATATCTGAACCAATATATAAAAATGATTGAAAGACACCCAAAAAAAAAGTAAATAATAAAGGCAACCAAAAGTAAATAGTAACATTCGTTTCAAAAATTATTTAAAAACTTTTGTTATTACATGTTTGGAATTAGAGTAACTTTAAAGCCTTATATTGATTAATACAACTCATACACATCCCACATCCCATCATAATTTGATGAATGAAGACTCGCCAACGTGTCAACAGATCTAGCACCGCCAACTTCTCACATGGCATCATGGGGTATTATTATTATATATCACTACTAAAACCAACTTCAATACGACGCCATGTATCTGCGTTTTGCTAATAATTCCCACTTTTTCCCTATTTAAATAAATCCTTACACTTTCCTCCTTTTACATTTCCTCACTCACTCACAGAGAAAACAAAGCAAAAAAAAATGGCTCGATCTTTCGCTATCGCTGTGATCTGTATTGTCCTCGTCGCCGGTGTCACTGGTCAAGCTCCGACTTCACCACCAACCGCCACACCAGCACCACCAACTCCAACAACTCCTCCACCAGTAGCTACTCCTCCTCCAGTCTCAGCACCACCACCAGTCACAACTTCTCCTCCTCCAGTCACCACTTCTCCTCCTCCAGCAACTCCTCCTCCAGTCTCTTCTCCTCCTCCTCCCGTTGCTTCTCCTCCTCCAGCCACTCCTCCTCCAGTCGCCTCTCCTCCTCCTCCCGTCGCTTCTCCTCCTCCAGCAACTCCTCCTCCAGTCGCTACTCCTCCTCCAGCTCCTCTAGCTTCTCCTCCTGCTCAAGTTCCAGCTCCAGCACCAACCAAGAAGCCAGATTCTCCTTCTCCATCGCCGTCTTCTAGCCCACCTCTTCCAGCGAGCGACGCTCCTGGACCTAGCACCGGTTCGATCTCTCCTGGTCCTGGCCCTTCAACCGATGTGAACGACCAGGTTCGTAACCTCTTTTCTTCTAGATCTTGTACAATGTGTTTCAGATCTGAGATGTTTTGACTTTGAAACTACTTAGTTAATTTGTCTGAAAATTGTTTAGATCTAAACCGTTGTGATTTAGAAAAATTGAAAACATGATTAGCGCAATTTAGCAAAAGAATGCTAGCTACTCTGCGCCGCGTATCGGATTTGATGATTTTGGTCTGTCTGCCTCGAGATCTTCGAATCCGAGCCGTTGGTGCGTGGGTGCAGTAGTCACGTGACTTTGTCAGTCTACACGTGAATAATTAAATACTTCCACGTGGCAACTTGCTTTTGGACCAAAGTAGATCTAAGTTAGCTTTAGAGTTTAGTAATAAAAAAAAGTCCTAAGCGTGATGGACGGATTGTCTAAAGTCTAAAAGATTACTTTAAAGTTTCGACCCCTAGATTTTAGGATCTTTACAGATGTAAACCCTAGATTAATTAATTTACTTTAAATGTCCCATTTTGAAATCAAGTAGATATGTGCTTCTGTAATCCAATAAATTGAAATGCTGATCTGAAGCCTTATGTTTTGCAGAATGGAGCTAGCAAGATGGTTTCGAGCTTAGTTTTTGGATCTGTTCTCGTCTGGTTTATGATCTAAGCAAGTCTTTTGCGCGGTGTTCTTTGCATTTATTATTATGTCTCGTCTTATGTTTGTTCCACTGTATTGTTTGGGACTGAATTCTTTTGGGATTTATTATCTTTCGGAGAGGATACTACTGAGAGCTTGAGATGGAGATAGCAGGATATTTTGTTTGCAGATACTTTTGTGGCTTCCTTTCTCATTCTATTTGATTATTAGTGTACTACATTCCTTTTCTAGATGTCCATCTTTGTTACATTGCATTGACTTCTTTCTCGATGTGCCATCCAAATGCTAACATATTAAACTAGATCAAACCTTGAAGCTAAGATGAAGAGAATTCAAACAAAAAAAACTATAAAAATGGATTATTCTTGTCAAGCATTATTCAAGTAGTTCTCAGACTTCCATGCTTTGACATATTTTGACAGAAATTTAGAGGATCAAAAAACAACAGACCATGGATCCTTATGAGTCTGAAATCTTAGCCAGGATATTAGTTGGTTTTAAAAACCAAATTAGGAATTTGATATCCACTAGGTCAACAAGCCTACAAGTTTTCTTTGTATTGAAAGAAAGTGTTGAGAAGTTTGCATCTACGGATCTACTGAACAACCAAAGCAAATGTCAAATAATAGAATGATTAAGATTGCGGACAAAGAGAAAAAGAGCACACAAGAAAGAATAGGGAAGGAAGAGGATGATATAGCACAAAGGTGTATGAGTTTAAGACTCCACACAACTTCTTTCACTCTTTTGTCATAGGATGATTGCCGCCTCATTACAAATTTGGGCCACAGGTGGTCTTGACAT
Source organism: Erysimum cheiranthoides (assembly GCA_011420285.2). Classification (NCBI taxonomy): domain Eukaryota; kingdom Viridiplantae; phylum Streptophyta; class Magnoliopsida; order Brassicales; family Brassicaceae; genus Erysimum; species Erysimum cheiranthoides. The sequence continues at coordinate 19,226,269 of CM022180.2, forward strand.
TTGTTCTCTTTAGCACGGTCAAGCGGTGTGTACGAACGGTCTAGTACAAACATGCGTCAATAACTATTGGTTGCAAATAGTTGACGTTAGTTGAATTACTTCTTGGTCGATTACTTGTTGTTAGATTAATTAATTCATGGATAGTTGAATGTTTAGCATTAAAAAAATTATTAGTTTAAGTAAATAAAGAGGATAAACCTTCATTTAATTGTCTAATGAATGTTTATTTGTATTTTCTTTAAGCAAAAACAAACGTTTGATTTTTACGTTTTATTGAATATCAAACAAAAAAAATTCTATTAATAAAATCTTTAGAGAATTGCATTAGAAAACACCATTAAATGATTACACATATTATCAATAAAAACCTATATTGCATTTTTTTTTTTATCATTTGAATAACGAGACTTGTATATACGTTTGGGATCGCAAAAGCCCAAGCCTTATTTTTGTGGCCAGCTCTGTTATTATGGCGATTATGATTATTTTAAGTTACTACCTCACACATTTCAAATGAATTTTCCAAATGACATCCGATCAAGTTCGTAGTAGTGGCAAACCATTGAAAATACTCTATAAAATCATACTATTATTTTACAACTGATCTGACATGGAGAGTTGTTGATAAAATGTGCCATTTGGAGATTAAAACAAACAAATAAATGAGTCGTCATGTGCGAGAAACCGCGTGGAAAGAGGTCTTCAGGAGAGAGACCATCTCGTTCCCCAATTTTGTTCGTCTTTTTATATTATTTTTTTCTCTATATATCTGTCACCAGCCTGTTTCCCTCTTTCTGTTCATTTCTTTTTTTTTTTTTCATTTTCTTCAAATTTCCATTTTCTTTCACATAGTACTTGTTATTCTTGAAAGTATAACAACTGATCCAATTTCTGGTAGGTGTCATATAAATTTATAAGAAAATCATGATTAAACTAGCGATAGACAACTGTATCTACTTGGAATGTATGTTATTCATTTGCATTGTAGTTTAGAAATACAGGTATATTAATTTATAACAAATCAAAAAGTAAATTTCATTTTGTCTTTAGTATGGTTGTGTGAAGTAAATATTTAATTTGACGGATAAAAACATGTTTTCTTTGTGATTGTGATTGTTCTGGTTATTTTTTATATAATGATTGAAAATAATTAATATATAGAAAAACGTTAAAAACTTATAGTTCTTATCAAATTTTAATGATTATTATGAATATTGGTTTGAAATTTTCTATCATGAAAAAGATAAACTAATAAAACTAACAATAATAGAGCATGGCATTTTTTTAAATAGAACATGTTGGGTTTAGTTAATACACATATATAATGGAAGGAATAATACTGCAATTCTATTTATTTTTTTAAAATAAAGAAGTTTGGTAGCTTGGCCTATAAAAGGCCAATAAAGAGACCGCAAGAACAATATAAACTTGATCCTCGGATAGAATCTAACCATCATCGGAACTTAAAGAAAATAAACATGAAGATAATTGTCTCCATATTGTTTGTAGCCTCATTCCTTCTAATCACTTCATCTCTTGCTTCGGCTATTGTCTCAGGTTTGTTAATCTTCTCAAGACTCTTCCCTCTCTTCTTTTTGCATATAATAATAAATTATGATGTTTTTGGTCTAATTGGTCATTACTGTTTATTTATGGTCGCGTTTTCGCAAAAAACTGAAAATAAGAACATAACATGCAAACGAAAACACATTCATAATTTAGCTGATGAATAGAAGTATAGAACTATCTAGAAGTGATAAGAGATTTGTATTAGAAAAAATAATATTCACATTTATAATCAGAAGCAAGTGAAAAAATTGTCTAAACTATAAGTCTATGATAAATAGAAATCTATTACATATCTACAAAATGTATATACAGTATCTTCGTTACTTTTTTTTTTTTTTGGTAAAAGCAGTATCTTCGTTACTGATCTTGTGGATCTTTTAAATCTTTCTACAGGTAGTGGCGCGCTAGCTCCGGCGCCGGAGAGCATGGGTGGACCGGCGTTAGAGAACTGGTGTGGACAGAAGTGTGAAGGGAGATGCAAAGAAGCAGGGATGAAGGATAGGTGTTTGAAGTATTGTGGGATTTGTTGCAAAGAGTGTAAGTGTGTTCCTTCAGGCACTTATGGGAACAAGCATGAATGTGCTTGCTATCGTGACAAGCTCAGCAACAAAGGCACTCCCAAATGTCCTTGATTCTACTTCTTTCCAACCAAATTTTTAAATAAATAAATAAGAGAGATCCAATAAATAAATGGATCTTTTGGTTATGAGTTTTTTTTTTTATTCCCCGTGTTTATTTGGTTCTAGTGATTATAATATGGAGTTATAAATTTATCACAACAATCAAAGCCATCGTATAGTCCATATGTTCTGAAAGAAGTATAGTTTTGTGATTTTGATGATGTTTTGTAAAGAATGTTTTTAATAGCTTTAAGGAATCTTTCTTTGTCTTTCTGAAGTAAGTTTGAATAAGAGTGTATAAAATATTTGGAACACAATAATGTGAATGAAGGATATAATACATATCTTCAGTTTGTGTAGAAAAATTTGAAAAAATATTTATCAAACATATAATAATTAATATTGCATTATCAGATCCGCTTAACAAAAAATAATTGAATCGAGAACATTTTTTCTAATATTTTTTAATCCAAATTTGTATTGTACCATTGAATGAGATGGTTCTATTAATAAGACTAGGAGATAGAGAGGAGAAGAACGTGTTTGGTAAATAATTATGATGGAGTTGAGACAACTTTTACGAGGTTTTAAAAGACTGAGTAACGTGTTAGGTTCATCACGTGGTTCCAACTACTTCCTTGTCTGCATTTTCTTTTTACAGTATCTTTTTGGGGCATAGCAAAGAACCAATTCCTATAAATGACTTTTGATAGGTAAGTCTTTATCATATTTCATTTAATTAGTATCGTTGGGGGGGGGGGGGGTTAAGTGACACGAAATTAATCCTAAACCTTTGTGTGCCAAGAATTTACTTGAACTCATCTAACAAAAATAAAATATGATCGGTAATAGTTTTCTTGTCCTATGTATCCGAGTTATAATTTACAGAGTGATTAGATCTACATCAGAGAATCATATTTAGATCTTAACAAAGTATATATCTTAACACCATCACTAGGTAAACCAGAAAGTCCTATGTTATCTGATTGGAGGCTAAAGTGTTATCTGAAATCTCACCAATTTAAGGTCAAAGATGTTGACCAGCTCGGTTTCAGGTGGTCTAGGTTGATCTTAGACTGTTCTTATGGAGTTGACATGGTTTTATAAGATGTGTTTCAACTTTCAAGTGTCATGATGGTTTGTCATTTGTAGATTGAATACAAACCATTAAAGAATAAAGATGAGATTGATCAACCAAAAACAATAAGTTGATGGTGAAGATTCTATTGAAACTGAAGAAGAAGGCATACATGCTGGTGGCAGTACTGCTTGTGCTGCAAGTGAGAATAGGAGAAAAGAATATTGATGAACCCTAAGCAAAACTTTGAAGGTCTTAAACAAATGTATTGTTGTTCGAATGATTCACTTTCAAGAAGGTACACTATGTTCTCTACACTTATCTCATACATTATTGTTTTGGGTGAACTAACTAGAATCTTGTAATAGGAAATGCTCACATCAGTGTTATGGGATCCTGCATATGGAAACCGGCGTAAAATAAAACTAAGGCTTGACTATTGTATCTTGAGCCAAGTGAACAAGGGCCAGGCCAAATGAACCCACTTGACACTCCTATTTCCAAGCCAAGAATTGCAGGACAAACTATACTTAATGACCAACCGAGTATATTCCCGAATACAATTACACTTAGCTTTATTGCTTTGCAGGTCCAATCACACGATACTGCAATATGAAAAATAATTTTAGCAGGAGTAATTTCTTATGTTACAATTTACCTCGCACATGAATTTTCAGGCCAACTCCAAGTTGCATATATATATGCGGGAGCTCAAGCTCGAAGGCTGCCGTGTCTCCTAGTCACTTGCACGCTTTGTTGGTCTATAAATGTCAAGACTGGTGATACGCATGTAAGACAATGTTGGGATATATGATGATGGCTTCACGCAACGTTCTCAGACCCATTGGCATCGCAAGTCAAAGACAGAACCTCCATCAATTCCATTCGATATTCCAAACCTCTGAGATAATGTCCCAACAGCATGCACCTATCAATAGAAAGCAGACACCGTGATATAAGATGTCTTTTGTAATAGAACCAAGACACAGTAAAGTTTCTTTTGAAAAGATCTATTGTGCTTGTAGGTAAATATACGAAATCCATGTAAAGCGTAGCAAGTGAGAGGGAGAGAGATAGAGCAAGGCAGTTCTAACCAGAAGAGAAGGCGAGCAAGGTAGTCTCGAGTCAGTGAGATAAGAGGTTGAAACTGCAGCGAAGTGTTCTCTACAAGTTCAGCACAATCTTCATCACTTTTTGCGTTTACTTTTTCAGTAGGTGGAACTTCTGATGCTGGAAACTTGGAGTGCATCTTCGGTGATAGGGTTGCCAAAAGACCGTGAACAACAGAATGAATTGTCTCTTTCACCTCAGGAGCTGCAGGTTCTGACAACTCAGCTACCTGTTAAGAATATATTTTAGATGGTCTAGAGAATCAGAAAGATAAGCAAAAATACCTAAAGAGCTCGAACATGAGTTCAGCGATTTCTAAGACAAACCTTCTCAGGTTGCAAAGATCTTAAATAGTCCAGCAAATCATTCTTCTCTTCACCAACAAATTGTTGCATTTGAAGGGCAGCGTTTTTACGCCTCACTTCTTGTAATTCCTATAATGCAGCAACATCATTACATGTGACAGGAAAATATGGATTACAGCCAGAACTCGTAAACAAAACCAAACAAGAAAAAACGTGGTGATCATCATGTTGAATAGAAATAAATGACTACATTAGAAACTGCACCTTTTTCACAGAAGACAATTGTGACTGCAAACGAAAGAGATATTCTTGAGCTTCAGAGGATAAACCGCCCAGACCTTCTTTGTCAATACTTTCAGAAAGGCTCTGAGTCACGCTATCCCTTGTGGATGAACCATTATTTTCATCAGGAAACGATTGATTTTCCGGAGTGTGGCTTTCCAAGTCTCCACCACTCATATCAAGATTTCTTTCAAGAAAAAGCCGATATTCAGCATTCCGCAACGTATACCTGCAGCATACCAAAACATCAGAAACATGTATTAATCCAAAAGACATACACCTATTATGTTCTAAAAGCTAATTTAGTTCAAAAGAACCTATCGACATTCAACACCTAAGGAAAAAGGAGTATACTTGGAGCTGCCGACGAGTAAACAAAGCCACCTATTGATATCATAAAAGTTGATACACAATTCGATTCTGAATAGATCTTTCTTTGATATAAGCTTCAGGACAGTTGAATTGAGTGCCACAAAATGAATTTGACCTTCATGATAATGATAATTCAGTATGGTTCTTATTGATGTTCACATTCACATAGAAGTTATTCTCTAGTCTTAGCTCTTAGCCTTAAACTAAACAAAGAAGAGTTAAAAGTTCAATTACAAATGAACAGTATTGATGAGAACATACCCAGTCATCATAGATGAAACCAAAAGCTTAGACAAAGGTTCCCAAAGAGATTCAATATGAACCTGAAACCTATCAGAGGGAAGAAGCCCCAACATGCCTGAGATAGTTCGTTTCATAGCATCCAAAGTAGTTGCAGGAACATCCTTTTGAATCAAACTCACATCTAATGGTTCAATCTCTTGGATAAGATCAGAAAGGACACGTTTTTGAGAAGGATTAGGTGATCGAGAATCAGAATTAAGAGTGAAATCGTCGAGAGAGAAGCCATCATCACCACGATTGAAATTGTTTGAAGAAGTTGCAGAAGAAGCAGTGATAGTGAGAGTTTTAAATCTCCGATTGAGTCGAGGTAGAAGGAAGAAGAAAGGACGAGACTTTGTGGGTTTACGGAGAAGTGGAGGAAGAGAAAGAGAGAAGGAAGAAATTGTCGTTGTTGCCATTAAAGGTGGAAGCTTTAATGGCGGAATTATACGAATTTTCTTCTTCTTCTTCTTCTTTCTCTTCCTCTTAGCATCAAACAAACAAACAAACCCTAATTCCTCTTTTGTGCTCTCTGTTATCGTCAGCCACAAAACTAACCGGAACGTGACAAAAACGATGAAGCAACACAATCGTCAACGAACACGGTTTTAGTGTTGACCGGTTATTGTGGTGGCTGGTCTATTGATGAACCGGTAAGAGCTCGGTTTTGTAATTCCATGTCCGGTTCAGTGGTCCTCTATGTTTTGGTTTTTGGTTTTTGGTTTTTGAAAATATAGAACAAGAGTGATTTTTTTTTGGTTTTTGGTTTTTGAACAAGATTGTTTTGTTGTTGGTGGGTGAAGTAATTTCCATTCAAATATCTTAAGTATAGCAAGTACATAAACTTAGATTTTAGATTTCTATACATGAATATATTACTTAATTATATACCATATATATAACTATTTTGGAAATATAATAACAACAGTCAAAGTAGAGTAAAAAAAAAAAGAGTCAAACTCCATATTAAATTTATTACTTCGTAAAATTTGAATATAGAGTAAAAACGAAATAAAAATTTGGTAATTTAATAAATTTTTTGATAATTTGAATACGCACAAATTTTAAATTTACGTGCGAAATTTGAATTTACGCGGGAGTCTTACTTAACTTAAAGAAGAATATAATGTAATGATTTCCCATAATTGAAATTAAGGAAACTCATACATAATTGGTTCTATATAACACTCCAAAGAGTTTCATTTCATTTCAGTTTTCTCATTGCTCATTCTTTATTATCTTCATATTAAAACACTAAAAATGGCCGATGACAGAAGTGAAATCAGTTTGTAAGTTTTTAGAGATTCTCAGATTTTTTATTTTTACTTTTGCAATATCTATTAATGATCTTTAAAGAATACAATCATAAGACTTATTACTTTCTATCATATATAATTATATTTTTCAGACTTGAGTAATATAGAGTTTTTTTTTGTATATACAAAGGATTAAACGTATTCTTAATATAAACTATTTGAAATGTTTTGACATTTTTTAGAACTTAGAAATTTAATTTTTTGTTTTTCATAAGAATTGTATATATATATAAATTATGCATATTATATTTTTCAATTTTATTCAATGTTTCGAAAGAGACATAAAGGTATATATATTTTGACTGCAAATAATATATATAAAATGATACATTTTTTTCATAATACCTTTCGAAAATTTATGTTTGTCAATTTTCAATAATTCTAGAGAGATATAACTATTAATTGATATTTAATATTGAATAATATATTAATTGACAAACAATTTTTTTTGTGTGTAAAACTCTTCATTAGGATGAATAACAAATGTCAAAGAGAAGATGGCGAGATGAAAGATTGGTCTACTCTTCTTCCAGAACTTTTGATTTCGGTAATGTCTTGCCTCATTGTGAAAGATAGCATTCGTGCTTCAGCAGTTTGCAAATCATGGTACAAGGCGAGTGCCTCGATTCGGTCGAAAGAGCGACATTTATGGCTTATGAAATATCCTTCTTCTGTAAGGAGCAAGAGGCCTTTTGAGTTTTATGATCTTTCACAAGATACGACATACACTATGGAGTTTCCTGAAATGGCAGGCATGATAGTTTATTACTCAAAAGATGGTTGGTTACTTATGTGCAACGATCGCTCGTCCGAGATATTCTTCTTCAATCCGTTTACTCGTGGACTCATAAATTTGCCTATTTGTGAGACTTATAACGAATCTGCTGCTTTCACTTGCGCTCCTACATCCGACACTTGCTTGGTTTTTGGATTGGCAAACATCAAAAATGGCATGAATCTTGTCGCCATCAACACTTTGAAGGTCGGTGAAGCCACATGGAAGACTACTCATATTGTCAGTCCTGAGAATTTCTTTACTTATCACAACAGAATTATCTTCTCAGAAGGTCTCTTTTATTGTCTTGGTGGGTTGGGGTCGTTAGCAGTTTTCGACACATCCAAACGAACATGGAACGTTCATGGCTTAAGACGTTTTACAACTTCGTGGTTTGGAACATATTTGTTAGATATTAAAGGAGACATCTTTCTCCTGAAAGTATCTGGTGAGAATCTACGAGTGTTTGCACTAAACCGTAACGGTGAATGGATTTGGGAAGAGAAAGACAAAGTTGATGAGGGGTTGACAATTTTTGGAGATTTTCGTGCATCCGTGTGGAGATCAGACCTCATGAGTAACATGAAGAACAAACTACTTTTGTCGAAGTTGCATCACCCAGTGATACAAACATATGTCTTTGACGAAGGAAGGTATCTCCCAAGTAACTCATGTCTTCCTTCTTGGGATGAGAGAGAGAATGTTCAAAGTGTTTGGATTGAACCACCAAAACAAACTTTACAGTTTCTTTGAATCAGTTGATGTAACTTTCCAACACTTTTGGATTACAAAAGTTGTTATTGTCATTTTCTATTATCAGGTCTTTTTTATTTTGGGTTTATATTTTAAGAATAATGTTCTTAGTTTAATAATGTAATAATCATACAATTTGTGTGATATATTATCGATGTCTATCCTTTTTAATCAAATATAAGAATTATAATATGTTTTGCAACATTTAGTTTTACTGAAGTTATAATATGTCATAATCCATAATAAATATCTTGGAGATATAAAAAAAACCATTGCTAAGTTTGATTAAAAATAATATTCGTTTTATTATCACATATGCAAAATAGAGGTTAATCGGTTGTAAAAAGATCACATAACCTATAAAGCTCAAAGAGGAGCCAATAATCACATTATAGAAAAGCCGTGGAAAAAAAAAATCACATTATAGAAAAGCAAATATAATATATAACTAGAGATTAATATCATCGCATTCTGCAAAACAACTTAAACGACTCTCCAAAATGTGTTTGGTAAGTTAATAAACACTTGGTCGATGAGTTTAACTTTGTTAACTAATTAATCTGATTACAATTAAAGTTTTAGACGCTACAATTGATTCTTTACGTGTTATTGCTTTCAGATATATCCTAATATCATATTCAGTTTTATCATCAACTTTAAAGATAGTATTTATTCTAAATTTTGAAATTATGAATATTTTATTATTTTCATAGTAATAGTCCAATATGCTATTAACATCCTTTCTGTTGTTTAATAACTAAAAATTTTGATCATCATTTTCACTTTATGCATGAAATTTTCACATATGAATTCATTTAAATTCTTTGATATAACATCATTTGAAAGAAATTTTTTGGATAATCAATTTTTTAATCCCCAATATTATTAACATATAGATGTTTTACTGTATATTTAGATGTTTGGTGGTGCAGGATGAAGGGGACGGTGAGCTACTGTCCACACTATAATGTCCTAAACCATAAATATGCACTTGAATTATGGCATATATGTATACTGTGGGCCAAGCATGGAAACAATAAGGTGGTTGTGACCAAATCGTTGGTATTTATAAGGGTTAGTGCCTTAGTGGGTTCATCAAGAAATACATGTTCTATTGAATGTTAGTGTTACGCTTTTCTGCAAATTTATAACAAATGAACATAAGTAGTATGAAAACTGTTGGGTTTGTACCAAAGCAAACTGACATTTCGAGAACATGTTCTCTAGCTAACTTATTATACTCTTCAAAATTATGTAACACGACAGACAAACCCTCTGCCTTTTTTTTGTCAACAACAAACCCTCTGCCTTTGTGCCTTTGTCTTAATATTGTAATTAAATCGTATTATTTTGTGATAATTCAAAACCCACAAGATTTTGTTTTATTGACGTAATTCATTTATTCTATACATGTCAGGAGTTTTGAATAATCCAAAATCCCCTGCCTTTGTGCCTTTGTCTTAATATTGAAGTATATTTCAGTTTTCACATACAATATCTAGCAAGCTTGGTTATATCATTCTTAAAGACTAGAGGATTGAGTCTCAACAGTTTAAATATACAGCTAAGGAATAAGGATATTAAATCATCTATAAGAAGCTACCCACGGATACTATGGGTAATATGAATGAACTGAAACAAGGTTTTGTTTAAAGGGAAACGCTTTCAAGTTACTGAAACGAATTCAAAAATCCTTGAAGATATGAACCAATGGTTTGTGTCTCAATGCAAGGAACCTGTGGTGATGATGAATTAAATAGAAAAAATTCAGATCAAGTAAGAAATGGGAAGCTCCAAGAGAAAGATGGCTGAAATGTAATGTTCCAAGTTTCAGTCTAAATCCACTATTTTTGTTAAAATGATCTTGTTATAATCACTCTGTTACCATCAATGCATTCAGATTAATTATCTGTAGCAATCACTTTGTTACCGTCCTTCACAAGATTTATATTTGAGCGTCAAATGTTTTTTATAGAAACAAAAGATCTTAATCAGTAACAATGTACATAAATACTATCGTTTACAATTGCAAATCTTAGCTACCTAGGAACTATATTACAAGATACACAATCAAAATCACTAAGCATATTGTGTCTTATTTGGAGATGATCGTATTAGATTAACAATCTAATCTTAATCTTAAGATGTTTCTATGCCGTTAAATTAAATAAGTACATCGTAAATAATTAAGGAACAAAAAATCTTCCAACAAATTTACTGATTGAATGACAATGATTTCCATCAAAGTTAACATGGACCCTGGGAATATAAAAACTTCTCTAATCAGGATTTCTTGTCCCAACTAGAGAGAGAAAACAAATTACACACAGAGATTCCACAATGAAAAAAAAAAACCGAGAAAAAAAAAAAGAAACACTAATTAAGAAAAAAGAAAAACTAAATCACCAGCGAGGAATCTAATTATATTACAAGACCAAACCGCTAATTAATTTTAAGCCTTTGACTTCACGAAATCGCCAAGGAAAAAACATGGGCATGTCCTTATCTTCTCCTCCTCTCCTGCGTCCAATGCGGTAAGGCCTGGCTAAAATGCGCCGACACAACCCTAGAATCAAGTAGCTCCACAATAGGTGTGAAGTTCACGCACCTTGGTACCTTGTACTGGTTGATTGATGCGCCTCTTGAGATTGCGTAATCCATCAGCTCCTCGAAAGTTCCGTTTCTCACCACTCTAATTTCCAACGGTCCAACCGAGTTGTCCGCAACTCGGCTTTGCCGGTAAACCGAGTTTAAAGACTCTTCCATCTCAAGGCAGCAACGAGTTAGGGTCTCCTGACTCGGCTGCCTTGTCCCGTCCCTCACTAACAGCTCCCAGTATAAGACATAGTGGCCCGGGATCGTGCTTGTGTCTGCATAGCTAGTGTACTCGGCTACGCGGCTCCCGCACTCTTCATGAAGCAGCCTTGATGCGTTCTCCACTGCCTTTTGAAGCTCTGACTCGTCGGTTTTGTCAGAGTCGATGCTGAGGAGGACGTTCTTCCTCCTCACAAAGTGAAACTGAGGTGCGGAGTTGTGGAAACCTGTGACTCGGAGGATGTCGCCGACTCGGTATCGGTATAAACCGGCGTAGGTTGTGACAACGAGTTCGTACTCTTTACCAATCTTTACATCAACAAGTTCAACGGCCTTGGTCCCGCCGAGAGGGATGAACTCAAAGTAGGCCATGTTGGGCATAATTGTGTAAGAGACTTCTGATGGTTTGCTCATTGGGTTAAGGTTTAAACCAAAGTAACACTCCGAGGAGGCATACATGGTGCAAGCCATTGGAAGACCGCCGCTATAGTATTCCAATGTTGGGATATATTGAGCCATGGCTCCAGTTACGATGACGTCAAGATACTTTGTGTTGGGCCAAATTCGGGTGATGATTCGTTCCCAATTGTCGGACTTGCACTCCTCGCGGATGAACTCCGCGAGGGCAGGATCCGGTTTAAGAATACCAGACATGCAGTGCCTTATAGACCGGTCGGTTATCTCAGAGTCGAGATAACCTGACTCGATGTCTTGGGCAAAGCGAGACCAATGGAGCTGAAGGAAGCGGATGGCACGAAGGAGACCAGAAGCAAAGACAGCTCCCACGCGGAGGACAGAAAGGCGGTCAAGAAGGCCGCAGAGCATCTGAGTGTACATGCTTTGGAAGGAGTCGGGACAAAGAATGGCTTCGTTGGGACTCGTGTAGACGTTATAGGGGTCGTAAGGTCGAGACCGGAAGTGATCACTCTTGTAGTAACTTGTCAAGACCGGACGAGCCGGTAGCCCACCCGGTGTCTTTGTTTCGGACTTAATGAACAAGAAGTACATTCCCTTTCCTTTATTTAGACCAGGCACACACCTGTTCCAAAAAAGAGACAAAATTGTCAACGCTTGAACAAATAATAAAAAATTGAATTAACAAACTCATACGTCACACCATTTAGCTAGATTGGAACTGGTGTTGTATTCCGCATTATACGGTCACTTTCTTTAAATATGGAAACCAAAAAAATAATGGTAAAAGTTTTAGCAATGTGAAGGACTTACAAATTCATGACGGGCATGAGGAGACTGTAAAGAAGTTGACGACGATCGAGCTCTTCTCTAATAGTCGGCATGAGCTTCCTCTCTCCGGCTGAGGTTCCCGAGCTGAAAAAGTTATAAGCAAAATTAATTCAAATTCTAAGGTTTTCCGAGTATTATTGGTTTATGGATTTTAATGGATTTAAAAATCGGAAAAAATAAAAATAGAGAGCAAATTAAAGTATGGTGAACCAACCTAGTGAGGAACTCAGAGATGGGATGGGCAGATAAGATTGGAGAACGGTCTCCATCAGCGATGCGTTGGATCTCTGGTTGAAGATCTTCGTAGGTAATGACTGGAAGCTTTGATTTAAAGGTTTCACGGTCCGTGGCGCCGCCAAGGTTGAAGCGGCGGAGGTACTCGGTCTCGGCGTTACGAGCCAAAATCTCTGCCAGAAGGTTTTGTTGAACGGTGTCTGCGTTTCGGGTCATTTCCTCGATGAAGCGGAGGGCTTTTGCGTCCTTTTCACACGCTGGAGGTCCCAACGGCGAAGAGAGATTGGAGTCTACCGCCATCTTTTCAGTTTTTGTTCTTTGTTGTCTATGTTTTCTTTTGGAGGGAAAAAAAAAATAAATAAATCAGGAGAGACAAATTGATAGAGAGGAGAAAGAGAATGTGTTTGTGTTTTGTAGTTAGGAAATGGAATAGATGTGTTTTGGGATTGAAGAGCTTGTTGGGGTATTTATATAGAGGAAGGTGAATAAACTCATAAGTTGCTTCTTAAGTGCCACGTCACACGGCCAAACAAACGTTCTTCGGACAACAAGATATTGCATGCGCTCCTCTAAGACACTAAACTCTTTATGGACTACTAAAAATCAACGCAAGTTACATTTTCTTGAACTAAATGACTTTCAATAAAGTAAGAGTTTAGCTTTGCTAGTTTCTTCACATTTTAATCGTGATTGTAATTATTGAAGTATAAAGTTTGAAGGTGTACTCAAAAAGAGACCACGGACCGTGGTAAAGAAATTTTTATATTTTAATACGGTGGTTAAGAAATTGCAAAGAAGTTACGGTTTGGTGGGAGGATTATTTATCCTTATTTATATGAAAAGTTATCTTGGATATTGCGTAAGACATTGGACGTGAAACTCAAATAATTTTACATGTGGAAACATAAATAAAAATATATAATTAATTTACGAATTAAAGTCGGGCTTTTGACAGGAAGGAGACTGGAAAGACACTTGCTGGAGAATTTTGTTGTGGGGAAATATAAAACTAAACAAATAGTAATAAGAAAAAAGAGAACACAAGAAATGAGGCAAGAAAGGAGGGGATGTTGAAGATGAAGGAGACAGGTAGGTCCCAAAGAGAACGTCAACATGGCACGATAGGAGGAGGTCGCATGTGGGGTTAGGCCGTAGCCATGTAAAGCTTATACCACCTCACCATCTTTGGTCTACGCGTTTACCATCTCTCCCAACTTCTTCTTAATTTATTTATTTATTTGTTTTAAGAGTATATATTTTAGCTGAATTACCATAGGCAAAAACTAAATTGGGAGAATGGTAGTGGCGGCTATTCTACTCTGAGTTACTGTGGTTCATCGAAGGGCTTATTACGCTTTGTTCTTCGTGACAATTAAGGTTATAAAATCTTAAAAAATGTTAATATTCCTTCTATAGGGTACTCCAAACAATTAAGGGTAGAATCTCTGATTTCTTTTCGGCCATTCCAAGCATTATGTTGAGTTCAACGGTGGCAAAATTCTTTTAACAATAAAAACAAAAAACGAAGGCAAAATTTTGATTAAGCTTAATTTGGTCACGCAGAACATTTTCGGTAACAATTTTGAAACCGCACAAAAATAATCTGAAAACTAGCACAAAGCTATATATATAACCTTAAAATTATTTGGAGTCTATTTCCAATTATATGATCGGGAATTGTTGCAGAATATCCGAAAAATCTAAAAAATGGTCTGATATGCATGGTACATCTCGAGTCCACTAACTACGTCATTATACTTTTTGGATTGGATATTATATGGGTTTTACCTTGTAACGGAATTTTGCAACAAGCTTGAGACAGCTGTGGTTCAAGGTTCATACGATCTAAAGAGTTTGGGATAAGCTTCTTGAATCGACTCTTGGGTCTCCCACACTTACTACCCGATTTTACTTACTCCAGTTTCCTTGTATTTGAAGGATTTCTCTATCCTTAAGCTCTCATATGCGTCTCTTACTGAGTCGAATTTACGGTGGTGCGATCATACACATGTTTTTAAGTAAATATACATGAAACACAGGATGAACCTAGACAACTCGAGCTGATAAGCAAATTCTCCGACTTACCAACAATTATGTAGGGTTCTATACTTCTATATATCTAGTAGCTAATTTGCCTGTCACATTGAATCATTCATTCTCATTTTGACTAGCTACTCGTATAAAGTAACTGAATCATGATCTAAATAATTTTTTGAAGTTGTTGATCTATCCTCAAATTCTATTGTATTTAATTTACGTAATCAAGAACTACATCTACAATCTCAATTCCGAAGAAATTTATTTCTCGCATTTCTACCAAACATAATGGTTTATGGCAAATATGGCCATCCAGATGTTCATTAGGAAACATTCCCACAATCAACTTTATTATGCGTAGCATGATCTCAACATGTCTTTGTAAAGCCATATTGCATTTATTATCTTCACCATTCAATTTTTATTCTTATCAGTCCACAGCACTATGTCCTTAATTTTCATTCTAAGCACACTTATTCTTTTTGGGTTGTTGTTCAAAACGACTCATTATGCAATCACCACTCGGATCCATCGAAAATTATTATGTCTAAATTGAAAATTTTTATTTTTACTGAAAATACATGTAAATTTTTTATTAGTACCAATTCACTTCAAATTTCTCATGAAAAACTGCAATTTCTTTTTTCTGCAATTACTATGCACTAAACAGTCAGAACAACTATTAACAAGTACCAACCTAATTAAGAACATACAGCTCATTAGCTCAAAACTGCCGATATTTCTAAGAAATTTTGAACAAAAGTTTATTTTTGTTTGTTTGTTTTGGGCCATTCTCTCTCTAATCATTATTAATGATTTATCTAGTTACATATTTAGGCATATGATAGGCATGTTTAGGTGCATAGAGACGTCTATCTTTTACCAATTACGACCTAACAATTTTTTTTTTCTTGTTGCTTTTCTTATATAAATAATTTATCGATACTGTATTATTTTGAACCTTTTAGGACCGTTTAATTTATTTATCGATAGGGACTTTGCATGTTGAAAACAGCCATAGAATGTACCCTCGTTTTATGGAGTGCGAACCTATGCTTCGTCTGCCAAAATTTTATTTTTAACTCTTTTGAAGGCAACGTCTGAGCTTGCAAACTAGCTTTAGACCTACAACACTCATAAGGTCAAGAGACCTTCGAAGAGATAAAATAAGGTGTGTTTTTTCTGAAAACTCTCCCACGTTTAAGTTAATAAAAGCAACGTGACTGGACAAAAAACATGTTTCCGGAAGACTAGTAAAGATTAGATTCTGGATCTTAACCAAGAAGGATCTAAGATATATCCAATATAATATTTGGTGGAAGTATTTTTATAGGATGAAGTTGTTTTTATAAAAAAGGGTTAGAACTCTCCATTGATAGGTTCAAACCATTAGAAATTAATCCAGATTAAAGCGAAGCAAATATTACCTGCCGGACATGGATATGAATCTCTCTCGTAGAGAGATCAATATCAACTCCGGGTGGATGGATCTTTATGTTAGAAAGGACGTTGGCCGGACAATGACTTCGCTTAGAGGGGTAACCTCGCTTAAAGTCAAAAATGGTAAAAATTGTGACCGTATCAAAGGCATTCTTTTTTTTGGTTGAACGTATCAAAGGCATTCTTATTATTATTATTATTTTTTTTTGCATACATTTTTTAAAAAATAGAAGGATATAAAATTAGAGAGATTGGAGATAACGAGAAACGCGGGGCCTGACAAAAGGGAAATGTGTTGCCGTATTGCTGGTCGAAAGCAATAGTCTAAGGGGCACGTGAGACAAATGCCTAATTCCATGCATGCATGCTTTCTTGCCTCGCCATTTCCACTATGAAAGATACATTAGTTCTCTATAGTTTGGAGGAATATGTTTCGCTTCACAAAACTCACTGGAAGTTCTTTAAAACATTACCAGTTTAGTTTTACATCTTTAGATTGGGGTGAATTTGGCCTTCTTCTACTCACTTTGGTGGCTTTTGAAAATTAACGAGTTTGTAGTGGTTGTTAAAATTCATATATATAACAAAATTCTAAAAGCTAAAACACATTTCTGTTGTGCTTGCTTTTACAAATGTGTTTTGATCTAATAATTTCTAAAAGTTAACAAAATCACATTCTCCTTTAATTACCATTTTTCCATCAATGTTATTTAATTATAACCTCAAATTTAGGCATCTATCTAGATAACTCGGTTTCAAAAGTACGGAAATGTATTTTCGTCGAGTTCCGAGTGACAGCTAAATTGTGCAAGGCGGATTAGTTAACCGAGAAAAACCAAAATTATTAACTCTTGAAATTTCTCTTAACTTTCCATGTTAACATATTACACGATTCAAATACATGTGTGTTTTAAACTATCTTTCATATATCTAGTATTATAATGTTTGATTTTCATATTAATATATGTATAGCAGTCCGTATATTTCAGATGAGGTCAACGTTTAGTTGGAGAACCGGAGGTTTCCTGTTGCATTTACAAGCATGTTGCCGTTAAGAAAAACAACAATACGTTAACATATAAATAATTTTGTAGATAGAAAGATTAAGAACATAATAATGATAATATTCAATAAAAAAAATATTGGCGCAGACAGGGAAAATAAAGAAAGGAACCGTCACACCGCCATAAGATCTTCGGAAGATTTGAAGTTCGTGGACTTCGAAGACTTCATCACGTGTGTTTCCCTTTCCTCTTCCTTTCCTCCTCATTTTCTTACTTGTTTTTAAAATTTTCTTCACTTTAATTGCAATAGATATTTATCTTATTTCCATTTTAAAAGTAGAATTTTGGTTGATCTTAATCATTAGCCATTAGGTATACAACGAAACTGTATTAAACTCTAGTTTTCTGAAAGAGTTTTTTCTTCGATAAATCTTAGGCTAGATTAGGGTAATTACTTCTAATCTAGCATTAAATGCATCTAATATAAAGGAATCACATACACTTATGCTAATATCACATTTCAATCATCAAAGCATTCCCTAGTTATCAAACCATTTCAATAAATTACTGTTATATCTAATCATATATACTAATTGTAATTACATGTTTCTAATCTTTATCCAATTAGCTAGCCTATTTAGTTATGCATTTACGAAAAAAAAATTTCATTTGGACTCAGTCTTGAGATTCGGCCTAATGATTTATCGAAGAGTGAAATTGTAGAAATGTTTTACAGTGTACCATATTCACCGGGCGCTAGAATCAGTCAGACGCTTTAGCAAAGATATAAAATGCTTACTAAGAAATTAAATATGAATATATGATATTTTCAGAATATTCTATTAATCATATTATCTTTTATGTTAGAAAATTAAAAGTTAAAACCCAAAAAAACGAAATAAATAGCTATGCAAAAAATACAAACAAACCATTGATCAGATGACGGGACCAAACCATAACTAATTAAAGAAAAATAAAATAAAGTAATGGAAAGGAATAAAACAATGTGGTAGAAGAGAATAGAGGTGGCTTGTGGCAGAACTTGTTTCCAGTTAAGAAGTCGTTGCTGCTTGTTTCGTAGAAAAAAGCTTCCAACAAATCCAATCTCTTCATATTAATTTTAAATTTTATGCTATATTTTAATTTAGATATACGAACATGTATGATGATGATCAATCTACTTTTCATTACGTGTGATGACCTATAATGTAACGATATAAATAATAAGTTGAAAACTAAAATAACAAGCTTATGCCCATAATCTTGGAAACCTGTATATCGACCCTAATAATTCAACGAGGGATAGTTCATTTAGTTGTTTATAATTTTAATGTATTTTCATCTCTTATATACATACAATCTAGAATCTACCACTATCTTTTATTGTTTCTAGTTGTTTTGCCAGTCTCTTACTTTTATTATTCGTTTCAATAAAAACAAAAAATAATATCTTTAGTTGACCATATGGGGATTAACGTAGACTTCGATTACAGGCAATTAAACTGAAAAAAGAAACATTAAAAAGAATCTGAGGGAAGTTTCTGTTATATTTCGTTTGCATGTGCATATATAAAAAAGCAATTGAATGTTTTTTAGTACTAAACGTAAAAGATAATTGAATGTTCCGAAAATATGAATGATCACACGAAAAGAATTTTGTACGAAGGAGTTTCCGTACTCCTCTAAGTCTACGTACAACCAGGCATCGTAATCTTTAAGAAAATGAAATATAGGCTTCACTTGGCAGTTGGCATATTAAAATTATGATTCAAATTAATATTTAAACGAAATTATTGGGTTGATTAATTATTACACCTCCACTAATCATTCAAAGCTGTTTTATGTTCTTTGACCAATTAGTTGATTTGGAGAACATATACATGGAGCTTTTAGTTTTGAACCATACTTAGGTTCACCCCTGGGGTGAACCTTTAAATTCACCAAACAGATTATAGCCAATCGTTTTGCCATGTCATTACTAATATTAGAGAATTAAAAAAAAATAAAAAAAATAAAAAGAAACATAATTAAAAAAACAAAAAAGAAAATCGATGTATCATAACCTTAACGCCGTCGACGGTGAACACGGTTCTTCTATTTCATCTTCTTCGTTAGCCAAAATCAATTCTCATCGATTTTAACTAAATCCTAACCACTCATTTGTCAACCCAAACCGATATCTAATTTCGTTTTAATTATAAAATCTAAACCCTAACCACTCATTTGTCAACCCAAACCGATATCTAATTTCGTTTTAATTGTAAAATCTAAACTCTAACCACTAATTTGTCAACCCAAACCGATATCTAATTTCGTTTTAATTGTAAAATCTAAACCCTAACCACTCATTTGTCAACCCAAACCGATATCTAATTTCGTTTTAATTATAAAATCTAAACCCTAACCACTCATTTGTCAACCCAAACCGATATCTAATTTCGTTTTAATTGTAAAATTTAAACCCTAACCACTCATTTGTCGACGGCGTTAAGGTTATGATATGTCGATTTTCCTTTTTGTTTTTTTAATTTTGTTTCTTTTTTTTTTAATTTTTTTAATTTTCTAGTATTAATAATGACATGGCAAAACGATTGGCTATAATCTGTTGGGTGAATTTAAAGGTTCACCCCAGGGGTGAACCTAAGTATTTTCCTTTAGTTTTTCGCTACAACGATGATATATAATTTTTTTTTTAAAATAATAGTTTTCTAATAAATCAAATATAAATTTATTATTCTCTTGTTATATAAAAAAATTATTATTTTCTCCATTTCATATAAAATTTGTTTTAAAAAAAATATTTATGTTCTAAAATTTGAGTGCAAAAAGTATTTAGTAGTTATACTTCTCCAACGGTAAGATGGTGAATAATTCCTTATATGCTCCATAATATTAGATTTATCGTAATATTAAGTTATTTTGCCAAAATGAGCAAATTAAATCATCTATCATTTGCAAACCTATTCACCGATCCATCTTTTTTTGGCATAGTCAATTCATGAATTTCTATTTTAAAATTAAAATATGGAATACCGTAGATCAACCTTTCCAAATTTGAGTTAAAATTTGCAATACATTATCCTATTTTATGAAACATTGTGCATGAACATTGTTAGAATTGATAACAGATTATGTTACGAGAAGAAAAAAAGGGAATGAATCAGGAACAGCATTGTTTTAGTTCTGATCCAATACACTTATTAATGCTGTTATGCATTTTTCCAAAACAAAAAATGTTCTATGAGAAAAGATTTTGCTAAGCAAACGAAAAGCTCTACAGCTAGTAATCCACACATTGTGGAACTAAAACTTCTACAAAAGTAACACAACAACTAAGTTTTCTGAGGTAACCCCACAATTCCGATCTCACATCCCTTCAAAGCACTGTTGCACGCACTGCAAAAATTTCACTCTTGCCTCTTCAAGTACCTGTCTCAAGTTGCAACCAAAATTACAAATCAGAATAAGACCCTGAGAGAAGATTCATCGAGCTTAGTGGTAAACATTCCTAACTATCAATTCTTCTTATCCGCCATTGCGTATCATATATTACTTATTCTCATTATTGATTTCATGGAATCTAACATTCTTTGTATGATAACCAAGACAACTCAAAGGGAGCACAATGAAACAAAACCCAAGAGATTGTATAAACATGTTGTTGCAACCTTTCTCTTTAGCTTCATGAATTTGCAAAAAAGCTTTAAATCAGAGAATCAAACCGACTGTTTAAACGAACAACCGCCAACACAATGCAAAAGGAAACAGAGTCTAATCTTCAAATATTGACAAGAAACCTACAATGCAGCAGAACTCTCTTGCCAGCGACGTAAAATCCACGAGCATCACCCATCTTTTCCAATTCCTATCAATCCCAAACCCAATTTGTTCTTTTAACAAAAAGATCACAAAAACCAAAAAAATAGGAAAGACCAAAACCACTTAATCCTACTCAAACAAAGAACGGTAAAGACATCAATACGCAAGAAGCTCCATAGTATTAAACAAGAAACATATTCAGCAAAGCAACTAATCTCCCAAATTTTCCTATAAAATCCTAAGTAAAGTAAACACTCACAAAGAGGACTACTAGCGATCCGGACAAGTGCGTTGGAAGGTACCGTTAGACAGCTCGCAGAAAGCCCGCAAATTAACATTAAGATGAGATGTGAGTTGAGAAGCAGCCACAACACTATACAGAGGCAAGAAAGACTGAGTGCAACCAAGTGCTCCCAGATTCCTGAAGATTCACAAGACAACAACAACAACAACAACAAATTGATATAAATTTGAATGCTAAATCTAAATTCAGAGATCAAGGAAGCCACGAATCTCAAATGTTTCTGAATAAACCAAAGATTTCAAATGTTGATTTCACATTCCAAAATCGAGATACGAAAATCTTCAATTTGATTAGCAATTTTCACAATATTTCTACGGATTTGATTAGATTATACTGAAATTGATTAAGAGACTATGAAAGGAGTTAGGTCACGAACCTAGAAGGTGATGAAAAGGTGAAGCGACGGCCAGGTAAGGAAGATTGAGGAGGACGGAGACGAGGAAGCGCCGTCATCGGAGAACGGAGAGACGGTGATCTTGCGGTGGCGGAGACGAAAGAACGAGCAGCAGATCCTGCATTGCGCCAAGCCATTGTTTCTACTGTTAAGGAGAAGTGAATCCGAGAGAGTGAGAGAGAGCGCACAGGTTTTTGCTAGGGTTTACGAGAAATGAATATGGTATGGTGCACCGTATGTTCAGTATGGTGCACTGTAGCGGATAATTTCGCCAGTCGGTTTGTAGCCCAAATTTTTTGTGACCTTGGGCTTTGAATTGAGTTGAATCATTGACTTGCATTTGAGGTTTTTTAGGCCCAGGATAGATAAATGACACAAGCCCAAATTCTTTGTATCTAATACTATTATTTGAGAAGAGCTTAATGACTTTTGAACGTGTTATATTTAAAAATAACTTACACTAGAGATGTTTTGGTTACACTTATTAGAGGTCTAATTTAATAACTCGATTTCGTTATAAATCCTTAGAAAACACGCGGACCCTTTAGCCACCCGACCCACTTATTATGTTTGATTTGCCAGACCCGTTTTCTTTGTTGGATTTAAAAACACGCGGATCCTTTTTTTACCCTATTTTTAATTACTCTCTCTCTCGCCTCTCTCTCTCTGCCGCCTCCCTCAATTTTTTTTCTCCACATAATGAATCAGTTTTTAGATGAGATTTTTTGTTTTGTTTCTGAATGGATCCATTTTTGTGTACGATAAATAGGGTTTTCTCATCTTCTTTGGTTTTGTTTAGCTCTGTTTTTTTTTTATTTGTCTACAAATTTATTAGATCTGCTGTGATGAAAACTTCTTGTGCTTGAGATGATTATTCATCGCTGACGGTATTACACAACCCTCTAAGAAGTTATGAGCTTTTCCAAATCTTTGTTCTTTCTCAATTTTTATTTTCTTTTCGGGTTTTGAATCATCTAAACCTTTTTTTTTCTAAATTTTGTCGGGTTTTGAAATCTTAAAAATTAAAGGGTTTTTGAGTCGATGTGACGATAGAAATTCACAGGTCTCTCAATCCCCTGAAACATTTAGTGATGTAATTGTGTTCTCGACAGGTTCTGATCGACTCATCAAAAAATCCTTAATTTTCATTGAATCTCTTTTTCAATTTCAATTTATTTGTTTTATCTGAAAAAGACTTCGTTTTCTAGATCTGAGTATATGATGAACCTCATAAAACAAATGGGTAATTTGCGACTGAAATCATATTGATGTTTCTTCACCTTGGAGAACTGATACTCAGATTCAAAGTCTATTAGTTTATAATGATTGAACAAATTCGGATTTCTTCTTGATCCGTTTTTGTGTCCCAAATTTCTTCAATTATGTCTCGCTCACGTCTCTTTTTTTAAGCAGAAAAAGTATGCCATGAATCAGGTTCTTCTTCTTCTTTTTCTCATTGATGATCCCATTTTCATTCTCTTATGACTTTGTTTGAGCGACGAAGAGTGAACAAAATATGGAGGCACAGCTCCGGCGGAGAATCCCTTAAGTCGGCGAGATATATATCAATGTCTGCCAATGATGATGACATCGTTACGGTCTGATTCTCTCTTTTATGTTTGTTTGCTCGATTTGATTTTGTGTGGTATCAAGGAGATGGAGGAAGAAGCTACTGCCCGAGATGCAAGCAAAAGGCATAAAAGAAATGGAAGCTACTCAAGGTTTGTGGTTCTTTCGTTTCTTTGCTCTTGTCATTTGAATTTGATATACTAGGACTCTTTGATTCTGTAGATTACTTTTACGAAATTGAAGCTCTGTTTCTATTTGGTTTTTAGATTATAGTCAGGGTCATGACGGAGGATTCAGAGAAGAGTGGCGAAGACCTCCAACTTCAGAATCTATGGTTTGGTCACTGGTGCGGAGATTTGATCAGCCGCAGAAATACAAACCATTCGTGAGCAGATGTACAGTAATCGGTGATCCTGAAATCGCCAGTCTCAAAGAAGTCAATGTCAAATCTGGACTTCCGGCGACAACCAGTACATAGAGATTGGAACTTCTTGATGATGAAGAAAACATCCTCGGTATCAAAATCATTGGTGGTGATCACAGACTTAAGGTTAAACGATTCATCAAAATCTCTTACATGTTATTATCTATGTTTAGATAATGATCAATTTAATATTTGTTTTTTCTTGTTTGTTTTGCAGAATTACTCTTTGATAGTGACAGTTCATATAGAGATAATAGAAGGAATAGCAGGAACAATGGTGATTGAATCGTTTGTAGTTAATGTTCCTCAAGGAAACACATTGGATGAGACTTGCTTTTTCGTCGAAGCACTCATAAGATGTAATCTGAAATCATTAGCAGATGTTTCAGAAAGATTGGCTTCTCAAGACTTGACTCATCTCAGATCTTAAGCAATGAAGAAATCAATTCCACTATGTAATATAATATTCTTGAGGATTTTTTTGGGTTTGTGTATATATAATTATTATACATATCCACGGTTTATGTGTGGTAATGATCAATGTCTTATAGCATGTCTTCTTCTTCTCCAATGGTGCAGTTTTGAAGTAAGATATCTTCCGGTGGTTTTATGACCGTCGCTTTATTTGTAGATATTTTTGGAAAAAAGAAGAAACCAATGTAATATGTGAATGTGAATCTTTATATAGAAAAGCATTCAGTTTCCAATTCTCTATTGAATGATTGGAATATGCTGATAGAGAATGTAAAGTATATGTGGCACAAAGCTGACCACGTTGTGCCAATTTCACCAAATTCAAAACACAAATGAGAGAAAGCGAGTCACATAATTTGAAACGCAAAACCCATTCCCCCACTTTTTACCCTAATTTTTACCCCAATTTTCATCTAAACGGCTAAACCCATTCACCACTTAACTGCTGTGTGCTTATTAATACACATTGAGCTTTACCATGTTAAACTTTATAATTCATAAATATTAGATTTAATTAGCTCTCATAAATATATGAATTTAATTCAATTTTTAGTCTTAATGCAGTTTCGTTTGCAGATTCAAGTTTTTTATGAACTTGCATAACAATATTGGATTCCTTAAAAAAAAGAGCGTATGCTTAGGGATTTATGATCAAAATTTATTGTATTAGTTAGATTATTGGCTAGAATTAAAATACTAAATGGATAAAAGTTATCCAAAATATATGATAAACAAGATATATTCGAAATCAATATATGATATTAAAAGAAGATGTTTTTAAATTTGTACGTAAGATTTCTGTTTCTAAATATAAACTTAGTTTCCGAAAATAAAGGGTAATGTATTAATCTATTTTAAATTCAATGTTAAAATCTATATAATTTGAATATCTTAATCTCTTTAATAGTATAATAATTAGGTTAATTAATTAGTTTCCAAGAATATAGGGAATTCAAAAATATGGAAAAATAGCATCCGATATTTATGCAATATTATGATTATATTTATAAAGTTTCTATATATGTTTAATTACGATTAGATTGTTATAGATTTGCTACATTTTCGGGTCAAAACTTAACAAATAGAGCATATAATAGGTATAAATACGATTATGCTTTTAAGTTTGTTAACCATATCTTAGATTTTTAATATGATTGATCTATAGTTGTTATTTTCACAATAAATTTCCAAAATAATAGGAAACTTTGCTGTAACAAATGTAACAATTTTTTGCTACTTAATATTTTAAAAGTCAAAGACAACCCAATCTATATAATTTATTAAATATAAAGCATATATTCATAATATAATCAAAATAAATTAAAAATTTTCAGCAAACAGAAATTTGGAACAGAACTTTGCGGAAACAGAAATGGGCGAGAATTTGGGAATAAAAAAAGGTCCCATTTATGTCCTATTTAAAATTCGGGACGAAAACAGAATGAGACGGGAACGAAATGGAACAAAACGGTACGGGACCGGACTGGAAATTCTCAAAAATAAAAACTAACGGAATAACAAATGTAAAAAAAAACATTTATGCTACTTAATATTTATAGATTTAAAAGTCAAAGATAATCCAATCTATATAATTTCTTAAATATAAAACATATAGTCATAATAGAATAAAAATAAATTAAAATCTTTCCGTGGGCAAACGGGAAATTGGGACGGAACTTTGCCGGATGTCATGCGGGATAGGAATTTGAGAATCGAAAAAGAGGTCCCATTTATGTTCCATTTAACATTCATGACGGGAACGAGATAGGACATGACAGTACGAGACGGGAATTTAGGATGGAATTTTACAGGAACGGGAATGAAATGGACCGAGACCGATAATTTAGGACGAGATTTTACAGAAACAGAAAAAGGACGAAAATTTGAAAATTGAAAAAGAAGTTCCATTTATGTCCCAGTTAAAATCCAAGACGGAAATGGGATGGGACTAGATCATAAATTTAGCACGGAATTTTACGGGAACAAAAACGGAACGAAAATTTGGAACTCGAAAAAGAGTTTCCATTTATTACCCATTTAAAATTTGGGACGGGATCATAAATTTAGGACGGGATTTTACAGGAACGGTAACGGGACAAAAATTTGGAAATCGAAAATGAGGTTCTATTTATGTCCCAGTTAAAATCTATGACATGATACGGACGGGACCAAAATTTTAGGACGAGGATTTTAGAAGAACGAGAACGAGACGGAAATTTGTCGAAACAAAAACAAAGGTTCCATTTATGTCTCAATTAAAATCCGGGATTATCTGGAAAAAAAACTAAGACGAGGAAGACAGCTTTTGTCTTTGATTATCTGGAAAAATCAGGTTATGGGCCTGAGTTGCTAAGTGGGTTAGATATTTGTAGGATGTAGAAAATGTTGTTCTTTTGCCAACGAAACTGGCCTAAAAATTAAATACATGAAATTAACATAATGTACTATAATCCAATAAAGTAAGACGTCTAAACTTCAAAATCGTAAAGCATAAATTACCCCGCGGTGCATACCGCGGGTCATCATCTAGTAATGGTTTATACAGACATGAGTGTTTGTTTTTATCGTGTTCATTAATTTATAGAGATTTAACTGTCTCGAAGATGTGTGTTTGTTTTTAATTTTAAGTTGTAACTCAAAGAACCATCTAAAATAACTAACGGATACTTATCAGTTTGGTTAAGCAAATAAATATGTCAATTCAGTTTACGTGTACTTAAACTGATTCAGAGTATTTACGTATACTTCTCTAGCTCAATTCAGTTTCATTTGACCGGAGTTTTATATGCTCTATTAAATTGACATGATAAAATAAAGTTAATTTAGTATAGTCTGATTGTAGTAAATAATAAATTCCATATATAAAAGGACCAAGACTTTTCATCAGTAGTAAAGGGTCTCGCGTCAACTATATATCATTCGGTCAACAATAAACTTTTGCCGAATATGTTAAAATCTCTCAAAATATGATGTTTTTAATTTTTAGAAATCTACTTTTATTAAAATCGTAAATGACTAATTAATTGATTTTTATAAAATCAAAAACCAAAAACTAATTCAAAAGCTACAACCGTTGAAGAACTAGCTTGGTTTACGCTATATATTTCACTATGGGTATCTGCGTATGCAAATTTACACAAGTACACAACTATAAGAATATCTGAGATACTACCACAACAGCTACCTTACGAATTAATATTTACAAACACATATACCAAATTTTGACCGAGACCCAGTTATTTTTGAACCTATATTTTCTCTTATTTGTGACTCTATGAAGTGGGAAGCAAAGGCAAATCAACCTCATCACACCACTCCACACATCTAGTCTCATAAAACGAAGTGTTCAATTTGTTTGGCCAATAAGTTAGCCAAATTTTCCCACCCATTCTCCACTTCAACACACTTCCTTCCATCTCTCTCCCAACTCTCCACCCAACTTCATCTCCATACTCATCTCTTCCAAACACCATCCCTCCACTATTCGTAAACACAGTCTTGAAACCCTCTTGGTTTGGCTTTGGCTTCACCGTCGTCACTTCTTGGCTGCTCTCTCTATCGTACAACACCGCATCAAAAACCGCAGCGTTTCCTTCGCTATCCTGCTCGACTCTCCAATCTTTAACCTTCCTCTTTGTCGACATTCTTGCTCTTGCCTTGACTCTCGGAGCCACTTTACCTTTCCCGAAGTTTCCCTTTAACACCCTCGTCACCTCGATCTCTCTCCCTTCGTTCTTCGTCGACCGTCCTAAGCTTAGCCCGGACACATGGCTCGACCCGATTTCCGGCCCGAGCCAGACTCGTACCCGAGACGGGAAGTACCTCTCCTCCGAGTAACAATCTGCTATCTGATTCTCCACGCCAACCCCTCCTTTGTAAAACCCTAGCTTCGACACGTGGATGCGTATGTTGTCCACACGTGCCTTCACATTTATGTGGTTCTCGTGGAACCTAACGGAGTATTCAAACTGCACGAGTATTTCGGCTTGTTGGTGCGACAAAGCGTAACGTAGGACAGCTTCTTTAGGCTCTACGAACGGAAACTTGATGATCTTGTTGTGAGCGTCGTTAGAGCTATTATTATTTGTAACGTTCATTGACAAGATTGGAAAATAACCTTTCAAGATCCAAAGACCATGAGCTTCTGTTGCATACGAAAACCCCAATGAATGACGTGGCATGAGGCTGCTACTGAGCTGTTTCAACCCAAGATTCCCAAGTCCAACCTCTTTAGAGATCATCCATTTGGATAACGCGTAAGAAGCGGCACGTACGATACACAGCTCGACGTCTACACCGAGTGAGACGAGAAACGTTCGTAACACAGGTGCGTGTTGACACGTAAGAGCGTTCACGTGTGGACCTAGTAAGTGTTGGAAGAAGAAAGAACCTACTTCGCTAGGCGCATCGAATACACACAGCCAGAAGAGGCGCGTTAAGAGGATTAGATTAAATACGGATGAGAATGATTCGGGTGAGTGAGAGTCCATGACCCAGCTAACCGGACCCGGTTTGATTTCTAGTAGCTCGGACTTTGTGCACGCACCGTCACGTGTTGGGGAATGGGAGATTAGTTCTTGAAGAAGCTGGAGAACAAGAGGGAGGAACGGTTTCTCTGATGACAAGGAACACGTGTTGGAGACCCATATGGTCGACGATTTAAGGCGGTTAAAACCCTCTACTATCACTTTGAAGGTGAGAGAGAGAGATTCTGGTTCGGAACCCGAAGCCCGTTCGGCTCTAAGTTTGATTGAACGAGTTAAATCGCCTGCGAGCTGAAACTCTACGTGTGAATCAGATTCGGCGAACTCCGGAGCTTCTGGAAGCTCGCAAATCCATGACCATGGGTCCATTTTCTTGGAATTGGTTTATTTTCTAAGGAAAATGTGTGTTTTTAGTAGAATGGAAAAGAGGAACATAAAATTCTTTTTGCGAGAAACGGAGGTGGAGAATTTTATAGAGAGATCGTGTGGTGGAGGAGAAGCCATGAATGAGAGACGCCTTCAACGAAGCGATCACGGATTCTATGAGGATCGCATCATATCAAAAATCTGTGGCTTTACAATATCCTCATTAATGATTCTCTCTTTTTTTTCTTGTTTGGATATTTGGCTTATAAAGAACCACGACCACTCTTTTTTGCATGGAAGAGTTCAAGGAAATTAATGACGTGGAGTTTAACGTTTTCTCGCTTGTGGTATAGCTACGTGTTGCATGGATTGGACTGCGAATACGTACATTCGTTTTTTTATCACAAAAAATAATGAATATAAAATACAATTAAATTTTATCGAAAACGATAGAGTTAGAAGTTTTCTTTGAAAAAAAAAAAAAAAAGAAGTTTTCTTTGATAGCATACTAAACATCGGAAAACTACCGAAATTTTTTCTGGTGACGACTGACGAATTTCGTTGGTTGCCTAGGAATAGGGTAATATTTTAACTGAGGGACTATAGTATTACCTACGACCGAATCTATGGTAATCATTGTTATTCCGTTAGTATTGTCAATTCCAAAAATTTACCAAAAACAGGAAACATATATTATTCAGTAAGATACTTATGTTAGTAATTCGTCAGAAAAATAAACAAAGATATTATTTTCTATCGAAAAATTGTCTAACAAATTTATCTACCGAAGATTTTCAACGAATTTCTATCAAATATTCTAACTTATGTTAATAATTTCTAACGATTTACTTGTTAGTAACATATGTTATTAAAGCATTTTAAACTTTCCCAAGTGTTTTCCACGAATTCTTTTTGACGA
The DNA here is from genome assembly GCA_011420285.2 of Erysimum cheiranthoides. Lineage (NCBI taxonomy): Eukaryota > Viridiplantae > Streptophyta > Magnoliopsida > Brassicales > Brassicaceae > Erysimum > Erysimum cheiranthoides. The sequence continues at coordinate 19,256,258 of CM022180.2, forward strand.
TATGTTTGTCATCATTTATTGGGTTTCTGCCAACTTAATTTTTTTTTTTTTTTTTTTGGTCACCTTATTATTGGTAATTACCAACATATTATTGGTAATTAATTACCTACGATATATCTATCGGAAAACCAAAATCGGATGTTAGTAGGTAAGATCATTGACATATACCAACGGATTACCAAAAATGTATCTAGAGGACTCTATCCTCATTAATATTGTCTCTGTTTTGTAAGCTGAATGGGTTCATTCAATCATTCCCCAAGTCACGTGTTGTTGTTGTTTTACGCCCTGAAATGGTTCTTGTAAGTAATAATATCAGAAAATTACCACACAAAAAAAAAACTTAATGTATTATCTAGATGGATTATCAATTGTCTTTGAAAAATACAATATACGTAAAATAAAATTTTATTATTAAATATCTTTTTATTGTGAGAGATTTAAAATGCAGTTGAAAATATAAAATATTATTAGTGAGTTTACAATATTTTTATTATTGACACACTCTCGCTTTCTCGTTTGGATTTTTGGCTTATAAAAAACCACGACCACTCTTATTTTGCATGGAGGAGGTTAAGGAAGGAACGTGGAGTTTTAACGTTTTATCGCTTGTAGTTATGGTATAGCCACGTGTGGCATGAGTTCACGACACTAACATTCATTTTCTACTAAGAAAATAATGAAAATGGGCTCAAATGATCATCAACGACCTTGTAATGCTAAACATAAATGTTCTTGTTACAAAGCTATATACACAGTGGTGAGATTGTTATTACTCCGTACTATGGAATGGAGCAATGTTCTAAAATATGCTACACGCTTGTCGCACATAATACAACAATGTATATATCTGTAACCGTATATATAGAAATTATACAGTAAATACTATTATTTTGTTATTTTTACTTTTGCAGCCGGTAATTATTATTTCGTAAAACAAAATTATGACCATGCATGAAAAATTGTTGAAATAGAGAAATTTTTCAAAATGATCCATAAAGAAAGAAACACAAATCAATTACCATAGAGTCATATTTATACTATTAAACTATCTAGGTCGAACCTTACTCCATATCCACCTCCAAACTACATTTTGGAATAAATAATTCTTTCCGACTTTACTATTCCATCTCCAAAATAGAGATATCTAATTCTTATTTCATATATTTGAAGTTGGACTTTTTTATTTGCCATCATTCTATTAAATTTAATATATTCTATTTTACACTCAACCCAAATTTTTTTGTTATTATTTTTATACAAAAACATTATTATTTTTATACAAAAACAAAATTATAAATAATAAAATGAGTTAGGTAGTAATTAATTTATAAAAAATATAACAATGACATATATTACATAGAAAATATAAGTTACAAGAAGAGAAAAAATACACAATGCAACGCTAATGATAAAACACAAAAATACATAATGACATATAACAAAAAAAACTAATGAGTGTGATCTCCATGCACTAATTGAAGTCGAAAGAGAAGTTTCATTTCTAGATGCAAAGTGGAAGGTGATATGATATGTGGTTTAAAAGATTTCATGGTCGATATAGAAAATTAAAGATAAACAAACTCATATAGTCATATCTCATTTTAAAATTCGTTAATGGATTATTTGTAGGAGAAATATACTAGTGATGATGCATAAATAAAATTCTACTATTTTTGAGTTTTTTTATTTTAATTTTTCAAGTTATTTATTTATTTATGTTGTATATTGTAATTTTGTACTTAATTGTTAAAGCTGCAATTTCTTGTACTCTTTATTTTGCTTGTTTGGATTGTAGTATGCCTTTATGGTTATTGCCATTGTTGGAAAGGGAGTAACCATTGTATGATTCTTAGTATTCTCATGAATTGAAGTATCTCTTTGAGGAAAAAAAAAGTATGTCTTTGAGTTTTTTTAAAAAAAGGCATTTTAGGGAAAACAATTCTTTCTACAGTATAACCTCTATAAATTAATACTCGATAAACTAATATATTTTTCTAGTCATAAGTTAGTTTTTCGGTTCAATATCCATATCCATAAATTAATAATTTGATAAATTAATAAAACATTATAGTCTCAATTAATTTATAGAAGTTTTATTGTATTCACATTTGCGTCAATGCATAAAAAAGAAACCAAAAATTTGATTTGGGAACATGTTTAGAGTTTTTCTTAAATAAGACATAATCAAAGTTCACAGGTAATATATATGGATATATCTAATATATATTTTAATTTTAAGTGAATTATATTGTAAAATTATCTATCATGTGCACACCATGGAACCTTACCTAGTCATTTTTGAAAAAAAAAACTATATCTTCTCAAATTGTTTTTTAAATATATATTTTTTTAATATCTTAATTCTCCACTGCTCAAAACTTATGAGGTATTTTCGTTTCTACAGCTAAAAATTAAAATAAAAATAGGGCAATTCTCTAAAATACCACCATTTTTGTTTTTAGGACAAAAATACCACCAAAATAAAATAAATTTTTTAATTTTTAAACTTTAAATTCTAAATTCTAAACACTAAACCCTACCCCATAAATACTAAACCCTAAATTGCAAAATAATCAACCCAAACCAAATATTTAAAATTTCATACATATGAACAATAATTTGATATTAGTGGTATTTTTGGAAAGAAAACTAAAATGGTGGTGTTTTGAGGAATTCCTCATAAAAATAGGTGTATACTTAAGAAATAAGCGTATACTTGAAAAATAAGTGTAAAGGTTGATTGATGTGGATTTAAAGCTGTAGACCAAAATATGTTTCTGAAAAGACTCCAATGGCACCGCCAATCAAACCCTTAGAGAATTATAATTAAATGGGATATACTTTTAGTCAGACATGTGAGAAAAAGACATAAATATATTAAGCTCCACAAGTTTAATAAATATATATTGAGCACCTCTTCAATAACATCTGATCTCTCGTAAATAATAATAAGTTTGATCACTCAAATCTATTTTTATTATAAGTTATAGATGATTATATATAAATGAGATCACTTTCTTAAAATTAAGAAATCTTCCTAATCTAATATTAAGTTAACATTTTTTTTTTGTTAAAAGAAAGCCGCAACAAATTTTTTTTACCTCCTAAAATTTCCTATGAAATTTTTTTTACCTTAGAGTTAATAAAACTATGATAATCTATTTTAAAATACTAATGTAGAATGATACTATTGGTTGTTTAAAATTATATGTAAATAGTTTCAAAACAAATAATTTCAACTTTTATATAGTATATATTATTGAACTCTATAGTTTGTATATCACCAATCGGATTTGATATTTAATAATATTTTTATAAAATAACTATTTATTTATCTACACATAAAAGTCCACGAGATAAAAATGAGGATGCAAAAAAGAGTACAAACGTTAATAAATTATATATTTTGATCAAATTATCACTCTTTATAAACATAAAAGTTACATTAAATTGTCAATCAATATAGATGCATGAGAGGACCTAAAAAATAAATGGATATAGTCTATTGCATTTACATTTCATAACATACACTTTCCTTCTCTATATGAACACTCACTCCATCAACCTCCATCACCCATCATAACCCACACTTCTCCTTTTGGAAACAACCAAAAAAAACCCTAACTAACTAAGAGATCAAAATGGCTGGACTAATGAAGTTGAAATGCTTGGTCTTCGCCTGCATGATTGTGGCCGGTCCTATCACAGCAAAGGCGGCTCTGAGTTGTGGCGAAGTTAACAGAAACTTGAAACCGTGCACTCACTACTTGACCAGTGGTGGTAGACTAGGCCCAGTGTGCTGCAACGGCGTTAGAAATCTTAACGGCATGGCCCGTACGCCCTTTGATCGTCGGCAAGCTTGCCGTTGCATTAAATCTGCCGCCAGATCCTTAGGCCCTGGTCTCAACCGTGGCCTTGCTGCTGGAATTCCTAGTAAATGTGGAATCAGAATTCCTTACAATATCCAAGTCAGGTTCAGTACCAACTGCAACACGTATGTTAATCTCTCTCTCATATATATAATTAAAGAGGTTCGGAAAAGAAAAAGAAAAAAAAAAAAAAAAAAAAGAGAGTGCAGTATATTACTCTTTCCATTTCACAAAGAGTATCACTTTGACATATTTCACACAAATTAAAAAAGCTATGTAAATTTTCATTCTAACCTTTATAAATACACTAAAAACTTTTCTTTCTAATTAATAAACTGAAATAATAGGGATAAAAAAGAGATTTAGTCTTTAATTAAGTACTACATTGAAAATATAAAACGACATTTCACAACGATACTATTTGTGAAACGGAATAAGTAGTAAAAAGGGACCCAAGAAATTATTTGAGTGAGGACAAAATTTTGCAAAAGGAAGCCTGTATTAGAGAGTGCAACCCATAAAATTGGAAACTTGTATTAACGGTATTATGTTTAATTGTATGTGGCTACAGCGTGAGATGAACGGCGGTCAGATGAAGCTACTAGCGGGCGTTCCGAATATATATAATCTATGTTCAAGAATTTGTCAGGCGCTAATCGAGCAATAGAAGAAGGTCTAGCGCCGAACCAGTTAATCCGACATACAAATTGGAGGATTAGCTATATTTGTAAACTTTACCTAAATACCGATTTATATATTAATTGTGGGAAAATGTCTATTATATTATTAAAATTTAAATATAAACAAATTCTTTCTCTTTACAATTTTAGAAAATTTTAGAATCGTCACCTATCACGATCCTATGACTTACTAACTTCGAAAACCCAACTTTATATAATAAGATATACTTTTTCATAAAAAATAAATGTAATCTTTTAATGTTAGGATTTACAATTAATTGTATGTTTTTTCTTTATTATATAATTAATATCTTTTAGTTAGCATTATCTATTATACTTGTTGTTATCCTCTCGTGTGTATGTGTATACAAATCATCTACATATGTAAGTCAACAAAGGAAGCAGTCACTAAAAGTCTAAAATCAACGATTATGAATTTTCAGAAAAAAGGACATTGATAGTATCTATCCCTGTCTCGATTTTATGCTACGACGACCTCTGAAACTCATGTATGGACACTTCTTCAGGAATTTTTTTTTTTTTTTTTATCACAACCAATAAAGTCTACATACTGTACGTGTCATCCGTTTTGTTTCATCCTCTTTATTTACATGTTTGTGTTTTCTTTTGTCTTGGGTCCTCATACATTTAAGAGCGTTGTCCTTCATGAATAAATGGTTCAGATGGAAAGATTGGAAAAGATTTGTATTCATGCGTCCAAGATGCGTCCAAGATGAAGAATACTTCATAGAAAGACTAGTTAGTCATCAAGCTGAGTTGTTTAGCTTTATTGTGTCTATAAAGAGCTGATGAGCATGAAACCATGTTATCATCACACTTTTCATTTTCTTGATTTTTCATTATTGATATTCAAGAAAGTAAAAAATACTTAGAAGAGAGATGAAAGACTCTTGGAACTTAAACAGTGTCATAACTATTACTCTCTCTCTTCTCATCATTTTCACTTTTAATTTCCGAAACGTGCTTGCGGCACCTACTAGACACTTGTGTCATCCCGAACAGAGGGATGCAATTCTCGAGTTCAAGAACGAGTTTGAGGCGTCTTGTTTGGACAGCAATTCTCCGAAGACGGAATCATGGGCAAATAACAGCGATTGTTGTTATTGGGATGGTATCAAGTGCGATGCCAAGTTCGGGGATGTGATCGAGCTAGACCTTAGCTTTAGCTGCCTCTTTGGCCAGCTCTATTCCAATAGTAGTCTTTTTAGGCTTCAGAAACTTCGTTTTCTAACCACTCTCAACCTTTCTAATAATGATTTTACTGGTCAAATCCCATCTTCACTTGAAAAACTTTCTAATCTCACCACTTTGGACCTTTCTAGAAATCATTTTAGTGGTAGTATTCCTTCTTCGATTGGAAACCTTTCTCATCTCACCTCTCTTGGCTTCTCTCATAACAATTTCACTGGTCATATCCCACCTTCACTTGGATATCTTTCGCATCTCACCTTTCTCGACCTCTCTTATAACTATTTCAGTGGTAGAATTGCTTCTTGGATTGGAAACCTTTCTAATCTCATCACTTTCCGCCTCTCTCGCAATAGTATTTCTGGTGTACTCCCATCTTCATTTGGAAGTCTTTTGCATCTCACCAATCTGAGCCTCGATCTTAACAATTTCTCTGGTGAAATCCCATCTTCACTTGGAAATCTTTTGCATCTCACTTTTCTAGACTTCCATGATAACAAATTCTCTGGTGAAATCCCATTTTCACTTGGAAATCTTTCTCATCTCACCTCACTTATCCTCTCTGATAACAACTTTGTTGGTGAAATCCCATCTTCTTTTGGAAGATTGAACCAGTTGACCATCTTAAATATCAAGTCCAATAAGCTTAGTGGTAGCTTCCCCGTTGCGCTACAAAATTTGACAAAACTGTCAAAATTATCACTCTCCAACAATAATCTCACAGGCACACTTCCTTCTTCTCTCTTCACCATTCCTTCTTTAGAAACTATTAGTTTGGAAAATAACCAACTCAACGGCACTCTTGAGTTTGGGAATAGATCTTTCCCATCTAAGCTAGTAGAGTTAAGCCTTACCAATAACAACTTCAGAGGGCCAATCCATAGATCTATTTCCAAATTAGTCAGCCTTGAGAAACTTGACCTTTCCCATTTCAACATCCAAGGGTCGATAGACTTTAGTATCTTCTTGCATCTCAAGTCGCTTCAAAGTCTTTACCTATCCCATTTGAACACCACCACTACGATTCACTTGAATGCAATCTTATCATGTTTAAAGTCACTAGATATATTGGCTCTCTCAGGCAACCATGTTTCAGTTACAAACAAGAGTTCAGATTCAGATCGTCCATTGTTAAGTGAGTTATACTTGTCAGGATGCGGCATCACCGAGTTCCCAGAGCTCCTAAGAACCCAACAAAACATTGCGTATCTAGACATTTCCAACAACAACATCGAAGGTGAAGTGCCTGGCTGGCTATGGACGCTCCCTGCTCTGCAGCACGTGGATCTTTCCAGCAACAATTTCATTGGTTTCGAAAGATCAACGAAACATGAAATATCCTCCGGCCCGGAACCATCCATCAAGCAATTGTTTGGCTCCAACAACAATTTCACGGGCAAGATTCCTTCTTTCATATGTGCGTTGCCCTATCTAAGCACTCTCGATTTGTCTAACAACAAATTTATTGGTTCAATCCCTCGTTGTATGGAATATATTCAAGCTCTAAATCTTCGACATAATCGTCTTAGTGGAGATCTTCCGGAGGATATATTTAAAAGCCTAAACTCGCTTGACGTCGGCCATAATCAACTGGTGGGAAAGCTTCCAAGATCTTTGATCAGTCTCACTTTTCTTGAATTTCTGAATGTGGAAAGCAACAAAATCCATGACACTTTTCCTTTTTGGTTAAGTTCTCTCGAAGAGCTACAAGTTCTAGTCCTTCGCTCCAACGAATTCCATGGACCGATACAGCAAACGCACTTTTCTAAGTTGCGAATCATCGACATATCCGGTAACCAATTCAATGGAACTCTTCCACCAAATTGCTTTGTCAATTGGACTGCAATGTTCCCACTTGGAAAAAATGAAGATCAATCTAACGGAGAGACCATGCCACTGTCTAACACAAACTACATGGGCACAGACTATTATTACTTCGATTCAGTGGTTTTGATGAGTAAAGGCATCACGTTGGAGATGGAACGTATCTCAAAATTCCATAGAGTAATCGACTTTTCTAGAAACAACTTTGAAGGAGAGATTCCAAGGTCCATTGGTCTATTGAAAGAACTTTATACGCTCAACTTGTCAAACAATGCTTTCACCGGCCACATCCCATCATCCATGGGGAACCTCACAACTCTTGAGTCATTGGACGTTTCCCAAAACAAGCTTTCAGGAGTAATTCCACAAGAGCTAGGGAACCTCTCGTTCCTTGCGTACATGAACTTCTCTCATAACCAACTTGTGGGTCTAGTGCCTGGGGGAACTCAGTTCCGAAGGCAGCCTTGCTCTTCTTTCAAAGACAATCTGGGACTTTATGGCCCTGCACTTGATGAAGTTTGTGTAGATATTCACGCGAAAATATCGCAACAAGATGAGGAAGAGGAAGATGAAGAAGAGGTGTTGAGTTGGAAAGCAGTTGCAATAGGATTCATACCTGGTATTGCCTTTGGATTGACGATGGGATACATATCAGTTTCCTACAAACCTGAGTGGTTCATGAACCCTTTTGGCCGAAACAAACGCAGAAGTACAAGCACAAGCACCATAACTCATTAGAAAGGTAATGTCCGGAATTTATAAAGCTATATATTATAATAAAATAGTCTGTATTTATAAAAACTATTTATTAATGTGTCAATCTTTCTTTAATTTGTAGCCTTCTTAAACCCAAGCTGAAGAATATCGAAGAACAAAATCAAGCAACCTAATGAAACAGACTACATAGAAAGAAGTTTGGAAAGAAATTCAGAATCAAATTAAAAATATTTTTTTTTTGTTTTGTATGTGGTAATGTGGATGGATCATTTTATCACGGTTGAAATATTAGTTGTTGCTTTTTGTTTATATTCATGTGTTTCTCATTCACTCTGTTTGTTTCTATTCCAAGAATCATGTTGGGTGCAACAGAGTAATATGTTGTTATATAAATAAGATTTTTAAGTATTTTCTGGTAAAGGAATAATGGATTACAAGTCAGGTCAAAAATATTTCAGAGGAAAACAAACTAGAGTATCTTCAACGTTGAAGAAGATGTTGAATAGTACGTAGCTTGGAGAGGAAGCAAACTTATTATGCCCTAAATTCTACAACTTTGAACTTTACTTCTTTTACTTGCCTAAGAAATATGGCCAAAATATAAAACTTAAGAAGCCTCAACTTCTTTTTTGTTTAATGCAAAAAAAAGTTGCTTCTGTGAGTCAGTCAATATATGAAGACTCTGCTCATATCTTATTATTTGGTATCTTTTTACAAAGCAAATTCTTTTCTTTTTAATAACAAACGAAAACTAAAATCAATCTACGATATTAATTAGTTTAACAGTCTTGAACATGATCGCTGGCCAATCCAATCACCTGGATAAGTCAACAAAGGAAACATCCATTAAAATCAACGAAAACGATAGTCCAGACACAAATTTAATTGATAATATCTATCTCTAGCTGTCTCGTTTTATGCCAAGACGACCTTGGAAAACAAAAAAAATAGAAAATGTATAAATGTGGTAGAGATTTCAGATGGCTCTCTCAAAGTCATCATGTATGGACTGTTCTTCATGAAAATAAATAGTTTTTGGATTACTACCGACAACGTCCACACACGAGTTCTCCGGTTTTAATTGTTTCATCCTCTAATAGTCGCAGGTTTGGTATCAATGAATAAATGTGGTGGAGACTCGAGACTTTTTACTCTATATACGCGTCTAATGTGAAGAAGAGTTGATAGAAAGACTGAGTGGTTTATCTTTTGCTATGTATATAAAGATATGAGCATGAAACCATATTATCATAAGAGTTTCCATTTTCTTGGTTTTACATTACTGATAAATTCAAGAAAGTAAAAATACTTAAACAAGATGAAACGCTTCTGGAATTCAATCAGTTTCATTCTTGTTACTCTTTCCTTTCTCTTCTTTTTCACTTTTAATTTTCAAGACGTGTTTGCGGCTCCGACTAGAAACTTGTGTCATTCCGAACAAAGGGATGCACTTCTCGAGTTGAAAAACGAGTTCAAGATTCAGAAGCCTTGTTTTGACGACGGGTTTCCAAAGACAGAGTCATGGGGCAATAATAGCGACTGTTGTTCATGGAATGGTATCGCATGTGATGCCAATTCCGGGGATGTGATCAAGCTGAACCTTAGTTCCAGCTGCCTCTATGGCCAGGTCAATTCCAGAAGTAATATTTTTAGGCTTCAAAACCTTCGTATTCTAGACCTTTCAGATAATAATTTAAGTGGTCAAATCCTATCTTCACTTAGAAACCTTTCTAATCTCGCTACTCTAGATATTTCTAGAAATGAATTCAGTGGTCAAATCCCATCTTCGCTTGGAAATCTTTTGCATCTCACCAATTTTTCCCTTAGTCTTACCGATTTTGTTGGTGAGATCCCATCTTCACTTGGAAACCTTTCTCATCTCACCAAACTTTCTCTTGCTGTTAACAATTTTGCTGGTGAAATAATCCCATCTTCACTTGGAAACCTTCCTCATCTCACCGATCTTGCTCTCTGTGAGAATAATTTTGTTGGTGAAATCCCATACTCACTTGAAAATCTTTCGCATCTCACTTTTCTCGACCTCTCAGCAAACAATTTGGTTGGTGAAATTCCATCTTTTTTTGGCAGTTTTAACAAGTTGGTCGACTTAGCTTTTGAAGAAAACAATTTTATTGGTAACTTTCCCCTTACACTACTAAATCTAACAAATCTGTCATCTTTATCACTATACGACAATCAGTTAACAGGCAAGCTTCCTCCTAACATGAGCTCACTTTCCAACTTGGAGTTCTTTTACGCAGAGGACAACACTTTCACTGGAACTCTTCCTTCTTCTCTCCTCACCATTCCTTCTTTGACTTATATTGACTTGACTGATAACCAACTCAACGGCACTCTTGAGTTTGGGAATATATCTTCATCACTATTTGAGTTATGCCTTGCCAATAACAACTTCAAAGGTCAAGTTCCTGACTGGTTATGGACGCAACCAAATCTGGGGCACGTGGATCTTTCCAACAACAATTTTACCGGTTTCGAAAGATTGACGAAACCTGCTCGACAACCAATGGATTTATACATTTCCAACAACAAAATCGAAGGTCAGGTGCCTCGATGGTTATGGACGCTACCAAATCTTGATACCGTGGATCTTTCTAACAACAATTTCACTGGTTTTGAAAGATTGACGAAACCTGCACGACAACCATCTATGCGTTACTTGTCTGGCGCCAACAACAATTTTACAGGAAATATTCCACCTTTCATATGTGCGTTCCGATCTCTAGCCATGCTTGATTTATCCAACAACAAATTCAATGGTTCAATTCCCCGTTGCATGGGAAATTTCAGTGGTACTCTTGAAGCTCTATATCTTAGAAAGAATCATCTTAGTGGTGGTCTTCCAGATAATATATCTGCTAGTGTAAAGTCGCTTGACGTCGGACATAACCAACTGGTGGGAAAGCTTCCAAGATCTTTGGTCCGTATCTCTTTTCTTGAAGTTCTAAATGTGGAAAGCAACAAAATCAATGACACTTTTCCTTTTTGGTTGGGTTCTCTGCAAGAACTACAAGTTCTTGTCCTTCGTTCCAATGCATTCCATGGACCGATACAGCAAACCGGGTTTTCCAAGTTGCGAATCATCGACATATCCCATAATCACTTCACTGGAACTTTGCAATCATATTTCTTTGTAACTTGGACTGCAATGTTCTTTATCAGAAAAAGTGAAGATCAATCTACTAGAAGGTACATGGGTTCAAACTATTACAGTGATTCAATAGTTGTGATGAATAAAGGTCTAGAAATGGAGATGGTACGTATCCTAAAAATCTTTACAGCAATCGACTTTTCTGGAAACAAATTTGAAGGAGAGATTCCAAAGTCCATTGGTCTATTGAAAGAGCTTCATGTTCTCAACTTGTCAAACAATGCTTTCACTGGCCACATCCCATCAACAATGGCAAACTTGAGAGAGCTTGAATCACTGGATGTTTCCCAAAACAAGCTTTCAGGAGAAATTCCACAAGAGTTAGGGATTCTCTCATCCCTTGCGTACATGAATTTCTCTCATAACCAGCTTGAAGGTCCAGTACCAGGGGGCACTCAGTTTCTAACACAGAATTGCTCTTCTTTCAAAGACAACCGGAGACTTTATGGCTCTGCACTTGATGAAATTTGTGCAGATATCCAGGCGAAAACATCGCAACAAGATGAAATGCCAGAGCCAAAGGAAGTGGAAGATGAAGAAGAGGTGATGAGTTGGATAGCAGTTGCAATAGGATTCATACCTGGTACTTCCTTTGGATTGACGATTGGATACATACTGTTTTCCTACAAACCAGAGTTGTTCATGAAACCTTTTCTCCGACACAAACGCAGAAGCATAAGCACCAGAACTTAGAGAGGTAATGTTCTGTATTTTGAAAGAACATTAATCTTTTCTGGATATATGAACAAATGAAACTAACGTATTAACATTTCTTTGTTTGTATAGGCTTCTTAAACCCAAGCTGTAGAATCCTAGAAGAAGAAAATAAAGAAACCAAATCAGACGAAATGTAGAGAACGAAGCTTGGGAAGAAAGCAATCTACTTCTTAATATTTTTGTTTGTAAATGGATGGATCATATATATAAAATCACGGTTGAATTTTTAGTAGTTGTTTCTTGTTAGCTTCTCTCATAAGCCTTCATGTGTTTCTCATTTACTATGTTTTTTTTTTTTACTATGTTTTTTTTTTTTGTTTTTCTGTGTTTGAACACAATTGGTTTTTCAGTCAAAAAGAGAAGTAGTTAAATAGACAAGTAGTTAATTTCAGTCACATATCTGACGAGTGCAATGGCGCATATCTACAAATGCCCAATTATGTGTTATATTTTACTGTTCTTACCTAATGTTAATCAAGGCGAGTCAACGTTTATCATTGTCATTATAATGTCTCAACTACTGTACTGTAGTCTGTAGGTACTATTTGGCGTTGTGGATCAAAAGATAATATTTAAAAAAATATATAAATAGACATATACAAAATACGATTTATATTTTAGTATATTTTATTATTCTTTACAATTGTTCAAAAGTTTTTTAAATATATCATACATGTTTACTATCAAATATTAAAAAAAAAATTTTGTCTTTTATGTTACTACTTATTAGTGTTATATACAGGGACACAAATTATTATATACACAAGGATACCATTTCAAACCCCCCTCCCTTCTACTTGAATTCATTAGTATGAAACATTTTATTTTCGAAGTGAAATCTCCTAATATAGGAAAAAGTTGGAAAAATGCTTTGTAAGATTGTAGGGAAATGACAAATATTAAAATTTATCGTATCAAGTATATATATTATAATTAATCTTAGCCATTTTTGAATAAACATACACTGAAATGTTTTTTATACTAATCTCACTACAAGTCGATCTAATTTTTATTCAAGGGGTGTTTAATAACATTAGAGAAAACTTAAACACAAACTAACAAAAATTACAACATACAATATAAGTAAAGTTAAAAGACATGATTGTTTAATGGCCATGGGTGCGAATGTTAGTTAAAAACACGGCCACGTATAAAAAACGATTGGTTATAATACAAAAAGAATATGAAAGAAATATGAATAGAATTGGCCATTCAATCATTTTTATAACAGTACGCAATTCCATTACATTAATATTTTACGAGAAGCCGAATAATTCGTTTTTTAAGAAAAAAAAAATCACAATTTAACCTTTTACCGAAAAAAAAAAAATCTCTTCCAAGAAAACGGTGTCACATGTTATATTAGCACTTTGCAGATCAATCCCAGTAAATAAGATATAGCACTAGATTTAAATAGTTATTATATAGTGTATTCTTTATTATTCTTATCGCATTAAAAGATCATTAAAACCAATCAACGTCAACCTAACTGTTGAAGGAGATTCAAATTCATTCGGTAAATGTTATTGAAAGCTGTGCCGAGTGTAGGAAGGCTCCATTTTTTCTGGATAGCACTCAGGTCCCAGGAGACCTAAACCTGTCTTTAAAGTCTTTAATACGATAGCTAACCTTGTACTACGCTTTAGTAATCTTTTTTTTTTTTTTCCTCAGACGACACACCCAACAACGTCATTATCAACATAAATGTGCATTGTTGACAGCCAATAAAGTAAATTGTTTCTTTTTTTCGTAAGTAATTTTTGTTCTGTACCTGATTAAAATAAGAAAATGTATCAATGCCTAAAAAAAGGTAAAAATGTTAATTGTACTGTACTTTATATTTCAAAATTGGTATGACTGGGAAAGATGTTACAGAACAAAAAACAAAAAGATGTTATTTTATCAATGAATTCATAACAAAAGTACATGAATCTTGGTTCCGATTCACATAATAAAATTCTCTTTACTGTCATTAATTGGTTATTTGTTAAAAGTTTGAAGTGTATACAATGTTGAATGAGTCAAATTCTTAAGTTATTCTTAATTTTTTAATGGGTCTGTTTTCATCACTTTAAGTTTGAATGTAGCAGCAAAAGCAAAACAATCTTTTTGCAGTAGACAAAATACCCAATCCTATAAGCCTATAATAGAAATGCCGTTTCTTACGGCAACTCGATGAAAATTTGGTTTTCTCCTAATTGAATCCTAGATAAGATATTAAAATATGGATCGCGACTTATGCCCATCTTGAGTAATTTTTTTTTTTTTATTGATCACAAGTGTAGGCTAAATCATTATTTATAATTTACGAAAAAAGATTTTTTTTTTTTTCCTCAAAGCCACTACTTTTTCCTAACCATATCACTGCCTATATGGCCATCGAGATCTACCCAACGCCTAGCCATCTTAACCGACTATTTTGGAACGCCATAAAAGATGTTGGGTCTACTTGACCCTGTAGGTACATTGAATAACTTATCTTTTATGCAACCATAATTTATGGCACTACGAAATCTATCTTTTATCTTAGTTTAGTCTTGTATATAAGCAATTTGTAAATCACATTTTGTGGATTAGTGAAAGTGAAAACATATTATTCTAATATGGTATAAAACACCTCATTTCCATTCGATTTCTTTACAATCTTTGTTCCTTCTCCTTTCGAGTTTTAGTTCTTGACAAAATGAGGAGCAAATATACAATATTGTGTTTCAAAGCCATATCATGAAACTAATTTTGCAAATTATCAATTCGATCTTCTTAGGTTGCATTCGCCAATCAATTGTTCTTTGGCACCTATATGATTCACGGTTCTACTAAGACGGTTTTATCTGGTCCGGAATCCATTGAAAGTTTATACAATTCGTTTATTTCTCTAGGAAACGCATCATCCCGCGGGTTTAGTGATTACTATGCATGATCTAAATCAATTAATCATACTTGGTGTGTTGCGGTGAGGACAAGTTTAATTAGAAGCTAAGAATAAGTAGAGTTTTATCGGTTGATTGTTACCACGACTTAACAATTTTGATTGATTTTCTAAATTTGGAACCCCTAAAACAACATGGTGAAATCTTGGCTACAAAATGTGGTTAATTAATCGTGAAATATACGATAGTGGTCAGTGATGCGACAAAGATATATATGGACAGATACGTTCAAGCGATTTTATATCAATAACTTGTCTCACAAATATCAGTTGGACCAGTCCATTCTAACATTTCACAAGGTTCTATGGAGTTATCATGTTATTATTCTAGGATGAAGACATTGTGGAAGTATCTGCCTAGCAATTAGTCAAAGAAAGTTTGCAAATGACAATGTAAAAATGTAAAGAATTCTAAAAGATGTAGCACTCGTTGCACAAACTATTTTTGGGTGAATATATTTTACATTCATACAAAAAAAATGTAAATTAAGAATTGCTTGAGGAGGCAGATCACAAGTAAAACCATCCATTTTCTTATGAGACGCAATGATTCCTTTGCAAGAGCATTCGTGGTTGGATAATTAATATAAAGAATATACTTATTTTAAGTGACATCTAGCTATAACATCTTATAATATTAACCAAAATCAAATGATGTTAGTATCTAATGCAAACGGACATGTGCCTCTAGCTGCTTTTCCGATTATACCAAGGACGTTGATTCTGAAATTGCTTCGTCATTGCTTTTTTACGAAGTCTCGTTTACTAGTTAGTAGATATTAGATGGTAGATAGTAGCTAGATAGTGGATATTAAGGTTATATAAGATTGAAAATTAAGATGATAACATATTGCTATCATAATTTTCCCTTAACCTTTTAATGGACCAATACTAATGTTTGTCACACCTCGGCTGTCATTTCCCAAGTGTGAAGTTCGACTCCACCTACCTCCATGTGGGGTAATCGGACATTGAACTGGTCCGCTGGGGTCTAGTTGAATTTTTTTTTTTTAAAAACTGAAATTAAACCACTTACCTAAAAAGTTGTGGGAAAAGATCAATTATGTCTGTTACTTAGAACCCACCTAACAAGGCCACAATAACCGAGTTTTAAAACTAAAACGAAATTATATCCTAACTCAAATTTAAAAGGTTAAACCCAAGGATGGACGAATAATATGTAATGGACGGTATACTGTATATTTGTTTTTTCTAAACGTAAAAAGGCCACGTTATCTTGTAATGGCATGTTTATGATATTTAAAGCACATAGTTAAGAAGTATACGTACAGTTAAGAAGTAGGTTGAAAAAAAAAAGTTAAGAAGTAAACGTACAGTAGTAAAATGAGGTAGTTGATTGTTTCGTCACTCATATTTATTACTCATGAATGTGGGTAGATACTCCATAAATATAGCATTATCTAAACATTCACTGTTTCTTTGGTAATAATTCAAAGAGACACGTACGACAAAAAAATAGGTGCGGCTTCATTATCTTATTTTAATTTTTTATTTGATAGTAATATAGAGTAGTAGTAGTAAATTATTACTATTATTTTGAAATAGGTTTAGTACTAAATTATTTTTCTTACGTACATGTGTTATTAATGTATATCTAAATAATGAGGATTGTCATCGTTTATATATATGTCCCCTAGAAAAGAATGATTATCAGAACAAAAGCACTTAATTTCTATTGAGTAATTGAATTAAATATTCAAAGAACAAGAAATCTAATCTCCATGTAATATACGTAGTTTAGTGCTTGAATTAAAGTTTCAAGTGTAATAAGTGCCAATTATATCCTTTTCTCGGATTTAAGAATGTGTTCTGACTTCTGAATTTTTTTTTCATTTCTGAAGAACCAATATAAAAAGAAAGAAAATAGCTATCTTGGCTCAATTTATACAAGGAGTTAGAATAATTAATTCGTTTGGACATCACTCTCTCGATTCACACTCCACTTTCTATATATGTAAACGGAGCCAGCTTGAACGAAATGTCACGACACAACTAAAAATAGAACCAAAGAGTAAACACTTAAACAAGACTTTTTGTCCTCTTATTTCTACTCTTAGGTTATCTCCAATGAAGAACTTAAAGATGTTTTTCTTTAAGATCTTCTTCATCTCTTTAATGGCAGCATTAGCCATGAAAAGATCTCAGATCAACTTAGAAGATCTCCACAACTTCTTCCTCCACCAAATACAGAACAACCTCCAAACCATAAGCCTTATCTCGTTTCTTGTCGGTCTCGTGTTGGCTCTTTACATGTTATCCCGACCCAAACCCGTTTACCTCGTTGATTTCTCCTGCTACCTCCCACCGCCGCATCTCAAGGTCAGTATCCAAACGCTGATGGGACACGCGAGACGTGCAAGAGAAGCAGGCATGTGTTGGGAGAACAAAGAGAGCGACTATATAGTTGACTTCCAAGAGAAGATTCTAGAACGTTCTGGTCTCGGTCAAGAAACCTACATCCCCGAGGGTCTTCAGTGCTTCCCACTTCAGCAAGGCATGGCAGCTTCACGTAAAGAGACGGAAGAAGTAATATTCGGAGCTATTGACAATCTTTTTCGCAACACCGGTGTAGAACCTGATGATATTGGTATATTAGTGGTGAATTCTAGCACTTTTAACCCAACTCCATCACTCGCCTCCATGATTGTGAACAAGTACAAACTCAGAGACAACATCAAGAGTCTGAATCTTGGAGGAATGGGTTGTAGTGCTGGAGTTATAGCTGTTGATGCCGCTAAGGGATTACTACAAGTTCATAGAAACACTTATGCTATTGTAGTAAGCACAGAGAACATCACTCAGAACTTGTACTTGGGGAAAAACAAATCAATGCTAGTCACAAACTGTTTGTTCCGGCTTGGTGGTGCAGCGGTTCTGCTTTCTAACAGATCGAGAGACCGTGCACGCGCGAAATACGAGCTAGTTCACACAGTACGGATCCATACCGGATCTGATGATAGGTCCTTCGAGTGTGCAACACAAGAGGAAGATGAAGATGGCATAATTGGAGTTACCTTGACAAAGAATCTACCGATGGTGGCTGCAAGGACTCTTAAGATCAATATTGCAACTTTGGGTCCTCTTGTTCTTCCATTGAAAGAGAAGCTTGCCTTCTTTATTACTTTTGTCAAGAAGAAGTATTTCAAGCCAGAGTTGAAGAATTATACACCAGATTTCAGGCTTGCCTTTGAGCATTTCTGTATCCACGCTGGTGGAAGAGCTCTTATAGATGAGCTAGAGAAGAATCTTAAGCTTTCTCCGTTACATGTTGAGGCATCAAGAATGACACTACACAGGTTTGGTAATACTTCTTCAAGCTCAATCTGGTATGAGTTGGCTTATACAGAAGCTAAAGGAAGGATGAAGGAAGGAGATAGGATTTGGCAGATTGCTTTGGGATCAGGTTTTAAGTGTAACAGTTCAGTGTGGGTGGCTCTGCGCGACGTTAAGCCTTCAGCTAACAGTCCATGGGAAGACTGTATGGACAGATATCCAGTTGAGATTGATATTTAATTTTATGGTCAGTCCCTTACGGCTAATAGTCCAAACTATCTATCTTGTCTATTATTGTTGACCATTTATCTTATGTTTGTTATTTAAAGATTTCCATTGAATGTTTGTTTTCTAAAGAAAATTTTTTGGACTAAGTAGTGATGGATGATACTGAATTTTCATTACATTAACAGTTTTTTCAAGAAATTTTTTTTGCTCTAACCAGAAATCCGTGGCAAAATTTAGTATACCCCAAATTGTTTTTCACTGGTAATATGTGGCAAAACCCGCATGCAAATAATTTATTATTATTATCAAAATCAAACTATTAATAATGTACATAGTTATGATAAAAGTAAAATATTATATATACATCTATTTTATACATAAGTAAGATATCACGAGTAAAATATTAACTCTTTCTTAATCATAAATGTTTTTTCAGAAGTTCATGTTCCGTGCTCCTCATAGCAGCAACTTCTTCTTTCCAAAGATATCTTAATGAACTTCTTCTTGTAAGCTAGTAACCTGTTTTCTAGCTCTCTATTTAAATAGAGCAACTGGAAGACTTTTTTTAATAGTACATTTTTTTACGATTCAGCTCTTGCGTTTTACTTAGGATATGTAATTATTCATTTTTTTATAGAAGATTCATCAACTTTTTAAAAAATAATACACTTAGTTCCTATTAATTTTCTACGATAATTTCTTTATTACAAAACCAAAGAAATAAATCATCAGGATTAAGGAAATAAAGACACTTGTAAACACTTTTTTCTTTATAATTTAGTAAATCAAATTCAATTTAAGCAATAAAATCATGATTTTCTTAAAACTTTATAAAAATAAAAGAAAAATATTAGTATTGATAGACTAGTATAGTAGAAACGTTTTGAAATAGCAAAATCATTCGAAATAATTGTTTTTTTTTCTGTTAAATCAGCCATAGCAATAAAGGAAAGCTTAAAATGAAATGTATTAGTTTCGACAAGAAAATAAAAGAAACGTATTAGTAATTGTAAACTAAAAGAAAAGTATTAGTAATGGTAGACTAGTGATAGAGAAACGTTTTGAAACGCCAAAACTATTAGACATAATATTATATTTTTTTCTCCCACCCAAAAAAAAAGAATATAATATAATATATTTTTTTCAGCAATAGTGGTATAAAGTTGAAAATGAAAAGTATTAGAGCATGTTTATCGGCGTGTTTTGCCTTGATCCTTAATATTTTAATTTTAAAATTTAAATCAGAAAAATCGATTAAACAAGGCGACGTTTCTTAAAATGGGACGAAATCTAGTCATCCTTAATATCACGTTGGATAAACATGCTCTAACAAAAAAAACTGTTTTAAAAATATTAATATAATATGTTAAAGACAATTTCTTTGGGATATTGGATAAACATGTTCTTACTAGCTTTTGACAAGAAAACAGAGTGAGGGAAAAAAAAAGACACGAAAACAGAGAAAAGTAATGGTCGACTAGTAGTAGAAAACTAGAAACGTTTTGAAACGGCTAAACTAAGTTTGATTTCACTGTGTGTGCAACGCGTAGACCATTTGGTCACTTGGACTTTGGCTCACATGAATTGTGCCCTTGTGATAAATACTTTACCAAATGTCTTATTTACCTTTGAAATTAGTAGGATTTTTTTTGCACGGTGCTAAATAATATTTTTATACTATATATGTACAAAACTTACGATTTACATAACAAAACAAAAATAATGAAAAGAAAAACTTAAGATTGGGTGAAAAAAAAAAAAAAACTTAAAGATTGTGAAACACCGCCGAAGAAAAGTCTTCGATTGACCAAATTTCGACTATTATTCTTCTTACGTAAAATTCATTTTTCACTAATAAATATAGAGCCTTCATAATCTAAACATATCATTGTTCCAAAACATAACATAGAAGTCAGAACAAACAATCAAAAAAATGGCGTGTCACAAAATTTTCCTTATAAAATAGATATTATAAGTTAATCAATAATGAGTTAAGAATACTTGTTCATAGAAAGGAATGAGTATGTGCCCAAGCACTTGTGGTCCGGTGGTAGGGGACTCTTAGGGAAAGGGTGAAACTCCCAAACCTGAGTTCGATCCTCCCCGGAAACAAAAAATCACATTTGTTTGGGAAGTCTGTCAGTTGGGTCCCGGTCCAATTGGTTTACCTGGTAGTCAGAAATGCAGGCGGCCTGACTACCCCCTGGCATTAGTCGGAAAACATTCCAAACCCGGAGCAGGCACTTCAGTGCGTTAAAAAAAAAAGGAATGAGTATGTTTTAGATAGGTGGATATAGACGACACCAATTTGTCTAGTTCTCTCTTAACTTGAACACGGCGGCACATGGGTTTTGAACCGCTCGACCAAGAACTTCCTAGTTTTTTTTAATGATTTGGGTTGCCTCTGGTTAGATATTTTCAATTAGATGGCAACTACTACTAGATTTGATTTGGCCATTTTAATTTATAGTTTAGACATTCTGATGTCCTCGAGTTTTAGAACTAAATATACCGTAAGTGCATGAAACCTCAATGTAATATTTAGGAATTGAACGTCATTACTTTCTAAATAGATTCTGTTCAAATTAATATACCGCGAGATAAAACGGTTGTTTTGGTTTTCTAAACTAAGGAATAGATATGAAAAAAAAAAGCAAGTAAAGAAAGATAGACAACTAAAGATGAACAAGAAAACAAGAAACTAAGGCAAGGTAAAAAAAAAAAAAAAAAAAAAGCAAGTAAATGAAAGATAGAAATAAACAATGAATTCATTAAAAGACAGCATTAGAACAAATGGTAATCTAGGCAATTCCTCTTAAACATAAATCAATAAAAAAATGAGATGCAAAGACTTTGATGGAAACCATGCTTGAACACGAAACACTAAAGTGTGACTTTGATGGAAACCATCCTTGAACACGAAACACTAAATGGGCGCATTAGAAGTGCAAATCATCATTCGGAAAGTGCTTCAAACTAAACTAGGCCTTTTATAACATAAAAAGGAAAGATAAGTAATTTCTTATGAAGAAATAAACCAGGCCTTTTACTAATCAACTTTTACTTTTATAATCTACAACCATATGAAGAAATAATAAAGTAAATTAGAGAAAACTATGCCTTCATTTCAAATTTGTTCTGTTTCCTTACCTACATTAAAATATGTAAATAAATACCTGGTCGTATTTGTACAAAACTTAGATGGGACACTACCGAAGAAAATGTCTTCGATTGACCAATCTTAATCCCATTGATTATTTTCCTCATAAATCAATTTCTTTTCTCTATAAAAACCTTCGTCTAACTCTAAAGAGACCATTGTCCAAATATACACCACAAAACAAGTAAAAGATAATAAAAAAAAGATAATAAAAAAAAGATGGCGTTTCACAAAATCTTTCTTGTAATCTCTTTGATGCTCGTTGTCTCATTGGTTAATGCAGTTGACTACTCGGTCGTCGATAACACCGGTGACTCTGCCGGAGGAAGGAGATTCCGAGGAGAGATCGGTGGCATAAGCTACGGCACACAGTCACTTCAATCTGCGACAGACTTCGTGTGGCGTTTGTTCCAACAAACTAACCCTGCGGACAGAAAGTCCGTTGCAAAGATCACACTGATCATGGAGAACGGTAACGGCGTGGCTTATAACGCGGGAAACGAGATACACTTTAACGCGGGATATCTCGCCGGTGTATCGGGAGATGTAAAGAGAGAATTTACCGGCGTGGTTTATCACGAAGTTGTCCATTCTTGGCAGTGGAACGGTGCGGGTCGGGCTCCGGGTGGGCTTATTGAAGGGATAGCGGATTACGTGAGGTTGAAGGCAGGTTATGCTCCGGGTCATTGGGTCCAGCCCGGTCGTGGTGATAGATGGGACCAGGGTTATGACGTTACCGCGAGGTTTTTGGAATATTGTAACGATCTGAGGAATGGGTTTGTGGCTGAGCTGAACAAGAAGATGAGGACTGGTTATAGTGATAGCTTCTTCGTTGATTTGCTTAGGAAAGACGTGAATCAGCTTTGGAGAGAGTACAAGGCCAAGTATGGACAATGAATATAAATGATATAAAAATAATCTTAATATGGTATTGAAAATGAAATAAAACGTTTGGTACGTAAACAATAAAAATGATTTGTAAGCTCTTATGGTGTATGTTCTTAATTTTCTATTGGAAAACACGTATACGTACATTGTTGTTGTTGTCTTTAAATATAAGCTCTTGATAAAATTGGTATTGTTAGGTCAGTGTTTACTCGTTGGTCGTGGTCGAATAAAAACATACATCGATGTTTCTCTCTTTTTACAACAGAAAACACTTTTGCTTTGTCCAAAAAAAAAAAAAAAAAAACAAAACAAAAAATACTTTTGCTAAAATTAATATTATATATTAATAAATTGTGAGTTCAGTCAAAATAAAAAATTCAGCTTTTGCAATAATTTGTAAATCTCAAATTTTAACATTGTACCTATATTATTTCAGACCTCTCACTAAAATTGCTACTTTGATATTTTAAGTTAATTTATTGGTTGTTCAGTCAAAGATAATGATGATATGAGCTGATTTTGAAGTTAAAGTCGTGGTCGAATTAAAACACTTTCTTGTAATTCTCCATTAACTATACTTGTAAGAAAAATAACACTTAACTTAAAAAAAAAATAAAAAATCCAGGAGAAGATTTTGTTTTTTTTTTTGTTGTCAACAAAATCCATGAGAAGATAAGATTCATATTCGTTGACAAAAAATCCCAATTAGAAATTAGAAATAAGAGGACAAAAGCGTAATTTGAAAAATTTGAGATAGAAACAGTCCCATCTCCGGCGACGATGAAGTGGTTACTCGTCGCCGTGGTGACAGCTTTAACGATCTTCACCGCCGGGACACAGTCACATCTCCTCCGTGGATCTCCGATCAATTCTCTCTGCGCTGATCTAATTCATCCCGCCAATTACTCCTGCACTGAACACACTGTAAATCTCATCTTCTATCACTCTTTCTTAAAATCAAGATTTCATTGAAATCAATCACAAAAAAGCTGACCTTTTTTTTGGGTCTATAGGTTCAAACGAAGGATGGTTACATATTAGCTCTTCAACGTGTGGCTTCACATGGTCCAAGACTTGAATATGGTCCACCTGTTCTGCTTCAGCACGGACTATTTATGGTAATCTTGAACATATATTTTCTTGGTAAAATTCGTTAAAATTGCTAAAAAAATCTTATCTTTTTTTTGGTGGGATTTTGTTATCAGGCTGGAGATGCGTGGTTCTTGAATTCACCAAAAGAGTCACTAGGTTTCATTCTTGCTGATCATGGGTTTGATGTATGGGTTGCTAATGTTCGTGGTACACGTTACAGTTATGGACATGTAACTTTATCTGAAACTGATAAGGTATGTAACCACTTCTCTGTATGTATCAGCTTCACCTGACATATGTATATGTTTCTCTGATTTCACTTCTTTGATATAGAAGATTAGTTAAAGAGTATGGCCATTTTTAAGATGAGTAATGCTTTTATAATGCAGGAATTTTGGGATTGGAGTTGGCAAGATTTGGCTATGTATGACTTGGCAGAAATGATTCAGTATCTGTATTCAGTTTCAAACTCGAAAATTTTCCTTGTTGGACATTCTCAGGTCCTTATTCTTCTGAAATCATATAAGGTTGCCTTTTTGTTGGTTTTAAATAAGCTAACGTTTTTTTTTTTTTTTTTTGATAGGGGACTATCATGTCTTTTGCTGCTCTTACTCAGCCGCATGTGGCGGAAATGGTTGAAGCAGCTGCGTTGCTTTGTCCAATATCATATTTGGATCATGTCACAGCTCCACTTGTAGAAAGAATGGTTTTTATGCATCTCGATCAGGTATTCTCGGCTCTCGAATATCATTAGAACGATTTCAGAGAATCAAGTTAACACGTTTCCTACTCTTTACAGATGGTAGTTGCTCTTGGGCTGCATCAAATAAACTTTAGAAGGTTGTGTCTTCTGTCTCATATAGTTTCGTGTGTGTTGATATAGTGTGATGTTTCTTAACTAACCATCATCTGATAGATTTATTTTGTGTTTTCAGTGAGATGTTAGTTAAACTTGTTGACTCGTTATGCGAAGGGCATATGGATTGCACTGATTTCCTCACATCCATTACAGGTTTTTCTCTCTTCCTTGAATCTCCCTGTAGTAATCTGTTGACAACATATTCTCTTTTATATATCGGTTCGATAACTATGCTTGTGAGAAGAAGAACAGAGAATTACATACAACAATGTGATATAGTGGAAACAAAGGCTTTAGGATACTGTAATAAGAACTCTAACCCTCCCTCTACAAAACCCTTTTCACCCAACGCAAGCTTGATTGCCAAACCCCTTTAACTCTGTACATTTTTTATTGCCTCTAGATGACTATAAGGCTTAATTTCAGCATGCCTTGTGTATTTTATTGATCTACGGAATCAGAAACATCTGAAGCCTAAGCACTTACTATTCTAGTTAGAGAGACCAACGAGCAGAACCAGGCAGGACATGAGACGAGCAAATGTCCAAAGCTTGTTTTGGCTATCATTAGCCTCCATGTCATGTGATGATTTGTGTGTATGATTTTAATGATTTTGTACATTTTTAACCTTTCTTTTGAACTAATATTCAACGAATGGCAGGGACGAATTGTTGTTTCAACGCCTCGAAGATAGAATACTATCTAGATTACGAGCCTCACCCATCATCTGTCAAGAATATACGCCATCTTTTCCAAAGTAAGATCTATCCTATAACTTGTTCATTGCGATAGATTTTTGTGTGTTCCACGGCCTAGCTTACTTGCACTCCCTTTTGATTCCATTCTAATACGTTCAATCTTTATGATGATCATTTACTCCAGTGATTCGAAAGGGGACCTTTGCACAATACGACTACGGGTATTTCAAAAATCTACGGATTTATGGGCTGTCAAAACCTCCAGAATTCAAACTCAGCCTCATCCCGGCATCATTACCAATGTGGATGGGGTATGGTGGAACTGATGGTTTAGCAGATGTGACAGATGTGGAACATACTCTCGCGGAATTACCTTCCAGTCCAGAGTTGCTATATCTTGAGAATTATGGTCACATTGACTTTGTGCTTGGCGCAAATGCTAAAGAAGACGTATATAAGCACATGATTCGATTTTTCAGGGCAAGGAGAAAGTACAGTAGTTGGTAAAATACTCAATAGATTGCTCTGCTTGGCACATTTTATTTATTTTCACAAAATATATGTACATATTTGATTGTATATATTTTACACAGAGGAATGGTTGCCAAAAAGAGAACCCTCTGGATTTGGCAAACCGGTTGCAATCAAATTATCATTAACTTTTTCATATTTTATATGAAAAAAGAAAAGAATGATCATTTGGATGCGAATTCATCCAAAAATAACATAGGCTGTTGACCTTATAGAGATCATCAGATCAAATTTCTTTCAAGAAGCCACGAGAGATCATGAGTTTGTACTTTAGACTCAATGAATCCAACGGTCGATCGCAACATGTAACATATGGATTACCGCGAATTGGAACAATATAAAGGGGCAAAAGGGAGATGCCAAAAAGAACACTACATTTAACAGAGCACTTGCTAAAGGGGTCACGTTTAGAAAATGTTACTGGTTCTATTAAGTAGCCTTTGAAGTTGTACCATAAACTGAGCATTACGGTGATCTGTTACGGGTAAAAAAAGAAAATAATACTCTCTCAATCTTCTTGTTCCTTACTTGAATGATGTATGTGCAGTGCAAAAGCCCTTGGGATTCCACTGATGTGGCTACTTTTTTATAACCTTTGGCTGAAGTACATGTTCATGAAGTATCTTGACGGGTTGAATCCGCTTAAGATCACTGCAAAAATGTAGAACAAACTTGAGATGATGTTTAGGCTTTTTCAGAAAGATGAAACAATGAGTCATTGAGCTTACGAATAGGGGACAGGACAATCACAACCCCGATTGGGTAGAGGAAGAATGTTGTTCGCTCCAAAAAAGGAAGCACTGTAAGGATTCACAACAAAAAAAATGTTGTTAGCTAAAAAGTTATACAGCGGATCAGTTGTGAAAGAAGGGGAAAAGGGAATTTGTGAGACTTACCGTCATATCCTAGGAAGTTAAGATAATGGTAGTATGAAGCCCCGACCATGAAAAGCAGATTTGATAGCAGTAAAGGGATGAATCCGTGCGTTATCAAGAGTGGTGATAAGAAATAATGAACGACTACAACACAAGAAGAAAGTATAAGTCATAAATCTCTTTTTGCAGAGATCCCGGTTTGAGAATTGAGTAATATACTTGAAGATGGAATTACCGTAGAGCAGCACGAACATTGGAAAGAAAGAGTTGCAGTGAACATCAAATGTATACAGCCTACAGAGAAATGCATAAAAGGCAATTATGAACATACTCACACGGATAGAGATTATAAAAAGGAGAAACAATGATATGGATACTGAACAACAAACACGAAATTTTCTGCTTTCGAGGTTCTAACTCATCTTAGGGAGAAAAAAATCAACTGAAGAAAGGTGGTGAAAAAGATAAGATTTAGTCCATAAACTTACCATTCAACGCGTTGTTCCACCACATGACTGTTTGGAGCCTCCTCACGAAGGTAAGAGTTTGTCAAAAACCTGGTAATCCATATCTTAAGTTAGAGAAACAGTGTAGATTTGATATAAGAAACCACTCAGACTGCAGTAGAATTACAAGGAAGAAACTATAGAGAAGGATTCAGGTTTGGGCAAGAGTGATTTCCACAAAGTGGCACTGTTCATAAGAGGGTATTCAGTACTAAATTTAAGAGTGTTTGTCTTGCACGATATGAAGAGCAAAACAAGAATAATAAGATCAGATAAGCAACTCCAGTAATAAAGGGAGTAAGTGAGTAACAGTGTTTATAACACGAATGAAAATAGCAGACATATCGAGCAAGCATAACAGTTAAGCTGCGTAAGAGTTAGCACCAACAAATGCCTATGTCTATGTCTATGCAATGATAGAAACTACTTACCAACAGCATGTAGCTATAACTGCTCCGGTGATTAAGAAATGGGAGAGCAAAACTGAAACGACTACAACGACAGCATGAGAGCCACTGTGGTCATACCTGAAGCAGAGACATCAATTAAAATCAACAAAAATTAGATTGAAACCGTTTTCCAAGGCAGTAGTTAATTCTAACACTACTAAAATTCACATATACAAAATTCTTACGTGGCACAATAGGCTACAGTTGCAACAGCAAGAAGCAGGCTACATATCACAATAAACGCAGGGTCATCACGTGCCCATTGGTTCTTAGTTTCTGAGAGAAAGAAAGAATAAGAGAAATTAAAGCAAATGCACTAAAGTTCTCAGGCCATACCAAACTTAAGCTTATCCTAAACAGACAGTAAGCATTAATTTCGACTAAAAACGAGGAGGAAATAACGCAAAAAGCTAACCAACTAGAAAAAGTCACAAGGGGATGCTTCCTCACTTGCTAGGTATTCATTGTAAAAGTGGATGGCTCAAGATACTTTCGGCAACAGAAAGGTAAATCATATACAAGCAAAATAAAAGCTGGCTGCAGTAGCATACGGGTTTGCTAATGAAAGTTGAGCTTACGTTTGTGATACTTGGTGTGTTGATAGCTGATGCCGTAGCCGACATGCAAACATACAAAAAGTGAGAGAATAAGAACTAAAAATTAACTCAACACATAGTAACTCAAAGTAAAATATTTCAACTTGTTGGATTAGACTAGCCCTATTGCCTTCCTCAAAAAAATATATTCACCTAGAACCTTAAACGGTTAAATGGTAATTCCATCCTAATAAGCTTCGTCGTAAAAGCATGGGTGACTTTTTCCCAGTTGATGCATGACTCCTTACAGTTCTAGGTTTTCCCTTCCCATCCTTTCAAATGCAACAGGTTTACGGTTACTGTTACCATTCTACTATTGTTTTATGTACAATAAACTTGGTTATCATATTTTCTTAACAGACAGCCGCTGAAGTGACGAAAAAGAACCTTCGAGATTAGGAAATGAAAAATTTCAAAGACTTACACAACTTTCGGAGATGTACAAAGGTTAAGCATTTGCCAGAAAGTATATTCAATATCCATTTGTTGCCACTGCAATGAACAAAAAGACTGATCACAAACCGAATGGCCCTAAAGTCAAACTCAAACATGATGTAATATGCATCATAGTGTATCACCACATATACAATTTGGCTAAGATTCCCAAACTACCTCAACATCAACATCGCTCAAAAGAACAAAATGTTACAGAATCCTGAAAATATCTTGTTTAACATTCAGATCATCACACAGCAAGTGATCTACATTATCACACAGCAAGTGATCTACATTATCACTTCATTAGAAATTGCTGAAGCTAAGTGACACTGTGGAGCCGAAGATTCCTAGAAAATATCAAATCGATTCAGCTAAATCCGAGGTTCTCTCATTATCTACCCGTAATTTGATCTAGGAAAATAACGAATCGATGTAAAAATCGACCTAAATCTGAGATCAAACCACAGAACCTGAGATGTTTATGAGAAAAGAGAAGAACCTTGACGATACGACGAAAATACTGAAGGAACATTGGATTAGCTCGGGATGAAGAAGATGAAGAACGAGATCTGGAAGTTGTCGGCAACATCTTCTCCTCCCTTGTTCCTGATCCAGATTTTGATTCTTCTTCTTCTTCTTCTTCTTCTTCTTCAGATCGTTTCGATTCGAAGATCTCTCTCTCAGGTTCGTTCTCTTTGGTTACTTCCGGGTTTAGGGATTGCTCGCTGATACCGCAATCGCACTTAACGCTTCTTTTAGCAGTTGCGGTCTGCGTTTGATATAAATTTTTATACTAATCCGTTCCATTAAAAGATTTGATCATCATTAGTTTTATATATACACCAAATTGTTTACACTGTAAATTACTACACAAACTAATGAACATTTTGAATTTACTATAGTCTATAATATGTGACGACGCTACGAATGAAGTTGTAGAAAATAATTATTGAGCTATTACAAAGAAAGTTCAGCCGACTTTATGGTGTTTTGAGATGGTAGTTCACATTCTCTGCTTGGTATTCTACCAAAAATATGTTGAAGTTTATAATAATACTTCTACCAAAAAAAAAAGTTTATAATAATACTTCTAATGAACTTCTAAACGGGTTACATTTGTAAACTTAAAATTAAAACACAAGTCAAAAAAAATATTTTTTGCAAAAAACCTTATTTGTTAAAATCTTAAAACTTAGTCATAAATATGATAAATAAAAACGTTTTTTTATCAAGTAAGTTAAAAAAACAAAAAAAACAAAAGTGTTAAATTTATAATTAATGAAAACATGTTGAACTTTTACACCTCTAACGAACCATAGGAGAGATCCTAAGAATAGGATGCGAAATCCGGTTTGTTTTCATTTTTCTAAAATTTAACACTTTAGTTTATTTAAAATTAAAAAAAAATGTAAAAAATTTGTATATTTATAAATACCTTAGCAAAATTAAAAATGTTTACAAAAATTATTATTTGTGCGAAAACTCATTTTTGAAAACATTTTTTAAAATTGAAGAATAAAGATATTAAAGATTTAAAGTAAAAAAAAAAAAACTTGGTAAAAACAAAGTATGTAGTAGAATTAAGGAGGATGCGGTAAAATTAAGGAGAGAGTATTTATCCAACTTACCCTGAGACCCGACCGAGAAGATAACCGGAATCGTACCGGTGACGTAATTGATCAAAGACCCCTCTCGACCTTTTTTGGCTGCACGCCTGCACCCAACCTGAAGCCTCACCGAACCGAAAAAAAATGTTAGCAAGATTAAGTAAAACGGCAAAACAGAGCAAAGATCGTGACTCAGTGTCAGTGATATGAATGACCCCAACGTATTTGAATTAACCATACAACGGACTGAGAGAAAAACGAAAGAGAGAGAGAGAGAGAGAGAGAGTCAGAGAGAGAGAGAGAGAGAGAGGGAGAGAGAGAGATAACCTGAATAACATACTCACGAAGCCTTCGATGACTCATGACTCAGTGATGACTCGGCAGATCGATGAGTCTCCGCTATAACGAGTTCCTACACTCAGACGATCGCTTTGATGTAAGTCTTCGTCACCGGATCATCACTCCGACGATACAATTTATTAGAACAGAACCATAATTGTAAGAGATTCTCTGAACACAAGGTATTTCAAAGTACAGAGGAGCTTAGGGTTTTTTTTCTTTCTTTCTCCGATAATTTTGATCTCTTAATGAAGAAGCAAGGCCGTATTTAAAGAGAATGTGGGTTAATTAGTTTCGTTTTTTTGTAAAACAAAATATTACCGTTACATTACACATTCCCCCTTACTGTTAATAAAGTTACCGTTGCATTCAACGTTCAATTAAATTTAAAAATATATTTTTGGGGGAACGATTTGTTTTACGATTTCAAATGTATTTAGAAGACTAGAAAAAGAAACGATGATATATATTCTGATTAATAGTTGTTTTTTTTTTTTGTCGACTTATTTCATATATATGTAGTAAAATCAATTTCTTGAGGAGAAAGCAAGTGACGAGGTTTTTCATGCGCATCAGCTCCATGGGTTTCAGAGTGAAGGAACTTTTCCAATGTTCTAAGCCAACTGATAATTTTCCAACTGATGAAGTGCTAATTGTTGGTCTTTTAGCACTTAAAGAAGATTAGATGACTCATGGCCAAATTGGCACTAAAGATCCTTAATTTGCAACCATCTACTTCATATGATCTTTCATAAAAATTCAAGTATTATGTGCATGATTATTCATTAAGAGTGAATTGTCCTTCGAAATGACCGGCTTCTCCATGAACTTGGAGCTTACCATACCAATTAGCAAAGAAGAGAGGCCAAATTGATACTTTGATTCAACGTTTTTTTTTTTGGTAAAAGGCGAAGTACTTTGATTCAACGTTTGTAGATTCAACAAGCTTGCGAGAATAACGGAAGGACCTGTGAAGATGGATTTAGATAACAACATTAGCATTTCTCTGAAACATTATTTTTCAGATTACAAACCCAAAATCAAAGAGTCTATACACGTTAGTAAACAAAATTCATCAAAATACTCAAGCGAATGGCCAGGGGCTTTCACCTGGTCTTCCTCAGACTCTGGAGAGATTACGGATCTCGGCCCCGAACCTCCTGGTTATCAAAAAAAAAAAAAATTCATCAAAATACAAATTGCATTCAAATCAAATAGGAGTCCTATCTCTCTACTGGGATTCTATTTTGGATGTGTTTGTTTTTGATTTGAATGCAATTTGTATTTTGAGCCTTAATTCATCGGGGAGATATGTAATCGTAATGGTTCATTCGAGGAGCTAGAAACTTTTTTTTATTTTTAATAATATTTAACAGAGAAAAAATGGTTCAGCCTAATCGCCTCGACGGTTAAGATTCTTTGGAAGAGGCCAATGCAGCCGGAGGAGAGAAAGGGCGGTCTCAAGATAGCAAACAAAACCATCTCATTTGACACGTGGCAGTTAATAATTGGATCTTATAAGAAACTTATGTTAATTAGAAGAACTTGTTTGGCTTACGTGGATGAGAAACTAAACTTGCTAATTTTTTTCCACTCACGCTCGTAGGTTGTTGATCATTGATGCAAAGAAAGAAGGAAGTGAACTGAGGTGGCTTCCTTTTAATTTAAATGGTTTTTTTTTTCTTTTCGTTTTGCTAATATGAACACTTTAATTTCAAATAACTATTTTTAGTTAATAATAAAAAATTTTGTAATTTTCTAATACATTAAAATTTAAAATAGTAAAAAGGTAGAACCATTAATATTAATATATGTATACTATAAAATTTATAAACTTATTTTGGTATTTTTTCCAAATCATAATAAATTTTATATGATTTATAATATTTGTCTATTATAGTTAGCTCTCTTTTAGAGCTATATTAAATAAAATAAAAAGAAAAGTTGAACAAATAAGAAATGTTACAAACAATACTAATTATATATAATTTATTTTAACACACATTAACTATATATTGATATCAATTACAAATTTTATTTACATTTGGCAAGAAATTGTCTTCTGATATGATTGATACAAAATATTTTAATTATATGTTTATTAATGATATTTGACATTAGTCATTAGATATAATTAGTAAGAGATACTTTAATTGATTTAGCTCCATATACTATAAATTTTTAGTTAGATGTTACTTATGGATACTTGTTACATATTTCATTAAATACAATTATGACACTAGTCATTAGTTATAATTTGAACAAGATATTTTACTACAATTAGCGCGAAATATTTTAAAATTACATAATAGCTGTTAAGTAAAATTGGCGCGAGATACTTTAACTATATGATACTTTAACGACTTTTTAAATAAAATATATCAGCCAAAGTTTATAGATAACTGGCGCGAAATATGTTAAATATTTTTTATTAATTAATAATAATTACATTTTTCAAAAGTAGCAAAAGAGTCTAAAGAAAAGTAAAATTTTGAGTCGCCTCCATCAACGTTGAGGGTGTTGATGGAAGTGTTGACACCAACCTCGAAGTTGCCGATGGAAATATTGGCATCAACGTTGAAGATGTTGATAGAAATGTTGGCATCAACGTCGAAACTGTTGATGGAAATGTTGACATCAAGGTTGAAGCTGCTGATAAAGAGAATTCTGATTCCCCCGATGATTCGGATTTGTGTTCGATATGTCATGAGCCTCTGGTCAATAATAATGATGACAATCGAACGCTTGTTACGCTTAAATGTGGCCACACATTTCATCTTGGTAATTTATTATAATTTTTTTGCACACCAAAATTTTATTTTATTTTATTGTATTGAATATAATTTTTATTTGTGAAAGAAATAAATCATTTACAATATTGGATGTTCAGGCAAGAATATTCGTATTTTAGTTGACTAAAATTTTCCAAATAAATAGAAGATTATTTAGTTAATCAATGTAATATATAGATCATGCATTCATATGTGTTTAGTGGCGGATCTAGAAACGTTTTTGACCGATTATAATTTCTAAACTAATTATTATTACATTTTTAAAAGAATTGTTAACTACATTTTGCTACGGTTTTGCTTTTGTTCTTCCAAATTTTCACTTTCCCAATAGATATATAATCAATATAAATATTTTTTTTAGTTTTCAGTTTTATAGATATGTTGATAAAAAGTAATTAGAAAATTGTTGAAAGTAGATTTATAATAACAAAAATAAATGAAAGCACTAACTTGAAAATTCACGAGCTTAGTAAGTATTGGTGTTATTATGCGCTATTGTTATTTCATAGACATCTAACAATTTTGTGTTTACATGTTTTCTTTATGTACATGCAGATTGTATTGGCTCAGCTTTTAATGCAAAGAGTTTCATGGAATGCCCAAACTGTAGGAATATAGAACCAGGTCAATGGCGGCTTGCTAACGACCACTTCAATCATGTCGAGGAATGGTTTGGTGAAGATGAAGAAAATGGTCTTGGATTCTTCACTGATTTGGTAATATTTGTTTCTGTATTATATTGAAGTAATTTGATGAATGATTTTACTAAAAACGATGCTTGTCTTACAATTTACCTCGTCTAAAATACATAATAGTTTTTGATGCTTCTAAACATCTTTCACGGATTCCTAGTCTACTAGATCCTCTATGGAGTAATGCTTGAATTATGTTCTGTGTATCTTGTAGTTTTTAGGAACGGAGTTGTGCCCTTTTGAAGGCTTAGGCCGACACTATTCTTCCGCGTAAGATTTACATTAATTATGGTTACAATAATACTTTTATGTTCACCAACTTTGGCAAAATCAAAACCTTAATATCCTCTATCCAAAAATGTTGTAGGGGTCCATGTTGTTTTTATGTAGAGTGTTCTTTCCCCGTTCCTATATCCTTTGATGCTGCTGAATTCACTAGGAGTTTACCTGTGGATCCACTCTCTAATCTTTCAAGCGTATATCCGATATTTCCGCGTCTTTCTCTACCATCTAATTCAAGGGTTTTCTGGAATGCCTCAGAGCCAGGGGTGATGAGAGTGAGGCATTACACTTCCCATCCTTATTCCAATCATGGGTAATATTTTCTTGTCTTCGACTAATTTTAATCAAAATCCATGTCCATATCCTCTCTTTTTTTGTCCATAACCTATACAAAAAAATAATCTTAAGAATGTGGAAATTTCGATACTTTTATTACAAAATTTACTAACATGTTTTGAGCATGTTCTTTTTATCATAGATTAAAATCAAAAGTAATACATTTGATTGATTTTTCTTCATTAGAAGATGAGTTCATATTCCAACAATAGATGACATCTTTTTATTTTTTTACAGTCCCTTTGTTAGATCCGAGATCTCAATGGTTGATGCTTCAATGGCTCGGTCTGATCCAAGCAGCAGCACAATGCAACTTAACAGGATCCCTTCATCTTTGGGCAATTTATCTGCACCGGTCTCACATGCTCCCATGTCAATGTATTTTCATGAACAACTTGATAGAGGAACCTCTGATTCTTGGTTAACTCCACATGGTCTGAACCAGCTCAATAGCATTGGCTCCAACCCATCTACCGTTTGGGAGAGTGAGACATTCTTGGCGCCGGCACAACGATACCATATAGAAAGAGAGTTTTACCGCCTGATTTATGGTGGAAACAACAACAATGGCAACGAAAACGGCAGCCATGGAGGCCGAGGAAGCGATAACTTTGGTGGAAATGGCAATGGCAATGGGATAAGTGGCAGAACTGGAAGTGGTGGTTGCGGCTTCTGCGGCTGCGGACTGTCTTAACCATCTTTGTCCTGTTTTTTCTTTTCTTATAAAACTCTGATCAAAGAGAGTGAACTTTCTTTTCTTTTATTGTGATTTCAGAAAACTTGATATTATTTTCCGTTAATAATGTTGGTTAAAATTTTAAGAAAATAAGAACAATTGTTGGCTCTTTTTCTAAGACCAGAATTGCAACTCCAACTTGATCTGTTTTATGCATGGTTGGTTTTTTTGGTCAGGTTAAAGGCAAAAATTGTCATTTAAACTTTGGATGATTCAATATCTTTTTATGGTATTAGAAATATAAAGAAATGGAAAGACTATGATACAAAAAATAGATTGGGTGAGCGGTTAGGATTCGTTAAAGGACTCTGTTTTGCTCTGCATATAAAGAGCTTTCTCTACTTCCTTTGTAAATACTATGTTTTTACCCATAGATTGTAAAAGAAAGAGTGAGAAAGAAAGAACACTTGTAGAAAGAGAGTGTAGATCATGGCACACACAAGCTCGAAGACCATCTTCGACGATGGTTTCTTGTACGCTTTACTTGAAGTGGCTGGCCCGTTTCTTATATTTACTCACACGGTTCTGTTTTTTTTTTTTTTTTTTTTTTCCAAATTTTGTTGCAATTAGATTAAAATTCATTCATCCCCTCTCGTGTAAATAATTTTTTTGTTGAATTTTTTTTTTTATAAAAAATGCATTGCTAACGCTGCCAAAAAAAAACTGTATTACTTGGTATGTACAATATATGTGTATTTAATTTAATGGAACAAAGTATATTTTTTTGTTTTGACAAAAAAAAAAAAGTATATTTTTTTGTTTAACTAAAATTTATGCTAAATATGTAAAAATGGGTTACCTATTGATCTCCTTTACTTATTTAGTTATTTTATTTACATTTGGCGCATGACGTTGTCTTTAGATATATATATTGGTGCAAAATATTTTATATATCTGTTGCTTAATGGTATTATTAAAGACAGTTAACTATTATTAGTAATTAACTTTTTTTTTATTATTTGTGTTTTAATGATACTTGTTACATTTTCATTAAATACAATTATGACATTGGTCATTAGATATAATTAGTGTGAGATACTTAAATACAATTGTTGCCAAACATTTAAATATAAATCTGTTATATATTTTTTAGATATAATTACCACATAATCGTTTTTTACTTAAAATTGGCGCGAAATACTTAATGATATCTTTAACATTTTTTAAATAAACTAACAAGCGAAAGTCATTAGATACATAATTGGCGCGAAATATTAATTGATAATATTTACATCTTTCTGGTAAAGTGTAAAAAAAATTAAAATTTTGAGTAACATCCGTCTATATAAATCTACATGTCTGTTGTGAAGTTTCATACATTTTATAAAGAGCAGAGCGATTATCTTTATGTTTTTGTTTGAAGAGTTCTTGAAATGAAAATTTACTATATCTTAAATAAAAACTTGTTCTGATTATCTAATTGAGGACGAAAGCTGAGGTTGGGTTGGAGTTTTTGTTGTTCTCAATTTCGATTTCGAGAAAAGAAAAACAAAAAGTTTTAAGAAATTAGTTTTGTGATTTTTATTAAATAATACTATGACTTTGAACTCAGAGACTAATAATGTTAACGAAGCCCAACAATTCGCTTTTGATGTCGAAGCTATTGTTGATGGCAATTGTGATTCTCCTCCTGAGGGCTCAGATTCGTGTTCGGTTTGTCTCGAGCCATTGGTCAATAATAATAATGATGATCGAACACTTGTTACACTTAAATGTGATCACAAGTTTCATCTAGGTACGTAATTTTTTAAATATCATTTGTACACCAAATTATTATATTTTCATGGAATTTCTTTTGAGGAAAGAAAGAAATTCATTGATTTGCTCTTGTTGATATGTGTAATACAAAAAATACCTCCCTTGATCCGGTCGTTTGGAAAAATTATTGGTCTGAGATTGTGATTTTTGATGTGATATATTGGGCCATTTCTATTATATTCATTAACAGTACATGAATTTTTTTAACTTTTTTTCGTTTGTTGTATCCATTACCACAAGTCTTTTATGATGTGTATGCAATAATATCCGTGTTTTAGTTTACTTTATTTTATATCATATATCATGCATTATTCTGTGTTGATATCACATGCTTAATTAATTAGTTTTCATGTTTGTGCGTTATTGTTATTTTATAGAGATATATTGACATGTTTCCTTTGTGTATAGATTGTATTGGCTCAGCTTTTAATGCAAAAAGCTTAATGCAATGTCCAAACTGTAGAAAAATTGAACCAGGTCAATGGCGGTATGCAAACAGTGGCCGTTCGATCCTTGGTGACGAGGATTGGATTATTGTAGAAGAAGAAGAAATTGATCAAGAATTTGATGATAACCAAAGGTTTAACCGGATTCATGTTTGTTTTCATTTAGTTTTTTATTTATTTATCTCTTTATATATGATCTTTCTTATCCTCACAGATAATTTCAAAGTTAAGACTTAAAAGTGTTTCTTCGTTATTAGTCAAACGTTTCATATTTAAAAAGTCGGTAGTTAATTTATGTATTTTCTATGTATATTTAAAGACCTCAAGATGAATCTAATGGGACAGACTTGAATTTGCCTCAACTAAGTGTTACTTGTTCTTACATTCTCTGTTTTGATTAACACTTGATTATCCCATAACTCGGTTTCGATTCTTTCGTTTCTTTATTTTTATACACTCACAATTCATGTACATTCTTACTTGACATGTTATTCGGTTCAAATCTGCACAAACTGATATTAGAGCTCTAGGTGGTTACATAGCAAGATTGAATTGTGATGTGGATTTCTCGAATCAAGGTTGAGAGATTCGATGGAAAAAGAGATATGACTCTAGAAGGCAAGGTTATATTGATGGAGAAGGCAAGGAACCTATCAACCTAATAAGAGAGTACTCAGTAAAATCATCAATAACAAGACTAATGTAGATATGGTGTACATGACTCAGTCCTTATCTAATCCGAGTCTAATTGCAACTAAGGTGTACAACCAAACCCAAAAAAATAGACAAAACCCAGCCCAAGCCCAAAAGCCCTACTCATATAAACTTACAGACCTGAAAGCAAAAAATATCGTCTCGACGAAAAATCGCAGAGAGAAAAAATCCCCAAATTGTGACCGGAATTAGGGTTTTCACGATGTCGTCCGGGAAGCCAAAGCAAGGCGACACACGATTGGTGGTTGCTGCCACGACGGCGTCGGCATTGATGGAAGCGAAGAAGGCTGATCACGGAGGATCTACGTCTATCGTTGAGTATAAACCTCCGGTGATGCTAGAAGATGAAGAAGATCTTGAAGTAAAGCTTAGACGAATCCTCGAGAATGTTCCTGTTCGTGTTAGCAATACTTCTGGAAGTTCCGCTGGTTCTGGTTCCGGCGATTTTCACCAGGTAATTATTCTTAGCCTGTAGCTTAAATCGAAAATAACTTCTGGAATCGAAAATTGCAAAGAATTTAACATGAATACAAGGCTTATTGTTTTGTTCTTCGGCTTAGTTAGGTGTGGTTTCGAAGCTAATCTCAATCAATTAAGAGAAGTTCATTGCTGGGATCTGAATTTTCTTAGTAGACTTGTGTTGACATTGTTTTCTTAGTTTTGTGATGGATCACAATGTCTTCATGGCTAGTTCAGAGTTTGGTAGAGCTTGAAACGAGAAAGGGTTTTGAGTATTATGATAGGCTGTTTTGAGCTTGAAGCTCGTGTGGGAGTAATTAAACTAGCATGTAGCTTAAATTGGAGGAATGTGATTACT
Organism: Erysimum cheiranthoides; assembly: GCA_011420285.2. Classification (NCBI taxonomy): domain Eukaryota; kingdom Viridiplantae; phylum Streptophyta; class Magnoliopsida; order Brassicales; family Brassicaceae; genus Erysimum; species Erysimum cheiranthoides. The sequence goes on from CM022180.2 coordinate 19,295,511, forward strand.
ACGATAAGCTGTGACGGATTTCAACTGTAGTTGTTAAACATGAATCCTGTTCTTCAGTAACTGAGAATTAGCTGGATTATTTGTGAACAATGCCTGGTCCTTTGTTCTTAGGCATGGTAGTTGTGGTTTCAAAGCTACCTTCAATTAATTAAGAGTTCCTTGTTGTACAGATGATAGGAATCTGAAATTTCTTAGTCGATATGTGTTTGCTGACGTTGTTTTCTTAGTTTTGTGACGGATCACAGTATCTTTATACCTTGTTAAACGTTTCATAGAGCTTGAATGAGTATGCTTTGCGTGAGGCTCATGCGGATAGTAATTAATCGTTGCTGATTATTGTGTTAATTCTATTGGTTATGGCTGTGTGTTTTCTGATGTTTGGCACTGTTTAGAATTAGCGTGTATACATCCTTTGCTTATTTTAGTAGACATCTAAACTTGTGCGATACTGATGCATCGTTCTCTGTTACAGTACCGTCAAATGAGGAGAAGAGAACAAGACCGACTCACAAGGATGGATATTGACTATAACAAGCGTTTACAAATGGCTGAGTTTACAATAAGAAGAGAAGAGAAACTGAAAGCTGCAGAGGAAAAAACATCAAAGAAGCGTTTGAAACGCCAAAAGAAGAAGCAGAAAAAGAAAGAGAAGAAGAGTAAACCAAACACTACTGAGGAACAAGAAAAGCAACCTAGACAAGAAGATATATCATCTGATGGCGGTAGCGATGAAGAAGAAGAATCTGTGGTAGAGCCTTTACGTCCGATGTTTAATATCAGAGTACAAGAGAACCGTTCATAGATTTTATTGTAACGTTACATAAATTGAAAACTCTCTCTCTTTGCAAGATGGGTTTCTTTCTTTCCTTTTGCTTTCAACGATGAATGGTTTAATCGGTGTGTAGGGGTTAAGAAAAACTGAACCAGACCGAAATAGTTAAATCAAAATTGAATAGAAATTAAGAAAAAACCGAAACTAGACCAAAACATTTTCCTATGTAACCAAATGCAACCAAACATAAAGAAAAAGAAGTTTCATTAAAATTGCAATAAATAAGTATAATAGTAAATAAATAAATACTCCCTCCGATCCTAATTAAGTGTCGTTTTAGACTTAAAATTTTGTTTCAAAATAAGTGTCGTTTTGTATTTTCAATGCAAAATTTATTAAATTTTAATGTTTTATGACTATTAGTATTCTGCAGATTGTTTTACTATTGGGCAGATTGTGTTTAGGTATGTAGTTAATGATGTTTTTGTTTAGAAAAAATAAAAAAATTAATGTTTTCTTAATCTGTGTGCAAAATTCTAAAACGACACTTAAAAAAAATAAGAGGGAGTATTTGTTAGAACAAAATAGAGTTGTTAAACATCAAGATCAAGTGAACAACTCGCCAAAACTAATATTAACAAAATAATTTAAGACGAAATCTAATTGTCAGACTCCATCATTATTCATTAAAGCTTTAAGGACACTACCTCTTAGAAAAAATATCCCAACAAAAATTTCTTCTGTCTCCTTGAAAGTTGAATCTATATTTAAGACCTTTGTTGACTCTGTTTCGTTCAAAATTATGTAACCAAACCTATGAAAAAAAAAAAAAAAAGAAGTTAGTCGGCAATTAACTATGGAAAAATCCCAAATTGTTCAAAATTTCAACTCATACCCTAGAAAACTACCAGTTTCGTGGTTTTTAGGTAAGATTATATTTACAACTCCACATGATTTGCATTCCGCGCAATTGGCTTTTCTATCCTTAAATTTGTATTTGTTGTTTAAGAATATCTGTTAACCAAAAAAAAAAAAAACATCTTTGATTTTATATGGTTTACTTTTAGTTTTAGATAAAAAAAAACATAAACTTAAAAAAACCAAATCGAATCAAACCATAAATCGGATTGTTCACCACTATGTATCAAAGTAATGGATATTTTTAAAAAATGGAAAATAGAGACTAAGGATTAAAAAAAAAAAATCAGTAAGGCAAAAGATAGAATAAAGTTGAGAATTAAAAGTAAGAAAAGAAACCTAGCTTTTATACATGCTTTTAAAGCCAATAATTTGCATAGATTTCACTAATTTTTAATTAATTGAAATTTTAAAAGTAACAAACAAGAGTAACTAAAATTGCAAAGATGTGCGAAGAACGAAGAGTTAAAAGATAGTTTTGGGATTGGTGAGAGATCGCTTCAAAATTCTCCTCCTAAAGTTCGCCATGGAAGAATCTGTTCATCAATCTATTGGCTTTGGCTCAGGTCTCTCTCTCTCTTTCTCACTCTCTCGACTCCATTAACGTCTAGATCTCCCCTGAATCATCACCGATCAATTTGAATTTTGCAGTTACGGATTTGATTATGCGGAAGAACCAACGCGGAGGGTTTCTTCTACTCGGATCAACAACATTGTTATGGTTCATCTTTGAGAAATGTGGATACAGTTTCTTCCCCTTTGTTGTTAATACTCAGCTTCTTCTCGTCGTTATACTCTTCCTCTGGGCCAAATCTGCTATTCTTTTCAATAGGTCTCTTCTTAAATTCTTAGCTTCTTTCTGTATTGTAGATTCAATAATCTCACATTTTTGCATTATATGTTGTGCTGAAAATTTTCTTCTCTTTGTTTCTTGACTAGACCTATGCCTCAATTACCTAATCTTGAAATCTCTGAGGCATTTGTGTTTATGGTGGCTGATGCTCTACGAGTCTGGATTAATACTTTGCTCTCTGTTGCTCGTGAAATTTACGTTGGAAGAAATGCAAAGCAACTCTTTCGGGTCAGCTAGTAGATTTTTTGAGTGTAGCAAGTAGATTTGCATTTAGAATGAGATATTGAAACATTTTTATATTGTTATTGCAGGTGAGTGTTGTGTTGTGGACTGTATCATTTGTTGGCAATTTCTTAAACTTCCTCACAATACTCTATCTTGGTGAGTAGTTTTTGGTTTCCTTTGCCTTTACATTGTTTATAGTTGATAAGATCTATAAGTAGATACACCTAAATTGACTTACTTTGCGTGATTTAAATGGACAGGTGTTGTTCTCAGTCTGTTGATCCCCGTTCTTTACGAGAGATACCAGGATCACATTGATGATAAGCTATCTTTAACACATCGAATCATTCAAACACAGTACAAGAAGATCGACGAAAGATTACTACAGAAGATTATTGCTAAGCCCACCAATAAGATAAAGAAGATGCAATAGGCAAGCATACTAACCTTTCTTTTAGCCCATTTTATTAGTTAGTCCTTTGATACATTGTTCCATTTTCAACACAGCAATGTTCCTTTGCTAAGGTGTTCTTGTTAAGCCTAGCGCATTACTAGTGGCTAACTAGTGTAACTATCCCTAGGATTGGTGCAGGAAATGATCCATTTCAGTAATTTCATACACTAATACTAATCTGTTGGCACTCTTTTTATTGCATGCAGTAGAAGAAACAAGACACAATATGCTTGAGTTTGAAGGTAAAATCGAGGAAAGGTAACAAAAGCTATGATCAAAAGGAAACAAGACACACAGAGCAACGTAACAAAAGCTATGATCAGTGTAGATGGATAGATGAGTTGAGAACTGAGAACTTTATTCCATAAGCTGTAATGTGGTTTTGCAACTCAAAAATCAGCCTTCATTTATAGGGACATTGGATGAAGAAGTCCATGTCTATTTGTAACTTCAAGAACTAAATGTGATTCGAATCGTTATTATGGGGGCAGTTTTTGGCAAGCAATTGGTTTTAATGTGGAATTGTGATTTTGAGTTATGTAATGCAGCTATCCGATAAATCACAATTGTAATTCAGGAATGTTACTCGACAAAGCCGTGGAGTCCACATTGGTTGGTTCTCAAATATAAGAGGAATCACAGCCCCGGATTTCAACGTTTATTAATACAAGAAGTGAGGCCAAAAATGGCAAAAACTCAAGCAACCTTAGGAACTACGAAAGAGTCCGAAGTGGGCACTGTCACGGACCGCAACAGCTCCAACGAGCAAACAAGGCCTAGGAAATGAGAGAGTAAGGTGTTCGCCGATGCCTGCACAAAGCAGCTCTCTTAAGTCAAACAGTGAACTCACACAAATCATTTTTTACAAATCTTTGAGTAAGGCTTATTATACAATAGTGAGCTTTTAATCAATACCTGAACTAGGAAGACATCAAGAGCAAGGACGGGGCTGTATCCCTGGGAGACTCCTTGGTAGAAAGGGTTTGCTGAAGTTGTTAAAGCCTTTGCAACTAAAAATCCAACTGTTGCTTGCATCCCGAGAAGCGCTGCACCCATCCCCAAAAGATTTACCATAATCCCGCTCCTCAAACCTTTCACAACATCAGCACGAGGCGGGGCCTGAAAAATTTACAACCTTATTTAAAAATTGGATTTTTCCCTTCAGACACCAAACTACAAAATTTAGTAATAGGACCCAAGGAGAAGTAGCACCAAATGGGAGACCTGTGCAACTTGACTGGATCATACAACCAGCTTAAGGACTTAAACATGATCAAAGGGGTTCAATAGCCACTACTAAATGTGAGGTTCAGAGACCGGTCTTAACAAACATAGTAAAGCCAGTTATACACATAAGAACCTATAAACACTATTGTACAGGGGGACGTTCACTTCCACAAAACGACAGTCATACCAAGGGAACTCGGTGATTTGAGTTAAATCGAAACTCTAGATTCCAAACTACTTAATAACTCAAACATTTCACTTTGTGTAGTCATTACCAATGCAGAGAGAGTTAACTTTAACTGATGAGGATTGAATTAAAACGAAGAGCAAGACATCGTTACCTTGGCAGGGTCGATGGAAGTTCGACGAAGCCTCTCTGACAGCCGAATATACCCAAACGACCAGAAAACCGAGACAAACGCAGCAGCGATCCCACTTGCAGTAGCATAAAAGGTAGCAGGTGAAGTAGGTTTCCCTGTTACAACAATGGAGAAGGATAAAATCACAGCCGCCACAACAGTTGACACAAGCTGCCCCCAGAAACCAATACTCCCAAGCCTCTTGAAGTACCTTGAAGTCTTCTCCAATCTCTTTGCAACCTGTGAAACTACTCATACTCAAAAACCACTCTCTTTCATCTAAAACCACTCAATTACTGGATCAAAATTCTTCACACTAAACATTTTAAATTTCAGGTTCTTAAAAACTCAAAGCCAAATTGTTATCCACATCCTAAAATCAAAGCTGATTCAGGTGGAAACTGTGAATTCCGATTTTTCAATTTCAATCGGTTACATCATTTGCTCAGAGATGATCGTCACGCTCTCACTCTACATTCAATTCCAGCTAGCTTGTGTTAAAATCAAGATTCGAGAAATGGCCAAACCTGAGCGAGCTTTGCCTTATCGACTTCATTATCACCGGAAACAGAACCAGGAGACGTCGAATAGGAAAATGCCACCATGGATGGTGCGAAACTAGGTTTAGATCCTCCGATTTGGAAACCATAGACAGACAGAGACGGTAGCGATTGGTATGAGGAGATTGTGACTTTCCTCTTCGGAGCCAAGAGAAGTGGATTGAATAATGGAAGGAGACGAGTTGAGAGGCGTTGGTGGTGGTTACATGAGTGCTGATAACCAGGCCGTAGCGCGACGGCGGATACGCCGGAGGAACTCGCCGGCGGCAAGAGTAGTGACAGCATATTTTTAGTTTTGAGTTTAAGAGTAAAGTTTCGTGAATTGGTGCTTTTTAGGGGCTTTCTTTCGTCTATCTGAAGTTGTAATGGGCTTTTTTGTTACCTAACGGGCTTTGAGAGGATATTTTTAGAGATTTTTATATAAGAGATCCTTACTTACACAGTTACACTGAAAGAGTAATAAATTATTATTTTTTCCATCGAATCGCAATCTCACTTATAGATACGCAATATGGTAAGAGTCCCCCTGCCGGCGTGGAGGAGTTATCTGATGGAGAAAGTGAGGAGTCAGAAGAATCATTAGACGATCAAGTTGTGGACAATAATTCAAGAGAGACGGACATGTCCACAGGTAGCTTATTCGTCCACATCAACAACAACATCAATCTTTTTTTAATATCTGTTGGGCCCACTTACACAATTAACGTTGTTGTACTTCCTCGTTCAGCATTTATTACCTACCCTCTACAGAGTAACCCAAACTGTCAGAAAATTCATACTACAACTCACTCATGCGCAAGTTGCTACAAGGGCAATATCGTCCTTACCACATATCCCCTTTAACTGAAATGACTATCTGATGAAAGCCCACATTTGAGAGGGCATTTTCACAAAGAAAAACATGGATCGAGGATACTGTTGACAACATTCTCATATTTTTATTTCTTCTTTTTTGTTAAGTTGTACATGTTAATAAAGAATTATTTATTAAAAATCTCTTAACTTGTCCATGTGTATCTCAAGCTAAACAAATATAAGAAACAAATTCAGATAAATCTTAAAAAATTTCAAATTCAAATTCATGATACTCACCAAGTTCAAATAAATATTAAACAACGCATTAAGTTAGTCAACTTCATAATTCAAATTTGAATAATTGTTGATTTCTACAACTTAATTGGCTTTTCCGTTTGTGTTGTATGCATGGCAATTTGTTGTCTGAATTCATCAATGTTGTTGGAGAAATACTATAAAGAAACAGGAGGAACATCAAAGGGTGTGAAACAAACAGGACGTCGATTTGATTTATATTTATACACGAGACCCCTAAAACTTGGCTCAAATTCCACCGTGTTTGCCTTAATTAATCTTCTATACAGTAGGTTTTTTTTTTCTCTCTCTTTTGTTTATTGCAATAATTTTCAAGTGAATCATATAATAATTATGTGGAAATAACAGAAACTATGTCATTTCTAAAGTTAATTTTTTGTGTTTTCATTTTAAATATAGTTTTTATTAATCACTTTTTGGTTACCTGTTTTGTTTGAGCTACTGCAAATAATGGAAGGCGAACATCATTACAAAGTAGCCGTGTGTCGTGTGAGACTAGGAAAGGAGCTAACAATTGATGTTTATTGGCTTTGTTTCGCTTACTTCACTTTTGGATTAGACTCTTTTGTTTAGACAAAAAGTATAAATAATACCAGAATGTTAGTTCAGGTCAACGATTTTCTGATTTTTATATTTTTGCCAGTAAACGAGTTTTGAACTGCAACAATAGATTAGTGCATTCATGATCAATTCAGGCACCTTATTCAATTTTTTTTTTTCTCCTCAACACTCCCAAGATTAAATCCAAATTTGAAGAAAATTATGTATATTCTTTTTTGGTCAGAAGAAACAAAAATAAAGATAAACAATTGTACCCCAAAAAAAAAACAAAATATTTTTGCGGACATTTTTACGGACTTCGAAAAAAGACAAAGTACTAAATGAGAAAATAACAAGGACAAAAAGAATAAAGAATAAAATATACATGAAAATTACCAACCCCTCTCTTTATACTTCTCAATCTCACCTTCTCTAAGCTCAACCTCATAGTTTTGCTTTGCTCCAATATATATCTCATAAAATTTGGTGAACAGAACAATCATTACTTGCAGTGGTTCACCCTCTCTCTTCTCTTATCTCTCTATCCTATGAATAGACATTTTCATAAGCATACTCAGAGAAAAGAGAAAACCTAAGAACTCAAACCATGACTTCCAACAGAAGCAATCTCCTCTTCCATCTTCTTTTTCTTCTCCCTTCACTACTCCAAGCTCTTAACACAGATGGTGTTGCTTTGCTCTCTTTCAAATATTCCATCCTCAATGACCCACTCTCTGTTCTACGCAACTGGAACTACGACGATGCAACACCTTGCTCCTGGACCGGTGTGACATGTACAGAGCTTGGGAGTCCCAACACCCCAGACATGTTTAGAGTGACAAGCTTGGTTCTTCCCAACAAACAGCTTCTCGGTTCTGTTTCTCCCAACTTGTTTTTAATCCCACATCTAAGAATCTTGGATCTCTCCAACAATTTCTTCCATGGGTCACTTCCTGATTCAGTGTCTAACGCCACTGAGCTTCGTGTTTTATCCCTTGGAAACAACAACATTTCTGGTGAACTGCTCGGTAGTATCAGCAACGTGGCTAGTCTCCAGCTCTTGAATCTCTCCGCTAACGCCTTCACCGGAAAAATCCCTCTCAGTCTCCCACTTCTCAAGAATCTAACAGTAATTTCCTTGGCAAAGAACTCATTCTCAGGCGATATTCCAAGCGGGTTTGAAGCAGTACAGGTTCTAGATATCTCCTCAACTCTTCTAGACGGATCTCTTCCACCAAATATCGGAGGAACAACTCTACAATACCTCAACTTATCACACAATCAAATCACCGGTGTGATTCCTCCATCTTTCACCGAGAAGTATCCAGCAAGCGTCATCCTCGATCTCTCCTTCAACAATCTAACAGGACCAATCCCTAGTACACCACCATTACTAAACCAAAAGACCGAATTTTTTTCCGGTAATCTACACTTGTGTGGTCAGCCATTAAAAACCCTTTGTTCAATCCCTTCTACTCTTTCAGACCCACCAAACATCTCTGAAACCACTTCACCTGCAATAGCAGTAATGCCCAAAACTTCATCTCCAACAACTCCATCAGTAGAATCAGCAAATCAAACAGCCAAAAGCAAAGTAAAACCAAGCACAATCATAGGCATTACACTTGCAGATATAGCTGGTTTAGCTATCATAGCCATGTTCATCCTCTACATATACCAACTCAAGAAACGTAGAAGCTACAAAGATTACAGCACTTTCAGCGTCTTACAAAAATGTCTGGAGAAAAACGATACATTATCCGTCAAGAAATCGAGTCACCAACCAAAATCTCCAGCTGCAAAGACAGGATGCGGCTCGTGGATAAGCAGAGGATACGACGAGACAACTTCAGCATCAACCGAGAGTGACGTAGAGAACCAAATTCAAGACAAGAAACCCATTGAGGCATTTAATCGAACAAGTGGCAGGCGAATGAAACACAACACTGAAACTCAACTAGTGACCGTCGATGGAGAGACTCGGTTAGAGCTAGATACTCTACTAAAGGCATCAGCTTACGTTCTTGGGACTAGTAGAAATGGAATTGTGTATAAAGCGGTGTTACAGAACGGTGAAGCTTTTGCTGTGCGGCGGATTGGGGCGGAGAGTTGTACGGTGCCGAAATTTAAAGAATTTGAAAAGGAGGTTTTTGGTATTGCTAAACTTCGTCACCCAAATCTCGTTAGGGTTCGTGGATTCGTCTGGGGGAATGAAGAGAAGCTTCTCATCTCCGACTATGTCCCCAACGGAAATCTACCTTTCTCCTCCATCCCCGGTAAGTTTCCAATAACTTCAAATTTGCTAAAATACGCTTTAAAGACGGCGCATTATAGCAGTTTACGTTAGTTCTGCTAGAATACGCTCTAACAATCGGCGCAATTTTAGCTTGTAGCATAAACAATTCATTGATAACTTCGAAATCTCGAAACTAGAATTTTCGATTTACGAATCTTTGATTTTTTTTAACATTTGTTTTGTTTGATCTGAAAACAGCAAAATCAGGCTCGTCTTCGCAGAACCCTCTCTCCTTTGAGGCAAGGCTCAAGATAGCAAGAGGTATAGCTCGAGGAATTGCTTACATACACGACAAGAAGCATGTGCACGGCAACATCAAGCCCAATAACATTATCTTGGACTCGGAGTTTGAGCCCATAATTACTGATATGGGCCTTGATCGTCTTATGACTCCGGCCCATTCACTCACGGTTGGTCCAACATTAGGGACTTCACAACGACAACACCATCCACCAGAATGGTCGACAATCCAGAAACCAAACCCCAAATGGGATGTGTTTGCATTTGGTGTCATACTTTTGGAGCTTCTCACAGGCAAAGTTTTTTCTGTCGATCGAGATCTTGTTCGCGATTCTGAGACCGATGAGAAAAGTTGGTTCTTGAGGTTGGTTGATGAGACAATTAGGGTTGATGTGGCTCACCGCGAGGATGAAGTGGTCACATGCTTTAAGTTAGGCTATGGTTGTGTCTCTTCCTTGCCTCAAAAGCGACCGTCCATGAAGGAAGTGGTTCAAGTGCTAGAGAAAATGTTTGTGTAGTTGTTTACTTTATTCAATTTAGAATAATAACTTATATTTGTTGTAATGCAAATGTATTACTTTGCGTCTCTTGAGTTGTTGTTCTTTTTTTTTTTTGGATAAAGTACTATCATGTACTCTCTATGTTTCATAAAAAATGTCACATTTGGACTTTTCACACAGAGCCGTGCTCAAAGATTTTGGGCCCCTAAACAGTAAAAAAAAAAAAAAAAAAACTCCCAAAATAACCATTATCATTTCAAAATTCATATAAAACCAATCCATTCATATAAAACAAATACTAAGCACTAAGTCACAATTTGATTAAATTATTGCTTGTGTTAAACAAAAATCAAACGTTATGTGACTTACGTTAACGTTTTTCGTTTTCGTTTCAATAACAACAACTAATTGTTTTCAAATTCAAAATTACAGTACAAAGATAAAATGTAAATCCTATAATAAAAATATACTTAATAATGAGCAAATATCTTCTGTTTATTGTTTGATTTGTTTTGAGTAAAAGAAGAAGTTGAGAAATCTCAGAATTTTCAAAAGAGAATAAAACTCTAATACTTTATTATAGTAAAATATAAAATATATGTAAATTGATAATTAGTTGCTAAATTAATGTTGAAATGTTTTTTTTATTACTAGTAAATATATATGAGACTATTAATATATTGGGCCCTTCAATTTTTCTAAAAAATCGAGGCCCCTAAACAAATGTTTCTAATCTTGTAACATAGGCACGCCCCTGTTTTCACACAAATTAAGAAAACATTTAATTTGTTAGTTTTTCAAAAATAAAACATCATTACCTATAAACTTAAATACAATTCAACCAATAGTAAAACATACTGCAAAATATAAATAATCATAAAACACAAAAAAATCATTAAATTTTGCATCGAAAACCTAAAACGACACTTTTTATGTAACAAAAAAAAATGTTAAAATGACACTTTTTAAGAAACAAGGGAGTATTACAGTAAGTAAACCGGATTAAACCGATATTTGTAATCAATTTAAGTAAACCGGATTAAACCGATATCCAATTAACTTTGACATTCTGAAATTCTGAATAAAGTCAAGCTTTCCGTATAGATTCATTGGACAAAATCTCAACATGTTGCAGAAATGAATGAATCATCTGAACGAAATGATTTTGTTGATATTATTTTACAAATTCGTACAAAAATATTAATTAGTAAAGATTAAGAAACAAAAACCATCTCTAATTATAAAACTCAGATCTCTTTCGTTTACTCAGCCACCAACCTCTCTTCACTTGCACCAACTACACAGTTACAATGTCTTCCGCCGCCGTAACGTCCTCGGCCAAAGTCGCCGTGAATCCACACAAAATCTCCTCTCTCTCCTCCAGATCAGCTCTTCCATCCACCATTTCCGTTCGCAGTAGGCGCGATAATCAACATAGACGGATTATCCTCGTGACGTGCACTGCTTCAGGAGACGGAGCCAAACCAACGGTTCTCGTAGCGGAGAAGCTCGGCGAGGCTGGGGTTCAGCTTCTGGAGAAGTTCGCAAACGTTGATTGTTCGTATAACTTAACGCCTGAGGAGCTAAACACGAAGATCTCGCTCTGCGATGCGTTGATTGTGAGGAGTGGGACGAAAGTAGGACGTGAGGTTTTTGAATCGTCTCGTGGACGTCTTAAGGTTGTGGGAAGAGCTGGTGTTGGGATTGATAACGTGGATCTGAGTGCTGCGACGGAGTTTGGTTGTTTGGTTGTTAATGCTCCGACTGCGAATACGATCGCTGCCGCTGAACATGGGATCGCACTTTTGGCAGCTATGGCTAGAAACGTTTCTCAAGCTGATGCTTCTGTTAAGGCTGGTAAAGTTATTTTCGTGATCAGTGATTTTGTAATTTTTGCTGGATTTAGTCTCTCGTAGTTTTGGAATTTTGATCTGTAATGAAGTTCTTGATGATTCTTGTTAGTGTAGACTAAGTGTGATCTCACTGACTTGTGGATGAATTTGGTTTGAATTGTATATAATGTAGGAGAGTGGAAAAGGAATAAGTATGTTGGTGTATCACTTGTGGGGAAGACACTAGCTGTGATGGGGTTTGGGAAAGTTGGATCAGAAGTTGCTCGACGTGCTAAGGGACTTGGTATGCGTGTTATTGCTCATGATCCTTACGCTCCTGCGGATCGTGCTCATGCTATTGGTGTGGATTTAGTGAGCTTTGATGAAGCGCTTTCCACTGCTGACTTTATTTCGTTACATATGCCTCTTACACCTGCTACGTCGAAGATGCTTAATGATGAAACCTTTGCAAAGATGAAGAAAGGAGTTAGGATTGTTAATGTGGCTCGTGGTGGTGTTATTGATGAAGATGCACTGGTGAGAGCTTTAGATGCTGGTATTGTTGCTCAGGCTGCTCTTGATGTTTTCACTAAAGAGCCTCCGGCTAAAGACAGTAAGCTGGTGCAGCACGAGAGGGTCACTGTGACTCCTCATCTTGGAGCAAGTACCATGGAGGCCCAGGTTCTACATTTATATCAAGAATTCAACTGACGCTTTTGTTATGACTCTCTGTTGATTAATTACTGTGTTTGGCATTGACAGGAAGGGGTTGCTATTGAGATTGCTGAAGCTGTCGTTGGAGCTCTTAACGGAGAGCTTGCTTCTACTGCTGTCAATGCACCTATGGTTTCTGCTGAGGTGAGCCTTCTTTAGCCTATACTGTAATAGCTTCTTATGTTCTATGCCAGCAAGAATTTAGCGACTTAAACATTGAAATGATGAAATTGTGGGTGTAAAAGAGGCTATCTTGGAGTATAATTGTATTTACAAAAACTTATCATACCAACAGGTTCTCGCAGAGCTGAAACCATATGTGGTACTGGCAGAGCAATTGGGGAGACTAGCTGTCCAATTGGTGGCCGGAGGAAGTGGTGTGAAGAACGTGAAAGTGACCTATGCCTCGGCTCGAGCCACTGACGATCTTGACACTAGACTTCTCAGAGCCATGATAACAAAGGGTATTATTGAACCTATCTCCGATGTGTATGTAAACCTGGTCAACGCGGATTACACAGCAAAACAGAGAGGTCTGAGAATCTCAGAGGAACGGGGAGTCCTTGACGGGTCACCAGAGAGCCCACTCGAGACAATCACCGTTCAGCTAAGCAACGTCGAGTCCAAATTTGCCAGTGCCTTGTCTGAATCTGGAGAGGTCAAAGTTGAAGGAAGAGTTAAAGACGGGGTACCCCATCTTACAAAAGTTGGATCTTTTGAAGTAGATGTGAGTCTTGAAGGAAGTATAATACTGTGTAGGCAGGTAGATCAACCAGGCATGATCGGGACTGTCGGAAGCATCTTAGGAGAGTCGAATGTTAATGTCAGTTTCATGAGTGTTGGAAGAATCGCGCCAAGGAAGCAAGCGGTTATGGCGATTGGTGTGGATGACATGCCGAGCAAAGAGACTCTGAAGAAAATCGGAGAAATTCCAGCTGTGGAGGAGTTAGTTTTCCTTAAGCTATAATTTTGCTACCAGATTTCGGTGAGGATTTGATGAAATCGAAAGAGGCTTTGGCTTTATTTGTTTTGGTACTTTTTTACAGTTTTGAGAGTGTCCAAGTAGCTTAAGTGAGAGTGAGACTTAGTGAGATGGAAAAAATAAAGGTCTGCCTCAGAATTTGACCTTTGAGGCTATTCATGTTTCAATTTAATGTTCTCTGTTTTTTTTATTGCACTTCCTTTAGAACAAGTTTTAACAGAAAAAATCTGATTTGATATTTTGTTCCATTTACCATCTTTATGCAATTCCAATTTTGTGTCTTTCCTTTGTACCTGTAATATTCCATATTGCTGGTGATGTACTCAGGGAATAAGATTCTGATATATATGCTTCTAGAGTGAGAAAGACAGAACACAGAATCTGACAAGCCTTGCTCTGTGTGTCTGAATGAGCTTTTGAGTTTGGAAAAGGACACACCATTCTTCGCTTCCTTTGGGAATTTATTCTTTTCCAGCCCTTCTTCTATTGGGATTTGCCTTTTTGGTTGCCTTTACAATCTGCAAATCAAACTTTCAGTTATTTTTCATTTTTCTCATGTGTGTAATACTCTTCACAAAATCTCATATAATCCCAAGCTTATTCCTTTACAAGACATAGCTTGAAATATCTTAAGTTGTTTCTTTCACTATATCTCAGAATTCTTGTTTTTTTTTCTGTTTAAACATGGGAGCCAGATTTTCGCGTATAGCAAAAAGATTTCTTCCTAAAAATAAAGTAAGGATTTTGATGGTGGGTCTTGATGGTTCAGGGAAGACTACTATCCTTTACAAGCTGAAGCTTGGAGAGGTTGTCACAACAGTGCCTACTATCGGTATGTCACATATAATTTGTTTTCATTTTAGGCTTTTGAGACCTCTCTTGGAGAGGAATTGAATATAAAGTTAGAGCAAGATGTTGATGTAAGTCAATTAATCAATTGAGGATTATGAAAAGTAACTTTGTTTGGATAGTTAGAAGAACAGCTCCAACTATATATACTTTGTGTATTTTCTGTGGATTATATAGCTCATATCTAGTCTAGATAGTTTCTTTATTATCCATTTCATTGTGTTTGCATCTGCTAGGAAAAAAAAAAATCTTAATAGGTTGATAGAATTCATGTCGATGTTGTATCGGGATCATCAGGGCTAACCATTTTATCCGTTCTTGGCTGTTTTACGATTTTCCAGGGTTCAACCTCGAGACAGTAGAGTACAAAGGCATCAATTTCACTGTATGGGATATAGGAGGACAAGAGAAGGTAAACACTAAGCCATTTTCATTTTCATATTCATATTGGTCTTGGACTGATATGGTTTTGAGCTTTTATTGCTCTGTTCATTGGCTACTAGGCTCTGTTCCTGTTATCCTGTTGTGCACCTATTGGTGTTTTATTTGTGTTTTGCTACGTTGATGTATTTTTGGTTAAGGTCTATCTTTAATATAAAATCTATATCAGTGGTAAAAACACACAGATTTCTCTCTTTTGTCTCTCAAGGCTTGACCTGTCTGGCTATTCTTATGGGGTCTGAATCTTTTTATTGATCTGATAAAATCTCGGCTTTTTCAACAGATTCGTAAATTGTGGAGACACTATTTTCAGAACGCGCAGGGACTCATCTTTGTAGTGGACAGCAGTGACAGTGAACGGATGTCAGAAGCTCGAAACGAGCTGCATCGCATACTAACCGATGTAAAATCATATGAAAATGCTCTTTCAAGTGTTACTTACTAATTCTCTCCTCTTTTTTATCCTAATAACTTTTTGTATTGGTGAAAAAAAATGCACAGAATGAACTGGAAGGTGCATGTGTACTCGTCTTTGCGAACAAGCAAGATTCAAGAAACGCTTTACCAGTAGCCGAGGTTGCCAACAAACTTGGTCTACACAGCCTATCCAAACGTTGTTGGTAATAATGAAAACGTCATCTCTTGTTCTTTATATACATTTAGATGTAATTAAGTGATAAACAAAAGCTTTGGTGTTAATTGTGATTTGGGGCAGGCTCATACAGGGAACCTCAGCCATCTCTGGGCAAGGCTTATACGATGGGCTTGAATGGCTATCCACAACAATCCCGAGCAAACCAGAACGGTTTACTTCAGTTGGTAGCTTCCGAAGCAATTCCTATGAGAGGAAGCTAGTACGAGGTCCAAGGTATTAAGACTTTGAATGGTTATTCCGTTTACAATGGAGAAGACGGAGCGTGACAAAAATGATAAGTGTATTTTTGTACTTTGGTACACTCCGGTCGTTCATATAGAGCGCTGTTTTATGCGTTCTATGTATTTGTATGATTATGACGTTTTGTTTACTATGTTTCTCATTGAGAACTATTACTCATGTTTTATGGAGTGAATAAGGTTTTTAGGGTAGAATCTTTACGTTCACCCTTTATATGAATTCGTTTCTTTGTTCGTATTTTACAATTTACACATCTTTTAATAGCTACACTGAGATATTTCGGTCTCTTGGCCGGGATAGAGAATATGAACCGAATTAGCTAGTCAGTATGATAGGATACTGAATAATGAGTCGCTTCTTCTTCAAGGATACAATCATTATGGAGTTTTCTTGAATCCAAGTTTGGTTTCCTCTGTTTTATGGTTTTAGGGTCCACAACAAATTTTGGAAACAAAAATATATTAGGTGTTTTAAAGCCACTTTTCTTGGGCACTGTATTCTGAAGTCATTGAGTACTAAAAGTTTGGATATAGGTAATGTAGAGTTTGATTTATCTTTCAAAAACCACTATGCACTTAAATGCATTCCAAAAGAAATTTAAACTATAAAAAAAGAAGACACACACATACACAAAATAAGAATGCAAACAAAACCGAAAGCGGCTAAAAATATACACATCACCACCTATCCTTGTAAACCTGAAAATGATAGTTATCAATATTATTCTATTAATCTTGATGTACAAATAGATAATGGATGAGGCTCTTACCAACCTTGCTGGTGAGCATAAAACCATCATAAGAGTGGAATAAAATAATTTGTTATAGTTGATTTTTCAATATTGTATAAAGTTAGGCGCAACAAAATGGGAAAGCCAAGAAACAGCTGTTTCCGGGAGAAACCGCTGATTTTGATAGTGACAAAATTTGTTGGTACCAATACCACAAATAATTGTGCTGTTTCAACAAATTTAAATAACAGCTGCCTTCTTTCATGTGCTGTGTGCATATCTTAGAAAATAGATTTCGGTGTTTTCTGCTATTTTAATAACTTACTCCGTTCATGCACAATTTTCCTTTGCGTAACCAATACGAGTATAACTTTTCTGAAAAGTAAATTAGCTTTAATATAGTTGCCATTTGGATTAAAATCAAATACGATAAATAATGATAAAACCACAATATAGTTTATAGAGAGAATCAGAGAATCTCAAGATGGTCAAGGTCAGGGGAGGACTTGTTTATGCGCATTTATGTTAACAAAATCACTTTAATTTGTTTGTTGTCATCTATCGAATAATATATTAGGTGTGGATTCATATTGGGTACTAGGACCTTTAAAGATATTAAACATGTAACATAATAATCGATCATTTACGATTAATCATGAATCCTGATAGTTTTTTTTTTTTTTTTTTTTTTTTTATTGGTTGTGCAATTTAAATAGTAAGTGTTACAACTATGACCCAAAAGTTAGTGCAAGTGATTTTACAACTAGAAGAAGGTTGAGCATCTTACATTAAAACATATAGAGTAGAAGAATAAGGTTTTGCGACCGGATTGAACAACCTTAATGGTGGAGCAATTCAGCCTGCTCCACGTCCTCTCGACACCACGAACCTTCTTCCCTCAATGGTCATGATAAAGAAGATTTACAAACCAAGAATAAGGTGAACAACAAAATCATACAAATCCATACAAATTCTTTCATCAAAAAATCGAAACCATTTGTTAAGTTTTTTCTGTTTTCCTTTAAAGTTATTTGAGTGATTTGGATTTTTTTTTTCTTTAAAAGAAAACAGAAAAAAAAAACTTAACGAATTCGATTTGACCATAAATTTGTACAACTTATCAGACAACATCATCATAATTCTTTAATGATCTAGCATCCAAATCATCAATTTTAATACTATTATTAACGCAGTGGTCTTTTTAGACATTTAAAAAATAGTTTGTGTAAGTTTAACGCAGTTTTACTTTGTGCCCACATATGAAGATCTCGATGAATATTATTAGTACTATTTGTCCAATACTAAACAAGAATAAATTGCATAAAATTATATTACAAAATCACTGACACAATGAAGAAAGTCACCGACACCGACAAAACTTAAGACTTTGGTTTTCCACCATAAGCTTGCTTGCAAATGGAAAATGGTTTCTGCGATGGAGCACACATCTTAGCTTTCCCTGGACATCCCTGTAGACAATTATTCCCCAAACTTCCCATTACTTCTGCGTCCGGTCTAACAAATCTCGCCGGAGGTTTTCCCGTCAAGAAGTTCCCGTCTAAGTAAAGACGTCTTAACGTCTTGCTCCGTTCGTATTCCGACGGTATAACACCGTGAAGCATGTTGTATCTCATAGACAGTGACGAGAGTCTCGGGTACGCCGCGAAACTCACCGGAGCGTTTCCTCTGATTTGGTTGAATCCTAGTTCTACAGCCACGAGGTTGTTTTCTCCGGCGAGTTTTGGAGGGATGACTTCGATGCCTGTGAGAGTGTTGTTCGCTAGATCGACTTGTTGGATTGATTCAAGAAGGAAGAACCAAGCTCCGAGTGTTCCGGTGAATGAGTTCTCGGCGAGTTCTACGATTTCGAGTTGAGTTGACTCAGTGAATGATTCTTTTGAGATGGGTCCTGATAAAGTATTCGCCTTTAAAGCTAAGTCGATGAGGTTTTTCGGAAGCTTTGGGATGGCTCCGGTGAGTTTGTTGTAGCTAAGATCGAGTTGTCTTAGATTCGAGAGCGAGTTCATTGTTTTTGGAAGTGGGCCGGTGAGTGAGTTGTGAGAGATGTCGATGGACTCGAGTGAGTTGAGTCGAGTTACCGAGTCGGGTAAGGACCCGGAAAACGAGTTGGACCGGAGAATGAGAGTCTTGAGGCTGAGAAGGGAGGAGATGGAAGATGGGATTAGGCCGTAGAAGTTGTTGTCGGCTAGATCGAGCGTGAGGAGTTCTGTGAGACCGGAGATGAGTGGCGTGAGACGACCCGTGTACCCAGCCGGGTCGAGGGTGAGTTGGGTCACACGTGTGGAGTCCGATGAGCAAGTGATGCCGCAAGTGAAATGTGTTCGACGTGGTGAAGCGCATGGGTCGGAGACAGTAAAGTCCCAGCTTGCGAGACAAGACCACGGTGGGATTGAGTTTGGTCTCACGGCGGCTTTGAAGGCTTTAAGAGCTGACACGTCGGATGATGACGTCAGAGCATCGGCGGAGAAAAGGAGGAGGAGGAGGAGAAGAAAAAGGCCGGACGAAATGGACAAAGTCATATTTGGTTAAAAGTGTTTTTGTGTGAATGAATGATGTCAAGACTTTAAAAGAGTGTTAAATCTTTATATAAAGGCAACTACGTGGTGGAGGTCGGCTTTGCCTTTTGGTCGCATCTCTCCATACGTACAAAGTTCAATGCTTAAGCCAAAATCAATTATTAGGAATTAACGGTCTAACTAACACATTTGTATTCGTTAGGTTACGATATATAGTTCAACTCGTGTTACTTGTAGTTACCCAAGATGAAAGAGTTGGGAAGATTTCGAGTTCAGAAACACCGAAGACGGTATAGAGATTAAAAATCTCAATCAGTAGATACTCTATGATATCTTACCAATATAATATTGATATATTTAATTTAATTTAAGTTGAAAATCTCATTATAAAATATTATTTTTATTATTAAAAATCCATGAAGTATCTTATTAATATAAATACATATGTTAAATTTTTTTCATTCATATTTTTAGACATTTAGATTACATTTTAAATAAATTAAAGTGTATTAATTAGGTATGTTTATTTATAAATTAGCAATAATAAAATCATAAATGTTAATAATCTTATTCTTAATAGCAATGATTAATAATGCAATCTATTATAAATAATAAAATCAAGTAAAAAAAATTACATAGCATAAACTCATGAAATATATATACTTCTTAAAATGCTAAAAATAAAAATAACATATAAAACCATGAGTCCATGATCGTATATCATGAGTAGTTTTAAATACCAGCATGGTATCTGGTGAAATAAAGTGCTATCTAGCAGAAATAGATCGTGTATTATGATGAATAATATGCACGACAATATACTTTTAGTAAATAACTTTATGCACTTCCTACTGTGCTAGGGTCAAATGATAGTCACTCAAAATTCTAGTTATTGTAAAAATAGGTCAAATGTCAATTTCTCAAATATCAAGTATAGTAATGTCATTTAATATCAACAAAATAAGATATAGAAATGATAAATGCTAACAACCAAAAAAAGAAAATGGTAAATGCACTACATTGCTACAAGTAACAACAAATAAATTGATGATGGAGATATTTGTACATAGTGACCATTGACCAATTGACTTTTCACGAGTGGTAAAGAATCTCTATAAATGTTGTGAATCTATGAACAGTATTAGTTATGTAGTAATACTGTATTACTACAAAAAAAAAAAAAGTATTAGTTATGTAGAATAACACTTCCTAACTTTTTCATTTCTGACACCTCATACTCAAACCACATTTATTAAAGTTCGTTTCAAAAGATCCAAATGGATTGATGTACAAAAAACAGTATGATAGGACTTTGTGGGATTTTTAGGAGATGGGGCCAAATGGTTAGAGTCCAAAATACCCACATTAAGCTCATAGTTTCAGTGAAGGATCATCTCCAGTGAGATGTATTTTAATCAAATGATGATGTTTTGGATTTTATTGGGTTTCAACTTGCGTTTGTTGTTATTATATTACAGAGTTATGTACGAATGAAATAATGATAATGGGCTATTATAAGTCAGATATCTAATTTCGTTGAGTGTACGGAGTCTAGAATATAGTCCGTTGCTTCTTCGCGACATATTATTAAGAAATCGAAAATCTATTGTTTCTTGATGGCTTATCTTGAAAATATGATTTAAAGCAGACCTTATTAAAATATGATTGAAAATATTTTTTGTAAATAACATCTTTTGCAATCACTGATAAATTTTGTTTTTTCAATCCCAATGACGAAGATGAGTAGTATTTTAAGGAAATACTTTTCAAAAATGTTTGAAATTAGGTTTCTGTAAATTTGTTACATACTTTTTTAAACATCGTATAAAATCCTCCACAAGTTTTTTATGATTTCACGATTTTATGCATGAGTAGTACATTCATGTTAACTCTAAGGTTGTTTTCATCAAATTATATAAAAGTGTTAGTTGCTAGAATAAAAATGAGAAAAAAGTTAATAGAGTAAATTAAATTTTGCTTTTGCCTTAGCAACTTTAGAGCATTTCCATTAGTGAGAGATTTTATTGAATCTCTTATAAATATAATAATAATATTTTTAATTTATAAACTAAAATTAGACTAATCACATGCATGAAGATAAGTCTTACTATTTGAGAGAGTCTTTTCTTTTCTTTCTTATTTTTTAATTATTTTTTGTATTTAGCCCAAAAAAAAAATTATTTTTTATTTTTTTTGTTATCAAGAAGACTTTTATTGATAATGCTCTTATTGTCCCCAAAAAAGGTACATATGAATTCTTTTACATATTGCTTTATTATCTTAAGATTTTTTCTTATCCATAAATCAACTTTCCATCTAATATCTTCATTTTGATTCCGACTTCTTCTTCACCTCAAACTTTAATGCTGCACAAAAACATTATTGAGAAAATTATGAGTGAAATAATCTCAAATTTTAAAAATATAATTAATAGAATAACAAAAAAAAATAGTTTCCAATATCAAGAATTACGTGTTGCAATCAAATTTTGGACCAACGCGGGTGCGAATAAGGTTACAACACAAAGTCGAGGTAATTGGTTAAATTTGTATTCATCAATAATGGCTGAAAGGATTTTTGATTCAGTCGTCAAACAAAGGCACATATCTTTGCGATCTTGCAACGTTTTAACAGCTTTATTCGTTCTATCTAAACCACTGCAACATTCTGGTGACGGCTTAGAATCTGGCGGAGCATAGAAGTACTTCAAACATGGTTTTAAAGCATTGTCTGCTTTTTCACATGCCGTACGTTAAACCATTCACTGTAATAATAGGAGACGTTAAAATGGTGATTGCAAGGACACAAGCTACTATAACAGATTTTCTCATTTTTGTTTGATAAATTGTGATTATGATTGGAATTTTTGTGGTTCCTATTTGGTTTGTGGGGCAAAATGATTTATACAAGTGTGTCTCAATGTGATGCATTGAAACTATAAAGATCTTATGCCATTTGTACTTGTTTCTTTTTTCACATAAAATATTTACTTTTGTTTATATTTGGAAACAAATTTGTAAAAGGCAATTGGTCAACATTACATATTTGACTTGATATCAGAAATCTTATATATTAAAACAAGTTTTTATGTTGATATGGCAATGCTACAATTATTCTCAATATTTTTATTTTTATTCATTTAATTCTTTTATATTTCTTACCAAACACTTTTAGTTACAACTGACAAGTTATACTCCCTCTGTTCTTTTTTATAAGATTTTCTAGTTTTTCAGATATAATAAACAAACATATTAAAATACATTATTTTTTGCGATTTATAATTTCCAACAACTCTAACCCAATAATGTTTAGTTATTTTTCTTGAATTCTATAATTTATCATTAACAATTGTACATAAAAAAGTGAGAAAATCCATCTTTTTTAAACCAAATATTTTCAACAAAAATCCTATATTAAAGAACGGAGGGAGTATATTTTTATTCTGATAAAACCAATTGTCAAACATATAGTCTTTCAGACCATTTTAATAATATATAAACTGTTGACAAAAATAAAACATATATAAGTACTACTAATCTTACCATAATTAAGTATTTCAAACTAAACTATATAAACAGATATTAAATGTATTTCAAAACCATACAAATTCTTTTCTAAATTATAAGACATTATATTATAAAAACAATTATATGCATAAATAAATGTACTATAGTCTATAGATATGCACTCATTTAACCAAAAATTTCCTCTATTTATTTATTTATGCATACCTTATATATATGTATGTATCTTTTATATATTAAAAATAGTTTTTAGTGTTTATGTGGTAAGCCCACAATTTTTCTTGACTATTTTTAAAATTTTTTTACTATCTTTAATACTAAACTTTGATTTCAAATAAAACCAATTTTAATATCTAAATTTTTATCCCTTGTCCCTTGAGAATATAAAATTCATTTAGAATTACCTTTAAACAAAGATATGGAAAGAGAAAATTTTTATGTTATATTAAAAACTTTAAAATTCCTTTTCAAGTTTTTTTTTTAAATAAATCATTTTGAAAAAAATATTGTTGACTACGGATAAATCTGAAGTAAATAACTTCTAACATCGTTGGAAAATATAACGTATTCATGTTGAATTTTCTGAAAATTGAAAATATTGTTGATTACAAAGTCCCGGTTTGATAAAGTCTCTATCATTGATAGAGTGAATAAGAACATAAAATTAAAATTTAATTTCGTATAAAACCAGGAAAAAAATGTTCAATAAATGTGGAAAATGTTATGCAAAGTTTATGTGTCGAAGAAGAAATAAAATTTAACGATGACCAATGAGTAAAGTAATACCCTAACAAGAACAGCTTGTCTCTGCTTATTATTTGTTTTTACATGTTGTCTTTAGCCAAAACCTTTATATAGCAAAGTAGGTTGCAATTTCTAGTCAGCAATATTAAAATTATCTTCTAAAACTGTTTTATTCATCACAAGAACCTATTTGTCCTAAATATGAAGTTCTGGATCAAAACTGAAAAACAAATTACGTTTCCTAAATTTAGAATGGTTAACAGTCTTTGAGCGCCATTCTTCTCTATAAATTCCCGTTTTATAAGAAAGCAAATTCACAAATCTCTTTGTTCTCTAATTAAACAAAGCACATAAGAAGGAAAAAAAACGATGGCTCTCTCTGTTTCGCAAAAGAAGGTTTTCCTAATTGTTCTTCTAGCCATTGTATGTCTCTCCTCATATTGTGCAGAGGCGACGTGGAGCTGGAACTGGAAATTTAGTTTAAAGACTAACCGTTCAAGTTCGGATTGGGGCTGGGGTTGGGATTCTGGCTACCGCCGCAACTCTCACCCCACGGGCTCACCCAATACTTAATTTCTCTTTTAATATTTGTATCCAAAACTTTATGAAAAAAATAAAAAGAATGTTTTAGGTTATATTGATCTATTTAAATTTTTTTGGAATTTGTTGTCTTCTGTTATTTTTCTTAAATATTGATAATTTCTTGTATTTGTATGTGTTATCGATATAGAGAACTATGTAACCTCTGTTTCATGTTAATAAGTAAAGTATGACGTTAAGAATTTGTATTAAAAAAAAAAATTTGAATTTCTTCTTAAGGTAGATAAATATGCATTGAATAATACTTTTTTCGTGGGTTTTGGAACGTATAAAGTTTTCTATAGGAAAAATTTTAGAGATTTCATGGATAACCGTCATAAATTATACACAAGAGATAATGGCTAATTAGAAATGAAAGCATTTTCATTCATGGCGAAGTTGCATGACAAAGTAATTTGACTATGAATTTATTAATTAGTTTATTGGGTTTACAGTACACCAAAGTTAATGAAGTTTCATAGTTTTCCCATCTTACATGTAAATAAAACATAGAGAATCAAATCAAAAGGTCGGAGAAAATCCTGTCAATGTTACACATTCTTTCAAACATCAAATTACGTGGTGAAACATAAGCCGGCATTGTCTGTCCTTCAAGATAAGCTTCGCACATAGATATACTATCGAAGGCTTTAAAAGCCTCCTTGGATGCTGACAGGTACGCCTTAGAACTCGCAAACCCTTTAGCTCCCCCAATTGCTTTAGTGCATAATTCATATTCTTTCACGCAAGATCCATATGACGTCTTGAGTTTCAGGTCAGTCGTGGTTCTCTCTAAGCCTTTTATCATCTCTAGGTTCTTATAGCCTAACAATTCGGTCTTTTGGAAGATCATACCAAGAAGACCGTGAAGGTCGAGGGTTAATGCTTTTGGATCAGAGTTTAGCCAAGAGACACAGAAGTGCTTGTAAATTGTCGGTTTTGAACAGAGTTGATTAATTAATTCTTTTGTGACTTTGTCATTTGGAGATAGAGATGAAGACAAAGGGGTGATTGATAGAATAACGAGAAGAGGAAGAATTGAAAATACGTTTCTTGTGACACAAGAAAAAGCCATTGTCTTGGATGTGGAAGAATAATTATGTGTAATTAGATTCTGGAAGTGCTTATATATAAAATATTTTTAGATTGTGGAAGTGATTATGTATAAGATATTTTTCTCTCTAAATAAAGAAATAAATTACCTTAATTAAGTAACAAATTTTATATATAGGGGGTTTAATAAAATAGTCTAAAGTTTTGGAGAACCAAAATTTTGGAGAAAAAAACTCTTTTCTCTCCCAAGCTCCTCTGGTTCTGTGTAAACCCTAGATCTGCCTTCAGCCACAGCCACCATGGCCGGAGATACCTCGATCCAGCCTCCACCTCAACCACCTATCCCTACCACCCCTCTTAACCTCTCCCACTTTCCTCCTCTCCCCTCCGCTCCCACCTCTCCTAGCCATCTCCCTTTCCAGTTTGGTTCAAATCCACCAGTTACATCTCCTTGGAACTTGCCACCAGCTTCACCTCCTCTCCCCTTCACTCCCACCTCACCTAACTTTGCTGTCTCGATGCAACTTGATATTGCTCCATTTTCTGCTCCTGTGGAGCAGCTAGCTACTTATTCCTCGGTTGTTGTGCCTGTTCTTGAGAGCACAATCACTACGAGTTTCCAACAGCAATTACATAATTCTGTTGCAGCCATAACTAAGGATGCTTCTCAAGCTCCTATGGAAACAAATTTAGAGGCCAATGAGACTCTAATTGACAACCCCACTAAGGAGGCCATTCAGGCTCCTTTGGATAAACATGCTACTGCAAACTCTGGAAACATAACTACTACTGCCCAGAAGCCACCCTCTTACTCTGAAACCATCCATCAAAACCCTACTAAACCACCAACCACCACAACCGCCTCCCCTGAACCTCCAGCTACTGATACCACTACTCATTCTGAAACTGCCCCTGAACCCACTCTCAAAGCCTCCCAGGAAAACGTCAGGTTTTGGGCTGAAAAACAGAAAGTTACCTCGGATAAACAACTTAGTAACCTATCTACCCGTAGTTTCTCACCAGATGGTACTCCAAGAATCACAATTCCTGACTCTGTATTCCAAAAGGGTGCTGACCTCCACAAAGACTTTCTCCTAGGTATCTTTACAGGCAAAACCCCGTCTTATGGCCATATTCAAACTGTTCTCTCTCAGATTTGGGGCAAAGGCAACAAACTCCAGATTCATCTCAGACCTGAAACAAGATCAATGTTGGTGAGAGTGCCAAATGATTTCATCAGAAAGAAGATAGTTGAACAAGAAATATGGCACATAGGCAGCTCAATGTTTTATGTGGCTCAATGGTCCTCCAAGCTAGCTATTAACCCACCAACTTTCCAATCAATTCCTCTGTGGGCTCATGTTTCTGGTATACCCTTTGACCTTTATCATAAGGTTGGTCTAAGTCATGTAGTAGGGCTCCTTGGGTTCCCAGTTGAAGTTGATGAGTTCACTAGGAGAATGGTAAACCCTGATATTGCCCACTTGAAAATTAAAGCAGATTGCACTAAGGCTCTTCCAAAAACTGCTGAGATCCTAAGGGAAAATGGAGATATCATACCTATCACTGTGCACTATCCATGGATCCCTCCAACTTGCCCATGTTGTAAGCAACTAGGTCACCTTCAAAGTATGTGTCCTAATGCTGCTTGGACCCCTAAGAAAAAAAACAGAAAGTCCTGAATCTCAAAAAGAATCATCAGTGCCTCAAGCAGAAATTACTCCTCAATCAGACATCTCTCCTCCAAGTCCACCAATTTCATCCCCTCCAGGAGTGTTATTCACTGAGTCAACTGTCTCTTCCCCTAAGGCAGTCAACATTACCCACTTAGTGGCTCTTCCAGCTCTTCCCAAACCTAGATCCGAGGTGATTAAGATTTACAAAAGGAACTCTACCATTCTTAGTAAAGGTGTATCCTCTATTGCCCCTGACAAATCCATCCATGTATCAACCATTTCGAACCCTTTCGCTTGCCTAGCCTCTTTGGATTCTGATGAACCCCATAAAAAACCTCCTTTCGTGTCACACTCTTCACCGCATAGCTCCTTTACCATTCAACCACCTACTAATTTAAACCAAATTCCTCCCTGTTTGGCCCATACTTCCCAACCAATTAATCATTCTACTTCAGGTCATCTACCCCCTGCCACAAATAACCCAGCCAATTCAGCTCCTTTTGTTCAACCTCTCTCTGTGCATTCTTCAACCCCTTTTGATCTCCCGCCCTCTTCACCAGCCACTTCAGGCTCTTGCCTTTCTCTCACTACCTCTCTTGTAGGTTCTTCCCATCATGGGGAGAAACACTTTTAATTTTTTATGTCGATAAAACTATTTTTTTGGAATGTCAGGGGACTTAATGATACTGATAAGCATGCTGCTTTTAGATCCTGGCTTGTAAATAATCAAGTTCTTTTCGGGGCAATACTTGAATCTCATATCAAAGAACCAAATCTAAACCAAGTGATGAGTCTTACATGTCCTAACTGGTCCTTTTGCTCCAATCACTCTGAGGATGAAGATGGTAGAGTAATTTTCATTTGGAAAGCTCCTGTTGCTGTAACCCTTATTCACAAATCCAAGCAAATGGTTACCTGCAAAATCTGTTGTCCTGGTATCACTTCTTTCTACTATACTGCAATATATGCTGCAAACACAAGTGAAGAGAGAAAGGAATTATGGGAAGACCTTGTCAATCTTCAGTCCACCAACTTGTCTGCAAATGTTCCATGGATCCTAGGAGGAGATTTCAATGAAATCCTTCACCCCAGTGAGCACTCTTCCAATAGTTTTGCTCAGTTTAACAGCCACATGATTGAATTTAAAACTTGCATTGATCAACTGGAAGTCAGAGATTTAAGGTATCATGGCACAAGGTTCACCTGGTCTAACAAAAGACCAGATAATCCAATTGCTAAGAAACTCGATAGAGCTTTAATTAATGAGCATTGGCTGGCAGCTTACCCTCACAGTCTAGCTACTTTCTCAGCCCCGGACATCTCAGACCATACCCCTTGTTGTATAACCCTTGCCTGTCCTTTGCCTACAGCCGGTTCCAAACCCTACAAATTCTTCAACTACCTTACAACCCATCCCGACTTCCTTACCACTGTGGAAAACTCCTGGATTAACTCAGAACCATTGGATCATTCACTGTTCAACCTGAATGTTAAGCAAAAAGAGATGAAAAGAGCACTAAAAACACTAAACAGAGAGAATTTTTCTGAGATTCAAAAGAGAGTTTGTGAGGCTAACTGTTTGTTCAATGTTGCGCAGGTTTTGTCATTACAACAGCCTTCTGAAGTGAATTACCAAGCTGAAAGGAATCTAATGGTTCACCTAACCAAACTAAAGGAGATTGAGGAAGCTTTCTTTAAACAGAAGTCAAGGATTAATTGGTTGGGAACAGGAGATCAAAATACTTCTTACTTCCACAAGATAGCTAATGCTAGGAATGCCTACAATTCTATTCATACCTTAACAAGCACAGATGGGTTAGAAGCTACCACTCCGGAAAACATGGGAGCTGTGGCAGTCCACCACTTCATCAACATACTAGGCGCACCAACTCAACCAGCTACAATCACTCCCTCTACTCAGCCATCTCTGCATCCCAGGTTTTGTTGTTCTGATGTTGAAGCTGCCCTTCTCAGCAGGATTCCTTCTGCAGAAGAAATTACAAAAACAATGTTTAAACTCAACCCTAATAAGAGTCCAGGCCCTGATGGACTCACCTCAGGTTTTTACAAGGCAGCTTGGTCTGTGCTAGGAGATGAAGTAGTAAACTCCATCAGGAAGTTCTTTACAACGCCCTCTCTGCCCCTGGGAACAAATTCAACAATTTTAACTCTTATTCCAAAGTTTCCAGGCGCAACCATCATCAAAGACTACAGACCAATCTCGTGTTGTAACACAATCTACAAGGTGATATCTAAGCTGCTGGTTGCTAAGCTAAAACCTTTACTCCCTAGCATCATTCTCCCTAACCAAACAGCCTTCATCAAGAACAGACTTCTTCTAGAAAATTGTCTACTAGCCTCAGAGATAGTGAATGGATACCACAGAGCTAGAGGACTTAAGAGAGTAACCTTGAAAGTCGACATCGCTAAAGCATTTGATTCACTAAGATGGGACTTCATCCTTCAATGCCTAAGATCTCTCAATTTCCCTGAAACTTACATAACCTGGATTCACCACTGTATCTCAACTCCAACCTACTCTATTGGGATCAATGGAAGTCTTCATGGCTTTTTTCGAGGCACTAGAGGGCTAAGACAAGGAGATCCTCTTTCTCCCTACCTATTTGGACTAGCAATGAATGTCTTATCTCAGTATCTAGATGAAGCTGCTTTGGAAGGGAAATTTAACTATCATCCAAGATGTAAAGAGTCAAAACTTACCCATTTATGCTTTGCTGACGACATCCTTATCTTCTCGGATGGTGCTCCCTCATCCATCAGAGGCATCCTTTCTGTATTTGATGCTTTCAAGGAAATTTCAGGGCTCTCCATTAGTGTTGAAAAATCATGTATCTTTTCTAGTGGTCTCTCTCAGGAAGAAGTTTCATGCCTAGTATCCTCTTCCGGTATCCCCCACGGCTTCCTTCCAATCAGATATCTAGGGCTGTCCCTGTGCACTAAAAAGCTGACAATCCTTAACTGTGAACCTCTCCTGCATTCAATAAGGAACAAGATCAATCATTGGACTGCAAAGTATCTTTCTTTTGCAGGTAGACTGTTATTGATAAATACAGTCATTGCAGGCATAACCAATTTTTGGTGCTCTACTTTTATCCTGCCAAAGAAATGCTTCAGGCTTATCAACTCTATGACTAGTGCTTACCTTTGGAAAGGCTCTCTTGAGGGGAAGCATGTGGCTAAAGTTGCTTGGGAAACTGTTTGCTCTCCAAAAGAAGAAGGTGGTCTTGGTGTTAAAAATTTGGAAGTGTGGAATAAAACCTGCACATTCAAACTGCTGTGGTTAATCTTTTTCAGGACAGAGTCTGTTTGGGTAGCTTGGATTCATCAGAATGTTATTAAAGATAATTCCTTTTGGGAGCTAAAACCAAAGCAATCACATACTTGGCTTTTTAAGCAGCTTCTGAAACTTAGAGAGATTGCCACAACCTGGATCAGGTTTGTCCCTGGTAGTAATAGCAGCTACAAGTTTTGGTTGGATCCATGGACTCCGTATGGACCTCTAATTGACTTCATTGGTACTCAAGGTCCCAGACAATCAGGCATCCCAATTACAGCAAAAGTCTCTTCTCTTTGGTCTCCTACGCATAACTCTTGGAATCTTCCTGCAGCCAGAGATGGGAGATTCGAACAACTACTTTGCTACTTGGTGTCAATCCATCTACCAGACCAACCGGATTCTGTGGAATGGATATCCCAAACTAGTCCCTCTCCGCAGTTCTGTTCAAAACAAGTTTATTACTATCTCAGAGATTCGAAACCAGAATGCAATTGGCACAAGGTAATTTGGTTCAAAAGAGGAATCCCAAAACACCAAACTTTTACCTGGATGGTTCTTCTAAACCGATGTCCCACTCGTGATAGGCTCCGCTCTTGGGGTC
Source organism: Erysimum cheiranthoides (assembly GCA_011420285.2). Taxonomy (NCBI): domain Eukaryota; kingdom Viridiplantae; phylum Streptophyta; class Magnoliopsida; order Brassicales; family Brassicaceae; genus Erysimum; species Erysimum cheiranthoides. The sequence continues at coordinate 19,326,020 of CM022180.2, forward strand.
TACAAACAGATCCGAACTGTCTACTGTGCAATCATCACACGGAAAGCAGAGACCACCTTTTCTTTGAATGCAGTTTCTCTCGTTCGCTCTGGAGCAGTGTTGTCAGAAAACTCAATTTACGGACATCGTTTTTCTCCTGGATCACAGTCACCGACTTCCTCATCAACTCCACCTTTACTCCTTCTCTCCGATACCTTACACTTTTGGCTTGGCAAATTATGATTTACGAAATTTGGATGGAGCGGAATAATCGTTTGCACCGTGGGACTCATAAATCTCCAGACTTGATTCTCGTGCGTCTTGACCACATGATCCGTAATAAGATTGCCTCATTCAGAAATTCAAATCCACGAGCAGCAAGTCGGATCCTCCAGCTATGGTTTTCGGGTAACTATTGAATCTCTGCTCAGGAAAAATAAAAAAGAAAAAGAAAAAAGAAAATCTGGGTAACTGGATTTTGGCTTTCGGCGACTACAGTATAACTAGGGTTGCATCAGGACGAAACGAGACACTTCCATCTGGTTCATTTAGGCTAACAAGATTTTGGGCTTCGTAACTTTAACACTTGGTTATTTTGGGTTCTTTAGATTTGGGCTTTTAACTTATTGTGCTTAAATGTAAACATTTAGGCCTCTTGCCACCTTTTAATTTTAATGCAAAAAGTTTATCAAAAAAAAAAAAAAAAATAGAAGACATTAAAAAAAGAAAAGAAAAAAATCCTAGATTTTATAAAAATTAATAAAGTAGCCTAAAACATATGCCTTAAGAGAGTAAGCACATACTTAATGGAGTTTATGAATAGTGATCATATAGCATCTCATTCCTATAGAATTGAGGTAAAGCTCTATAACCGGATTGACAATAACCTAACCAAGAATGATAAGGGTTCAAAAGCTCTGAAACAGAGGATTCTCAAAGCTCGTTGTGTTTGTGTTTGTTCAATAACATATTAATATAGATGATACAAGTGTAAACTGTAAAGAAATATAGTATTTCTCCTTTGATTTATAAACTCATTAATCAATGAAATAGAACTAAAATTGATCATATAGCTTAAGCCCCCCCCATACATAATATCCTCACAATGCATAATAAAGGGAAGAATCTTCCCCGAGTTAGTTTTCCAGTCGGCTTCACATCCATGAGACGGAGGAGTAAGGAAATAAGGCTCCATTGATGTGGATTGAAGACACGGCGGATTAGGAGTTGTGAAATTTGTTGGCTGATAAAGTAACCATGGCTTTAATCCTCCAAGACTATAAGAAACATATCCAAATGTAGACCTTGCACTTGTGACAATGTTACGTTATTGGTTAAGCTCAAAAGATACATCTCAGCAAGCGCCTTTTGGTCGTGAAGCTCCGTGTCTGTTTGCTGAACTCTTTCTCCACTTGGTTGATAAACTTCAACAATCTCTCCTGTCGAACTTGGTCGCTTCGAATACATGTTCTTTAAGCTTTCAGAGTACTCTGGATAGAGAGATGCGACAAGAACAGCTTAAAGTTTCGGGGTTTTTGATTCTTCTTGTGTAGCAAATTCAGGCAACAGTTTGTGCCTGGACCGCAACGTTTGTGAAGTCTCTCATAGCTTCTAAGCTTAGAGACGAGATATTCAGAAGGCTTGTATGCGGAAGGCTTGCGATACAAGAAAGATTTTTGAGACCTACTCAAGCAAGAACCTTCATAAAAATCCTTAGCTAAAAGCCCTCCTATTAGTTTATCTCTCGGTATTTCGAACTCCTTTGAATCTATTACAAGAAAATGAAAATATGAAATCAAAATGAGGATTCTTTGAGTTAACAATAAAACACAAAAGATAGATGATTTATTATTTTTTTTTTTTACCGTTGTTTGTAGCATCAAGAAGTTGGTGGTTGAAGTTATTTGAGAATGATAGTAGAACTAGTAAGCAAGTAAAGAACACTGTTATCAGAAATTTCATCTTCAACCCCAATGTTTTGAAAACTTTGCCGTAGATCCGAAATATGTAAATACATGTTGACTTTAGTTTGGTCGGTCATAACTATGAGATGATTCAAAGTGAGATTACACAACTCGTATATAGTGTAATACCCTAATTAACAAGAACAGCTTGTCTCTGCTTATTATTTGTTTTTTCATGTTGTCTTTAGCCAAAACCTTTATATAACAAAGTAGGTTGCAATTTCTAGTCAGCAATATTAAACCTTTATAAAACTGTTATATTCATCACAAGAACCTATTCGGCCTAAATATGGAAATACGAAGTTCTGGGTCAAAACTGAAAAACAGATTACGTTTTCTAAATTAGAATGGTTAACAGTCTTTGAGCGCCATCCTTCTCTATAAATTCCCGTTTTATAAGAAAGCAAATTCACAATTACAAATCTCTTTGTTCTCTAATTAAACAAAGCACAGAAGAAGGAAAAAAAAAAAAACGATGGCTCTCTCTGTTTCGCAAAAGAAGGTTTTCCTAATTGTTCTAGCCATTGCATGTCTCTCCTCATCTTGTGCAGAGGCGACGTGGAGCTGGAGTTCGCATATCGGCTCGGGTCGGCGCTGGGGATTTGACGGCTCTAGCAGCTCTAAGCCAGGTCCTGGTCCAAAGCCTGACGGTTCAATTTCGCCTAAGGGATCTTTCTCTGATTGGGGCTGGGGTTGGGGATCTTATTTCCACCGCAACTAGCTCTCACCCCTCGAGCTCACCCAAAACTTAACTTCTCTTTTAATATTTGTATCCAAAACTTTATGAAAAATAAATAAAAAGAATGTTTTTGGGTTATATTGATCTATTTATATAAAATTTTAGAATGTTATTTTTCTTAAATATTGATAATTTATTGTATTTGTATGTGTTATCGATATAGAGAACTAACCTCTGTTTCATGTTTATAAAGTAAAGTATGACGTTAAAAAAAAATAGAATTTGTTTAAAGTTTAATGGGATTCGGTCTTTTGGAAGACCATACCAAGAAGACCGTGAAGGTCGAGGGTTAATGCTTTTGGATCAGAGTTTAGCCAAGAGACACAGAAGTGCTTGTAAATTGTCGGTTTTGAACAGAGTTGATTAATTAATTCTTTTGTGACTTTGTCATTTGGAGATAGAGATGAAGACAAAGGGGTGGTTGATAGAATTACGAGAAGAGAAATAATTGAAAATACGTTTCTTGTGACACAATCCACTTTCTTGGATGTGGAAGAATAGTTATGAGTTTCGATTTATATGTAATAGGTTTCATTAAATGTGTACATGAACGTAGTTTCGATGTCGCAAGCGATAAACAAGACTAACTGTAGCACCCGTCTTTTACTTCTTCATGACAGCATGTTACGGAATAACTTATGGGTCTAATACATGACCCATACTCATGTGGCTAAGGGGAATGGAACCCGGGTGTCGTATTGAAATTACCTCTTCAAACATCACTAGGCTAAGACCACTTGGTTATGTTACGAAATAACTTATAACGTTTATATTTTCATGCTTGTTTATAGGCTTTTTAAAAAATGATTATATAAGTACAATAATTAACCATTAACTAAAACTTATTAATATTGCACATTAAAAAAATGGCCCACAAATTAAAATCATTAAGAAACACAAATATATATATCCAAAAAAAAAAGATAACGTTTCTCCTAAGTTTTAATAATTCAAACAATCCAATAAAATCATGTAATAAACAATAATCTATAATTCATCAAATATCTTAAGCCCGTAAGTATCCTCACAAGACCTAACAAAAGGAACAACCTTCCACGACCACGAGTTAATTCCCGACTCGGCTGCACATCCATGAGCCGGAGGAGTAAGGAAACAAGGCTCCATCGATGTGGATCGACGACACGGAGGATTAGGAGTTGTCAAATTTGTTGGCTGATAAAGTAACCATGGCTTTAATCCTCCAAGACTATAAGCAACATATCCAAATGTAGACCTTGCACTTGTGACAATGTTATCGGTTGTGCTCAAAAGATACATCTCAGCAAGTGCCTTTTGGTCGTGAATCTTCTTGTCTGTTTGTTGAAATCTTTCTCCACTTGGCTGATAGACTTCAATAATCTCTCCGGTCGAATTCAGTTGCCCCGAAAACATATTCCTTAGTTTTTCAGAGTAATCTGGAGACAAAGATGTAACAAGAACAGCTTTATGTTTTGGTACTTTTGTTTCTTCCTGTGTAGCCAATTCAGGCAGTAGTTTGTCTCTTTGTGTGCAGGATACGACCTGGTCCATGATGTGTTGGTAGTATGCACCTTGATCGCCAAAGATTCGTATTTGAATCCCAAGTCTCTCGTCTGCCATGGACAAGTGAGCATCGTAGTACTTAGTGACCATATCCCAAACTTGATTTGTCGGGTGAAAAAGATACCGACCCAAATGGTGAAACACGGTTTCTTTCTGCGGAAATAGCTTCGTTAGTTCGGTTTGGAACGTTGGATTAAACCATAAAGATGGAACAAAGTAAACATTGGCTCTAACAATCAACCAAGGGACTTTGTCGATCAAACTTTGATCCTTTTGGCAGAAGAACATCTTGTCAATCTCCCTTGAATCATGGAGGATATGCAAATATAGATGCGGCGGGATTGAAGTCGAGTTGATGGCATGGTTTTCCAACATTGTTCCGTAACAACGAGAGTATCCCTTGTTGTAGCCATAAGTACTATTCATCAATGGAAAGTCAAGAGGAAGCAACCATGAAGTACCTGGAAATGGCTCACATAAGAGATCACCAATATCCTTGGAGTTGTCAACAAGAATGGTCCTCTCAGTCAAGAGAGCGTAGAGAAACACAGAAGCAAGAGTAAGTATTCTGTTTCCTAGACCATAATCCGCGAGCCACACAACGTATCTGCATTCACCAACTGATCCTTTTGCATAGTTTTTATCACGGCGAAGATTCTTTGTTGCTTTCTTGTATGCTTTTGTGCCTGGACCGCAACGTTTGTGACGCATCTCATAGCTTCTAAGCTTAGAGACGAGATATTCAGAAGGCTTGTATGGCGAAGGCTTGCGATACAAGGAAGTTTTATGATACCTACTCAAGCAAGAACCTTCATCGAAATCCGCGGTTAAAAGCCCTCCTATCAGTTTATGATCCTCCATTGAATCTATTACAAGAAAATATAAAGTCAAAAGGAAGATTCTTTGAGTTAGCAATAAAACACAAAAGATGTTGGATGATTCTTTTACCGTTGGTTGTAGCATCAAGAATTTGGTTGTTGAAACTGTTTGAGAATGATAATAACATTACAGACAAAATTAGTAAGCTACTAAATGTTATGAGAATTCTCGTCTTCAACCCCAAAGCCTTGATAACTTCGCCGGAGATCTGAAATATGTGATGCATGTTGACTTTAGTTTGATCGGTGATAATTATGAGATGATTCAAAAAGAGTTTACAACTCTTATACAACTTGATCATTACAACTTCTATTGTCAATCATAGAACGATTAGATAAAATATGAATATTATAATGTGTCATTGTGAAGTTATGACTATCAACGAACTCCAAACGTGACTCTACTTTTGTTTAATGTAAGAAAAGTCTTGAACTCCAAATTATGATTTTGCATTATATATTTTGAGAATTGACGAAGAGAATTTCCCATGAGAGGGATGTTGTGAATTATTAACACGCGTTATAAAAATTAAATTTTGGATCTAAACAGCTAATATATATTTGTCCGGCACGTTGTGAAGATTTGAAATTAATAAAATAAAATATCCAACAATTTGTCACTACATATATATTGAGATACGTTGACATGCCCAATCAAAACATACAATCATGTGGAGAAGTGACCAAATTGTTTAAACGTTTTACCACAGTCAAAAGTCCTAAACTGTATTAATTACCAACAGTCAAAATTTCCAAAATTATTAAAAATCGTTCTTGAAAGTTGAAATAATCAGAAATGTCATATTATGGACTTTCAGGCTCTAACAATATACCAATAAAAACATATTGTTCCAGATTTTGAATCATATGTATAAGTTGATGAACATAGTTCCCAAGTCAAAAGCGGTAAGCATCATGAGTAACATTAACGACTAACAATGATATATAACACGCGCAATTCATACGACTTTAGATGTCAAACCTGATATTCATATGCACACATTAACGTTAGAATAGTCGTATTAGTTAGAATTGTATAAGTCGACAAATAAGAAAGGGAAACGTATTGAATCAACAACAAGTATGAAAGAAAATTAAACAGAACTCATTCTTTACGGCCATAAAGTTGTAATTTATATAGAATATTAATGCAAAAATCAGAATCACATAAATTTTAAATCAGGTGATCAAAATTACATCATATCTGAATTCGTGTTGGTTTCTATAATCATGAAAATCCATTGTAAAGACATTTTGAACCATTCCCAAAAATTGTTAAGAGAAGCCCGAAAAGCCCAGAAAATACAATAAAACAGGCCCATTTAGGCCCAACTTATATCTTTATCACTTTCTCTCACTTTGCTTTTTCCAAATCTCTTCATCTTCTCCGGCGAAGAAATTGAGAATTCATCAATCCCTAAAACCCTAAGAAAGCTCCAGAGAGGATTCAGAGACCACAGTTGAAATGGACGGTGCCACATACCAAAGATTCCCAAAGGTGAAGATCCGTGAGCTTAAAGATGACTACGCAAAGTTCGAGCTTCGTGAAACCGACGTTTCAATGGCTAACGCTCTCCGTCGCGTTATGATCTCCGAAGTCCCAACCGTTGCAATAGATCTCGTCGAAATCGAAGTTAATTCTTCTGTTCTCAACGACGAGTTCATTGCTCATCGATTAGGTCTTATCCCTCTCACTAGCGAGCGTGCTATGAGCATGCGGTTCTCTCGAGATTGTGATGCTTGTGATGGAGATGGACAGTGTGGGTATTGCTCTGTTGAGTTTCATCTTAGTTCTAAGTGTGTTACTGATCAAACCCTAGATGTTACTAGTAGAGATCTGTACAGTGCTGATCCTACTGTTACTCCTGTTGATTTCAACATTGACTCATCTGCATCTGATTCAAGCGAGCAAAGGTTTGTCCCTTTTTCATCATTATGATAACCATTCTGTATCTATGACTCGATTGGTACTGTTAAAGCAAGTTATGAGTCTTTGATAGGTTTTCGTTTATGGCCTTTTGTTTGATTCTGGTTAATCTTTTGTTAATGACTGTTTTTGTTTTGATTTTAGGGGAATTATCATTGTGAAACTGCGTCGGGGACAAGAGTTGAAGCTTAGGGCGATAGCGAGGAAAGGAATTGGGAAAGATCATGCGAAATGGTCTCCGGCAGCTACTGTTACGTTTTTGTATGAGCCTGACATAATTATCAATGAAGATATGATGGACACTTTGACAGAAGAGGAAAAAATCGACTTGATTGAGAGCAGTCCAACAAAAGTCTTCGGGATTGACCCGGTCACCAGGCAGGTTAGTTTGGATGTTGTGGAAGAATGACTTCTTTACAAGTTTATAGCTTTGGAGACTTCAATATGATAATTGTTCTACTTCATTGGCTACCATGCTTTGTGATATGGGTGTAGGAGTTTTCTCTATGTGTTTAGTGCGTTTTGGTCGTTTCTGTACTTATCTTTTTGTTGGATAGCACTAGTTAGCTCGTAAGTATGATATTTTTGGGATGATTACTTCAGTCATCCGAATGAAGCATAACAACTGCTACACTTTTGGTACCAAATTGAAACATCTTTCTATGTCTATTCACTGCAAATTATATAAAGTGCCAATTGAATAAATGACTTAAATGTCAGGGAAATTTGTGTTCGAGATTTCATGTTGGTGGTTCAGTATGTTCATCTTGATCTTTTGTATATTTCTTGTTCTTCCAAGTGTACTTTCTTTGACTTGCGAGAGAACATTTATAATTGTTGTACAGTAATCTGTTGTTGGAATTTTGTATGCCATATCCTTTACAGTCTATTGTTTAAATTTTCCTGGCTATTTAGAATGTCACTATCAGCTTTTTGCTATCATCACCGTTGGTAGTTATGATTATGTTTTGCTTCTTAGGTTGTGGTGGTTGATCCTGAGGCATACACTTACGATGAAGAAGTGATCAAGAAAGCTGAAGCCATGGGGAAACCGGGACTCATTGAGATCCATCCGAAAGATGATAGTTTCATATTCACTGTTGAATCCACGGGTGCAGTGAAGGCTTCACAGCTGGTACTAAATGCCATCGATATCCTGAAGCAGAAGCTTGATGCAGTTCGTCTCTCAGATGACACTGTTGAAGCCGATGATCAGTTTGGTGAACTCGGTGCCCATATGCGTGGAGGATGAAACTGTGGGGTTTACTTTAAGCTCGTGTTTTACCCGTTTGTTTCGGGTTTAAGTTTCTTCTAGACCAGATTAATGTATTAACCGTAGGGGCACTTTGCTGTTAAATAACATGTGAAGCAGCTGTCTTCTGTTTCTTCCAAACCTCTGATCGTTCTGTTCTTGAATCTTGTTATAATCAACGGGAAAAAAAAAAGTTATATTAGATCTAATTTGCGTATTGTTATGTTTTTTTAGAGAAAAAAAATATATATTGCGTATTATTAGGTTTATTGGTTTGTTCCAATGTTATTACCGCTAAATCATTTCAACTTGACCCAAGAAAAAATCTTTATAACTGGAAAATGGAAATCTAGTGGGCCACATACGGCCCATATAAATATCTTGCGAAGACGAATGATCTACTACATTGTAGAGCACAGACCCATACTATGCACCCTCACTATTACTGTCACCGACACCTATCTCTCTCTCACTCACTTGATATACGCTTTGGTTCGTTATATACGCTTACTATTCACGTGCAGGCGTGCAGCACGTGATAAAAGAGAGCAAGAGGCACTTAGACTAACCTTTAAGAATTAAGACTTGAGACCTGTTCTTGAGCCACGAGCCTCGGCGGAGACATCGGATCCCAAAGTATATATTCTTGAAGAAGGTTCTTCGTTTCTTATCCGCACGCGCTTCCATGCTCTCAATAATTTATAGCGCATAACCTATCATACGTTACTTCAGAGGCGCGTCTCCGTAACACTAGCTTGGAGAAAGCCCAAATTTGGTATCATCTAGTTCATAATTTTTATTAAAAAACTGCTTTATTTTTAATGTACTTGATTATTTATATAAGTTGTTGTCATCCACTGTATCAAGATTACATTAATTTCTTTCTTATATGTGTCGTCCAAAATTCTTTTAAATACATGTTTACAAACTCAAATTAATGTTGGAGTATTAATTATCTGTGTTTTTTTTTTTTTTTTTTGAGAAAGAATAAGGTAATTAAAGTTTATGAAACCTGAACTCTTTGTTGTTATTAGAATATTTGAGCAGTCGGACATAGTAATATTAATGAAACTAATCAGAAAATTATTTTGAAATTTCGGATTGCATATGATAAGATTATATTTACATATGTATATTGTTGGGTTGGGTATAAATTTTATCTATTAGATATCAGCAATCATGACGGGGCACATAAAACCATCTTATGCATCAACTAATGTATGAATTGAAACGAATTCAGAAGTCCACTTTAAGGCATGAAGAGCTAACATACCATGCGTAGATGACAACATGTGACGGAGCACGACAAAGGCGAAGAAATCCGACATGCACGTCACCGAGTGTAGGCTCCATATATATGCGGAGAAAGACCAATCCATCTCTCAAAGAGCTGGGGCAAAGGGACGACATGCATGCTAGAGAAGGGTAACGACGGTTTGCAAAAACGAACTTGTAGCCTTGTGAACGCCTTTCTGTTCTCGAGATCCTTTTAGTAATACTGCAAACAATATTCAATTTGTTTATTGATCTTTATAGTATTGGCTCCTTGCTCAATTTTCCAATTAGTTTTTGGTGGATTTGTATACTATACTATTGATCAAATTGTGTCCCAGCAATAAAATTTTATGGATCCACCATAACTAATGGCATTCAATTTTGTTCATACAAACCGAACAACATAAATGGAACACAACTCTACTCAGACATCTCATTTATAAATCGAAAACATGATTAGTTGTCACTTGTAACTGTGTATGGGACGAATAAATATGTTATAGGAGTATAGTGTTTCTAGAAAATAAAGATAAACAAAATCGAAAGTGGTAAATGTATGTGATTGCGCTGGAAAAGGGGAAGCCACATTGCGAGATAAGTCCCGCTTTCCCAGGGACTTTTCTCACCACCGACACATTTTTTGACCATTTTCAAATAAATACTCAATGCATGTTTTCAATATGAAGAAAGCAACAAAAGAGCCAAAAATTAATGTTTTTGTATTGCCATAAACCTCAAAAATGGAAAATAAATACTAATAAATATAATCAGATTTTGTTTAGAAAATAAAAATAACATTCAATACTATACATTTAATGGTAATTAAACACTGGAAGTAGTAGTATTTTATACAGATTCAAAATATCATACTCAAAATTGTACTTTCCCATTAAATAAGAAGTGGAAAAATTATCACAAGTTTTTGATGCTTTTTTGTCATCAATATAGTGACATTTGTTTCTTTTTTTGGAATTTGGTTACATCTTAGCTTTCAAAGTGTAACCGTTCTACGGAATTCAAAAACAAATGAAAAGACTAAACAAAAACCAAAAACAAAGACTTCAAAAGCTAAATTTAATTACAAAAGAGCCACCAAAAGTAAACCAAACCAAACCCACTTTTCACTCATCATCAACTCCGACTTCATCGCCACCACTCACCGCCGTAAAAGACTCCGACAATTTCGTCGAATTCCGACAAAACCCATTACCCAAATTCTCCCTTTTCTCCGCCGCCGCCACAACAAAATGCCCTAAATCTCCGACGACTTCAATCAGATTCTCCTCACATAGAAACTCCTCACTGTAAACTCTCTCAATCTTTCTCCCAAACTCATGTACAAAAACATCAGTCTTCTTCTTCATCTTCTTCTTCTTACCAAAATCTTTACTTTTTGCTAAAACCGCCGTAGTAAAGATCGGAGCCATCCTTCCCGGAGAATCAGACGCATACCCACGTGGCCCATCAATTAAAATCACATCCCAATCAATCTCATAAACAAAATTAGGTAAATCGTTAATACCCAATTTACAATCAGAGAACAAAAGATTCTGAACGGGTCTACACTCGGGTCGGGTCTTGTAATAACCAAGAAGCTTCCCAGCTTGAGAGACTTTAGTTGAGTAAACAACATCGTAAGCTTCAACTCCAGGGTTACTCTGTTCGAACTTGGAAACAGAGTAAGGACTCTCATCAACGAAGACAGTACGGCCTTGGAAATTGATAGATCTCCATAAAAGAGATTCGTGTGTAAGTCCAAAGATTAAGAGGTTACAAGAAGGGCCATGAGAGTGAATGATGTTGGAGATCGTGGAGAGTTCAAGAAAGGACATTGATGTGTTTGGTGGAGATGAGGAAGTGTAGTGGAGAAGTGCGGCGAGGACCGGTGGTGGGAGAGAGGAGGAGGAGGAGGAAGAAGATGAGGAGAGAGAGTGAGAGGTTGTTGTGGAGTGGATTGAGGATGAGAAGAGAGAGAAAGAGAAGAGAAGTGTGAAGAAAGAAAGGAAGAAAATGAATAAAAGACGGTGGTGATTCGCGGCGGCGACGGCGGAGGCTGATTTTGAGGTTAGTGGAGAGTGGTGGTGGAAGAGAATTAGATTAGTGTTTGTGTTGTTGCTCTTCATTTTTTTTGTCTTTTTGAGAATTAAACAAAAATAGAAATAATGAAGATGAAATTGTGTTGAGAAGGCTTTATAACAAAACCGTAATGGTTTAGAGAAAGAGATTTGTTGTTTTGTTTTTTCTTTGGTTTATTCCGGTTATTGTTCAAGAACCGGTAGGTTCGAATTCTTGAAACGGATGTCGTTGTCAGGTTACATAGTAATTGCCAAGGTCCCGCTTAATTCTTTTCGGTTTATTTAAATGTCAGAGATCTTAAAATTTAATTCTAAACCAAAATTTGAATTGGGTTGTTGCATTGAAAAGTTTAATTATAAACCAAATCTGAATCGAATCGCCTCCTTCTGTGTTCAAACAACAGAGAACCAAGTGACTGCTTGCAATTTTGGTTTAGGCTTGATTGATCTCTAACGAGATCTACGGTCGGGTTCATAGTTTCGTCTTGACTAACACGACGCAAGTGACGCTTCTGGTTCGTGGGGAGGCAACATTTTGGGCTTTATGGGCCATCACCTTTCCTTTATTCAAATTGGGTTCTAAATATTTTGGGTTTTATCTCAGATTAGTTTATCTGGTTTAATATGGCCCAACTACTAAAGTTGGCTTTTTGTAAAACTGAGCATTTTTGCCACTTAATGCATCAAACCCACTCTATATTTACCTGTCTCATATGGCTTCATATAATCTATGATGTCACTAAGTAGTCACTAAAATTTACGACTCATTTATGAGTCGACTATATAAAACATGTAGTCGCACATTAGTCATTAAAATCTGCAACTAATTTGTGACTCCAAATATCAAAAGATTTCCCTAAATTAGTCACTAAATTTTGCGACAACATTAAACTAGTCACTTTATTTACCAAATTTCGAGACCAATTTGTGACTCCATTTTTGTCACCAATGGTTAAGTTTAAAAGTATTTGCAATCTTTTACAACTAATTTGTGACTCTTTACAAAAATAAAGGGACTATTTTGCCACAAATGTTATCAATTTATTTGTGATTCCAGAGTTGTAGTCTCAAACATTTTGCGACTACTCTATTAATCGCAACTCACTCGTTGTTTCACGACTGTAGTCACAAATTGGTTGCAACAGACCGACCAATTTGCAATTTCGGTATTTTGCATGGATCATTTTGCGATGCTGTGTTGTAGTCGTAAAGTAAACTTAAATTCCTAATTTGTGACTTCTTAACGACATTTCTTGTAGTCTCAAAATCGATGATTTCTTGTAGAAGAAGAGTGTTTGATGGGGGTTTTGACCATGATGGATTTTGAAATATTTGATTATTGAGACGTTTCGAAATTTGAAAGCATAGTCGCCCTAAACAGATAGCTAGAGGCAACGAAAAATCCCGATAAACATTATAAGATGCCATATGTCGATCATATAACACGATAATGTGTCAACACTTGGAAAGACGTCCTTTATAAATTATAATAGACACTCATGGTTTATTTGGAGAGGTTGACGTGTTAAAGTTTGAGAACCTACGTTACTAGTACGTAACCAATTTTTTGATAACCCAGTTTCCAGATCGCCACTGACTGTCTGACTATCCGACAGGGATCTTTTAGTCGAGAGCGGATTCGGGCGTTTATAGCCTTATCTCCTCCTAACTCCGAAGGGATGCTCAACTCTATGGTCCATGGTAGTCTGGGGGACGCGAGAAAGCCCAGGTTAAGCCTCGCGTGGCCGGGGACTCGAACTCGGGTGGCGGGCACCTCAGCCGAGGTTCCTTTACCACCAGACCACGAGGGTCCGGTTAGTACGTAACTAATTTAGGAAAGCAGACATGTCATTTACTAAAAAAACCCTTTAGTTTTTTTTGTATACAGACTTTGATTAGATTGTCAAAACCTTAAATTCACTCAAATGTTTTACCAATCACAACCTACTGATTTTGTAGAGAATCGTTTGATTTATCAAGTGGGAATTATGCAAACGCCAAGGCTTACTCGTCACTGAAGTGCGCAGGGGCGGCAGAACATTTTTGAATCTGAGACCCAATATTATAAAATAATTATATCAAAAATATAGTAATATAAATTTAAATCTTATTATAAAAAAATTCTACAAATGCATTTTAGATTTGTTCATATTTCAAAATATTTTTCTACTATTTCATGTGTTATTTTATCAAACAACTTTTTACAATAAGATAGTATCTAAAAATCTTATTTTACAATAATTTCAATATAAATTAATTATAAATGATTAATTTACAATATGTATATTGTTATGTGTGATGTTTTTGTAATATGGAAAGAATGTAACAAAGACTTGGTGAGAAGGAGTTGAAAATGACAAATTATGTTTATTCAGGTCAACAATGTTTTATACAGTTTTCAATTTCTTATAATTTTTTTCCAAATATTTTTTGTAGAATTTACAAATTTAGAATTTTATGTGGGTTATTAGATTAATAAATCTTTTGGCTGAGATATTTTAGTTTTTTTTTTCAATTGGACTATGGTACCTTTTTTCGATTGGATTAAAAAAATTTGCTGAATTTATATAACTATTAAAGTAAAAAAAAAAAAAAAATAGCATAGGGCAAGTGCCCACCACCACTGTGATGCCTTAATTAGATCCGCCCCTGGAGAAGTCAAAGTTTGCTTCTACGAGACACATCACATGTTCAGATTCGATTCCCAATTTTTATAGCCAACCAAGACGACTTTGTCCTAAACGAACCAGAATAACGCAACACAAAAGTAAAATATGACGTATGCAAAGACGTGAGATTCGCCGCCTTGAAACTTCACTAATTTATCTCATCTTCTTCGATTGTCTTCTTCTACGTGCACAGGTGTGTGTGTGTATATATATATACATATATATCTCGAATGTCTGAATCTGGAAGAACAATTCAAGACACCGAAAGAAACCCTCTTTGTTTTTGTCTGATCACATCACATATTTCAGTTCTTAGATCTGCAGAAATTTTCCCTTTTTGCTCTGTTTTCTTTTGATTTTTCTTCTAAAACACAGAATTTGTTTTCTACAACCAAACATGAACAGCAAAGTTTCAGAGCGAATTCATATTTTGTTCTTCCCCTTCATGGCTCATGGCCACATGATTCCAATTCTAGACATGGCCAAGCTTTTCTCGAGCAGAGGAGCCAAATCAACCCTTCTCACAACCCCAATCAACGCTAAGATCTTGGAGAAACCAATTGAAGCATTCAAAAACCAGAACCCTGATCTCGAAATCGGAATCGAGATCTTCAATTTCCCTTGTGTAGAGCTTGGATTGCCAGAAGGATGCGAGAACGGTGACTTCATCAACTCGTACAAAAACCCCGACTCAGGTGACTTGTTCTTAAAGTTTCTTTTCTCTACCAAGTATTTGAAACAGCAGTTGGAGAGTTTCATTGAAACAACCAAACCAAGTGGTCTTGTGGCCGATATGTTCTTCCCCTGGGCGACAGAATCTGCTGAGAAGTTCGGTGTCCCAAGACTTGTGTTCCACGGCACATCTTTCTTTTCCTTGTGTTGTTCCTATAACATGAGGATTCATAAGCCACACAAGAAAGTCGCTACGACTTCTACTCCTTTTGTAATCACTGGTCTCCCAGGGGACATAGTTATCACAGCAGAGCAAGCCAATGTTGCTGACGAAGAAACTCCAATGGGAAAGTTTATGAAACAGGTCAGGGAATCAGAGACAAATAGCTTTGGTGTTTTGGTGAATAGCTTCTACGAGCTGGAATCGACTTATGCTGATTTTTACCGTAGTTTTGTGGCGAAAAGAGCTTGGCATATCGGTCCGCTTTCGCTATCCAACAGAGAGTTTTCCGAGAAAGCCGGAAGAGGGAAAAAGGCTAACATTGATGAGCAAGAATGCCTCAAATGGCTTGAGGCTAAGACACCTGATTCAGTAGTTTACATGTCCTTTGGCAGCGGAACTAACTTCACCAACGAACAGCTGTTAGAGATCGCTTTCGGTCTTGAAGGCTCTGGACAAAATTTCATCTGGGTGGTTAGGAAAAATGAAAACCAAGGTAATTTGTTCCTCCTCAGCCATTGTTAATCAAAGTGGTCTTTATCAGTATATTCCCCTCAATATTGTTACCATTTGTGTATATACTCGTATTGCTAAATATGCTCTGATACCATGACAGCGATAAGTAGATTGGCTCATGTACTTTGTATCAATTTATTTGCCTTTTAGAATTCTCCTAACGTTTATGACTTTGTGTTGGTGCGGT
The DNA here is from genome assembly GCA_011420285.2 of Erysimum cheiranthoides. Classification (NCBI taxonomy): domain Eukaryota; kingdom Viridiplantae; phylum Streptophyta; class Magnoliopsida; order Brassicales; family Brassicaceae; genus Erysimum; species Erysimum cheiranthoides. The sequence goes on from CM022180.2 coordinate 19,341,915, forward strand.
TGGGACAGGTGAAAATGAAGATTGGTTGCCTGAAGGTTTTGAGGAGAGGACAAAAGGAAAAGGGCTGATTATACGCGGATGGGCACCGCAAGTTCTGATACTTGAGCACAAAGCAATTGGAGGATTTGTGACGCACTGCGGATGGAACTCGGCTATGGAGGGCATTGCAGCAGGGCTGCCTATGGTGACTTGGCCGATGGGGGCTGAACAGTTTTACAACGAGAAGCTATTGACAAAAGTTTTGAAGATAGGAGTGAACGTAGGAGCTACGGAGTTGGTGAAAAAAGGAAAGTGTATTAGTAGAGAGGAAGTTGAGAAGGCAGTGAGGGAAGTGATAGTTGGGGAAGAGGCAGAGGAAAGGCGGATATGGGCTAAAAAGCTAGGCGAGATGGCGAAAGCCGCTGTGGAAGAAGGAGGGTCTTCTTATAATGATGTGAACAAGTTTATGGAAGAGTTGAATGGTAGAAAGTAGAAAAATATAACATGTTTAATGTTGTGAGATGGATTGTTGACTTTGGTTATCTTTGATGTTCCTATAATACACGAGAATATTAGCTCTAGCCACTGTTTGTTTAGAGAAAGTCCGTGGTGTGTTTCTATATAATAAAGCTTTAATAAGTCAATAGCATAGACTGTAAAAAATATTTGGTATATCTATGGCAAATTCAAGTATATGCGTTAAGAGATCAACCATCGTTATACATACTTTTTGATCTCCCGTTGTAAGTGATTTTTGCTAATTGAAAGTTTAAACGAGTATGGCATACGGATGTGATTAAGATACATCTTGTTCTTCACCAAAACTCATCTTTGGAGAAAGATTAAAATCTCTGAGTAGTCCTTTCAGAATCCTGAGTTAACTCATAGTTCACAAGATGAAAACATTCTGATGCAACAAAACGAAAATTTTCGATTTAAAAACATTAGTAACTTCACATGGATATAATATCCTATGAGAATCTCTAATTTCTCTTAGACTTAGTTCCCAAAAGTTAGAAATCCACACCAGTGTCATTTTTTATACATACCTCTATTGTAAAGGACCCTTGCACAATTCTTATCTTTGTAACACAAAATGTCATGAGTTATGGACATGTACCTACTACTTCCAACAAATAAACAGGTCAAATAAATACATTTCTTACCTCATTTACATTTTGTTTTCACTATGAACTGCTTCTAAGAGTCTCCCTTCTTCTGGTACTATAATTAAGATCATGAATTAATCCATTATTCTTTAAACCTTGTGTGCGTCAAATATTCATTTTTCCTTTTGAATTTTCATGAGCACTATGAAAATTTGCGTTTGACCAAAAAAAAAAAAAAAAAAAAAAATGAAAATTTGGTAGGCCACTAAACATGATAAACCACTCTCTAAGTTTGAACATGATTCCAACTTTTTTTTTTATCAATCGTTCGTTTTATACTTTTACTCAAGTACCATCTATAAAATAAACTGAAAAAAAAAAGAGAAATCGAAAACAAAACTAAAAACCTTATCAAAGTAAAAAAGAATACTAAAACGGTAAAATCATAACGTTTACTTGAGAAGTCAGAACCAATCGAACGGTTGCGATCTTTTCTTACACAACTCTTGAACATCACTATTCACTAGGGTTCGGTCTTGTTTCCGGACGCAATTAAAAAAAAAAACAATTAAATAAAAAAAGTAATAAATATAAAAGAAAAAAACTGAGAATCGTTGTGTCTCTCTTTCCTCTTCGCAGTTGTCTTTCAACTTTTTCCCCAAAATCTCTCACCAAACTATCTTCGATATCGCACGCGCCGCCGCAGGCTTCGCCGCCGGCAACTGCTTTTACCCCTTTTCTTCTTCCCTCTCCTCCCAAATCCATAAAAACAAAAAACAAAAAAGACATAAGAATCATCACTCATCTTCTTGTTTTTTCTTCAATCTGTTCTATCGATTTTCTGATTTCGTTTTCTAAGGTTTTTTTTTTCTTTCAATTTGATTGCTGTGAAGAAATAACGAGAGGGGAGGGAAGAGTTAAGGAATAAAAAAAAAACCCAAAAAAAAAAGAAGAAAAAAACTCTCAAAAACCAAAAAAAAGAGACATGGCTCAGGTTCAATCTCAATCTCAAGGTCAAACTGTGAACGGCTCTGTTCCTCAGGCTGGTTCTGTACCAGCGGCTGGTGCTCAGTTTGGTACTACATCTCTTTATGTTGGAGATCTGGATGTGAACGTTACGGATTCACAGCTTTTTGATGCGTTTAGCCAGATGGGTCAAGTTGTATCGGTTCGTGTCTGTAGAGATTTGGCTACTCGGAGATCTCTTGGTTATGGATATGTCAACTTCACCAGTCCTCAAGATGGTTAGTCTCTTAATTAGGGTTTTGCAATTTAAAACTTTTTTTTTTTTAAATTCTGAATTTTTGCTTAATTGTGTATGAGTTCAAGTAGTGTTAAAAAGTTAGTTTTTTTTTTTTGGAAAAATGAACTTGTATTAGTTTTAAAGGTTCCGACTTTATTAGAAATTGCATCAAGTAATGAATTTGTCCTTAATAATGTTGGTTATGCTGTCATTGTGGATGATTCTGAGATTGTTAACTTTATTCTTTGCTAAAGTTTGTGATTTGTTATTTTGGCATTTGATGGGACTTCATGTTGTGTTTATTATATGGCAGCTGCAAGAGCGATTCAGGAACTAAATTTCATACCTCTTAATGGGAAACCTGTCAGGGTTATGTATTCTCATCGTGATCCTAGTGTTCGCCGAAGTGGTGCAGGGAATATTTTTATCAAGGTATACTTGTGTGTCTGTGTCTTTTCTTTGATATGATTGTGTCTTTGTGTTATTGGGATACTGAAATCTTGTTTTGGCCCTTGGAACGATGACAAATTTGCCTTGTGGTTGTATATGGCAGAATTTGGACAAGTCCATAGACCACAAAGCATTGCATGAAACGTTTTCTGTGTTTGGGAACATAATCTCGTGCAAGGTAGCTGTGGATTCTTCAGGGCAATCAAGAGGCTATGGGTTTGTGCAATATGAAACTGAAGAATCTGCCCAGAAAGCTATGAGTCAATTGAACGGCATGTTGCTAAATGACAAGCAAGTGTATGTTGGACCCTTCCTCAGGAAGCAAGAAAGAGATTCTACTGGTAACAAAACGAAATTCACCAACGTGTATGTGAAGAATCTTGCTGAGTCAACCACTGATGATGATTTGAAGAACACTTTTGGTGAGTTTGGAAAGATAACTAGTGCTGTGGTGATGAAAGATGGAGAGGGGAAGCCAAAGGGGTTTGGGTTTGTTAACTTTGAAAATGCCGATGATGCTGCTAAGGCTGTGGAGTCTCTCAATGGCAAAACATTTGATGATAAGGAATGGTTTGTTGGTAGAGCTCAGAAGAAGTCTGAGAGGGAAACGGAACTGAAGGTTCAGTATGAACAGAGTTTGAGGGAGGCTGCAGACAAGTTTCAAAGTTCTAACTTGTATGTTAAGAACTTAGATGACAGTGTTTCTGACGAGAAACTCAAAGAGCTGTTTACACCTTATGGCACTGTTACATCTTGCAAGGTCCAATATTCCCTTCTCTGCTTATCTGAATTGTACTATATTCTGTTGATTGCATATATAAATTCCCTTTCCTGAATCATAACAGGTGATGCGGGATCCTAATGGCATCAGCAGGGGCTCGGGTTTTGTAGCATTCTCTACACCTGAGGAAGCAACTAAAGCTGTAAGCCAATTGTAATGTCTTGCTGAGTTCGTGCATGATGAAAAAGACAAGTCTTTAGCATTACTAACAGTGGAAATTTGTACAGATGTCAGAAATGAGTGGTAAAATGATTGAAAACAAACCTCTCTATGTTGCTGTTGCTCAGAGAAAGGAGGACAGAAGGGCCAGACTGCAGGTATATTCTCTTGAAATTGCCTCGTATTATAATATACTGAGCTTTCTGGCTGTTTTTGTTTGTTGATTTGTACATGCTTCTGTTTAACATTGTCCCTGACATGTAAGGGTAATACTTATGTCTAACTCTGCTATTCATTGTTTTCAGTTCTGCTTGTATAATAGTGTATAAAGCAAGAAAGAAAGCCCATTTATGCGCTCTTAACTGTTGTGCATCCTATAATCTTATATTTGATGATGCCTTTTGGAACATTATATATTCCTGTGAACATTAAGGCCGTGAAACCTTCATGCAATAACCGGTATCTACATTTATAATGTCAACAGGCTCAGTTTTCCCAAATGAGACCACTTGCAATGCCACCATCTGTTGGTCCTCGCATGCCGATATATCCCCCTGGTGGTCCCGGTATTGGACAACAAATGTTTTATGGTCAGGGACCTCCTACGATGATTCCTTCACAGGTACTTTTGCTTTTTCCTTACACTTAATAGCCATTCACTAGTTATCTTACTGAGATATACTGTACATGTAATTTTATTGTGCGTTTCACATCTAATACCTTGCATAAATTTACTAGCTTCCACCTGAATAAAGTTCCCTATAATATGATTTTTTAGCTCTATGATTTAAGGCAGAGCAATGCATAATAAATTTATCTTTGTCACATCACCAAGAATATTAGTTTCATAAATCTTTTTCCTATTCTTCTCAAAAGTGCTGGATGATCTTAACTTGTCATTGTCATTGTACATGACAGCCCGGGTTTGGCTACCAGCAGCAGCTGGTTCCTGGAATGAGACCTGGTGGAGCACCGATGCACAACTTCTTCATGCCAATGGTTCAGCAGGGCCAGCAACGTCCTGGAGGGAGAAGAACTGGTGGGATCCAGCAATCTCAGCAGCAGCAGCAGCAGCAAGTTCCCATGATGCAGCAGCAGCACCAGGTTCTTTTCCTTCTCAATCGCAGTAAAAATCTGTTTGTTTCTCGGTTATACCTTGGTAGGAGGTTTATTGATAATCTTTCTTTGTGGGTAACCATCAGATGCACCCAAGAGGACGAATGTTCCGTTATCCTCAAGGTCGTGGTAGTGGTGGCCCCCCTGATGTGCCTGGAATGCTTCCATATGAGATGGGCAGTAACATGCCATTGCGTGACCCTGTCCTTTCTCAGCATGTTCCTATTGGAGCTTTGGCTTCATCCCTTGCTAATGCTGCTCCAGAACACCAGAGGACGGTGAGAAAGCTTTTTTCACTTTTATCCATTTGGGGGTTTGGTTCTTAAATCTTGATTGTGATGTTGGTGATGTGTAGATGTTGGGTGAGAATCTGTATCCGCTGGTGGAGCAGCTAGAGGCAGAGTCTGCAGCCAAAGTGACTGGAATGCTTTTGGAAATGGATCAGACTGAGGTGCTCCATCTCTTGGAGTCACCTGAAGCTCTCAAGGCTAAAGTAGCCGAGGCTATGGACGTTCTCAGAAGTGTCGCTGCTGGTGGAGCAGCCGAGCAGCTTGCCTCCTTGAACCTCAACGACAACCTTGTCTCTTAAGTGTTCTTTCTTGTGTTTCTTGGTTCGATTGAAAAATTTACATTTTTCGGAAGTGTTGGCTTTGTTTGCTTCTTCCTTACACAATTGGAGATCTCTCGGAGTTTCTTGTTTCTCTCTTTTCTGTAGGATTCCTTGACATGGTTTGTTATTGCTTCTTCCTTCACCCCCAAACTTAATACATTTTGTTTGAAAACTTGATTTGATCTTTTTTTTTTAGTTTGGTTTATTTACTTACCGAATTAAGACATTCACTTATGTGTGTACAACAAATCACTTTTTAAGTTTTTACCAGTAAAAAACATGCTTAAGCGAAAACGCACAAAATCGAGTAATTGTCCATAGAAAAACCATGGCTCATGCGGATCAAATCTTACCAACGAACCAGATGACAACGTGATATAATTTCTGAACTCTTTGCCAAAGCTATACGATCAAATTACACAGCACATTGGGATAAAAATGGTATCATTTCAAGAAATATCGTCCACAAAACAAGGGACATGGAAACATTAAGTACTCAGGCGACATAAAGGGATAAGCTGCAGTAGCAAGGATTCAAAAAGAGAGAATCAAATGTGTCGACAGTTTCAGCCTTAGTGTTGGATTGTTGTTGTCCACATCACATAACTCCAAGAAAATACATATAAAATCAGGGATTATGATTTAGAAAAGTCTAAACATTCTGGTGAGAAAAAGAGATTAGTAAACAAGTAAAGTTTTCTTGATGTGAAGATTGTGTTTACTCGGAAACATCACAAGTCATAAAAATTGATCACTTGTTAAATATACAACATTCCAAGTTGGTTCTCTCTTTCTCTCTCTCTCTCTATATACAGTAAAACCTCTATAAATTAATAATGTTGGGACCACAAAATTTTATTAATTTATAGAGGTTTTAATTTATTGATAAATTAATAATTTATTAATTTATCGATAAATTAATAATTATTAATTTATAAAGAGATTTTTAAAATAAGAAGTTTTTGTTATAATTTACATTTTTTAGAGTTTCCATTATTTATGATTCTTTATACTTGATTATCCAGGTGAAAATGATACATGTTCTGAAGTTCAGAGTTTAGAAGAAATTGTTGCTAATATCCTTGATAATGGTGATGAGATCGAAGAAGATACGGTAGCTTTAGAGCCAGTTACACGTAAGGAAGCAATTATCGCGTCTAGAACCCTTCACAATTTTTGGATGCAATTCGAGAAGACACCACCCGAAGTTTTTAATGCAGTAAGAAAGATTAGAGATGAGCTCCAACGAGAATGCAAATTCAAGAATAAGCAAACAGTACTAGAGTCGTATTTCTCTAGAATTTCTTAGATATATATATATATATATATAATATTATAGTTTATCTAATTATTAATTTATGATATTGATGGGACTATATGTTTACATAGGATTTTCAAAAAAATTATTATCTTATTATTTTATCGAATTATGTCAATTTTTACACTGGTCCCGACTTGGGACCGGAAGAATTTATTAATTTATAGAGGTTATTAATTTATCGAGTATTAATTTATAGAGGTTATACTGTATATATATATATATTTATATTCAATTTTAATAAAAAAAAATATAAAAGAAAATATATTCTTATCGTTACAAATATTTTTTTTAAGTACAAATTTATTTAAGAGTTACTAAATGTTAAAAGAAAGGTAGCTAGAGAGGCTAAAAGGACAGCAACAAAGACCACTGAGACAAGTGACGTCCTGCAAAATCTTACACTAAAAAATATTGTCAGAAGATGATTTCATTATTTAGCACCAAACTTTTATTTTATTAATTTTAAGGCAAAATAATAAAAAATCATATCTTTTACAAAGTTTCTTAGCAATAACTATAAAAAATATTTTAAGATTTTTGGAAAATAAAATTTGTCACATGAAATCTGAACGTCTCTGAGAAATCCTCTCTTCTTCTTCCTCCTTCATCCCATTGTGCTTATTTTACTTCTTCAATTAACCAAAAAAATTTCATTTCTTTTATGTTCAAATCTCTTCTCTTCTTCTTGTTTCTTTACGTTTCCCAGAATTTTTTTGTATTTTCCGGGAAAAGATTATCGAAATAACTGAAACCCAAGAATCGTGCTGAGAAGAGGATGATACCACAACTTAATTTAATGTCAAATTGAAAAGAAAAAATTTTTGAGACCCATTTTGATTTTCTAGGGATTTTGCTGGTAACCATTTTCTCAATCTTATGATTTTTTTTTTTTTTTTTCCTACTTTGTGTTTATTGGTGTTTATTGTTCAGATCGTTGTGATTTGATGTTTTGCAATTAGATGGATGGATCGAGATTGACCCACTTTAGGTTTTTCATCTCAAGATTGGAAATTTTCTAACTTGGTATCAGATTGTTTGATTTTGATTTCTTTGTGAGTAACTCTGATTTGGTTTGGTATTGAATCAGAAATGGTTTGGTTTAGCTGTTTGGTGTTCATGAAGTTAGAAGAAGTTAACTTTTGAATTGGACTATATGAGTCTTGGAATGTCATATGAGAATAGTTTAAGTAATCTATAATTTCTTCATTGGATAGCATTGCTATGGAATTAAGTTTTTTTTTTTTCTATGTCGAAGAATCGTTTAATGAAGTTTACAGGTTAGGTGGAAGTGGTAGTTGTTGCTTATATGTTAGTTACTATGATGTTAATGTCAATAAGTTTGAAGAGAAGTATTGGAAAGTTTGGGTCTTTTGTTGCTCACTTGCTAAAGTCACACTTTTTTCAGCATGATTTTCGTATTAGCGCAAGCAACACTTGATACATATATACATGATGCTTTTGATATTTATTTTAAGATTCTGAATTATTTGTGAAAGTTTCTGATCTTGCCTTTTTGTGGTATCACATAATGCAGGAGATATAGTTGGAGCTTGAGCCTTGAGCAAAACCTGAAGCTCAGATAGCAGGCTAGCCTGTGATGATCGTAATGGTAAATGCGGTGTACTTATTTTAGCTTTGTTACTTTTTCTTTTCAAGTTCTCATTCATGGATCTCTTATGCATATTTTTTTTGCCTGCTTCTGTTTGTGTGACTCTAGGTCTCCTCAAAGTCCTTGTAAGTTTTGATCTACTTACTGGGAAGTCTTTGTGTTCTAGTCAAAGGTATGAATCCAATGCAAGGGCCACGGAATACTGGTGGTTCATCTACTGAAGCGAATCAGGCAGATGGTGAATCGATTTATTGCACAGAGACCTCTTTGAATAACATGCTGACTTCAGCAGACAATGAATTTCCAAACAATAGTATGCCTTCAGGACGACCAACTTATGCAAGTTCGAGTTCTCATGCTGCTCAAAATCATAACTGGTGGAGGTTTGGGGAATCTAGCTCCATATCGGGGCCTTCTGATCAGATCAATTCCATTGGAATGAAGACAAATCACCAGCTGTCCCAAGATAGTGCTCATCACTATGTTGGCTACGGATCGGAGGGAAGGCAATTAGGTTTGAATGGTATGATGGTACATGGAGGGGTTCATGCTGGCAGTCACAGCAGAAATGGGCCTTCTTTCTTGCGCGGTTCAAGCTCAAATATGAGCATGGACATGGACAGCGATAATTGTAGTGCACAGACTTCTGGGGTAGTTATCCGTCATAATAGCTATGGGAGTTCATTAGGAAGCTCAATTCAGGCCGCTGGGGAGAGCAGCAGTGGTCCAGCTTCTTCTTTTGGTGGTTGGGGTTCGTCCTGCAAAAGAAAGGCTCTTGAAGGAGCCCCTAGTCATTCTTTTTCTAATGAAACTCCTAACCGCATTGTTCAGACTGAAAATGGTGCTTCACATGCAGGTCTTGCTCAATATGGTGCTTCAAGTAGCTTAAGTTTGGCTACACCCTCACAAAGTTCTCCAAACGTTACTAATCATTTTGACCGGACAGAACAAATGTTTGGATCTGGTGGTGGAAGAGAAGTTGCAGCTAGTGCTTTTCATTCTACAAGAGACCCTGACACCTTATCTAGACCTGGCAGACGATTAAATTCCAGGCAGCCTCAAGAGTCTGTAGCATTCAGCATATCACATGCTGGAAGTTCTGTGCGTCCCACTGGTTCTTTGCAACAGAATATACCATTAAACTCTCCTTTTGTAGATCCTCTAGATGTGAGATCAACATCAGTTACTAGTGGCTCAAGCACTGGTGAGAATCAGACAAATATAGTCCACCTCCCTGCTTTGACCAGGAATATAAACCAATTTTCTTGGGATGCTTCTTTCAGTTCAAGAGCCAGCAATTCTTCAGGTATTGGGATGCCTGCAGAGCAATTAGGACCACAGTGGGAAACACCGAGAAGCAACCCAGAGCAGCCCATGTTTGCACCTGCAACTGACATGAGAAATCCGGTGCATGATCAATCTATTTGGAGTTTCTCACGTGGAAACCCTGGGCCGTCTATAGATTCTCCCTTTGTTCCTCGAACAGGGCCTAGTTCAGCTATGCATGCGCTGCAGCCTAATCCCACATGGATTCCTCCTACGAGTGCCCTGCTACATAATCCATCAAGAACTTCGGAACTCTCTCCTTGGTCTTTATTTCCTAGTATTGAATCTCAATCTGCGAGTCATGGTGCCTCTCTTCCATTATTACCCACAGGCCCTTCTGTTTCCTCAAATGACGTGGCAATGCCATCTGGTTCTAATAGCCGGAGCCATCGCTCACGGCAAAGAAGATCAGGGTTGTTATTGGAGAGACAGAATGAACTTCTCCACTTCCGTCACTTAGGGAGGAGCTTAGCTGCTGACGGTAATGGAAGGAATCAAATCATCTCTGAGGTATGGGTTCCATAAAAAACTGGCTCTTGTATGGTAAATTGGTTGATGCTACTATATATGAATCTTTGTAGCATCTTTCACTATCTTCTATAATCTAACTGTTTGATAGGAGAATCCTTTCCACGTAAGCATCACATGTTATGAATTATTTGGGAGTTAAGAGTATGCATTTATGGGGTGTTGTGGTCTTCACTTTGTTATGTGCGTCTGATTGAAACTCGGGGGATTTACTTTAGTTTGTCTTCTTTTTGTTTTAAGGTTATCTTGTGATTGTCTCTGTAGAATCTTGATATGCTTGAGTACATACCTGTTGGGTGTAAAATTATCTGGTTTTGTACTTTTTGTGATCTATCATTCATATAGATAGGGAAAAATAATAATTCATGCATGGTTTGTTTGAGGTAACTATTTTCTTTTGAAGTAAGGCTATGTAGGCAGTGTATTGAAAAAAACTCTTGAGACTTGAATGTATGCCATGATTTGGTTTATAAACCTCCTTAGCAAGTGCTATATGTATATTGTTTTGATGCACTTCGATAAGAGGTTTGATAGTGAGTTGCACTTGTTCCCCTTTTTGTTCGCAGATACGTCAGGTGTTGCACGCCATCAGAAGAAATGAAAACTTAAGGGTTGAGGTATGAAATTTGGCACAAGTTATTTTTAACGATGCTCCCTGTTAATAGATACAACAGATTCCATTTCTGCAAATGTATATCCGAACACACATATGAAAAAACACACTTCAGTACAACAGATTTACCAAGAGATTAAGAGAAACTAACCCAAAATTATCAGGAAGCCATGCCTTTCCATGCTGTGAATAAAAGTGTCCTGCGTTTAAGTGTCTGACATCTTTGTAAACTGTAATTTAACCTTTTACCAAAAAAAAAAATCTTTGTAAACTGCAGTGTATCATAGTTTTAAGTATTATAGGTTTCACATTATGAACAAAATTTTGGGCATTTGTGAGTTCCTTTTGAATCATGATGCATGTAGCTGATCTTCCTTTATTTTCAATTCGATAAGGATTACATGGTGGTGGATCCACTTATCTACCAGGGTATGACTGAAGGGCATGATAGGCATCGGGATATGCGTCTTGATGTTGACAACATGTCGTATGAGGTAGTATTACTTTCTTTGACTGTTAATCGCAGTCTTCCCTTTTTCCAACAACGTGTGGGAATGAATGTAGGAGCTATTGGCACTTGGGGAACGCATAGGAGATGTGAGCACTGGGCTAAGTGAAGAGGTCATTTTAAAAGCAATGAAACAGCACAAACATACCTCTTCTTCTGCTGAGTTGCATCAGGACATAGAGCCTTGCTGTATTTGTCAGGTATGAACTATAAGTTTTTTTTGACTCCTGTAACCATTTCTCGTGCAATACCCATCAAATGACTAATTTGACAAGCATTAAAGATAAAGAAAAGTGGTGTTGCTGAGCTTGCATCCATTATTTCTCTTTACATATGGACTATGGAGTGAAATAGGATACTATAAAATAAGATAGGTTGGACCAGAGTTTCAGGGTTTTTGGTCTTTGGTTTGTTTGGGAGCCGTTGGGCTTTGGGAGAGTTTGAGGACTCTGTAGCAAAATTCTAACCATCACTTGGTTCTCTGTATCTGATAACCTTAGGTTCCTTGGTTCATTGGCAATTAAAGAGAAACAAAGACGATTCTCTCGAATCTGCAGTTCTATGTTTTGTTCTTACCACTTCTCTCTGAGCCGGTTTGTTATATCTAACAATAATCTTCCTTGACCAGGCCTAAAATTTCGAGGCTTTGATATGTTTTCATTTCAAATGCTGTGCCATAAGGCGAAACTAGCAGACCGATATCATAAGGCTTCTATATGTTTTCTTTGATCTGCAATGAAAATGTCGATTTGGGATAACATTGGTTGATTGAATTAGTCTCTTATGCGTCTCTTTTTGAACTGACATAGCACTCAGCCTTAACTCACGAACTGATGTGAAAATGCTGTTGCTGCTGTTTTTGACAGGAAGAGTATGCAGAAGGTGATGATCTTGGAACCTTGAAATGTGGCCATGAATTCCACAAGGACTGTATCAAGCAATGGGTCATGCTCAAGAATCTCTGCCCCATTTGTAAGACAGAGGCACTAACGACGTGATACTACGCCTGCCTCCATCTTCACCATGCCTGCCTCCCGGCTCCATTCATCATCATTGCGATGCCAAAAGAAAATAAAAATAGAGATGTTAAAAGTTCTGTTATATTATCTCATATGAGAATTAATTGTTATGCTTAACTCAGTTGTGTCACACTGTTCAAAGAACATTATGACAATATCATAAGAATCCATGGAGAAGAGAGAATAATTCCCATTTTTACTAGAATCCTCTGTAACTGTTTATAAACTGATGGTTGAGGGATTAACATTAACAAGCCTTTTTTACTTCTTACAACGACTATCTGTAGAACAACGTCTTTGTGTTGCAATCATGTTCAAATCTGTGGATGAAGGGCAGTTACTGAATTCGCAACAAAAACACATCAAGTACTAAACAGAATAGGTATACGGAGTCAACTGCAATGTGTCAATTCGTCGACTGTTGTTTTCCCACTAAGAGTGACATGTTTTGTGTTGTTTGTAATGTCATTAGTTGAGTGGTATCAGAATACACATATAAGGTATGCACTTTTTTGTGTTAGGGGAAACTAAATTTCAAGTCATGTAAGAGTATTTGTTTAGGACTCATCATTAGTTCTGTTATACCTCATGTAAGAATTCATTGTTATGACAATTTCGTAAAAATTCATGGAGAAGAGAATAATTCCCATTTTAACTAGAATCCTCTGTAACTGTTGATAAACTATGGTTGAGGAATTAACATGAACATTCCTCTTACTTCGTTCAAAACTATTTGCTGCTAACACTAAGTTCTTTTTTTTTCAGGATAGTAGTGAAAATGCAGAATCAAAAGCTTTCTGTAAAAACTTTTGTCCTAATGAAAGAGTTGAGAACTTGAGAGCATATACAATAATACTGGCTTATTCCCAACGAGAGAACACGTAGTAAACGGCTCACAAAACACACCGTCTGATCTCTTATATGACTCCGAGTTGGGTTCCCTTAAAGCGCGCTGATAACTTTGCTCCCTGTAGCAGGATCTTCATAAATGGCAACAACATCGTTGAACTTGTTAAATAGCTGCTCCAAGTGATCCATGCCAAACTTTTTATAGTCCAATGGCTTCTTGTACCGTTGCTTGTAAATCGCCTCAAAACAATCTATTCGTACCCGACAACAATAGCACACCAAAATTTCTTGCAGCTCGAATTTGAAGTCTTCCAGGTTCCTCTCGCTCTGAACCGAGCCCGTGTCCGACAACTCATCAGAAGAGACTCCTCCATTGGTACTTTCCTTGTTAGTATCTTTTCCTTTCTTCTCTCTTCTCAGTAGAACCACAGGGGGAGAGGGAGAGATGACGCTCGGTTTGGAGTTCCGCAGATAAACAAATCTCTTGTTGCCTTTACCATCCACTGCAATCACATCACCCATTTTCTTGAACAGATCCACAAGCTTGGGCACACCGTAGTCTGATACAAAAAGCGGTTTACTGAAATTCCTTTGGTATTCGGAAGGAACACGCATGAGGGGAATACATCCACCTGAAAGTTCCAGAAGCTTTACTAGTTGTCCCTTCAGACCGTTTACATCTCCCGGCGCTACCCACATGGTGGACTCAAGGTGACCAGGAGGAGGATAAGCCAGAGACTCCCCTGAATTGGATGGCCAACACGACATTGCGCTGCTACTATATTCGTTGTGAACCTGTGAAACCATCAAGGAGGGTTCTCTTGAATTACTATAACAGTTACCTCTATAGAGAATTGTCTCATCTTCATTCATCCCATCCAAATGACCGTTATCATCGATATTACATCCCATGAGATACGGCATAACACGAGGTTTGGGTAGCGGTACAAAGCCTTCACCATGAACAATACTTTGCCAGTCCCAAACAAACCTACCAGCACTAGTCAAAGCCGAATTCACATACACACCAGAAGGTATAACAAGAATCACAGTGTACCCACGCTGACCCAATATATGAAGCGCAGGCGCGAAATCAACATCCCCCGATATGAGAATGATAGTCGAAGGCGCCTTATTATCAAGCACAAACAAGAACATATCAATCAAAATCGCCTTATCAGATGCATCTTTCCTACCATTCGGTACATCAACAAGTTTCACACCGGTTCTTTGACATCCTTCCCTAACCCGACGAGGGAACGCATTAAAATCCCCATACGCCGAGAAGATAACCACCGCACCGCTAATCACGGGATGCAATTGAATAGCCATTCTTATGTTACTAGCTACATCTTCAGGACGAACATCGCTAGGAACAGGACAATTCTCAATATCCCAGAGAATGGCCACAGGACCATCAGTAGAACAAAGTCTCTGTGTTGCAATCATGTTCAAATCCGTTGCATAGTTTAATCTTTGTTGAGAATCAACAGAGACTATAGCTGTTGCTGATGGATTACAATTACTTGACATAGCTTTTTGTATCATCAAAGGCTCCTGAAAAACATATAAACATTACTACGGAAAAAAAAAAAATCCCCAAATTTCACTAGATTAGGTTTCTTCTGGATTATTGATTTTTAGCTACAGATCAGTGATGATTATGAAAGAAAGCTACGAATATTATATATGTATATCTCGATAAATTTCGATGGAGGAACAAAAAGAGAATCTATAGCTTTCGATATATCCAAAAAAAAATTGAAAAAAACCTGATTCACGAGAGAGACACGGATCTCGAAGATTGAATACAATACAGGCGCAAACAACGATACGAAGATGAGATTTCACAGTTGTCGGGAGAATAATAGTTAATCTTCTTCCTGAAATCTTTTTCTGCGGCGGAAGAAATCGAAGATGGGAGCTTATATAACAAAAATGGCGGATTTTGGGCTTTTAAAGGTTTCTTGTACAAAAGTTTTTGCGTTAGCCCAGAGAGAGATAAACCTTACGAGAGAGTCGGTGGGAGAAAAATTATATAAATATATATACTATATAACTAAAATATGTTTAATAGTCATGGATAAATTAATTGATCCGAAAGTATTGAATCGAAATTGAACAGTAATCAAATTAAAATTTTAATATAATTAAATAACTTTAAAATCACAAAATTTAATATTGAACAAAAATATTTTGGATATTTTAAAAATATTCTAAGTATAATTATACATAACAAAATTTAGTTATTTTATACCGAATAACCGAAAATATTTAAAATATAAGAAAATATCGGAAACCGAAAATATTCTGAGCCATGTTTTGATTTTACTCTTTTGTTTTGAAAAAAAAAAAAAAAAAGAAAAGAAAAGGTGTGAAACTGGAAGTGGTAAGCCATATGTTTATCACTAATTTAGGCTAAGAAGTAAGAACAATCATGGATTGAGGAAACTCTATTCTGTGCTAAGACGAAGAAACTGTGTTTGATATGGTAGGCTTCTATTGGGGCCTTACAGTTGACTTGTGTGACTGTATTTGCAGGATTTCTTGTCTTGATGGCTCAGCCTTGTCGATAATTTCATCCACGTAGCGAGAAAGACCTTGAGTAATTAAAGAAGCTGAAAGCAAACGGAAGCTGTGAAACAATTCCACCGTAACAAGACTTGTTGAAAGCGCCAACAAAACCAACAGTATTCTCTTAGAGCTTGGAATCTAGTATATAATTAAGATTGATATAAGGAATATTTATGTATTCACCATAATCCCTGATCCATTTTTCCACAAACCCAACAATTATATTCACAAGAGTATAAGAGAAGAAAGAAAGAAAACATAGAGGTTCAGACATGAAACAAAGACTATTTCGTGGGTCTCAATGAGATATATTAACCATATCGAAATGGAGCAACTTTTAATCTCCCAACGATACCTTGATCAAAGTGGGTAGTGTTATCTTCTTCACGAGTTCAAGACTCTTTCAATGGCGGAAATGTAGAACTCTTTCGGCATTGTACCCATGATGGACTCTCGTTTCTCCCCGTTCTTGAAGAGCAGAACTACTGGCACGGCTTTAATCTCATACTCTTCAGCCACCAGCAAGTCTTTGTCTGCATTCAGGACATAGCAGCTTAGTTTCCCTGCATAGTCCCTTGCTATTTCGTCTATTATCCTGTGAACCATCCGACATGGACCGCACCAGCTTGTGTAAAATTCTACTAGCACTGGGGTTTCGCTTTTCAGGACCGAGTCTTCCCATGATCGTTCTGTTACTTCAGCCGCTGCACATAGAAAAAACAACAAAGAGGAAGACTATAACAAAGAACTGAAAATCAGTGTGTCCTGTGTATCAGAAAATGTTGACATCCTTCAACATGTCAACCTAAACGACACATCATACATGTTTAGCTTATTCAATAGTACACATTATACAAACTAAAATGGTTAAAGAATGAATGTAAATAGACTCTAGTTGTTCCAATTCATGCTTACTTATAAACTATAATCTCTGAGGATCTTTGAAAAATAACTATCTTAGTTCCCACAAAGCTTTACAGTGACTTTCTAATGATCACAAGATCAAAAATCTTTAAAGCAGCTACAACTACATTTATTATGGTCGAGATCAAGATAAACTCAGAGCTCATACAAGATTGATCAAGATTAGAAGAAGATAACGTATTCTTCTTCTGAGCACTCGATTGATGAAATCCCCAATTTCATACTGAGAGATTTCGTGTTTGAAAAGCATCAATTGAAGTAATCAGATTGGTAAGTACCTCGAGCGGAGAAAGAAGATAAGAGAGATCGTCTTTCGGTGAGAATGAGGGAGCGAGGGGAGAAGCTGGTGACTGGGAAGAGACGCGACGGAGAAGAAATAGGTCGAGATGAGTGCATCCGCGTGGAGTTGATGAAACATATAGAGGAAGTAGTAGAAGAAGAAGCCGCCATTGAAGGGTTGATTTCATTCACAAGTAGAGAAGAAGAAGAAGAGTTTTGGGAGTGATCCCATTTTTCTCAGATCTGAGAAAAGAAAACGAATATAATAAAAATTATTGTAATTTCAAATAATAAATTAGGTTCTTAATTTTTCTTTTTAAAATACGTTGTAAATTTTTTTTGATTATATACATCTCTGATTGGGCCTTAACTGAATCTATTGACAACACTTGTTAATATATGGGCCTAACCACTTACACAATATGGGCCCATAATTCACAAACCCTTGTTCCTCTTCAACGCTTCTTCTACTTGTTCGTTTTGTCTACTCTGTTGCACTTTTCTTTCCTCTGATTCTCTGAAGCTTATTCCTTTCTCATAGTTTTTTTTTTTTTTTTTTTTTTGATAAACATTTTCCTTTCTCATACTTGTTGTTTGTCTTCTTTGAAGCTCTTCAATTTAAAAATCTTTAAAAATCTTTCATTTATTCACTTTTGATGATTTTGTTGAACTCTTCAAAACTCTTTATAAATTAGAATCCAATAACACCCCCTAAATAAAAGATTTTTAAAGATTGCTAGAGAGTATTCTATAGTTTTGTTGATTAGTTTTCTAAAATCTTTTAAAGTCCTCCAAACAATCTCTGTATTTTTGTGATACTTTCCATGATTTTATTTTGTAAAAAAAGTGTATAAAATCATGAACCAATAACATAATATTTGAATTCATTAATAATCCTAGATTCTTTTGTTTTAATTGAATAACACAAAACTTTTAATGACTTTGTAAAAGTCTGAATCCAATAACCCAAATTTGATAAGATTTTAAATGACTTTTTACAAATCACAAACTAATAACACTAAACTTTAACAGAGTTTAACAAAATCTGGATCTAATAACAACCGATTCTACATAACATTTAAAGTCTTTAAAACTCTATTCAAATCCCAAATCAATAACCCCCTCTCATCACTAAAATGTGGATGATCTATAAGATACACACTATGAATAGTATCTCATCACTAAAATGTGGATGATCTATAAGATACACACTATGAATAGTAAATCAGATCGGGTTTTGATTCCAATAGAGATCTGTTTGACCCCGGAGCCCGAGGTTTCTATCCTTGATCATAAGGGATTTTTTTTAAAAAATACAACGTTAGTAAAAATTTTGATTATAAGAATCTGGCTTTTCTGATTGGTTTCATCTCTATTTATTGCATTAGTAAACAACGGAAGAACATGTTTTGTCAACAAACCAATGAACCAAGCGATACAAGAAACTAAAAACATACCAAATTGATGGTTCAACAGAGATTCAGACAACTACTGTGACCAGAACATTAAGTAATAGAGCCAAACTATTTAAAGCAGTGAAATCAGTCCTCCATCAGAGCAATTGGAGATCTCAGGTGATAAAGCAAAGTCTCCATCAGTGATCTAACAGAAATCACTGGGGTGTGATCATATCGACGTCGAGTACCTTATGGCTGTAGAGGTAGAACCAGACATACTCGAAGTTGTCTCATTGTGACCATCAGCCTTGAAAAAACCAGGAACTTTTGGATGCGGGATCCCAGCCGTTTCATTTACAAGCATTGACACCACCGACGACATGTGTGGTCTGTCCTCTGCAAGCTCTTGTACACACAAAAGACCAACTTGAAGGCATCTTAGCACTTCTTCTTTTTGAAATGACGATGATTCTCGTACGGTTTCATCCACAGTCTCTTCCCAATTATCATCGCTCCATTTTGTCCACATCTTTTATAAGAACGAGGCCATTGCTTGTTAGATTTCGATTATAGGCAATTCAACACAAAGAAACTAATAACAAATCTATAAAAAAAGACCTCTTACATAGCTTAGCAGATTCGTATTGCACAGCGAGTACGAGAAGGTTCTATTCTGCTTGCCACTTACAATCTCAAGCAGCATTACCCCAAAGCTAAATATGTCTGACTTCGTCGAGTACGTCCCACTCTCTGCGTACTCGGGAGACATGTAACCACTGCATAATAAAAGAGCTTTTTTCAAGCAAAACCAAATTGATCTTTTAATTTGCAAAGCTTTGGTTGCTTACTAAGTGCCCGACGGCCTTGTTGTGTTTGCCTCGTCGTCGCTCCTGCTAAAGATTCTTGCCAACCCAAAATCTGAG
The DNA here is from genome assembly GCA_011420285.2 of Erysimum cheiranthoides. Lineage (NCBI taxonomy): Eukaryota > Viridiplantae > Streptophyta > Magnoliopsida > Brassicales > Brassicaceae > Erysimum > Erysimum cheiranthoides. The sequence continues at coordinate 19,361,232 of CM022180.2, forward strand.
ATTTTGGGGATCATATCTCTATCAAGCAGGACGTTCGCTGGCTTCAAGTCCCTATGAATAATCATAACTCGCGAACCTTCTTGCATATACGCAAGTCCTTGAGCTATACCTTTAATTATCTCAAATCTCCTCTGCCAGTTTAGCTCAGATGAGTTTTGGCCTCCACCTAAAATCGGTCAAAAAAGATTGGAGTATTAATGAAAATCTATGTTTTTTTCTGCGTAAATTTTAAAATATATGTTAAGAGCTCACCAAAAAGATGATACTCCAGGCTTCCATTTTCCAAATATTCATAAATCAACAACCTCTCGCTCTCGTGAACGCTCCAACCTAGAATTCTAACTAGGTTCATATGCTGAAGATTCGCGATTAACATCACCTCGGTTTTGAACTCAACGGTCCCTTGTGTTGACATCTCTGACAGCTTTTTCACGGCAATATCTTGCCCGCTAGGTAAACTTCCCTGCAACACAATAATTCATAAATTATACGGAAAACCCAATCTAAAGTTTTTGAGTACAATTTGGCTAATTTCAAAAGTTTGTGATTTGTTTACCTTATATACCTTACCGAAGCCACCATGTCCAATCTCATTAGCACCAGAGAAGTTTTCTGTCGCCTTTAATATGGTTCCAAAATCCATTCGTGGAAGTGGTGGATTCTCTGTCTCCTCTGCTCCAAACAAGCCTTCATTTCCCGTCACATTCGTTGCAGTTTCTCTTGCTAGCTTATGTTTCCTTTTCCAAATCCAAACCAGTAACAGAGTTATAACGATGACGACCACAGCAGCGGCTCCAAGGCTCAAACCTATTATAAGTCGACTCTTGTGTTTTTCCTTTCCTGGAACCAAAATAATTAGTGAACAGAGAGTATTAAGCGAAAGTGTGAATAGAAAACACAAGAATAATTATGAGAAGGCGAAATATATATACCATTGAGTCTGATGTATAAATCTTGACATGCCTCGGCGTAATATTGAATGTCTAGCAAATCGCCGTTCCACGTCACGCAGTTTGACGATTGCGTGACATTTTTATACGAAAGAACGCTGAATGCTGTGCAGTTGCAGTCTGTGTTGCAGATTTCTTGACAACCTTGCACTCCGTTTCGGGTGTATCGATTAGCATCCGTAGTATCGGGTAATTTCATTTTCGTGAGCGGAGAAAAACTACTACTGCTGCAGCTCAGCGGTGTTTTTCTTATGCATCCTCCTGTGACGTTTCCTAATGTCCTCGGCTCAAACCCTGGGATGCACTTACACATCGGTCTCCTCTTGTGCATGTAGCAGTATCTGTTGGCACCGCAACGGTTGTAGGCATCGCATTTAGTAAATGGTGCTTCCCATTGCAAGGTCCATTCCTTTGATGTCTGATTCCACGTAAGCCTTTGCAAGAATCCATTGGATGTCAATGTGACTCTGGAGTAAAGGTTACTGTCTTGATAAACAAAAATGGCACCATCTTCGTTGGTCGTCGCTCCTGTTGAGTTGAAGACCACAGGAACATCAGCAAATTCGATTCCATTCCAACCACCGCTCCGATACACTTTGGTGACTTCCTCTCCCTTGAGAACGACAAGCCTAGGGAATCTATCACCGTCAAGTCCAAATAAGATATCTCCTCTTTCCAGCATGGCAAGTATCGATGTGACGCATAATTTGGGACTTTGGAGGATACCAGTTTCATCCCAGGAAGTAATGTGTCTGTCGGATGATCGAAACTCTGCCACAAGTAAGCTCCTGGATCCTTGTTTGTCGAATATCTCAGAACGAAATTTCCATTATCGAGGAGCTCCGCCACCAGCTCCAAAACTCTCTCGTTTTTTCTCTCAGTATCCCAGATGATGCGGTTCTTGTTAGATCTATCCCGGAGAACAAGGTTAGCACCAGAAATTTCAAGTGTTGCGTTAGAGCTGTAGAGAGGATTGTCTCTGTTCCCGACCCAAACGTAGGTTCTCTTGGAGATATTCTTGTACCATATCCCGAAATACCAACTATCACCACAACTAAAAACTCCAAGCTCAAAGACACCTCCTGGAGAAACGAGAGTTGCGTTTTCGGAAACATAGAAGCGATCTGCATCAACATCAAACTGAAGAAGAAGCATCAACAAGGAAACCACATAAATGTTTAGATCCATGGAGAGTGGAGAATTTGAAGAGGTTTTTTTTTCTTTTCTTTCTCTCCACGATCTTACCAAATCACTCCCGGAGGAGATGATCAAAGTCCACTATGCATTTAAAGAAAAGGTATGGGTACACTTGACTTTAACATTCTAGGTTAACATACATGTTCGAAGCAAGAGGGAAATTCGAATTAAGAGAAATTGAGCGTACCAGTGACTACGCCAATGTCGTGAATGGGATTCGCACAAGAAAGAGGCGAAATTCCGGCGAAGAAGAAGAAGCTGGCTCGGGTGGATTACGATGACGACGGCTATAACTCCAATCGCAAGTCGAATTAGAAGGAGACGAAGACCGGTTCGACGAGGCAAAGTCGAGTCCGGCTAGAGAGAAGGAGCACCATGGGATTTGAAATCCCTAGATTGAATTTGGGGAATTAATCAAAGGTTCATGTATGAAACTTTGACTAACCTGCTGAAGAAGAAGAACAGAGCCAAAGAAGAAGCACGAGGAAGAAGAAGAGCAGGTCAACGACAAACAAAACAAGTCTCGTGATTTTTTTTTTGTTTTTTTTGTTAAAAATGCACTTTGTTTTTAATCCTTTGGTTGTATATAAGATAAGATTCATTAATCCTTTGGTTTTTATCAGTTTTTACTTTTATAAAACATTAAAAAATAATAAATTTTGCATAGAAATTTGAAAACGACATCTAATTCAAAGAAATAAAAATTATAAAACGACAATTAATAAAAGTATATCTTTTACAAAATTTATAAACTCTCAACCTTTTTTTTCTAGTAAAATAGTAATTTGTTTTTTTTTTTCAGCAGTAAATTAATTTTCTTAAGTGCATACTTAAACAAATATTTTATTGTGTGTTTTTGGCATTTACAGCTAATGTTAAAAGTTTTAGCCCAACTATTAATTATGCACCCCGCCTCAGCCCAACTATGAGCTTTACGATCCAATTCATCAACAAGCTTGGCCCAGGTCCATTTCCTTTACTTATAATTTTCCAAGCCTTTCAGTTCTAAACTTGGGCCAATCTACAAAGGGGCTTTGAACGTTTTCGGCAAATCTACAAAGGGGCTTTGAACTTCCCCAGAGAAACCCCGAACCAACCAATAGATCTTCAAACCAACATTGATCTGACTATAAGAGTATCCCCAGTATATTGCACTCACCGGACTTCGTTAATGACAAGAGTGTTACAACTCTTGGACCGTCAGTTTGCGACTCGTCCGGTGAAGTCCTCAACGGCGCACGACATCACATTATTCTGGGTGCGGGTTTCTCTTACTGAAACTGATATACACAATTTTCGTGTGTTGTCTACGGTTTGTATGTCGATAAATCTCTTGAATTCCTTAATCGCCTTACCACCATGTTGTGTAGCGTGTCTTGTGCCAGCGAGACCCGAGGCTATTTATTCTCCTCCAACGTCATCATGTCTTTCGACAATGACCAATCTTCCACTTCCCGGATTGTCCGTGGTTGTGTCTCCGATCTGCCATCTTCTCGCATGTGGCATTGTGATTTATATCCCTTGTCTCCGAGCTATCATGGAACTATCGTCGGATTTTCGTATTTCTCTATTTATCGCTTTTAATCTTGTTATATCAAATATTGAGAATGGGTATTCTCTTGTACTATATTCGAATGGAAAACAAGCTTTTGTCAAAATATTTCTTTATTAGTTAGTAATATATGTCCGTTTTTAAAAATTAGAATCATAACATATATTATATCATATGATGATTCAAAACAACTAATAATAAAATCAAATAATAATGATAGAGGAATCATAGTTTTAAATCTTAATAAAAATTTTTTATAAATATCTATCTTATTAATTATGGAACACTGATTTTATAATTAATGTTATAAAATCTTTTAATTTTGTTTGGTTGTTTGGATAGCAGAGATTAATGGTAAAAAAATTTTGGATACAGAAATATAGGTAATGGCATTTTTTGAAATAATTTATCAAAACAAAGACTACTTTATAAAATGTACTTAAAAATGTTAGTATAAATCATTAATTGAATTCTAGGTAAATTATTCTGGAATATAACAAATAATAACTAGAATTATGGATTTTTCCTTTCAAATTACAAAATTAATTACAATTTCGATAAAATTAAAAAAAAAAAAAAATTCTTTCATTCATTTTCAAAGGGAATTAATATTAAATTTACACATGAAATTATTAGGTAATTATGTAAAGTCTTTTTTACTTCTTTTGTTAAGACAAGAGATAGATAATCTTAGGCTACGAATGGTAATCATATCGCACCACAAAACCGCACCACAACAGTAATGTAATAGTGTCAAAATATCTATATACATATATGTATATATGTATGTATTTTTGTTACTATTAGAACCGCATCGCACTTCTCCCGCAGTTACCACTCACAGCTGTAAGTACCAGTGTTCGAAAAAACGGTCTAGGCGTTCGCCTAGGCTCCACTTAGGCACTACGCGTTCCAGTAACGAGACGACCGCTTAGACCGTGTAATTAGATTTTTTACTATTAAAATGATTTTAAATGCTTATAAACAGATCGAAGTAATTCCAAAAAAATTATTAATTAAATATTATGTAACTAAAATTTGTTTTCTACTATATTTTTCCAATTTCTAACTATAAAATTTTAAATCTATAAGTTTTAACTCCATATATATGGTTATAAATGTTCATATATTGTTGTAAATATTTTTGTTTACAATATAACACTTTTATTTTTTTATAATGAAAGTTTTTGTATAAGTTTTATCTATAATATCATATGTATAACATATTACGTTGTAAACGCTTAAACCGCCTAAAATCGCCTAGCCTTCGCGTATACATTTTAGGCGATAAGCGTTGGATCACCGCCCACTTATCGCCTAGCGTTTTCTTGAACAGTGGCTGGCACATAGACAAATTCTTCCTCTCCGCGTAGATATACATTTACCGTTCGAAAAGGTGCCTTTATCAAAGCAAATCATTTTGCATAATGAGTCACCGTTATGCTTGTTACAGGTCCCCGGCGGCGCTAATTTTGTATCATTTATTTCACATGGATCAAATATTTCTTTTCCTATTGATATTCCTGTAAGAAACATTGTAATATTTTTAGTTAAAAATGAACTTTTAGTTTAATTATATTTTACTAGAAATACATAAATTGTATTAAGATTCACTAATCTTTTGATTTTTATATCAGTTTTTACTTTTAGATTATTATACATAATTTACAAATTTAAAATTTCTCAAACATTTTTTCTTATAAAATATTTTTTTTTAAATTGTAAACTCAAATGAAAAATTTATTGTGTGTTTGGCATTTACGGTTAGCTAATGAATAATATTAAAATTATTTAAAAATATAATTTTATATGAAAAATATACACTAATTTTGAAATCAAACACAAACAATATACCAACAAAAGAACTCATATATCTTCATGTATATACCTGTTAAAATTAACAAGGAAATCATCACACGAGTGATGATGAAACGACTGATATTTGCACTTTTATTCATGTTTGTTTTTGATTTATATATTTTTTACTAGAATGTAACACGATCATCTAGTATATAAAGATTATTTTTTCTAAAAATAGAAATAAATGTAGTCCATAAAAAATTTCTATTAATTAGAAATAATTTTTGTTTTAAACTAAAATTTGTTGCACCATAGATATTTTCACGGAATGTTTACTAAAACTATTATTAGAAACATGCACATAACATTTTCGATGGTTCCAAATGAAAATGATTGAGTGGCTAAGATTTTTTATCCACTAGAAAACCTAGTGAATCTCGTTAGCTCTCTTCTCTTTTCTTAAATTGAGTGGTTATAGTAAGCTACCAAAATCTCGTTAATAGTTTTCGTTTATTTGTCTGTTGAATGATTAAACATAACTAAATGTTTATTGTTTTGTCAGTTTCATGGTATTGCATGTTCTGCGAAGTATTCTGATTTGAAAAAAAAAAAAATCTCCACACGTTTTATAATTTACGATAACATCAAATTAATATAAGTTACAATATAAAGGAATTTGTTTAAATATCTTTAATTAGCTATTTTGGTTAGTTATAGAGTAAAATATATTTTAAATATACAGTTATTAAAATTTGGCAAAAATATATATAGATGGTTATTTTTAATATATATTTATTATTTTAAATTATACATGTGTTAAAATATAAATTGATACGTATTAAAATAATTATATTAAAAATATAAGTTACGTACAGCTTGTATTAAAAATATCTCGGTTGTGTGGGTATCTCGGTTTTGAATCGGAAATTGAAGGAGTTGTGGAATCCGAAGGGAAACATGTATGTTATCGATCTTCCGCGACAGTTTTTCATGGTCCGTTTTGAACGTGAGGATGAGTACTTAGCAGCTCTCACGGGAGGACCGTGGAGAGCGTTTGGGAGCTATTTGTTGATTCAGGCTTGGTCTCCGGAGTTTGATCCGTTGAGCGACGATATCGTCACGACGCCAGTGTGGGTACGGTTATCTAACCTCCCAGTGCACTTCTATCACCGGGCTATTGTGATGGGGATTGCGAGGGGCGTAGGCGAACCCATTAGGGTTGATTCCACGACCTTGAATTGTGATAGGGCTCGTTTTGCTCGGGTTTGCGTGGCAGTAGATTTATCACAGCCTCTGAAAGGGACAGTCCAGGTTAACGGAGAGAGATACTATGTGGCTTATGAGGGCTTAACCAACATTTGTTCGAGTTGTGGTATCTATGGGCATTTGGTTCACAATTGTCCACAGCGGGAGTCGGTAAGGCAAACTGAGGCCACTTCGCAGAACGTTCCAACAGTCGTGCGAGAAAATCAGGTAGAGGAAAATGGTTTTACGGCAGTGCGTAGAGCTCGCAGACAGAATCCTCCTCCGGTGTCGGCGTCGGAGGTTGCGTTTGTGGCAGGGGGGTCAAAAGCGAATCTTGGACGCAATCTTCGGGATATTTCGGGTGAGAAAAATAAGGCAAGTATGGTGATGACGAATCCATTTGCCCTGTTGGAGGAAGATACGGGATCTGCGGATTTGCAGGAGAAGGAAAGGTCGGGTGAAGTAGATAAGGAAGATTTGAATCTCTCGCATCAACAAAGTAAGGAAATAAACTTGAAGGCCACGCAAAAATTCTCGGTGGGCCCAGTGGGAGAGAAGAATAGAAATGGGCCTAAGGGAGGTAACAAAGATAATCGGATGGGGGTTAAAAAGTCTATGGTGGGGAGTGGATTTAAGGCCCAACAAACTAAAGCTAATAAGCCCACTCTTGGGAAAGTTTTCGGCCCAACGAGAAGTGAGATTGAGTTATCATCGTCGGGGAAGAGACTTAGAGTTGAGAATTCCAGTGTGGGCAGAGAAGGAGGAGTTTTCATGTCGAACAGTGGTTTGAGCCCGCCTGATAATGTCGAGATACAGAGCCTTGAGGCAACAGAATCTCATGAGGCGCGAAGCTTGGGGGTTTCTCCGGAGAATCAACCACTGGCGATTGGTGAGGAGCATCCGATGGATTCATCGGAGTTGCCTCTGTCGGCGTAACGTTATGCCCCGGTGTTTCATCCAGTTCTTCGAATTATAGCAATGAATTGTCTCTTATGGAATTGTCGGGGGGCGAATAAACCAAATTTTAGAAGATCGATTCGATACATCTTGAAGAAATATGCAACGGAGGTTCTTGCTATCTTTGAGACCCATGCAGGAGGCGATAATGCAAGGCGAATTTGTCAAGGTTTGGGTTTTGACAATTCGTTCCGAGTTGACGCAACAGGACAAAGTGGTGGATTGTGGCTTCTATGGAGAACTGAGGTGGGAACTGTGACCATAGAGGACTCAACGGACCAGTTTATTCACGCGAAATTGGTGAAAGAGGAGGAGGTTTTACACCTTATTGTGGTTTATGCTGCTCCAAGTGCAACTCGCAGGAGTGGTTTGTGGGGAGAGCTACGAACTGTGATCCAGAATATTGCGGAACCGTTGGTTATTGGTGGTGATTTTAACACAATAGTCCGAATTGATGAAAGAACTGGTGGTAATGGCCAATTGTCACCAGATTCACTTGCGTTTGGGGATTGGATTAATGAATTAGCTTTAATTGATATGGGATTCCGAGGAAGAACATTTACTTGGCGGAGAGGAAGAACAACAAATACATTGGTTGCTAAGAGATTTGACCGTGTGCTCTGTTGTGCACAAACTCGGCTGAAGTGGCAGGATGCGATGGTTTCGCATTTACCGTTCTTCTCTTCAGACCACGCTCCACTTTATGTGCAGTTAACTCCGGTGGTGAGAGGAGATCCGAGAAGACGGCCATTTCGATTCGAAGCTGCTTGGTTAAGCCATCCGAGTTTCAAGGAGTTGGTTTTGAATTCGTGGAAGGAAGAGATAAGTACACCAGAGGCCTTGCGTGTGTTGAAAGTGAAACTTAAGAAGTGGAATAGAGAGGTTTTCGGGGATGTGCAGAAACGGAAAGATGAGCTTATGGAAAAGATCAAAAATATTCAAGACATCCTTGATACAAACCCAACAGATGCGCTATTAGTGGAAGAGGAGAGTCTGATTAAAGATTTGGAAGTGGTGCTTCAACAAGAAGAAGTTCTGTGGTTCTAGAAATCCAGAGAAAAATGGGTGGCTCTGGGAGATAGGAACACAAAGTATTTTCATACTTCAACCATTATCAGGAGGCGTAGGAACAGAATTGAGGCTTTGAAAGATGATTCTGGCAGGTGGGTTCTTGATTCTTCGGAGCTGGAGAAATTAGCGGTTGAGTATTACAAAAGGTTGTACTCGATGGAAGACCTGGACATAGAGATGGAGAAGCTACCGAGTGCAGGGTTCATCACTCTGCCTCATGCGGAGCTGCAAACGTTACGTAAACCGTTTTCGGGTAAAGAAGTGGAGTTATCTATACGTAGCATGGGAAAGTTTAAGGCTCCAGGCCCAGATGGTTATCAGCCAGTTTTTTACCAAGATTGCTGGGACATTGTGGGTTCTTCTGTGGTCCGTTTTGCATTAGACTTCTTTGCGACAGGGGTACTACCACAGGAAATGAATGATGCTCTCCTTGTGTTGATTGCAAAGGTGAGTAAGCCTGAGAAAATAACTCAATTTCGGCCAATTAGTTTATGTAATGTTTTATTCAAAACTATTACTAAGACTATGGTGATGCGGCTGAAACGAGTAATGACGCAGTTGATTGGGCCTGCGCAAGCTAGCTTCATACCAGGCCGATTAAGTGCTGATAATATTGTTGTCGTCCAAGAAGTGGTCCATTCAATGAGAAGGAAGAAAGGTAGAAAGGGATGGATGCTGTTGAAATTAGACCTTGAGAAAGCCTATGACAGGATAAGGTGGAATTTTCTAGAGGATACTCTAAAAGCAGCGAAGTTACCGGAAGAATGGATAAAGTGGATAATGGCTTGTGTCACAGGTCCTTCGATGAATGTATTATGGAATGGAGAAAAAACAGAGGCGTTTACGCCGTCAAGAGGATTGCGTCAGGGAGATCCACTTTCACCTTATTTGTTTGTGCTATGCTTGGAGAGATTATGTCACCAGATTGAGTTTTCAGTGGTAGCAAAGGAGTGGAGACCAATCAGTTTATCTCGGGGAGGGCCGAAGTTGTCTCATATATGTTTTGCTGATGATTTAATTCTACTTGCAGAAGCATCGGTAGCTCAGATTAAAGTGATCCGCAAAGTTTTGGAACGGTTTTGCCGTGCCTCAGGTCAGAAAGTAAGTTTAGAGAAATCAAAAATTTACTTCTCTGATAATGTTTCTAGAGACTTGGCGAGTCGGATTAGTCATGAGAGTGGCATCCAAGCAACCCGGGAGCTGGGAAAATACTTGGGTATGCCAATTTTACAAAAAAGAATAAACAAGGACACGTTCGGCGATGTTTTGGAGAAAGTGGCTTCAAGATTGTCCGATTGGAAAGGCCGGTTCTTAAGCATGGCAGGGAGGATTACTTTGACGAAAGCGGTGTTGTCTTCTATCCCGGTGCACACCATGAGCACTATTGCGCTACCTAAAACCACTCTTGATAAGCTGGATAGAGTTTCAAGAGATTTTATTTGGGGAAGTAACTCGGATCAGAGACGGCAACATCTTCTCTCTTGGGACAAAATTTGTGTACCAAAAAGTGAAGGTGGTTTAGGTATCCGAGCAGCTCCTATGATGAATAAAGCATTGCTTGCAAAGTTAGTTTGGAGATTACTCCATGATCGTGAGAGTTTATGGGCCCAAATTCTTAGAAAAAAGTATAAAGTGGGGGATGTACATAATATCTCGTGGCTTGTGGTGAAGAGTAATTGGTCATCTACTTGGAGAAGTGTCTGTATGGGAGTACGTGAGGCCGTGTTACCTGGTATGACATGGGTTCTCGGAGATGGAAGGGATATTCGATTCTGGTCAGACACTTGGCTTGATAAGAATCCGCTGGAAGTGGGAATGGTAAATCCAGTACCTCACGGTTTCGCTGAGGTGAAAGCTCGGGATTTATGGATCAATGGAGTAGGCTGGGATTTTTTTCAGATCGTGGGATATATTTCAGAACATACTCGATTGAAGTTATGCTCCGTTGTACTGGATGATGTGACAGGAGCCAAAGACCGGATGTCATGGGGACACAATTCGGATGGGAGGTTCACAGTGAAATCAGCCTATGAACTGCTGACTTACAATAGCTTACCAAGACAAAACATGGAGAAGCTATTTGGGAGGATATGGAGAGTGGTGGCACCAGAAAGGGTAAGAGTCTTCCTCTGGTTGAGTTTACACCAAGTAATTATGACAAACATGGAGAGGCAGAGACGTCACTTGAGCTCCACGGGTGTATGTCAAGTGTGTAAGGGAGGGGAGGAGACTATTATTCATGTTTTGCGCGATTGCCCAGCTATGTCCGGCGTTTGGCATCGTATTGTTCCACGACGGAAAAGAGATGCGTTCTTCTCGCAATCGCTTATGGAATGGATATATACAAATCTGGGCGATAATGAGGTGGTAAGAGGCTGCATTTGGTCGACTATATTTGCCCTAGCGACATGGTGGGGATGGAAATGGAGATGTGGCAATGTCTTTGGAGTCACAGGCAAGTGCAGAGATAGGGTGCGTTTTCTCTTGGATCTTTCGCAGGAGGTGGTACAAGCTCATGACAAGTTGCGATCTGAGCACAGGACAGTGGCGAGGGAGGACCGATTAATTAAGTGGCTTCCACCGAGTGATGGCTGGATGAAACTTAATACGGATGGCGCGTCACATGGTAACCCGGGGGAGGCAACAGCTGGTGGCGTCTTGAGGGACAGTGAGGGACGGTGGTGTGGAGGGTTCGCATTGAACATTGGTATCTGTTCGGCCCCTCTAGCTGAGCTGTGGGGAGTCTACTATGGCTTATACATCGCATGGGAGAGCGGAGCAAGGCGGGTGGTACTTGAAGTGGACTCAGAGATGGTGGTAGGTTTCTTTACTACAGGGATAAGTGATTCTCACCCCCTGTCATTCCTGACACGTTTGTGTTATGGCTTTCTTTCGAAGGACTGGATTGTCCGTATTGTTCATGTGTATAGGGAAGCTAATCGCCTAGCGGACGGATTAGCAAACTATGCTTTCTCTTTATCTTTAGGTTTTCATTCCTTTGTAACGATACCAGAGTGTTTGGGATCGATTATGATGGAGGATAATAATGGCCCTGGAAGCCATAGGAACGTTTGCATGTAATTTTATTTTTTCTAATAATATGGGAGACTAGTCTCCCTCACCCTACCAAAAAAAAAGTATTAAAAATATAAACTAAAGTTTTTGAAGATGTGTCAGATTTTTGTTACACAAAAATATTTATGTAACAGGTGGGAGAGACTTTGTTTTAGTTTTATTGTATTGATTCATCTTCTTTTTGTTTTTTTATCAACCAACTTCATTTCATTCAAATGACCAAATAAAATACAAAGGTAGATAGGAGTTATGTGAACTTAAAGTTTAGAATATATAACAAAAGAAAAGGCCTTCAACAATGCAACATAAAGATAGCTTAGATAGAACGACTTTGGATCCATATGAACTTAGAGATATGAGCTAGAGAGCACTTGCCACAAGTGACGTAGTGGTAATTCGAAGACACATTTACGTACAGTTTGGGGAGTTGACGATTAGTCACTGATGACATTTGACATCGTGACGTTGAAAATGAATCCATAACCTCCGGTTTTGCCGGCACAAAACACATACTATGGGTGCTCTTTAACTTCAAAACCAGGCGGTTGTCTCATATAGACATTCTCTTGCAAATCTCCATGCAAGAAAGCATTCTTCACATTTAATTGTTTAATATCCCATCTTTCAACAACATCTAAATGCACCATTCTCACAGTCGCTGTTCTTATACTGGGTTGTAGGTTTCTAAAAAATCAACTCCTTCCTCCTGCTCATATCCTTTGGCAACAAGACGGGCACGAAGTTTATCCAATGTTCCATCAACATTCAGTTTGTTTTAAACACCCACCGACAACCCAACACATTCTTATTTGGTGGCTCTGGTTCTAGATCCCATGTGTAAGTTTCATGACAAGTATCAATCTCTTCTCCCATCGCTGCTGTCCACCCAGGGTGATTAAGAGCAGAGGCTACTGTCTATGTGTGATCTGTTGAAATGGTACTGATTCTTCTTCTTGAATAGGAGTATCACTGCTTGTGTCTTGTTGATGAACCTGAGACACTTGGCGATTGGAGCTCCAAGCAGACAACAATGGTGTTGTTGCAGGTTTCAGAAAATTCTTATAGCGATCCATATAAGGACACCTCTTCTCATCAAATAGAACATGTCTATTGATGTAGACACGGCCTGTTGGAGGATGTAAACACCTGTAACATTTGTATTTTTCACTGTATCCAAGAAATACACACAACAAGGATTTTAGATCAAACTTATTGTGTGCATATGGTCGCAGGTATGGATAGCAAGCACTACCAAAAGTCCTCAATGATGTGTATACTCGAGCTTGATTGTTTAATCTCTCAAAAAGACTGATCATCTTCCCAAGTAGTGATGTTGGCAAGATGAGAAAATTCGCGTCGAGAATGGAAATTTCGATTAGGATTTTTTTATATATTACCTCTGCATCAGTACTTAATTGAGAAGATATTTCATTTAATCATGATGACAAAAAAAAAAATACTAGCTATCTAAGAGTTAACACTTCTAATACTATTTTCCTAAACAGGGACAAAAGCCTATCACATTTAAGGATTAAAATATAGTAATTTTTAAGCAGTTGATTTATTATGAATGGGAGAATACAACAAACATACACTTAAATCACATCTACCCAACTCATCTTTTTTTTTTTTTTTTTTTTTTTTGGCAATTTTCCTCATAGAATTGATTTCTTAATATAATATATAATATTATGCGTTATTATTTTTTATTTGGCAGAAACTTGTTATTTACAACATTTAAAATATATATAAAAAAAAAATTCCCTAACATTAATTTTCTTAGAGTTAGCACCTTCTAATACTCTTTTCCTAAATAGGGGACACAAGCCTATCACATTTAAGTTGCAATGATGAATTACTGAGTTTTTTTTTTTTATATAAACGTTACATATTCAAATAATTTTACTAACCCGTTAAATATAGTTTGAACTGTGGAGACGTAAGAGATAGGCAAAAAGTAAACTATAGTGTCATCTAATTAAAAACTAAAACTTGTGGTGTCTACCTAATTAACCCATCTTTGTATGTACCAATATCGCTATCCTCAATTATTGGTAATATTCTATAAAATATACATAGGTATTAGTAGTAGCTGCCGGTCATTTCTCTCTCTCACACACACAGCAAAACTATAAAACACAAGAAAAATACAAGCTATGGCCGGTATGCTCCCCGGAGTTGAGTGCGCGAGGAGGCGGCGCTTCCACGGTGGTGCTCCACCGATTGAATTCTCGAACACGGCTGTGGCGGCGGCGGCTGGACACGTCTGGACGCGGCGACCATCGTTTTCTCTGTACACTACCAATCATGAAGGCCACCAGGCCCATGTGTCCTTCTCGGTAATGAAATTAATAACATAATACATTTCTTTATGAGAGATTGAAATCTTGAATCAATTTAAATTATAGGAGAGAAGTGTTAGGAACAAATCTTACGAAGAGGACAACGATGAGAAGCTCGAGGGAGCAGCCAAAGAGGCTAAGGAGAGGCTGAACGAGCGGCTGAGAATCCCGCGCAGAAGGTTCGATTTAGTTAAAAAAACGGCGTATGATAGTAGATCTAACTCATAATTCACCTTAAAATGCGCTGAATAAGCTTCATCAACCCTTCCTCTATTTTCATGATAATGACGCATGATGAATTGATGATGTAATTTAATTCCAAACATGTGGTATCACATGAGCATATAATTGTGTGATCGTCTTTTGTCAGACAATTATTTTCATCTCTGTAAACATTAACCCCACTTTCTTGTCCGGTAGGCGCATTTTAGCAAGTGCTTTCTATTTAATATTGAGTTGCGTCTTTTTGTTTTTATAGTGGAAACTTCCCGGAAACCACTAGGCAGCTTCCAAGAACCAAATTTGACATTATTGTCTCTTGAATTTTGCTTTCAATTTTCAAGTTCAGGCAAAATGGTAAAGACAAAGGAAATAAATCGGAGCAAGGGAAAGGTAAACCTCAGGGGGAGTTACCGACCGAGGTGGTCGGGTTAAAGAAGAGCCGAGGAAAGCTAACCGAATGGTTCAGGTGGCGAGTCAGGGAACAACAAGACTGTGCTATATGTCTAGACCGGTTCAAGAAGGGTGAGACATTGGTAAACCTACCATGTGCCCATAAGTTTCACTCTATATGCTTATTGCCTTGGCTAGACACCAATGTGTATTGCCCTTATTGTAGAATGGATATTTGGAATTAAATGTAACACTTTTGATGTCATATTTCTTGATATTGTTTATGGCTAATCTTAGTTATAAGGAATTTAAACCATAAATTAATTAGCGCTGATTGATACCCTTAACTTAATTGCTAGCTAGAGTCTTAAATCTTTAATAACTTCAACACACATGCCAACAATATTAAAACAAGTGGGGCCAACCCTTGAGTTTTGAGCCTATTTTAACATCCCTAATTATGCGTAATACAAATGGAAGTAGAGATTAATAGACAAGAACAAAAACAGAGAAACTAATATTTTGAATTTTAGCCGATACATAATTGTATATGAAGAAGAGGTGCCTAAGATGATGACTAGTGTCATCCAGTGTCTTATAACCACACGATGGGGATCTCAATTAAAATACGAAATTAATTATACAAGCCTACGCTTGGATGTCCACAAATTAAGCCGTTGCATTTTGGTCATTTTCTAAAACAATTATCCGAAGAAAAACAAAAGTTAGGGAACAAAAAAATTTATGAAGTACTTCTTACGTACTACACAAGGTAGGGGACAAAATTTAAACGAATATGAATTCACAATGCTCTCTATTCAACGAACAGATTTTACTACTCGAATTCAATATTTCAATTTGTCAAAAGGATGAGAAAAATTTAATTGATATACGGTTGTTTTCATTGGAGTCGTGGGCTCGTAGCTCGTCCACTTGACGTTATGTATGTGAAGGACTCGATGATTTTTGTTTATTCATTTGATATATCAAACTCGATGGCTTATGCTTAACTATTTATTATAGATCACGGAATTATAAACTTTAATTTTTCTTGCCCTCACTTAAATCACCAATTAGAGAAACACTAAAGTCTAAACACAAAGCAGATTCCCAAACTCTGTTTTTTTTTCTCTGTTCTTAGCTCACGCCACTTGGCCTTCCTTGAAGATCAAAAGGAAACGATGATGCTGAAAATAATGGAGAGAGATCATTTTGTTTAATGAGTGATATGAGTTTCGACTGCGAATCCAAATGTATAGTTAAAGATAATTAAAGCAGTACGAGATTACAATTTACAGGTCGTCCCAACGCAACGTCAGTGATCGACAAGAGATCTAACAGTACAATACCTTTTATATACAGTATTCGAGTTTCTAGCACAGTTATAATTCGAATTAAGCTCAGATATGTATTAATGAGTGTTACGTTGGCGTATACAAATTTCACATTTTCTTCATTAAAAACAAAATCATATCACCTCTAGAAATTAAAGAAATTGTCATAATTAAGGGTTTGATGACATAATTGGGTTTCAAGCTAGAGACAGTGGATGTGTTTTGTGACATCTTCCAACAACTTTGTTCACCATAAGAGGGCAAAACATATAGATGTTTGACTTACTTAGTGTTGTGAAGATTCACACTGAACATAATCCTGTAGATATGGTCATAAAAATTAAGCAAACTTGATAAGGCCATGGAGTTTCTGAAAGTTATTGAAGCCTGAAGATATCATGGTCCAATTATGGAATCCAATAACTAGGTGAGGAGATTGAGAGGTAACTCTAACAAAGGTGGAATTTTGTAGTTTATGTTAATAAATTTTTGAGCTCTAATTGTCCTATCATCACAAGGTTGAGAGGAGATAAGTAACCTTATCAATTACAAACTCAACCAATTTGGTCATAATTCATAAAGATTAACCAAAAATTCATACATGACACAATATAAAAAATAAGTGAATAAATAATGGGCAAATCCCTTACAAGCACTTGCCTATCTTATATATCTTGTGTTTCGAACTTCTTGCTCTTCTTTTAATCCCTTGGTGTCTAGACCCGTCATTGTCTTTCGTAAGAATTGTCTTTTAAATCCCCATGGGAGACACATTGGCTCTGTCACAACTGATGGTAATCAAATACAAATCTGCATTCAGCACAAGCCCGATCAACAAGGTTATGATTTTTGACAAGATTTTATCCTTTTTTCTTTTTGACCTTTCCCAAGTTATTTTCCAACAATTAGTACTTATTCTAAGTGATAAGGTTTATAAGAATATAAACGTATTCTCAAGATTTTATAACTTCTATTTTTTAAAAATAACAATTGAAAAATGTTCTTATATATATTTCCTGGTCAACAAAACATGTTCATATTCATTAAGAATCCAATTTATCTTTCACTATCCTAAAAAGGTCTGAAATATATTTTTTTAAAGCTAATATTTTATGCTAAAGTTATAACATAACTTTAAAAGTTGTTAATATCCTAATGTCACTCTATATATTATCTAAAAAATTGCTACGTCATGCTGTTGTTCAAATAAAATCTATTGAAATTTAATATTTTCTTAAACTATATCGACATTTAGAGATAGATTTTTTCCATCAATGGTAATATATCTAGAGATAGAGCATGGTACAATGGAATGTGCTGGCGAATATATTCCTTATAAATACTACAACAACCCCCAAAATATGGATTTTAATATGGCTTTACCCCCTCCAAAAAGGTAAAATTAATATAAAAATTTAGGAGCCTTCTCTTCCCGAAAACATTCACTTTTTCTTACAACATTAATATTTCTGTGTATTTCACTTTTTCTTACGACATTAACATTTTTGTGTTTACATATCAGAAATGGTTCTTACAGAATCAAAAGAAAAATAAAACGTAGCCAATGTCGAACCACAACGTGCCACAGCCGCCGAGATCTCTGATGAAACAGAACTCGTGGTCACCGGACATGAATCGCAACGAGGCTTGGCTGCGTAAGAAAAATAAGCGTCCATTGGATCTCTTTCGTCGTAGCAAGAGTGTCACGAACGACGATATCGAGGAGCTTGAAGGCTGCTTCGACCTAGGGTTTGGGTTTGAGCCAGAATCTCCTGACTTAAATCCAAGGCTCTCCCATACAATACCTGCTCTCGATTTGTACTGTGCCGTTCACAGACAGTACAGCAACCATTTGTCTCGGACGTCGTCGTTTGCGTCGGAACGTGACGTCAGCAACTCCAACAACACCACGACTATCGTCGACAAAGGTAATATATGTGTGAATTCGAATTTTGGAATCAGTTTTCTTTTCATTTTGTTTTGTTTGATTTTTCTTCCGGTTTTGAGGAACAATTTTTAAAGGTGATGATCGGAAGACGATGAAGCAGAAGCTTAAACAATGGGCTAGGGTGGTCGGGTTTTCGGTGCGGCACTCCTCCGGCAAACCAAACTGATGTCAGAAGAATTAATGGCAGTGTTGTAATATAATTGTTAACAAACTATTATGAAATGTTTCGGGTCTTCAATGTCTTGTCAAAGTAATGTCTGTGACCTACATTATCTATTGTAATTTTTATTTTTCTTTCGCCTTGGCCCAATGGCCCATTATCAATTTGTTATTTTTATTTGGCTCCAGTTTTTATTATACGTTTATACCATATAGTTTTATTTGAACATTGTTATAATTTGTTTAACCACTAAAAAAAATACATAGTTACAATAGTTATATAATTTTCTAAAAATCATTTCTGGATATATACATTATTTTTTATTTTACTGACTTTTCAGCGGTAAAAAATTAGTAGTCATATCATACTAGTATATCACAATTTGTATAGTAGCTAAAGATTACCATACGCAAATAATTACGGTAAAAATCCCCGCTATTATGTAAATAGGTTTTTAGTGCGGAATAACAACCAATTCATAAATAATTTTAAATTTATTTATAAAATTTATATATTAAAAAAAAGAAAATCTAAATTAAAATTTTTAAAAGGAAAATATTCATAACTGTTTAGAAAATAAGAATTTACGTTGTTGTAATTAATTTTGCTTAAATTATCGTTATAAATCATTGATTTTTCGTTATATAATTCTAACAAACCAAAGATCACGTGTTTAATTGGTAACAAGGGATCGGAATCACTCCACCAGCATTGATTTTATGATATGAAACTAGGCTAACTTGTGTAAAATATGATCTACTACATAATTTTTTTTTGTATGAATGTAAAATTTATTCACCCAAAAAAACGTTTGTGCAACAAGTGCTACAGTTGTTTTGAAAAGTTTAGACTATTCTTGATTACATTAAATACGAGTATGAAACCAAAAACGTAGTCCCTCTTCATACTTCCCAAATTGTCGAATCGTGGTGAACCTGTTACGAATATTCTTGTCAATAAGTTTGATGAGAGTGGCTGCCGGTGTGGCTAAGTCTCCATGCCGACGTCCATTGCGTTCAAGCCACAAACTATGAAGAGTAATTTGGAAGACATACTTCAGCGTAAATGTGTGCAGTTTAGGCCAAGTTGTGTCCAGTAGAAGCGTACAGATGGAGTTCCAATTTGCAGTGTATTGGGATCCTAGAATCCCGCTTGTGAGTTTAAACCAGACTTGAGACGAGAATGGGCAAGTGAAGAAGAGATGATCTCTTGTCTCTACCTGTGCCCCGCAGAAAATACATCCAACTTGTGCTCCCGAGTTCCAACTCATTATTCTATCTCCTGTTGCCAGGCGATTATGAAAAGCAAGCCAGGCCATGAATGAATATTTGGGGGTGGCGAATGTGAACCAGGTGGCTCTGTACCAATCCCAGCGAGGGTAAATCTCTCTCGTTCGTTGCCAAGTGTGGAGAGAGGAGAACTTATTCTTATAATCATCTGATGTATGCTTCCATAGGGAGCGATCAGATTCTGCAGTTCGAGCCAATCTGGTTTCGTGAATCAGCATTTCAATCTGGTTTAGGAGAGCCACACGATGATTCCGGCGCCGATGAGAGGACAACACCTCTGCCACCGTAGCATTCGACGAGATCCCCAGGTCGATAAATCCACGAGATCCGAGACGTTTATAGAGCTGTCCTAAAGGACTCCACATATCGTGCCAGAAGTATGTTTGTTCACCGGAATGAACCTCCATCTTATGAAACGCCTGTGCCTTGTCTCGATATTTCAAAATTTTACGCCACATCCAAGAGCCAGCACACGTGTCTCCTCTCACCGACCAAAGTGTTTCTCCTCTAATCAAGTTTGCATTTATCCATCTAACCCATAAAGAATTCCGTGCAGACAGGATTCTCCATATCAATTTCAGAACACAAACAGTATTTACCTCCTTTAGAGATCTTAGACCCAATCCTCCCTCTTGTTTTGGTCTACAAACAGCTTGCCAAGACATTTTAGCTTTCTTTGAATTGAGCTCCGGACCTGACCATAAGAAGGCGGCAAAAAGTTTTTCAATCTCCTTGATACAAACATTCGGAAGTCTGAAAGCAGTAGCCCAAAAGTTTATGAGGCTGGAAAGAACTGATTTTATCAGTTGTAGTCGTCCCGCAAAAGACAGAAATCGACCAGTCCAAGATGTGATACGACTCCGAATTCTTTCCAAAAGGGGTAGATAATCAGCTGAGGACATACGTTTTGTAAGCAGAGGCAAACCGAGATAACGAACCGGAAGTACACCTACTTCGAATGGAAACCGGTGGAGGATTGTGTTGCGATGAGCCTGCGTTATCCCTGCCATAAAGATAGTGGATTTCTCTAGACTGATTTTTAAACCCGAGACAGAGGCAAACTCGTCAAAAGTCGCGAGAATGCCTTCCACTGATCGAGAGCGGCCGTCCGAAAATACCAATATATCATCTGCAAAACATAAGTGGGTTAGACTCATGTTATGGCATCGTGGGTGATATCCAAATTTGCCGGCGGTTGCTGCTTTATCAAGCTTGCACGTGAGAATGTTCATACATAATACAAACAAATACGGAGAAAGTGAGCAGCCTTGCCTAAGCCCCCTCTCACTTCTGAAAAAACCCGCCAGCTCCCCATTCACCTGTACCGAGAACGTGGGTGTACAAACACAAAGCTCTATCCAATGGATAAAAGATTCAGGGAGTCCAATAGCCTTCAATACATTAAGCAAGAATGACCAATTCACAGAGTCAAAAGCTTTGGAGATGTCTATCTTCAAAGCGCATCGGCTTGAAATTGTATCCTTGTGATAATCCTTTACCAATTCTGAAGCCAACATCAAGTTCTCCATCATCAATCGGTCTTCGATAAAAGCCGACTGGTTTGGAGCTATAGAGTTTGGAAGGATCTCTTTTAATCGATTGGCTAAGATCTTGGAAATTACCTTATAGAGCACGTTGCAACAAGATATGGGACGGTAGTCTTTCATTGTTCTCGCATTCGTCTTCTTAGGGATTAATGCAAGAATTGTGGTGTTAACTCCTTTAGGGAAAAAACCTTTCAAGAAGAATGATTGGATAGCAACAACAAAATCTTTCCCAAGAATCGGCCAGGTAGCCGTAAAGAACTCTACAGTGTATCCATCCGGACCGGGTGACTTGTTACGCGGCATTGAGAATAATACTTTTTTAATGTCCTCCTCTGTTACTGTTCTCATCAAAGTGGTACAGACTTCATCTGAACAGCGAAAGTCTAGTAAGTCCTGAATTTGCGAGACTGTCGAGTCGACACTGTCCTCTGACTGTATTCTCAAATGCGACTCGAAAAAACTCACTGCCTCTGTCTTGATTTCATCTGGCGAAGAACATATGCGACCATCCAAGCAATGTACCTCACGGATTGCATTGGTAGCAACTCTCGCTTTAACACTGTTATGGAAATATTTGTTGTTTTTATCTCCCACTTGTAACCAATGAAGTTTGGATTTTTGCTTTAAATAACCCTCTTCAATATCCGCGAGAGTATCCCAATGAGCATAAGCCTGGCTCTCTTCTCTTATCGCCTCAGGAGAGGAGTCCGTGAGCGTTTTTTCCTGTTTGTGACAGAGATTGGTGAATGCCTCTTCAACCCGAACAGATAACTTACTCAAACTGGATCTGCCAAGTTCTTATACAATTTTATGAGTGTCAAAGTAAATTGTTCACAATACAACTCTCGTCACTTTAATATGAAGTTACATCGAACTTAACGGTGTTCTTTGTTTCAGTTTTAAAATTTTTAAACAAAGTGCTCCTAATAATTCTACCTTGTTTTTGAATCTAATCCATTTTGTTTCTTTTAAGCCACAAATACTTATCAATTCAAGCCTTAAACTTGCCTATGTGATCTACGTATACTTCTTATTTTGATAAGCCAAAATGCTTTATATGTTATTAAATCCAACAATGCCTTCAGTTTTTTTTTCCGTCTTTTTAATAATTTTCTTTTTTCTACCTCACCAAATGACCAAAGTGTCTTTTCCTTGTGTCATGCTATTTTTCCCCTTGTTGTTAAAGTTAATTACTCAATTAAATAAGTTATATCCATAAACGTTTATTTAATTAAGACTCATTTATAACTTATTCAATTGAATAAGCGTTTCAATAAATGCTAATTACTGTGTTAGTGTTCACATGTTTTTATATAGTTTTATATGAAGTGGTTCTTAATTAGTTCTTATTACACACTCAAAGTAGGGGAAAAAAAAAGCTACTACAATGTCGAACCATAACAAGCCACAGCCGCCAAAAGCTCTGATGAAGCAGCACTCGTTGCCACAGGACGTAAACCGCGACGAGACTTGGCTGCGGATGAAGAAGAGGCGCCCATCGGATTGCCTTCGTCGCAGCAAGAGCTACGTCACAAACGACGAAATTGAGGAGCTCAAAGGCTGTTTCGACCTAGGGTTTGGGTTTGAGCCAGATTCTCCTGACTTTAATCCGAGGCTCTCCAAAACAATCCCAGCTCTTGATTTGTACAGCGTCGTTCACAGACAGTACATCAACCATTTGACCCGGACCTCGTCCTCTGCGTCGGAACATGACCTCAGCAACTCTAGCACCACTACTATTGTCAACAAAGGTAACTGCTTTTCTGTAATATATAATTTTTTTTCTTCGGTTTTTTTTTATTTTAACTCAGTTTTTATGATGATCAATTCTGAAAAGGTGATGATAGAAAGACGAGGAAGAAGAAGCTGAAACAATGGGCTAAGGTGGTCGCATGTTCGGCGTGGCAATCCTCGGGCAAAACCAAATTGATGAAATGATAATCGTCCCTAGTGATGTCCGAAGAATGGCAGTTTTGTAATATATTCGTTAATAAACTGTTTCAATTAATGTTTTGTATTTGGCTGTTAGTCGTCAGTGAGGTTTGTGAAGTAATCTAAGTGGATGAGAGAATGTCTGGTCAAACTTAATGTGAACATAAAAACCTAAACTATCGAATGTGATTTTGCTGTTATGATTTTTTCTTTGTCCATTTTGTTCGGAGTAGGACATGCTGCCAGTTGGTCGAAAATATTTTTGTGTTGTTTCTTCGTTCATATTGATGTTATGAACAATTCATAACTTTTTCATTATATCATATTGTTTTCTTTTAACATTGTTACATTATTTATTAAATTTTCTTAATATTATAAATTTTTATTTGGCAAAAAAATATAGAAAATAACGAAAAAATGTATGTAATCGCTAGTTCACAAATCACAAATATCGACGATTATTGTTGATTAATCATAATTATGTTATGTCATAATAGGTATTAGCGAAGGATTAATACTATTACATCAAATAATTAATGTTAAAAGTCAGTGTTATTATGTCAATAGATTTTCAGTAACAGAACAACAACCAACTCATACAGAATTTCAAGTTTTTTTTTTTTTTTTTTGAACACCAAACAAGTTCTTCATTCATTCGATAATCAAACCGATTACAAAGTAGAAGGCCATAAAAGACCAGTCCCGAATAGCAGCATTACAACAAGCGTAAGATAAAAATAGCGACACAAACTTCATAAAATTTGATAGAAATAGTCTTTAATCTGTTTTCTGCAACTGACATAAGGTTAGTCAACTTTTTAAGTGACTTTGAAGACATCTTCGTTGGATCAAGTTCATTAATTATTTATGATATTAAAGTAAACAAATTAAAATTAAAATCAGAAACTTAAATGGAAAAGAACTAAATAACTATAAGATTTTATTTTTTTTTTCTAAATATAATACGAATTTATTTGGTTTAGATTGATATACAAGAAAAAAAAAGATCGCCATTGAGTATTCGTTGGATCATCACCATAATTCGCTGATTTTTACGTATATAATTCCAACAAAAAATGGCCACGTTGCACCGAGAAAATCATTCCCAATATCATTGATTTTAAAACATAAAACTAAGTTAATCTTGTTTAGTATCTCTAGTATATATACTAGCCAAATGCTCCTGCTATTGAGTGACGAACAGATTTGCGCCGAAGGCGTCATGCCGAGTTTGTGTAGCATCAGAAACTGTAGTAGTGACTCTAATTTCGAGTAAGCGAGGTCCTATGTCTCCCATAGAATCAATGTGACGTACGGCCTTGTGTGAGCCACTATTCAAACAAGAACGAAAGAGATTTTCCGTCGCTCACCTCAACTTTAATAATAATTAATTCAATTCTGCAGTTGAGCTTCAAATTTGCATTCATTTCAGATTTAAAAGATTTGGTGTTGGGCCTAACAATAGAGTCATTTGAACTTCCTTGAGAAATTGGCAAAAAACTTCACCATGCTTCAAGAGGAGTTTGACGTATTCTCCCTCTCGTTCTGATTATGTCAAGCGAACCAAGTCGCAAACAAGATCTCCAAACAAGCATACAATTTACGACGCATTTATTTTTTTCTAATTTAGTGGATTGGCTTTGGCCTTTTATAGTCGAACTAATAGAAGTGATTGGGGAAAAAAAGACCATATTTTAAATTAAGCCATAGTGTTTTCCCCTCCTTCAATTTTAATTTTTTCTATCCGTATTCATTTTATTTCATCTCTTTTAAGTTTCATTTCAAAACAAGATTTTTGGATCAAAATTAATCATATTTAAATTGTGAAACTTTTTTAGCTGACAACCGTTTTAAAATAGTTAGAGAACATAAAATTGACGGCATTCCAACTATATATATATAAAATATTTAACCCCAACTAAATGAAACCATACTTTCAAACCAAACTCGAATACATAAGCAAAGCTCTTTTCCTTTAATAGCAAAGGAATAATCAATCTCAAAAGTCAAAACCAAATAGAAGGACAAAAAGATAGAGTTAAGTTTCCAATGTTGTAAACAAAATATAAGAAATTTGGATCCAGATTCGAGAACCGGCCAGATTGACACAATAAATTATTTATAAAATCTTGGGATCGATTTGAAATCTGACCAAAGTCACCAAACCAAATTATCAAACGTATAGCAGGTTTAGTAGTTCAATGGGTCGGATTAAACCGGATAATAGTGGAAATGTGTGAAAATTTTGAGGTTGTACTTGTAGTTTTGTTTTGTTGGTCAAATTTCTGATTTATGGATATATTCACGTGGTCAATTATTTAGAAGATGTGATAGATATTTAGTAGCCACCACTATGGGATTACAGGAGGGAGTAGCCATGGGCATAAAATCCGAAATCCGAAAATCCGATCCGATCCGATCCGAAAAATCCGAATCCGCAACCGAATTGAAGAGTCTTAAAACCCGAACGGATAATGAATTCTCCCATCCGAATAATCCGATCCGAATCCGATCTGATCCGAAATCCGAACGGTTTATCCGAAAACCCAAAAAAAAATAGATATTCAAAAATATTAGTTATAATTTTATATTCAAAAAATAGCAAATAACAAAAATATTTGAAATAACCTAAATATCTAAAAAGTTTAAGTTATATTTGTTAAAACTATACAATTTTTCCAAAATATAACTAATTTTTAAAAAAATAAATGGAATTTTTAGTTTTTTTTCCCAAAAATCCGGTCCGAATCCGATCTAAATGGTCATAAAAATCCGAACGGATAATGAATTATCCTATCCGGATTATCCGAATCCGAAAAAATCCGATCCGAATCCGATCCGAATAATCATAAAATCCGAACAGATATTAAATTCTCCTATCCGAAAAATCCGAAATCCGAAATATCCAATCCGATCCGATCCGAAAATCCGAACGCCCAGGGCTAGGAGGGAGTGTGGAAACCACACGTGGAGTAGCGGTCGAGAATAATTTGGATGGCGGCGGTTTAGGCCGAACCGGGGAAGGGTCTTTCTCAACTTTTTTTTTTTTTTTTTGTTTCTTAGACGTCGTGAGAAGTCATACGTTATGTCCTTATGATTATACAAGCTAGAAGAGCCACTAGCTGTTTTTTATTCCAATATGATAAATTAATTCTTTGTACTCTTAATCTAATTCTTATTTCCCATATGATAGATTTGATAATAATACGCTTATATGTATTTCTTCCAAACCTTTAGTAAGTTAAAACATAGTCCTTCTTTTCTTTTTTTTGGATAAATTAAAACATAGTCCTTTCCATCGAAGAATTTTTGAAAAATATATTTGGGTAAGAAATTCAATTTTAGATGTAGTCTAATACACCAATATAAATATATAATTCAGATATCAAGAAAATTAAAATAAATCCATAATTGATAGACAAAATAAAAGATGGTAGTAAAATTCTATATAATCTTTTTTGTTTTACTCAAATATTTTTTTTATTGGTTTTTACACTTAAATAACCCTTCACTGCCTAATAAATTGCAGAATGAATGATGCGGATAATTCTACATTAGCGTGGAGGGATTGTGCTGATAATCTCTATAAACCGAATATTCCGACCAAAAAAAAAATCTCTATAAACCGAATATAAATTAGAAAATAAACAAATGTTAACGTTTTGCGTTTTGGTGTTGACAAGAAAGAAGACGTTGCGACTTGCGATGATGTTTGGTTCATGTCTCTAGAATAACGCTAAAGAACGCCTGTAGCCTGTGGGCTGTGGCATATACTAATTAATAATTTATTTTATTTAAAGTATAGGCCATTCATTATTTACACACGTCTAGATGCTACACAACTTGTCTTAGTTGTTTAATAATGACTTTGCCTTGTGAAATTATTCTGATTAATGATTTCTGTAAATCTATCCAAATGAGCAAATAAACCTTGAATCCTCTCTAATTGTAAATCGTAATTATTATTGACTAAAACTTACTTATATTAAAACTTAAGAAATGGTGAAATATGAATATGAACAGTTATATATTAGTTTTTCCTAAAAAGGCATGTACTCTTTTTATTAGTAACACTAACAAATACAAACAGACTTATTTTATTATCATTCAAATAATCAAATAAATATAGCATGTTAAATACTGCTATTTTTTCAATCATATGATGCTAATTTAGTTCAAAGTCAAAGCTGTCTATGTTAGAAATTACATAAATGTAAGCAAAATCAATACAATGGGCGAGAAAATGAATCATTAATACAATAATTTTATATAAATTTTGCTGTCAAAACAATACTAATAAAAAAAAATTAAAAATTTTAAAAAAGAATAAAACAAAGAGAGAAATCGGGAAGTGTCAGTTTCGTCCTCACAACATACGGATTCAGAGAAACTTGACCCTTTAGATTACTCAAGAGCTCATCTCATTCCCTCTACAAAAATGGCCGCACGTCTCCAACCATCTCCTACTTCCTCCTTCCGCCATGACTTCTTCTACCTCTTTCTCTCTCACTTTCACAGCTCCTCTCTTACCTTCCAAACCCAAAAGATCCGTCCTTGTCGCCGCTCAGACCACTGTTCCTGCCGAATCTACCGTCTCCGTAGACGCAGAACGGCTTGAGCCAAGAGTTGAATTGAAAGATGGGTTTTTTATCCTCAAGGAGAAGTTTCGAAAAGGGATTAATCCTCAGGAGAAGGTTAAGATCGAGAGAGAGCCAATGAAGTTGTTTATGGAGAATGGTATTGAAGAGCTTGCTAAGAAGTCAATGGAAGAGATTGATAGTGAGAAGTCTTCTAAAGATGATATTGATGTTAGACTCAAATGGCTTGGTCTCTTCCACCGTAGGAAGCATCAGTGTATGTTTTTTCTAATTATCCTCTTTCAATTTTTGTGATTGAATTGGGGAAAAAAAGGAAGAAGCTTTGTGTCTTGTTAGTGATCTAATTGTGTAAAGGTTTCATCTTTCTTCTTAATCTTTAGTACATTTGATTTATGTTGTTGATGTTGTTGTTGCAGATGGGAAGTTTATGATGAGGTTGAAGTTACCAAATGGTGTGACTACAAGTGCACAGACTCGGTACTTAGCGAGTGTGATTAGGAAGTATGGTGAGGATGGATGTGCTGATGTGACAACTAGACAGAATTGGCAGATCCGTGGTGTTGTGTTGCCTGATGTGCCTGAGATCTTGAAAGGTCTTGCTTCGGTTGGGCTAACGAGTCTTCAGAGTGGAATGGATAATGTGAGGAATCCGGTTGGGAATCCTTTAGCTGGGATTGATCCGGAGGAGATTGTCGATACAAGACCTTACACGAATCTTCTCTCTCAGTTTATCACTGCTAATTCCCAGGGAAACCCTGATTTCACCAACTTGTAAGATTCGATTTTCCGTTGTTGATGCTAAGATTGAGTTCTGTTGGTGTGTGAATGAGTGAATGCTAAGTGGGGTTTGTTTTTGTTTGATGTAGGCCAAGAAAGTGGAATGTTTGTGTGGTGGGGACTCATGATCTCTATGAGCATCCACATATCAATGATTTGGCCTACATGCCTGCGAATAAAGATGGCAGGTTTGGATTCAATTTGCTTGTGGGAGGATTCTTTAGTCCCAAAAGATGTGAAGAAGCCATTCCTCTTGATGCTTGGGTCCCTGCTGATGAAGTTCTTCCACTCTGCAAAGCTGTTCTAGAGGCCTACAGAGATCTTGGAACTCGAGGAAACCGACAGAAGACGAGAATGATGTGGCTTATCGATGAACTTGTAAGTACATTCTTCTTGCACTCTTTTACTTAGAAAATTAGGTATTTTGAAGTTCTTGGTTGTTAATTTGTCTTCAAACAATGTATAGGGTGTGGAAGGATTTAGAGCTGAAGTAGAGAAGAGAATGCCAAATGGGAAACTTGAGAGAGGATCTTCTGAGGATCTTGTGAACAAGCAATGGGAGAGGAGAGACTATTTCGGAGTCCACCCTCAGAAACAAGAAGGTCTAAGCTTCGTGGGCCTTCACGTTCCGGTTGGTAGGCTACAAGCGGATGACATGGACGAGCTTGCTCGGTTAGCTGACACCTACGGCTCAGGTGAGCTCAGACTTACGGTAGAGCAAAACATCATCATCCCAAATGTGGAAACTTCGAAAACCGAAGCTTTGCTTCAAGAGCCGTTTCTCAAGAACCGGTTCTCTCCCGAGCCATCTATCCTAATGAAAGGCTTAGTTGCTTGTACCGGGAACCAGTTTTGCGGACAAGCGATCATCGAGACAAAACTAAGAGCTCTAAAAGTGACAGAAGAAGTAGAGAGACTTGTATCTGTACCAAAACCAATAAGGATGCATTGGACAGGATGTCCCAACACTTGCGGACAGGTCCAAGTTGCAGATATCGGATTCATGGGATGCTTAACACGTGGCGAGAACGGTAAGCCTGTCGAGGGTGCTGACGTGTATGTCGGAGGACGAATAGGAAGTGACTCGCATATCGGAGAGATCTACAAGAAAGGTGTTCGAGTCACGGATTTGGTTCCATTGGTGGCTGAGATTCTAATCAAAGAATTTGGTGCTGTGCCTAGAGAAAGAGAAGAGAATGAAGATTGATTCAAAGCTAGCTATTGGATTTTTAATAAGTCAAGATACTTGTTCTGTCTCTTGTTTCAGACTTTGATACTTGTATTTGTGCCCATAATTTTGGGTTTTGTAGCTTCCTTTGTACTTGTAACTTTGTAACTTTGTTCTTGGTTGTTTTGTAATATCTTGTTTTTATTTAATGTAGTATAAAATTCTGATTCTTTGCCAATATTTTTTTTTTGTCTTGATGATTCAACCTACACATTTGTTGGTGGTTTAGAACAAGATTTGTCTTCGATATTTAAAAGTAGTAAACATTTGTACTGATCTGAATCCAAAACAAAGACAAATCAATTATATAGTGACCGAAATCAAATTATAAATCAACTGGTACATACTTTTATACTAATCAACCGAACCAAAAACTATAGATATTTTCTTAATATTTACTTAATAGAAAATTAGATATTTTCTATTAATGTCGGTTTGAACCAAAAGTTCGAATGAACCAAATTAATTACATTAAACCGAAATGCCCAATCCCACTCTAAACCGCAAAATTGGACTCATAAACCGCGTGAACCTCTTCAATTCGTATTCCCCTGAGCCATGAGACGTTTCACATTGCCCTGTCTCTTACGCCACCGAATCTCAAATCTTTCCGGCACCGGCTATTCTCCAGCCACCGCACGTTTTTCTTCTTTAAACCAATCATCCACCACCGAGTCAGAGTTACCGCCGATAACTTCTGATTTTTTGCTCGACTCAATAAGATCTTCTCAGTGGCATTTCGTCGAACACCTTTCGGACAAACTCACACCTTCGCTAGTATCAACAACTCTGCTCAATCTCGTCAAGACTCCTGATTTAGCCTTCAATTTCGTCAACCACATCGACCTTCGTTACCTAGACTTTCGAACTCAGTGCCTAGCCATCGCTGTTGTTTCTAAGCTCACTTCTCCCAAACCCGTTACTCAGTTGCTCAAAGAAGTTGTTACTAGTCGTAAGAACTCAATTAGAGACCTTTTCGATGAACTGGTACTTGCCCGTGATCGATTAGAGACTAAAAGCACGATTCTTTTCGATTTCTTGGTCAGATGTTGCTGTCAATTGAAGATGATTGATGAAGCTATAGAGTGCTTTTACTTGATGAAGGAGAAAGGTTTTGATCCCAAGACTGAAACTTTTAATTACATTCTGAGTTTGTTATCAAGGTTGAATCGTACAGAGAGTGCTTGGGTGTTCTATGCTGATATGTATAGGATGGAGATTAAGTCAAATGTGTACACTTTCAATATAATGATCAATGTGTTGTGTAAGGAAGGGAAGTTGAAGAAGGCTAAGGAAGTATTAGGGATCATGGAGAGTTTTGGGATTAAGCCTACAATCGTCACTTACAACACTCTTGTTCAAGGGTATTCGATGAGAGGACGAATCGAAGGAGCTCGTATGATTATCAATGAAATGAAATCGAAAGGCTTTCAACCAGATTTGCAGACGTATAATCCGATTTTGTCTTGGATGTGTAATGAAGGAAGAGCCTCTGAGGTGTTGAGGGAGATGAAAGAGATTGGTTTGGTTCCGGATTCTGTTTCTTATAATATTTTGATCCGTGGTTGTAGTAACAATGGGGATTTGGAGACAGCTTTTGCTTACAGGGATGAGATGGTGAAACAAGGTATGGAGCCGACGTTTTATACTTACAATACGTTGATTCACGGTTTGTTTATGGAGAATAAGATAGAAGCTGCTGAAATATTGATAAGGGAGATTAGAGAGAAGGGTATAGCCTTGGATTCTGTTACTTACAATATACTTATAAATGGATATTGCCAGCATGGAGATGCAAAGAAAGCGTTTGCGTTGCACGACGAAATGATTACCGATGGAATTCAGCCTACGCAGTTTACTTATACGTCGCTTATTTATGTCCTATGTAGAAGAAAGAAAACGAGGGAAGCGGATGAATTGTTTGAGAAAGTTGTAGGCAAGGGAATGAAGCCTGATCTTGTGATGATGAATACCTTGATGGACGGTCATTGTGCAACAGGCAACATGGACCGTGCGTTTTCGCTTCTTAAAGAGATGGACAAGATGAAAATCGATCTGGATGACGTGACATACAATTGCTTGATGCGAGGGCTCTGTGGAGAAGGAAAATTCGAGGAAGCTCGTGAGCTGATGGGAGAGATGAAGAGAAGAGGAATCAAACCTGACCACATTAGTTACAACACTTTAATAAGCGGGTATAGTAAGAGAGGAGATACAAAGCAGGCTTTCATGGTTCGGGATGAGATGTTGAGTCTCGGGTTTAATCCCACTCTTCTCACATACAATGCTCTGTTAAAGGGTCTGAGTAAAAACCAGGAGGGTGAACTCGCAGAGGAGCTGCTAAGGGAAATGAAAAGTGAAGGCATTACTCCTAATGACAGCTCCTTCTGCTCTGTAATTGAGGCGATGTCTAATACTTGACATTACATCGATCATAGCATATTAAAGACCATTGTAAGTTGAGACCCTGATCGTACACCTGAGGAATTGATTCGAAACTGCTGAAAGTTAGGTGCAGTTCCATTTATCATGACAGCTCTGAATTACCTCTGCTTCTGGTGAATACTGTAAGACGTTTGAGACTCAAGTTTGCTTGAAAAACTAAATTGTTCCTAGTTATATTAATGTAACAAGGAGTGGAGTTCAGTCATTGATTTGTCTGATGATGAACAGTTTTTCTACATCTAGCTCAATCGAATTTCAACAGATTTTGGTTCCTGAATATAATTAAGAGTAGATGGAAAGCAAATTTAAGTCTCACGGAAGCAACTCACACAACATACCAATATTTTAGTCTCAGACAAGAAGAGAAGTTCAGATACCAACTTAAAAATAAGTCATAACTTAAAAGGTAAGACGACAACACTAAACACAAAGTCCTTTTACTCCGTAGCTTCTTCTCCTAGACACCCCCCTCACATCCATCATCATTAGTGAGTCTCCTCTTATGGTTTTGAGACGACGAGAATTAGCTCGTCTGGTTTGATGAGTGTAAGTTTGCAAGTGTCCCCAACCGTAAGAGGATACTCCCTACTCAAACGTCTCCATCCAGCAGTGATGGCTCCATCTCTTTCCTTCGGCACGTAAAGCACATTCCATGATTTCTCCCCATTTGGGTGATGGATCTTTAACATTGTTTTCTCCTTCGGCATATGATCCTTTGCAAAAGAAACTGGGATCCACTGAAATCAAATAGTATATGTTTTGATTTACATATAATTTTTTTTCAATACATAGATTGTTTTTTAGTATCTTGGTTTGTCTTTAGCTTACGATGAGGTTGAGGTATGATATTTCAAAATTTATTGATTCATATATCAAGTTTCTAAAAATAAAACCCAATATACAGTAGATAAATGTGTGTTAGTGATCATACCAGGTAAACTACATGTGATTTCTTGAGTAAGATGGTGAATTCTGGAACAGAAGAAGACGAAGAGGCGGCTGCGTAATCTCTCCGGGCACTAACCACTTTCTCGGTCCTCTTGGATTTTAGGGATTCCTCAGCTTTCTTCTTTCCAAGGTTAAACTTCCTTCTGTTTGTTCCTCGTCCATTAGATTCAGCTGCTGTTGTCGCGCCACGATCACTCAACTCAGAAGACACCACCACCTCGTCCTCGTTGACATCTTCCCTTTGTTCTGTTTTAATACGACCTGTTTCATCATCATCAGAGTAAAGAATCAATGTCTTTATCTGGTTCACTCTTTCATAATAACAGAAAAGAAGAAGCAAATCTTACTAGAAGAAGCCTTGAATGCTGCGGATTGTGGAGGTTGGATCATCTCCTTGCCATTTTGATTGAAGATGTTAACAGTAAAGCGCATCTTTCCTTTGTGAATGAAAGTAATAAACTCACTTTTTCCCAAGGCATTGTCTCTCACAAACTTCTCCCAACCGGACTTCTCCATGAAGTAGAATCTTGGGTTTTTGGAGATTCCTACTTTCCAGGAGCTTCCCCACCGCGCTCTTATCTTCATCTTACGGGAGAGGTCTTTGTCGGAGAAGCGTCTCACAAAGCCATGAGGAAGTGCCCTCTTTGGTTATATGCAAATAAGATTAAGAGACAATATAAGTAGACTGAAAATGTTTCTTTATTTACAATGAAAAAGATTCAACCAAATTATTGTTATTAAAATCATTAGCTTGTTGTCAAAAAAAAAAAATCATTAGCTTAAAAGATTCAACCTTCCAAACACAGCTAACAAGATTCAACCTTCCAAACACAGCTAACAAGATTCAACCTCTAAGAAAAGATCTACTGTTACAGAGGACAAAAAGTTTCCTTTCCAAACACAAGCTAACAAGATTCAACCTTAAAGACAAGACCCATTGTTACAGAGAACCGAAAGTTTCAAAATTTCCAAAACTAAGTTAACAAGAAAATGGCCACAATTAAGAACATAAAGAGTTTAGAAACATAGTTACCATGTTTTCTGATGAAACATCAAAACTCTGAATAACCTTAAAGAAGCCTTCGTTCTTCCTTTCTTCTTTGCACCGAAGGAAATCAGGGTTTGTAGTCATCTTTCTCGTTGGTAAATCAGGCTCTCTCAGTGTCTCACACACTCTCTCACTCTCGTCCTATATCTCTCTCTCTCTCTTCTAATGAGCAAAGCCGTTGAAATAAATGTGTAGAGTAGACTACTAAAATTCTCAAAGAAATGATTTAGTCAAACTGGTCAAAGTTAGAAAGTTTTCTCTCAGAACTGTGAAACATACGGACAATGTGAGATCATCTTTGTCTGGATCACACATCACTCTAATAATGTGTTTCTTTAATGTATAAAGAAAATATAAGTCAGATGCGGCTCCATATACTCATTTGATATGGTTATCATGACAGCTCTGAATTATCTCTGCTTCTGGTGAATACTGGAAGTTTTTTGAGACTCAAGTTTGCTTTACAAACTCAATTGTTCCAAGTTATTAATGTAACCATTAGTCTACTTCAGTCCTTGTTTTGTCTGATGATGAACAGTTGTTCTACATCTGGTTCAATCGAATTTCAACAGATTTTTGTTCCTGAATATAATCTAGACTAGATGGAAAGCAAATTAAAGTCTCACGGAAGCAACCAACACAACATACCAACATTAGTCTCAGACAAGAAGGAAAGTTTAGATACCAACTTAAAACGAACTAAGTCATAAATTCAAACGTAAGACGACAACACTAAACACAAAGTCCTTTTACTCCGTAGCTTCATCTCCTAGACACCCCTTCACATCCATCATCATTAGTGAGTCTCCTCTTATTGTTTTGAGACGACGAGAATTAGCTCGTCTGGTTTGATGAGTGTAATTTTGCAAGTGTCCCCAACCTTAAGAGGATACTCCCTGATCAAACGTCTCCATCCACGAGAGAAAATGGCTCCATCTGTTCTCACCCAGTAACGCACATACCATGATTTCTTCTCATTTGGGTGATGGATCTTGAACATTGTTTTCTCCCTCGGCATATGATCCTTTGCAAAATAACCTGGGATCCTCTGAAATCAAATAGTATATGTTTTGATTTACATATCATTTTTTT
The DNA here is from genome assembly GCA_011420285.2 of Erysimum cheiranthoides. NCBI lineage: Eukaryota > Viridiplantae > Streptophyta > Magnoliopsida > Brassicales > Brassicaceae > Erysimum > Erysimum cheiranthoides. The sequence continues at coordinate 19,396,379 of CM022180.2, forward strand.
CAATACATAGATTGTTTTTTAGTACCTTGGTTTGTCTTAGCTTACCATGAGGTTGAGGTATGATATTTCAAAATTTTATGATTCATATATCAAGTTTCTAAAAATAAAACCCAATAAAGATAATGTGTGTTAGTGTCTTATCATACCAGGTAAGTGACATATGATTTCTTGAGTAAGATGGTGAATTCTGCAACAGAAGAAGACGAAGAGGCACCTAGGAAACATCTCCGGGCTCTAACCACTTTCTCAGCCCTCTTGGAGTTTTGCGTTTCCTCAGCTTTCTTCTTTCCAAGCTTAAACTTCCTTCTGTTTGTTCCTCGTCCATTAGATTCAGCTGCTGTTGTTGGGCCACGATTACTCAACTCAGAAGAGACCTCCACCTCGTCCTTGTTGACATTTTTTTCCCTTTGTTCTGTTTTAACACGACCTGTTTCATCATCATCAGAGTAAAGAATCAATGTCTTTATCTGGTTCACTGTTTCATAATAACCGAAAAGACGAAGTAAATCTTACTAGAAGAAGCCAAGAATACTGCGGATTGTGGAGGTTGGATCATCTCCTTGCCATTTTGATTGAAGATGTTAACAGTAAAGCGCATCTTTCCTTTGTGAATGAAGGTAATGAACTCATTGTTTCCCAAGGCATTGTCCCTCACAAACTTCTCCCAACCAGACTTCTCCATGAAGTAGAATCTTGGGTTTTTGGAGATTCCTACTTCCCAAGAGCTTCCCCACCTCGCTCTTATCTTCATCTTACGGGAGAGGTCTTTCTCGGAGAAGCGTCTCACAAAGCCATGAGGAAGTGCCCTCTTTGGTTATATGCAAAAAAAGATGAAGAGACATTGTAAGTAGACTGAAATTAAAATAAACCAGAAAAATGTTTCTTTATTTACAATGGAAAAAGATTCAACCAAATTATTGTTATTAAAATCATTAGCTAACAAGATTCAACCTCTATGACAAGATCTACTGTTATAGAGGACAAAAAGTTTCATCATTTCGACCTTTCCAAACACAAGTTAACAAGATTCAACCTTAAAGACAAAGGCCCATTGTTACGGAGAACCCAAAGTTTCAAACTTTCCAAGACTAAGTTAACAAGAAATCGCCAAAATTAAGAACATATATAAAGAGTTTAGAAACATATATAGTTACCATGTTTTCTGATGAAACATCAAGACTCTGAAGAACCTTAAAGAAGCCTTCGTTCTTCCTTTCTTCTATGCACCGAAGGAAATCAGGGTTTGTAGTCATGATCTCTCTCGTGGTAAACCTCTGATTCAAGATTTGCTCTCTGCTCTCTCAGTGTCTCACACACTCTCTCACTCTCTCTCTCTCTTGTAATGAGCAAAGCCGTTGAAATGAATATGTAGACTACTAAAATTCTCAAAGAAATGATCTAGTCAAACTGGTCAAAGTTACAAAGTTTTCCTCTCAGAAACTTTGAAACATACGGACATTGTGAGATCATCTTTGTCTGGATCACACATAACTCTAATGTGTTTCTTTAATGAATCAGTAGTAAAGTTAGTTGTAAATTCAGCTAGTAAGTAACTATTGAGGGTGACAAAAAAAAAAAAGTAACTATTGAGAAATAATAATTAAAAAAGGATTAAAATAGTACCATAGGAAAAGCCAACACACAAGAAAATCAAGTTTAAAGGTCTCAGCCTTTTGGTCACATATGTGATGCAGTTACTAAAAGAAGTAAACGACTCTGATTTTACGTGTCTGATTTTAATGTGTTTGACTGTTTGTAATATTAGGAAAGCAAAATAACTTTTTTTTTTCCTCTTTTTTTTTTTTTTTCATTTAAACCCAAGTTTTGAAATTACAGAAAAAAGTAAGGGAATCTTGTCAAATCTGCCCTAGTTTGATGTTTTTGTTTCGTAAAATGCCCTTTCCGAAATGGGCTTTTAGAGGATGGTCATTGAGCTTAAAATGGGCATGCATCAATGACGAGAGTACCCTCCATGGAGTTGTGCAGGAATGAGTTTCAATATCTTTCTTCTGACATTTTGGGTTACTGTGTAAAGTCTATGCATTAAATGCTGGAATAGGAAGTACACAGCCATTAATTGTGGACTTAAGTGGATGTTTAAAAATTAAGTTAATGGAAAAATGAATTAAGTTAATGAAAATATTAATTGAGTTGTGGAGATAAAAATTGTGTTCCATTGTCCCCATATGAATACGAATGTGGACAACGAAATAGGCATGGACGTAAATATGAATGTGGACAACGTATAAAAATCTCTTCACCGTCGACTAGATCGAAATAAACTTCTACTCTTTCCTACACAATATAGACTAAAGAAGTGGGCGTCGTAATATAGTCTGGTGGACATGTAACCAATGTAATGGACAAAGATATGCAAACCTTATCCGTGGACAAGTCAAGATTCCCCTCGTCCATGTCTGATTCTTTATAAAGGGATCCCTGCCTTTCAGAATCATCTATGTCCATGCGAGATTGCTCAACAACGGACATTTTCAAGCTATTCAGAACATCAGGGATGCCAACATACTCATCCGAAAAGGAAATGTTCACCTGTTTGAAAATGTTAGTCTAGGTATCGCCACATTTGATATTTGACATTTCTGTGTTGTCTACTGTATTGGTGTCCACGGGATTTTTAGTAAGATCGTCCATTGACTTTGGAACGTTCGTCCACCTGCCAACCTCTTACAAACTCTGAAACACCTCAACTATTACCTTAGTCTTAATTGTGGACAAAAGAATTGTTTAAATTAAGTTATTGATAAAATGAATTAGTTGGGCAAAAAATAAGTTTGCGCTCGAAGATAAAAAAAAACAAAATACTAATTCGGTCAACAAACCTGATCAGTAGACAAGGTTTTGTCCATGGTGTCGGAATTCTTTTCGTCCATTGTTTATCTGAACACAACAATGGGAAAATAAAACTCAAAAATGAATCCCAAATGATTAATGAAGAGTCTAGAACTGAAGCGTTCATTCACTTGGGTCAACTTTTTCTCTTATTCTCTTTTATTTAATCTGTTTTGAAAAATTAAAAAGGAAAATGTTTCTGATGCAATAGATGTCGTGTAGTCAAATAAAAAAGAGTCATCAAAAAGTCTGATAAAACAAAAGGGCAAAATGGTCTTCTGACACGAACTAAAGGGCATGGGAGAAAATGGTTTTTCGTTAATGGCATTTCACAAAATGAAAAGTTAAAAGTGGCTACTTTCGTTAAAAATCTCAAAAAGTAATGTATTTGGTAAACAATCTGTCTCTCAAATTCTCATTACCAAATAGCAAAGTGAGAGAGATTATTTATAACTTTATTACCAACCAAAAAAAAAGGGAAGAAAAACTTTCTAAGTTTGACCAGGTTTGACTAAATCATTTGTTTGAGAATTCAATTAGTCTACGGTTTTGTTCATTACAAGAGAGAGATATGAAGAGAGTGAGAGTGTGTGTGAGAGAGAGACGAGAACAAATCTTGAATCAGAAGTTGACCAACGAGAGAGATGACTAGGAACCCATATTTTCTTCGGTGCAAAGAAGAAAGGAATAACGAAGGCTTCTAGATTGAAGCCTTCCAAGTGTTGATGTAATAATTTGAACTTAATCAAAGACATCTAGATTGAAGTTCCTCAAAACTACGAACTATATTGAAAATAATTTTAAACCAAAATTACACAACTTCATAATCTTTTTTTTCATTTTGCATCTTTTTAGTTTTTTTTTTCTTTTTAACTACCAATAGTAATACTACAATATTAACTCGCTTTGAACTAACCATAAAACTATTTAGTTGGAACAGAAAAACCTATATTTTGAATCGTGAGACGATAGAATGTGCCAATTCGTCAAAAGAATGATATAAACAATATGAAAGCAAACAACATAAAAAGAAGATTGAGTTTTTAAGAGGAAATCGCCTTCAAATGGTGCATAAGAAAGAAGAATATAAAAACAATGAACTAATGGGTAGTGCCGTAGTGGATTATATATATATGCTGCACATAAAAAGAAATTCAATAAACATAATAAACAAATTTAAGATAGGAAAACTAATATTTGAAAAAATTATTGATCAAAAACATAAACATATATTACTTTGCAAAAATAGTATGAATACTTATATGACAGTCTGTGAAAATCCATCAAAATTTTTGATAAGAATCTTTAAATATTGATTGATAGAATCATCAACTTTTAATATCAACAAATTTTACAATAATCCATCTACCAATAGACATTAAAAAAACAATAAACTGGAAAATTAATTGGTACTTTTATGAAATATTTAAACTATTGAAATTTAGTAAATTATAAAAATATGGAACATATGGAAAATTGAAAATGGTATGAAATATGTAAAAATGGAAGATTATATACATATATTTTTGGCTATATATTTACAAATTAGCATACTCATATAAGACAAGAAGAGTCACAACAAGGTCATTTGAGACATCTAAACCATGAAATCGTTACATATATCTCTAATATGCATAGTCATGTTCTCCCTCTTCGTTCTACATGAGTGTATGTATAAGTTTTTCTCACTGTATATATACACGTATTTATCAAATATCTCTTCTTTTTTTTCCCATCGTCAATGTTTGGTTTGTATGTTTTAAATCAATGTGTAGGTGGGAGAATGGAAGATGGAGAGATAAAGAGATCAATGCTCAATCTTAAAATACCACCGTGTATTAAAACCATTTGCAAGATAACATTTAAAAAGGATTGTTGGTGCTGTTTCGGACCGAAAGCTAAGAAGGAGCTTTGCTGGAAAGACGAAGATTATCCAAACGCCAAAGAGCTATGCTACGACGGATGTTCAACATAGATTTAAAACCATCTATAATAGAATAATAATAATAATTTCTTTAACAAAAAAAAAAAAGAATAATAATGTATGTTGCTTTGTTAATTAATACCAGACTTTTCTAAAGCATCTATATATTTTAACTTAGCTCGTCTCTCTTATAGTGATTATACTTGATCATCCACATGTGTACATGTCACATCAGATTTTCAATTTAACTTTTATAATTAAATCTACATATTAACTATACATTTCTAAGTGATAAACATGAAATTACGAAAGTTTGTGTGTGTTTTGTGGAGAAGGGGATGTATCCCGAGACCACATTTCCAAGACCAACACAATACATCAATTGAAAACAAGCAGAATCATAAGCTTAGAGCAAAAAACGAGTCAATTCGTTCAATAGAACCGATCATATAACATAAGAAAGTGATTGATAGTGGATTATTTTGCATATAAAAAAAATATTATATAAACAGAATTAACGTACCTAAGATCGGAAGAAATAGTATTTGAAAATTTTATAGAAAAATATATATTTACTTGACAAATATCTTACTCCAAACTCATAGCTCATAAAATCAAAAGGGTGTTGTCTTGGGTGACTCTTAGCCATGGTTGGATTATCAATCATGCTATGATGTTGTAGTTGTTGAGAGACTGACCCAACCAAACCATGAAAGGTTATCACTGGGCCCCCAACTGGTTCTATATCCAAATTAGAATTTCCGTTGCTACTGTTTTTTTTTTTTTTTTTTTTTTGTAAAAGACCATGGTACATTAGATGCATCCTTTAATCAAATGAGTAGAATTTTCAGTTTCTAAAAAAGAAGCTATTTGAAATACAGTGTGTGGATTGGCTCTCGACCTTAATTCCGTTGAAACTGTTTCCTTGGTATAGAACAGGGTTTGAATTTTTGTTGTAAGATACTATATCCATCTCGCGATTTCTTGGTATGTTCTATGTTTAGGCGGTTCGGGAGATGCGGAAACCCATTTATCCATCAAGTAATGACTTTGATTCCCGTGAAGTGCATTACCAATGCTAACCCTTTTAGTTTCTTTACCAGTCTTCCAGGCTCTCTCATCAACCTGACCAGAATATTTCACGAATTCTAGCTCCTTCCTACAAAGTATGATATTATCCTTTAAGAAAGATATCAATGCATAAACATCACTCAATTTAAGATCATCAATTCTACGACCATGATGTAGTTGCACCATCAGCTGATCAATGACATAATTCATGTGCTTCTGATGGGTCTTCATAAATTGCTCATGAACCTTCTTTGTCTTCTCCTTCAAGTATGACTCAAGACTCATCTCTTTCTTCTTTTTCTCGATCTCTGGTAAGGCAAAGAAACCGTCTATGAGGTCACGAGCCTTCGATCAACATATGGCCATACCATTGGCTCAACCTCATCAGGGCTGAACATGATCATACAAGCCTTTACATCACACAAGATCGTTAGTTCTTTTACCTTTTTCATTAACCCTATCCTTATTTTCTTCAATTTTTTGGCTCTTGATTTGTCATTCTCTATCCATGCAAGTTTTTATTTTTTTATTTTCATGCTCACTCTTTGATTTTTTATTTCTCTTTTGTCTTAGTTTTACTTTTGTTGCGTATGTGAAGAAAAAATAAACGCAAGAGTTTATTTATATAGTGGTTAATTAAATAAAGAGATCAGATTAGTCTTTAACACCGGTGCTAGTAGTCAAAAGTAAGAGATATGCTGGATGATTTGTTAAGATGTAAAATTAATTTCGAACGAAAATGAAATGAAAAAAACACAAAACATTTTTCTAAAAAGAATAACTATAATTTGCTTAAGAATTGGAAATAAACCATAATTGAAGTTCTACCAAACTAATCTATTATATTAGATTTGGTTTTACGTTGATTAGTTTTCAAAATCAAACCAATAGACCAAAACCTAAATCCGAATTGAACCACCAACATCTTGTAATCTTTACATACTCCTAAGCCACGCCAATCCTTCTGTGCTAAGTATGACTGAGCCGACCTTATCTAGTCACATTCCAAGCTATGTCGCAAGAAATCATATTGTAAACAACATCATTGTCTTGTTAATCAACTCTACCGTGGACAATTATGATGAGAAGAAATAGCTTCAAGTTCTTCATATTTACTTATGAAAGCTTTTTAGAGTTTTCATCTAAATCATTATCTTATAAAACTTGAATGATCGGTTCTTTAAAAAGTAAAAGATTAGATTTCACTTAGGATTTTTAACAATATCATGTTATTTTTTCGAAAACGACGTATTGACATGATATGACACTATTTATTTAAATCACACGTGAAAAAACATATGTAGTTTTGCAACCAACCAAAAAATTAGTTAACTAGCAAAATGTTCATATCTTAAAAAAACGAATAAAATCAGAGATGTGTACGAAATGGATCCATCAAAGTATCAAAGCCGATGTTTCTTTTTGTGACACTACAGGACCAGAAATGTCACACGTTTTTTCTTTTATTATAACTGGACGGTGAAGAACGTACGCCCACGACAATTTTTGTTTTCTTTTGAATATGTAAAGACAGTAGCTTTTAGATTTTTTCAAAAAACAAACAAACTAAGATAGTTACCGTCCGTACCGTATTATAATGACTCCCACAATTTTCTGTTATCAACATAATTCATCGAAAGTACTATAACAACATTCAATTACAGATCGTAAGGTACATTCTATAGTGTCCATTCATTTCTAAAGCTATCGTTTTCACAGTGATTATTTTGATTTTAACCATACAAATCTCATCAAGAGAGCTTGGACCTTACAGTATCCACGCACCCTCAGAATATACAACCCCATATATCAGATTCTTTTGATAAAAAAAATGGATATTTTCATTTTTCTATATTAGGTTATTCACTTATTCATTTATTTTTCAACTCTTATACGTCTTCATCCATTTTTCAACCCTTATACAAAACCGAAATCTTTTGGAATATATACAATATAGTTTCTATTAATTTTGTTTAGTCGCATTTATATTACATCAACATGTGTAAATAATTAAAAAAACTAATTTTATCAAAAGACTTATCTAAAACCGTTAGAAAATAATCTGGATGTTTACCAATATACTACATGCACGTCTGAATAACTACTACCAAAAGATGATCTCAAAATTCTGATAATTTAATTTATTGATACAAAATACTTATGCAAAGTTGATACTAAGTCGTATCTGAAAATTATACTATAAATTTGAAATATAATTATATGATATTTCTTAGTTGGGTGTATATTTAGTTATCCAATTTAATAAACCCTCGATCGGTGCATGTGAGCCCTTCTTCTGTTTTCATCATACTGGAATAAATTTCTGGACCAAAAGAAAGGCTGATTAAAAAGCTAGAACCAGAATTTATCATGTAAAAATAATTGTTTTTTAAAATAATTATATATAACATGATATATTTTTTATTTTAACTATATATAATTACTTTTAAAAAAGCAATTGCTTTGATGTGATAAAAATGCCATGTTATATTTTTTTGTCTTTAACCAAAATGTTTTTTTTTTTTTTGTATTTATTTGCGTATGGTTGTAGTTCTACGGTTCGAGTAGAAGAGTGTCAAATTTAAAATATACATATTTAGATATATTAAAAATAACCAGTTACAAAAATATTATAATTATAAGCCTGTTAGCAAAAAAAAACAAAATATATGTTATAATTGATATCTCAGAATGATAGTCATAGTTCCTGAATTTTAATTATGAACGAGACTTATATGCGTTTATGAAACATTCTAAAATCGGATTAGATAAAAGAAATTGTGACCATTTTAAAATTATTATTGTTCACAGTTCTTATCATTTTACTAATCATAGTATGTGGTAGCGAAGATATTATATGTTGGTCGGGTGATTTGATAAAGAATAAAACTCCAAATCTCTAAACCTTTTTCTCAATTAAAAAATCTCTAATACATCTGTATCAAAAACTTAGGTTTCAGAACGTATTTTCAAACGTAATTAATATTTGTGTGTGGAGATATTCTTTTCGTCTACTACACAGTTTATATAATCTTTTATATAGATATAAATAGTATTGGTAAGAACATTTCATTTAAGGAGAAAAAAATTAACAAAATTTTGTATGTTTTTCTATTTATTTTCGTTGTTGTGATTACGTCGTATAGTTGAGTTAGAGACGTGAAGAATATTTTTAGATATGTCGAAGAAAACCAATTATATGTTATTTATATGGGTTTTAAGCAAAAAAAAATTGATTAAGGTGTCATTTTTATAAGTTTATTTTTTTATTTTTTAAAAATATATGTCAATTTTGAAAAAATAAAAGTAATACGTAATACAATCCGTATTTATTATCATTAAATTTATAAATTTTTGATAAATAATATATCTAAATCAAAATTTTTGAGATGAATATTTCAAATCTACTTTTGCAATTATAAAATTTTAATATATATGACTGTGAAAATGTTTAGAAAACATATATAAATAAATGTTATATATGTATTATTTATTAATTTGTATGATTGATTTATATTTTTTAAAGATAAAGACTTAAATTGTAAAAAGTAACGAGTTGAAAATTTTCTTTTTGTAATTTTTTTTTTAATATAAACCAACTATATGCCTTTTAATATAAAATAAACCAGTTATGCGTAGTTGTTGTTGTTATACCGATTTTACCCTAATCCTCGTCGTAATGCATCCATTTGATGTCACGACAAACAAGGAAAACATCAAGAAAAATTGTGGCAAAACTCAGTTAACTAAAATAGTAAAAAGTGAAAAATAAAATAGTAAAACGGAAAGGTGAATCAGTGAATGAAGATTAAAGAAATAAAACGTGTACTATAATTCTATAAATAGAAGGATATTTGCACCAAAGAATCCAAACACAAATCACAAGCAATTTCCATAATTATAAGTAGTAACACATATCTTTCTACTTACTCCAAATGGCAGCAGCACTTCAGATCCACGTAAGCGGTATCAAATCACCGGTCTCATTTAGCCCAGTTACCAAACAAACCACTAGGGTTAGTAGAAGAGTGGGTAGGATCAGATGTTGTGCCATCACACCTAAGAAACAGTACACCATCGCCGTCCTCCCTGGTGACGGCATCGGCATCGAAGTCACTCCCGTTGCCGTCGACGCTCTCCGCCTCGCCGGCTCTCTCGAAGGCATCACAATAATAAAAATTTTAACCCTATTAATATAATTAACCAAAGTGTTTCTTGCTGCATGCGGAAGTAATGTGTGTATCATTGGTGGTTATAGGAATTGAGTTCGACTTTAAGGAGATGCTGGTCGGTGGCGCAGCTTACGAAGCCACCGGAGTTCCGTTGCCGGAAGAAACCCTAAAAGTGTCTCTCGAGTCCGACGCTGTTTACCTAGGTGCAGTTGGCATCACCAAAAAGATGTAAGATATATAGTTGAATTCATACAAATAATGAAATATTTAACGTAATAATGAGAAATATATTTGTAAATAAAAGGCCGTCTTCGGATCATCTGCCGAAGCATTTAAGGCCGGAAGCTGGGCTGCTGAATATCCGAAGAGCTCTTGGAGTATACGCTAATCTCAGACCCATCACCGTCTTCCCTCAGGTGAATCACCTATTCATACATGTAAACATATATTAGCATACTTCATATATATATATATATATATATATATATATATATATATATATATATATATAACCTTGTGCTTTATACTGTGTTGAAAAGTTATTGGAAGCTTCATCTTTGAAGAGAAATGTGGCGGAAGGGGTTGATTTTATGATCATTAGGGAACTCGTTGGAGGTTTGCTTTTGACGTTCTTCTTTGTTATTATTTTTCTCCACAAACATATAATTGTAATTAATTAATTAACCCAAAAATCGACAAGTGAAATATAATTAATTAAAAGTTATCACTACGGGGAACAGGTTTATATAATGGAAAGCCAAGGGGGTCAGGAATCAACGAAAAAGGCGAGGAAACCGGTTTCTGCACTGAGATTTATTCCAGCAGCGAGGTATACTTAATTGGACATAACAAATTTAAACCCTACATTCAAAAGTTTCTCTTACTAAAAACCTACTTAATTAGTAAGAAACTAAGAATTATTTACGTACGTTGTTAATTGTTCGTTTAAATAGGTTGATCGTGTCGCTCGTATTGCATTTGACATGGCGATGGAACGACGTGGCAAAGTCTGTTCAGTCGACAAAGCCACCATCTTGGAAGTAACTAATAACGACAAATAATTAAGTTTAGATATTAGTATATAATAACCGGCCTTCGGTAAATCAACTAATACTCTACTCTTTTTTTTCTTTTTGTGTTTTTTTTTTGGAATTTAACTAAACAAAAAAAAAAGTCGTCGATGTTATGGAGGAGAAGAGTGACGATCATGTCGGCAGAATATCCAGAAGTGGACCTATCACATATGCTAGTGGACACATCTGGCATGGAGCTCATTCGATATCCCAAACAAGTATGTTTGAATCAATAAATTGAATCCGGTTTAGTTCGTTAACCGATGATTTTTATATCTTCAAATTTAATTTAAACCGGTTTTGCATGCAGTTTGATGTACTCTTGACAACCAACGTGTTCGGAGATATCTTGTCGGATGTCGCTGCTATGATCACCGGAGGCATTGGAATGCTTCCCTCCGCCTGCATCGGAGGCCCGGTATTTTAATACATATTCACACTTACTTATATATCAATTATTTATCAACTATAGATACTATTATATGATATTTTATGTTATAGATCAGAAACACTTGACTAAAAAACCATGCATTATTTGAACCCGTTCATGGTTCAGCTCCTGACATCGATGGAGAGGTAAAACATGTTTCATTATTGGTCACTATAGGATGCCTTTTTGGGGTAAAAATTAAATTTAATATAAACTGTTAATTATAGGACGTAGCAAATCCATTGGCTGCGGTTCTCACGGCCGTGATGCTTCTAAGGTACGGTTTGAAAGAAGAAGCGGCCGCAAAACGCATAGAAAACGCTGTTTTTGAAACCCTAAACAAAGGATTCAGAACGCGTGATATAGCTACTCCTGGAGCAGTAAGTTTTCTTCACATTAAATTTACTTTTAATATTTTTTCATCAAAACCTATTTTCAAAAACTAAATTAAATCGATGATAAAATGTGACAGAAAATTGTGGGATGTAAGAAAATGGGGGAAGAGATACTGAAGTCACTTGACGTCAGAGTTCCGTCTTATCAACTCATCTAGTCACGGCAAAGCCAAACCTCCCCTTCCCTTCGAGAGTTATCAATGAATCAGTTTCAATTTTACAGACTATTAAAAAAAAAAAAAATTATAGACTATTGTTGTCGCTTTAAATTTGAATGTTTTTTTTTTATGTCAACAAATTTGAATGTTATATGTATAAACTACTCCTTCTGATTTTTTTAAGTGTCGTTTTAGAGTTTTGCAAACAGATTAAGAAAATATTAATTTTTTTTATTTTTTCTAAACAAAAACATCATTAACTACATACCTAAACACAATCTGCCCAATAGTAAAACAATCTGCAGAATACTAATAGTCATAAAATATTAAAATTTCATAAATTTTGCATTGAAAATACAAAACGACACTTATTTTGAAACAAAATTTTAAATCTAAAACGACACTTAATTTGGGGAGTAGTAATTAGTAATATGTTGTAAATTGTAATACAGCTGTCTTGTTGTACGGAATAAAACGAGACCCTCGAATGTTAGGGTTCGATAATTAAAGACATGTGTACTTATATCATTAGCATTCAATATTATCCGTGTGGTTTAGAATTGTTGCCTACATTGATTACGATTGGGGGAAAGAGTGGATTTCTCAAATTAATTTGGAACTAATATTATTTTAATTAGGTCTAAATCCGTACTATGCCGCAGATCTTTTTCTAATTTTTTTCAATTCAAATGTGATTTATAATGATTAAATAAAATTTTATAACTAAAATTATAATCTCTTTTTCAATTGGTAATTTACATATATATAAAGTATATATATTTTCTATATGTTATTCTTAAGCTTGTAACTAATTCTTATATTTCATGGATCTTCACAGTTAATTTAACAGGTGAAGTAGGCGTAGACAAAATACCCAATCAGAAAATTCGAACCGAACTTGATCCAAAACCGATCCATACACTAAGAGATATCTGAACGGATCCTAAATTTTTATTTTCAAAGAATCGGAATCGAACCCGACCTAAACCGAGAACTGAATCGGTACCTAAAATATAGTTATTTATCAAAAATATGAATTAGATTTACTTTTAATATAAGTTAATTATTCAAAATTACAATTATAAATATAAAAATATAAATTATTTTTACACCAAACTAAGTAAAATACCTAAAATAATCGAAATATCCGTAAATTTTTAATTATATTTGAAAATTTTTAACCAAAGTATTTTTAAATTTAATTAAATTTTTTCGATATTTCGGCCCTCGGGTATCCGGAACAAATCCGAATCCGAAAAGTACCAAACCGAACCTGATCAAAAATTTTAAAATACTCGAACGGATCCTCGATCTCTATTCCCAAAATACCTGAACCCAAAAAAATCTGATCCGAATCCGATACAAATATATGAATGCCTAGGTTAGGTGATAATCCGGGTATTTGGAACTGATATGAACCCGAAAGGTATCAAATCGAACCTAATCTAAAATTTTAAAATACTTGAACGGATCCTCGATCTCTAGTTCCGAAATATACGAATCCAATAAACCTGATCCGAACCCGACCCGAGTTCGACCAGAATATCTGAATGCCTAGGTTAGGTGAGAAGAGAGAAAATATGACGTGACACAGAGAAAAGTTATTATTGCCTGAGAATTTTGAGTTATTTAATTGAAATGTTTTCATTGGATGATGATTTTAACGATGTGTCAGCTTCACAATATTCCAAAATACTAAGGTGTCACGATATGGAGAGTCACTTACTTTATTATAATGTTGATTATTAGATACTTAATGGAGATGGTAAGAGAAGTTTGAGTGTTTGTGGTTATTTCTCACTCTCTCTTTTTTTTTTTCCTTTTTTTTTTTGAAGTCAAAGACATACTTCATTTCATAAGAATAACTAAGAACAAGACAATGGTTTTTAAAGTCAATTTTCCAACAATGGCATAATTTAGCCAAGAAGGGATCCTACAGAGTACAAGAAGTTGCAGCCTTAGCGATCATATCTGCGCATTCGTTTCCTTGCCTTCCATAGAACCGAATAGATGGTATCAGCTGTTTATTCCGTGTATAGCTTTTCATTCTTGGCCTGGTTCTTCTCTCTCATTACTAAGATCCAAAATATTACGAATAAAATAAAAAATAAAAAGAACGACCGACATGACTGCACTAATAAGTGACAATTTTGTAGTTACTGTACAGAAAACGACGCATTTAATCACGTGTATGAAAACCTGAAAGACACTTGTGCGATCCTCCTTTACTTTAGTTCATGGTCTAATTAAATTAAAATAAAGACAACACAAATCTTAAATTTTGCATGTTGAGAGATATTCATATATATGTGCATCAATAATGAAGATATTGTGGTCTGCTGCCACGAAAAGAAAAAAAGATATTGTGGTCACAGATTACTAATAGAAAGATCAGACGTGAATTGACAAGGCCTTAGGAAACTTTTTTGTATGTTCAACGTATATTTTTTTTATTTCATGATATTTGTGAAGCAACATATTTTATATATACAGATTTACAGACAAAAGTAAAAACTTGAATTAGAAGACAACATTCAACATTTTTGTATAAGCTTTGAGTCGGTACATAAATGGCGGGAGTATTAGGATTCCAAGTCAGCAGTACCAAGATTCCGGTTACGTTTATGTCCGCAACCAAAGATACATTTAGGAGAGCGTCGTCTGTGATCAGATGTGCCGTCAACAGTCCAACGAAACGGTACACCATCGCGGTGCTTCCCGGCGATGGAGTCGGCAACGAAGTCATACCAGTCGCCGTGGACGCACTTCGTTTAGTGGGGTCTCTTGAAGGTTCCTTGTATCTCACTCTATCGCTCTTAATTCATTTGATTTTTCGAATTCAAACTTCATTCTTGCTTGCTCTACACATATTAGGCTTAGACTTTAGCTTTGAGGAGTTGCCTATAGGAGGTGTTGCTTTAGATCTAGTCGGCGTTCCATTACCGGAGGAAACATTGACAAGGGCAAAGCAATCTGACGCTCTTCTTCTCGGAGCTGTTGGATGGTATAACCGGAATTTTTTTTTTAATAAATTATTTTTAATTATTAAATTTACTTAAAGTTAAAAAATAATTAACATTAAAATTAAAAATAAATACAAATATTATTTAATAAAAATTAAAATTTGATGATTAATTTTTATATATTATAAAATATTTTTAAATTTTTTTTAGTATAGATTAGGTAAATATATGGGCTGATGGGCATATTGAGAGGTCTAATATGTTTGTAATTGAAGGCCGACATGGGATAACAATCCGAAGCATTTGAAGCCGATAACGGCGTTATTGCAGCTTCGTGCGGCTCTTGAAGTATTTGCCAATTTACGACCCATCACAGTGTTACCACAGGTATATCCCACAGACACATCTATTGCTTATATATATATGTTTCATCAAATTAAGCCTTTTAACTTGTTATTCTTTCAACTTTTGATGTGCCTTAGTTGGTTGAGTCAACATATCTGAGAAAAGACACAGCTGAAGGGGTTGACCTTTTGATCATCCGGGAGCTTACTGGGGGTCAGTAATCAGTGTTCACATAGAATTTTGGTTCTTTCTTAATTTATCGCTTTAATTATACTATTCCCATTTGCTTTTGCTGGAAATAGGTATTTACAATGCGCTTCCTCGGGGTTTTACAACGAATGAACAAGGTGACGAAGTTGGCTTTTGCACCGAGTCCTATTCTGCTAGTGAGGTATTATGTTTTCCCATTTACGCGGTTGGAAAAATATTTGATGTCGTGTTTGCTCATCAATATAGCATTCTTGTTTCTGATTCTACCTACTTAGGTTGATCACATTGCTCGTGTTGCATTTGATATTGCTAAGCAAAGGCGGGGTAAACTTTGCTCTGTTGACAAGGCTACTGTCCTGGAGGTACAATTCTTGATAGCTGAATTAGATGTGTTTTTTTTTCCCTAAACTTTCTTTGGGTGCAGGGATCAATGCTGTGGAGGAAAAGAGTCACAGCAATGGCCTCAGAGTATCCTGAGGTTGAAGTGAGTCATCTGCTGATTGACACTGCTGCGATGGATCTTGTTCGGCATCCGAGACAGGTTTTTCTTTACGTCAAAAACTAGTCTAGTTTAGAAAACATTTTTTCCAGCTCCTCAGGTATTGAGAACAAAATGCATTGATGTTTCAGTTTGATACCATTTTAACTGGGGTCATGTTTGGTGATATTCTGTCTGATCTCGCGGCTATGATCCCTGGAAGTGTAGGATTGCTTCCATCTGCTGCCCTTGGCGATTCGGTATGTTGTAGCATTATTTTCTTGAAAAAAGATTCTTGGATTTTCTCTCATATATATTCTGAGGGATATACACAGGGACCTGGAATTTTCGAACCTGTGCATGGATCTGCACCTAAACACTACGGAAAGGTTGCCTCTAAATCTTCATATCTATGATACAGCACGCGAACCCACTCATGTGCATGTGGACATTGCGGAATTTCTTGTAGGACACGGTGAATCCCATGGCAGCTGTTCTGTCAGCAGCAATGCTCTTGAGATATGGATTGAAAGAAGAAAACGCAGCAAAGAGAATAGAAGAAGCAGTTTCCGATGTCTTGGACCGTGGATTCAGAACTCGTGACATTCACACTCCTGGAACTGTAAGTAGACTTCTTCTCTATTCTCATGACAAAGAGTACAGATGTTGTTTCTAGTAATATGTCAAAAACTAAAAATCCATACAAGTAAATCTTGCATTAATTTATGATGAGCAATTTGGTTATCCGACAGACATTGGTGGGTTGCAAGAGAATGGGCGAGGAGATATTGAGATCCCTTGATGCTAGAGTCTCGACTTCTAATGGGAGTTTTGTTTAGCTGCAAAAACAATGAACACAAATTCAGAGAGTGACATTATAAGTAAATCATTAATGTTTGTTTGTCTTTTTGATAAACTGTTTTAAGGAATATATTCTCCTAAGATCACTGTTAAAGAGTAATGCCCTAGCTCACGCCTTCATAATATCAACAACTCTGCTCAGCTTCGTCAAGACTTTTGTATTTGATGAATTTCGATTCGGTTTGTCTACCTCGAATCTAAACCCATACCAGTTCGGTTCTTCCACTTACCTTTTTGAAATTACTATAACCCGATAAAAGATGCAACAAAAGACGTCATGGGGAGGTACCTCTCCCTCTAGACCATCATTTTTGCCACTATAGACCGTATGGTGCGCAACCAAATTTATGTTTTTACTTTTTGGTAGGTAATGATCCATGCTAATTTACAGAATAACTTAATTCAAAAACTTATATATATACAAGGTAAATAGTTATGTTATTACATGAAAAAAAAAATTATGGTAAATTTTGTATACTCCTAAGCCACGCCGGTCCTGCCGTGCTATGTATGACTGAACCGATCTTATCTAGTCACATTCCGAGCTATGTCGCAAGCAAAGCAATCATATTGTAAACAAAATCATTGCCTTGTTAATTACATCTAGGATAGTGCGATACCGTGGCCAATTATGATGAGAAGAAATAGCTTCAAGTTCTTCATATTTTACTTACGAAAGCCTTTATAGAGTTTTCATCTAAATCATTATTTGGGATAAAATTGTATATTAAAGTTTTTTTTTTTTAAGTGATATATAATTGATTCCGTATGTTAATTTTGGTACAAAAAAATCAAAAGCTATGAGAAATTTTATTCAAATATATACATATGCATTTTGTCACATTAGCAAATAGCAACATATGTACCAAAAATTATTTGACACTAAAAAAGAGAGATGAAAAGATTAAACATAAATATGGATCTACTATATTTTTCAAAACTCAAAAGTGTTTGGTGATTTAAATGTGCTATATACACGTCAAAAAGACTGCGTTTTAGAGTTTCTGTTATTTAGACAATTGGGTTGATATTTCTTTCGAATATATGGTTAGCCGATCTCGCTCTCTTTAGGCTCATAATTTAGTCAATTGCGGAGTTTCATTTTTCCTATAGTCAATCAAATAAGCGTATTATCTGTTTTTTTTTTTGTCAACAATAAGCGTATAATCTTTGTCAGTAAAAAGCGGATTTGAATTTGGATAACCATACACCAATAATTGTGGTGTAAATTATCAGAAATATTCTAAGCCGAAGTTTTAACTCCAGATCTTACTTAATCTATTCAAAATCTATAACAACACAAATCTAATATTCCCGACGTGAAAGAAATAAATCAAAGATAGAGAATATTCCTATAATATGCGTAATTCGAAATTATCACCAACCAAAAATGTTAATCTACAGCCTCAATTAAAATTTCTATATAAACCATTCCGTCGTTTTCATCTAAAAAACCATCAAAATCTCATTGCTTCTCATTTCACATATCCAAATTTCAAAAGTCTCTTAAAATTTTAAACATGAAGAATCTCGCAATTTTCGTTGCTATGATTCTCTTTTCAAGCGCGGTTACATCTCAAGTCACATCAAAGAAGATGGGGTCATTTCCATCATTAGGTAACGAAGAGCTCCAATGGTGGCATTACCACTATTTCTACCCTTACTTTCACCCTAAGCCACATTGGCCTTTCCCAAGCACCGGAAAGGCCCTTCCACCACTCCCGGCCGGCTTCAAACATGACTTTCATCCAATTCCATTCCATCTACCACCGGTTGTCACCAAATGCTTGTCCGATTGCAAAGATGTACGAACATGTTTTGCGGATATTGCTAAAGCTTTTTTTACCCGCAAACCCTCTATTGGAATGGACTGTTGCGCCTCGATTCAAAAGATGGATGAAGATTGTCAAAAGACGGTCTTTGGAGCGTTCCATAACCCTTTCTTCGACTGCTTAGTTAAGCTTCATTGTTCCACCAAAGCTGGATCCACTCCGTCGGCTCCTTCCCCAGTTTAGGAATTTTAATTATTTATTAGAATTAGAAGTATTAATTTTTTAGTAGTTTCATTAAGTTATGTTTTTTTTTTTTCACTTTTTATTATGCTTTATTATGGTCCTTTTTAAGGGTTTAAAGTTTTTCCTTTTTAATAAATTTATCATTTATCATGTGCTTTACTTTTTGTTTGTTTGTTGTGTTTTGTTATCATTATTTATATATTCATTCTTCTTTTTTTCACTATATTTTCGAGATTTCAATTTGGATTTGTGTATTGTGTAAATAAAATAAATAAGTTTTTGGTTGGCGAGAATCATTATAATCGTGTGCATATCTCATTTCATAAGATCGTGTACCTCCTTTCAAGAGATCCCGCCATCTCGGCACTAAATCTCCCAGTGGCTAGAAGTAAACATCATTGTTTATACTTTTATATTTACGCATCAATTCACTTACTAATGTTAAATTAATTTATACAATTAATGTTAATTAATCTTATTTATATCTTAGTTTTTTAATTTCCGTTAAAGTTAAACCTTAAAAAAAATTAACCTTAAGTTTGATTTTGTTGCTAACTTTTTGTTTTGGCCATTTAGGCATTTACAACTGAAATTTCCACGTAGACTGTAGACAGTGTAGAGTAAAGTGATAATGATAAGAGAAAAGAATAACTGATGGCCAGTGAGTCGAAAATTTTATAATTGTAAAAAGATGTAAAAACCTTTTTTTTTTATAAGATGAAAAACTTTATAATTGGATAATAATAACATTTTCTTTATAAAAAGTAAAATCACACTAGAGTTATGTGTCATCCAAAAAAAATGATCTTACATTGTACTTGTTCTGAGAGGACAAGTACTAGCTTTAACCACTTTGACTGAATCATTTGTTTGAAAATTTTAAGTAGAGATTATTTCCACGGCTTTGCTCATTACAATTTACAAGAGAGGGACAGAGAGTGTGAGAAAGAGGCGAGAAAAAGTTGAAGGACCAAAGCTTAATTCGAAATTTTCCAACGAGAGAGATGACTAGGAACCCTGATTTTCTTCGTTGCAAAGAAGAAAGGAATAACGAAGGCTTCTGTAAGGTTCTTCAAAGTGTTGATGTTCTTTCAGAAAACATGGTAACAATTTTCTAAACTCTTCTTGTTCTTAAATTTGGCGATTTTTTGTTAGCTTAGTTTGGAAAGGTTGAAACTTTTTAATCCTCTTGTGTCAATATGTCTTGTCTCAAAGGTTGAATCTTGGTAGCTTAGTTTTGGAAAGGTTGAAACTATTGGTTCTCTGTAAAAATGGGTCTTGTCTTAGTGGTTGAATCTTCTTAGCTTCGTTTGAAAAGGTTGAAACTTTCGGTTCTCTGTCTTGATGGGTCTCAAAAAAACTCACTGATTTTCACTCTTTTAACTATATTTTCTTTTTAAAAGTTCCTTTATTTTTTGTGGTTCAAGAGCTTGGTTGTGTTGCTTCTCTTAGTTCTCTGTTTGAATGTAAGGATCTGTACTTTAATTTTACACTTTTTTTCTTCTGGATGAGATCTTTCCTTTGTTCTTTCCTCTCTGTTTGAATGTAAGGATCTGTCATTTGTGTGTGATGAGACTAATTTCATGGCGAGATTTGAAACTTAAGACTCAAATACTTCATGGGATGTGTAAAAAGTTCACTTTGTTAGCTTAGTGTGGAAAGGTTGAAACTTGTTGGTCCTTTATAACAAAGGTCTTGTCTTAAACGTTGAATTTGTTGCTAATGGTTGAATCTGACCGTCAATTTTCTTTATGGGTCTCTAAAAACCTCACTGATTTGTCTCTCTTTAACAAACATTCTTCTCTTTTGTGGTTTCAAGAACATGGTTTTATTTTTTCTCTCAGTTCTCTGTTTAAATGTGAGGATCTATGCTTTAATTTTCACCTTTGTTTCTTCTGGATGAGATCTATCATCTGTCCCGTTCTTTTTTAATGACTTGTTGGAACTTTTTTAATTTTCACCTTTGTGGCATTTGCTTATGATGGGACTAATGAAACTTGGACTCAAATACTTTACGGGATATGATGTGTCACTGATTGTTCACTGTAGTTGAAGAAACATTATTTAGTTCAACCATTCCTAGTTTATATTAATTTCAGTCTTCTGATATTGTCTCTTCATCTTATTTGCATTACCAAAGCGAGCACTTCCTCATAACTTTGTGAGAAGCATCTCCGACAAAGACCTCTCCTGTAAGATGAAGATACGAGCGAAGTGGGGAAGCTCTTGGGAAGTAGGAATCTCCAAAAACCCGAGATTCTACTTCATGGAGAAGTCCGGTTGGGAGAAGTTTGTGAGAGACAATGCCTTGGGAAAAAGTGAGTTTATTACTTTCATTCACAAAGGAAAGATGCGTTTTACTGTCAACATCTTCAAGCAAGATGGCAAGGAGATGATCCAACCTCCACAATCCGCTGCATTCAAGGCTTCTTCTAGTAAGATTTGTTTCTTCTTTTCTGTTATTATGAAAGAGTGAACCAGATAAAGACATTGATTCTTTACTCTGATGATGATGAAACAGGTCGTATTAAAACAGAACAAAGGGAAGATGTCAAGAAGGAAGAGGTGTTGTCTTCTGAGTTCAGTAATCGTGGTGGCCCGAAAACAGCAGCTGTACCTAATGGACGAAGAACATACCAAAGGAAGCTCAACCTTGGTAAGAAGAAAGTTGAGGAATCCCAAAAATCCAAGAGTACCGAGAAAGTGTTTAGTGCCCGGAGAGATTCCGCAGCCGCCTCTTCGTTTTCTGTTGCAGAATTCACTGTCTCATTCAAGAAAGCATGTCTCGTATTCATGGTAAGATAACACAAACTCTGACACTCTAAACAAAATCTATGTATTGTGAATTCTTTTTTTATAAAAACTGATATGTGAATCAACAATTTTTTCGAGTTTTCAGAAGATTCCGAAGTCTATTGCAAAGGATCATATGCTGGAAGAGAAAACAATGTTCAAGATCCATCACCCAGATGGGAAGAAATCATGGAATGTGGTTTATCTGGAGAGGTTTAGTTCCTTCTCTGGTGGATGGCGCCGTGTCGTTAAGGAGTATCCACTTGATGTTGGGGATACTTGCAAATTTACACTCATCAAACCAGACGAGCTGCTTCTTGTTGTCTCCAAACCCTAAAAGGAGACTCACTAATGGTGGTGGATGTGCGGGGTATCTTGTAGAAGAAACTACCGAGTAAAACAACTTTGTGTTCATTGGTGTTGTCTTAAGTTTTATGTTTTTTTTTTTTTTTTTTTTGATAAAGTCTTAAGTTTTATGTTATGATGACTTCAGTTTGGATTACTCACCTCAAAAGGCACCACCAGTATTCCCTTCTAATATTCCAAACTTTATATCCTATCAAAATTTCATATTTGACAATAATAATACATACAAATTTTAATATTGTTTATAATATAACAACCATAACTTTTAAATCATTATTTAACAATGTTTTAATAGAATTAAAATTTAAAACGACACAAAGTGTCTTCTCCGAGTTAAGAAACGGCAGTGTTAACTTTTGCGGATGGTGACTAAAGAAGAGCCAATAGCTGACGGCCCATTTGGACGTTAAATTAGCCCATTTTTGTTTTTCTTAACCGACTAAAACCAGAAAATAAAATTCACGTCCGAAGTATATAATGGTAGCTAGGTTTATCTAGGTCTTTTGTTAACTGGTTTCTCTAGGTCTTAATATAAAGTTTTAACATATCTCTCCCCTTTTTCTTTCGATCGGCAATCATGAATTCATGTTCTATATCGTCGATTGATCTCATCCAGGAGATATTGTCGAGATTGCCTGCAAAGTCAATCACGAGGTTTCGTTGCGTGTCGAAGCTATGGGCATCAATGTTTGTTAGTCCATATTTCACCGAGTTGTTCCTGACCAGGTCTTCGGCTAAGCCACGCCTCTTATTCGCCATCGAAGAAGACTATGTGTGGAGCTTCTTCTCGACGCCTCAGCTTCAGAATCCATATGAGAAATCATCGTCGTCGACTCTTGTAGCAGCTGCCGAATTTCATGTGAAGTTCTCTCCAGGCAAAGTATGGATCCATCATGATAGAGACCTAAAATATTTTTCATATGGCTACGCCTCTGGTTTGATCTATTTATGGGGTTGTCGGTACCAGGGTAGACCTGTGATATGTAACCCCAACACAGGACGGTATGTGGTCTTGCCTTTTCTGTGGAGTTACAGAAAGGGACACAGCTTTTTCGGGTTTGAACCGATTGACAAGCAATACAAGGCATTGTTCATGAGATATCCATTTGGTCCTGGTCGCTATAAAGTTCTTACATTAGGAACTAAAGATATGATGAGCTGGAGAAGGATAAAATGTTCCATACGACATGAAATTATGAGTGAAGGGGTATGCATCAATGGGGTTTTGTATTACTTAGGTGACACGTCGGATTGTAGTCAGATAAATCCTGATGATGTAACGTCTGATTTTGTGATAGTTTGCTTTGATCTTAGGTCTGAAAAGTTCACCTTTATTGACGTAGATAGGTTTTGTCGATTGATAAACTATAAGGGCAAATTAGCTGTGATTTATTGGGAGGATGATGTCGAGATTCATAATACTTATCTGCAGGAAGATGTGGAGGATGATTATGTCGACATTTATGATAATGATGTCGAGGAAGATGTGGAGAAAGATGTGGAGGATGATGATGACGCTGATGCCGTTTATGAGTTGCATGTGCGGGTTCTAGAGGATGTGGAGAAACAGGAATGGTCGGAATATTTATACAGGAGCGATGATAAATTCTTCCATGGTCACGTTACAGTCGTTGGAGCGACCGATAGGGGTGAAATAGTTTTTTCGATGCGCAAGTACACACCGAAGCAACCGTTTTATGTTTTCTACTTCAATCCCGAAAGGAGCACTCTCCGACGTGTTGAAATCCAAGGTTTTGGTGAAGGGTTTAAGAAACCTTGTGGCGTTTGCACCTTTGTAAACCACGTAGAGGATCTTAATGTTAATGATTTAGAACCACTCAAGTCATTCCATGATCCATCTGATGAGCTGGCAGGAGAATATGAATCTGATTCAGACTGAGAGACAAGAGTTAGGGAAACAAGGGAAGGCGTGACTTTGTAGGCAAACTGGCAAAGTATGCCACTGAGAAGATCTAATCGAGAAGAGTACGTTCAAGATATGGCTCCAGAACCTTATAATTACGGTTTGTTTTGCTATTGGGTGTTTCGGTTTAATGTTACAAGTTTGGTTAATTCAGATTTTTGGTTGAAAGTTAATTATATTCATTCAGTTCTTTTAGATGAGGTCAGTCCTCTGTTCTTCTTCAACATCTTGTTGATTTTGTCATTTGTGTGTGAAATCGATAATAAAATATGATAGAAATGGAATCTACTATTCAGGCTTTTGATAAAAAAAGTTATCTTAATAACATTAGTAGTGGATGAGTTGGGCGGACACAATTGTATAGCAGCAAAACAATTATGGTATCAGATTCTTAGTCTTGTGATAACCCCAAAATACGAACAAGTTCGGACCGTAAAGGAATGATCTTTGTCTGTAGATCCTGTTCCTTGTTATCTTATCCTCTTCCTTCCCGAATCTTTCTCTCAAACATGAAGCCGAAGTTGCAATGGAATAAAGTCACATGTTTCTTTCTTCAACGCCAAGACTCTCTCTTTTTGGCCAAAGGAATCATCTTTTTGCAGTATATAAATTGTGGGATCAAAAGGTTTTTCTAAAAAACCCCTCCTAAGAAAAGATTTGTGATATCATATCAGACAATGTCAAACGTGAGCTTTCTTGAGTTACAGTACAAGCTCTCTAAGAACAAGATGTTGAGGAAGCCTTCAAGGATGTTCTCTAGAGATAGACAATCCTCAGGCTTGTCTTCACCCGGATCAGGAGGCTTTTCTCAGCCTTCGATCAATGAGATGAGACGTGTTTTCAACAGATTTGACTCGGATAAAGACGGGAAAATCTCTCAGACTGAGTACAAGGTGGTGCTGAGAGCGCTAGGACAAGAGCGGGCGATCGAGGATGTGCCTAAGATCTTTAAGGCCGTGGATCTGGACGGTGATGGGTTTATTGATTTCAGGGAGTTTATAGATGCATACAAGAGAAGTGGAGGGATTAGGTCTTCGGATATACGAAACGCTTTCTGGACTTTTGATTTGAATGGGGACGGGAAGATAAGTGCAGAGGAAGTGATGTCGGTTCTGAGGAAGCTTGGGGAGAGGTGTAACTTAGAGGACTGCAAGAGGATGGTGAGAGCTGTTGATGCAGATGGTGATGGACTGGTTAATATGGAAGAGTTCATGAGGATGATGTCTTCGAACAATGGCTGAACCTATCTCTCTCTGTTATTGCAATTAAAAGTTCATTATTCATAAATTCTAATTTCAAAACATGAAATCTTGTAACTTGGTATCGACATGATCTCCAATGTGTTCTTCCAGACTAAGACCAAGATAATAGATATAAAGCAATAACTTATTCAAAAGTTAGTACACAAACTTAATAACTCATGTAAAAGGGTCCAACGCAGATGAAATTTGTTACAGCGTAGCAAATACTAATTCCATTCCCGACTGCTTACAGAGTTCTGGCGAGAGCTTAGAGCGGCTATACATGATACGAAACGAAACCACGGAAAACGCCGCTCTACCAGAAATCACCACAAGAACATTTACCGTCTTTGAAGTGATGGAAACGTTTGTTGTCTCTCACGATCAACTCCCTACCAATGATTTTGGACATGATCTTGATAAAGTTGTGACAGTCCCCACACACACGGAGATTCTTGATGATTGTGAGGGTCTTCCGAGGTGGGGTGCATATGATACCATAGGCAATCGCTAACCTCTCACTATGGTAAAGTAGTGCCTGTTCTTTGGCCTCTTGATCGATATCATGCAGAACAAATCGTGTGTCCGGAACGTAAACCACTCCCTTCTTTGCAGCCATCTCCTTTGCTTCATCCTTGTAAAAAGTCAGATTTCGGAACTCAAGGATCCTACTCTTACTAGTAACCATATTTGTTTCCTTGTATGATTTGGGTGGAGGGGTAGGAATTTTGTTGGTTACAACCTTGGAAGGGTCAAGATCAACCATCAATTCCTCTGCGTAATCCTCTAAATCGATATCTCCATGTAGCCGAGCATAGTTCCTCATACCTTCCCAGAACTCAGCTGTGGGTTCAAACGGAAGGTCGCGGATGTATTGCTCAGCCTCAACAAGATGTCCGCATTTCCCAAGAACACCTAAAACACCCAAATAATGTTCTGTCTTCGGACTAATCCCATGCTCGTTTTTCATCGAATCAAAATGCAAAAACGCTTCTTTTATCCCACCCACAGTAGCACAAGCCAAGAAAACAGTAAGGAAAGTCTCCTCATTCGGCTTCAACCCTTGTTTTGTCATCTCCTCAAACAAATGCAACGCATCATCTCCCATTCCGTTATCACTATACGCACGCATCATCAAATGCCAAGAATCCATATCTTTATCAACCATATGATCAAACACTCTCTTAGCATCAGTGACACTCCTACACTCCCCAAACATACTAATCACTATATTGTTCAGTTTCGGATCACCTCTAAACTTAGACTGAAGGAAATGATCATGTACCTTCTTAGAATGCTCAAGCGATTTCAGATTCGCACAAGACTCAAACAACAAAACAAAACAGTCTCTATCAGGCATAGCTCCCTTATCAAGCAATTCAATCGCATCTTTATATAACCTCCGCTGACACAAACGCACGACCTCTTCAACACTAGGAGGAGCTGTCTCATTCATCTGCTTATTCATCTGATTAGGGATTTGATTCGAGCTTCTTGGTGGTTGTTGCTGCTGCGGAGTGTAATACTGGCTCTGAGGACTTTGCTGAACATTCTGATTCTGATAATTGTTACCAGCTCCACCGTATTGTGGCCTTTGACCACCGTATTGAGGCCTTTGACCACCGTATTGAGGTCTGTTCCCACCGTATTGAGGATTTTGAGGACTCCATTGATTAGGATTTTGTGGAACTCTTTGATTCTGATAACCTTGAGAATCGAAGCTTTGAGGTGGATATGGCCTTTGTTGAGACGGTGATCCAGACTGAGGATTCTGGTAGTAATCGTTCGTGGCGGCGGATGTGCTTAGGTTTTTGATCGGAATTGAGTTTAGGGTAAAGGTTTTGGTACCGGAGCAGTGGAATTGAGAGGAGAGTCTGGGAAATGAAGAACGTACCTGAAGGAGAGAACCTATTGTGAGAATTTTCTGGGTTCGTGCGCAACGAATCGCCATTAGAGAAGACATTTCTCTGAGATTTTTGGGGCTGTGGAGTTAGAAATGGTAAAGATTCAAAACCCTGAGAAAGAGAGCAAAACCCTAGTCTGTGGGAAGATTGGGGACGATGAGAAAAAAGTTATGATAAGATTCACATCTTGGGCCTATTTTTGGGCCTAGTTGGGCTAAAATCATATTGAGGATTAAAATCAATTTAACGGTTCTTAAACTGGCTTTAGCACATCTCAATTCTTGCTGATAAAAGAAGAATATTTCTCAAGCTTTCAGGTTAAAATCAAATCTATCAAGTGTGAGGAACTGAAACTATAATGATGATATATACATATTACAGTGTTTTATTAACACATCACATCATCGTGTAGACAAGTAACAGATATGTCTATCTATACAGACTTATTTTTTGAGACTTGTACACACAACATTTTCGAAGATCTCTCAGGTATGTTAGGGTTGTAGTAATCGTCACTCTATTTACATCTTTCTTCCGCATCCTATACAGTACACACTCTTCCTTTCTAAACATCTCTCTACTACTTCCCCATATGGTTTCTTCACGCTACAACGTACCTTGCTCGGTTTCACCTGATTTCATAGTCTTGAGCGGAGGAAGCGTTTCTTGAAACCAAGATTTGAGTTCTTACGGGAGGAGGACGTGGCATATGGTTGGCCGTTGAGAGAACCCGCAAATCTGATATCCCACCCTTCGATGTTCTTTGGAACACATGAGTCGAATAGGAATTGGCCGAGAACGCTGTGAGCGTTTATACTCGTTGGTTGGAGTGGGCGGAAGGAGGATCTTTCTCTCTGTTCTTCTTGTGAAGATGATGGATCGCTGTTATTGCTGTTGCTTTGATATGGCGCTGAGCTGGGTAAGAAAAAGTGGTCACTTGGACCAGTGGCCACTCTTCTTAGGCTTTGGTTAGAGTTCACAGCTACTTTCTGAAGGTCGCATATTAACTCAGAGATCTCATCATGCGTGCGAGCTCTTTCTCCAAGCTGCCGGATTTTCTGTAAGTGAACTGACATGGCCTTCTCTAGAAAGTTGGAGATAACAGCTCGGTATTGTATAGGGTTATGAGTGTAGTGTCCTGAAGCATGAGAGAAGGAAAAGAAAAAGACAAAAAGCTCAGATTTTGTAGCATTGACAAACAAATCAAAAGCTAATCTCCAGGACACAGACTAACCATTGTCATAGAATGACTAGCGATAAGACACCTTGTGATGGCATACGCAGCTTATCATAGATATTTTCATAACGAAAACATGTTATATGTCATGACTAACCTGCATGAGGAGAATTTTTCCACTTGACAACCTTTACTTCTCCTCCCAGTTCCTGCAATTGATGGGTGAAGCTCGAAATTACTTGGTGTGGAGCAAGGTCGTCATTCTCCGAGCACAAAATGAGATATGGAGCCCCAATTTCCTGAGAAAACAGAAGGAAAAGTTATCTTATGTTAGCTAAAAATTTGAGAAGCCAAAATCAGAAAAAGCATAGAAGCTCAGTGGAAACTTACAACCGATGAGTAGAGGGCCTGCCAGTACTCACTGCGTTGGGATTCAAATCTTGTAAGATATAAACCGTCCAGCCCAGAAGAAATCCCTTTAGCCACCCAAGATACTAGTCTTGAAGGCCCAGACATTCGCCGTATGGTGGGATGTAGTGCAAATTTCACATTCAAGTCACTCGTAAAATCCAACGGCCCAGAGTCATATACATGTCCAGAAAGACAGTTTCTCACCAACTGGCTATCATCCTTCACAAATTAGAAAACAACAGATGAGTCGAAATTGGACCTCAGGAGAAACACCATAACTAAACCTCTAACCAAAACTAAATGAGCTGAGATTTAATGACTTAAAATAAAATTGTATAGGAGACAATTTCTCACCGGATGTATTTGAGCTTCACAATCACCCATAATCACCTGCATTGATGGCAATTTTTAGATACCATTGGAACAAAACATAAAACAGCACAAGAATGACAAAAAATCAGCTGAAAGTATAATCCTTTTAGCTTACCTGTAATACTTTGTACATACAAGCTTTAGGAGCCCCAGAGAAAGCTATAAAGATAACAGGACATGGTCTAGTCTTTAGCTCCTGAACAATAACAGCAGCAGCAGCAACATTAAGTAACACACCAACCAGTAAGACAACTGTTAAGGGAATCATAACATAAAAGAGCTTCTCATCAAATTCATCATTACCTCAACGAGTTCAGAAAGAAGGTGGAATGCTAGAGAGAGAGCCATTTCAGGATAAAACCTGAAAACATAAAAGACAAATAAGCAACCTACTAAAAGAGATTCTCAAAGTATCAAAACTAGAATATCTAAAAAGCTAGCTATAGAATCTTTTCAGATTCTCTACAAATTTGATTGATAAGAATCTGAAAACAAACAAACAAAAGTGAATTGAAAAACCCAAAAAAAAAAAGATTCTTTCTGATAAATGCTGTTTTACAAAACCTCAAGCTACACAAAAACCATTGACTAGCTTTCTACAAAACATCCACACATCGGAAAATTCTCAATTTCGGAAAAATTAAGAACTTACGCAGTGAGAAAATCAGCGCGACAAACAAGAGAATTCCAACCAAGAGAAGAGTAAAGATCAACGAAATTCATGAGATGATTCTCGTTAATCGAACTCCAGACAAAGATCACAACGACACCATTAGATCCACCACCGTCCACCACCGCCGCAGCGTCAATCTCTTTATCCATCTTCTTCCCCCAATAAACCCTTCCTCCACCAATCATAGTTCCGATTTAAAAAGCTCCGGCGACGATTATAATTCAGTTTTGGTTATGAACCACTCGAAAGATGAGATCTTTGAGATATACGGGTCCTTGGTTGTTATCATCACCCACGTCAGATCCTTGTGTGTATTATATTTTACCTCTGGGCGTACTTTAGTTTCATTTGTGTTATAATGCGCCGCCTTTCTTTTTAACGACGTCGTTTGACGCGTCATGGTCTTACCGTGGAAGTAAGTAACGGTCAAAAATTACTATAAACATGATTTGTTTGTTTCATCTACGCCTCCTACAAGAAGTGCACAAAGTCTCTTTTTCCATAAAGTTTTCTTGATGTGAGTTAGATTTTGAAGTGCAAGCTCACGTGTCTAAAGATATGATCGTCACTTGAGATCTAGTTATATCGAATATATTCTAAATTAGGACAAGATATTACTTTATATGCTACACGTGATAGTCCTTTCAATCCTTTGAATTGGAGCATGGAGATCGAAAATGTCCAATTTAACCACGATTGCTTCAAATTCATATCCGTGTAATGTTTTAGTGAAAATATTGGTAAATTTTATTCGTCGAACACATAAAGCACAACCTAATAAGTTTTTTGTCTTTTTTTTTTTTAAAATTACATTTCGAATAAAATAACAATTCACTTCAATCTATTTATTTTGTGACAGAATTTACTGCGATATAGTATTACATTTTGGCGATGACAATAAATTTACTCGGTATGTTGAAGGTCCCGCAATAATCTTTTTTAATCACTAGAATTCACCCAAAGCAACCATTTTAATTTTCAAACAGAAAAACTGGTTAGGTTCTATGATTCTATCCATATGCTTTTGATTGACCACAATATTTTTAAATACAGCATTTGTACAAAGACGATTGTCTAAAATTCCCAAAATATTTATAAGATATTAGAGTCCCAGTCAACTTAAATTTTGTTAATTATATATATATAATGGTAATGACCCGCTCACATCGTTTATACAATTCATCGCATGATCCACTCGTTTATAATATATTAATGGAAATGACCCTCTTACATTTTTTTATGTCAATGTCTCAGATAAATTTGTCTAAAGGTTTGATTTTCCAATGTATATTCTTATTAGAAACAATCTACTTTTATAAACGTTATAGCATAAGATGGATTTAAGCTCTTGGAGGTTTATTAAGAGAGATTAAGCAAAGATATTAGATAGTTAATGATGAGGCTATCTCTACCTCCGCAGAAGTAAACCCCTTTGCAGGAACCTCTTTTCAATCTCTTGACCAAGTGACAGAGCATACCACAGGTAACTTATGGTTTTTGAAGCTAAAAATGTAGGTTTGGTTCTTAAAGGAACCAATCCTTTTTGCTTGTTGGAGTAGTTAGATACTTCTGCTTCATAAGTTGACTCTCTTGATGAGATGGACCAGTCCATGTCAATTCAGAGAACCCTTCGAAGCCGGCTCCTCAAACCATCCTAAGAAGTTCAAGACAATTGGAATACTGTACGAGGAGGCCGTGGTAACAAACGAGGAAGATTTTAAATAATAGTGGAATTAATGTCGATCAATATGGTGGTAGATTCAGCTGAACTTTAGTGGCATATCTATCGATATCTTCTCTCTAATATCAGGATCCTCCTTTGGAATACTCTAATGATCTATGTCATTTACCTTTTTGTAGCAATTAAGTGAGACACATCGCCTTTGATTATCATTTTGTTTGCCAACACATTCAAAATAGAATTCTTCAGATTTCTCACATTAGCTCTTCGGAGTCGGACCAACTTCAACATGCCTTAACTAAGCCATTATCACATTTTTGTTTCACGGATTTGTCGGTCATAATTAGCATTAATAGAGTTCTTTATTTTCTTGTGTAACCAAATCTTTATTTCTTTAGATTTTGATCTTCGAAAGATCTACTCATATATATTTTTACATATCCTTTTGTTCTGTTTTATTGTTTACATATCTTCCTAGTAAAATCTATTGAGGAAATACATGAATCATCTAAAACCTACACTATACATTGTTTCTTGTTTTACTATCACTTCAACTAACCAATTTTTTAAGTTGTTTGTAAAAAACCTCCGAAATATACAAACTAAGAGCATGCCAATTTTGTCGGTTGTTGAAATACATTCACGATTTACAAGACCAAACTAAAACGTAGAGGAAAACAAGCGATCTTACTGTGTGGATTAAGTCAAAACATAACCCAAAAATCCGAGAAACCCAATAACTAAAAAAGATAAGCATAAGTCAAACCTAAAAAAAGTGGAATGGGTCACACGTTATTTAATACTCATACAATAATCTATCTAACTAATCACTGAATGATGCTTCTTAAATAAAAACACAATATTATACTATAAAATTTTTTTTTTTTTTTTTAACTCTGATAAGAAATAAAATTTAAAAGATTAAAAGAGAAAGAAACTAAAAAAAATAAAAAAGAAGAGGCCACAAAAAAAAGTTTTGATTATTCTTTCTTTTTAAAATTTTTTGTAAGTTTTTTGTGTGCATGTCGGAATCATCGAAAACGATACCGTTTCATAGCTCAAGACTCAAGAGCTTTCCGTCTCGAACTTTGCGCTTCAATTCCCAAAAGTTTCTTAATTTTTTTTTCTTTCTTTCTCCTGTGCAAGTGCAAACATCTTAATTCCCAAGGCGCAAAATATAATCTTAATTATTACAGTATTAAAAGATCCGTAAATTCGAAGCAACATCAACGTTCTTGGGCATCTCTAATCATTGTTTTATAAACCACAATTTTCTCAAGAATTCTTCGTTTCTTTTTAATAATTTTTCCTGGAATTTTTTTTTTTCTCTTTTGTATGGGCTGATCAGAGAAAAGCCACTTTGTGTTTTCGATTTTTCATTATTATGTTTTTTTAGCTGGACGGTGTCTGAATAATTCAATGCTCTCTTCTCTTCCTTTCTGAATCTCTCTCTCTCTTTCTCCTTCTCTCTCTATCTCTCTTCTGAAGCAGCCATGGGCGACGAACACTCTCTCATCTCAAAGGTACCTTTTTGTTTTATGGGTACGCTTAATTTGATTAGGGTTTGTTGTTTTGAGTAATCAATAGCTGATTCTGTCCACTAGTTGTTACAAAGTCATGATTTTTGCGGAGTTTCGTTTGATTCGATATCAACTTATTCTGTAAAAATTGACACTTTCTGCATCTGGGTGTTGCGTAAATTTGAATTTTGAGGTGTTTATGGTTTTCTACAGACATATTTAATGGTACCCATGTTGTTTTTTTGACCTTGATTTAAGGTTTTTGTTTCTAAATTAAGCAAAAACAACTCACTTGAATAAATGTATTGTTTTTTTTTGGGTTGCAGGATAGTTTTGTCTTCAAGCTTCCTAAAAAATCCCCACTTGTGTTAAGGATGGTTGTTCTCTTGTTTGTGATGGTCTGTGCTGTTTACATTTTCTCAATTTGTCTTAAGCAAATTGGTGTTGTCCCTAGTGCTGGTTTCTTGAATGTTGAAGTGTTTGAGAGGCCGTGTCCTGAGCCTAACATTGAACCTTGGGACATACCTTATGTTCATTATCCTAAACCTAAGACCTATAGCAGGTAATGAGAGTGTTTGTTTATGTTCGATTTTGGGTTCTTGGTTTGTAATGCTTATGTGTTGTTGACTTGTATGTTTTGTGGGTTGGGAATTTTGTTAGGGAGGAATGTACGTGCAATCCCGTTAGGTACTTTGCTATTCTCTCGATGCAGAGATCTGGTAGCGGCTGGTTTGAGACTTTACTAAACAATCATACTAACATAAGCTCGAACGGAGAGATCTTTTCGGTTAAAGATAGGAGGGCTAATGTGTCGACCATTTTTGAGACCTTGGACAAAGTTTATAATTTAGATTGGTTGAGTAGTGCTTCCAAGAACGAGTGCACTTCTGCCGTTGGTTTGAAGTGGATGCTTAATCAGGTAAGATTCTAAATGTTGAAATCATTGGTTGCAACAAAGATAAACTTTTATGTTCTACTCTTTTCTTTCTCCACATGGACTTTGGATAAGTTTACCATATCTGATTGCTATCCTTTATATTGTATAGCAAAATGTTTACTTACTGTTTTAATATAGTGTAGATACTGAAACTATAGATCTGTGATGTATAGCTTAGATACTAAACTATGAGATGAGATTGTCTCCACTGTTGTTACTTGGTCAGTGTGAAGGTTATATGATTTAAGTAGTATAGGACTGAGCTATAGTTTCTAAATCAAAGCTGTAACAATCTTTCAGGTTAGATCCAGAAAAGAGACTTGTTTTTTGCTTCAGGGAAGAACTGCGTTGTGATTGTCTAAGCTGATTAACTGTTTTTACTGATTAGTCTTGAAGAAGGATAAGGTTCTGGTTTTGATTGCTTCAGGGAAGAACTGCGTTGTGATTGTCTAAGCTGATTAACTTCTCGCCCTTATCACGTGTGTTTGATTGATTTTTGATGTTTTTATCCGTAAAAGAAGGGTCGAGTTCCAATAGCCTTAATGTGTTTCTTTATCCTGTTCTCCTCAATTTGTTTATTGGTGGATTCTTTATACTTTAATTCACATGATTTTTCGTATTTCATTGTGTTTCATTTTGTTTACGTTGTAATGTGGTTGGTGGTTGGGGATGAAACATATGCAGGGTCTGATGAAACATCATGAAGAGATAGTAGAATACTTCAAAACCCGAGGCGTCTCTGCTATTTTCCTCTTTAGAAGAAACCTCTTGCGCCGGATGATTTCAGTTCTTGCAAACTCTTACGATAGAGACGCTAAGCTATTAAACGGTACTCACAAGTCCCACGTCCACTCCCCTAAAGAGGTTTCCCTCTCTCTCTCTTCTTGACTTTGCATGTGTCTGCACATTTGGCTCTGTGAAACTAAACGTGTGAAACAAATGGGTTTCAGGCTGAGATATTAGCGCGCTACAAGCCGTTGATCAACACGAGCCTTTTGATACCTGATCTAAAGCAGGTTCAAGAGATGACTTCAAAAGCACTTGCTTACTTTAATACCACCCGCCATATCTTCTTCTACTACGAAGATGTTGTCAAGAACCGCACTGTGAGTAACATCTTGTTTTCACAAGGTCCCAAACTAGTTTCACTGCACATATTGTTCTTATTAAGCCCTGAAATTTTTTTCCCTTTTGCAGAAACTAGACGATGTGCAAGAGTTTCTAAAGGTCCCAAAACTCAATTTAAAGAGTAGGCAAGTGAAGATTCATCATGGTCCATTGTCACAGCACGTACAGAATTGGGAAGAGGTTCAAAAGACACTGAAAGGGACCGGTTTCGAGAACTTTCTACTTGAAGATTACCGGAGGTGAAATTAACACGTAGGAGGGAGTGATGTACATAAACCTCTCTCGCAGAAAAGGTCAGACCAACTTTGTAGGAAAGTTTTGGTAGTGCCACGAACAGGTTTTTGCAAGTCTTTTTATGTTTTGGTTTTCTCTGTTTCTTCCACGTTTTAATCAAGTTGTTGTTAGTCTTTTATTCGATTCATTCTTTATCAGGGAGCTAAGAGTTCTATTGTAATCGGAAACACAATCTGGTTCATTCTCTTATTCGTTTCTAATGATTAGAACAAAGAACAAAGATTTGGCACTTTGATTGATAAACTATGAAATTGTTTAGTACATTGGTTGATATGTGATGGATTATCTTGTTCAGTTGATTTTGTATAGTCGTTAATTTAAGATGGTTACTTCACTTTAATCAATTGCAATAAATATTATTTATTTTATTTCTTTCAAAAACTTAATGTTAGACATAAAAATTTAGAAACTATCGAGATCTCATTTTTTTTTATTTCTCATTCCGGCATCGATTTTTTTTCTCCTCCTCTTATCTCACCGTCGTTTATTCCGCTTACCAGTTCTCATCTGGCCGTCGTAGATTTTTTTCAATTTGGTTTGGATAGAGTTTGAAAATTAAATCTTCTTTTGTTAGTTATATTTAAAACTTTTAAGTGTGTATGGGAGAGTAATTTGCATTGAATAATAATGATATATGAATGAGTAATACTTTGATACTAATGTTTTTAATAAAAGTAGAAAAGAAAAAATTTATAATCTCATGTAGTCTAAGAAACTCAAAATTTTAATAGCAAATAAAAATTAAAATTGTCTGCGCGAATACACATATCCAACTCTAATTACAACAAATATAAAAACTAAAAAGATAAGAGAAATATGCACTTAAAAAAAAATTATCTTAAAAATGAGATATTGAGGAAATAAAATCATAAACAAGCTCTCTTTTTACTATTACAAGATGTTGGAAAGCTTCATCGTCATTTCTTTTCACCATTGTCAACCCCATCATCATGCTTAGTCCTCTGAGATTCGCCATTAATTTCATGATTTAATTTACAAAGTTTTCTTTTATTCTTTGCACGAAATCTTTGTTCTCTTTCTGTGCTCGTCTCACTCTTGTAGTGAGATGACATATGTGCAGCAAATTTTTGAGAAGTATTAAACACACCATTACATTTAGGACATGTGTATGGACCGTATTTTTCATATGGTAAACTATGTGTTCGACCATCATACTGATTATCTCCATTTTTCTCGTTTTCTTTAGAATCAATATAATCAGTTGTTTTTTCAAAAAGATTTGTCGGTTTTGAGATATTCTTCAAAGAACAACCATCTTGGAAAACATGATGGTCATGGTTGTGCTTTGATGACAAGGAAAACATATCTAAATGTTGACGATATGCAGAATATTGGCACGGAAAAATGACGTTAAGAGGTTTAGGTATCAAAGTTTCGCACTGTTTATCAAAAAAATTTGGAGGATAAAATATTTGATTTTGTATATTGGTTTTAGAATTTGTAGCATGTTTGACACGTTCAATGTCATATTGGCGAGAGTCGAGTGTATTGGTAGGAACAATAGCAGTATACCTATTTGTGATGGTATGAGTGAAAGAAACTCGAGTAAGATGAGGATTATTTTTAAGAGAAAAATAGTTGTTACCAGATATGTTTCTCTTCATCGTATTTTCCACATGTGAATTTTTAAATCCAAAAGAAGATGAAGAGATATGTGAATTTTGAAAACAGGTCAAAGAAGGAGATGGAGAAAACAAATCTCCATGGTTTGTGCGATCAGAAGTAACGAACATCGATCGAACCATTTTGGAATTTTGATTCATTTGTATGGGGTAAAAACCATGATTGTTAGTATCATCACCATGAAGATTGAAGATATTTGGGATAGAAGACATTTTGAAAGATAGATAGAGCATATTCTATATTGTTTAGTTATGTATCTTTTTATATAAAATCCACACCAAAAAAATAATGATATTAACCTCAAAAACGGATATTAATCTTTAAATACGTAGTAAGGAAAGAAATCTACTTTATGTTATCTATTTTGAAATTATATTAAATATGTATAAATAAACAAATCTTTAATTATTCATTTTTTATTATAAACACATATTTTATTTAGTAATATCTTGATATAATAAAAATTATGATTTTCTGTCATATACCTAGATTCGTAGTTAATAATATGGATAGTAATCAAATTTTAAAATTCAATGTAATTTACTTTAGGATATTTTTTTAGTGATATGGTTCTATAATAGTCTTTTATCATTTATTCCAATAAATAAATTATTAAATTATTATTAAACCAATATTTATAGTTGGCATGGTGGAAGGATTTGCATTAAAATCTTATCGTCTAAGTTATAATTCAGTATCAGTAATAAGTAAAAAGTTTTTGAAAAAAAGAGAAAAAAAATAAAGGGATGGATGACTCAATCTTATAAAACAGATTTGTTTCCATTTATTACAAAATATAAGAGGCGCAATTATTCAACTGATATTGACCTCATCCTCTTGTTTGATATTTTAAAATTTATAAATTTCATGAAATACGATATCTTTTAATATTTCTAAAATCTCTGATCTTTTTCTTTCTTGGTTCTTTGGTAGTAAATTTTGATAAGTGAAAAATAAACTGTTGGACTTGAGATAGCACACGAATATAATACATGACGATATGATATTCAATTACATACTAACATGATAACAAGTGAAGACAACTTAAAAAAAAAAAAAAAAAGTGAAGCCAACTAAAATTCAGCACACTAATCCAAACACGTTAACAACTTAAATATGTATATTTTCATATTAAAATTTTGTAACAAGATCAATACATATATTATCTGGTAACTAAATTAGCCCCTCACAACGCATAATAAATCTAGCGTGTTTAGGCAGACACAAAGATATAGTTTCGTTGTATTATGTTTATAGTTTTTTCCGTAAACATTTGTATTCATGTTCATATTCTCGTAGCAATAATTTTGTATTGAAAGAGTTTGGACATCAATACAGTATTAATTAAGTAAACATCAATTACAATTTTTTTTTTTTTCGACACATCAATTACAATTAATAATGGTCATAAAACCTGTCTAATCAAAGTAGTAGTATCAAACATCTTAATAAATGGTCAACCACCTCTCTGATCCTATTTAAATTTTTATCTGTCGCCGTTTAATGATTTTAATTGGATCATATTTTAAAAAACAAACAGCGAATTCACTATTTACTACTAATATATCATCATAGCATCACAATAGTTTCCTTTTTGCCTATCTTTCGAAACTACAAACTAAATATCAAATTAACCAATTGACAAAAAAAAAAAAAAAAATGACAAAAACAAGTACAGTAAGAAAAACAAAGAAACGCCAGACGGTGCCCAAGAGATTTCATCATTGCAGCTTAGATGCAACAGGCTTGTTTAAAGATAAAAATAGTATTAATGTCATTAACTCATATTTGGTTGTAATCAATTACTTAATCAAATATTAACTATCTAACAACTATGTTAATATTAATATTGGTGGTCCATAGACTTTATTCTGTTAAGAGCATCATTACCATTATTATTGCACAAACCTCATGATTAAGGAGCATCACATTCCTTCTTTTACTATTCTCTCTTTCGGCTCAGCCTCATTTTTGCTTCATTCTCCAACAATTTTTTTAATCCACTACAATTTAGGAGCAATTTATGCTCTTATCGATAAAATAAAACTCCAAGAACTCTTCTTCATATTGTATTCTCTTTTTTTAGTACAAGTCATATTGAATTGTACTAAACCATTTTTCACAACAGTTACAAAATATTACTATATTACAGTTGCGAACTAGATTTAAATTGTAACGTCACGACAGCTGTTGTCTATAGACCACTCTCTTACATTCTCGGTTATTGGATTTATTTATCCTCGTTTGATAACACCGGTACGATGGCTCCGCAAATTAAGTACAAATTTCGTCTTCGTGTTTTTTCTTCTTCGCATGGTAATGAAAACCATTTCTCAGCATTCACACAATACTGAAAAGTCTTTCTCAGTTAGTCAATTTTAAAGAATAGTCCAAGTCAAACAGATTAATATATGGTTCATATGGAGTGGATTTTCTAAAAAAACTAAATGTATATTTATGATATAAATAGCCAAATCAATTTTGAAAAATAATTTATTTTTAATTCAGATGCATTAATTGATTAATCTATACTCCTTCTATAGTAATGTTTGCTCCGTAACACTAATAATATGAGATTTTTAACACATCCTTTCAAAACCATAGTTTTTGGGGTTTATTCTTCTTAAACTGAATTCTACTTTTCTTTGGATCAAGCATTATACATGTTTAGTACTGGCTTCTAATATTATATATATGAGAAACTACGATTTACGACTAAAATTGACGTTTTAGTAATTATTGGACTGACTCATATAGTATTGATCCTTTAACACTTTCAATATGAAATGTCTAACATCTTTTAAAATCTTTTAATGCACACGTATAATATTGAGATCGTGAATAGAATGAGCACTCTCACTAGCCTTATGGTGGGGCAAATTTCGTTTTTTTTTTTTTTTTTTTTTTTTTTGAACACCAGTGGGGCAAATTTCGTTAAGTATGTGTTTTCTCATAAAACTTTTTCTTTCTTTCTTTTTTTCTTTTTTTTAATAAACTTTGGGAGTTCGAACCTTTGGTCCATAATTTTTTTGGTGTTCGAAATCAGTCGTTAATACCACATTTAAGACGTAAATCGCCCCAGCCGATGATAACTCTCTTGCTAATTTCGTTTAGTTTTCAACTAGTATCCGATGGACATCGTTAATCGAATGAATGCACAATAGCCAAATTTTTACATTTGTTTACTCCTTTATTCCCTTGTATATATCAAACGTTACGAATTAAACAATATCATATTTTCCATCAATTCGATGGAACCTCACCACATCATCTGAAAATTAAAGCCATAAAAAAAGCGAATAAATAATATATAAGAACAAAAGGGATCAAGAGGAAGCACGTGACAATGACCCAACTCTTGCAATTTCATGGACCGCAGGGTTAAACCCTAAGCAGCCTAACCAGCCTTGCTTGTACGGCAAGAATGTCTTCCTCTTCATTTCCTCCGACACTGCTCTGTTCTCAGTGTAATGCATCTCATGAGCCGAAACCACCGCTCCGTTCCTCCTCCTTGACCTAGACACCGACGACTCACAACTCTCTCTTGACCGGATACTTGAATTTTTCGCTTCCTCAACCTCTTTCTTTGTAAGTATATCGTATCTTTGCAAGGTCTCTTTGGTCGGAACCGGTCTTCCATCTGATGCACTCCTGAACAGTAACAGATCTTTGATTTTCCATTTTTTGTATGCTCGACCAGGGAACAGAATCGCTGACAAGAAAACAGAGGATTTTTGGTTGCTTGTGTTAGAAGCAACCAGTTTTGTTGACTGTACATCTTCTTCCTCCACCATAATGTCTGAAACCCTCAATGGAGACATAGAACGGCTTCCTTTACGATCATAACGCGAAGAAGATCCCGGAGATTGGTCCCTTCCTAGATCGTTCTGATCATCAGAATCTTTTTGCTCAAGAACCCTAGATCTGGGAGAAGAAACAGCAGAGGGTTGGTTTGAACCAGGAGTGAGTGAGGGCCTTAAAGGTCGAATCTTTCCACCATCGAATAGCTCATCAGCGGCAGAGAAAGAAGTTTTCTCCAATTGACCACTGAAATTGAACTCGAAATCGTCATCAAAATCACTGGCTGATCTCTTTTTGGGAGTTCTTGGTGGGTCATCCCAGTCAAAAGGTATGTTGGAGGAAGTGGAAGGAGAAGGGCTTGTGGGTGCACTGAAAAAGAAAGCATTGTTGTTACCAAATCGAGTTGGGCTCGAAGGAGCTGTTATGTAAGGAGACGAAGTTGCGCTGTCGAAATTGAGTTCTGATGCTACTGCCACTTCTATCTCCATTAATGGGTTGTTGTTCTTTGGATCCTCTGTTCTTTTGCCTTTCTGGTTCTTGGAAGGTGTTCCCTTTCAGACGAAAAGCTTGACTTTAGTTTAGAGAGACAAGAGAGAGAGAAAGAGATGGAGAAAAATGAATGGTGATTGAATTAGGAGATGCCTTTATAAGTCTCTCACCTACCTCATGGGTCGTGACTTAATTATTATGATTTTTTTAACTCTTAATTCTATATGTTCTTTTGGACCAAATTAGCTTGGTTTTAGTATTTCATCGTTGTTTTCCATTCCTTTTTTTTTATAGTATATCAAGAGGATTTTACAATTATTGGTCCTTATATCTTTCCAGACTGAAATTTGAATAGATTACAACACGTTCGGATATCCAGGTTGTATATATATAAGCTATAAATTTTGTATTTTGTGACTAATTAATTGTTGTCTCTAATTTATTAGTAGTAGTATTTACCAAAAGTTCACTTATATTTATCAAAAATAGCAAAGAATATTTGTTGAGTTCAAATAAAATAAGTTGTCTAATCAATATGCTCTAGCTTCTAGTACTTTACCCGTAGAGATAAAAATTTCTTGGTTATATAATTAAACAAAAAATAAATTCAAAAGGGATTAAGGAACATAAAGTAGTTTTGACCTTCTTATGTTTGAGCTCTATCTGATATATATATATCTGAAATTTGTCACCAATAAAAGAAAAATAATAGGAAACTAAAAACACTTAACTTGTCAAACTCATGTGGGGAAAAGGTTCGGTTTCTCAAGCAGCAAAGAGTTAATTCTGGCCTTTTATTATAATGAATATTGACTATTGTTGCAGATTTTTGTACTGTAATGAAACAAATTTAATTTAATTGATATCACGTTCAATAGAGATGGCTTCTCGAATTATATTTTC
The DNA here is from genome assembly GCA_011420285.2 of Erysimum cheiranthoides. Classification (NCBI taxonomy): domain Eukaryota; kingdom Viridiplantae; phylum Streptophyta; class Magnoliopsida; order Brassicales; family Brassicaceae; genus Erysimum; species Erysimum cheiranthoides. Next base: position 19,438,582 of record CM022180.2, read on the forward strand.
TACGTGATTAACGTAATTGTCAAACTAATGGCGGCTATATACCTCCAAATATCCAATTTATAATATATTTGTTTGAAGATAACACACTCCAGATTACATTATAATAGCTTAACTCGTGTTGTTTCTTGTGTTACAATGCGACCAATTATAGTTTGTTATTTTCCGTTAAACACGACATTCGTATTTGTCAATGTGCTCGTGTCTATTTAAAATTTATAATTGCAAACAGCTTTTGAGCCGGCAAAGACATATATCGCTTCTTGTTTTTTTTTTTGTTTTTTTTTTGGCAAACATATCGCTTCTTGTTTATCTTTCTTCCCTTGACAAAAAAAAAAAAAAAAAAAAAAAAAAAAAAAAAAGTTTATCTTTCTTCAAAACAAAAAAAAAAAAGAAAAGAAGAAGAAGGAAACAACATAATATTTGCATATAATCCAAACGTTGTTCTCGTGTTTGCTATTTGATAAAAAAAATATCAAATGAAAATATCCGTTTAACATAAACACAAATGCGTATATATTAATTGGAGGTCGATGGTCTAGATTCTAGAATACCAAAACGAGCTTTGCAAGTTGAGTAGTAGTATAATTTTAAATACACTCACAAACGTCAATGTCTTAATTAACCAAACAAAAAAAACGTCAAAGTCTCAACGGTTGTACAAGGCATGCAATTTTTGACTTCGCCTATACACATGTAACATGTTGATTGATTACTGCAGATGTTTGTGACAAACAAATACTAAAGATGTTTTACATAGGCCTTACAATAAAACATATCATTTGGACTTTACGAAACGATATCCAGATTTTTCATAGAGAAATATAAAACAAACGGGGAACGTAACACTTAAGTATATGTTGTAGAGAAAGAGAACTATAAGAAAAGGGTGAGAGAGAATCGCGCGTGGATCTAACTCGCGGCGATTTTTCTCTCCAACACATCTCCGTCTTCTGAGTACGATCTCGTGCACCGTCGGCGGGTCCTCCGTTAATTCCGGTGGCGACGAGGACCCCTCGGCTCATGGCTCTTCATCCGTGACCCGGTGCATCCTCTCGACGAAGCTTTCGGACCAAAATCAAGGGAGCCATGGAGAGGAAAAGAATCCACACGACACCGACGATAAGAGCTCTATCGGCGGTGGAGCGATGTGGAACGGAAGAGGGAGGTTCACGGCAAAGAAAGAGAGAGGAAAGAAGTTGGATCTAGAGATTGGAGATGTAGGAGGTTTCTCGGGATCGGTTTCGATGGGGGAGGTAGGCTCCGATCCGGCGAAGCTAAGCCACCGTCGAAGGTCTCTCTGTCCACTCCCTACTTTTTTCCTCCCTCGCGACTGAGCCAGACGCCTCCGCGACAAAGAAAGCTCGACTCTCTTCCTCTTTCTCAAAATGGATCTACGGTGGCGGGATGGCAACGGATCTTGGATCACCATCTCCGTTCGGCTAGCGTCGCCCAGGCTCACCGGAGGTCCTGTTCCGGTGAGAATCTGCAGTCCGTGGGCGGCGGCTACGGCGAGTTCTTCGTTGTAGATTAGGGTTTCGCCGTCCGGTTTAGTTCGGTTTGTGAACCCGGGCCGGTTTTGTTTTTCGAATTGGTTAGTTCGGTTTGGTGTAAACGGATTGGGCCTTAGGGATTTGTGATGGGCCTACTCCGGAAATAGCCCATTGGGCATATATTTTTATAAAATTGAATACCCTTTAACAAAAAAAAAACACTTTAAGTATATGTTTTTATCTAGGCCTTCAAAACATGTCCAGGACCACTATTATTGGTTAATAAATTATCAAATCCTTAATAAAATCTAGTGTTCTTGAAAACATGTAAGTTACTAATGATTATGTAAATTTACTAAAATTTTAAATTTAATGTTATTAGAGTTTGAATTCTCTACACTATTAATTATAAGACACAAATTTTAAATTTTCATTGATATCCATATATAAAATTCTTAAAATTTTCATGAGAAAATAAAAATAAAAAACAATCCATGTATTTGAAAGGCAAAAAATGCAGTTCAGCAATACACATTCAATTTTACCTAATACTATCTTTTGTTCTTATTCGTTTAACCCTTTAGACATACTTGTTCATTTAATTATTAATAAATTGATCATATTTCATTAAAAAAAAAAAGGAAAAATGGAGAATAATGCACGACAAAACTTTAGAGGATTTGGTTGATGCAAACTGTTTACAAGGAAAAAATTAAAGAACCAAAGAATCTAACTGATGGAGAATTTGATAAAATAAAACCTCCCATCCTCTTCCACATCCTTTCTCATTTCTCAAAGCTTCAATAAACTTAAAAAAAAAAAAAAAAAAAACCTTTTCATCCCACCTCGAGCTTCTTCCCAAAATAGTAGTATATGGTATATATTCTTCTTGACTCCACAATTTTTTAAAGTAAAATTGTTAATTAGCAAACTTGAGAACCACTCTCCAACGTTTTATAGGACCAATTTCTCTAACAGAGAATTGATTACGTCTTCAGCAAAATCAGTTGCTACAAAATGTATACAGCATGCTTGACATATTGAAATTGTTATGCTCCTATGGTCGGATTGTGGACAATCGTGATACTTGTATGATCTATGCTCCAAATAAAAATACATGCACACATAGATAATTATCAATTAAGAAAGCATTTAACTGAGGGATTCTTCCAAAAAAAAAAAAAAAAAAATTAAGATTTTTCCTGGAAGGTCAACTCATGTGAAAAAGAAAAATTCGACCCATAATCCCAAGTTTTCAGTTGGCTTTTTCCTGTAAATCAGAGCTACGAAGTCTCTTTTTAGGGTTTTACCAATATACGTAACGACACATTATTGAACTTGATCTATATATTCTAATTAGAATAAGAGCTATGTTTTAAAAACCTCATCTATCATTATATATATATATATAGTTTAAAAAAAAAAAACTAATCAAAAAACCAAAATCATATAAAATTGCAGTTCTAGAACACCAATTAAAAGATAAAAATAAAACCAATGGGGTTAACGGATTTAATCAGAACGGTGAGGAACTGGGAAGACTGTGAACTTCATGTTGTGGTTGCTGCAATAATCACCATCATGCTCGCCCGAGGCAAAGAAGTAAGGCTGTATCTTCTTAAGTGTGACGTTGAAGCTTTCTTGTGATCCTTTCTTTGTTGAACCAATCTTCTTTCCATTCTTCATCTCGCAGTTCCTGTAACTCCATGGATCTTGGAACAAATACACGTTATTCCTTCGCTTGGCAGTTTTGTCGTACTTGAAAACTGCACCATATTCAAAAAAAAAAAAAAATCATTATCACCAATTAGGTTATTTTTAACATTAAAAAATAAGATAAGTATAGATTTAACCTAATCAATTTCACATACCAAGAACATCATCGACGTAGAAAGGAGCATTCTTGGAAGCCCACTCTTTGTAATCTAAACCTTTTGTCCATCCGTCTGATCCTCCCACAACGATCTTTCTTGGTGCTTCACTGTCCAAATTCAAACCCGCATCCGAACCGGAACAGTTTGAATCGTTATTGTTTGATCCCCAACTCCAACTCCAACCTGACTTAGGATTCCAGTTCCAACTCCAGCTTGAACCATCGGGGTTAGTACCTGAACCTGAACCCGAGCCAGAGCCGCTTGACCCGTCGGATCCCCATCCCCAACCCCAACCAGAGCCATCAGAGCTCGAACCCGAACCTGACCCCGAGTTGCCTGAGCCACCGGATCCCCAACCCCATCCCCAACCAGAGCCATCAGAGCTCGAACCCGAACCTGACCCTGAGTTGTCCGAGCCGTCGGATCCCCAACCCCATCCCCAACCAGGGAACGAACCCCAACTCCAACTTGAACCATCAGAGTCTGAACCAGGACCTGAGCTAGAGCTACTTGACCCGTCTGATCCCCAACCCCAACCTGACCCATTGCTCCAACTCCAGCTCCAAGCCTCTGCGCCAGAGGAGGAGAGACATGCAATGGCCACGACGAGTATGAGCAGCTTCTTTTGTGAACCAGAGAGAGCCATAGTTTTTCTTCTTCTTTGTTTAGTAATCTTACGTGCTTGTGAATTGTGTCGATCTCTAGGTTATGAGAAACTATTTATAGATAATTAAGGATACCTTAAGACATATTCCCAATGGATTTAGGAACAGAATATTTAATTTAAACAGTTTAATTTCCTTTTAGATTTCTTGGAATTATCATATCTACGGGTTTTCGACAAAAAAAAAAAAATCATATCTACGGGTTATTAATCAATTAATTAATTATTAACCGTCGTCTAGTTAATCTTGTTTCTATTGGATTTTTCTTTTCTTTTTCCTGCTAACAAGGGAAATTCTTTTATATATTTTACATTAAAGATCTTACGATAAAATTTGTAAAACTCAGAGGTTATCTAGTCAATAGTGAAATATAATCAACGAATTCCTACTTTGTTTTGTATTGTACGTAACACTAGATATTGTTTCGTTGTACAATGGGAATAGGAATTAAAAAATTTAGGATAGTTAATTTGATATCATATAATAGTATAAATTTATATTTTTAGCACTTGTAAATATTTAGGTCTATACATATATGTATTAGTACATGTAAATAATATTTTTTAAAACATAATTTTTTTAGGTTTGGGTTTTTGGTTCTACGGTTAATCGGTTACATATAAACTTTAAACCATATAAAAATCATGCGTAATTTGGTTTGGTATGGTTTGTTTCTTTTGGTTTACAATTTTTTAAAAATTTTATAACTAAAGGAACCATATGAACACCTCATGTAATTTGGTTCAGCTTGGTTTCGATTTATTTCAAGATTGAATAAAAAATAATACAGTATTAGATCAGAGGTGTTCACCTCATACAAGAGAATGTAGATTTTTGCAGATTAAGGATGCAAGATTTATCAGAGGTCTAGAGTGCAAAAGGTAAAATAACAGTTCGTCATGATATTGTACTTTTTTTTTTTTTGGTTATCGTCATGATCTTGTATGTTGCAGAGAAAATCGGTCAAATGTCCTTTTTTTATTTTATTTTTCATCATATATGGATCTCAATATTTTTCAAATGTTTATAGGTTGTAGTCCTTTATTTATTTGTTCATTCTCATAATGCTATATTTAGTTGGTATTCAAAACCTGGATTTTGATTTCCTAGAAGAACACAATAAACCAATAGAAAACGAACGAAATCATAAGCTTAGTGCGAATAACGAATCAATTGGTAATCACAAAAAATAATGTATTTATAATTAGTTTTTAATATATTTTTTTAATATGTATGAAAAACTTAAAGATTAGAATTAGATTAATTAGCAACAGAAAAAGTATTTACTTTGCAAAGATGTAAACAAATCCATAAACAGATACTTACTTTGCAAAGACCTACACTATAAACATATATATAGTTTTTGAAAAAAGTTTACATAAAAAGGTCAATGAAAATCCATTAACATCTTTGATAAGAATCATTAAAAATTGATAGATACATTGTTAAGTCTACTAAATTTTTAGAATTCATCAGCTTTATTATCAACAAATCTACAAATTAAAATCCATCTAAAATTGATAATTTTATGAATTATATATAATCTTTTTTGGTAATTATATATATGAAATATTTAAAATATAGAAAACTGGAAATGGTATGAAATATGTACGTTATGTATTTACAGATTACAAGAACTAATAAGAGAACAAGAATCACAAAAAGGTTATTTGAGACATCCAAACAATGAAATCATCACATATATCTCTAATATGCATAGTCATGTTCCCCATCTTCGCTCAACATGAATTTACGTATATATTTTTCTCTTATATATCAAATGTCTCTATTTTTTTTTGTATTCTATCGTCAAAGTTTGTATTGTGTGTTTCAAATTAATGTATAGGTGGGAGGATACAGGTTGGAAAGACAGAGAGATTCATGTCTGATAGTTAAAATTTTAAACCACCGTGTGTCAAATACATCTGCGAAAAGACAACTAATAAGGAATGTTGGTGCTGCTTTGGACCTGAATCTCAACTAAATTCTTGTTTTGCAAACCAAGATTATCCCAACGCCAAAGAAGTATGCTCCGACACATGTGCAAAGAATTTTAAAAGCAAACCACAGTAATAATAACATATGTTGCTTATTTAATTTCAGACTTTTCCAAAGCAATATTATAATGATTAATATTGTACTCCTTTTTCTATCGTACTAGATTAGGACCCGCGTTTACGCGGGTTTAAAATTAAAAATTTATAACCCGTGTAAGAAAAAAAAAATAGAACATGCGTACGCGGATTTATAACCAAAATTTTATAACCCGTATCAAAAAATAAAATTAGATATTATGAAAGATATTTATAAATTACTTAATTGAATTTTCTTCTTTATTTATTTATTATTTTAATATATTTTTAAATATATAGTTTTTTATAATCAATCATGTTTCAAAATTTTATATCTTCACCGGTGAAATCAATCTTTACGCAATCAACTTCCTGAACGTTGACAAACGAATTTGTACCTTATCAAAACGTGTAGTATCATACGAAAAAGTCATATTTAGATCAAAACCTTATACCAACTATTGAAACATATATAAACTAATACCAAAATAATTAGGTTTTGATCAGAGAAGATGAACAAACAAAATTTTTGACATTAATAGCTTCTGAACCAATCAATTTAAACATCATCCAAATCTTTATGCATCGATACATATGGTTTGGTTCTACACACCCAAAACCTTTAATCATAATAAAAAATCTTTATCAATAAAACAAAGTTGAATCAACAATGGTGTTTCTAAAAAAATATTTTGTTTAGTAAGAAAATTATGAGAACATCTATTCTATTATATAGAGGTGAGTGTTTACAATTTCTTTTTTCTTAAGAATAATATTATTTCTTTAATTATATAATCCTTTTTCTTTTATAATTATCTTTTTATATTAAAAATCATTTAAATTTAAAATTTTCTTATAATCATTTATTTATATTTTAAAAATTATTAAAATCAAAAGTTTTATTATAATTATCTATATACGTTGTAATATTGTTTAAAATAATATTTTTAATTATGTAATCTTCTTTATCTTTCTCCTTTTTTAATTTTTTTTTATCTCTTTTAAACTTTTTTTAACATTATCTTTTTACCTTTTTAAAATTATTTAGATTTGAATTTCCTTAACATTATCTTTTTACAATTTTAAATTTACTTACGTTTTAGTTTTTTCTCATAATTATCTTTTACTATTTAAAATTTTGAAAAACAAATTATTTTTTTGACACGTGTCAAAATCTCTAACCGATAGATATGACACGTGTCATGATCTCGTGAGTTACTAACTTCGAAAACCCAACTTTATATAATAAGATATGCTTTACTCAAATAAAAAATCTTTACTCATGGAATGTAATTTTGATAACATCAAAGATCGTTTACAAATTTTAAATATTTATAGCATAGCTATTTAATTAATAACAAAGAACGGGAAAGGATAGATCAATCATATAATAATTTGTAAGAATTTAAATTCATGAACAAAACGCAAGGTGGAATCAACTATTTGTAAATTTTGAACACTTGTAGGTTTTTCTTTTATTTGATAATAAAAACCTAAACCAAATAAACTTGCACTTTTAAAACACCCATTAGAAGATATAGAATAGAAACAACGGGTCAACGGATTTAAAGAAGGAAACATACTTCAGCAAGTGTAAGTCTATCGTTCATGCCTCATTTACTTTGCGGTGTGCGTAAGCATTCTCCCCAAACTTGTTGCAAGTTTTGGTCTAGGATTATGGTAATCCCCTCTATTTTGCGTGCAAATTACAGAGATTCCTTTACATGTAGCTAGGTTTTGTAGGATAAAAATTCTGGAATTTGATCTGGTAGAGGTCTTTTAGGGCATGGAAATTTGACTCTGGTTTAGTTTGCAACAAATAGGTGAAACAGAAGGAAGCCTTTCTTGGGTTATCTATCTCAATTTTCCATTAATGGCTTTACCAAGATTTTAGTTAATTGTGTGTTGAATACAATAATCGTTTATTCATGTAGACATGGTTTCATCTCTCAATGAATGCGACTAATATAGTTTTTCTAATTCAGTCCTAAGGTTACATCAATCCTTGATTCTTCATTCGCCAGTAACATGCTGGGAAATGCTTTAGAGTCTTCCGTGTTTGTGTGAATTTAGAGTGTTGGAATTGCTCCTTGCTGTCTGTTTATAACTTTATATATATATAGAGGGAGCTGATGCAGTATATTATTAAGGGTTCTTTCAGTCTATTTCGTTACAGTTCTTCATACTGATTTGTTCTTGTAGAGCAGGACTAAATCAAAATTATTACTGAGCCATTTTTCCATGTTTTCCTCCGTCAACAGCCAGGCGATTGCTACATTCTGCATGTTTTTCGCTGGAAAATTTGAAGAAAACTCCAAGGCCGTTTAAAAGATGTTAGTGGTGTCTCCTATGAGATAATGCATAAGAAGGATTGCACAGAAAATCAAGCAAAAGGTCCCATTACTACTAAACCTCCTTCTCTACTCTTTTGCCTCCTGTTTAGTTAGTTATAAGTGAAAATGCACTTTCGTCCTGTATTTTCTGTTTCTGATGCCTAAGATTGTGTCTGTTCTTTGTTTGTGAACAATCCTCTTATGTTACTGTCCTTTTCGTCGAATCTCTTATCTATGACTTCTCTTCTGTTTACTGAACTTATTTCACTTTTGCATGAAGTATACAAAAAGAGCTTGTACTAAGCGGAAAAAATATTGTACTTCCTACATTGGGCTTTGACTTCAATGATCATCATCCTTCTAAACCTCTAGTAGAAGCGATAAAATAGGTTAAGGTTGCACATAATGATCTTGCCCAAATTGCATGGAATTTTTTTGACGATGGGTACATAGAAAAAAAGTCTGTTTCCTTCAAAAAGCTTCAGATAGATCTATATATGCCTTGTATTTTCGTTATCATACAATGAAAAGATGCTTGGAATCTGCGGACATCTCTGCATGTTATTTATTCATGTTTCTGAATAAATTGATTTTTTTTGTGGAAATGACAAGAAATTCATTTTGCAGAGATTCAATAGTTATGTATGGTTAATGTCAAACTTGATGTTATCCACATTAACAATAATTTCTTCCGCTGGCTGCAGATTCCTAATGTGATATATCCTCTAACTGCTTAATTCAGATGCTAAAAGGGAGAAAGAATAAGTACGCTACAAGCCAGCAACATTATAAGGTAAAACCAAAGAATCTATTAACTACTTTTTGAAAGTTGGAATGGATATTTTTGGCATGATATGAGAGAGTGCAAGGCATAAAGAAGTAGCTCATTTCTTGTATACAGTAGCATACATATGAAGCTTTTCTCTTAATTCAATTTTCTAGTATTATGATAGTGGTTTTTTGTGCTTTGAGATGTCTGATGATTGATCAATGGTATTTTTTTTATTTTTTTTCTCTATAGCTTTTTGTATGGTTTATATCATTGTGACTCTTGAGAAAGAAAGCTAATTAAGTCATAGACTTTTACAACAATGAGGTAGTAGTTGCAGCCGTGGCTTGGTTATGAGATGTGAAAGTTACGGTAAAATATACCATATGCAATGGTTACTGATTATGTTGATACTTTCTTTGAACACAGAGATGGAGAAACGAGGTGTGAGGCTTTGTATAATGGTTATGCGATTCATAGGAAAGTGGTGAGACGTGGATTTGTGTCGAATGAGTAGTTACGAACGTTTTGATCGTGTATCATGCTAATTTTTGTGGATCTGGGAGTTTCAAGTGAACCTTTTTTATGATTCTGCGAAAGCTCACACAAGGTTGTTTGGTCATCTATGATAAAAGTTATATAGATTCTTTCAACTTATCTTTGTCTCTCATATTACTCTGTGTCTCTGTCTTGAGCAGATACTTAGCTCACAGTCTTGTTATTGATTGTAGATTATTATGATTTAACTCATACATAAATAATATTACTCATTTACTCTGTCTCTCCAAACAAAACTTTTTTCTACTCCAAAGTTGACTTTATACTACATAACCTTAGAATTTCCTAGTAATAACTAGGTTTCCTAATACAATAACTTTTTTTTTTGTTAAAGATAATAACTTTTATTATTAGTAATTAATAGTTCGAATAAGAAATTTACGGAGATCAAATTGGAAGTGAAAAAAAAAACATACCCTTCAATCCAATATTTGTCTGAATAATTAATTTCAGCTCATCGTCTGAATATATTATCAGATAAACTTAGGTAGTAAAAGTTATCAAAAGTAATGGAATAAAATTTAAATCTTTTATTGTTTAGATTAACAACAAATCGCCTACATGGGAGTTCCATGTCCTCAAACTGGCTTCAGTGCATCATCCATCTATGCGAATTTGGATTTTATTCTTTCTTTGGCCATATATGCGAATTTGGATTTTATTCTTTCTTTGGCCAAATGCACCAGGATGTGATATTGAGATGAAAAGGTCCATTCCATAGATTATATGGAGATTGTGGAAGACTATAAATGACTTGAGATCTTTGAAAGAAAAAGATATCAAGTTGATGAGATTTGTATGAAGATCAAGACTGATTCGAGAGAATGGAAAGCTAAAGATGAAGAAGAAGAAAGGGAAAAATGGAAACCCTCCGTGGATCAACCGTTTAAATGCAACATAGAGGCTGCATGGGATAAGGAGAGAAAGGTGGGAGGAGCTGCTTGGGTGCTAAGAAATAGGCATGGAACGATGTTGATCCTTCATGGCATGCAAGCCTTCTCTAATATTCAAGATAAGGATCATGCAGCTTTGGAAGCATGGATTTAGGCCGTTCAAAGTATGGAAGGGTTACATGTGAGAAGGATGTGTTTTGCAAGAGAAGATAGTTTTCTGGTTGGGGCAGTGGAAAGGCCTATGGGGTGGCCGTCTTTCAGAGTTCAGGCGCTTTCCCTTTCTTCTATTTTGTTTGCGTCAAAAAATAAATCGAAATTTAACTAGTTTATATAAGTTCCATCGAAAAAATGTTAATAAGCAAAAAGAAAGACAAAATTAAACATTATTTTTGTTTATCACGAAAGATAATTCTCCTTACCTTCATTCCTGCAAATTCATTCATCATATCAATTTTTGGTAATCGAGCTTTTCAACATGTTCTTGTTCTATAGATATCAATTAGGTTTTTTTTAAGTTTAATTGTTTGATAAATATTTACTTTATCTAATATTGAAGATTTGTGTTTCAATGTTGCAGGGTAGGTTAGTAAGAGGCATGTCATTTGTTCACGAGACGAGTCCTTATAAGAGTCTTGAAGAACTTTGGGACGGTGAGATATGAGACTCAAGCTGATTTGATCATTGTATGTGCCAAATCCTTCACCGATTTGTCATAGATCAGCTTAGTAATGCAACTTGTTTCTTAGGGAGAGTTTCAACAATTTGGTTCTCCTTCATTTTTCAATATTTTCGTCAGAACCCCAATTATATTTGATACTAGAACCATTATTACGTATCAAGTTTGGATACAAAATATTGTAATATGTTGCTTATACTTATTTTTCTTTTCTACAAGACTACAATGCTAACTAGCGCAAGGCACACTAACACTTCTCTCTAGAGGTATGCACCATTAAAGAAATTTATTGATGCTAATTTCAAGAAACACATCGGTGCGAAATCAGTTTATCATTTATTTTAGTAACCACATTATCGATTATAATCAAGTCTATCAAATGGAACCGTTGCTGGGGTTTAATATTAATGGTATCAAGTTCTTTTTATATGTATAAATAGTTTTGTTCATTAGCTTGACACCGAGTCAACTTAAACTTAAACAAAACAATGCTATGTATACGAAAATTTATGTCGACATAATGTGGAATCAATACAAAAAATAATTAAGATTTTAAATTTGATATTTAGTTATTATGTTAAAATATTTCAATATTTTTTCTTTAAAAATTTATGTCGACATAATGTGGAATCAATATAAAAAAAAATAATTGAGATTTTAAATTTGATATTTTAGTCATTGTGTTAAAATATTTCAATAATTTCCCTTACTTATATTATCAGCTTTAAAAATGATTAAATGATAAGATTTACAGTATTAAAACTTATAATTTGTTTTTTTAAGTTAGTAAGGCATGGGTTGTTCCTTGAACCTAAATGTCAACTTTATAAAAAAAAAATTATTTCTTCTAAAAATATTAGGTAAGGAGAAATGTAATATATTTATGGTCAATGTTATGTCGACATAATTATCATAGTTGATATGTCATATGTCATTTGAGCAATATAAAATATATAAGATTTGGTTATAAATAACATCTTATTTTCATGAACAAAATAACAAATAAATACTTGAAAAAAGCAAAAAAAACTTAAGTAAACTCAAGGAAAGAGAAGAAAAATGGCAAAGACCATAAACTCTGTGTGTTTTACCACCGTCTTGTTGATCATCTTTGTTATTTCTACCGGTAATAAATTTAAATTCAATAAACTTATGAAAATTGTTTGATTCATGCTATAATATCATATTTGCTACAATTATAGGAATACCGAAGACCGAAGCAGCATGTTTCACATTTAAGGGAGAATGTTCTGTTACCCCACCTTGTAGTTCGTCGGGAAATTGCAAAACTTGTTGCCAAGCAGCATGGGGAGCGGGTGCATGTGGAAAGTGTGAGCTCGAGGGCACTGAATTGCATTGTCACTGCTACACATAATTTCTACAACGAAGCTACCAACAACTCATGCTGAAGAACACAAAATTGTACCACTTTGCTTGCTTTCTTTTAAGTACTTCTCTTGTTTTTTTATGTTTTCAATAAAACAGTGGTCTAGTATCAGTTAATGTGTTGACTGATTACTAGTCCGTATAAGATGTAAATTGTTCAATTGTATGTTGCAATTGTGTACTTTGATGTTCTCCTTTTTATAATAATGATATATTTTGTTGCTTGTGAACTTTGTAATCACAATTTGTCATTTTGGAATTTGGAGCTTACCTTAAGATATACTTGATTTTCAGATGGCACTAGGAAAAAAAACATAACTAGAATTATAATATCTCTTGTATTTTCACAACGTAGAGTGGAAAGATGTACTATATATAGCAAAATATTTATATATATAGTAACGTATTTAAATGAATAACCATAGGCAAATAGTGTGGCTTATTCTAATATACCATAATCGTACATTAAAAGCAATAGTAGTTTCTTTTTATGTTAACAACTCCACTTTCATTCTGAAACACATCAACTATAACATAAGATATATGCTTCTTAACATTACAGACCGATGGATGCAAAACTAATTTCCTTTTTGATTTATATAGTTTTATTTTTGTTTTGATTTGTAGTCCAAGAGGGATATTTATGAGAGGACTAACCTTCAGATTCGACACGAACTATAAAAGCTTTCACTTTTGTCATATGAGATTTTCAATAAACCTAACATTGGTGGTGAATAGCATTACGATACAAAAATTAATCGATCATTTTCATATTGATACAAAATCACAATCCCAACAGGTAAGTGTGATTTTTGATGATATCTCATGATTCTAAAGTAGTATTGATTTTCGGTCACTTAGATGTATAAATATTTAGAGACTCGACACAAAAAAAAATATATTAAATACGATTATGAAATTTTAACAAGAAATCATGATCATGAGATTCTGAAAGAATATACAGACAATACGAAATAATAAATTTTTGACAACACTAAATAAATGAATTTAATGTCGAGTGCAATTGAAAATCTTGTTTCAAACCAACATAGCCGTTACCCCTTTCAACGACTGTAATTTCAAATACATGTCAGGAAAGTAATTAGAAAAAAATAATACAACCAAATATTTTAAAATTCAATATTATATTTTTTGTTAGGTTGGACCAAATACCTGAAATCGAAAAACTGAACTAGAACCGATCCGAATTAGGAAGTAACAAACTGAAACAGAACTGATATAAGTACACACATATATAGAACCTCGACTCATATACTCGAAGCACCATAACATAATTCAAACTAAACGAAATGGATCGGATATCCTGAAATCTCCGCAAAACAATTAAATATTCCTAATATATTAATTATGTATACCACTTTCCGTATTTTTCAGGTACTTTTGGATATTCTATGTAGATTTAGGTATATTATAATTTTTTAAAATATTTTTTGTACCTTTGGTAAATTTGGTATATTTGTGTAATACAATTATAATTTTTTTTTCTGAGTATATATTTTGTATATATTTGATTAGATTTAGATAAAACGTAATCAACTCAAACCGTACCCGAAAAGTTTTTTCCTAAGAATGTTGGGGAGGGAAGTTACATTACTTATTTTTTTGTATTTACCATTACATTAGGTATAAATGGTAATCTCTCATTTATTGACGACACAACAAAGAAATGAAAACCTAATGTTTGATACTTCAAACGTTGGACTTGGATTTAATCCCAAATTAATTACCAACGGGGAAGCATGGGCATGAAGGTGAACTTCATGCATGGTACCGTTCATACAGTGAGCACCATCGTGCTCGCCGCAAGAAATGTAGTAAGGCTTCATCTGTTTTAGAACAAACTCAAAGCCATTTCCAGCACCTTGCTTCGGGGACGCAATCATTTTGCCTTTCTTCACGTCACATTTTTCATAGCTCGATGGGTTCGGAAGCAAGTAGACGCTGTGTGTGAATGGGGCTGGTGGGTTGTATTTGAAAAATGCACTCGTATGATCATATCATTATTATTTTTGTCAAATATATTGCTATATTGATAACATTATTAAAATATTTATGACATATATAGCTATTTAATTAACCAGCTAGAACCATAAATAATTAAGTGACAGAAATAAAGAGAAACAAAGAACGCGAAAGAATCGATCAATCATATAATTTTTTTTTTGGCAAATAATTTGTAAGAATTTAAATTCATGAACAAAATGAAGGTGGAATCAACTATTTGTAAATTTTGAACACTTGTAGTTTTTTCTTTTATTTGATAAGAAAAAGAACCAAATAAACTTACACTTTTAAAACACCCATTAGAAGATATAGAATAGAAACAACGGATTAACGGATTTAATCAGAACGGTGAGGGACTGGGAAGACTGTGAACTTCATGTTGTGGTTGCTGCAATAATCACCATCATGCTCGCCCGAGGCAAAGAAGTAAGGCTGTATCTTCTTAAGTGTGACGTTGAAGCTTTCTTGTGATCCTTTCTTCGTTGAACCAATCTTCTTCCCATTCTTCATGTCGCAGTTCTTGTAAGTCCATGTGTCTTGGAACAAATATACATTATTCCTTCGCTTGGCAGATTTGTCGTACTTGAAAACTGCACAACAAATTTTTCATTATCACCAATAAAAATAATTTAACATTAGAAAATATGGTAGTACGTATTTAACCTATATCAGTTTAACTTACCAAGAACATCATCGACGTAAAAAGGAGCATTCTTGGAAGCCCACTCTTTGTAATCTAACCCTTTTGTCCATCCGTCTGATCCTCCCACAACGATCTTTCTTGGTGCTTCACTGTCCAAATTCAAACCCGCATCCGGACCGGAACAGTTTGAATCGTTACCGTTTGAGCCCCGACCCCAACCAGAGCCATCAGAGTTTGAACCTGAATCTGAACCTGAACCTGAGTTGACTGAGCTGTTGGATCCCCAACCCCATCCCCAACCAGGGAACGAGGGCCAACTCCAACTTGAACCGTCAGAGCCTGAACCAGGACCTGAGCTAGAGCTACTTGACCCGTCGGATCCCCAACCCCAACCTGACCCGTTGCTCCAACTCCAGCTCCACGCATCTGCACCAGAGGAGGAGAGACATACAATGGCCACGACGAGTATGAGCAGCTTCTTTTGTGACCCAGAGAGAGCCATCTTTTTCTTCTTAGTAACTTTTTGTGACTCTTAGAGTTGCTTTGTGAATTAGGATAATCTCTTTAGGTTGTGAGAAACATATTTATAAAGAAGGATAACTTAAAAAGTATATTTGATTTACAACAGTGTTTCCTTTTTATTTTATTTTTTACAGCTAGCGACAGTTTTCCTTTTTATATTTCTAATTGTAATTATCACATCTATGACTAATAATTAATTATCAGTATTCTATTTGATGTTTTCTTCTGTCCACCAAAAAAGGGAAATTCTTATAGAAATATTTTAAATTGAAGATATCATGATAAATTTTGTAAAACTCAGTTAGTTATAATGATATATATAGTTAACTATAATCAACGTATGTATACTACCATTGTTTTGCTGTTTTGTCCTTTATGTACCATTAGGTATTGTTCTGTGTTGTACATAACAATAAAAATTCAAAAAAGTAGGATAAGTTTTTTGAGAAAAAGTAGATAATTAGTTTGATATCATAATATTCTTATCAGTTCTTCAAAATTTCCTTATATGAATATCTTTTCTCGGTACTTTATCCTATCTTAAGTCTTATTTATACGTATATAAATTAAGATCTTATTATATAAAGTTGAGTTTTTGAAATTAGCAATTCAAAAGATCGTGGCAGGTGTCAACAAATATTTGTTTTTTAATAATTTTAAATATATAAAAAAGATAATTATGAGGGAAGATTAAAATTTAAATAATTTTTTTTTAAAAACAAATATTTGTTTTTAATAGTTTTAAATATATATAGACAGATAATTATGATAGAGATTAAAATTTAAATAAATTCAAAAATGTAAAAAGATAATGTTAAAAAAATTATATATTAAAATTTAAATAAATTTAAATATAAAAAGATAATGTTAAAAAGCCTAAAAAGATAATTATATTATTAATTATAATTTTAAATTACTAATTCTAAAAGAAAAATGATTATATAAATTAAGAAAACCGCCTCTCAGTTTACTATATATAAATATTTTGATAGGTTTTCGTATTACCTCATATAAATTTATTGCGTTTTATAATTGTTCCTATACTTTTATAAAAGTTTGAACAATGTTATTTTGTTATGGTTGTAGATCTTGAAGATGTGCAACAAACCATATGAATCAATGCATGAAAATTTAGGTGATGTTTTAACTGATTGGTACAGTTTTCGGACACCCTTTCTCATAAAGTTAATATCCGTTCTCCAGAGATCTGCCTCAACCAGGAAACTTACATCGTCAGTTAGCCTTAGCATACCCCACGACACTTCATACATAACCATGTTCTCGATTCTTCGTTCCAAACCACGATCATCCCATCCAGTTTCGTCTTTTGCCCTCCAAAAGGCTTTCTGGAGATCCTTGGCTTGATGCCAACGAGGGATACCAGCATCAAATTCAAAGTTTTCGTAACGGTTTAACTTCTCCTGGATTTCCTGAAAAGCCTCGTATTAAACAAGGCATAAAATTTTTCCGTCAGAAAAAGAAAAAGAAAAAACAGGGTGTTGCAAATCTATGCTCAATTTCAGATTGAATCAAACATAGATTTAACGATCTAACTCGATTTCTCACGGATTGAAGATGAACTTGAAATCATAAAGAAACGAGACAAGCAATTACGAGTTCCCCTAAGCCACGGTATGCGACTTAGAGTACGTCTCGGCGGGATCAAACAATCCCCGACGAATCCACTATATCACCGGAATTAACCACCAGAATTTTCTGTTACAAGATCAGAGATACACTCTCAGAGCAAGAAGAAGCGAAGCAAGAAGACAACACCACTCACAACTCTTGTCACTTTCCCCTTATCTATTCTTAATTAACAAACTAACACAGCCCAAAACCTAAGACAATTAAGTCCAACTTAAGCCCAATCCTAGAACTAAGCCCACACCCAATACAGGGCATAAAATTTAAGAAATCTGGGCCAGCCCAATAGCCATAATTGTTTAGTTGATTATAACACTAAAATAAGGGCTAATGCATTTGGTTTAAAATAATGAGTTTTAATTTTTACCTTGAATATTGATGGTCTTCGAGATCCATAAGAAAAGTAGTGGCATTGTGCTACAATAATCCAAAAACAAAAACAAAAAAAATCGTTAACAAGAGAAAAAGAATACTATTATTATATGCATATACCCTTGAATCTTTTGACAACAAACCAAACAAAAAAATTGAAGAAAGGATAAAAGATCTAACCTTTAGTGCAAGACTCTCTTGTCATGGCCATGTGAACTAGATACACATAAAAAAAAAACCTTTAGTGCAAGAAAAAGAAGAACTTAAGATAGATTTCAAAACAAAAATAAGACTTGGATATATAAAATATGCATTTACTTGATTTTTCTCACTTTGCATGATTTTTTCACAACAAAAATTGAAGAAAGGAATAAAAATTCAATGTTGAAATGGTTGAAGAACCAAAAAGCTTCCTTATCATCATCTTGGATTCAAAGAGAAAGAAAAAAGAAACAAGAAAGAGAGATTAAATTTTTTTACTTCTTTAACCACACAAAAGAGTAAGAAGCTAGCAATACCTTATATAAAGAAAAGGAGATATGAAAAAAGTACATTGTATATGTGTGTGTGTGTTGTGTATAATATGCTAAAATCTATAATTATAAAGTATATGGACAATTAATATATACCGAGTTGAATTTCAAATTCAAAAGAAAAACAAAGTTTCACAATGCTGATTGTCTTCCAAACGTACGATACTACTCCAAATTCACAAAAAAAAAAAAAGAGCTTATTGTCTAGTAAATATTTTTGTACGTAGATAGTGACAGGGTTCAATAAATATCAAAGCTGAAGATGTTTGATATTTTGGAAGTATGCCTGCATGTGTGGGTTTTTTAGGTCCCGAGGCAAGAACCCTAGCTTTGCTTTTCTTCCAGCTGGATAATATCAATTATCATAAAGCTGTGTTTGTATTAATTAGCTTACTTTAAAGGTCCATTCCATAGATTATATGGAGATTGTGGAAGACTATAAATGACTTGAGATCTTTGAAAGAAAAAGATATCAAGTTGATGAGATTTGTATGAAGATCAAGACTGATTCGAGAGAATGGAAAGCTAAAGATGAAGAAGAAGAAAGGGAAAAATGGAAACCCTCCGTGGATCAACCGTTTAAATGCAACATAGAGGCTGCATGGGATAAGGAGAGAAAGGTGGGAGGAGATGCTTGGGTGCTAAGAAATAGGCATGGAACGATGTTGATCCTTCATGGCATGCAAGCCTTCTCTAATATTCAAGATAAGGATCATGCAGCTTTGGAAGCATGGATTTAGGCCGTTCAAAGTATGGAAGGGTTACATGTGAGAAGGATGTGTTTTGCAAGAGAAGATAGTTTTCCGCTTTCCCTTTCTTCCATTTTGTTTGCGTCAAAAAATAAATCGAAATTTAACTAGTTTATATAAGTTCCATCGAAAAAATGTTAATAAGCAAAAAGAAAGACAAAATTAAACATTAGTTTTGTTTATCACGAAAGATAATTCTCCTTACCTTCATTCCTGCAAATTCATTCATCATATCAATTTTTGGTAATCGAGCTTTTCAACATGTTCTTGTTCTATAGATATCAATTAGGTTTTTTTTAAGTTTAATTGTTTGATAAATATTTACTTTATCTAATATTGAAGATTTGTGTTTCAATGTTGCAGGGTAGGTTAGTAAGAGGCATGTCATTTGTTCACGAGACGAGTCCTTATAAGAGTCTTGAAGAACTTTGGGACGGTGAGATATGAGACTCAAGCTGATTTGATCATTGTATGTGCCAAATCCTTCACCGATTTGTCATAGATCAGCTTAGTAATGCAACTTGTTTCTTAGGGAGAGTTTCAACAATTTGGTTCTCCTTCATTTTTCAATATTTTCGTCAGAACCCCAATTATATTTGATACTAGAACCATTATTACGTATCAAGTTTGGATACAAAATATTGTAATATGTTGCTTATACTTATTTTTCTTTTCTACAAGACTACAATGCTAACTAGCGCAAGGCACACTAACACTTCTCTCTAGAGGTATGCACCATTAAAGAAATTTATTGATGCTAATTTCAAGAAACACATCGGTGCGAAATCAGTTTATCATTTATTTTAGTAACCACATTATCGATTATAATCAAGTCTATCAAATGGAACCGTTGCTGGGGTTTAATATTAATGGTATCAAGTTCTTTTTATATGTATAAATAGTTTTGTTCATTAGCTTGACACCGAGTCAACTTAAACTTAAACAAAACAATGCTATGTATACGAAAATTTATGTCGACATAATGTGGAATCAATACAAAAAATAATTAAGATTTTAAATTTGATATTTAGTTATTATGTTAAAATATTTCAATATTTTTTCTTTAAAAATTTATGTCGACATAATGTGGAATCAATATAAAAAAAAATAATTGAGATTTTAAATTTGATATTTTAGTCATTGTGTTAAAATATTTCAATAATTTCCCTTACTTATATTATCAGCTTTAAAAATGATTAAATGATAAGATTTACAGTATTAAAACTTATAATTTGTTTTTTTAAGTTAGTAAGGCATGGGTTGTTCCTTGAACCTAAATGTCAACTTTATAAAAAAAAAATTATTTCTTCTAAAAATATTAGGTAAGGAGAAATGTAATATATTTATGGTCAATGTTATGTCGACATAATTATCATAGTTGATATGTCATATGTCATTTGAGCAATATAAAATATATAAGATTTGGTTATAAATAACATCTTATTTTCATGAACAAAATAACAAATAAATACTTGAAAAAAGCAAAAAAAACTTAAGTAAACTCAAGGAAAGAGAAGAAAAATGGCAAAGACCATAAACTCTGTGTGTTTTACCACCGTCTTGTTGATCATCTTTGTTATTTCTACCGGTAATAAATTTAAATTCAATAAACTTATGAAAATTGTTTGATTCATGCTATAATATCATATTTGCTACAATTATAGGAATACCGAAGACCGAAGCAGCATGTTTCACATTTAAGGGAGAATGTTCTGTTACCCCACCTTGTAGTTCGTCGGGAAATTGCAAAACTTGTTGCCAAGCAGCATGGGGAGCGGGTGCATGTGGAAAGTGTGAGCTCGAGGGCACTGAATTGCATTGTCACTGCTACACATAATTTCTACAACGAAGCTACCAACAACTCATGCTGAAGAACACAAAATTGTACCACTTTGCTTGCTTTCTTTTAAGTACTTCTCTTGTTTTTTTATGTTTTCAATAAAACAGTGGTCTAGTATCAGTTAATGTGTTGACTGATTACTAGTCCGTATAAGATGTAAATTGTTCAATTGTATGTTGCAATTGTGTACTTTGATGTTCTCCTTTTTATAATAATGATATATTTTGTTGCTTGTGAACTTTGTAATCACAATTTGTCATTTTGGAATTTGGAGCTTACCTTAAGATATACTTGATTTTCAGATGGCACTAGGAAAAAAAACATAACTAGAATTATAATATCTCTTGTATTTTCACAACGTAGAGTGGAAAGATGTACTATATATAGCAAAATATTTATATATATAGTAACGTATTTAAATGAATAACCATAGGCAAATAGTGTGGCTTATTCTAATATACCATAATCGTACATTAAAAGCAATAGTAGTTTCTTTTTATGTTAACAACTCCACTTTCATTCTGAAACACATCAACTATAACATAAGATATATGCTTCTTAACATTACAGACCGATGGATGCAAAACTAATTTCCTTTTTGATTTATATAGTTTTATTTTTGTTTTGATTTGTAGTCCAAGAGGGATATTTATGAGAGGACTAACCTTCAGATTCGACACGAACTATAAAAGCTTTCACTTTTGTCATATGAGATTTTCAATAAACCTAACATTGGTGGTGAATAGCATTACGATACAAAAATTAATCGATCATTTTCATATTGATACAAAATCACAATCCCAACAGGTAAGTGTGATTTTTGATGATATCTCATGATTCTAAAGTAGTATTGATTTTCGGTCACTTAGATGTATAAATATTTAGAGACTCGACACAAAAAAAAATATATTAAATACGATTATGAAATTTTAACAAGAAATCATGATCATGAGATTCTGAAAGAATATACAGACAATACGAAATAATAAATTTTTGACAACACTAAATAAATGAATTTAATGTCGAGTGCAATTGAAAATCTTGTTTCAAACCAACATAGCCGTTACCCCTTTCAACGACTGTAATTTCAAATACATGTCAGGAAAGTAATTAGAAAAAAATAATACAACCAAATATTTTAAAATTCAATATTATATTTTTTGTTAGGTTGGACCAAATACCTGAAATCGAAAAACTGAACTAGAACCGATCCGAATTAGGAAGTAACAAACTGAAACAGAACTGATATAAGTACACACATATATAGAACCTCGACTCATATACTCGAAGCACCATAACATAATTCAAACTGAACGAAATGGATCGGATATCCTGAAATCTCCGCAAAACAATTAAATATTCCTAATATATTAATTATGTATACCACTTTCCGTATTTTTCAGGTACTTTTGGATATTCTATGTAGATTTAGGTATATTATAATTTTTTAAAATATTTTTTGTACCTTTGGTAAATTTGGTATATTTGTGTAATACAATTATAATTTTTTTTTCTGAGTATATATTTTGTATATATTTGATTAGATTTAGATAAAACGTAATCAACTCAAACCGTACCCGAAAAGTTTTTTCCTAAGAATGTTGGGGAGGGAAGTTACATTACTTATTTTTTTGTATTTACCATTACATTAGGTATAAATGGTAATCTCTCATTTATTGACGACACAACAAAGAAATGAAAACCTAATGTTTGATACTTCAAACGTTGGACTTGGATTTAATCCCAAATTAATTACCAACGGGGAAGCATGGGCATGAAGGTGAACTTCATGCATGGTACCGTTCATACAGTGAGCACCATCGTGCTCGCCGCAAGAAATGTAGTAAGGCTTCATCTGTTTTAGAACAAACTCAAAGCCATTTCCAGCACCTTGCTTCGGGGACGCAATCATTTTGCCTTTCTTCACGTCACATTTTTCATAGCTCGATGGGTTCGGAAGCAAGTAGACGCTGTGTGTGAATGGGGCTGGTGGGTTGTATTTGAAAAATGCACTCGTATGATCATATCATTATTATTTTTGTCAAATATATTGCTATATTGATAACATTATTAAAATATTTATGACATATATAGCTATTTAATTAACCAGCTAGAACCATAAATAATTAAGTGACAGAAATAAAGAGAAACAAAGAACGCGAAAGAATCGATCAATCATATAATTTTTTTTTTGGCAAATAATTTGTAAGAATTTAAATTCATGAACAAAATGAAGGTGGAATCAACTATTTGTAAATTTTGAACACTTGTAGTTTTTTCTTTTATTTGATAAGAAAAAGAACCAAATAAACTTACACTTTTAAAACACCCATTAGAAGATATAGAATAGAAACAACGGATTAACGGATTTAATCAGAACGGTGAGGGACTGGGAAGACTGTGAACTTCATGTTGTGGTTGCTGCAATAATCACCATCATGCTCGCCCGAGGCAAAGAAGTAAGGCTGTATCTTCTTAAGTGTGACGTTGAAGCTTTCTTGTGATCCTTTCTTCGTTGAACCAATCTTCTTCCCATTCTTCATGTCGCAGTTCTTGTAAGTCCATGTGTCTTGGAACAAATATACATTATTCCTTCGCTTGGCAGATTTGTCGTACTTGAAAACTGCACAACAAATTTTTCATTATCACCAATAAAAATAATTTAACATTAGAAAATATGGTAGTACGTATTTAACCTATATCAGTTTAACTTACCAAGAACATCATCGACGTAAAAAGGAGCATTCTTGGAAGCCCACTCTTTGTAATCTAACCCTTTTGTCCATCCGTCTGATCCTCCCACAACGATCTTTCTTGGTGCTTCACTGTCCAAATTCAAACCCGCATCCGGACCGGAACAGTTTGAATCGTTACCGTTTGAGCCCCGACCCCAACCAGAGCCATCAGAGTTTGAACCTGAATCTGAACCTGAACCTGAGTTGACTGAGCTGTTGGATCCCCAACCCCATCCCCAACCAGGGAACGAGGGCCAACTCCAACTTGAACCGTCAGAGCCTGAACCAGGACCTGAGCTAGAGCTACTTGACCCGTCGGATCCCCAACCCCAACCTGACCCGTTGCTCCAACTCCAGCTCCACGCATCTGCACCAGAGGAGGAGAGACATACAATGGCCACGACGAGTATGAGCAGCTTCTTTTGTGACCCAGAGAGAGCCATCTTTTTCTTCTTAGTAACTTTTTGTGACTCTTAGAGTTGCTTTGTGAATTAGGATAATCTCTTTAGGTTGTGAGAAACATATTTATAAAGAAGGATAACTTAAAAAGTATATTTGATTTACAACAGTGTTTCCTTTTTATTTTATTTTTTACAGCTAGCGACAGTTTTCCTTTTTATATTTCTAATTGTAATTATCACATCTATGACTAATAATTAATTATCAGTATTCTATTTGATGTTTTCTTCTGTCCACCAAAAAAGGGAAATTCTTATAGAAATATTTTAAATTGAAGATATCATGATAAATTTTGTAAAACTCAGTTAGTTATAATGATATATATATATATATATATATATATATATAGTTAACTATAATCAACGTATGTATACTAACATTGTTTTGCTGTTTTGTCCTTTATGTACCACTAGGTATTGTTCTGTGTTGTACATAAGAATAGAAATTCAAAAAAGTAGGATAAGTTTTTTGAGAAAAAAGTAGATAATTAGTTTGATATTATAATATTCTTATCAGTTCTTCAAAATTTCCTTATATGAATATCTTTTCTCGATACTTTATCCTATCTTAAGTCTTATTTATATTTATACGTATATAAATTAAGATCTTATTATATAAATTTGGGTTTTTGAAATTAACAATTCAAAAGATCGTGACACGTGTCAACAAATATTTGTTTTTTAATAATTTTAAATATATAAAAAGATAATTATGAGGGAAGATTAAAATTTAAATATTTTTTTTTTAAAACAAATATTTGTTTTTAATAGTTTTAAATATATAGACAGAAAATTATGATAGAAGATTAAAATTTAAATAAATTTAAGGGGCATTTGCAAAAATGCCCCTTCAACCATACCTTAATCAAATATACCCTCTTTCATATGTCCATTTTTAAAAATACCCTCATTTTGTAGGAAAAAGACCAAATTACCCTTAACGATCAAAACCCTATCCTCAAGACTCAAAACCCTATCTTCTTCAAAAATTTCCCGCCAAAAATTTTGAAAATTTTTCCGCCAAAAAAACCATATAAAAACCATGTAAAAACCATATAAAAACCATGTAAAAACCATGTAAAAAAACCATATAAAAACCATATAAAAACCATGTAAAAACCATATAAAAACCATATAAAAACCATATAAAAACCATGTAAAAATCATGTAAAAACCATATAAAAACCATGTAAAAACCATGTAAAAAAAAAAACATATAAAAACCATGTAGAAACCATGTAAAAAAAAAACATATAAAAACCATGTAAAAGGTATTGTTTTTCCCGCCAAAAATTCTTTCCGAAAAAAATTTTCCCGCCAAAAAACTTTTATTCGTAAAAAAAAATTCCGAAAAAAAAAATTTTCCGCCAAAATTTTCCCGCAACTTTTTTGGCGGGAAAAGTAATCTCGTAAACCACAAAAAGTTTCACGCCAAAAAAAATGTTCGACAAAAATTTTCCCGTAATTTTTTGGCGGGAAAAACAATCTCATAATTTATTCCGCCAAAAATTGTTGTAATTATTTATTTTTTGAATATAAATATTTTTTAAATAAGTTTTAAGTTTATAACATAAGGGCAAAATGGTCTCCTTAGTACAAATTATAGAGGGTAGATTTGAAAAGTGACAGGAAAGGAGGGGCATTTCTAGCAATTTCACTAAATTCAAATATGTAAAAAGATAATGTTAAGAAAATTATATATTAAAATTTAAATAAATTTAAATATAAAAAGATAATGTTAAAAAGTCTAAGGAGATAAGTATATTACTAATTATAATTTTAAATTACTAATTCTAAAAAAAAAATAATTATATAAATTAAGAAAACCGCCTCTCAGTTTATTTAATTTAGTTTGTCATATTTTTGATTAATTACATTATCTCTTTACATATTATCTATTTTGATTATTGATAACGAAATATTGTTTTATTGTTACTTTTTCATATGTGTTTTTAAAATGAGAATTCATGTTTTGTCCCAATCTATTTCATTTATGTTTGAAAATTTGTAAGACATAATTTAGATAGATTTTATATTCTCATAATTTCTTGTTTTTGTTCTATTCTCATTAAATCTCATCATAATTTAAATTTACATTGTTAGTCTATTCACATTTTAGTGCATATTATTTTAATGGATATATATATATATATATATTCATAATAACATATTCGCTTTAAAAATATAAAGTATTATTTATAAATTAGTTATTATAATCAAAAATTAGTAAATTTATTATTTTTTATATCAATTATATTTTTTACTTTTATAATATAAAATATAAGAAAAGATCTTTCATTTTTCTTTTTCAAAAACTTGTTTACATATGTATAAATTTTAAAATAAAAGGATAAAATGTATAAATAAATTTTTGAATTGAATAATTAAATGATTAGGATGATGAGGTGACTTAAGGAGAAGAAAGAAAAACCTACTATGATATAAAATATAAGAAAAGACTGTTCATATTCCTTTTTGAAAAACTTGTTTACATATGGTAAATGTTAAAATTTAATGATAAAGTGGTATAAATAAATTGTAAAAATTAAATTATTAAATGATGTGGATTGTGATTAGGATGCTGATGTGTCGGGAGGAGAAAAGAGAAAAATGTCACTTTATATATATAGATTTTGATAGGTTTTCGTATTACCTCATATAAATTTATTCCGTTTTATAATTGTTCCTATACTTTTATAAAAATTTGAACAATGTTATTTTGTTATGGTTGTAGATCTTGAAGATTGCAACAAATCATATGGAATCGATGCATGAAAATTTAGGTGATGTTTTAACTGATTGGTACAGTTTTCGGACACCCTTTCTCAAAAACGAGTCAAATGTATCCACGGATTGGCCTTGAAGGTGGGAGTTCTTGATAGGTCGTGGGGTGTAGATAGAATTATGCAGTTGTATGGAGGTGGCACATCTTACTCATTCGAGTATGCGGAAAAAAATTTTAGGGATAGCAGAGTGAAGACCGTAGGACTCTACAACCAGTTGATGTATGTGTATTCGAGGAGCGCTCCGGAGAAAGCCGAAGATAATTATATTACTATATTACTAATTATAATTTTAAATTACTAATTCTAAAAGAAAAATGATTACATAAATTAAGAAAACCGCCTCTCAGTTTCCTATATATCAATATTTTGATAGATTTTCGTATTACCTCATATAAATTTATTTGTTTTATAATTGTTCCTATACTTTTATAAAAATTTGAACTATGTTATTTTATTATGGTTGTAGATCTTGAAGATGTGCAGCAAACCATATAAATCGATGCATGAACATTTAGGTGATGTTTCAACTGATTGGTACATTTTTCGGACACCCTTTCTCTAAAACGAGTCAAATGTATCCACGGATTGGCCTTGAAGGTGGGAGTTCTTGATAGGCCGTGGGGTGTAGATAGAGTTATGCAGTTGTATGGAGATGGCACATCTTACTCATTCGAGTATGCGGAGAAAACTTTTAGGGATAACAGAGTGAAGACCGTAGGACTCTACAACCAGTTGATGTATGTGTATTCGAGGAGCGCTCCGGAGAAAGCCGAAGATAATTATATTACTATATTACTAATTATAATTTTAAATTACTAATTCTAAAAGAAAAATGATTACATAAATTATGAAAATCGCCTCTCAGTTTCCTATATATAAATATTTTGATAGGTTTTGTATTATCTCATATAAATTTATTGCGTTTTATAATTGTTCCTATACTTTTATAAAAATTTGAACTATGTTATTTTATTATGGTTGTAGATCTTGAAGATGTGCAACAAACCATATGAATCGATGCATGAAAATTTAGTTGATGTTTCAACTGATTGATCCATAAGCTATAATCGAGTAAGAACTTTCAGACGCCAAAAAAGGAGAATATCTTTTTTCGATACTTTATCTAATTAATCTTAAGTCTTATCTACGTATATAAATTAAAATTTAATATTAGTTTTCTATTTCAAGAAAATAAAACAATAGACATAATTAAGTTACATAACTTATATTAAATTTTGTCATTTTTTGTCATAAAAATACCAAACCTTGCCATTTAACCATAAAAATATGGTAATATACATAAACAATGGTGATCTCATAATAAAGACATATAGCAAAACCACAAACAATCACAAAATGTGAATATATATGGTAAACACACATAAATAATGGTAATCTCTCATTTTATTGACGACACAACAACGAAATGAAAACCTAATGTTTGATACTTCAAACGTTCTGCTTGGATTTAATACCAAATTACCAACGGGGGAGCATGGGCATGACGGTGAACTTCATGGTACCGTTCATGCAGTGAGCACCATTGTGCTCGCCGCATGAAATGTAGTAAGGCTTCATCTGTTTTAGAACAAACTCAAAGCCATTTCCAGCACCTTGCTTTGGGGACGCAATCATTTTGCCTTTCTTCACGTCACACTTTTCATAGCTCGATAGGTTCGGAAGCAAGTAGACGCTATGCGTGAATGGGGCTGGTGGGTTGTATTTGAAAACTGTACTTACATGATCATATCATTAATATTTTTGTCCAACATTGCTATATTGATAATACTAGCTTTGAATGTATACGTATATGCATTTTGTAAAAGATGTGAAATAATGTCGAAAAGAAAAATGACTCACCAAGTATGTCATTGAGAAAGAATGGAGCAGTCTTAGAAGCCCAATCGGCGTAATTGACACCATAAGTCCACTCTTTGTCTCCACCGACTATGATCTTTCTAGGTCCATTGTAGGTGGCATTGTAGTTTTTAGAATGACCTCCATAGCCCCAGCCCGAACCCGAGCCGCCAGATCCCGAGCTGTAATTGTTGTTAGGACCCCAGCCCCATCCCCAACCCCAACCCGAGCCGCCAGATCCTGAGTTGTGTGTGTTGTTGGGAACCCCACCCCAACCCCAACCCCAACCCCAAGCTGAGCCATTTCGACTAGAGCCCCAACCCCATCCTGACCTTGAGGTTGAACCTGAACCACTTGAATAATTGGAGCCCCCACCCCAACCCCTTCCTGATCCTGGGATTGAACCTGAACCACTTGAATAGTTGGAGCCCCCACCCCAACCCCAGCCAAAGCCTCTATTGGCCTCAGCAAACGTGGAAAATATGGAGATAATGGTCACAAGGACTAAAACATGGTTTAAGAAACGAGAGTGTGACATTGCTTCTTCTTGTGAATTGTTAGTTGTTTGATAAGTGATTGTGATGGTTTTATTTGAAAGTTTAGAGATTGGCTATTTATAGGAGAAGGAGATATGAGAGAGATGGTGCCAAACTGCCGGAAATGTGAGATTTTTTAGTCACCTTTTTCTTAAAAGTATTGATATATAATAAAGAAGAATGATTATCGACTAACATTCATTCGTTTTAGCACAATAGTAACTGAAAAAGTAAGGTACGGCCGTAAATGTTTGAATTATAGCGATAGTAAAAATTATAAAATAAATAAACGAAGCAAATGGCAGTGAGAAACCAAATAAATGAGAGGAAATATTAGGACAAATGCATTGGACTTGTTTAGTGGAAGGACGTTGACTAGCAGGTCAATGCATTTTCAGGTGGTAGAAACTTTGCTCTGCTCTCATTGCAACTTGAACTAATTAACGTTGACGAATCCAAACATATATTTTACAAATCCAAACATGTATTTCAGCATTATTTTGTCTTCCTGATTACGTTTGAGTGACGATAAAATGATTTCACATAAAAGCTTAAAGTATTTGTTGTACTTGTGGTTGTGGACAGAACAAAAAATCAACATTCAACTTGCATAAAAATTTAATTTACTGATGGGGAATTTTTTTTTTTTAAGTTACTTACATTTAAAAGTAAACTAAATTACAAAGACATTTTCAACAACATAAAAAATAGTTTTTTTTTCCAAAGTTGGTAATATTCCCATAGCTTTTTCTCAACTTATCCATCTATTTGGTCTGATGATATTCAAAACCGGTTCATCGTTACAAATGCAGCTATTGGTTACTCAATAAACCGACGCCAATTAATATCACACGCTTAGGAAATTTTATACAACAAAAAGCATAGTGACACATTTTGAATTAAACTTTAAAGCAATAGAAATTTTCATTTGCGTCTTTACACACTAATTAACGAGCATCTAAGTCAGTGATTGTAACACTATTCGAAGACGCTATACTGCTTGTGTGATTGTCTCTTGGCGATGATGCTCCATATTCTGAGTAAAAACCGGGTTCCGAGGGTCTAGGTAAAGTGAAAGAATTTGCATTGAGCATTACAACAACAGAAGCCATTGTTGGTCTACTCTCTGCATTCTCCTGAACACACAACAAACCAATGTGAATACATTTCATGATTTCATCACTTAGACCTCTTGTATCAATCAGACTTGGATCAACAATGTTTAACACTTTCCCTTCTCTCCAGTTTTTCCATACCTATACAAATAAAGACCGAAATAGGAGTTGAAATTAAGTCAAGAGTCCAGAATTAGAATCACAAACTCAAAGTCTAGATTCACAAAATAAAACACTTACATAGCTAATGAGGAATAGTGAGCTTTGTTCTTCATGAGACCAATTGTTTCTCTTGCCTGTAATGATCTCAAGGACTAGTACACCGAAGCTAAACACATCGGTTTTCACGGAGAATTCCCCCTTCATTGCATACTCTGGAGACATGTAACCGCTGCAACGACCAAAATAATTCTCGGTTTTTTTTTCTCCTTATAGAATTGATTAAAATAAAAGGGTACTTTTTTTTTTGGAAGCTTACTAGGTTCCTGCAACTTTGCTTGTAACACCGGTCTGAGTTGTTTGGTCCGTATCAAACAACCTAGCCAGTCCAAAATCCGCGATTTTCGGATTCATTGCATCGTCCAATAGAACATTGCTGGCCTTAAGATCTCTATGAATAATATTGAAACGAGAATCTTCATGGAGATAAAGAAGACCTCGAGCAACACCTGAGATTATCCTAAAACGTGTTTTCCACTCTAAGATCGTTCTCCTATTAGAATCTGAAAAAGAAATCATTCATTATAAGTTATGAGAGATAGAGATGCTTGTGTTTATGGGTTTAAGGTTTTAAGATACCAAAGATAAAATTGTCCAGGCTTGTGTTCTTGAAGAACTCATAGATGAGAAGTCGTTCTTCTCCATCTAAGCAGAAACCTAAAAGCCTAACAAGATTACGATGTTGAAGTTTCGCAACCAATGAGACTTCGTTAACGAACTCATCGTCTCCTTGTCCTGATTTCATTGACAATCTTTTCACAGCTATCTCTTCCCCATTATCAAGAACACCCTTAATGATAATTAAAACATATATAAGAGATATTGAATCATCAAAAAGTGTAATAAAGATCATAAAACATTAAGAAACAATCAATCTAATCACCTTATAAACTGTACCAAAGCCACCTTCCCCTAGCTGATTTTCAGGAGAGAAATCATTAGTTGCTACTCTTATAGTATCAAAGTCAAGCTTCAATAATTGTGCGTCTTTAATCCTATTGTCTTCAACATCTTTGCCTGATCCAAAAGCAATAAACCCAAAAGGATGTTAAAACTTAAAACTCTTAAGAAAATAGTTTCAACTTAAACATTTAACTTTGAACTAAAATTTCCACCTTCAAGTCTCTGTTTTGCCTTTCTTCTATTCCTTGTCAATAAGAAGTAAAGACAGATTATGATTACGGCCAAACCAACAACAAAGCCAACTGTGGCGATGATAATTTTTAATTTCTCTTCTCCTGCCAATCAAGGAAATCGTCAATAAAGGAACAGTTAGAAACAAGAAACTAATTGTAGATTACAAAGGTTAATAATCTCAGTTTCGATAGATATTTATATACAAATAACGAATACAGAGTGCTCTGTTTTGTGTATTTTCTTGGTAAAACAGAGTGCTATTTTGTTTATATAAAGGTTACACTAATGCCTAATGCAGAGTGCTCTGTTTTTGTTTTTTGGTAAAACGGATTACTCTGTTTTACCTGGTGGTTGTGGTTTTGTTGATGAATCAGGCTCATACTCGGACTCAAGACGGAAGAATCTCAAGTTACTCTCTATCTGAAAGTTACAGCTGGGACAAAACCACCTGATCCCAACTCTGCCTTTTGTCGCGTTCTGGAAACCGAAAAGGAGACAGTCGTTGCAGTCTTTCTCAGACAAATCCGGCGTGCACTGTGTGGCGGCGAAGAATCTTGTGTAAGGAGGAGGGCCAGGACCATCTCCTTGAGCATACTTCCTCTTTAGGGCCACCTGATGCAGCAACTTTGCTGAGTCGGTTAAGTAACTCGCTCTGCAACCGAATAAACTCGTCTCTATCTCCCGTAGCGTTGTTCGGGTTCGGTTGCTTCCAAAACAGGAGTCGTTGCAAGTTTCCCGAAAATTGGTTTGTTTGAATAACGAAACATACATTTTGTGGACCGTATGTAAGCTTCTTTACGTTGTGAACAGTAGGCTGTGGTTAGATTCACTGCGGCTTGTGCGATACAGTTGCGACAATCTACTCGAAAGAGTACTCTATTGCAAAGTCCGATGGCCTCGACTCGTTCTTGATCCGAGTTTCTTGCGAAGGAGATATTGTAGAAGCCGTAAGTGTTGGGAGTGAGAGAATCGATTGAAGAGACCAGACGATTAAGATTATTCGAGAAGGAGGAATCGGCGATGTTGCTTTGTTGGGGTGAACAAGATGCACTTGAGGGAAATTCCCATACAGGACTCTCGATGAGGACGGTGAATTGTTGTTGTGTTAAGGTGAGATATGAGATGATCAAGAAGAAGTAGAACAAGAAGTGTTGTGGTCGAGATGAAGAAGAAGAACAAGTCATTATAGATATTCTGATTTCTTGAAATGTTTTAGTTCTTTTCTTCAGGGTTTATCTTTAATTTATGTTGTTCCAAAGAAACCAATTGAAAAGTCTAAGTCTTCTTCTTTTGGAGGAAGTCTTAACTGACGTGTTGTTATTGGTTGCCTATAAAGCCCATTGCTATAATCGCAAAAGAATAATTAGGAATTTTGTTTTGTATGAAATGTGATTTATGTGAACTGTTATAAGGAAGAAATATGAGGTTTAAGTGATTTGACTAGACATTGAACGTGAACCAAACATTGGAATGTGACATTTTGGTGAACATTCAAGAAGACAATGCTATAATTGACATTTCTAACGAACATCTGAGAAGCGTCCCATTTTCATTTTTACTTCTCCTTTACGGTTAAGATTTTTGAGGAGGAGGAATGGGCGAAGTTGCTTTGTGGAATAAACATAATGCATTTGAGGGAAATTTCCATACAGGACTCTCTATGTCGATGGAGAATTGTTGTTGTGTTAAGCTGAGAAATGACACGAGCAAGAAGAAGACGAAGAAGAAGTGTTGTAGACTTGTAGTCGAGTGATTTTTAGTCGAGACGAAGACCAATAACACCATACATTTTGTGGACCGTATGTAAGCTTTTTTAGGATTTTTTCTTAACCGAATGAAAAGCAAGTCTTCTTTATTTTCCACGTCATTATAAGTCTCTGTCGTTTGAAATTAGACGTGACGTGTTGTTGTTTAATGGGGGTCTAAAGTCATCGCAATAATCGCAAATGAACGAATAGGATTTTTGTTTTTGTTAGAAAATGTAAACAAAAGGAAGAAAAAAACGAAGTTGCGGTGATTCGACTAGCATTGAACTATCTTCATAGTTATTTGCAAGATACTTTCCTTGTCAGGACGTACTCGGACCAAATCTATCTAAAGAGACTAGACTAAGAGAGACTCGTAATAACATATTGTTATTGATTCATCTTTTATAACATGAATCGCAAAAGGTATTTTAGGAACTTTTGGTGACCCAGTAACAAGTGATCTTCTCTTACTAAAACCTACAACCATAATTATACTGTGCCTACTTGCCGATTATTTATACATTTTCTCAACACATGATTCAAGCAAAGAAGAAACATGAGGAAGAAAGCAAGAACAAGAGTGACCCAGTAACTCAAAATTTCATTAACAGTCTCAATGAATCTGTCTTTTGGGTAAAAACAATTTCCCAGTCGATATTACTATGCATCAGTCTTTGCCATGATGCAGAAGTAAAAAAATTGTTTACCAAAATGAGGGAAATAGAAACACTTCCCAAGTCCTTTTGAATTCTTTCTTTCTTTATATGCTCCTTTTTCACTTTTTGTTAGTCTTCCTCTTTACTATCCGACCAAACCTACATAGACAACAGCAGAAAACGTTAAGTCACTAAGATACACACTTAAAGTAGTTGAAATAAAGCTTTACTTCTGAGATTAGATGACAAACATAAGTAGACAGACAATGCGATTCTCAAACATCAAATAGCTTCATCAAAACCTTGTTGTCGTTGTTTGCAAAGAAGTAACAGTTATATTACTAATTTAGGCTTACCCTAATGAAGCAGGGGCACCTATACGAACATTTTGCGGTACTGTTTTTTCTCTTCGTTGTCTCTAATGGCAATCTGCACATATAGTTGGTTATTAACGTTTAGCTCAAGGACTTTTATGGTAGAAGTTAAGTCACTGCAAAAAATCATTGGGGTTGTTTATACGCATACCGACCTTTTTCACAACAGCAGCATATTCTTTCTTGATACCAGCTGAAAAAACAAGTCCCGGAATCATGCACGTAAAACAATGGTAGTTAGATTTCTCTCCCAGTAGAGTTCAGTGTGAACTATACTCATACATCAACAATGACGAACCAAACAAGTCAAAGCACAATAACAGACGCTTGATGAATCACTCACCGTCATTAGGTTCGAATTGAAGAGCTTTCTCAAAGCTTTCAGCAGCCGCATCAACGTTATTGAGAGCCATGATGCCTGCATTACCAAAAACCAAAGATAAGAAACAGAAACCAACTTCATCTCACTAGAAATCCATAATTTTTGATTTTTATCTCAGTCTAGGTCTAGAAAACTGTAGAACAATAATTTTTTTAAGTACCTGGCCCTGTCGAAACAATGCTTTTAACATTGTTTCTTCGTCACGCCATAGCAAATTCAGTGTCCAACAATGCTCCCTTAGCGTCTCCGAATTTGAGTTTGCAAGCCTGCCACAACAGCCAGTTACAATACAAATGACATCAGTACAAAAATCAGCTATACAGGGAAGCCAAGGCAATTGAGTTGGACTAGTGACAACATTGACAAGATAAAACAGAGATGCAATCAATAATTCATATGAGCAATGATTAAATCATTTCTATGTATGTCCCACAAGCATAATCTCAGAGAATATTATCTTGGAATAGCATATGTCAAGGTCAACCTACCCTACTTTTTCCCATGAAAAATAATCAAACAAGCACAAACCAACGTAAATGACAGGTCTACAGTGTAGCCCACTTCAAGATATTTTCCAATTTCCTATCATTCTATCAATAGTGCCCTCCCGTAAGGCTTAAGCTAATTCAACAAAAATATCAGTGTGTGGAAACCCAAATGAGCAAGAAATTAAATAGGTTGTTTTGGAAAACCAACAGACTCCAAAGACTATCAAGCTTTAGATGGTACTTAGCATGCACACACACCATATAATTTCTATATATTCCACTTCACAGAGATAGTAACAAGGAATGTAGCTTTAAAAAGGTAAAAGCATGAACTTACAGCACTGTTAGTGAAGATCTGCGACTTTGTCTTACGCAAGGCAGTACTCGTCTCTGCAAGACGACAAGTAAGAGAGTGAGTGAAAGACATTGGTGTGCAAAGTACAACTTTTTTAATGATGTACTAAATGGAAACATTTATAGAGAGAAAAAGTGATGAACTACCTTCTCAATGCCCTCTTTCTCCCAGCAAATATCCAGATAGCGTAAAGCCTTGCGGTACTTTCTAAGAGCCATCTTATAGTCTTGTTTCTGATAGTAAATTGAAATTAAAAAAACAGATCAGATTCAAAGAAATTAAAATCTGGAACCGACAACCATATAATCCAATATCCAATTCAGAACGTTGGGCAGAGTACCTTAAGTGTTCGTTCCCACGAGCCTTGACAAATCAACAGTCTCCATCCACCAAGACAACTCAGCCGGGCTTTCATTTAGATCAATAGGCCAATCAGGATACACATCACCATCCTTGAAAAAGTCACATATCCCATCATCCGCACCCTCAGGAATCTCTCCACAATCATGAATCACAACATCCTGAGAAGGACAAGACTGTTCCTCTATGCTAACATGCTCAATAGACCGAACAACACCCATTCCTTTAGTAACTCTTCCAAATACAACATGTTTCCCATCCAAATGAGAAGTCCGAGTAGTCGTAATGAAAAACTGAGAGCCATTAGTATTGGGACCAGAGTTAGCCATAGAAAGCATCCCTTTCCTCTCATGTTTCAACTCAAAGTTCTCATCTTCAAACTTCAAACCATAGATAGATTCACCACCAGTACCATCATTAGCTGATATATCCCCTCCTTGAATCATAAACCCCTTGATTACACGATGAAATCGATTCCCCTGAAAAAAACAAATCATAACCATTCAAAAACCATTCCATAACATCTCAAAGTTTTGATCTTTCCTTGACAAAAACTAAAAGCAAGACTAACCCATTAAACCTCAAACCCTAAATCAAAGAAAACACAAACACCCATAAGAGCAAAAACACATACATAAAAGAGAGACCTTGTAATGAAGAGGGACACCAGTATTTGGACCTATACCCTTCTCTCCGGTACAGAGTAATCGAAAATTCTCAGCGGTTTTGGGAACAACGTCATCGTAAAGCTCAATAACAATCCTTCCTTCAAGCTCACCGCCAATGCTAATGTCCATGAAGCACTTTGACCGACTCATCTTGTTCTTTCAATGCTTTCTTGAACCGAAACGAGAGGGGAAAGAGAAAAAGAGAGAGAATTGGAAGAGACGACAAAGAAGGTGGTGAGGTGTGTATCTCTCTGAGTGGCTTCCGTCTATAAAGACGTAGACGGAGACTAGTGTGTTGTTGTTGTTGTCTTACAAGGCAGAAATCAAAACGACAGAGAGAGAGAAGAAACGCATGACCAACACACCCTAGGACCCATTTCTCCTTCCTCCAACAAATTTTGTTCTCTTTTTTTTATTTATTTCATTTTATTGTTATGGATATATATTTATTAATTCATTAATTTCAATAATATTATTTATTACTCGTCCCTTCGGGTACATTCATATAATACTACCTAAACAGTGGATATTAGGTGATACCCCCACTAGCCCACTACAATAAATATTTCGTGTTATTATTTTCATTTTTTTGTTATTAAATTTTAAAAAGAAATTTTAGTTATTAAAAATTTCTCTTATTCTAATCTGTTATAAATAGATTTTGGTTTTGCATTTTTTGTAAATAAAATAAAAGTTGGGGTTTTTTTTTAGATTTTTGAAACCAAAATGGGTGTTGTTAAATAATGTATTTACAAGTATTAGTTCCATTCTAATGATGATGAATTTTTCTTCAAGTGGTTTGGTTGAATTTAGTTACTAGTAATTTCCAACCGCAACTAGTTATAAACTCAACATTGTTGACTTTTATTTAATTTTGTGCTTCTGAAACGACACAATCGTCACTGTGATCAGAGCTTGATTCAAAGCTGATGCTTTCTTCTTCTTCTTCCCCATCATTGCGCATTGATTGAGAAGCAGGTCTCAAAAGATCTTTCAAGTCCTCTACACGTTAGGCTCTATTAGTTTCCAGAATGAAGCTGAGTTTGTTCCCTGAAGTCCGATCCAAAAGACTTTTCCTTTCTTCTTAACTCGACACTCCATAGATTTGGCTCTCAGAGCTTTTACTACCTTCTCAACACCTTCTAGACTTCCCTTCAATCTCAGTATAATGTCTCCTTGTGATGTTTTAAAGCCGCTGTACATGTACCAATAAGCGAGTGAGTGTGGCGTGAGCCACCGATGAATCAGCTTTGGAATCTCTGGTTGACCCTTTGGCCAGAAATGTTCAGCGTAAAATCCAAAGAATGAATGGGAATGGAGTAGAATTCGAACGGTATAGTATCCTCCTGCAAATCGTTCAAAGGATGCAACCACTCGCGGGAACTGGTCATGTATGTGTTTGTCTAAGAATCGATGAGTCTGAGAATCTCTCTGAATTCAAATTTGATCATGTGGCTCTTCTTCTCTTTCTCTGATTCGATTGCAAGCCACCTAACAGCAAACCTACCAATACTTCACGCTGTTCTTTGCTTAGCTTCATGCTCAACGGTCTCTTCACCTTCTTTTTTCTTCAAGCTCAGATGTAATCAGCTTTTCCATAAGCGGTGGTTCGATTTCGTATTTCTTAAATCTCATCAGATCATATATTCTCTCTGCCTGCACTTGTTTTCCAGAATCTAGGTATGCTTTTAAAAGGGTGTTGCAGGATCTAGCATTCACATTGATTGTCCCGTTGTTTTTCATTTCATCGAAGATATACCCTGCTTTCTCAAGGTTGCCGATCTTGACCAATGAATCTAAGTAGATGTTATATATAGTCTGGCTAGGTTGACATTCTCCAAGCACTCAACAAAGCCATCTCCAGTTTTTCATGTAAACCCAAATCGAAGTACATTTTGGCTATCTCGATGTATGGACGGTAGAAGCGGCTTCTTCCCGCTTTCTTCAAACTCCTTCAAGAGAGATTCCGCAAGTTCCACTTGCTGGACTTTACAGAGGACCTCAATGATTTTGTGGTATCCAGAAACAGTTGCACCACCTAAATGCTTCTCCATCTCCCTAAATATCCCCAAAGCTTTTGCAAAGTCACCTACTTTCAAATAAGCTTCCATTTTGTACACAACGCCTGAGAAGGTATACCGCAAGTCTAGACTAAGCAATTCAAGCCATGTCCTCTCAACTTCTACCACACCTCCCTCTTTCGCATATGCCCTCAGTAACGAGACCACAACTTCTTTACTCTCCTGAAAACCGGCACTCCTTCATCTCTTCTCTTAGAGAGTATCCTATCTATATCAACATCGTCCTTGGCAACTATGCAGCCAGATTAATCCACTATAAATATCCTTCTGAACCTCAAGCCCGGTTGTTACAACATTATGGAAGATAAGCTCAGCTTGCTTCAGTTGATCATTCAAAAGCCCTCCCTGTTTGCTAACCAAAGCTCTAAACAAAGAATTATGCAGACTAAGACGCGGTTTGTAACCTCCAAGTTGAACCATTCTATTGTAAACACTACACGCTTCTTCGAGACAGCCTTCGACAGATAAGCTACTTAGATATGCAACTACAAGAATATGAAACGTGGATTCGCTCGGAACACGTCCTTGATTCAAAATATCATCGAACACCTCCCGACATTTCGTAAATTTCCGTTCTTTCCCCAAGTAATCAGCTAGCTTCGTCGCTAACCCGAAATCAAACCGGTACCAATTCTGTTGTGTCATCCATCTATACACCTAAAAAGATGAAAACTTTCAACACCAAATCCATTGATAATCTTCTAAAAGTTTGATGAATTGTTCGAAAATGTTGTTACCCTGAATCCAGTTTCGTTCTCACGAATCCGCATACAATGAATAGCGATGTAAGTAGCGTCTTCTTGACGAACCCATTTCTTCTGAGCATCAAGAGCCTCACAAGCGTCACAGCCTTATGCGTCGGAACCTCTTTACACAGCCAAGCTAGCTTTGACCGTCGCCACTCCTCAGGCAACTCTTCCAATTCTCTAACTTCAAACTCTGTCTCTACTCTACGAGTCGCAACATTCCTCATATCGTTCCTAGCAGACTCCACATCTCCGAAATCGTTGCTTCCGTCTTCTGATTCCGTAATGCCTGCAAGGTGTTCGACGAAAGTCCCGCTCCGGTGGGTCGAAGAATTAGCCGTGAATTGAAGTGGTGGAGCTGCGTAGAAGGGTGGGAGAAGAATTGGGTTTTGTTTCCATGAATCGTATGAGAGAGAGACGGCGGAGAAAGCGACGTGAGTAGCTGCTGCGATGGCGGATAAGGGAGAAAGAAAGGGAATTGAAGATGTTGGGGTTAGAGGAGAAAGATAAGACGTTGACGGTCGTGACGGAGACGGCGGAGGAGGAGGAGGAGGCGACGGAGAGTGAGGAAGAGAAGTCGCAAGCTCCGGTAACAATCATGTTGCATCGTAGCCGTTGGATTTCGCTCTCGTCTCTCCCTAATCTATTATCTGGGTTTTCATTTCGGTATTTGGTTTGGTTTTGGTTGATCGTATTATCTGGTTTAGGAACCATTTGAAGAGTAAGTTTCGTGTGTTAGCCACTTAGCCTTCTTTGCACAAAAAAAAAAAAAAAAAAAAAAAAAAAGCCACTTAGCCTTCTATCTATAACACGGCATTAGACATATATATTGATATTGAACTTGTTTATAAATATACAAATAGAGATAAAAGTTAGGAAATCAAATTTTATCTCTTTTGATTAAACAATTGTTAGTATATATAGAATTCTTTTATGTTCCATCTAACTATTTTTTTGTTGTTGATGATGATGAAGACCAATGGGTGCATAGTCACCGCCACTACTGTGCAACCATTGAAAAGGGTCGCCGCGATCATCTCTTATCTAAAACTAAAGAGTCGTTGTAACTTTTAATTCAAAGTCACCAAGAAGAAAAAGATAAGACGCACGCAGCGGTGTCTATTTTGTTTTTCACCAATCACATAAAGATAAAGTAGTCAAGGAGTCTATATGCACCGAATAGGACATTGAAATTCACGAGAGGCATGGGTCATGCAGCGAGACTCTTGCTATATTTAGGCATGGGTCTTGTATAAATTTGAATAAAAAGAGAGAGAGACGTTCCTTTAAAACAAGAACCAAATCAACTGATCATTTTTTTTTAAAATCTAGGAGTGATGATACATTGAGGAACCGTAAAAAAAGTGAAATATAAAAAAAAAAAAATTAAGGAATGCAATAGGTAAGAATAAAATTAACAAATATATTTTTTTTTTTAATTCTGAAAACTTATAAATATCATAGTTTCTTTGATTTTACTCACAAATCCTGTAAAATGGTGGAATGAAAAGTTTTTATATGATTTTAATAATTTTGGGTGAATTTAAGAAAATTGTTATGATTTACTGTAAAATTTTCTCAATTTTTACTTAAAACTATGAGATTTAAATTTTTGTATTTTTAATTAGAAAAATCTTCTAAATTCCTTAAGCTCACTAAAAATTCAATATTCAAAATATTTTTAATAAAAGTAGATTTTAAAATCAAATCACTTGTTCAATAACATTGAATTTCATTAAGTTTTTTAAAATTTATAATTGAATAACATAAGATCTTTTATTTTAATAAAAATCACTTAAAATGTTGATTGAATACACTTTCCTAAAAAATGCAATTCCTAATTGTCAACAATTAAACCCAATAAAACCATGAGAATCATTTCCGCCATTGGACTTTAGTTTTCAATTTTCAATTTTGAAAATGATAATTTACTTAAAGATATTCATAACAAGTTATACAATAACTTTTTATTCAAGTTATACACATATAATTCACATGGCCTGCATGTTTGACTTTATATAAATACCAAAGACAAAGAAAGATGGAGTAATTAGACTTCGAAGGTAGAGAAAAAGAAAAAAAAAGAAGAGAGGATGCTGATAAAGAGAATAGAGCTATGCATAGAGATTATAAAGATAGCAAGGGGGTTCATGGTGGTGGTGGCTGACGCCGTCAGAAACTTCTTGAGCCACTCTTCTCCGTCTAATCCGGTTCCCTTCCGCCATGGCCTCTACTCTTACTCCGCCTCTCCTAATCACCCTCCTTCCCCTTACATCATCGGCTTTCTTCCCTAAGTTTGTAATGCCTCTCTGGTTTTTAAAAACACGATTCTGTATGTAATTGTGGATTCTTAAAAACCTGTAACACCGTAGAATCGTTCCTTTTGTTTTCAATTTTTTATTTAGG
The DNA here is from genome assembly GCA_011420285.2 of Erysimum cheiranthoides. Taxonomy (NCBI): domain Eukaryota; kingdom Viridiplantae; phylum Streptophyta; class Magnoliopsida; order Brassicales; family Brassicaceae; genus Erysimum; species Erysimum cheiranthoides. Next base: position 19,480,736 of record CM022180.2, read on the forward strand.
ATAATTTATTTAATTTAGAAAAATTCAAAACAAGTTGTACTATATATAGTTTTTTCTTTAAGCTACACACTTATAATAATTCACATGGCATGAATGTCGTCTGACTTTATATAAATACGAAGACAACAAGGAAGATAGAGTGAGAGGGTAAAGAGAAAGAGAGAAAAAAAAAAAAGAGAGGATGGTGATAAAGAGAATAGAGCTATGCATAGAGATGATGAAGATAGCGTTGGAGTTCGTGGTGGTTGTGGCTGACACAGTCAAAACCTTCTTGAGCCACTCTTCTCCTCCTCCTCCGGCTCTCCTCCGCCATAGCCTCTACTCTTACTCCCATCTCTAATCACCCTCCTAATTCCCCTTACATCATTGGCTTTCTTCCCTAAGCTTGTAAATTGTTTGTTTTTGATTCCTTGTAATATTCATGTAAAATTCATTACTTTGTTTTCTAATTACTCACCTTTCACCTCTATTTATCTATATCTATATGTATATTTCGTAAAATAAGAACTAGTTTTAACCCATTTTCATACGTTATCATGCTCACTAGAGTTTGAAATTTCTTGTTTTCTTCTCTGATATTGTTTTTGGGGTTCCAAATATTGGCAAAAATTTGATGTGGAAAAACAGAAACAAAACTGTTAAAAAAAAAAAAAAAAAAAAAAACAATAATAATAATCTTTAACAAAAAAAAAAATGATAATAACTATTCCCAAAATAGAACAGATCTGAAAAAGTAGGAATAATGAAAAAGAAGTTGACGAATAAGACGTGCGGAAACACTGGTCCCAGTTTCGGACAAGGCATGTCGTCTAGGTTCAACCGATTTCTCATTCTTTTCTTATGTAATTAATAAGCCTATCAATTAATAGACGGCTTAACTTGTCAAACGTTTGTTTATTACGCGATAAGTGTTTACAAGTTATCAGAAGCCACATAAAATTTTATATTCTTTTCTTTTTTTGTCTACCTAAATTTTAAAGTCTAAAGCTACCAATAGTTTTATAAAGGAACCTAAATCCATGACGACATTAACCTTAACGAGTTTCTTTTAATACTTGTATAATTTTCGGCTTAAAAAATTAAATTGGTGTAGTTAGAGGGAAATTGCAAAATTTTGCGTGATGTCGTGTCCAATGCTATTGGTTTGTGTAGACTTTAAAAGAGAGTAGTTATATAGTAGACTTTAATCTCATTTATCACAATTAAAGAAAAACAATTCTTTAAAATACTATGGTTTTTGTTTTTTGGGTAAAAATACCACAAATTTAAAATTAAATTTTCAATTTTCAAACTCTAATTAAACTCTAAATTCCAAAATACTAAACCCTACCCTCTAAATACTATACCCTAAATGCAGGGCCGTGCCAATGTATTAAAAATAGAAACACTTGCTTAGGGGCCCAATTTTTTTTTTCAAATTAAAGGGCCAAATATATTAGTAGTCTCATATATTTTTAGTAGTAATAGAAAAACATTTTTAATTAATTTAGCAACTAACTATCAATTAATTTAAACTATAATAAAATATTAGAGTTTTTATTCTCTGTATAAAGTTCCGAGACTTCTCAACTTCTTCTTCTACTCAGAATAAATCAAACGCTAAACAGAATGTATTTGTTAATTGTAAAAATACCATCTAATAGGATCCAAAGATTTTGTTGGAAGGAAGGAAAGAAAAGTTATGTTTTAAAATTGATATATTGTTTTTTGTTATAGTTTTTTTATTATTATTATTTGGGATGATGATGGTTATAACTTTGGAACTATATGCCTAGTATTTATTTTCTATTAATGAATAGGTTTTATATGAATTTGGGATAATAATGGTTATTTTGGGGGCTTTTTTTTTACCGTTTACGGGTTCTAAATCTCTGGGCACGGCTCTGCCTAAATGTAAAATAATCAACCCAAACCAAGGATTTAAAATTCTCTTCCATTGAACAATAATTTGATATTTGTGGTAATTTTTGGAAACAAAACCAAAATGATGGTATTTAGAAGAATTTCTCATTAAAGAAAGACATTTAAAATGCTTAGTTAATTCGTGTGTTATTCTAAAGAAACTTTAAGAAAAAAATAATAATAAAGCCAATCATTTAAAATGTGGATTAAACCACACATCAAGATGTCTACCCGCGGTGTCTTTAATCAATAAAAAACACACATAAAAATAAGAGGAAAAAGAATTGGTAAAATGATGAACCGATCAATTGAACAATTCGGAATTCAGGTCCTTAATAAATAGAAATTTACACCATTGGTTTTCAGCAAATAGCTTTATTGTTTTTCATCATTTGATTGGTTACCGACAGAAATATTGTACGTGATCATATATACATCCATGAGTTTATAATTTATATGGTGCGCAAATTATTTTTTGTTATCATAGATACTTCAATGCTATTTATTTGTAAGGACCGATTTTTCAGGCATCTTTTTGAGGACCACTATTTAAGACATGATTGATATATACTCCTATATTTTTTTGTGGATATGAAGCCTAAAGAAGTTATGTCTTGTTCTATCTATTTTTGCTATAAACAACAATTTATTGCGGTGACGGTGTAACTGAGTAGAAAGAAATAATGGTGGAATGGTACGGCGAGCTACCGACGGAGACGGATGGTGAAGCCAATCTCTGAAGTTGATATAAAAAATCGTTACGAAATGTTCAAAGTCGAACAATTATAACGTAAAATAATAACGTTGTTACCTACTTTTTATTCTTATTAGACTAATAGTATATGCAATCACTTTCCATCCAAAAGAAGATGATGTATCCATCTCCATTTGATATTAGTTGTAACTTGTAACCACTCCTTCAGATTACATCTCATTTTCAACATTAAAAATAAAATAAAGTAAGTGAGATTATTACTTTATTAGCAGGTAGCTAGTTAAGTTAGTCTCCTCCTAACGTTGGATAAGAGATCATCGCAGATAGAAACCTAAGTACCTAACGTTCATCAAATATCACGAAAATTGAAGTCTAGGGTTTACCAAATACACTTTGGAATATGTTAGGCATGCCCGTCCATTTCGAATGTCGGGATGAGAAACAACGAGTAAAAATCGGCAACGGCTAGTTCGGATAATAAAAAAACATAATTCAAACTATTTGCATTAAAATAAAAGACAAAAATTTTGAGAAACGAGATGGAATTGGAAAATTTAGGTAGTTATGTAAGATATCATCCATATGAATCTTCACTTCTCCTAAGTGCAAGCAAGGTGAGTTAATCTTTCTGTCCGGAAAATATACCGATGTTTCATATGTTGCAATCCGATTTGTTGCAAGAAAAAAGCAACTCGGGCATGATAAGCTGCAGCACAATCCAAACAGTAACCTGTATCATTTATCTTTGTTTCTTCTTTTATATATTTTATCCTTTCTTTTTATAGATGTGAAGTGAAACATTTCATGATGGTAAAAAAAAAAAAAAAAATCAAATGTGGAGTATTAGAAGCGGAATATGCATTCTGATTTATTTATTTATTTTTTCTAAAAAAAAAATTCTGTGACTGATGTTTTTTTGTGCGGTGAGTACAGTAAAACCTCTATAAATTAATAAATTTCTCCGGTCCCGAGTTGGGATCAGTGTAAATTTTGACACAATTCGATAAAATAATAAGATAATAATTTTTTTAGAAATCCTATGTAAATATATGGTCCCATTAATACTATAAATTAATAATTTTATGAATATGTCAAAATATATTTATAGATATGTTATATATGAAAATATTTAGTTAAATATGACCTTTGTGTTATTTGTTTTTTTCTTGATTTGCATTAATTTTTGTTAAAATTCTTTTATATAGTATTTTTAGTGCATCTAAAACTTTTGATATTATCTATTAGACATGATAATTTTTTTTTCACTTGTAATTCACTCCAGAAAAGTATTGATTATAACAAAAAAAAAATTAATGTTTTAAATATTTTTTTTAAAATGACGAAATAACGCAGATCTCTTTATAAATTAATAATTATTAATTTATCGATAAATTAATACCTCTATAAATTAATAAAATTTCACGGTCCCAACATTATTAATTTATAGAGGTTTTACTGTAGTTATGTTTAGATGACATGTTTTTTCATTGTAATTTTAGGAAGTTTGTCCTTTTGACATACATATCATGTTAAGTTCTGGGGAAGAGGGAAGACAGTAAAAGATGACTTTTAGCTTAGTTTTAATATTTGGGGCTTGAAGGCAGTAAAAGATGTCAAATTTTTGGCCTAAAGTATGAGTTACATTCAAACGTGAACGCAAATATATGTGTCAGTCAACAAAATATTGAAAGTTACGTTTACAGATCAATAACACAGCTAAACCAACTTCCAAGCAAAAACTCCGGAAGCAATAATATATTTGTAACAGAAGTTATAATCTCTTCCCTGCAATCTTTCGTTTCCAGATTTCATCAAACTTTCTAGATCCAGACAACAGAGAAGCAGATCACAAGTGGGAGAGATTTTGCCATAAAGAGCAGCCTAGTGAAAGAGATAATATCTACAACGAAAACTAAATCGAATCCAAGTCATGCTAAAGAAAGAAAACCACAAATGAGACCAATCTGACTCTTATTATTATCAGGCAGAGGGCATTGAGGTAGATATCACGACATAGGATAGGTATTGAAGTCCTTCCTGGATCTTTGTGATAGCTGTGGTTTGGTCAGAGCGAAGACTATCGTTGAAGGTGCTTGCTTTTTCCTGCATGGTTGATGTTTTCAGAAGATCATCTTTGGAATCAGCAGCAACAACTCCTTTAATCGCAGCTGAGTATGTTTCAGATACATCTGCTATACCTGCAATGTGGAAAAGTCACTTTTCTTCTAGTGTTCTCAAGTTTCACTTTGTTATAAGTGGAAGTAAGTTGAATCATTGTGAACCAACCTGTTATAAAACTGTTGGAAACTGCTTCAACATATCCAGCCATTGATTCTGCCTTGCCTCTAATCAGCTTAGCCTTTTCAGTAGGATCCTCTGGCCACTCGATTTTCAACGCCTCAGTGTCTTCATCCTGAACTTTGTTGGCATGAGATATCATGGACTTACCGAGAATAAGCAGATGAGTGACTGCAAAACAGCACATCTCTGAAAGTCTCTGCAGAACGAGATTTAATCTTAGTTGGTGGGTTTTTTTTTAGCCAAAAGAAAAAGAAAAATACTGGTGGTAGTAGAATTAAAATTCTTTAATATTTAAACAGATATAAGAAGGGATCACTCTTCGCACATGAACTCCTTCTGAGTGAAGAGATTCAAGCCTGCCACCGGTACGCTGGATCATATCATTTACGTTTAGTCCTGCTAAAGCGTTTGTGAACCTGAAAAATTTAAGTGACGAGCAAATAAAAAACAGGTCAAAGAAATATTATCCAATACACATTTATCACTTTATCTTAACATGAGAAATTTCCTGACGCAAGATTTCAAGTTTCTAATTTTCACCTTCTCTCTTATCATATAGAGGATTGCATTTCGTTAGTGATATGAAGGGACAACAACTAATTTTTATAACATTGCTGGGCATTAAAGGAACGTATGGTGGTGATTGATTTTGATGAGAAAATCAAAATGTAGAATCTGACTTAGGGAAAGGGAAACAATCATAATTACCCAGCAGCCATATCAGCAGCTTTGCTGACACTCGAGTTATGCAGATTCTTCATGTCATCATCATTGCCTTCAGTTTTGATATCTATTTTCTTCCCTTTGTCAGACTCTGCTTTACTTCCACTCATTTCATCAGCGAAGCTGAACAATTGCTGGATTTGTTTGAGCTTCCCATCATACAACGATTTCTGATCTGTTGACAATTTCCCCTTTCTCCTGTTGAACAACAGAGTATAGTGGCTTGCCAATGCTTCCAATTCCTGAAGATCACCATGCATCAAGAAATTGAGAGAAGACAAAATCAGATTATCCAAGAATGAATTATCAGGTAATTTTCATATATTAGGTCACCTCGAGCTGTTCAGGACCACCATAGATGTAAAAGCATCGATCAAATGTCACTTCCTCAAGTACTTGATCCTTAAAGTCTACCCTATTCTTCTCAACTCCAAGACCAGTCTCTGTAATCAGTAAATCCATCGTCTCCTTGCCCACAAATTCAAGTACTTGCATTCCTTTAGCAGTTAATGCTTTTCCCGTCTGCAGATCAAATTTATGGGCTGAATGAAATGTTAAGATAAGAAAGTTAGAATACGACACAAACAACACAAACCTCCAGTAGAGATGGTGCACCAGATCCAGCTTCCCCTGGCGAAGGATCTTGCTGGACACTGTTTTCAAGCCTACAAGAGAAATAGTGGAGCATCAATAACTTGATCTCCTTCCTAGGGGAACGGGTCTGTACTGAAGAAACACACAACCTCTGGGTTCATTAGGCTTGCACAGTCTCACAAGTCATCGGCAAACAATGTATTCTTATATTCAGGAAATGATACATGTAGCTTGCCCAACATTTTATTGGTAATGAAAAAAAAAAGAACCAAGTTACCAAAAGAAGACTATTAAAGTAAATGAACTGAGTATGTTCATTGTGTGGCGTGTTAACAAAGTATTAAATCCAGCCTCAGGCCATTGTTATGTGCAGAAACGGAATGCTAAACAATTGAAAGTAATTAATTTTGGTGCAGACTTGCCTTAAGAAAACTCATTGAGAATTGATAAATCCTTTACATTACAACACTCCAGCTAAAGGATTACAGTACTTTCCTTCTTTTCAGGGTATGACCTTAAACCATATTCTTTCACAAAGTTTGTACTTTCTACACAATTAAAATTAAAGCTTTCAGTAAAACAAAGAAAAGTTAAAAGAAACATACTTTTGCACCAAACTTGTGCCCCCTTTTAAGGCATTTCCAAATGCCTGCCAAGCTCCAGAAGTGAAGCTCTCAACTGAATCATCGAAAACCTTCAAGCCCTGGAAGAAGTAAGATCTAACAGATAAGCAAATGAATAAAAATGACTTGAGTGAACGACAAACCAACAGAAAAAAACATATGGGAGGAACAAAGGTCGCATTATCGCATTTCCAATATTAACACCACGAACATGGGCAATGGCTCGTTTCATAAGAAGCAATAAAAACTTGCCTGGCTAAGAAGCGACTCTTCACTTGCACCCTCCAATCTCTCGAGAGCTGACTTCTTTAACTTAGCATTCTCATCATCACTATCCTGCTCTGTATCAGGTTCTTCAGTTTTCTCTTCTTCCTTTGCAGAAGATTCAGAGTCTTCATCCGCTTCTCCCATATCCGCAATGCTTTTAGCTGCTTTCTCTGCCACTGCTGCAGCCTACATGGGAGGAGAAAATCAGAAATCATTATCCGTAAAAACAGTGAATGTATAAATTACTAAACAAGTCTGAGTCACAGTGAATGACAATACCATGAAAACGCTCATAAGCTTCAGATCCAATATCAGAGAACACTAATAATTCAATAAAAAATGAATCAAATTGGAGTCGGAAACATACATTACGAGATATCTCTTCGGCAGCTTTTTGAAGATCCGAGAGCACAGAGAAGCCAGAAAAACCCCAACCCCATCCACCGCTATTCTTCGATGGCGCATCCGCATCCGCCGTTGCCGATTTCTCAACCTCGGAATCATCTCCTCGAACCGGTTCTTCTTTAACCGGGGATGATTTCTCCTCGTGCATTTGCTTATCTTCCTCCATCGTTGTTAGCAATTTCGATTCGATCAAATTAGGGTTTCGCGAAAATCTTCTGATTGGGATTTACGAGAAATGAGATTAGAGATTAGGGTTGTGAAGATGTGGAAGGAATGAAATGGCGATTAAGATTCGATATCGAAAAACTGTAATTCAGTTAGCTGAACTCTTAAAGACTTGACCGGAAAATCATGCTTATGCTTCGTCGTGCAGCTAAAGCATTCCTCAACCGTACGCTGTCGTTTTGTATTACATTAACATGTAAAAAATAAATTTGGTGGCCCAATAACCCAGTGGCCCAATAGATTTGCTAAACTAAATTAACGGTAATATTTTTGGGATCTTGAGATCGAGGCTATATATATCTTCAGAATTCAGCTAGGTTGATCGGTACTTTTTAATTCACCTAAGCTACCATTGTAAACGGTCTAAACGCACGAGAGAAGAAGCATAAGAACAACTCCTTTGTGTTTCCAAAGTGTTAAAATCTTTTATGGACCAAAAAGATGTTATAAACTGTTATACTACACAAACTTTGTACGATTACTCGTAATTAAGGAGTAAATGCCACTACGATACATTGCCCTCCTTCTTCTTTTTATTCTTCTTCCGTCTTCCTCAATTTTGTTATCTTCTTTGTATCCTCATGACGTGATTCATACATGGACTTCATTCTCTCTAATATTTAGTAGCCCGGGAACATTGGAGGTGGTGGTGATGCATATTGGTGGCCAATGTTTGGTGGAATGATGAGTTCGTCACTTGGAGGTGGCGCTTCAACTGTCCGTGTTGGTGTTCGTGGTGGAGGTGTTTGTGGTGGCGATTGGACTGGAGTTGGTGGTGAACTCATCTTTGGTGGGAATTGTGGAGGAGGAGAAGAAGTGGGTGGTGGTGACTGTGGCGGAGGAGGAGAGAAGACTGGTGGTGGCGGTGGTGATTTTACAGGTGGTGGTGGTGGAGGGGAGTAGACTGGTGGTGGAGGAGAATATACTGGTGGTGGTGGGGAAGTAACTGGTGGTGGAGGGGAATGGACAGGTGGTGGCGGCGGTGGAGAGTATACTGGTGGAGGTGGTGAATGGACTGGCGGTGGTGGGGGTGGAGAATAAACTGGTGGTGGAGGAGAGTGTACCGGCGGTGGTGGTGAATGGACTGGCGGCGGAGGAGAATGTACCGGCGGTGGTGGTGAGTGGACTGGCGGCGGAGGAGAATGTACCGGCGGTGGTGGTGAGTTGACTGGTGGTGGTGGCGGTGGAGAATAAACCGGTGGTGGAGGTGAATGGACTGGCGGCGGTGGAGAATGTACCGGTGGTGGTGGTGGTGAATGGACTGGTGGCGGTGGAGAATTTACTGGTGGTGGTGGTGGTGAATGGGCCGGTGGTGGTGGAGAATAAACTGGTGGTGGTGGTGAATGAACCGGTGGTGGTGGTGGTGAATAGACTGGAGGTGGTGGCGGTGGAGAATATACCGGTGGAGGTGGTGGAGAGTGAACTTGAGGCGGAGGAGGAACCATTCTAGGATGTGGTTGTTGTGGTGGAGGTGGGCTACGCCGGAACTTCACGGGAGACTGATCATATGGGTCATTTGGTTGCGTTGACTCTTTCGGTGGTTGTGGTTTGTGAACCGGTTGTGGTTTATGAACCGGTTGTGGAGGTGAATGGACCGGTGGTGGAGGTGAATGTACCGGTGGTGGTGGTAGTAAATGGACCGGAGGTGAGGGAGGAGGAGAAAACACTGGCGGTGGAGAATGAACCACGGGGTGATGTGGTTGTTGTGGTGGAGGTGGGCTACACCGGAACTTCACTGGAGACTGTTTATACGGGTCATTTGGTTGTGGGGACTCTTTGGGTGGCTGTGGTGACTCTTTGGGTGGCTGTGGTCTATGAACCGGTCGAGTTGGCACAGGTGATGGGGACTTCGCCGGTGTAGAGTGACTAGAACCACCACCAGAACACTTGTCCTTACTACAATCGACTGGACGGCTAATCACGACAGCACATTCCTTGGCCGATCGTTGCTTAGGACGATCTGGCAAGCAATTACGTGTATCATCCAATGCAATCTCCTTCTGACTACCTGGGACACACGAATCGCCTTGTCCGTTGAAGTAATTGTAGGCATACGTCAAGTTAACCAATTTAGGCAACTTGCAGATATTCTCCGGCATAAACCCGGTGAGTTTATTCCCAGAGATATCAAACTCTTCGACACCCGTAAGACCAACAAAACTTGGTGGCAAAACACCGGTGAAGGAGTTCATGCTAGCGTCAAACACGTTCACATTCGCTAGCTTTCCGATCTCTGACGTGAAACAACCGCCGAGACTGTTGTCCTTAAAGATAATCTCGTTGAGATTCTTCATGTTTCCAATACTTTTAGGGATACAACCGTTGAATTTGTTGTGAGCAAAGGTCACGACGGAGGCTGTGGATTCTCCAAGAGACTCAGGAATGGTAGACGTGAATCTGTTGTTGTTCAAGAAAATGGCATCGAGATCCTTCTTGAAAAGCTCAGGAGGGACTTGACCTTCAAAATCGTTGTATCTGAGGTCGATGAACTTAACGGCCGGCCATGAGAGGACAACAGAAGGGAAAGGTCCAACAAACCGGTTGTTGCTGACATCGAACTCGTGCATTAGCCTCAACTTCTCGAAACTCTTGGGTATGATACCACAGAACCGGTTCGAATTCAAATGGAACATCGCCACATCCGTCATCAAACCAAGCTCAGCCGGTAAATGTCCCGCGATATCTGCACCATTCAGATCTACCCCCGCCACAACCGCGACGTTTGGATCATCAAGAGCTGGGGCACAGAACACGCCCGTGTAGCCACACACATGCGGGCCATGCCAGTTTCCCGTTGTGTTAAACGGGTCTGAATACACCGCCTTTTTCCAGGCTTGGAGAGCGATATAAGCTCTCTTAAGCCTATGATTTGCAAATGTCACCTTGAGATCCACCTCATACTCAATATCATCAGGAAGTTCGCCATTTTCGGGTAATGTTAAGAGTTGTCGTTGTGCAATAAACGAGGCTTCTGCATCGGTGAGTGCTAAAACAACAGAAGAGAAGAAGAAGAAGAAGAAGAAAGAAAAGAATAAGAGGAAGCAGCCAAAGGCCTGTAAAGAAAATGTAGGTTTAGTCATGGCTTTAAACAAAACCTTGGAAAATACCCAAGGCTGCTTATAGATATGGGCATAGAAAGGTTCGATGAAAACACAAAAAGGTTATTATTAATAATGCCAAACGATTTTCATTTTGCATCACCAAACATTTCTTTTGCCTATATTTAGAGCACTCTTGTTTTGTATTTCGAGGATTTTGCTTCACATTCGGAGAACAAACATTATCAAGAATAGAAATCTCTTTGTAACCAAAACCGCGTAGTACTATAATAGGCACACGGCGTTTAAACAAACTGAACATTCGCGAACATGACGCAATAACAACCACATTCCTATGGCAATATGATCACATCTTAACAAAGACACATTACGGCGATTATATGATCTAAGCAAAACCAAGAACTATATTTACATATATAAGTGTTGAAAAAGAACACAGCCTTTCTAAATCCGGTTCAGTCGGTTTCGTGGTCAGGAACGTGAGAGAACCAAGCAGGGATAGTTCCTTTTGTTCTAAGCAATCTAGTGAAAGCGGAATCCGGCATTTTCGATTTCTCTTCTTCCTCCAATTCTTGTTGAGATTTTGGTAAACCATCAGGAATATGAATATGTAATTTCATTCCTTTCTCTCTATCTGATTCTTCTCCTACCTCTAAACCATTCTTCGTTTTGTTGTCTTTCTCCATTGAAGCAACTCCATGTAAACAACCGATTAACGATTTCACACCACCTGTTTGCAAGATTAGATTCTCAACTTCAACCTTTGGCTTCTCTCTCTGCAATCACATAATAATAAAAAAAAATTGTATAAATGATCAAATTCAAGTCACTATTACTAAATTCTTTAGAACAAAAATTGGATTCTCAAGTGAAAAAAAGTGAATTACTTCGAGGTCTTTGAGTTCAAAGTAAGCTTTCCAGCAACTGTAAGAATCATCACCTTCAAGCGTCGAACAGTAATCTGAATGTAAAAATCAAAAACATAGTTACTAAATCTGAATTGTATCCGGTTTACATGAACCAAAGAAACAGTCTAATCTATGTATCGAAAGTGTATGTAAATGTTACCTGAGAGTTCGGTTTCGGCTTTTTCGATTAACGGTGGATCTTGAAGAATCCGGTCGAACTTTCCGCGGCTGAAGAGCTCAAGCTTAGGGACGTCTCTTGTGCTTGAACACCGAACAACCGGGAAGGATCTTGCCGGAAAAGAAGACGGTGGGACGAACTTGGTGTCGTTAAACTCTATAGGAAGATGAAACGAACGAAGAGTCACCGACTTTATCATATCTACTTAACCAGAAAAATTGAGGAGGAACTAGGAAGTAGCAAGAAGGTTAGTTATATTCTTCTTTAAAGAAAAGAAAAAAAGAAGTTGAGTTTTATAAACTTCGAAATTATTATGAGTGAAGTTGGATAAGGATTGAGATATTTTCTAGATAGAAGAAAAAGTTATTTATTGATAGCGATGGATATAATAAAATAAATTATTCAAGTAATGATTTTCAATATAGCCCATAGAAGATACTAGACGAGCGCCGTTGATTATAATTTTCTTGTTTTTTCTTCACAGAATTTTAATCTTGTGTTATTCAGTATTTTCAGATAAGATTGTAAATATCTTAGATTGGTGTACCACGTTGGCAGGAGAAAAGAAAGATTAGTCCCACCGTTACAAAACACACACATAATATTTTTTTTTTTGGTCCCATATGGTTATAATATCAATATCTTATTATATAAAGTTGGGTTTTCGAAATTAGCAACTCGCGGGATCGTGACACATGTCGATTTCAACGATCCGAAATTTTGACACGTGTCTATTACTAATTATAAAATAAAAACAATTATAATTATAATTTTATGGATAATTATAAGAAAGTTATAAAAATTTAAATAATTTTAAAATATAAAAAGATAATTACAAAAAAAAATAAAGTTCGCAACTCGCTGGATCACACGTGTCGATTTCAACGATCCGAGATTTTGACACATGTCTATTACTAATTATAAAATAAAAACAATTATAATTTTATATATAGATAATTATAAAAAAGTTATAAAAATTTAAATAATTTTAAAAATATAAAAATTAATTATAGATCTTCACACATATCTATTATTAATTATAAAATAAAAAATAATTATAATTTTATAGATAATTATAAGAAAGTTATAAAAATTTAAATAATTTTAGAAATATAAAAAGATAAAAAGTGAAAAAAAATTAAAAAATTCCGACGATAATTACGGGTAAATATAGATATATTCTTAAATATATCGTCGAATTAATGGAAAAAAAACCTATAATTTTGACCGCCTCTCAGTTTCTTATATATATATCTTGATAGGTTTTCGTATCAGCTCATATGGATTTATTGCGTTTTATAACTGTTACTATAGTTTTATAGAAATTTTAATTATGTTTTTTTATTATATTTGTAAATTTGGAGGATGTGGAACAAACCATATATATCGATGCATGAAGATTTCGGTGATGTTTCAACTGGTTGATCTAGAAGCTGTTGTTATATGATAAAGTAAGTTTTGATCAAAATCTAATCATTTTGGTATTGTTTTATATGTTTCAATAATTAGTGTCGAATTATTTTGTTAACGAGTAGGTGGATACTCGCCTTTGATTTATTTCATTGGATGTATAGGTGAATTTTTTTCTAATGTGTAATATGTTTTAATTTTGATGTGATTATTGAGGATTAATGTAATAATGTTTTTGTGGATGCGAGGATTTAGAAACGTTTGATATGACTATTGTGTTATAATAGATGTTTTGATCTAAATGTGATATTTTCGTATTCTTTTACACGTTTGGACAAGTTATAAATTCTTTTGCCAACGTTGAGGAGATTGATGCATAAAGATTGATTTCACTAGATGAAGATATAAAATTTTAAAATATGATTGATTATAAAAAACTATACAATTAAAAATATATTAAAGTGGTTAATAAACAAAAAGAAAAATTTAATTAAGTAATTATAAATAGTTTACAGAAGATCTAATTTTTTTTTTATACGGGTTATAAAAATTTTAGTTATAAACCCGCGTACACGGTTTTTAATATTTTTTTCTTACACGGGTTATAAATTTTTTATTTTAAACCCGCGTATACGCGGGTCCTAATCTAGTCTTATTATATAAAGTTGGGTTTTCGAAGTTAGCAACTCGCTAGATCGTGACACGTGTCATATCTATCGGTTATAGATTTTGACACGTGTCAAAAAATATTTGTTTTTAATAATTTTAATTATGTAAAAAGATAATTATGAGAAAATATTAAAATTAAAATAAATTTGAAAATAAAAATATAATATTAAGAAAATTAAAAATAAAATAATTTTAAAAATATAAGAAGATAATGTTAAAAAAACTCATAGAGATGAATTTTTCCTTTCATGAAAAATGATTTTTTTAAAAAATAACAGCTCATCTTATTATATAAAGTTGGGTTTGCGAAGTTAGTAACTCACGAGATCATGACACGTGTCTTATCTATCGGTTAGAGATTTTGACACGTGTCAAAAAAATTTTGTTTTTAAAAAATTTAAAAATAGGAAAAGATAATTATGAGAAAAAAAATTAAAACGTAAATAAATTTTAAAAGTGTAAAAAGATAATGTTAAGGAAATTCTAACTTAAATAATTTTTTAAAAAATAAAAAGATAATTTTAAGAAAACTTTAAAAAACTAAGTAGATAATACTATTCCTAAAAGAAAAAGGAACTGTAAATACTTACCTCTATATAATCGAATGGATGGTCTCATATTTTATTTACTAAACAAAATAAGTTTTTTAAAAACACCATTGTTGATTCAACATTGTTCTATTGATAAAGATTTGTTTTTATTATGATTATAGGTTTTTGGTGTGTAGAACCAACCATATGGATCGATGCATGAAGATTTGAGTGATATTTTAACTAATTGGTTTAGAAGTTATGATAAGGTAAGTTTTGATCAAAACCTAATTCTTTTGGTATTAGTATATATGTTTCAAGTATTGGTGTCAAATTATTTTGTTAATGTTCAGTAGGTAGATATCATATGATTAATTTCATCGAATGAAGAGGTGAACTTATTTTTGAACGTAAAATATTTTTGCTTTTGGTTTGATGATTTTTGGTTAGTGTACTAATGGTTTATGGATGCGATGATCTAAAAACGCTTGATATGACTATCATGTGATCATGTAAGTTTTAATCTAAATGTGAGTTTTTCGTATGATTCTACATATTTTGATAAGATACGAATTCTTTGGTCAATGCTCAGGAGGTTGATGTGTAAAGATTGATTTTACCGGATAAATATGTAAAATTTTGAAATAAGATTAATTTAAAATCTCAATTTCTCATATTTATGTATATTTATACATATATTTATACAGATTATAAAGAGATTTAGAAAATTAAACTGATTAAATATAGTATATGTATTGTAATACGTAATTAAATTTGAATATAGTATTTACATACGATAACAGTAAAATCTATGAAATTTGTAAAAAAAACGTATTGATTAATATGTGTATCACAAAGGTTTAAATAATTAATATATTAAAAATTTTAATTAATTAATTCATCAATTTGTTTACATAACTTCAAATTTTTGTTTTTAACTTTTAGTTTTATTTTTTACACGGGTTATTAAATTTTTAATTCCTAACCCGCGTATACGCGGGTCCTAATCTAGTAGGTTATGATCCTTTCTAAGTGATAAATCCAAGTTGCAGAAACTACCACAAGTATATATTATATATACAATTCACATACTTACTATAATTACATTTGGTCAAACACACATACTAACAAGGTAAACCGTCTATTTGCAAACTGTAAATATTTAAAAGTATAATTTTTGGAGTATGTACTCTTTATAATTATATGCTAAATGGTTACTTTGTACATATAAAATAAAATGATTTGTACTAACTTTAGTTTATCATGAGAAATAAATGAAAGATTCTTATTTAATTCATATTTACTTTAAAAGCAAGCTAGAAATTAAAATATATTATTTGATAATAAATTAAAAATCAAATAATTATTATAAAATTTATTTTATTGAAATTAAAAAACCATAGATGGTTTTGTAAAATTACAGTATTTGGTTCCTGTTATGGATATATATCCTAGTCCTAGATAATTGATGTATGATATATGGTGAATGGTTGTGGTAAATAATATTTTTTCTACCGTAATGGATAATTGGCATAAACAGTATTTGATGTACGGTGGATGATGAATAGTTATTGTGACGTGGATGATAAATGATTCTTGTTGATAATATTTTTTCAAACAATTTTTTGTTACATAGAATATTTTTATTAAATACATATCTAATTGCCTCAGTTTTATTTTATGAATTAATTTAAATTGATGAAAATGCTTTTTTTTTTCCCTCTAAATATTTTGGTCATCAAACATTTTTTTTTAATTTTGTTATATCATCAAGATATTTGATTTACAAGTAAAATTGTCGAAATGGCGACTGTATTCGAATGTTGGTTGAAGAAAAAAAAAAAAATTAATATTCGAATCTGTAGACAAAAACGACATCGTATTGGTTTCCGTGCTATGTCCAGAGCTATTGTTTCCGCAGTCTAATAGAAAAAAAAAAAATCCACGCCAAAGGAAAAAAAAAAAAAAAAGCCAGATAGGTAGAAGAATGAAGAATCCACCATGTTTGATCATTACTGTTGATTCAAATCTCTACGATCTTGTGTCCAACTTCAGTTGAATTTCTGCAATTCCCAGCATTTCAATTCCATATCAGTAAGCAAAGCTAGGGTTTTCAAGAAATTCTCTTCGTCATCCTTTTGAGAGAAAAAGCTAAAAATTGGATCGAGTTTCCTGACGATTGGATTGGTGTTTGTGGCTGGATTAGTCTCCAATCTCGGCGGTTTTTGAAAGTCGTAAGAAGAAATTAAGGTGACGAAACGATGAAGGCGATGGAGACTATACAGGATCTGATCGAGGAGGCTAAAGTAAGGACCGTATGGTGGGGCTTATGTATCTTCTCCGTCACCTACTTCTTGACCCGTATGTCAATTTTGAACCTTTTCTCTTCGATTTTGCTGTTTCGTGCTTTCTCTTTTTTCTTTTCTGACTTCCTAATTTTAGATAACAACTTCTATAATTCGTTAAAATTCCAGTTTGATATGTCGTGAAGCTGCTAATTTATGTTTAGGATCAATTTTAGATCAGTTCGTAATACAAATTCACTTTACTAAGAACGAGCACGGCACTAATGGGTAGATGAAGAGCTGGTTTAGTTTAGACTTTAGGGTAGTTTGTTACTCTGTTCTTGGTTTCTTTGTTTGGCTATGGCGTTGCCTTCATTCTTGTTTTGGAATTCGTTTGTGCTCTTATGCAGATACAAGTAAGTCTATGTGGATGAATTTGCCAATGGCAATTCTCATTCTTGGTGGTCTGCGGGTTCTTTTGAATCAGATTGAGTTCAGATGGAAAGTTGTGCCGACTTCAAGACAAAGTCAGTTGTCTTATCTCGAGAAGAAGCAGTTGTCCGTGAATGATGCACGTCTTTCTGGTGTCCCACCTCCTCCAAGGTGGAAGAAGAAAATCGACTCTCCTGTCGTGGAAGCTGCGATAAATGATTTTATTGACAAGATCCTTAATGATTTCGTGGTGAATTTGTGGTACTCTTTGATCACGCCAGATAGAGAGGCACCTGAACTGATACGTGCAGTAATCATGGATGCTCTTGGTGAAATTTCAGTCAGGGTAAAAGAGATCAATATCGTTGACTTGTTAACCAGGTGCCGTCCATTATTCTTCTTCCCTTACGTCAATAACGCTTTGGCATTCCACCATCAAAAGTCTCGAGTTGAGATTGGATCTTTATTTGTTGATAGTGAAATCAATGCCTAATTGTGCAGGGATATAGTTGATCTTATAGGTGATCATTTGGAAAGTTTTAGAAGAAACCAAGCTGCTATAGGTATTGATGTTATGAAGACATTGTCATCTGAGGAGAGAGATGAAAGATTGAAATTCCATCTTATGGCTTCTGGGGAACTCTATCCTGCACTCGTGTCACCTGAGAGTGAGTACAAGGTATGAGGGATAGTTCAGATGAAAATTAGCCGGCCTTTCTAGTTTCCATCCTAATTTGGTTACTTTATACAAATGTGCTCTTTGTGTTTTTTTTTAACAGGTTCTTCAGAAAATAGTAGCTGGCATATTATCTGTGGTTCTCAGACCACGAGAAGCTCAGTGCCCTCTTGTTCGAACAATAGCTAGAGAAATTGTTACTTGCTTGGTAGTTCAGCCTCTTTTGAATTTAGCATGCCCCGAGTAAGTTCTCTACCATCTTTGTCTTAACCAGAAAATTATATTTGGTATCAAAATCTACCTTCCAGTCTTTTCCTTGACCGATGTGTATAGTGGAAACCAGCTAGGAACAACTTTTGATTTCAGAGTTTCTATTGATAAAATCTAACTTACAAGAAGAATGAATATATAATTTTTCCTGGGTTCTCCTCAGTGCTTGCCATTTACTTCAAACTCTGCCTTTCATTCGTCTAAGGTAGATATGCTAATTTTCTTTCTTTTCTGCCCCAGGCGTATCAATGAGGTGATTGAGATCATTATCAATCTTATTAAAGAGGGAAACTTTGATCAGTTTACGGGGGTAGAACAGAATTCCAACTCTGCCCCATTGTCAGCCTTCGATAATCAAGCAAAAAATATGAATTTGACTAAATTTAATGAGCAGAAACCACCATACATAGATGACAGACACCCAGATCTACACATTCAACAGCACTCTGCTGATTGGGCTCGGTTGCTAGAGGTCGCGACGCAAAGGAGAACAGAGGTTCTTACTCCTGAAAACCTTGAAAACATGTGGACAAAAGGAAGGAATTATCAAAAGAAGGAGTACAAAAAGTCTCTGAAAAAGGGTTCCTTGGTTAGTAATTCGATAGAGGCCCAACAGAAAAATCAGAGCTCCATATCGAGAACTTCTACTGGAGCAAAAGAAAATGCAGTGGCACAATTGCCCCCTAAAGTAAGCGTTGATAAGCAGTCTCAAGCACAGATGGCTGAGGAATTTAGTAAATCATCTTCATTTGAAGGAGGGCGCCACATTTATGAGGCTGATGTTAGAAAGGAATCTCGTTCAGATGGAAATAAAAATAGGCTTAAGAGATCAAATAGTACATCAGATCTTAATCTACGCCCTGAAACGAGTCTGGCACTATTAGGAGTCAGTGAGGGGCCTCTAATCACAGAATTCTACACCACAGATTTTATCAAGCACAATGATAACTATAGATCAGATAATAAATCCCCAACTGTTGTTCTTCCCAAAGAGGGCCAGCACTGCCTAAAGCTTAAATGTCGAGTAAGCTCTGGTCGTGATATTACTTTAGGATTTTGATATCTATCTATGGCATCTTGAATTTTTGTTTTTGTGACAGAAGTTCACTTGTATGTGTGTGTTTTGCAATTTATTATGCTGTTAGCCTAAGAGTACTATTTCTTTCATTTCAAGGGTTCTCAGTAGATTATCTCTTACATCTGTCTGTGGCTGTAGGTTGTTGGAGCTTATTTTGAGAAGCAGGGATCAAAATCATTTGCAGTATATTCTATTGCGGTGACAGACGCGGAAAACACAACTTGGTTTGTTAAGAGAAGGTTATTTTCCTATCATTTCTGATAACAGGAAAATCATATCAGTGCATCATTGAAATTCATTATTACATGTCACTTTCTTTTGATATTGACTTTCTTCGTAAGAGACACAAGATTGCTGCAACGTAATCATACAGTATGTTTTGCTTCCCTCCAGATACAGTAATTTCGAGCGGTTGCATCGTCAACTCAGAGAAATCCCGAACTACAATTTACAGTTGCCTCCCAAACGTATTTTCTCATCAAGCACTGAAGATGCTTTTGTTCATCGCCGCTGTATTCGGCTGGACAAGTATCTACAAGTATGATTTATCCCCTTTGCAACTTTAAAAACACATTTACCATAAACATTCTCTTACAAGGGACATTTCTTCATTGTCTGCAGGATCTCTTGTGTATAGCTAATGTTGCTGAACAGCATGAAGTTTGGGATTTTCTAAGCGCATCCTCTAAGGTGTGGATCTGATTAAGTGCCACCCCCAAATTTCAGTACTTTCTATAGGTGAATGATCTAATGATTGTATTTTTTGTTCTGCAGAATTATTCTTTTGGAAAGTCTTCATCAGTGATGAAAACTCTTGCAGGTATTGTCCGCTGCTGCCCTGGTAACATGTAGCTGTATATAAAAGTCAACCCTCACTTTCTGTTCCATTTATACAAAAATCTTAATCCGTCTTGTTATGCGAAAAAGCTGAATTCTTGGAAAACGATCAGAATGGAGAGAGAAGTGTATATTGTGTTATGTGGTTGCTTTACTTTTCCATTTTACTAAATTTTATTTTTTGGACTTGCGCAGTTAATGTTGATGATGCCATGGACGATATTGTACGTCAGTTCAAAGGTGTCTCAGGTGGCCTTATGCGCAAGGTTGTAGGATCTCCACTTGAAGAAAATGATCATGCTCCTGCGCGCCACCTCTCGTGGAGTGTAAATGAAATAAGCACTCAGCTCTCTAAGGAAAGCGCAAGTGAATCTATGCACAGCAGCATTTCTGACACTGACGACATCGACAAACTTGGAGAGAGCACCCAAGGGGAAGGTAGATTTGATTCAGAAGCTAATGGGTGGCACTCAGATAATGAATTGGACTCTAAGTATATTCCACCGAGAGTGGTTAGAAGTCTTGGAGAGCCTGAGAATTCGCCCTCAGAGAAGGAAAATGATTTTAAGGCAAAATCTGAAGTAAGGGGGTCCACCGATTTGCAGCATGCTGATCCATTGACAGCTTTAGTCCACAATCCTACTGGCATGCCACCCGAGGTACACCATATGCCTCTAAAGTCTCCCTTGCACAATCGACAGTTTTATATACATTGATTAGACTTTGTCATTTGGCTTGTGTATGTTCCTGGCTAAAAAAATCCGTGACTGCACGTGCTGCCTTTCACGCACCTGAAACTGAATTATGTTTGATAATACATATTACCAAAGAGATCTTAAGTTGTTAGCCTACTATTTTGGATAACGTCATACTTATTCTCTACTTTTCATTGCAGTGGATGCCGCCCAATGTCAGTGTGCCAATTTTGAACTTAGTTGATAAAGTGTTTCAGTTAAATAGAAGAGGTTGGTTAAGGTGAGACAAAGTAGTTATTCTTTCTGATTTTATTTTTCTTCGATCATGCTATTCTATTTGACTAGGCTCCGTATCAAATGGCGTTTTCGGATAATTTTAAATATGGGTATCATTGTAGGAGGCAAGTTTTCTGGATATCAAAGCAAATATTACAGTTAGTTATGGAAGATGCTGTAGATGACTTGCTACTGAGGGAGGTATGTTGGCTGCGGAATGAAGACACAGTTGCTCAAGGAATTCGTTGGGCTCAAGATGTAAGAATTGGCTTTTCTTTTACCTTGTTCCGAATACTGAATCTTCACCTATATCTGTACTCTTATAAACCCCGCCATCATGTTTGATCATTTGCTGACATATATTATAAGTCAAGTAGAAAAGTCGATGATCATTCAGGAAAAAATCATTATGCCAGACATGCTTGTTATCTTTTGATTGTTTCAGGAAGGCTGAGCAAATAATAGTACTAGTAAAGTGATCGCTCTTTTTGTTGCTTACAATCTTATTTGCATTTTCTCTCCAGATACTTTGGCCAAATGGTGTATTCTTTACCAGAGTGAATGACAGTCAAGAGGCATTGGATGAGACCGACCCTAGTGAAAAAACTTTCCAAATGGCAGGCCAACTTGGTGGCATGAAGGTGGCTAAACCCAGTTCCTTTGAGCAGCAACTTGAGGCTTCACGTAGAGCTAAAGAAATACAAAAATTCCTGTTCGGTGAGTATCTTAGGCTACCCACCAATTGACGTATCGAGTTAGTTTAGTGTTATTGGAAGTAACAATTTGGTGTTTGATCAGATGGCGCCCCAACAGCCTTAGTTAGCTTGGTAGGGCACAATCAGTACAGGAGATGTGCGAGAGACATCTTCTATTTTACTCAGGTTAGGCTTCTTTTGTGTCACACATAAGTTATTTTATTTTGGGGGTAAAGGATTTAAATTAGGTTGTTGCATCATCCATCATTTTGGTCCGACTAATACTTCACACATAAATCATCGATCGCAGTCAAACGTATGCATAAAGCAACTCACATTTGCAATACTGGAGCTTCTACTCCGATCAGTATTCCCCGAGCTGCAAGATCTTCTAAGAGACATAAGAGAGAATCCGCACGGTCGGTCAGACTAATAACACATGTTTATATGGAGGAGTATATGGAGGAGGTAGCCTATGATTGACTTGAACCAGTTGCATATCTTTCTTTATGTTAATTTTTGACTTTTTTGTTTGTTTCTAAATCTTGGGGATTTTTTGGGGGTTCATCTTAATATTCTTCCATGTGTATAAAAACAAGTTCTAGTATCACCTGTGAGGGTTTTGAATACAACAATGACAAAAGGGCTCTGTATATAAAACCTCTTGTGTGTGGAAAATAGTCATTGAAATGTAGTTTTGGTTTTGCAAACTTGGAAAAATTACTTGGAGGGTCAGTCATTTTGCTTCTCATTGTAACTCGTTGTTGAAGACATGAAAGTTTAAAACCTATTTAGGAATCTCAATTACATAGTACCTGTATTACACTTTTTCTCTCTTACAGCAACCCACCACTCAGAGAATCTACAGCATTTGCGTAAAGGTCAGTAAGCGAGTACTGCCTCAGATTGTTTACCTCGTACCAAGTGTTCAATGACTCGAGGTTCTTGTCTGTCCCTGAAAACGCCACTTGAATTCCGATGTTGCAATTAGCTTCACCTCCATTAGCCTTGCACTTTGATGTTGGAACCGCGCAATCCGTCCCATTCAGACAGACAGAAGAAGAAGATCCTGTTCCTTTGCACGAATCGCATCCGAAGCTCTTCCAGAATAGATTTTGCAACACTCCCTTCTGAAATTCCATTACCTGCGATACAATTGCCAATTCAGTGATTCAATGCTCTATTGTTTGTTTCTTTCCAAAGGGTTTAGGGTTAGTAATTACAAGTGTGAAAGCTGTGATTGTGTTGCTTCCATCTGCGACCTTCACAGGATAAGATCTTGCGGCGTATTTCGAGCCTGCGAATCCCACCATGTATCCTCCTGCCTCACTCTTCTCACAAGAGATTATCCCAAATAAGCTTTACTTCTTCAATCTTTTATTATTGTGTCTCATTAAGATTACATATACAGACAAAGACTTACCGGCTTAAATTTACTTGTGTCGATGGAGAGAAGAGAGATCTCATCAACCTTAGGTCTAAAAAGCGCAAGCTGTGCCATTTTTGCAGCTAAACCGAGACGAGAATCACAAGGAGAAAGCTGGACTTGGTCAAGAAAGAAAGCTTCTTTGCTGGAGATGGCAATACCAACGGTGAAACCATCTCCTTTGCTTATCTGAGTGTCGGAACATGGACTAAACACCGGATTATTGTCCGATGCTCCAACCAAAACACCCATCATAATCATCATCATCATCATGATGTTTGTTAAATTCACCATTCTCAGCTAATGAGATCCTCGTACCTTTGGTTTCTTCTTCTCCAAGAAAACCTTATGGACACAATCGTCACCAATGGGTGATGTTATAACAGATTTACACAAAAAATATCTTCTGATAGACGACGTACCTTCCAAATCAAGAAGTTATATATTGACTTTTGGATTGATCTAATGAAGAACCGATTAGATTCAGAATGAAATTGTTTTCTAGGGTTAGCTTTTCTTGGGTTTAGGATCCTTCAAAAGGAAATGAAATCATAGAGTTAAGACGCGCCAAACGGTTATTTCGGCTGTAAAAATGGATCTCTGTCTCCCAAATTAGTCATTTCTTATTAACAAACAAAAGTAAATTGGTTTGAACATACTGTCTTTTTTTTCCTACTAAACATATATTTTTTTAATTATTATTCTGATTACATTTGAATTACCAAGTTACGGATAGAAATTGGAAATCATGTAATCACCCAATGTCTTTAAAATACAGATTCTCTGTTATCGTTGTGCGAGTCTTCTTGGTGAAATTAATGGTCGTAAAACATCTCTTAGCTTTGAATCTGAATCACAGAGATAAGAATAGTCTTCTTGTCTACGAAAAAGTTCCAACAGAGAAAAAGAGTAATTGGTAAAAGTTGTGTTTTTATCATTCTTCTTTGCAAAAAATTTCAAACTCCAAACACCCAAAAAAAGAAGTACAAACCTTTTAAAAACCAAATCAGAGATTACACAATGCCTCTATTTCCTAGTTTATCTCTATATGTGATTTAATGTAATACCCGCAGTCTTAAGGATAGTGACACACTTCCATATGTTTTCCAAAACTCTGCACAACAGAATGATCTCTTCCACTCTTCTCCAATAATCTTTAAATCGATTCCATGACAATCTGCAAAGAAGCAACATGTACTCACATAAGTAATTCGAAAAAAGCAGCAGAAGTAAGCCTGCAATTGGGTTTAAGGTGGTTATTTTTTTCTGTGATTGCGAGTCGTCTTCCTATCATTAGCTGCAAGTATTTCATTCTCTACTTCTCGATAACAAAACAAAAGGCTTCAATTTGTTTGGAACCAAACTCGACGACAAAACTAATATCGCTTCACGAACGTTTTGTGAGACTCTGATATTGGTAACATCCATTAAGTAATACTGAGAAGGGCAACAAATATTCGACAAAAGGAAGTAAGATTCTTCTCCATGATCATGTTTTTGACTCTAGGAGAATTCAAGCTTAACGAGCTCACAGTCATAACTTTTGACATCCAGATTTCATAAAATTCCACTTAAAGATGGATCATTAATGAGCTAATTTCGATGGACAAGATTCTTGCATTCAAACATCTCAAGAAAGTACACAGCTTTATCTTCCTCAAGATCAAAACACAAGAATAACTAAGAACCAGTACCAGCTCAATCATAAAACATATGACAATCAAATCTACCTAAAGCTTAAACAACAGCCACCAAAACCATTTCAACAGAGCCAATTTCATATAGCTTATCTTGCTTTTCATGGATTAAGCACTGAATCAAAAATCGGAGATTTACCTCAGGCGACGGCCACAGGCTGACGACTTTTAGGTTCGTTATTCTTCTTCGTATCGTTTTGAAAATCTTCCATATTGTAGATAACGGTGATATAGAGTGAGCAACTTGGGCAATTCGCGATCTCTTCGCCGAGCCGGAGATCTTCCTTCGTAATCTGAAACAAGTCGCCACAAGGACAAGGATACGTGTACGCTTGAATCTCTTCGTTCCACTCCATATCCTCTATCTCAACATCGTCGTATGACATCTTTTACCCTCGCCGGAGTTCGAAAAAAAACCCCTTTTTTTTTCTTTCTTCTCCGGCAGAAATTAGGGCACACCGTTTGTATGAGCTTCGCCGCCGCTGCGTTAAATGTATATATATGGGAAGTTTAGGACCCAAGACTTTTATATTTTTTTAATATTTTCATCTAGTCCCCAAAGTTTGTGAAAATTTATGAAACAACCTCGTATTTTTTGAATTGCATTTTGATCCACTCTCTTAGCTCTCATCTCTATGCTATTTTGTGTCTGAATCTTGGTGAAACTTTAGTTGTAAAAATACTTAGAAAATACTAATTTTTCATGTATGTTTCGACTTGCTTGTTCACAAAAACTACAACATGCTTTTAAAGAAAAAAAGAACAATAACAACTTTTCTAACCACTACACAACAATTCTCATTAAATTTACTTAACTCTGACACCTAGCTTAGTCTTACAAGTAAAACCTCAAAAGATACTACAACACATTTCCAACAACTTCATTAGTTTAACTAACTAATCTCTCTTTTTTAACTCCTCTTGTGATCTTTGAAAGCCCAAATTATGCATCACTCAACACTACTTCTTTATAGACTTTACTTACACCAAAATAATTGAAATTATATAAAACTCAAGATTTTAAAACAAGTAAATTTTAATTTTTAAACATTAACAAAATGATGTAAATTTAGTTTCATATTTTAAACCTTATAAACTTCAAATACCAGAGTTTTTCTTACTCGCTTTGAGTTTATTAAGCTCTATAAAAAAGTATAAATTTTACTTTTTAATGAGTTTTATGGTACCCCACGTAGGTTGTATCTAACTCTAATTAATTGTTTTTTATCTGATTAATGAAATTATTTGAATTAAAATCTAAAATTTTTAACTACACATATATTTTTAAAAAGAATATAACCTAAATTTTTTATAAAATTATTATTATTATTTTTTTAAATTATTTTTGTTTTGGTTTTAAGCCCATATTAGTTTACATATTCGCGATTTTGTCCATATAGTTTCTTTTGTTCTTACATATATAAGAAAACAACCGAACAGTTCTGAGGAGGAAAAAAGAAAAAAAAAAAAAAAGAGAAAAGAGATGCAAATCCGGCCACCGT
The DNA here is from genome assembly GCA_011420285.2 of Erysimum cheiranthoides. Classification (NCBI taxonomy): domain Eukaryota; kingdom Viridiplantae; phylum Streptophyta; class Magnoliopsida; order Brassicales; family Brassicaceae; genus Erysimum; species Erysimum cheiranthoides. The sequence goes on from CM022180.2 coordinate 19,507,114, forward strand.
CATCTTCGCCGTTACAATCACCACCGTCTCCGAAGCTTCAATCGACTTGATGATGCAAAGCTTCCACCATCAGCAGCAACAGCTGATTTCGCTGCTCTCTGCGGCTTTACCAGCTGACGGCTCCGCTTCTCCTCTACCCTCTACGCTTATTACTCCTCCTTTATCCTCTTCTTCTTCATCGGAATCCGTCGCTTCATCGACGGTTGGTAACAATGCATCAGTTCCGGTACTTTCTACGGGACAAAGAGATGGTAAATTGGAGAATAACAGCGATTCGGGGCGTCTCCTTGCCTTGAAGTCTCTCCACAGAGCAATTAAGTATCCTCCGAATTCGCTTCTTATCGCACATTCAGCTTCGTTTCTTTCTTCTGGTCTATGGCAGCTTCTCTCTGATAAGTAATTATCTCTATACTGTTTCATCTTTGAACACAATTTCTATTCTGTTCATTCTTATACCGATGAGAATTGATGCGAGATATAGGGTTTATTGGGAGCTATCTTGAATTTGAGTTAAAAGTCTGAAGTTGATGTGTGCTTTGGGTGCAGGTCTTATGATGTGAGGCAGGCTGGTGTGTCTGCATATGGTGCTCTTTGTGCTGTTGTGTGCTCTATTCCTGTAGAATCTAGTGGAAGACAAAACCATGTGATGCTTGGGAGTCTTGTTGATCGTTTTATTAATTGGGCTTTGCCGTTGCTTAGGCATGTTAGTGTTCGAGATGGGAGTACGGTACTTGCAGTTGAAGGTGTTAGGGAGTTTGTTTCTGTTGGGGATGTTAATGGGATAGATAGGTATGCTTTGCCAATTCTTAATGCGTGCAAAGGACTTCTTGAAGATGAGAGAACTTCTATCCCTTTGTTGAATCAGGTTTTGGGTGTTCTTTCGTTGATCTCTTCGAAATTTTCTAGTTTGTTTCATCCTCATTTTCTTGATATTGTTGATATGTTGCTTGGTTGGGCATTAGTACCGGATCACGCAGACTCTGACAGACAGATTGTCATGGATAGCTTTTTGCACTTTCAGAAACATTGGGTAAATAATTTAGACTTCTCAGTTGGGTTGTTATCAAAGTTTCTGGGTGACATGGATGTCTTGCTTAGTGATGGTAGTCAAGGAACCCCAGAACAGTTTCACAGGTTGCTTGCTTTGCTTTCTTGTTTCTTGGCAATCTTGCGGTCCACTGCTTCTGGATTACTAGAGAACAATCTGCTTTATAAGATGGACGAACCTCTGAGCAAAATGCTTCCTCGTCTATTGGGTTGCCTATCTACCATGGGGCAGAGGTTTGGATGGTCAAAGTGGATTGAAGATTTATGGAAGTGCTTGACTCTTTTGGCAGAAATATTGCGCGAAAAGTTTTCAGCGTATTATTCTCCTTCTCTTGAAATGTTATTCAAGAGCTTAGAACAGATTGGTTCTGTGAATTCTACAGTCCCTGGGAAGATGACAACTTTTCAGATCCATGGGACCTTGAAAACTAATCTTCAGTTACTGTCCCTACAAAAGCGAGGCCTCCTCACATCATGTGTGCTGAAGTTGCTCAGCTTTGAATCTCCAATATCTCAGTTGCGATTGCACCCAAACCATTTAATTACAGCAGGCTCTTCTGCCACATACATATTCTTGCTTCAACATGAGAGTGAAGAAGTTGTTCAACAGTCGATGGAATTATTGATGAAAGAACTTGAGTTGTTGAAGACTATACTTTGGGACTCATCGGGCCACCAAAACAAGACATTTAATGTTACAGCCTATGAATCCTTTTCAAAAAGCGAAGTTTTGGCAATGTTTAACTTTGATATGAAGGTTCTTCTTTCCTGTGTTTCTCTTGGAGGGAGAAAAAGTTTGAGTGACCTACCCGAACTTGCTGTCTTGTATCTTAAGAGGTGTGAGAAGTTAGTTTCCTTTGTTGTTGAAAAGCTGAATCCTTTTGAGCCAGCTATCGATGCCTGTTTGGAGTTGCAAGTCAGCGTTGTGAGGATGTTAGAGTGTTTAGCTACAGTTGAGCTCCTTAGCAACTGTTCTGTGCTAATTCAGCCTGAAATCAAGATTCTTCGAGAAACGAATCATGAAAAGACACCATTCAAGTGTACATTTTTTACCGTGGTGATTGAACATCTAAGAAAATACAGTTTATCCATGGTTAAAGCTCTTCGTTTTTCATCCCCTCTTGCTGTAAAGCTAGTGTCGCTTGAATGGATTCAAAATTTCTGTGAGAACCTAATCGCAATATCAAAGAATTTGTATATGGATGCTTACTTCTGTGAAACATTTCCGTATGCTGGTGCAGTTAGAGATATAATTATGGCGGTTTTAGATGCTGCATTTGATAGTGAACCGAAAGTGAGGAGTCGGTCTGTAATGGTTTTAGAGCTGCTTCTGGAGGTAAAGCTGATACACCCTATTCATTTTTACTCCCTGGCTGAAATCCTCCTTGAAAAGCTTGGAGATCCAGATACGAATATCAATAATGCATTCATTAAGTTGCTTTCCCATCTTTTGCCAGCAACCCAGTACACTTGTGGTATGCGCAGTGAGGTAGTAAGTATGGCTCTTAGGCCCCAAGTTCTTATGCTAGGAAACGGTAACTTGCACTGGAAGCAAGTCTTTGCACTGAAGCAACCGGACCAACATTTTCACTCGCAGCAACTTGTTTCTGTCTTGAATTATGTTTCCCAGAGATGGAAAGTTCCTTTTGCTTCTTGGATCCAAGGGCTTATTTATGCTTTTCGGGGATCAAAGGATACTAGTGCTGGGCATCCTGATGAAAACATGATTAAGAATGGGTGGTTGGCGATAAAAGCTGAGAAAAGCTGGATCGAGAGAATCTGCTTGGCAAATAACCTGGCAGGCGCTTGGTGGGCTGTGCATGAAGCTGCTAGGTTTTGTGTTAGTACACGTCTCCGTACTAACTTTGGTGGTCCTGCTCAAACTTTTGCAGCCCTAGAGCGAATGCTTTTGGACATCACGACTGTGCTGCAGGTTGATAGCGAGCAAACTGATGGAACACTAAATATTGTAGGCTCTTCCGGTGCCCATCTGTTACCAATGAGGTTACTGTTGGATTTTGTGGAGGCGTTGAAAAAAAATGTGTACAATGCGTATGAGGGGACTGCTGTCTTATCCTCAGCGCCTCCACAAAGTGTCCTGTTTTTCCGAGCTAACCGAAAAGTTTGTGAAGAATGGTTTTCTCGTATATCCGAACCAATGATGAATGCTGGTATATCTCTCCAGTCTCACGATGCTACGATTGAGTATTGCACATTGCGGCTTGAAGAGCTAAAAAGTCTAGCAACTTTAGTGAAGAAAGAAAAGTCTAAAATGGAGGACAATGCTCACAATACTGGAGCTCGGATATCTTCAGACATCTCAAGGATTTTACGACATATGTCATTAGCTTTGTGTCAGAATCATGATACAACAGCTCTGCTTGGAGTTCACAAATGGGTTTCAATAAATTTAGCTCCTTTGGTTTCAGAAGAAAGCGACTTTCAGAAGAACAGTGGTGAACTAGCGCTTTTTCCATGGATCACAGGGTTGATTTATCAGTCAGAAGGACGATATGAGAAAGCGGCTGCATATTATGCTCATTTATTACAGGAAGAAGACTGTCTCAGCTCTATGGGTTCTGATGACATTCAATTTGTGATTGAACGGATAATTGAGAGCTATACTTCTTTATCTGATTGGAAATCTCTAGAGTCCTGGCTTTTAGAGTTGCAGGCACTTCGTGCAAGGCATGCAGGCAAAAGCTTTTCAGGTTCTTTGACTGCTGCTGGAAATGAAATAAATGCAATACAGGCCTTGGCACGCTTCGATGAAGGTGATATTCAGGCTGCATGGACATGTCTTGATTTAACACCTAAAACTAGTGCTGAACTGTCCCTTGATCCAAAGCTAGCCTTGCAAAGAAGTGAACAGATGCTTCTGCAGGCAATGCTTTTCCAAGCTGAAGGAAATGCCCAAAAGGTTCCACCGACCTTACAGAGGGCCCGATCAATGCTAGATGAAACTACACTGGCTCTGTCATTTGATGGATTATCTGAGACAGCACCATATGCCACACAGTTGCATTGCCTTTTTGCTTTTGAAGAGGGTCATCAGCTGAGAGGCAGTGAACCTAAACAGAAACACAGTAATTTGATGTCAAGCTCTTGTGTCTGGTCACTGCAGTCTATGATCAATAGAATTCATCGTGACTGCAGCCCTTGGTTAAAAGTTCTACGAATATACCGGACAATTTTACCAAGTTCCTGGGTTACTCTGAAGCTTTGTATGGACTTGTTTGGATTTGCCCGCAAGCAAGGAAATTTCTTGCTTGCAAATCATCTTAAAGACTATCTGAATGATCATGTATCCAGTTGTGCTGAGGTTAAGTTGCGTGACTTTCTTATATCAAATTTGCAGTACCAGGGAGCCTTGCTGATGTACGCAGAAAACAAAGTTCAAGATGCTGTTGTGGATCTTTGGTCATTTGTACAGCCAGAGGTAACTGCTTTAGGGCCAGTAAGTTTGGATGCTGGTGTGGCCTTTCTAAAGGCAAAAGCATGCTTAAAACTTGCAACTTGGCTCAAAGGGGATGATATTTCTCTTGATTTGGAAAATGTCGTCCGGAAGTTATCAGCAGATTTTAACAGATCTGAGATTTCTTCACCTGTAAGCAGCAAACCTCTGCTAAACGAGAGCTTAAAACCAAGCATGAAGGCTATTAGTGAGGAGATAATTGGGACGGTTACAAAAGTGTCCACCCAACTTTGTTCTGCAATGGAAAAATCATGGATTTCATATGCTTCTTGGTGTTTTCGTCAAGCAACAGAGTCTTTTTACCAATCTAATGAGTCCACCCTCCACTCATTCTCCTTTTCAAGTATCCTCGCTCAAGAGCTCAAACCTGGAAGGTTTCACTTGACGGAAGATGAGGCTGAATCCGTGGAGGCTGCTGTTATGCAGGTTCTTCAGAAGGATGATTGCAAGGATCTCACAAACACTGGGCAAGATGGGAACTGTGATACAATTACTACAGACCATTCCGCAGCAAGAGAGAATATAAAAGCATTACAGCAGCAAGTAATTGAAACGATAGAAAATGCTGCTGCAGCTCCTGCTGCAGAAGATTGTGGCTGGGATAGTCTCTCTGTTCATCTAGCTTCTCAATTAAGTGATTTATTGCTATGCGGAAACAAAGAAGTGGAAGATACTGATATAGCACCTATAGTTAACAGGCTGATTGAAATTTGGTGGTCTCTGAGAAAAAGAAGGGTATCTCTCTATGGGCATTCCGCACTTGGTTTCACACATTACCTTCGTTATTCATCAAAAAATCTGCACATTAGTGAATTTACAGGTGTAGACTGTGATCCACTGAATAAGAGAACGGGTAGCCATACGTTAAGATCAACACTGTATATTTTGCACATCCTTCTGAACTATGGAGTGGAGTTAAAAGATACATTGAGACATGCTCTTTCGATGGTTCCCTTGGAGCCTTGGCAGGTAAGAAGCTTTCCCTTCTTTTTAGGTCTCTTGGATCGACTCCAACTTCTAATGTTTCTTATAACAATTTTGCATAGGAAGTAACACCTCAGCTTTTTGCTCGGTTGAGCTCTCACCCTGAGGAGGTAGTACGGAAAGAAATAGAAGGCTTACTGATAATGCTGGCGAAGTTGTGTCCCTCGTCCGTAGTGTATCCAACACTTGTCGACGTGAATGCTTGTGACGAGAAGCCTTCTGAAGAGCTGTTGCACGTAAAGGCCTGTCTGGTAATATTTACTCCTTAAATTTCATTCTAAGTATAAATTGGTCCTAGTTATCAGTCTGAATGCTGCATAAATCGAGGCACCTGTCACACGCAAATTGCAAGGATATTGAATTTCCTCAAACACATATCAGACGTGGTGATTGTCTACTCCTAAGGAAAAAAGATTTCAACATCCCAAATCGTTAACAATCATCTGATGTCATGAAGATTTTTCATTAGCTAAATGTTTGTTTTATAATTTTTTTTTCTCTGAGTAGACTGTCATAAACTCTAACTTGTTTCGTAGGACTGCATCAACTGATATGTGCTTTGTGATGTTTCTATGCAGACTGAACTATATCCAAGATTAATCCAGGATGTGCAGCTTATGATTAATGAGCTGGGGAATATGACTGTTCTTTGGGAGGAACTGTGGCTCAGCACACTGCAAGATCTCCACATGGGTAACCTTAACTATCTAGCTTATGATTTTTAGCTAGAGCAATGGAAGTTAAATCACTGTTGATTACAGTACATTTCTTTATCATTTGACTTGGACCCTTAGCTCCTCGTATTTAAGTTACCTTCAATATGCAATTGAATAGTTGACGTCTTTCCGTGTAACATATGTCCATTGTATCTAGAATAGGCTAAAAATACTAGATCATGACTGTAGTGCCAAATCAAAAACTTATAATATGTTGCTATAGTGTCAGTGGTGCAGTAGGGGAAGCAACATAATGTGTAGATTCATTCTGGTAATTAGCGGTGTTCTGGGATGGGTATTAGGGTTGAGACTCGGGAAAATCATGTAAAACTAGGTCATCCGACGTGTACTTTGGTTCAGTTGAAGAACTAGAGGAGGGTTTTACCACAATCATTCCAAGGAACCTTAACAAATCTATGAATGCTCTTTAAAGAGTTTTTTTTTTTTTTTTTGGTGAACAGAATATTAGAACTGAATGTGTTATTTTGTTAGAGATTTTCGTGGGTTATAAATTTGAAAAGTAACTGGAACCTCTGTTGTTTTGTTTTATTCTATTTCTCATATTATTTCAAAATCACTTTGTCAAGAATCTGAGGAAAGTAGATTTGATTGTAACTTCTTTTACAGATGTAATAAGGCGGATAAACCTGCTAAAAGAAGAGGCTGCCCGTGTTTCAGAAAATGTAACTCTGAGCCAGACTGAGAAGAACAAGATAAGTGCTGCAAAATATTCTGCCATGATGGCCCCTATTGTTGTTGCATTGGAACGTCGCTTGGCATCAACCTCAAGGAAGCCTGAAACACCTCATGAAGTCTGGTTCTATGAGGAGTACATAGAACGTATAAAGTCAGCAATCTTAACATTTAAAACACCTCCCTCACCTGCTGCCCTGGGGGAAGTGTGGCGTCCATTTGATAATATTGCTGCGTCTTTGGCTTCTCATCAAAAGAAATCATCAATATCTCTAAAAGAAGTTGCTCCTAGCATGTCTTTGTTATCATCCTGTAACATTCCAGTGCCTGGTTTGGAGAAGCAGTCCCCCTTGTCTGAATCTTTCATGGGCCTCAACACTTCACTCCACGGAATAGTCACGATTTCTTCTCTTTCAGATCATGTGAGTATCCTTCCAACCAAGACACGACCTAAAAAGCTTATTATGTTTGGCTCAGATGGAAAGAAATATATTTATCTTTTAAAAGGCAGGGAAGATTTGCGCCTTGACGCTAGAATTATGCAGTTACTTCAGGCAATAAACAGTTTCTTCTGCTCCTCTCGAGCAACAGATGGTGGGACTATTGGCATTCACTATTACTCGGTCACTCCTATTAGTGGTAGAGCTGGTCTCATTCAGTGGGTAGACAACGTTATAAGCATATATAGCATTTTCAGGTCTTGGCAGACACGTGTCAAGCTTGCCCAAATGCCGCCATCAGCTCCTGGTAATGCAAAAAGTCCAGATCTACCACCTGTTCCTCGACCAAGTGATATGTTTTACGGGAAAATAATCCCAGCCCTCAAGGAGAAAGGTATAAGAAGAGTGATTTCACGAAGAGACTGGCCTCATGATGTTAAGCGTAAAGTACTATTGGATCTTATGAATGAGGTGCCAAAACAGCTACTGCACCAGGAACTTTGGTGTGCTAGTGAAGGGTTCAAAGCCTTCACAACGAAGTTTAAAAGGTACTTCAAAGAAATTACATAACACTCTACTTTTTTTTTAACAATTTACCTGGAGGACTCTTTTGCGAGCAGCAACATGCCCTTTCTTGACTAGTTGAACTATAAATAAATTCAGTTTTTCTCTTAATTAGAAGAGTATTACATGATCACTATTTTTTTCGTAAATGCGTTAGACCATCAGTTTGAGAAACGTTAGGAGATTAGTAACTTGTTTTGGCAACATTTTCTGATTGCCTTTTAACTGAACCTTGCTTGCTAGGTAAGCAATTTTAGGATTAAAGTGTTTAAAAGTGACTATAATATATCAGATCTGCTGTTTTAGTTCCATGATTTTGTATGCTGCCATCATATATGACATCATTACATATTTACTTTGAAAACAAAGTTGAGAAAATACTTCATTCCTGATTTACAGGTACTCTGGTAGTGTTGCAGCTATGAGTATAGTTGGTCACATGCTTGGCCTTGGGGACAGACATTTGGATAACATTCTCATGGATTTCTGCAGTGGGGATGTGGTACATATAGATTACAATGTCTGTTTTGATAAAGGGCAACGGCTTAAAGTTCCTGAGATAGTACCATTTCGGCTAACACAGACAATGGAAGCTGCGCTAGGGTTGACAGGTGTTGAAGGCACATTCAGGGCAAACTGTGAAGCTGTTCTTGGTGTTCTGAGGAAAAACAAAGACATACTGTTGATGTTGATGGAAGTTTTTGTTTGGGACCCACTTGTTGAGTGGACCCGAGGAAATTTCCACGATGATGCTGCCATTGGTGGTGAGGAAAGAAAAGATATGGAGGTCGCCGTTAGCTTGAGTTTGTTTTCATCAAGAGTGCAAGAAATCCGTGTTCGGTTGCAGGTAAACATTCATGGCATTAAAGCAGACATAATACAGCCTAATTGCTTCCGTGTAATCTACGACATTCTTGGTGAACACATTATTTTCATTGCTTGTATCTCTCCGACATTCTTGGTGACGCATAATTATCATTGTTTATGTCTTTTAACTATATTCATCGATAACTTATTTCACAGTACAAGCATATTCTAACCATACTGGTTTACTTTATTCTTCTTAGGAGCATCATGATCTCTTACTGGATACATTACCAGCTGCTGAATTGTCTCTGGAGGTAAGATGGTCTCTTTTAGTGTCTGAATTAAAATTGGACCCGTTTGTCAGTTTAATGACGTGAGATTGTATTTCAGCGGTTTTCCGAGGTTCTGAATCAATATGAGATCGCATCATCTGTTTTTCTTCAAGCTGATCAAGAAAGAGCAAAACTTATTCTGCGTGAGGCATCTGCAAAGACAACAGTTACAGAAGCAGCTTGCAAATCAGAAAAGATTCGCGCTTCTTTTGAGATTCAAGCTCAAGAATTTTCTCAAGCAAAAGCCTTGGTCTCTGAAAAAGCTCAAGAAACAGTGGTTTGGATGGAGCAGCGTGGAAGGATCCTTGGTGCCTTACGAAGAAATATGATTCCTGAAATTACTGCGCCCACAGTGTTGACGGATATATTGGGTTCTTTATCTTTGACATCTGCCGTTCTTGTTGCTGGAGTTCCAGTTACTGTAGTTCCGGAGCCAACACAAGCACAATGCAATGATATTGACACAGAAATTTCCCTTCTAGTTAACAACCTCAGTGACGGTCTCTCCTCTGCTTTGACTGCACTTCAGACATATTATCTGGCTTTGCAAAGAATTTTACCTCTTAACTACCATACGACAAGCCGGGTGTATGATTGGGCGCAAGTCTTGCAGTTAGCTGCGCATGCTCTGTCTACGGATATCCTGTCTCTCGCCAAAAGACAGGCTGGTGAACAGTTTGCAAAAATACAAGGGGGTGACTCTCATTCTGTCAGGAACTGCTACGATGATCTGTGTCTTAAGGTAGAAAAGTATGCAGACGATGTGAAGAAGATGGAGGAAGAATATGCAGAGCTGGCTGCCTCAACTGAAATGGGGCCTGAATCAAAGGCCAAGGATCGTCTTTTCTATGGTTTGATTAATTATTTGCAGTCTCCAGGACTTGTGGAAAACACAAATGCTGGTTTTTCTGATAAATATGAGGCAACCGCTGGAGTAAACCTTCAGTATTCTGGAATGAAAACGTCAAAGGCATTAGCTGTGTTGCACACGTCGATTAGTTCACTCTATGATCAATTAAAGGAAAAAGTACAGTATATCTTGAATGCTTCACTGGAAAGAAGGGAAAGAAATGAAAGCTTTGTATCTGAGTCTAGAAGTCTAAGCTCTAATTTAGAGGCGCAGGTAGAGATGTGTATGATATTGGTGGACTTTCTTTACGAGGTAAAATATTATGTTGGCCAGGAGATTTCTAATACGGAAGAAAATTTGACTGGGTCTCCTCACCGTGTTGAAGAGAACTGGGCCTTGGTCTTCCACAGAACCTTGCTTTCATCTAAGATATTAGTTGCACAAATGACAGAAGTTGTTGTACCAGATGTTCTAAAAACGTACTTATTCTGTAATTCAGATCTTATGGATGCCTTTGGATTGATCTCACAAATCCGTGGATCCATAGATACTGCATTGGAGCATCTCATAGAGATAAAGGTGGAAAGAGATTCCTTGGTTGAACTTGAACAAAACTACTTCAAAAAGGTTGGCCATATTACTGAGGGGCAGCTAGCTCTTGAAAAAGCAGCTTTAAAAAGCAGGGAGCATCTATCCTGGGAAGAGGCAGAGGAATTTGCAGCTCAAGAAGAGGCTTGCCGTACACAGCTGGACCAGCTTCATCAATCGTGGGGCCAGAGAGAGTTCAGAATATCTTCGCTCATAAAGAAAGAAGCCCAAGTTAAAAATGCTCTTATCTCAGCTGAGAAACAGTTTCAGCTGCTCACTAATGCAGATGAGTGCAGGAAGCCTAATGATCTCGGAAGTTCAAGGATATTGGTTGAATTGGTTAAGCCTTTCAGTGAATTGGAACAGCTAGATAAAACGTTATCCTCCTCAAGCAGTGCAGCTGTTTCTATGTCAGATTGGATCCCTGCTTTTGGGGATATCCTGAGCTGTGGGCAATCACTATCTGAGAACATATGGCGTTTCAGAAGCGTACTTAAGGATCATTCCTTCTTCATCTGGAAAGTAGGCATCATAGATTCCTTCCTTGATTCATGCATACATGATGCTTCCCCGTCTGTGGATCAGACATTAGGATTTGAGCAGCTAATTCTCTTTATGAAGAAGAAGTTTGAGTTCCAACTTCAAGAACGAGTAGATTGTTACCTGGCAGGAAGCGTTGCTCCTGCATTTTTATCTCAGTTGGATAAGGAAAATGAGCGTTTGAAACAATTCTCAGAGGAAAACTGTGTTAGAAGGGGTCAAGTCAAACCAGACTTTAGTCATTTGAAACAAGTCCGTACAATGCTCCAGGAATATTGCAATGCTCATGAAACTGCTAGAACAGCAAAATCAGCAGCCTCTCGTATGAAAAAACAAGTTAAGGAAATACGTGATGCTCTTCGCCGGACTAGCCTTGATATTGTTCAAATGGAATGGATGAACGACGCCACATTGACCCCTTCACAAACTGTTCGGACTACATTGCAACAATTATTTGCCAGTGATGATAACTTACATCCTATTTTCTTAGACCTCAAAAGACCCAAGTTGCTGGAAACTATACATTCCGCTATTCCCGAAATCAGTAGATCGATAGAAAGACTACAAGCTTGCGAACAAAACTCACTCGCAGCTGAAGGCCAGTTAGAGAGAGCAATGGGGTGGGCTTGCGGTGGACCTAGTTCTGTTTCAGCTGGAAATTCTTCAGCCAAGATGTCTGGTATTCCTACTGAATTTCATGACCATTTGTTGAGACGCCGGCAGTTGCTTTGGGATGCAAGAGAGAAGGCATCAAACATTGCCAAAATCTGCATGTCTCTTCTAGAGTTTGAAGCATCAAGAGATGGGATTTTCCGAAATCCGCATGAGGCTCTTGAGGGTGATGCAAGATTCAGGGGGGACTCTAGGGCATGGCAGAAAACTTATCTGAACTTAGTTGCACGACTTGAGGTTACTTATCAATCCTTCACACGTAAGTGCTTGAATCATTTTGTAGACAAAAAAAAAACATGTCCATACATCTTCTGTTGTAACACATTTAGCAATTAATAGTTGCGTTGCTTCTTGTACTATTTTAGATATTGAACAAGAATGGAAGCTTGCGCAAAGCAATTTGGAAGCTGCCTCGACTGGCCTATATTCTGCCACAAATGAGCTTTCGATTGCTTCCCTAAAAGCGAAGTCTGCATCAGGTTAGATTTTGTATCCTAATAGCCTAGAGTTCTCACTTTCTATCTATAGCCTTTGTTTTACTACAGTCTCTGCCTTTCTCCGAAAACAGCAGGACTTCTCGTACCTTTTCCTTTGTTTTATTGATCATGGTTGGGTATTGCTGTTGCGTATAAAAAATATGATACCATATGTAAGATTTTAATATTACAGGTGATTTGCAAAGTACTATTCTCTCGATGAGAGATTGCACATATGAAGTTAGTGTTGCATTATCTTCTTTTAGCCGGGTATCAAGAGGCCACACTGCTTTGACCACTGAAACTGGTGCAATGCTCGAAGAGGTAATCCTCTGAAGGCATATCATAGCATCAGCTTTTTTTACTATCTGGTGTATCTTAATATGGTGTTGCTAGGATACTACTGCTTTACTTGAAAATTCGGCCATATCTCTACTTGTAGGAGATTAGAACCATATTATCCAAGTTCTCCTGCTTATGAAGTGATTGCCTACAGTCTATATTTTACAAAACTTAAATGCCACTGGCAATCTATAGTCTGCAATTCGTTTGGTTTTGCCTACAGATATTTGATGCTTTATGTGAGCCTCTAAAACTAAAGCAATTAGTGGTTTGGTCTTGAATTGTGTAACAGTGATGGTCTTTGGTTCAATCTGCGAGTTCTTGACTTTGACTTTAGTAATTCTACTGTTTTTTTACTCGCAAGTATAATTATGGACCTATGACTCTGATTTTCTTTGAAACCCGAATTTACGATGGTCTTGGCATTTATGTTGGGTATGTGATCTTTTGTTTAATAAATTGTAGGTTCTTGCAATAACAGAGGATCTGCATGATGTTCATAGTTTGGGAAAAGAGGCAGCCACTTTGCACCGTTCTCTCATGGATGATCTTTTGAAGGTTTTTACATCTTGCACTTCAGTGCTTATGGTTTTAGACGAGCTATCTTGATAATTGAGCTGTATTTGACAATTTTTGAAATCATAGGCCGTTCCTACACGTTTTTGTTTATAATTTATTATTGTAAAACACAAAAGTCATGGCTGATTGTTTGAATGTCTGAACAGGCTAATGCAATCCTTTTTCCACTGGACTCAGCATTGTCAAAGGATGTTGCTCTTATTGCTGAAGCTATGACCAGGGAAAGCGAGACAAACATTGAAGTTTCGTCCATCCATGGACAAGCTATATATCAATCTTATGGTGCGAAAATTAGAGAAAGTTATCAGAACCTTAGGCCTTTGGTGCCATCTACTGTATATTCGGTGAAGGGTCTATATTCAATGTTAACTAGGCTCGCACAAATTGCAAGTGTACATGCACGTAACCTAAACAAAGTAAGCAATCTGTCATCAGATTGATCATCTCAGTAATCTGTGAATTTTACTGTTTCATAATAAGATTGGCTGAACTTATGTGTTCCTGTTCAGGCTCTCGAAGAACCAGGAGAGAGTGAGGAAGCAAAATCACAAGAAAGTGCTTACTCTGGGGCCGAGCTCTCTGACAATGACTTTAAACTGGATGAACTTGGGGAAGAGAACCATTTGGAATCTGTCGGCAAGAGCTCACAAGCTCTTTTGAGTATTTCCGGATTCTCTCTGGAGGATAGGGGATGGATGTCTTCTCCCGACAGTGTGTATAGTAGTGGATCAGAGTCGAACATAACCCTCGCCAAAGCAAGCAGTCTTGCTAGTCTTAACAGTTCAACCGAACTGCTAGAGCAAACCCAGATGAATGAAGAGGAGTCCAATGCGTATAAGTCCTCAACTCCATCGTCACAGTCCAATTGCGATGACATCTCAGATTCTGATCAACAAGTATCAGCAGAGGCGCTGATAGAAAGTAATGATGATTGTCTCCAAAAAGCTTCAGTTGACGAACCAGGTGAAAACACAGAGTTCAAGTTACCAGCAAGCGATGTAGCTTCAAAAGTTACAACCAATGTCTCACAGCCTTTGGTGGAGAACCCAGAGCTCGAATCTGGAAGAAAAGGAGCTATGAAGGGAAAAATTGAAGTTCAAAGTGATGAGGCTTCTCCTCCGACACAGACACAGACTCGAGCCACAAGAGGTTAGTCCATCTATCTAAGTGCTGACAATCATCCCTTTTCCTTTCTCTTTCTTTATCCCTATGAAACTTATGGAAAGCAAACTTATGCATACATGGTTTCTTGCTAATGTATAGTTGAAATCTCATATCTTGAGAATCTAAGGCGGCTTTTTATAATGCTACATGCAGGTAAAAATGCTTATGCACTGTCAGTTCTCAAGTGCATGGAGATGAAAATAGATGGTCGAGGCATTGCTGGCAGCAGGTACGTCGATAATGAACTTGTCAATAAACTCTTAAATGAATAAATGGTAGTTATATCAACAAGTCTTATAACCATTTGTATAGGGAGGTTAGCATTCCAGAGCAGGTGGATTATCTAATCAAGCAGGCCACAAGCGTTGATAATCTCTGCAACATGTATGAAGGTTGGACTCCATGGATTTAGACAAATGATTGGAAATCAGACAGAAGCTCAACCAACAGGGCGCTTCAAGACTCAGAGGGATGCCACATCTGCTAATTGCAGACACATTTGGTATCTCATGAAGTTGTTGCACCCAACCAGTCATTTGTGTTAGAAAGCAGACTCAAAAGTTATGAAACGGGCATGTCTACAAAAGGAGTTTAAGATTCAACACTGTGGCTGTTTTATCGAGGTATGATCTTTGAAAACTCAAGAGACAGATAGATTCCATATCTTTTTGTAACAGAGAAAGCTTGCTTCAGTTTCATTTGGGTTTTGAAATTTACTGACTCATCATCATCATCTGTTACCATCACTTTCAGTGCACCCCAAACGCAATCTAAGGTTCTGTTGCAATCATCAGCAGAACGTGGGACTGGTGATGAGAAGAGATGCGTTTTAAGCTTTTCAGGGCATCGGGCATGGAGCTCAGATCATCTAATGTTTGCTCCGAACCTTTCCAGATGCAGCAGCGCGACAAATAAACCCAATGCTCGAGTACAGTTTGGTTTACAAATATATGTCACTTAATTGATTAATCATAGATTTTGATAAATTAATCAAAGATTGTAGTTGATAATTCGGGTTTAACTGGTTTACAGTCTCTTTCAACAATTGGGAATAACATCTCTGTTTTTAATGTTTTCATAATAGGTGTGAACACTGCCAAATATCATTAGCTCCAACGCTCATTATATTTTTCAATTTCAACAAAGTTGTCAATAGAAGAGGTATTATTATTATTCAACAAACTGTTCACTAGAATAGGAAACAATGGATTAACGAAGAAATGGATAATAAGAGTTGACAAATTCTATCAATCCAGCTCGGATTACAATCATATAAAGGATAAAGGATTTGAATTTGATTCACCTAACAAAGTGCCAAGTGGGGTTTGAAATAAAAATAGAGTAATACTTGGGTTCACTCCTAGGGGTGAACCTCTTTATTCACCTCCAATTAGCTTAACCAATAAAAATATAGTAATATGCCACATCATGATATATTTTAAAAATAAATCAAAATTAAAATTATAAAAACAAAATGGATTATGGAAACAAAATCTGTATACATATAACAACTTTTTAACAAACCCAAACCGACATATAATTTGGTTTTAGTTATATCATCTAAACTCTAACCACTTCTTTATAAACCCAAACCGACATATGACTTCGTTTTAATTGTAAAATCTAAACCCTAACCACTCTTTTATAAACCCAAACCGACATATGACTTCGTTTTAATTGTAAAATCTAAACCCTAACCACTCATTTATAAACCCAAACCGATATATAATTTTGTTTTAATTATAAAATCAAAACCCTAACCACTCCTTTATAAACTCAAACCGACATATAATTTCGTAAAAATTGTAAAATCTAAATCCTAACCACTCCTTTATAAACCCAAACCGACATATAATTTCATTTTAATTGTAAAATCTAAACCCTAATTCTCGTTTATAAACCCAAACCGACATATAACCTCGTTTAATTGTAAAGTCTAAACCAAGCCGATAATTAACTTTCTTAAATTAAAAGTATAAATCATTTGTTTCCTTGATTTGTTTCGTTTTTTCAAATTTATTTTTGATTATTTTTTAAATATTATATTATGTGGTAAATTCTCATTGGTTTTAAAAAGAGAGGTGAATAAAGGGGTTCACCCCTAAGAGTGAACCCAAGTATTTTTCATAAAAATAATAGTGGAATAAGATAAAGACATCGAAAGGATTAGATTGGGCCAGACCATATCCAATTCCAACGAATAAACAATACAGATTAACGACACGTCACTACAATTATCACAAAGGTTTTAATTTCATCCTTGCGAGTTTCTCAAAAAAATAGGAAAAAAAATCCGACCTGCCGGAATCGAACCAGCGACCTAAAGATCATCTGTTGTAAACAACTACAGTCTTCCGCTCTACCAACTGAGCTAAGGTCGGTTGTTGTAATTTCTTACCAAATA
The DNA here is from genome assembly GCA_011420285.2 of Erysimum cheiranthoides. NCBI lineage: Eukaryota > Viridiplantae > Streptophyta > Magnoliopsida > Brassicales > Brassicaceae > Erysimum > Erysimum cheiranthoides. The sequence continues at coordinate 19,523,787 of CM022180.2, forward strand.
ATATATTTATATTTAAAACTATTTAAAAACGTGGAAAATTCAAGCAGGCGAAAGAGATATTTTTTTGATTGTGATGACTTGGTCACCATAAGAAACTATGTACATATCCCAAAAAGACAACTCTTCTTTAGTGGACGGTTACAAACTGTGAACCCCGCACACAACCATATGTCCACTTTCGTGTCAAGAACACAATTATTTGAAAAAACCAATCAAACTTACCAATGGTTTTGAAACTAAGTAAAGACCAAAAAGCCCCCCCCTCCTGGCCTCCTTTCATTGTCTACATAAAGCTCACATGCGTCTATCTCTCTTGTACTTTCATATCAGAATCATCAAGAAGAAGAATGGCAAAAGCTATGGAGGCTTGGGTGGGAGAGATGAAAAAGATGAGTGAGAAGATATACCCTAGAAACCCATTGATGCAACGGAACAAGACATCCTCTGTTGTGTCCAAACAACAACAAGGAGACGAAGAAAAAAGAGGACTTCAACAAAAAGATGAAGCTGCAACTATGTCGGAGCTCACTGTATGTCTTCTCATGGACCGTTTTGTTCCATGGTGATCTTTTAATACCCAACTTTTTCTAAATCACCCCTTTTGATGATGTATATATATCATAATATATGTAGATGTTGTTGCTGTTTGTACTGTGCAGAACATGGTTTTAGTTTTTTTCTGTAAATCTATGAAAGTAATGTATCTGAGAACAATATTTTTATTTCTTTAATCAATAATGTTCAATTATTAGGCCAGAAATCGTAAGAAAATATAACTTTTTCTTCACTCTGTAATCAAGAACATTCATACGACACCGTTTTAAAAGGAAAAAAAGGGCAAGAAATTATGGGAGATTTTTTTGGACATGGGGATCTCGGGAGAAACTCAAACTATGGGAGACGTACAAAAGTCAGAAATTTTTGTCATCTCAAACATGCAAAGTGATCAAAGATGATTGAAATCACAATAATAAAAAATGGTATGAGTTGCTTTTACACAAAACATGAGTAGCATGCTGATTCTCAAGTATTTTACTTACGATCTTTGATCATTTTCTTTGTGGAACACAATTCCAAAATTCTCCTATATTATCAATCAAATTCAAAACCATTATTGCCTTCCTCATGTGATGTTCCCAAAAAAAATCCAAACGAGGTTTAAAACAATGTACAGTACTAGACAATTGTGGACACGGAAAAAATGGCATCCAAAGGTAACTTATTTATCTATACTATATAAAAGTTGAGGCTAAATGCTTCTAAGGCCGTCCACATAGGATTTTAAACGACCAATCACGATTAGCCACCTCAGTAATTAACATTTTAAATGAAAAAAAATAATTTGGAAATAGAATAAATGTAAATTTTCTAAAATATTACGTAGTAGAGAAATGTAAAATGTAAATTTTCTAAAATATTATGTAATAAAGAAATGTAAGCTTCTTAAAATATTACGTAGACAAATGTAAAAAGTTTGTTGAAGAAAATAATATGGAAATAAAATAAATAGAAACTTCCTAAAATATATAAAAGTTGAGGGTAAATGCTTCTAAGACCGTCCACATAGGATTTTAGACGACCAATCACGATTAGCCACCTCACTAATTAACATTTTAAATAAAAAAATAATTTGGAAATAGAAGAAATGTTTTCTAAAATACTACGTAGTAGAGAAATGTAAAATGTAAATTTTCTAAAATATTATGTAATAGAGAAATGTAAGCTTCCTAAAATATTATGTAGTAGACAAATGTAAAAAGTTAGTTGAAAAAAATAATATGGAAATAAGATAAATAGAAACTTACAAAAATCTTAGACAAATAAGACAAGTTAGTTTTATATAGTATAGATTTTAAATGAAGAAAATAATTTGGATATAAAAGAAATGTAAATTTTCTAATTATAATATATAATTTTCCTTTTTGTTTAGTAGATATCGTCAAACAAAAAAAAAACTCTAATTTTACACCTCCTCTTAATTTTATATAAATACATTGCTTGATCTCCACTTTCACATCATAACTAACCCCTACATTTTTTTGCTTTGATATTACATTTAATTATGGCATGAAAGTTTTATTAAAATATTAATGGTGTTTAGTTTTATGTAAATTTGCAGGTTGGATTTGTGAAAACAAAGCCGTGAATCGATCTAAAATTTTGGATTGTTTCAGTTGATCAACATGTCTTAATATATATTGTAAGTATAATATTTTTTCGTTTTTTCTTTTATGAATCAATGAGTTTTTTTTAGTGTTCTAATTTTTATATCGATAATCTATTAAAAATATTAAAAAGTGTAGTTTGATTTTTTAGTGTATAAGTTCTCATTAACTCTTAATATTAATTTATACTAATGATCAACAGGTCCATCAATAATTAGTAAAAATTCGAGTTTATATTGCGAACGTTTGATGGTTAATATTGACGCTTTCAAACTATGAATAAGGTACTATCAATGTCTATTTTTTGGTTATTTGTTGTGTTTTAAATTATTTTTTGTGGTTTTTATCAACAACCGACTAATAATTTTTCCTCATATTCGATTGATTTTATGTGTTGAAACAACCAATTTATTTTTTTCTTTAGTTTTCAATTTTTTTTTAAAACATATTATTAATTATAAAAAATATTAGTTAAAAATACCCTGCGCGTAACGCGGGTTCAAAACCTAGTTTAGGAAAAGATCGAGTTCACACGGTTCGAGTTTTCTATTGGGGAAAGGTTGTCGCATTAATAGGTATTAACTATATTATAAAAGTTGATTATATATGAAACACTTCAAGATATCAACTATTTGAAACGGACCTTGAATTTTAAAGTCAGAGACGAAGCGAGCCGACGTCAAAATGTGTTGGGCCAGTTCATCACAACAAAATTGTAAAAACCCAGATACTATAACTTAAAATATTTATGACTTTTATGTTATACTTGGACAAATATGAAACATTGACCTTGTAAACAAAGATATTGACTATGAAAATTAATAAAGATTTTCGTTGGAAAAAAAAATAACTTTTATGTTATACAAAATTATAAGGGTTCCCAAATTATAACTCCAAAAATATTTAAACTACATTGTAAAATTATAATCGTATGATTAAACTTACTTTATCAAACTGGAGTGAAATAGAAGATTGGAATACAAAGATTAAAAATACAACAATGAAAACTAAAGAGTAGTAAAGTGTGCAGGAATTTTCCGAGTGTTCTCTATCTAAAATCTGTTTTGTCTTCTACACCTACTTTCGTGTTCTATTTATACAAAATATGATAAGTTGTCTTCTAGAATCCATGAAATGACTTCTTTTTTAAGGTTGTATATGCTAAGTAAGCTTCTCTTGACTGAGAGTTTTGTCATGTTGATGTCTTGAATCGGTAAATCGATATATTTTTAGCTAGTGATTGATATGCTTGTGGCTTTGTATATATTAAGGTCTTGAGTCGACCAACTCTAGATGTTGAGTGATTGATAACTTTAGAATACTTCATAATTTTGTTTTTATATTGTTTTGAAACTTGAGTCTTTTGTGAAGTTAGTAAAGGATGTTGAATCCTTATATATGCATTAATTTTAAAAGTTATTTATCAAGAGAAATAAACAAAAACAAAATTAGTCATATAACCTAGTAACAACTAGCTTAACCCACTTTATTTTAAAAAAAAAAAAAAAAAAAAAAAAAAAAAAAAAAAAAAACCTAGATTAACCCGTACTTCTTTACCATAACGAGAGTTCGACTCTTCTCCCACGTTAGTATGGAAGGCCCCGCCCAAAAAAAGAAGACCAAGTCGTTGAATTTGGAGACGGAGCATGTTACAAGCTTAATGGTAAAACAAAACTCTTTTATTCTCATTACATTTTCATCTTTTATTTGGTTGGCCCTACTCAGAAAAATCCTCTGCCGACATCAAATAATCATTAAATAAATAAAAAAACAAAAACAAAAAGAAATAACCATAACTTCTGCCCCTCTGTTATATTCGATATTGTAAGTAATTAAGATTAATTTTGATCCATCTCGAAAGTCTACTAGAATACTACGATTATATAACTACTGTATTAGCTTAACAAATTAATTACACATTGTCCTTTTATGGTTTTATTTATACTTACACATTTGACATTACCAACCTTCCTCATCCGGAACTGAAATTAGTATCCCTTTTAAGCTAGAAACTATATGATACGTATGTGTAGAATTGGAACTTCAACGAATCCATACAACTTATTAGTTTTATTTTTCTGTCTCATTATTGGCTACATATAAAATCTGGTTGAAACATATTTTTACTTTAGACGATCTCTGACTTTAATATATACCGACATACCCTATGTTTTAGATATTGATTTTTTCCCATTCTAGCAAAGAGATTCCACCATAATAACAGACAGATAAATATAACAATTATTTTTAAAATACAGCTGGCTCGTCCCATTGTTTCTTACGTCCACCAATTACATTTGTTAAAGCAAACTCATTAGCATACTCACGTGTGAGACGTTCGTGTCGACATGTGTCTAGGATTAGCTTTGATAAACTATACTACTATAAATGTTCAACAAAATATCTATTCGTATTCACCAAAAAAAAAAAAAACAAAATATCTATTCGTTACAAAAATAAAATAATTTCATAAAAAGATTTAATTTTGCCAGGTGGCGTAAATCGGTAAATGCATCCATCGAGTCACTTCTACACCTTTTATATAATCAAGTCTTCCAACACATTTCATCACCCATCTCTTCTCTACTCTCTTCTCCTCTCACATCAGTTATTCAAACTTCTCTCTTCTCCTAAGTGATCTCCGGCAAGAGAAGATGAATCTCAAGTCGTTTAGGAGTGACGATGGAACCCTTAAGTCTATGATCGGATCCGATTTCAACGAGCTCACTATCGCTGCTAAGAACCTCGCTACCCACGCCTTCACGCTCACTGGTTTAGGCTTTGGTACCTCTATCCTCGAATGGATTGCTTCTATTGCCGCCATGTAAACCATTCTTTCTGTCTCTATGTCTCTTCCTCTCTCTCTTACTTGGTTTCTTGTGTTGATCTTGATGAAGTTTTGATGTAATAACTGCAGATACTTGTTGGTGTTGGATCGCACCAATTGGAAGACGAATATGCTCACATCACTTTTGATTCCTTACATCTTCTTCAGTCTTCCTTCCTTGATCTTTAATATCTTCAGGTATAACCCCGACAAAACCAAAGCACTTTCTCTACTTTATTATGTTCCTAAACCCTAACTTGTGTCTGAAAATTTTACAGAGGAGAAATTGGTAAATGGATTGCGTTCGTAGCTGTTATTGTACAACTCTTCTTTCCTAAACACGGCAAAGGTTTGTCTACTTTTTTCCTTCCTTCACTCTCCACTACAAAACAACAAGACTTTGATTCTGATTTGGCTTATCTCTGTTGTTTGTCTTATTAGAGTACTTGGAATTACCGGTGGCTTTGGTTCTACTCGCCGTGGTTGCACCGCATTTAATTGCCGGCACATTCAGAGACAGTTGGGTTGGTTTAGCGATTTGCTTAGGGATTGGATGTTACTTGCTTCAAGAACACATTAGAGCTTCAGGTGGATTCAGAAACGCCTTCACCAAAGCCAACGGAATCTCCAACACCGTCGGGATCATCTGTCTCGTTGTCTTCCCCATTTGGGCTCTTATCTTTTAAGCCAACACTTTAGAACTCCTCAGTTTCTTTTTCCATTTGTTGTTTCCATGTAAGAGTGATTGCTTTGTATGATTCTGTCTCTCGTAACTATCAATTAATGTGGTTTGAATAACAATTGCTTCAGAAATAAGATATGGTCATGAGTTTTTAGTGTGGATTGAATCTCCCCTCTCAACAATTATAGGCTTAAAGCTTTAATAGGTAATGTTGTATCATCTTACAATGTGTACCACTTCCTATGTAACCATTGTGTCACCAATCAGTTTCTATGTGATTGTCGTTTGAACTTCAGCAACTAACCAACGACGAAGCTCAACTTCTAGCTATCTTCTTCTGCTCTTAGCTTGAGTGATTCAGCCATTTCTATAGCCAACAATGCAGAAGTTTCCTCATCACCTACTGTTCCATACCCATCTATAAAAGCTCTGTACGTCTCTTGACTCGGCTTAAATCCTTTCCCCACCATCTCAGCCTGAATGTTCAACGCTCTCTCCATCTTCCCTTCTTCACACAACCTCTTAATCAACAACTCATAACACTTCCGACTAGGATAAAACTCGGATTCTCTCACCGCATCCTTCACAATCTCCGCAGCTTCAACAACTCTGTCTCCATTCCCATCATCACAAAGTCCTTCCACTAATGCTTCGATAGTTAAACCCTCTACCTCAAAACTCTTACTTTTCATCTCCCTATAAACAACCATAGCCGAATCAACATCTCCCGCTTTACAATATGTCTTAACAAGATGCTCATAAGTTAAACAAGTACACTCTATTCCCTTCAACCCCATTTCTCGAAAAAGCTCCTTCGCTTTCGCAACCTCTAAGTTACTACAAAGCCCACCAATCATAGTATTATAAGCCACAACATCATACACCACTCCTTTAACCTTCATCTCTTCCCATATCTTCTCTGCTTCACTCATCAAACCTCGCGCACAATACGCCTCCATCAAAACACTATAGCTATACACATTCGGAGAACATCCAACTTCCTCCTCCATTTCTCTCCAAATCCTCTCCACCATCTCAGTCTCACCTTCTCTATAGAAACTCACCATCATCGAATTGAACGTATTCGCATTCGGCTTAATCTTAACTATCCTCTTCTTAGCTTCATCTTCTCTAACCTCATCTAAACCAAACACTTCTCTATAAAGCTTATATCCATATGAAGCATCTCTACGTTTTGAAACTTCTGAAACCAAAGCATTACAAGTACTAATCTGTGGATTGATTCCTCTAGATTTCAATTTTCTCATTACCTTCACAGCTCCATCGATCTCTTTCGAATCAAGACACGATTTTATCAACAAATCGAACACAAACGGAGCAGAGCCACATCGATTGTAACTCTTAATCAACGAACGGAACACTTTCAAGACTCGATCTTCGTCGTCGGCTAAACGAAGAGCGAGACGTATGACGTCACTAGCGTGACTCTTGAGACGAGATCGAGCGAGGATGTGGATTAAGGTTGAGCAAGAATCGATATCGTGTGAGCAGAGAGAGAAGCGGCGAGTGAAGAGGAAGAAACGGAGAGAGAGATGAGGATTGTTACGGAGATGGAGAGTGATATCGGAGAATTGAGAAGGAGTGAAGCCTGAAGGGTGAAGTGATCGGAGAGTTGACCATCGTGATTTGGAGCGGTGGTGAGTTAGGATTGAGACGGCGTCGGAAATTAGAGGATCCTCTAATGGTGGACACGGCGGAGAAGGGACGGTGGTGAGGAAAGAGATTGAGAGGATTGAATCGGGTTTGGGTTTCCGGGTCGGGTGGAGGATCCGCTTTAGTATTGAACTTGACATTTTAATGTTCCGAGTATCAGTTGAGTTGTGTTCCGAAGTGTTATGAACTTATGATAAAGAAATCTATAGATTAAAATTAAAATGTAGTTTGCAAAAAAAAAAAAAAAAAAAATTAAAATGTAATGTAATGTAATTAGAATTTAATGTAATTAAAGATTTTTTAAAATATCTAAAAATGAAAAATTGATAGCCATGGAAACTTGTAATTAGCCATGAACGTATGTAAATGATTCTAAAACAAAAATAATAAAAGTATATATGCATGTGTACTAAATTATATTTTATACTTACAAATTGATTTAGTTTATGGACACATTTATAAAAAGTAAAGCTAATTCTAGCCGCATATCAGATTCAACTATAAGCACTCATAACGATTATAGTAAAATTTGATCATCAATCATAAATCATAATTCATATTATATAACTTGATGAACGGTAGATATTATTACAAACTATTAGACCCAAAACCCAAAGAAGTTTTATTATAATGTTATGATAAGACTCTTACTGTAAATATGTATATAAAAAAATGGTAGTTTAAACAGGACAATAATCACGGCATACGCAGCCAAGGGAAGTATGGCAAATACCGCCCTCTTTGATCTTCTTCCTCTCACACATATAGTTACATATTTTGTTATTAGGACAGTCCTTAGTTTGATCTGGAGCTAATTTGGTATAACATGGCCGACGTCGTTTTCCTTGCTGCGCATTCTCTGCGCGCTGCACCTGATACTGTAATATTTAAACATAAATATCAGTTTCCATATTTAAAATTAATGGATAAAACTGTTGTTGTTTTTTTTTCCATTTTATGAACAAAGATGTTTTGAGGATTTTTGTGTCTATTAATAACATTTATACAAAATATTCAATATATTTTTTTATGTTTATTCCTGGAAAAAATTACATTTATAAACTAACGAATTATTAACATAGAGGTACTTTGAAAGTGGAGCAATGTGTCATATATATATATATATATATATATATATATATCTACATAGAAAACTGCACGACATCGATATAAAAACGAAAAAAAAAAAAAAAAAAAAAACTAGTTTGAAACATTATTCTATGCGGCATGAAGCGTTAGAAATTGATGATGATTAAATATATATATATATATATATATATATATATATATATATATTTGGAACGAGTTGTATCACAATACTTTTTCATAACATATGAAGACCATATAATGATATGAATTTATTAACAAGAAAATTAACACAAATTGGTGAAGAAGTTTTAAAATTACTTTTGGAAATTGATTTTGTAGGTCTGGCACCAAACTTTTGAACTCAAAACTTTTTAGTTTGGTATGATTTTCACAAAGATATAATTACATACAATATTACAGAATTGAATGATGAAAAATACTTCTAACATAGATTTACATGACATTTTAAAGAAAATTGATAGTTTAAAGAAAAATGAAATTAAATGATATAATCCTATTCTTTCATAACAATTATATGTACATGTTTAAAAGATTTTAAATTTGGATACAAACCTAACACAAGGATGATGAAAAAAGTTAGAATGGTGAACGAGAGTTGAATGGATTTCTCATCCTAGTCTCCTAGATGAATGATGGTGTTTTAAATTAAAAAGAAACTACAAAGTATACTTCTTTATATATATATAGATTTATCTCACATTCAATCATACCTAATTTAAGCTAAACTACCTTTTTATTTTCCGATTTAAGAGGATCTCGTTATATATATGTATTTCATATTCAAAATATATAATTTAAGCTCCGTTTTAAAAGGATATGATTTTACATTTGTTCGGTTGTTCTCCTTTGTTATAAAGCATATCTAGTTTAGTATGTGTGTGTGCGTGAGTATGCGCACATCAAGTCAAGAGGATCTAATGGTGTAGGCCGTAGGGTTTGAGGAATCCTCTACGGAGTAGAAGGGACGGTGGTGAGGTGAACAATTGAAAGTCGGGTGAGAGTCGGGTTTGGGTTATATTCAATTGTTTCATATCATTTCACTGCTTCAAATGTCTCTTATCGAAAGAGTATGCCAAATACCAAGGTCCGATACAAGACTTATGAAATGGACAATAAAATTCACAGAAGTGAATGAGAAACTCACAAAATCCAAAATAAATGTGGTTAATCACGAGACAGGAATACAAATTTGGAAAACCCTATGGGAAAAAAAAATCAAAGATCTATATTGCAATTTTTGATCAAAAAAAAAAAGATCTATATTGCAATAATTTCATCCATTATGGGTAAAAAGTTTTATACCTTCATATTCTTTGTTCTATATTCTCTCCCTAAGGACTTTCTTACATTTGCAGCAACTCAAAGATTCCACTTGATAATTTCCCATCTCTCTTTTTGGATGCTCCATGTCACTTGAGAAACATTTCTCCAAAATCTCCTCTATAAATTATGCTTCCTACCAAACTCTTGTAGAAAAAACCAATTCTCAAAAGATAAAAACAAAAAAAAAAAACAAAATTTTAAAATGAAATACGCAGAAATATCACATTTCAGCCACCCACAACACAATCTGAAATTCGACTATACCGAGAAACCCTTCAAGTGTGATGGATGCAATGAAGTTGGTATCGGCTCTCGCTATCGCTGCTCCGATGATAAACATGGAACTTGCGACTTTGATCTCCATGCGCACTGCGCGTTGCCCTCAGCCTCCATAACACATCCGTTCTACAAAAAATGTACGTTTCAGTTTTTGGCACAGCCACCGGGGAATGAAAGACGGTATTGCAATGCGTGCGAGAAGGATGTTTCGGGATTCTTGTACCATTGCAAGGCTTGTGGGTTTGATCTTCACCCGTGTTGCGCTATGCTTCCTATGGTTTTGGACGATGGAGAGACCAAACTATTTCTTTATCGCAAAGTTAGTTCGTCTTGTCATCGATGTGGAAGAAAAGGCCGTAGTTGGAGTTACAGGTCCCTCTTCTTGATTCTTTTCTTCTTTTCTTATTATAATATCAAGCAATGCAATATTAAATAAAAATAATAAGAATTTTAATTTTAAGACTAGAATAGTAGAAAATATTAATTTGTTTGGATATTTCTATGTTTTTTTTTCATCTATATTTTTCTATATAGTAGAAAAATATGAACATTGCTTAAGTTTTCCTTTTGCTTGTGATTTCGCTGTTGTCTGGTGTTTTTAGTCAACATTAGCATATATTCGAAATCAACATCTTTAAAGAATATTTTAAAGCAATGTTGAGTTAAAATTTTGGATTACGTTGATATATTGATTCTTGAACATTAATTTCGTCTTTATCCCGAATATATGTTCGAGCAAAAGGAAAAATTAAAGCAATGGCATTCAGATTTCAGACACAAACTATATCCTTTTTTAAAGAAATGAGCTTGTGCTTGGTAATTGGTAGACATGTCACATGTTACATAGCTTGCACTCTAGCTAAGTTAGAAGTTATTATTTATCACATTAATTTCAGTATTGTTACAACTATACGGTAGTATATTTATTATTATTATTTTTTGTTTTTGTCACCGAAGGTAGTATAATTTAGGGACTGATCGATAAATAGGTACTAGTGTAATAAAACATGGACGTACTAAAGAGCCAAATTCCTTGATTAATGCATTGCAAAATAATTTTTGGGTCAGTTAGTAATAAAATCAGGTTTAAAATCAATTAAATATTTTTTGTCACAAAAATGCAGGTCGTCTTGCAAAAAATACAATCTCCATGTGGCGTGTGTGAGGGAGATGTTGATGGAGAATTGGCGAGAGCTGTACAAAGGAAAAAATGGTAAAAGCATAGAAGGTAAGAGCCTGGCCTTAAAGAACACACTTGAGCATCACCACCGTAGCAGCCGCAAAGGCAAAGTTCAGAAGTGCTGCGAGATCGCCGGAATGGCCGTGCAGTTTGTCATTTCCGCCGTACTTGGCGATCCAACGACTCTAATTGCGGGAGTTGTAGGCTCCCTTATATCTCGAGGATGATTTCTCTCACAAGGGTGTGTTTCTGTCTTTCTACCTTATGTGTTTAACCATCGTGTTATAAACTTTGAACTAGGAAAATGTCCGATCAGGTTGCTTGAATGCTTGTACATAATAAAAAGTCTAATGTTAAAAAAAAAAAAAAAAAAAAAAAAAAAAAAAAAAAAAACGAATATGTTATAGACTTTAACTACTTTATGTCTTTATGTGATTTAAAGTTTAACATTCGTCATTTTTCCTTAGATGAACTTTCTTAACTGAAGCAAGAAACTATAATCTTTGGTCCAATTTCTGAAAACCAAATACTGCCCTCCATCTAGTTAAGTCACAATCCAACCCTCCGAATGAACTAAATTTAGTCTTTGTCCTTCCTTCTTTTCTCGTGTACCAATCTGAATTGCACCAATTCATTAAACAATCATTCCGGTTTGACAAAAGTCAAAATTGAGAATACTCACCAAGTGACAGAAGACAAAATTCAGAATGCACACTATTACAACCAAACCAAATTTGACAACACTCATAACAAGACAATAATTCATATTAAAATTTTATTACAACTATATATATACACTATATGGTTAAGGCTTCATTTCAGCTTTAATGGCGGCAACAAGGTGATCATAAGCCTGACCCCAAGCGACCTTCATCTCCGGTGACCACATCTCCGGCACCGCCTCCTTTATCGTCTCCAACAATGCATACTTCGCCACCTGCAATTATATGTCATTTTTTATAATTAATAAATTTGTTGAATTTAACTATTAGTTTAAAACAGAACATTTGAGATATGGCTTAACCTCAAAATGTTCATCAACGACGCCGTATTTAGAATGGTTGGCTCCAAGTCTCTTCAAAGTAGTCTCCCTCACTGTAACCTTCCCTGTTTTTCTCAGTTGTACCGCTGATTCACAACACTGATGATAAACCCAAAAACTCCAATTTTCAGTCTCAAAACATAATTAAGAATCTTTAATTTGCTTATTGATTAGTTACCATGACAAAAACAGACATGGCGTGGGGCTTGAGCTTTGGATTTTGCTCAGCAGGAATTGGTGAGTCTCTCAAAAACGAGAACATCTTCTTCGTTGTTGGTGCAATCTCAAAGATCCTACATTTCAAATAGTAGTTCATATCTCATATTATACATAAAAATACATATAAATTTAGAGAGAGGTCTATGGGATCACGAGAGCTTACTTGAGGAAGAGTTTGAGACCTAAATCAGCTGAGTTTTTCTTCATGACACTCCATGACTTCACCACAAGAGCCTCTTGCTCTTCTGTGAACACAATCTTTCCTTCACTCTCCATAATATTTCACAACCTAAATGGTTTGATTAACAATTCTCTGTTTTGTAAAGAAACTGTGATCTTACTACAGTTAGTAAAGGTGTCCTCTATATATAGGTTTTGATAAAGACCCTTTTGTGTTACCGAAGAGACAGTTCTTGATAAGCAAGTTTAAGATAAAGTTGTCTGGTAAAAAAAATGAAACCATGTGCTGTATACTGTTAATGGAACCTGGTTTCTTATAATGGTAGGCTTGACCATTTATTAGTCAAAACACAATAGAAAAGTCTTTAGATCTCTTTATCTCATTATTTTTCTTATTTATGTATTGGCCAACCACACAAGTGGTGGGAGTAGGGATATATTGAATCTATTGATCAAATTGACAGAACACAGATGATACTACTGCAAATGGATCTCACTCTCTTCTAGATTATTTGCTAATAAGCAGAAGTAAGAACAAAACTTGTGAGAGTTATGTAGCACCATGTGGCTTATCACATCTAAGAGATATAAAAGGTTGACACTTTACACACTGAATTCAGGCAATGAAGATTACAGAGAAGGGTGTTTTTCAAATTCAACCGTATCCGTAAGTTACATCGCGTTTCGATACCACCGAGTCAAAGGGTATTTCGACTCTTTCTTTAACAAGGCACCGTGCTTCTCCGTCTTCTATCACAAGAACTTTCCCTGGTGGACATTGATTAGGTGTTTTATTCCCTATGCCTGCATGCTGCGGGAGAAGTCCCAGAAATTTCAAGGACGCGCCTCTTTTCCTGATCTCGGGACCATATCCGGATGCAGATAATATGGAAATAACCCCGATGATTGGAATCACGATCTTTGCAACAGAGCCTAAGATGCGAATAACCCCACGACTCGAACCCCCAGATTCTCCATTGGGACTTTTCACCTCTGCCTCGTTTCTCACATGTCCTGAGCCGAACCCATTTGCATCAGATTTCTTCTTTGAAGGTAAGTGAGAATGGTAGCCATTATTCTCTAAACCGAGGGAGAGAGGAGGATGAACAGGGTAAGGAGGAAGAAGAAGATCGTTCTCATAGTCAACTCTTTCCCCAGCAAAAGTCGTAGTCTCGCGTAGTACTTCAAAATCTTTCCCTTTGTACTCCTTAAGCTTCTCAAGCAACATCTTCCTACTGTAGTCAATCTCAGAGAGAGCCACTTGCTTCTCATATTGTTGCCTTTGCCGTAGATTCTGATACATTACAACAAAGTCCAAACCATGAAGATCACATTAACCACTAAAATCCTCAACTGAGAACAAAGACAGTGAAACAAAGAGCAAAGACTTGAAGCAATTCAGACATTCTAGACCCAACTTCAGACTCAATTTCAGTTAAGATCAGAACTAAGACTTAAAAATGTTCAATGCAACACAAAAAGCCAGAAACTTGAAATCCACACCATAGAAAGCAGAGGAAATTTAGGGTTTTTCAAACCTGTAAAGCAGCAAGCTGAGACTCAAGAGATTCAAGAGCATCACGTATACGCAAAAGCCGTTCAGCTTCTGCTTCATCTACATCCTCAGAGCTGATTGAGTCAAAATCCTTGTCTTGATTCCCAATAATCTCATCTTTTCTTCCTTCTCCGAGAGAAAGATCCTCGTTTTCTCCGCCGCCGCCGTTTTCGCTGACGGTGGTGCTGGAGCTATCGATACAATCGCTGATCTTGAGTCTTAGCTCGGTGGCTCTGGCTAAAATTAAGCCGATCCCTTCTTCGTCTTCCATCTAAGCGATTGAGGAGTAATTTGGGGCTACAGAAATTAGGGTTAGGGTTTTTGTAAGGTAGTGGTGAGGAAGAGACAAGTAATTTGGGAGTGGTCGTGGTCGAGTGATTGTGGTTGGCTTAACTCAGATTTTCAGATTTGTTTCTGCTTCTTTCCCGGTTTTTAATCAACGGCCACAAAATTTTCAACAATTTCTACTTTTTAATTTTATTTTAAAATTTTGGGAAAAGAAAAAAGAAGACTAGGAAAATTTGGAAGTGGCCAATTTTGGATTTAAACAAAGATGACAAAACCTATCACTCTACATAAAATTAATATAAATAAATAATAAAAGGTTATATGTACTGTTCTGTTTTAAATGTAGACTACCAGGTGAATGTCAAAACTCCATAAAATTTGTGCAACAGAAAGAAGAAAATGAAAACTAATCCTAGCTTAGTGTCTTAAGTAGACTAAGAGATGACATATGGGCAAGAGATTCATTTTATAAAATTAACAACGAAACTAGGAGGCAAATCATGAGTTAAAAATTTACACCTTGAGGTGTTGAGAGAAGCCTGATTCCATAGGCAGCTTCAAAGCTATTTACATAAGACTAGGAGAAAATATGATCCACCATAACTATATGTAAAACCCGAAACGGATTAAAATTTTTGTAAGAAACGATGAGGAGCTTGATCCTTTTTCTCAGAACTGGAGAGGGTAAGGTCAGTGAAAAAAAAAATATCAAGCAGAGGGGTTTGGGTTAAGAGCTGTACATTTCCGGGTAACACGTTTTATTTGGACAAAAAAGGGTTATTGGTAAGAGAAGAAGAATGAGTGTTCATTTCCGCTCGATGGCTTCAGCTGGCAAGTTTAAATCTAGTAAGGGAGTTTGGCTGTTTCTGTAACTTTCATCGATTTTGGGACGCTTCTTGGAAGAGTAAGTCGTGTCTTCCGAGTTCCCTGATTGAGCATGATCTTGCCTGGAAGTCCCTCCTGTATAGAAGGGTTAGTTAGTACTTTGTGTTAATAACTATATCAGACAATTTGCTTTGTAAGATAACCGGTAAATGTCCAACAAAGTCCCAAATGTGAAGTTTCAAGATTTACCGCTTGTACCACAATCCGATTCACCAATAGCTTCCTTGGAATTCTGGGAACTATAAAAGTCAGATGCTCGTTCTATGCCATTTGATCTGTATGGAGGAATGTTGTGGATACCAAGTTGCAGAGAACCCAGCAAGTCATTTTCAATGCATTCATACCTGCAAAAACCAAAAATTTCTTGACATGTCAGTTTCGATATACATTCTTAGCACTCTTTGATGTCTTTTAGATAATTAACAACTAGACTAACATTTTTTGGCAGAGGGTATCGACTGCAACTGACAAATTGATGACTTGAATCCTTATCTGCATGACTTTATCATCAGTAAATTGATCAAAGGGCTCCTCCAAGAACTTAGAAAGTTTCTCAACATTAGCCTCAAGCTGCTGCTGCTGATCTTCAAACAGATTTTGTTTTATTTCTCTCTCCTCAGAGCTCATCTCATCTTTGAACAGCTCATCTCCAAACATGTAAAATGCGAAAGGATATGAATATGAAAGAACTCGTCTCGATCTAAATAACCGATGGAGTCCATTGGTAGCCCAGCTGAAGTCTTTAAGTTGTAACTCCCTCTTTTCTGAAATCGACACCTTTTTACGAATAGTATCACTAAGTTTATCCTCTAGCTTGGAGGAATCAATATGTGCTTTGTACCGGTTATGGTAATGCATATACCGATAGAGATCCCTTTTCGCTCTCTCCATCTGTTTCTCTTTGTCTTCTTGAAACCGCCCACAACTATGACCCGAGATTCTAGACCAAGTGTGGTCCCTGCCAGTAGCTCCACCACACAACCAACTAAACAAAGTAACAACCAAACAAGAGATTCATCACCACCTGACATATGCGCACTACAATGCAGAGAAGAAAAAAAAAAGGAGAAACAAGGCTAAAATTCTTACCAAAAAGATTGTCCACAAAGACAAGTCACGAGATTGCATCCACCATTCTTTTCAACTGGTTTGTAACATTTGGGACACGGCTTGGTGTGAACAGTTATCCAATTAACTGTCTCGGACTCATCATAGCACTTCTTTCTCCATAGCTCCCACATCACACAAGAGCAAGGGGAGTGGGCTTGAGATGAACAATTGAAACAGAACTGCAAACCACAAGAGCATTCAACCTCACACAGCTCGTCATCCTCAACACGTATTGCATTCCCACAATGCGGAGTACTCGGACACCACTTCACCATTCTGTTATCTTCGATGTATGACTCAAGAAGAAAACGATCAAACTTCTCAGCTAAATCTGGTTGCCTTTTACTAACTAGAGTCCTGACAACATCTTCATCGCAGATAGCATTGCATTTATGAGCCATGCATCTAATCCTTTTGCTCTGACCTTCATTTATCTTTACAGTAAAATGCTCAGCCCAACCTACAGCAAGAACAACCAAAGACAATATAGTCAATTCCAAATAACTGCAGAAACTAAGCATCTACTTTTAGCTTAAAATATACACAACTCTATAAATTGAACAACTCGATAAGCAACTTCAATTTAAGATATCCTGTTTATAAACACAGAATGAGACTCACAGTTATTGCAAAAGCAATGGCCACAGTCCATTCTTGTCATCTGATGACCCGGCACATCCTCTATGCAGATATCACAACTCATCATCGAAGAACGAGAAACGGAAGAGTCGCAACGTTGATTTTCAAGAACTGTAAGACCAGCACCAGAAAACAAGCTATCTTTCCCTTTCTCAACAAGCACAGCAAACAACTTCTCCACATCCCATCGATAATGTATAAGAAGAGTCCGAGCATGGTGCTCCTTAAGCGATAACAATTCCATCACTCTTCGCAAATCCTCTCCCTACATTGATTATAAAAACAAAAAAAAACAGTTTCATCCCAGTTAAAGCCTTCAAATTGAAAACCAAATAAAAACATCCACATTATATGATCACAAGATGAATCTTTCACCAACCTGTGCTGCTAAAAGCGATTCCTTCGTAATAACCTATAAAATGTTGATAGATGACACTAATAAGTAAAAAATCCAAAATATACAAACAAAATTGAAATAATTGTCCACAATATAGTTCTCAAAGAACCCTAATTTTAACTAGAGAAGAAAGAACAGATCAATTTCCCCAATTAAGCGAAGCAGAGAAAGAATCAGGCGAAATTGATGAGCAAAACCTTTGCAGAATTAGCTCTGGAAGAAAGAGGATGCAAAACGGATCCATCATTATCAAGCCCGTTGAGAGATTCTTGATCGGATGAGTAATAGTAATCTTCTTCCTCACCGCTTAAATTATCATCCATAGATCAAACTTTTTTGGAGAAGATAAACAATTTTTTTAATATATAATCAGAATGAAATTGCCGACAAATGATATGGAAGAGAGCTTTATAGAAACGACGGAGGCGATTAAGTGAGAAACTATCAACGAAGGAAGAGAAACATGAAGGAAGCGGAATATTATTTTCCGGCGAGATCAAAGAGAAGTGTGAAGAGGACTGAATCAACCGGAGGAGCACAGAGAGAGAGAGAGAGACGCCTTCCTAAATACGCATTGACGACATCGTTATTTACGAAAACGCCATCGTTTTGATTTTTGAAAAAAAACACTTTTTTATTTTTATCTCAAACAATTTTATTAACTTCTTATCTTCTTTTGATAAATGCAATTAATGTTTACAATGATTTATAGCATTGAAAAAGCGAAATTAGAAAATCTTTATATAAATAGACTTTCTTTTTTTTTTTACAGAAGTTATTATTTGTCTATTCAGCTTTAAAAGTAATATAGAAGAAAATCTTGAATCTTGATTCTTTCCTAATATCTCGTTTGTAAGTTAATAAAAATCACTTGGGATTTATGTCTAGTAAATTATTTTGGAAGTAATTTTCTACTCTAACGGAAGACTTTGTTAGAGAAGACAATCTCATTATCTGATTCTATAAATTCACCAAACTAGCAAACTTTTGTTAAAAATTAAAATCTCTGTTAAAACCCATATAAAATTCAAATATATTGGACCGGTGTAATCGACAGTTAAGAGTTTGGTTAGAAAAACAAGGGCATTTTTGTCATTTTGGTAGATGATTGACAAGAGGTGATGAGAAGATGGATTGATTTTTGTCATTTTGGTAGATGATTGACAACAGGTATACACAAAGTGATCGATAAGACACGGCCTGTTCAATTTCTTATTAGTATTCTTACTGGTCACACTCACATATTTCTCATACTGGATGAAGACTTTATAGTTGGGAAGTCTTTTGGCATTGGCGTTTCATTGAACCAAAATTACAATGAAATGGAAGCAAATTTCGTCTCATTGTCATTGTTCATCAACAACTTCTTTGTCTTTGCTCATAACATTCTTCTTCTTGTTTGCGCTGTAGCTCCCAAAGAGACTCTCCATCTATTCTAAAGCCACACCACGTGTCTCCGGGAGGAAAGTGAAGAAGAAGACCCACGCAGCGGCCGCAACTCCAGCGAAGAGAAGGAACGCACCACCGATGGTGAGACTCTAAAGAGATAGAAATGTCATTCCGATAATACCACTCATCAGTCTATTCAATAATACCACGCACGTAGTACAATCAAATTAATTTGCACAATCTCCTTCTCTCTTCATAAGAAGTATTAATATTTTTTTTTGATAAAATGTTAATTATATTACCTAAGGAGTATTAATATTTTCTTCACCAGAACATCTACTATTAGAATTGGATAGTTTTATATTGTAGAAAGGTATATAGTGTTTTATAATTTACAAATTCACTCTCTTTGAAGAATCTTCATATATTTCTACTAGTTAGTACTGTAGAAATCTTTAATTTTAAAAGTTTTATGTAGTCTTATTGTAAATATATAACATTATGTAATGCTAGCTTAGTAAAGGCAAAAAAAAGAAAGAAAAAGACACTTAGTAAAGGAATTGTAAGCATGTTTAGATTCAGATTTATGTTTTACAAAATTGCATCATGAAGAAAATTATTGGAAGAAACACTTCTTACAAAATAGAATTACAAAAAAACAGTACATGAACACGTTAGCTGTTATATAGGATTATGAAAATGTGACACTGAAAAACAATCTAAGCCGCCCATGGAGCCACCCAGCGTTAGCAATCTGCCGCACGTTACTAGCTGTCAGGCCAGCGTTTAGCAATCTTCTGTTTAATTAGAGTTATAACAATCTGACATGTGTGGATGCCTATTTACTTCTGTTTCTAAGTTTAGAAAATAAAATAACTAAAAAAAAAAAGAGACAAATCTTATATGATCTGGTCTTACTGTAACCTGCCAATTTTAGAAAAAAAACTTGTAGATGGGAGGAAAAACCTGCATCTCTTGATATCTTCTAATCCAATTAATTATATCCTTGCAACTTTTCTAACCGTTTTCCTATATATATAACAGATTAGTTAACTGAATCTTTGTTATTTTCTAAAACAGTTATAACAGTTGGCTTCAGTAACTGTGAGCATCACGCATCTATTTAACTCTCGTCATCTTTCAAATAGTTTCGTAACTCACAAGAAACAGAGTTTCATTTGCTAATAATCTCCTTTACCAACTTTTTCAACGTAAGTTTTAGAATGACGGTGGACACGATGAGTCCCTCGGGAGTAGAACGAGGTGTTGTCGTTGCGGATTCCGAGCCGCCGAGAGGGAATAGAAACCGATTTGCTTTTGCTTGTGCAATCTTAGCATCCATGACTTCTATCATCCTTGGTTACGGTTAGTCTTCTTTATGAATTCTAACAGATTTGGTTTGGTTTTGAGGTTTAGATAATCATCTTTACATTTTATGGATGTTGCAGATATTGGAGTGATGAGTGGAGCTGCAATCTTCATAAAAGACGATTTGAAACTATCGGACGTACAACTTGAGATTCTTATGGGAATTCTTAACATCTACTCTTTGATCGGTTCAGGCGCGGCCGGTCGAACTTCTGACTGGATTGGAAGACGATTCACCATAGTGTTGGCAGGAGCCTTCTTCTTCTGTGGAGCCCTTCTTATGGGATTTGCTACAAACTATCCTTTCATTATGGTCGGCCGTTTCATAGCCGGTATTGGTGTAGGTTATGCTATGATGATTGCGCCTGTTTACACTGCTGAAGTTGCTCCTGCCGCTTCTCGCGGTTTCCTCAGTTCTTTCCCTGAGGTTCGTTAGATCCAAAGTTCTTTTATTATGTATGATTTAAGATGAAAACGGAGGTTGATGATAATGTGATTTTTGTATGCAGATTTTTATCAATATTGGTATACTTTTGGGATACGTGTCGAATTACTTCTTCTCTAAGCTTCCCGAGCATCTCGGATGGAGGTTCATGTTAGGGATTGGAGCGGTTCCCTCGGTGTTCCTAGCCATTGGAGTGTTGGCAATGCCGGAGTCTCCACGGTGGCTTGTTCTCCAAGGTCGTCTTGGGGATGCTTTTAAAGTCCTTGACAAAACCTCAAACACTAAAGAAGAAGCCATCTCGAGGCTGGATGATATCAAACGTGCGGCCGGAATCCCTGATGATATGAAAGACGATGTTATAGTCGTTCCAAACAAGAAGACCGCCGGTAAAGGCGTATGGAAGGACCTTCTCGTCCGACCTACCCCGTCCGTTAGACACATCCTCATAGCATGTCTTGGCATCCATTTCGCCCAGCAAGCCTCCGGAATTGATGCGGTCGTGCTTTACTCTCCGACAATCTTCTCAAAGGCTGGACTAAAGTCCAAGAATGACCAGCTCTTGGCTACGGTTGCTGTCGGAGTTGTCAAGACCCTCTTCATAGTGGTTGGGACTTGTGTTGTGGATCGGTTCGGTCGTCGTGCCTTGTTGCTCACGAGTATGGGTGGAATGTTTCTTTCCTTGACCGCGCTCGGGACTAGTCTCACGGTGATCGACAGGAACCCCGGACAAACTCTCAAGTGGGCTATAGGGCTTAGTGTTACGACGGTGATGACTTTTGTGGCAACATTCTCAATAGGTGCAGGCCCCGTGACGTGGGTCTACTGCTCAGAGATATTCCCCGTACGACTAAGAGCTCAAGGGGCAAGTTTAGGAGTGATGTTGAATAGACTGATGAGTGGTATTATCGGAATGACATTTCTATCTCTTTCTAAGGGTCTCACCATCGGTGGTGCGTTCCTTCTCTTCGCTGGAGTTGCGGCCGCTGCGTGGGTCTTCTTCTTCACTTTCCTCCCGGAGACACGTGGTGTGGCTTTAGAAGAGATGGAGAGTCTCTTCGGGAGCTACACCGCAAACAAGAAAAAGAATGTTATGAGCAAAGGCAAAGAAGTGGTTGATGAACAATGAGAATGAGACGAAATTTGCTTCCGTTTCATTTTTGGTTAATGGAACGTCGATATCAAAAGACTCCCGAACCGAGTCTTCAACGGGCGAGTGTGACCAATAAGAAGATCAATAGGGATCATGTTTGTACATCTTTAAGAAATTTGACTTGCCATGTTTTAATATGTTTTTTGGAAGAAAAAGTAAAAAATTGTAATCAATATATGCGAATATATGGATGAATAAATAGTGTTTTGTTGAACTTTTTATGATTATCATTTTGTCTTTTAAAAAAAATATTTTCTCTTATGTTATATTGTATTATGTTAATTATCATCAATATATGCGAAAATAACTGTGTCTAAGATAATATACCCATGTCTTTGCTATTTTGTTAATTTTTTCATAATTTTTAATAGCAGTTTTCTAATCCAGATTTTTGCAGTCCAATACAAAGTTGATGATGTCATCGAATATTGAGACGGTGTCTTTGTTGAAATTGTTGTTAATCACCAAGGAGTTGGATATGAAGGAGCAGGCATGGATATTTTTATTGAGGGTTTGGCGTTACTTGATGTATTATTTGATGTCATGTAAATTCACCTACCGGCTGTAAAATAATCTTTTCATAAAGTGGACCTTCATTAATGGGTAAATCGGTTTAATATTTTTGTTGACTTTATTTTTTTCTTTAATGAATTTCATTTTTTTTTTAAATATTTTAGTTAATCCTAAATATCTATTGATAGTGTAGAACTGTACAGATTCAAATTGATGAGTCATTTATATAGGTATTAAAATAACAAAAAGACAAATATGTTCTTGACTTAAGAAAAGAAAAAGTACAAAATGTCTATTCATGACTTTTTTTTTCTTCATTTTTATTTTCATGTTATGGTTGCTATGAGTGTTTTTAATTAATTTAAAAATCTAACGAAAATACTTTTCATATTGATTACTAGAATAATCATTACAAAAAATAAAGAATACAAAAGCACAAAGTATACATTAATAAGAAACGTCATCCCTAAAAACCCTAAAGAGAAGACACGCTGCAAAGGAAAAAAAGAAAATTAATTAAGAGACGCAATGCAGACCAAAAGCAAACCCTAAAGATACATTAATCAGTTCACGGGCTAAATGGTCCGTCGGGAGCGAGTTGTTTGCATAGACCAAGATAAGTCGTGTAGAGAACACGATCCTTAGCACCGGTTCGATGTTGACTATTCGACTCACAAAAGTACTTGAGTTGGTCCAAAGTACAAACTCCCAACATTTGCCCTAGCAGAAGAAACAGCCAGTTGATTTCTTCCTTATTCTCGGAAATCACAGGCCTCATCTCACTGTTGCATGTCCCGCACGAAATCAGTTTCGGAGTCATCCACATGGCCGGGGCTCGTTGACGAAGCACCTCCTTGTTATGCTTAATGTATTGATATAATTCCAAAAATTTCTCCCTCAGATTATACTCCAACGTTAGAGTGTTATCGCAAGATTTGCAGTGGACTTGTCCAGAGATCACGTTTATGTTCTTGGAAGACAAGTCTCTGAATGTCTGGATTCCGGCTGGCTTTTTGGTGGCCCATGGATACGGTGGTATGATCTCCTTGTCACCCACGTTTCTATCAACTGCACGCACTCGACGTGCTTGAATATTCCCTTGTCCTGCTGGTGGCCGACCTCTGCGGGGAGTCTCCAAAGTCACGGTTCCAACATGGTTCGCTTGAGGAGGGTGAATGAATTGTCCTGAAGGTTGATGAGGGGGGTTGATGAATTGTCCTGAAGGTTGATGATAAGGAGATGGAGCAGTCACTGAGACGCTTGGAGGAAGTAGAGATGGTGGAAGAGCATGTCCAGGAACAATCCAAGGGTTTGTGCCGTTGGTGAAGTCTACAAAAGACGTCATTTGATGTGGTGGAGGAAGAGAGGGTTGGATATTTTGTGGAGGATATGATCTCAAGAGTTCCATGAACGGGCCCTGACCCTGGCCTTGGCCATTTTCCTCCACGGAATCTTGTTCTTGAGGAACCGACTGGCCTTGTTCCTCCACGGATTCTTGTTCTTGAGGAACCAATTGGCCTTGTTCATCCACAGGATCTTGTTCTTGAGGAAGCCCTAAGGACAGATCAAGATTGATATGATTGTGAGGATCGTTATTTTCGTCATTCATGGTGATGTAAAATGATATAGAAAGAATTCTTTCTGCGTATGAATGAATTAAAACATAGAGATACAAGAGATGTGAGATCTGGAACGGCTTTTATTGAAGTACAATTGGTATATATTGACTTGTTTGTTAACGCATTCTGCTTATGTAGCCAATTTATAATTCGCATAGAAGTACGGCCTCGTACAATTTTCGACACTATCCACATATTAAAGATATCATCGATTTTATTATATATTATTATTCTTATTTTTAAGATAAATATGAATCATCTCTACAAAATCTAAATATATAACAAAATATTTTGGAGCCAAATCTTTTTTATTTTCAAATCTTCTCTAAATTTATCAAACGATCATTTTTATTTTTTCATCACTACAACAAATGCGGTAGATAACGTTAGTTTTATAAAGTCATTTTGGGAACCGACGTTAAATGTAAAAAATTAGTAGCGTCAGAATTTGGAGTGACGTTAAAATTTCAACACTTTAATTAAAGTAAATAAATATCACGAGAGAACAATTTTACTTTATCCACACACAAAAAAAAAACTTAGCTAGCTTTTCTTCCGATCTAACGTTTCAGAATTTTTCAATTTCATAAATGTCAAACGATGGATCTCTGTAAAGGGGTCGATGATATTTGTTTGGTTTTTCCTATTGCAGGACGCAGCTAGACTTGTAAGCATGAGACTTTGAGACATTAACCTGAGGTAATTAAATCACTTTGCTACTTGTTATTTCAACATTTTATAGTGAATTTTGTCTAAGCCTTATGAAATTATGGAAATGTAAATAAGTTTTTTGGGTATACATACAGAGATGGAAACTATGTTCATGATAACACATGTTCTAATTGGATTCTAGTGGAAGATACCTGCACATTAATTGGTCGACTTTACTTCCATTCACTAGGTATTTACGGTATGTATGAAGTTAAACTCTTGAATAATTGACGTATGACACATAAAACTCTTTAAAATTGATATTGCAGGGAAGTGAGAAGCTGCTTCAGCTCGTATGAAGCAAAACGAAACACCGGAACACGAATCTCTATCTCCCACATGTGTCAGTTAGTCAGATCTTTTTGTCACCAAATAACTCATACTCCCTCTGTTTTTGAAAAATTGTCGTTTTAACTGTATTTGGACAAATTAAGAAAAGGTATACAATGACTATATTAACCTCATAAAAACGACAAGTAATTATTTACAAATAATTTGTGTTTAATAAAATGAGAGTAATTTGGGTAGTTATTGGCATAAGTTACATTATTATCTTAAAACGATAACTAATTTAAAACAAAAAAAAAACTCTAAAACGACAACTATTCGAAAACGGAGGGAGTATTTCTTATTTTCAACTAAACAAGTGTCTTTTTATATTTATCTTTTGTTTCTATGTGTCTTTTTGTATTTATCTTTCAGTTTAGTAATTCAAAACAAGTTACTTTTATATAATTATATTGTATTTACATTACTTTTGTATAGTTTTAATGTATTTACTATTTAGTAACAGTAAAAAATAAAATTTCTATATAACGTCACTGAATTGTATAAGCAATGGTATACTTGAATCTTAACGTCACTTTTTAACCGTCTTTAAAATAATAATAACGACCGACGTGAATATTTTGACGTGAAACTTAACGTCGGTTTCTAAAGCAACGTAAGAAAACGTTACGTCGGCCCATGAGAAGTCGGTTTAATAATTGATGCTATTTCTTTTACGTCGGATAAAAATTGACGTTAACCTCAAATTTAAATGACGCTATATGTCGTATATTTTGTAGTGCATTGTGTTGTTGTAATGTTTGAGTTTAGTTCGTATACCTAAAATCATTACAACTAAACATAATTTTTTGTATTTTTCAAAATTTATCCAAAATGAAAAAAACAACTATATATATTCTCAGGTACTATACATATAATTTTCCCACTCTTAATTGAGATAAATAGGAAATAACTATTTCAGATGTTAAAAAAAAAAAGGACATAACTATTTTTAAGCAATGCTAGAATATCTATTGTCCGGCAAAAACTCTCAATGATCATTTGGAAAATATCTATTGTTTTCTCATCAATGGTTGTTGTTAATGTATATTTTCAGTGCCTACAAAAAAATACTTGAAAGTATTTCGTTAGGATGCAAGTGGTGCATTTTTAGAGTAAAAGTAGATGAAAAATAAATTTATCTTAAATTTTACCGTTTGGGTTCAAAATATAAAATTTATTATTCATCTCTTTTATTCCTAATAAAATGAAAATAGTAAATTGTTCAATCGATATAGTTGCTGAAATATATTACATAACTAAAAGATTCACTTGCACAGTTACACTTTTACAATTATCAACAGGCAAACAAAAACAGGCCATAATTAAATTTATTTCAATTTAGCAAGCATGATCATTGATATTTTTATTTCTCTTTTGATTCTTGTATTTTTAAGAGAGGAGGAAATATAGCTTAGTTGTGAATTAGTGTGGATTTGGTTATCTAAAGCAAAAGATCTAGCAAGTAAAAAAGTTGATAAAAAAAGCATAAGGGCAATCTAAACGAAACGAACAATTTACAAAGTAATTGGAAGAAAAACAAAATGATTAGATGAATTGAAAAAGAAAAAAAAAAAGAGAAAAAAACCAATGAATAAGGGAACTGTTATATAGTACTTCTCAAGTAGGGAAAATGAAAGAAGAAAGAAATAAAGATGATAAAGAGAGGCAAATACAAAGAAGTGAAGCATTCTGATCCATTCTTCTCTGTTGAAGTCACATATTTATTTATCTCTCCACTTATGCTTCCATCTCCTGCTCTTGAGTAGACGCAATTGTTATAACCTAAAAACAGGAAAGCCAAAACAAAAGTAATGAAACATTAGTGTATGATTAGAAGAAAATGTAAAAGTCTTGTTTATAGTCTTAAACACATCTTTAATGCAATCAAGTTTTAGACATTGGAGATGTGTAATATTAAAAGCACAAAAGCCAAAATAAGGAAAATAAATTTTGAAAATCTTAGTGTGTACTGATTAGAAGAAAACTGTAAGTTATTGACAGAAATCAAGTCGGTTCAAGATTTGCTAGATGTTACCCCGACTGATGATTTGCTGCACAAGGAGGAGGAGTTGTGTAAGGAGCTGGATATAGTTCTTGAGCAGGAGGAGCTTATCTGGTTTCAAAAATCACGGGAGCGTTGGATTGGAGAAAGAGATAGAAATACAAAGTACTTCCACACTTCGACAATCATTAGAAGACGCAAAAACAGAGTTGAAAGCTTAAAGAATGAGGCAGGTCAGTGGATTTCAGATCCAATTGAGCTAGAGAAATCAGCAATTGCTTATTATAAGCGGTTATACTCAATGGAGGATGTGGATGACGAAGTAGAGAAGCTGCCGCATCTGGGCTTCACGAGTTTAAAAACGGATGAGATGTCGGGTCTGCAAAAATCATTCACTGCCATTGAAGTTGAAGAAGCGGTTCGTAGCATGGGGAGGTACAAAGCTCCGGGGCCGGACGGTTTTCAACCGATATTTTATCACCAGTGCTGGGATGTTGTGGGAGAGTCAGTATCGAGGTTTGTACTCAGCTTTTTTGAGACGAATTCTTTGCCGGAAGGGACGAATGATGCGTTGGTTGTTTTGATTGCAAAGGTTCTCAAGCCAGAAACAATAAAGCAATTTCGACCAATTAGCTTATGTAATGTTTTATTCAAAATAATTACAAAGGCTATGGTTATGAGACTCAAGTGTGTAATGCCTCAGTTAATTGGCCCAGCTCAGTCGAGCTTTATCCCAGGGCGATTGAGCATGGATAACATTATCGTGGTCCAGGAAGCGGTCCATTCTATGCGGAGGAAGAAAGGAAGAAAGGGTTGGATGATGTTAAAGCTTGATCTGGAGAAGGCCTACGACCGTATTCGTTGGGATTTTCTTGATGATACGCTTATGGCAGCAGGGTTGCCAACAAATTGGAAAGACTGGATTATGAGTTGTGTTGTAGGGCCATCGATGACTTTGTTGTGGAATGGGGAGAAGACAGAGCCTTTTAAGCCGGCGAGAGGGTTGAGACAAGGAGACCCACTATCTCCATACTTGTTTGTACTATGCCTGGAAAGATTGTGTCACTTGATTGAGATATCGATTGCGTCAAGTGAGTGGAAACCGATTTGTCTATCAAGAGGGGGTCCGAAGCTATCTCACATATGCTTTGCAGATGATTTGATTCTATTTGCTGAGGCCAGTGTATCTCAGATACGGATCATACGGAAGGTTTTGGAGAGATTATGTGTTGCATCGGGACAGAAGGTTAGTTTGGATAAATCAAAAATATTCTTTTCGGAGAATGTTAGCCGTGATCTTGCGAAATTGATTAGTGATGAGAGCGGGATCAATCAACTAAGGATTTGGGAAAGTATTTGGGTATGCCCGTGTTACATAAACGTATCAACAAGGACACGTTTAGCTCGGTATTGGAGAGAGTTTCTTCATGTTTGTCGGGTTGGCGAGGTCGGTTCTTAAGTCTCGCAGGAAGAATAACACTCACCAAGTCGGTTTTGTCATCGCTTCCAGTACATACTATGTCAACCATATCTTTGCCGCAGTCCACTCTTGATAAGTTGGATAAAATGTCAAGAGCTTTCTTGTGGGGCAGCACGGAAGATACGAAAAAGCATCACCTTCTAGCTTGGGATAAGGTATGCTTGCCAAAATCGGATGGAGGCCTTGGGATTCGATCTTCTAAAGCTATGAATCAAGCTCTCCTAGCTAAGGTTGGTTGGCGGCTCTTACATGATAAGGATAGTCTCTGGGCTCGCGTTCTCCGCAAGAAATACAAAGTGGGAAATATCAGGGACCTGTCGTGGTTGAAAGTAAAGGGTACATGGTCTTCTACGTGGAGGAGTGTTGGAATTGGTTTGCGAGAAGGGGTGCTACCAGGTATCACATGGGTGATAGGCAATGGGAGAGACACCCGATTTTGGCATGACAAATGGCTGATGGATACACCACTCGCTGATTCAGTCATTGGTGAACTACCGCAAAATCATAATGAGCTTACCGTAAGAGATTTATGGCGGATAGAAGCAGGCTGGGACTTCCAACAGATCACGCCCTATATCTCTGAGAACATGCGTCTTCGGTTGACCTCCATGGTCGTGGATACAATCACAGGAGCTTTAGATAGAATTTCATGGGGTGAGTGTTCGGATGGAACGTTTACAGTGAAGTCAGCGTATAATCTCATAACACGAAACACCATTGCCAAGCAGAACATGAGAAGTTTCTTTGAACGTATATGGAGGTTAATGGCGCCAGAAAGGGTACGAGTGTTCTTCTGGTTGGCGGGTCAGCAGGTGATAATGACCAATGCGGAACGCTATAGACGGCACCTGTGTACATCAAGTATGTGTCAGGTTTGTAAAGGGGGAGAGGAATCGATTCTACACACCCTACGCGACTGCCCAGCAATGTCGGGAGTGTGGAACAGACTTGTCCCGCAGAGATTGCAATCTTCTTTCTTCAGATTGTCTCTATTGGAATGGATATATGTGAATCTTGGGGAGACTATGGAAGTAAGAGGATGTCCGTGGGCCACTTTGTTCGCAATGGCGGTGTGGTGGGGATGGAAATGGAGATGTGGGAATGTCTTTGGAGTGAATGGTAAATGCAGGGACAGGGTGAAATTCATTGTTGATGTGTCAACCGAGGTGGTCGCTGCACATTTACTACTAAGAGGAGGCGAGAACAGAACTGAGCGGGTTGAGAGGATGATAGCTTGGTCTCCACCGGCTAGTACGTGGTTTAAACTAAGTACTGACGGGGCTTCACGTGGCAACCCGGGCTTAGCTACGGCGGGAGGAGTTGTCAGAGACAGTGACGGGAATTGGTGTAGTGGATTTGCACTCAATATCGGTATCTGTACGGCACCTTTAGCTGAGCTATGGGGAGTATACTATGGGCTCTACATTGCGTGGGATAGAGGGATCACGAGATTAGAGCTAGAGGTGGATTCTGAGATCGTGGTGGGGTTTCTTAAGACAGGGATTGATGACTCTCATCCTCTGTCATTCCTAGTACGTTTGTGCTATGGCTTTCTATCGAAGGACTGGATAGTCCGAATTTCTCATGTGTATAGGGAGGCTAATCGTCTTGCAGATGGATTAGCAAACTATGCTTTCTCATTGCCATTAGGATTTCATTTGTTTAGTTTGTGTCCGGACGACGTCCGTGGGATTTTGTTAGAGGATGCGATAGGGACTGCGTGCCCTAGACGTGTTCGGATGTAACTTTTCTTTTTATTTAATAATATGGGGATTAGTCCCCTGTTTCCCACCAAAAAAAAGAAGAAAACTGTAAGAGACTCTATTTTTGAAAATCTTACCATACACCCTACTTTTTAATCTAGTTAAGTTTTTTTTTTTTTTATTAAACCGTTAGAATTCCGGACCTTTGGTCCATAATCTCTATACAAATTAAACCGCGCGTTGATAATACCACGTTAGAATTCATGGCTTCTTGAACCAAAAAAAAAAATATATTCACTGTCACAGTTTCCAGTACCAAATACAAACTTACTAACTCATGATTGTATATTTGTATAACAAGTATGATAAAAGATGAAGAGGAAAATAACTTACTAGGGTTATCTGAAGTGATCCTCGCGGTTTTAGAGAAATCGCAATCCGTAGGGTTTTCAGGAGATTTTTGGAAATAAAGATTCATGGCATATGCTGCATGAGAGGCGACATTGTTAGGCTCGAAACAAACCCCTCCTGGCATTATTGGGCCACAATCGAATCCTTGCGCACAAACCCAATCTAAACTATCTTGCAACTGCTCTTCAGTCGCATCCTCCTTTGGCACACACCATCCCATGGATGCTGCTTTTCCCAACGGTGGAGATTGTGACGTCTATTATCATCACATACATCATTCACTAAAAATGGTTAAGTATTTCTGAAATAAGCAATTCATGGTGGTATATAGTGGTTGAAAAATTATATAATTGGTTATGGTATCGTAGTACCTGACTACTAGTAGTTTTAGTGAGGCCAATGTCGTAGGCCATAGAAAGATCAGGCTTGAAAATGCCAAAAGAACGCTCAATGGAAGGGCCAGGCTTGAGATTCTCATCAAAGAGAGCGAAAATGTAAGTGTCGATGGATTTGCCGGGCATGAGCGGAGTCCCAACCATGGACCTCAAGTGAGCAATGAGGTTCCCATTGTAAGCCTTAGCATTCTCAACACTCGGACCCACCTCGTTGCTGTCACCGGTCGATGGCCAACCTGTTTCGGCCACCACCACTTCCACTTTCTCGAATCCCATCGATTTCAAAGCTGAGTGCACCGCATCAACCTAGGCAAAACCCCATGTTTGGATCAGTATAACGTATGTGGCAAGAAACAAATGTTTCTTCTATATATCTTACCATAATGAGATTATTTGATTTCTTTCTAAGTGGAGACGTCGAGAGAAAGAGAGACCAAGTTTTCTTTTTCTTTTCTTTTTTTTGTCAACATCGATTGATATTAAGAGAGGCTCAAATACCAAGTTTCTTACAACAAAATCTAATACGAATATTTTATGTGAGGTAAAGTTATTAATAAATTAAATTTCCAACGTTCAACTACAGACTTTTCACATGAAAATTACAACAAATAATTGAAGATCTCGGTGCAACAATAAATTATAATAAATGAATGTACCGTACCATGAGATTGAGACCATGCATATAAACAAATGCATTGCTGTCAATTTGATTAAATAATTATTAATACTCTATTTCATGACGTTTGAGCTGGATTCTGATCATATATTAGATATCAAGCGATCCACTAAATTCAAAACCACAGACTACTTACCTACTCTATAGTTTGAAAAGCAAGTTCAAGAAAATGTGCATAGATCAAACTCAAATTATATACTAACGTCTAACGTTATAATAATATCGCATTAATTAATTGTCTAGTGACTTTAATTTATTCATCAGAACAAAACCGACCGTGGACAAGTGTAAATAATTACCTGAGCATCGAACATGTTCATGTACTTGATTCCAGTGTTGGAGTCGACTCTTCCAGGGTTAGGCTGAAAAAGACAAAACGCCAGCGTTTCAGGTCTCGAGTCGCTCTGGTACGCAAAGAACGGGTACGGGTTGATAGCAAAAGGCGACCCGGTATCGCTAAGGAACTGTAGAATGCCCTTTAAACCAGCCTGATAACCGGGAGCAAACGAACCGGCTGATGGTGGTTCGGAGTTGCCAAGCACCGTCATTGCATAGACCGTAGACACTTTGATTCTCCCGCCGAGTGAAACGGCCTCGAGGGCCTTTTGTACATTTTGCATCGCCGGAAGAAGCTGGTTTACCAGATTCATATCATTCGACAACAACACCTACATTAACAAGAAGAGATTTATAGTTATATATATATATATATATATATATATATTATGTAAATTACTTTTTAATATAAATGATATTTTTTCGTCCAATCTGGAAGAAAAGAGTTTACGAAAATAATATCAATAAATGGATAGTAGAATATGGACTAAATAATAATACATGAAAGATTTAGGAATTTTCTCTAGAAAATCCACAAAAATTGTAGGATTTATTTGATTTAAAGGACGATTCACCTCGTTGCCGACATTGATGAGGATGATGTTGGATGCAGGATAGAAAGGGAGGACGTTGGAGTTTATCCACTGAGAGGCAACATTGAGATCGGAGGCTATAGACGGGAGATCACCATTGGCTACTCCAATGACGATTCCAATGCCAGTGCCAGCCAAAGATTTGATGATGGAGGGATCAGCATTGTATAGCCTTACTTTCTGGATGGAGGTGGATTGGAGGAGTTTGGCCGTTTCAGACGGTGGTGGGAGGTTGTCAGCGAGTAAGCCGTAGTTTACTCCGATAAAAGACTGAGCATTTGACGGCGAAAATGAGAAGAGAATGAGGATGAGAGGGAAGATGATGGAGAGAGCCATGGAAACAGAGGAATGTGGAGGAAGTGAGATTTGAAATGTAAAAAGAGTAATTAAAATGATGGTTAGAAGAAATAATAGTATTAATTAATTAGTTAGTGTAAGGTTTTTTTACAGAATCCCAAAGCTCACATGTGCTGATGTTACTACAACCCACTTGCTGACTTCTTGCATGGGTTTTCCCGTTTCTTACAATAATCATATTTGTGGAGATTTCTTTCAAATTTTTGTTAGGTGTACTGTTTCATGTTTGGTAGGGCCGTTGGGGATTATTTGGTTGAAAATTTCAATGGTCAAATTTTTTTTGGTTGAAAATTTAAGTTTATTTGATCAACAAAAATGTTTATATATATCAAGAGTGGAAATAAACAGGAATCAAAGTAAATATAAGAGGCTGAAAACAAGTCATACCAAACATGAAAGTGAAACACCTAACACAATATTTTATTTCGTTAAATTCTAGAGAATTGATTTATTATTAAATAAAAATTTTTGCGGGGAATTTGTGACGATGACACGTCTGAAAAAAAAACTCTCTAATGTTTAGAACAGTTGTTTTTATAAAATTGAGGATAATGAAAAAAATTAAGGTGATATAGAATTTTGACTATGAAGATATGATCAAATATCCTGATTTCTCACTTTTACTATAAGCGCCTTTCACTACATAATGATTATTCCCTCCGTATTTTATTAATTGTCGTTTTAGAATTTTTATTTCTTTGAATTATATGTCGTTTTCAAATTTCTATACAAAATTTATTACTTTTTAATGTTTTTGATGTAATAAATTAAAAAGTAATAAATTTTGCATAGAAATTTGAAAACGACATCTAATTCAAAGAAATAAAAATTCTAAAACGACAATTAATAAAATACGGAGGGAGTATAATCAAATAAAAAAGCTCCGAAGATGTCTTGAATTTTACAATGCTTACTATGCCACCTACAAAAACTGCGTTTGATGAAGAATGTAATTTCTCTCTTTCTCATACATTAACTATGTTATAACTAAACTATATTAAGGGTAAGAATGACCAATTTTTTTTTATTCATGTTAGTTTTTGAATATTTGCCGGAAAAAAATAAATAAAAGTTTTTGAATATTTGTAATGTTGTAATTAGCCAATTTAAGCCATTAATGTCCTTGTAAAAAGAAAGATGTTTGACTTTGATATAGGCCAATTTATTTTATGTACATATAAAACTTATTCGATATGATCAGTCAAAATGGTTCTATGGTCTAGCGGTTAGGACATTGGACTCTGAATCCAGTAACCCGAGTTCAATTCTCGGTAGAACCTCTCTTTTTCTTTTTTATCTTTTTTTTTTCTGTTTTATTTTCCCAAATATTATTTTAAGTTTTTAACCTTCCACATGCCATTGAAATAGTCAATACTCAATAGTCATATAGACACGTACCAAATCAGATCCAACAAAAAGAAAAAGTAAAAGTGGAACTGAAACAAATGTAAACGAACCAAACCTTCCCTTGTTTTCAGGTCTTTTCAATAAGAAAGAAACTGAAAACAAAACCCAATGTCCAAGAATTACAATTTACAAAATCAACGTTGATCCAAAATACCAAAATTAAGAAAAAAAATGAAAAGAAAGAAAAAGAGTGAACTACATTCTAACTCCACCAATCCTAACCCTCCAAAAAAAAAGACAAAAAAAGAAAGAAACAAATCCTCACTTCTAACATAATGCTACCTTGAGGACTACTCTTTGCCTCTGTTATTATCGACACAAAAGAATCGATGAAAACGAATCATAAATTATCCTCTACTACTCCATCAGCAGCAGGTTCCGGCACTATCTCACTAGATTGCCGTCTTCTCGACGATGAATTCCCGTTGTTGTTATTGTTCCTTCCGCTGCTCCCTTGCGACCCCGAGTTCCTCAAACCATTACCACCACCACCACCACCACTTGTTGTTGCTCCTGCTTGAACTGCTGTTACATCCGATGCGCTCTGCCTCCAGCTCCCGAATATAGCAGCATTCCAAGACCCTCTCGACGAGTTTGTTCTCAACCGAGAAGAACCCGAACCTGAGTTGGTATCTTCTCTTACTACTTTCAGTGGGTTCTCAAGTGCGTTCACAATGTGTCTCATTAATGGTCGTCTTGTTGGTTTTGGGTTTAGGCATGACTTTGCTATTATAGCCATTGCCCATACTTCTTCTAAGAGGTCTTCGTCTACCATTAATGACGGGTCTAAGATCTTGGTTACTAGTTCTTTCTCGTTTGTGTTGATGTATGGCAAAGCTTCTTCCATGTACTCTTTTGCTTGTGCGTTGTCTGGCGAGCTGATCCCGAGCTTCCCTGTTACTAGCTCAAGTAACACTTTGCCAAAGCAGTAGACATCATAGGAACATGTTGCATTTGCTGCACCTGAAGAGGGAAAATCAATCAGAGGTCTACAAAAATCCCCAAACTTATCGGTTAATCTTACAAAGCAATAGGTTTGGTCCCGTTCATTCAGATACTACATACACGAACCAGCTCCTTTGATACACATGTTACATTGTTAACAGAGCCTAATAACTTAAGGTTCTATTACGCAAGAACCAATTGAACTGTTACACTCCAAAATGTTGAAGATTTAAACTAAGTTTATATCGTGATGGAAGGTTTAATGATCCGAAGCATACATACCTGAAGAGGAAGGTTCAATCGACCTGCAAGAATGGGAAAAGAAGAGGGAGAAGCATTAGTAAAAACTCAGAACGTCCTTTCTAAAATGTTGTAGTGTCAATAACAACATAGATAGTCTTGTTAGGGAATCAAAGTAAAACAACACAAAAGGCCTAGAGGGTATATTAATGTCATAAGCACTTACTGTGGTAACCGAAGTAAACGAGAAATCCTGCTTTGATAAGCATCACCTTGAGCATATGCATCGCTTAGGCTTCCCAGACGTACCTCAAATTTATCATCAAGAAGTATGCTACTTGCTTGTACATCCCTATATAGCATTGAACACACACACACACACACACATGAGTACTCTCGCTTTTGTGATTAGTAGGCAGTAGAACAACAAGTCATTAAGGAGCAGGTTATATCAATGGGCTTCTCCATCTATGTAACTAAATACTAACAATACTAAAAACAAAGCCAACAAATTACATCCATGAAGGATTGTAACTTATGTCTTAGCAGCTGTATTCTTCACTCCTGGTTCACAAATGTTACATTTTACTATATCTTAACCAGGATTCATTATATCAATGCTTTCAACAGAATCAAGTTTTTATTACGAGAAGCTGAGCAGGAGTGTACCTATGAACTAGAGGTGGCGAACACTCATGATGCAAATAAGATAGTCCCTCAGCTGCACCAAGAGCAATCTTCAACCTTGTTATCCAATCCAAAGACTTCAATCCATCACCTTCATTGTCGGATTTCCGGAACAAAGCACTAGCCAAATCACCGTTTCTCATATACTTGTAGACCAGGAACTTTTGGCTCTCATTCTCCAAGCAGTGTCCCAGAAAGGGAACCAGCCTCTGGTGTCCAGCCTTACTAAACAACTCCAGTTCTGATATATAGCCTTCACTTTTACTTTCCCGAACATCGATCTTTTTGATAACAACGGGTGTACCATTTTCAAAGAAACCGCGAAACAAATTCCCAGAATGGCCACGCTTTATCAGATTGGCATCATTGAATTCCCCTGTTGCCTGTAGAAGATGCTCATATGAAAATGCATTTCCAAGACGTGACAAATCAAAGGTCTGTGCTCCCTTAGGTGGCTGTGAAGCTTCCCCGGCAGGTTTAGGCCTGTCATCATTTCCACTTTGAGCTCTTCTGCGTCTTTGGCGTATGTATAGAGCCACAAGAATTGGCAATATAATAAAAATCAGAATAAAACCAACTCCACCAGCCACTGCTGCCAATATAATTACTGTTCTGCGGCTTAGCCCTGAAGAAGCATTTTTCGATGTAGGTTGTGTAGAATTGGGGCGTCCGAAATCATCAAAATCTAATCCCCTAGAGCTATAGAATGCTGCACAAATTGCTGACGGCTTCTGGCCCTTCTCATTTTGAAGACAGTTCCTGCTGACAGACAGATTTCCACGGGGCAAATAGTCCGGAACCTTACCCTCGAAATAATTACCAGAGAGGTCCAATTCCCTGAACTTTCTAAGAATCGGTGTGAGCTCTCCATAGAATGTGTTCGAGGAGATATCAACCACTGCAGCTATCTGGTTTGCATCAGAACTAGAATTTGGCAGCATTCCTGTGAAATTGTTCTTAGCAATGTCAAGAATCC
This sequence comes from Erysimum cheiranthoides, assembly GCA_011420285.2. NCBI lineage: Eukaryota > Viridiplantae > Streptophyta > Magnoliopsida > Brassicales > Brassicaceae > Erysimum > Erysimum cheiranthoides. Next base: position 19,561,075 of record CM022180.2, read on the forward strand.
GCAATTTGGGCAATGACCAACACATATCAGGTAGACTACCGGAGAAACCATTCTCCCTCAATACTAAAGTTTGCAGTTGGCTCTCAGCACCACAGAAATCAACTGGTAACGTTCCACTCAAAAGGTTATCTCCAATTGCCATTAGCTGCAAATTCCTTAGTTTTCTCAACTCCTGAGGAACTGAACCAGACAATGAATTGATACTGAGATCAAGGTCAACCAGATTGACAAGATCACCGAGCTCTGAAGGAATCGGAGACGAGAAACTATTGCTGGAAAAATTCAGATGCAAAAGCTTTGATAACATTCCTACACCTGGAGGGATTGGCCCAGTAAGGTAATTTGAAGAAACATCAAGAGTCAACAGATTCTTCAGAGAGCTAAAAGATGGAGGAAGAGTTCCAGTAAGTGAGTTCCTAGAGAGATCAAGCTCAACCAGATTCGACAACTGTCCTAAACTAGCCGGAACCAAACCCGTAAGACTGTTCTGAGAAAGATTCAAAGTCCTTAAACTAGTAAGATTACCAAGAGTAAAAGGAACAACACCACTAACAGAACAAGAACTAAGATCCAAGACTTGCAATGTCAACAAACTAACACCAAACCACTCGGGAATAGACCCCGGTAACGTGAATCCAGAGGCGTTAAAAGACGCCAAACGAGTGAGATTACGAAGAGGATCAACAGCGAATTGAGGGTTTTGTTTACCAATTCTTGTCCTCCTAAACCCATAAATATTGATCCCAATAACACTACCATTCTCACATTGTATACCTCTCCACACACCACAAGGATCACCTTTAATTGGCCAATCTGTTCCTCTTAACCCTAAAGAAGACCTGAGATTAAGCAAAGTGAGTCTCTCACTGAATCGAGTCCGTGTTTGCCCAAAAACAACAACAGTCTCGAACAATACCAAACACAAGAACAGCAAGAGAAAACCCAATACGCTTCTTTGATCAACCATTGCTTATCAAACTCAATCCAATGACCCATCAACACTCATCACTAAACACACACAAACTCCCAGAGAAAGAAACCAACTTTGAGGATTTAAACCCAATTCTCAACCCTAAGAAAAATCACGTCTTTCGATCTCTGGAGATGAAGAAAGAGACAGATATCGAACTGGTTTTGCTCTATATCTGGATCCAAATACAGCTCCTACCTTCACAGACATTAAAGCACCTCTCTTTCTTTTTTTTCTCTCTCTCTCTAAATCCTAATTTTCCTTAATAACTTCTTCACTTTACGAGAAAAGTAGAGAGAGAATCAGAATCACTAATCCTTAAAATCGGACAAAACAAAAAGAGATTGTGTCAAAAATATCTTTAGAAAGAGAAGATCGAGATTGTTGAGAAAAAAAAAACAACTGTAGACTGTGACACTCCTCTCTCTCGTCTTTGCAAGAAACTTCAAAATTAACCAAAAAGAAAAATAATATTTTAAAACTATAACTAATACAAATCTGATTAACTTGTAATTAGAGTAAATTAAAATCTAAAGTGACGTCGTTTTAAATGTTGTTTGACTTTCCCCTAATCCCGCTTTAAGCCAGCTAAGCTGTTGCCGCAATTACTATTCCTATAAAAGGTTGGGAACAAAAGTTCCTTTTTTTTCTTTCTTTATTTCCATTTTTTTATTATCTCTGTATTTATTGGTTTTGCATATTTAAGGAGTAATATATCTCCCCTCCTATATTTCACCATTCTTGGCCCAATGAGGGAATCTTTTTTTTTCTTTTCTTCCTAAAATCTTCTATGAATTCTAAAGAGTAATTTACAAAAACTACTGTATACAGAATCACTATAATACAAATTATTATATATTTATATATGTAGATATTTACTGAAAAAATTACAATAGAAGAGAGTTTGATGATGCTATTACTTACTTATATAGTTATTATACGTGTTTAATGATGGTGCATTACACTAACTATATATTTATATGTAATATTTAACAAGTGATGCATCATTTTATGATTCTGTGACAACCTCTTTTTATTTATGTTTGTTAAAAAACCATAGTAACCCGATAAAAACCTATGAATATGTGATGTTTTGTTTCCTTCTCAAACAGAGTAAAAATTTATTCGGTTATACCTTAAAAACCGGAACTCTTTTTTTATGTTTAAGCTTATAAAAACCCAATAAAAAGCTAGTAGTGACGACATACAGTATGTGATGTGTTGTGCTTCGTTCTCTCTTACTGTATAATTGACAAACTAAAGAGTGTCATCTAGAATTCAAAACAGGATAGCGTATGTCTCCAGTCTCCACTTGATTGCATATGATAAGATTTGTATTCCCCATGATATGATTTTGAGTTTCCGAGACTTTCATAATTTTAACTTTGCAACAATTATGGTGCTAGGTTGTTTCTTTCGTGCTCTTCGTCTATTTTGTTTGTTTTTAAGTATCTTGATTCTAATTCAGAATATTTTTTTATGTATCTTGTGATCTTGTAATTCATAATATTTTTATTTATATAATTTTATATCATTTTAAATTCGACTGTAATTGAGTTGAGGTAATTTTTATTTGTGCAAAGTTTCCATATTTCGGCATTCAAAGGGAACTACTCAAGAATTTGACATTTTTTATTTCGTAATGTTTTAATTCACTAAAGAATTTAAATAGAAATCAAAGAATAATGAATTGAATCAATGAAATGTTGGTTGGTTTGCACTGAGTACACACACCCACATCCTACACATTCATATATGCCATACACATCCACATCCTACACTTTTATCTCATCTACATATTACCTATATACATCTCTATCAACCGTCACACTCTACACATACACACCCACATCCTACACATTCATCTCATCTGTACATACACACACCCACATCCTCCACATTCATCTATGCCATATCCACATGCTACACACTTTTATCTCATCTACACATCTCTATCAACCGTTACACTCTACACATACACACGTCACAACACTTACATCCTACATTTACAAGCTCCACACATACACACGTCACACACCCTAACACTTACATCCTAACAAGCATTCGTCACACATTCTATCATCACAGCCGTCACACTCTACACATACATACGTCACACATCCTACACTTATTACATTCTAATATTCTATCATCACATACGTTATATCTCTTACAAGCATTACAAGCGTCTAGCACATTCCAAGGTTCATTTAGACCTTCTCCGTTCGGTAACATCGCTCCATCACCTTCGAAGAATATGAATGTGAGGGGATGGGATCACTTTCCCCATTTAGGCCGTTTCGTTACATCCATTTGAGTTTGTGTTTTTCATAATCTGCATATCAGATCAATAATACATTAATCATTGACAAAAAACACTTATGCCGATTGCCGAAATAAAAGTAAAAACATTTCAGACTTGTATAACACGCCCATTCTTATTTTCATTTTGAGGTAAAAAGACAAGGAATGAAAAAAAAAAAAAAAAAAAAAAAGAGACAAGGAATGTTAATCTTTTGTTTTCTATATATGTAAATTTTAACAATCTTTTCTATGATCTTTTAACACATGTTTTTCTACGGAAGTGATTAAAATGAATGTTCAATAAAATCATGCAAGTTAATCATGCATAAATTCAAAAATCAAATACACTAACTATGCCAAAATAAAAATAAATACATTTCAGACTTGTATAAACGCCCATTCTTCATTTTTTTAAGGTAAAAGTAATGTTATTTTTTTCTGTATACATTTTAACAATCATTTCTATGATTAATAAATTTTTTACTTTGGAAGAAGAAACAGAGCATGATTAAAATGTTCAACGCGACAAATTAAATCAAGTCCAATTACTTATCTTTTGAATCCCCCAACATAAATCATTGATTATGACAACAGTAGTTTAACCCCCCGTCTTATGAGTATTTTGTGACGCTCCAAATATATATCTCACATGTTTTAAAAACCATAAAAATTATATGCAAGATGTCGAAATTTTTTGTTATAACCAAGACAACAAAAGAATTGGACCAAAGGTGTTACCTTGTAGGGTGCTGTCATGATAGTCACTCGGGGAATGAGAAAATCAGAGATCAGCTTGAGTAGAACAGATCAACAGAAATAAAAAACAAAGTATTGAACATTTGAAAAAAAGATTTTCAGGTTAAGAAGATTGTAGATGTCTGAACTAAAAGAAGATGGAGGTATATATATATAGAGATCATTATCTAACGGTCAAAATTCGCCCTGGACTCTTGGAAGGAACCGATCAAACCGAACCGAAAGAACCGAATCTTTCGGTTCTCGGTCACTGACCAATTTCAAGGGATAAACCGAACGGATTTAATTGTTTCTGAGATTCGGATTCGGTTTTGGATCGGTTCGGTATTCGGTTTCCGATCGGTTTAACCTAGACCGAAAATTGGGTGCCATATATAAACCTAAATGTAAACCCACTCTCATTTTTTCCCTTTCTTTTTTTCGACTTCTCAGCCGACCTCTCTCTCTCGACGAAGAAAGCAGAGATCTTCTTCTCCGATCGACTTCTCCGATCTTCTCCGATCGACTTCTCCGATCGTGTCTTCTTCATCATCGATTCCTCTTCATCATCATCTCCGCATCTCGTCTAATCTCTCGGTGAAGAACCCCTTTGTCAGAGATTGAAACCCTAATCCGATTTCAGAGGTAAGCTCTTGTGCTTATTCATTTGATGATTTGTTATTCTGGGGTTTGTGTATTGCCATTTCCTTGCTTATTAGTTTCGATTTGAGTCGATTTGAGTCATTTTAGGGTTAGTGTTTTATAAACGCAAACTCTTGTACTTTCAACTAAATCGATTATATGTGTAATTTTTGTTCTTTTGGGGTTTGTTTATACTTTATTGTCTTTCTATTGGGGTTTGTTTAACTTAATGTGTTTGCCTAAATGTCCCGATTGTAAACTGTAAAATTTGTTGGGGTTTGTTTAACTTTCTGATTCCGGTTTGGCACTTCGATTTAGCCTTGTGGCTGGTGAGCCTATAGGTGAACCAATGGTTCAGCGATTCAGTTTGATGATTGATCGTAATAGATGATTTTGAGAATTTCAGAAATGGGTTTGAAAAAGCTAGACATTGAAAGTCTCAAGCTGCTTCTGCCTTGGGATTGTTCTGAAATCTTCTTTTGCCTCTATTTATAATTTATTTTAGTACTTACAATTTCATTTTAGATTCTTTAGTAGATCATAGCTAGTGTATTTTGCAAAATGTTTGCTGAAACTTAGCAAACATTATCAAGTTAAACAGTGTGATAATGTTTGGATGTGTCTTTGACATAGCTAGGACAACGACCTCTTTGACATTTGGATGTGTCTCCGTATATGTGTGGTTGGGAAGAATCTGAAATACGTCTTTTAGCGGAACAATTCAAATGTTTAACTCTTTAGCATGTAGCTCAACTCTTTTTGATTATGGTGGTGGGTTATTAAAGTCTTAGTATGTATTGTAAAACTTTGAATGATCGCATATATAGTAAATACTAAATAGTTTGTAATCAGAAAACGTTTTGTGATTAATTGATTATAGTCTTAGTTTGGTCTTACCAATTGTTTTCTGGTTTTATACTAATCTGATTTCTATAACTCTTTGTAGATGTCTGAAGAACATAACAATGAGGCACATCAACCTGATCCTGAACCTGAAGTGAGAGAGGAAGTTCAAGGTGGGAAGAAGCGTAAGAAACCAGTCTCTAGAGCTGATAAGCCACCTAAACAAAGGAAGAAGTATGGTAAGAGAGCATCAATCTGGGATCATTTTCTGGAAAGGGAAGGAAAAGAATTTGAGGGTTATTGCTTCTGTAAGTACTGTGGGGCTAAGGTATCTTGTGATTCTAAGTCAGCAGGAACTAGCTCAATGAGAGGTCACAGGAATAGATGCAAGAAGTATAAAGACTTTATGGATAGTGACAAACAGGTGAAGCTTAGTACTGATATCAAAGGGAACATGCAGCTGGTGAAGTATGATCCGGTACAGTTTAGGAGATCAGTGAATGAGATGGTAGTAGTGAATGAGCTACCATTCTTATTTGTAGAATCTGATGGCTGGAAGAGGTTTATTGCCAATGTATTGCCTATGTACAAGAGTTTCTCAAGAAAGATATGCGCCAGAGACATTATCAGCATCTATGAGGAAGAGAAAGCAGTTTTGAAGAAGTTGTTTGGTGTTCAGAAGCAGAGAGTTTCATTAACAACAGATATATGGACCTGTGCTACAACCTCCTACAACTACATGGTGGTCACATGTCACTGGATAGATACTAATTGGGATTTGCAGAAGAGGATCCTCTCCTTTAAGGTTATCACATATCACAAAGGGGAGACCATAGCAAGACACTTGATGGAATGTATACAAGACTGGGGAATAGAGAGGATCTTCACAGTAACAGTTGACAATGCAAGGAATAATGACAAGGCATTGAAGCTGTTTACAGAGGAGTTGAAGCTGAAAGGAGTAGAGTCATTGGTCAGAGGTGGAGAGTACCTTCACATGCGTTGTTGTTCACACATACTCAACCTAATTGTGAATGATGGATTGAAGTTGGCAAATACAAGCATTGTTGCCATTAGGAATGCTGTGAAGTATGTCCGATCTTCCTTTACTAGGCTGAGGTCTTTTGCTCTGAAGTGTGAAACAGGGAAGTTATGCAGAGGAAGCTTGCCATTGGATGTTGTCACTAGATGGAACTCAATTTATCTTATGTTGAATGCTGCTATCAAGCTGAAGGGTGCCTTTGATAGGATGATGGATGAAGACAAGCTCTACTGTGTCTATTTCGAGGAAGATGATGAGAAGACAAAGATGAAAAGAGTTGGACCTCCTGATTCTTCACACTGGGCAGAAGTATCAAGGTTAGTTAAATTCCTGAAGATTTTCTACAACTGTACTCTAGCATTTTCTGCTTCGAAGACGGTGACTTCTTCTTTGTGCTATAATGAAATTGTGGACATTGAGAGGGCACTCATCACTAAGTCTCGAAGTCCGGATGATGAGACTAGGAAGCAAGGTCGTCTTATGAGGGATAAATTGGAGAAGTACTGGGATGGATTGAACAACATGAATCCCTTAGTCATCATAGCTAGTGTATTTGATCCTCGGAACAAGATGAAGTTTGCCTCACTCTGCTTTGATCAGTTATATGGTAGGGATACCATAGAAAATAGGCAGCTTTCTGCTGTAGTCTCAAGCACAATGAGATCTCTGTATGATGAGTATAGTTCCCGGCTGGCCAAACCACTAGAGATAGAGGCTCCTATGTCTCCTGTGTCTCCTAGCCCACAGGTTGGTTTGTTTGCTCTCTCAGATGATGAAGAAGACTGTGAGAAGATGGACTCAATTTACAACAACATGGCAGACCATAGTGGAGATGAAGCTGGTACCAGTGAGTTGGCAGTGTACTTGACTGAAAAACCTGAGCCCAAAGTACAGAATAGGTTGGGAATGCCTTATGATATTCTTAGCTGGTGGAGATGTAACAGTTCAAAGTACCCAGTTCTGTCTGAATTTGCTAGAGATGTGCTAGCAATTCAAGCCTCATCTGTTGCTTCAGAGTCGGCCTTCAGTACAAGTGGCCGAGTTTTGGACCCTTACAGGAGTTCTTTAACTCCTCACATGGTGGAGGTGTTGCTTTGCACTCAGCAGTGGCTAAGGTCCAAATACAATGTAGAAGATCAAATTGCTACCATGGTGCAAATGTTGGAAGAAGCTGATTTCTTTGAATCTCTTGGTAAGTAACCTACTTAATTTGTTTATTATATCTCTTACTTTCTTTAAAAGTTTGACAATGTTTGTTTTGTTATGTAGATTCTCAGAATGCAATAGCTTTTCCTCCATGATTCTACTTAGTATGGCAGGTATGTGTACATTAAGGTTTATAAGTTTCAGATTGTTAACTTAATAGAAAATAAGTTTCTGACTTTCTGCTTGAAGTAGTTTGAAACTTGTAGTTATAATTCAGTTGCTTTGCATATTGACATTGTTTGGTGTTTGCTATTATTTTGATAGGTATATATAGATATGAAGCTGCTCTTTTTGTTCTTTTTGATGACTTGGAAGTAGCCTTACGGATTTGGGATGGTTAGGGTAGAGTACTGACTTGGAAGCAGCTCTTTTGTCCTTTTTGATGCGGAATTGCAAGCTTTTGTGACTACAAAACAAAGTGCCAACACTTCTGGTAAGGGTTACCTCTTCTAACACCTTAGCTTAAGTGTTTGAAACTTTGAATGGTTGATATGTAAGTATGCTAGCTTTAGTTGCTTCTGTAAGTACTAAGTACTTACTCTCATGTTGCAAGATGTATTAGCAACAAAACTCTTTCAAATGTCCCTTCTTTTTCTTGTAATCTTCTATTTTGGATTGGATCTTTGGTGTATTCGGTGATGAAAAACCGATTTCAGTGTATAGTTGGAAGTATTTGGAAGGATTTCAAAAGCAGGAAACCGAAACCGAAACAACCGAAAACCGAAACAACCGAAAAAAAAATGAATACGGTACAATTCGGAGAAATTTTTTTGGAACCGAATTTCCAATAAACCGAAAAAACCGAACCGAACACACCGTTTCTTCCAAGAGTCCATGGCGAGTCAAAATAAGTTACCGTTTGGATGAAAAGAATATAATAGAAAAACAAAAGTTACCGTTTGGTAATTATCTCTGAAATTAGAAATTACAATAATTCATAACGGTCAAATAAGTGAAATAAGTGACCGTTCGGGTGAATAAAAGGAAAATTAAAAAAAAAAAAAAGTTACTGTTCCGTAACGTTCACATTAACTTTTTACTCTAACGTTCCGACTGATGCCACCGGCGACGACATAGACATGTGGGATCTTACGCGCATTGTATTCGCGTGGCTGCCACCGCTCTGAAATCATTACGTGATATTGTGATAATTTAGTTGAGCGCGTGGAAATCTGCCACTTGTGTTCACAACAACTCTGTTACTAATTTTTTTTTTTTACTCTGTTACTAATTTGTTCACTTCAAAATGGGTTCACCATCCAAATCTGGTCCGGTTTGTTGTACTTCTTATCGGATTTTCGTTAAGTGATCTTAAAAATCTCGAATTTATTTGGATTTTTGGATCAGATTATCATTGATCGTGAGACTGGAAGATCCAAGGGACTTTTAAAGGTGAGGAATCGATGAGAGCTGCGATCGAGAGGATGAACGGTCAAGAACTTGATGGTCGTAACATCACTGTTAACTAAGCTCAGGCTCGTGGTAACGGCGGTGGATATAGCCGAGGAGGAGGCGGTTATAGTGACGGTGGTCAAGGCCGATCTGACGGAGGAAGCTGGAGAAATTGAGTCTTGTCTCTCTCCAGTTTTACTTTTCATATGTAAATACAAAATAAATGGCTTGGCTTTTTGTTCTTCAACAAAGAAACAAACTTTGGAATTGGTTCAATTCAAGATTGAATCAAGTTTGGTACAAATCAGGAGATTTATACATTACAAGTGAAAAAAGCTAATTCTAATTCTTAGGAAACTAAAGATTGCAGAGTGGTGCAATGAATGAAATGAAAAAGTCTTAGTAAAAGTCTGTCTCTTTATCATAGCCCAGATGGTTTGTTCCTAATTCGGCTTGAACGTCTCACTGGTGTAATCATCTCTTCTTCTCTATCACCCTGTGAATATAAAAATGGGTTAGTCTTAAAACAATGCAAAACTTGTAAAAACTTTTACTTAAGTGATCACTGATGATTGACTGATGCTACTCACACTTTTGATGGGTATTTTCTCGTACGTTGTGAAACTTCCGTAAGAAAAGGAGCCAACGGAGTATTCTGATGCTGAAGATGCCATTGATTCTCTCCTCAACTTGCTGCTACTGCTATTGTTGTTATTCTTCTTGCCTCCTTCGCTTTGAGGTTCTTTGTGGAATGAGCTCGTCTTATGGAAACTGTTACTCATTCTGTCATCAACTTCTTCCGCCTCGAAATTCTGTGAAGAAAGCTTTTCTTTCATCAGATTCTCTACTGGTACATCCTTGATGGTCTCAGTGGCTGGTTCAGGAGCAAATGCAGCCACAGGTTTTACCTTCTTGACGAATATGTAAGCAACCGCTGCGAGTAGAACCAGCATAGTCGTCGAGGACAATACTATCATAGCCTTGACTAAATCATTATCAGCTTTGTTAGAAGACCTTACTTTAGGATGAAGCTCATCACTAGTTTCTGCTTCAGTTTCTCCAAAAGCTTCTGCATCAGCTTTGGCTAAATCATTATCAGCCTTGTTAGAAGACCTTACTTGAAGATGAAGATCATCTTTAGTTTCTTCTGCAATTTCTCCAAAACCTTCTTCTGATCCACTTTCAACATCAGCTACCTCAATCTCTATTTGCTGGTACACATTGATGGTAGCTGATTCAACATCATGCTGGTTTATGTAGGTAGCTTCAGACTCCTCTTGGTCCTTTTTGGCTGATTCAGTTTCAAGCTTTTCTTGAGATTCAGTACTCCTTGCACCATTGTTTTCTTCAGGACTCACCTCAGAGCCTCTCTGTTCGTCAATGTTCAACTCTATATCTGTGCCCGGTATCATCTCAGCCTGTTCATCAACCACTTCAGAGTTTTGCTCTGCTCCACTCTCCTCCTCAAATTCATTGACAAAGCCATCTTCTATGTAGACAGCTTTAAGATTGTATTCACCAATGATCTTCTCTTGTAATGGCTCTTCATTGATTTCAACACTAGTTGGCTTGAAAACAGTATTATCCTCCAGAGTATATGTCAAGTTATGAAATTGCAATGGACCATATTCCTCGCTCCCTCCTCCAAGAGGTGAGATCAGCTTATCCATGCACAGAAGTGATGATTCTGTCAAAGTCCAGAGCTTTTCACTCAACTTGTCCAAGTTATTAGCTTTTGCAAACTCTGTGATTTCTTTTGGGATATGGAAATCGTTGAAAGTTGAATTCATCGGTGGAGAAAAGGTCGCTGAAACCAACAAATAAGCCATGGCTAAAGCCAAAAACCAACCAAGGAACTTGAATTTCTTGAAACCAGACTGTTTTGGAACTTGACTTGTTTCTTCGACGCTCTCACAAACCATTTCTTCATCACTCTCTGCTTCCAATTGCTCCACATCTTCAGTTTCATCTTCTACTACTGCCTCAGCTACATCCTTCTCTTGTTCCTCACATTTCTCAGATTCTTCTACAGACAATTCAGTGTCCGAAGAAGAGCTTTCAGAGATGAAAAGTTCCTCAAGCTGCTTACACTCATCAAAACGCTTCTCGATTCTTGGATTCGGCTTATAATGAAGGAACTGAGGCCTCGGCGACAGATAATTCTTCTTCGGATCATAAGGAGGCAACAATGTATCAACTTCACAAGCTGCCGCAAATTCAGGAGATGTGAATTGAACAGTAGGACGAGGACTAATCCTAAACCTTGGATCAGAATAAGTAATCCCTTTGTTCTCATAAACTTCATTCTCATCAAAATCAGTCACAGTCATGTCATGTGATTGCTTCGTTTCATCAATACAAATAGTGTGTATGACATCTGAAAACGAAACACATGACTTAGCACGGTGATGATAGCTTTTGTTGTCCTCCAATTTAACATCAGAGAAGGATCGAGACACTTCGTTTTTATCAGACAACACTCTCTTCCTTGGTGATGGATTGATTTTAGAAACTGCTGAAATTGTTGGTGACATGAAGTTCTTGGAACCTTTTGGAGTTAGAACAGCTTTGGTCTCGTTCTCTTTGTCTCCACCAAAAGAGTTCCTCCGAGAAATCTCTGGTCGAACACAAACATCACAAAACCTCAATCATCAAGAACAACATATCAGAGAATCTCAACTTAAAATCTACAAGAACAAAGATTAGCCTAGAGAATCTCCTAATCAACACTCAGATTACATATCTAGGAGTTAACGAACAAATCTATTAATCCTGCAAAGTCTAAGTTAAACCTATGATCTAAAAATCAAAACTTTGAGGAATTGAGAAAAAGACTAACCTGAAGGGATATTGACTTTTGTATTCGCCGGAAAAGGGTTGCCACCAAAGCTCCGGCGTAACGGATCACCAGCTTCCGAGTTTCTTGGTTTAGGGTTTGGTCTGTTAGGGATTGGAGGAGAAAAGGAGGAATTTTTGTTGACAGGAGAAGCCATGACTGATAAAATTGTTCCGAAAATCCTTATTTTGTTAACAAATCTGAGATCTTTGTGTCGTTAAAGGAAACAATGAACCAAGAAATTGGAAGAGATCAAGAAAGCACTAAGAATGGAGAGAGTTTGAAAGAGAGATAGAGAAAAAGAGAGAATCGTAACGGCTAGTTGCAATATTTGGAAAGATTGATTCTGAGGGATTTAAATTGTATATTTTCGACCGTTGGGATGAATAATACTAAAAGGGTATTTCAAAATTGTAGGATCTGACCCAACCATGAATACGAAACGGATACAATAAAAAAAGATAGATTATTTTAATTTATTTGATACGTTAATTGAATTGAACAAAGATTTCTGCGTGGCTCCAAGTACAAGAGTCAAGAGAGCTTATTTTACAATTTTACAACTCAAATATGCGGTTTGGGGGTGGCACAAACCAAATATCTTAAAATTTTGATTCGGATTCGTTTCAGATCTATAAAAAATAGTAATTAAAAATTATAATTTTTTTATTTGGTCAAACTATTAAAAATTTTATAATATAATTAAATAATATTTGTAATATTAGACTCATGATAACAAACCATAGGTTTACTTGATTATCTTACTTCAATCTCGTCTAATGAAGTTTCTCTTAATGTTCGACTCCCACTAGAAATATATACCGTAACTAACAAACCCAATGATAAAATAATTACTTTTTTTTTTTTCACGATAAAATAATTACTAGATATGAGAGTATGCACATAATACATTAAGGTGTATTTCTAATAAAAATTTGCGATTTAAACAAATTTATTTTTAAATCCAATTAAAAACTTTTCTGGCTCTGCTACTGGTAGCATTCATACATTTTTAAACTTTTGGTCGACTTTGCCTTTCTGCTGCTTTCACTCTTTTAAATGTTTTATATTCGAGATTTTTTTTTTTTTTTTTTTTTGGGTCAAATATTCGAGATTTTTCAAAGGAAAAATACTGGTATGGCTTTAAAATTTAAACTGGGTATCAACCACTCCCGTAACTATAAGAAATTAATTGTTCTTAGATATATGTTTTTATAAGGGAAAGAGTTTGCAAATATAATGTTGGGAATACAATCCAAGTCCCACATCGGAAGTTTGAAGGGACTAATACTAATATATAAAGGGTTAGGGTCAATCCACTAATTGCCAATTGGTTTTTAGTTGGAAACCCAGTATTAGCCCAAATTTAACATGGTATCAGAGCCCAAGGTTTAAAGTCTGGTGGACCTGAGAAAAAAATGGATACGGACATACCTCAACCCGAGTAATGGGGGCCCGAGAAATGGGCTTATCGAGGAGGCGTGTTAAGATTCATGTGGTTCTTGGATTGAAGGGGAGATTGTTGGGAATACAATCCAAGTCCCACATCGGAAGTTTGAAAGGACTAATACTAATATATAAAGGGTTAGAGCCAATCCACTAATTGCCAATTGGTTTTTAGTTGGAAGCCCAATATTAGCCCAAATTTAACATATAATAAACCATACGTTCATTTGAAGCTATCTTGAGATTGCTTTCAAGAAGATAAAACTTATCTTATGGTTGTTTCATTTATTTTTATTCATATTGAATTTTTGCTCAAATATTATATTTTGATTAAATATAGAGAAATATATGTGAAACTAGTTATCTACATTTCCAAAAAAAAAAAAAGATTTAAAAAGCACACTACATATTCCACATGTTATGGTTTATTAGAGAGCCGCAGTCCTTACAAGACTATTCCACCAAAAGTCACATAAAGTTTTAGTAAATTCAGTGTGTTAAGTCGGTTTTTATACCAGTTTGGCATTTATTAACATTTCCCACTTCCTACTTCGACTTGACCCCCTAACCAAATGCCAGCCTTATCTCCTTTAGTACTCGTGCATAATGATACCTTTTAAGCTGCTACTTTTACAAACTCCCACACGCGTTAAGACACGGATCAGAAAGATGTCAAGCATAATGCTCGAGAGTTCGGTTGATCGTGAAATAGAGGTGCATATGGGTACATGAGCATGAGTATAGAAATACGTGTATTAGTAATGGGCTTAACTCAACACCCAAAAGCTAGCTCAAGGGAGGAGGTTTGCCACACACTATATATATTGCCCAAGGATTTTATTTCTTTTCGATGTGGGATATTCTAACACACCCCCCTCGCGCTCAGGATATCTGAAGCGTGAAGTTTGTGGGACTGGGCATCCACGGATGGTAGGCCCACTATCGAGAAAGTTGAACCTTGGCTCTGATACCATATTAGTAATGGGCCTAACTCAACACCCAAAAACTAGCTCAAGGGAGGAGGTTTGCCACATACCATATATACTACCCAAGAAATCTTATTTTCACCGATGTGGGACTTCCAATAACGTGTTTGGTTTAGTACACTTGAATATGAGGTTGTATGAATGATATATGTGCTTTAAGCAGGAAACTATATGTAATCTAATTGTATTGGTTAATTGGAAATTAATGTTTGTTCGTTATCGTGTTAGCATCTTGACTGAAATGACCGTCTTCATTGGATATGTCGTTAGTCATGCTTTGCTTTGTAATGGATGTGAGGAATAGTGTTTATGGGCGTGGGACGGTAGTAATCATCGACATATCAGTTCTTTCGATTTGGATATATTAAGGGAAATTTTGATTTCTTGATTTTCGTTCATGTTATGTTAACTTTTTATCTTTGGGTTGGAGTGTTGGACATTTTCATTTCCATTAGGGAGAGACTCTCCTAATCTCTTATAAATATAATAATATTATTATTAATATAGTTTAGTTACATAATAAATTTTTAATTTATAAAATAAAATTGGATAGAAAAAAATGAAATTGGACTAATCACATAAAGACAAGTGTAATTTAAACATCTTATGAGATTTTCTTCCTTATCTTTTTTATTTTTTTAATTATGTAATCTCTCAATAAAAGACTACCATTGGAAATGCTTTTATATATCATATCTACTAAACAAAAAACAAAACCTTTCCATATGCAAAAAACAAAAATTTATCTGAGCAAGCATCTGTAAAATGTGCTAGTTCTCCAGTGAATGCTTTGAAATCACAAAGGATATTATCAAACCATGGATTCACCTGTGAGATGACCTTAAAAAAATAGAAATCATCCAATATGTAGCTTTCAAACCACACTATGATTGGGCTGGAACCGCAGTCTTAACTATGATTAGCTCTATCTACCAACACAGTCTCATAAAAGCTTTGAGTAAATGCAGAAGTATATTAAATCGTTATGATACTCCCAAAGATTTGAGTTGCAAATTTATTAACAACATTGACCCTCTAACCAAATGCCAGCCTTTAATTACACATTTACCTATTTTATTTTTGTCACTCGTGAATACTAATAAATATACCTTTTTGGCTTCCTCTATTTATACACAAACACACATAATAAAGGTTTAATAAAAACACATAAAAAAATCCAAACAATACAAAACAAAAACACTTTTTTCTTTTTTGTTTGCTTTCTTCTTCTCTCTCTCTCTAAATCATAAAAACACAAGTTCTCGACAGATCAACTGTTTCTTCATACGTGTTCATCAATGGCTTCTCTTCACTGATTCTAGTCCTATCAAACCCACTTACCCAAATTTCATTTATTTCAATCTCCCATTCATATACATATGCACAAACACTCATTGCACCTTCAAGTTTGAAGAAAGTTTTAATTTTTCTTTTTTTCCCAATTTTCTCGGAAAAGCCATGGAAGCTGCTAATGAGCCTGTTAATGGCGGATCCGTACAGATCCGAACGGAGAGCGAAAGCCGAAAGCTTCCTAATTTCTTACAAAGCGTCAACATCAAATACGTGAAGCTAGGTTATCATTATCTGATTACTCATCTTTTCAAGCTCTGTTTGGTTCCATTAATGGCGGTTTTAGTCACAGAGATCTCTCGATTAACAACAGACGATCTTTACCAGATTTGGCTTCACCTTCAATACAATCTCGTAGCTTTCGTCTTCCTCTCTGCTTTAGCTGTTTTTGGCTCCACCGTGTTTATCATGACTCGTCCTAGATCCGTTTATCTCGTTGATTACTCTTGTTATCTTCCTCCAGAGAGTCTTAAGGTCACTTATCAGAAATTCATGGATCATTCTAAGCTAATTGAAGATTTCAATGAGTCATCTTTAGAGTTTCAGAGGAAGATCATTGAACGTTCTGGTTTAGGTGAAGAGACTTATCTCCCTGAAGCTTTACATTGTATCCCTCCTCGTCCAACAATGGTGGCTGCGCGTGAAGAAGCTGAGCAGGTTATGTTCGGTGCACTCGATAAGCTTTTCGAGAATACCCAAATTAACCCTAGGGATATTGGTGTTTTGGTGGTGAATTGTAGCTTGTTTAATCCTACACCTTCTTTATCAGCTATGATTGTTAATAAGTATAAGCTTAGAGGGAATGTTAAGAGCTTTAATCTTGGTGGAATGGGGTGTAGTGCGGGTGTTATCGCTATCGATTTAGCGAAAGATATGTTGCAAGTTCATAGGAATACTTATGCTGTTGTGGTTAGTACTGAGAATATTACTCAGAATTGGTATTTTGGGAATAAGAAGGCGATGTTGATTCCGAATTGTTTGTTTCGGGTTGGTGGTTCGGCGATTTTGTTGTCTAATAAGGGGAAAGATCGTAGGCGGTCTAAGTATAAGCTGGTTCATACGGTTAGGACTCATAAAGGAGCGGTTGAGAAGGCTTTCAACTGTGTTTATCAAGAACAGGATGATAATGGGAAGACCGGGGTTTCGTTGTCGAAAGATCTTATGGCTATAGCTGGGGAAGCGCTTAAGGCGAATATCACTACTTTGGGTCCTTTGGTTCTTCCTATAAGCGAGCAGATTTTGTTTTTTTCGACTTTGGTTACGAAGAAATTGTTTAATGCTAAGCTGAAGCCTTACATTCCGGATTTCAAGCTTGCCTTTGATCATTTCTGTATCCATGCTGGTGGTAGAGCTGTAATTGATGAGCTTGAGAAGAATCTGCAGCTTTCGCAGACACATGTCGAGGCATCGAGAATGACATTGCACAGATTTGGAAACACTTCTTCGAGCTCGATCTGGTATGAATTGGCTTACATAGAGGCTAAAGGAAGAATGAAGAAAGGAAACCGGGTTTGGCAGATTGCTTTTGGAAGTGGGTTTAAGTGTAACAGCGCGGTTTGGGTGGCTCTGCACAATGTCAAACCTTCGGTTAGTAGTCCGTGGGAACACTGCATCGACCGATATCCGGTTAAGCTCGACTTCTGATTCAATCAACATGGTTAGTCCTAGTCCACTAGACTCTCTGACTCTGCCTTGTTTATTGTGTCTTTTGTTCCTTTTTTTTTTTTTGTGGTTCAGTTCTTGTACTCTTAATGTGATGCTTTCTGGATTATTACTCTCACATTTTGTTCCATGGCATCTCGAATCCATACATTGGCGTAGAACTTTATCAATTATTAAGGGTAAAAGCTAGTTGACAACTCTAGATTGATGTCAAGCACATATTATTAGGATTTGATTTGTATCCAAGCAAAAGGAATCTTACAATAGCGTAACCCGACATTTCCAAAAAAAGACAGTTGATTCTTTGCTGGAAATTTCGAAATCCAAATTGTCTTTTGGGTGTCATTATCTCCTCGTTGGCGATTATGATAATGATCATCATGAGTCATGACGATCCAAAGTCCAAACGTAAAATATCTTGGGTCATTATCATCATTACTAAAAATTACAATTAGTGTGAAAATTTTCTAAACATAACCATATACTTTTTAGGATTCTTTGAAATCTCTATACAAAAAAATTATATTATTAAGGTGAATTAGTTGAATAATAGGTTTCATGGTGGCAATATATAAAGTGACATGCTACACCAGTAACCAAAGATGGACCCTTGTACAAAGCACATCAAGCACAAACTTGTGGCCCCAAAATCTTTTGAAGAAAAAAGCCATGTTTTGAATATGCTACTGTATTTTCATTTTAATTAGACAAAAATAGTTAATTTCTACACAAAAAAAATCTAAGAAAAGGCCAAACTTTTTTAAGCGGTAGAAGAAAGGTTCTAACAATAAATGTGGTTTAGAGATGATGATCCATATAGGGATGTGAAGCCACCGAAAGAGATCAAAAAGTCATATGAAATGTTTTATGCAGAAATATGACTTTTTGACCAAAAAGTCAAATGTGTCCATCAAATATAATACATGACCATATAGACTGTTATCCCCCAATATTATCATCTTTACTTAAGAAAATGTTTTATGCAGAAATAGAAACAAGATATAAGAGACCTCTCTCATTAGATCTCAAAATTTCTGCCTTTTAAGAAAACTGTTCCTTGGTATGTAGTAGGAGCCCGTCAGAATCCTCTTAATCATAAGAAGTCGTATTTGTATCATTGAATTAACTGGAAAATAAATGTTAGCTCATGAAATCGTAAGGATGCTAAAGGAGCAAAATGACATGCCTGGATGACTTAAGCCAAAACTTGATGTGACTATTGTTGAATGAACCGGGTTTGGAAAAATGACATGTGATGCTTAATTTTGATCAAAAAGTCTATGAAATGGGTAGTGAAATGAGTTTAAACTTTCAAACGAAATTTCCTAGAAGTAATATAATCAACCAAACCAAAGATAAAACAAAGTTGAAGATTGGGTTGAAGAACTCATTCAAATTTACTTGATGTGCCATAGACGCCAACTCTCGGATTTAGCATCGTCATAATTCCACAGGACACCAATGATTCATGATTTTTGCCGAACGCACCCATATAGCCTCTGCATTCAGTAACCGCATTACTATTCCGTCTAGTTCCGACGTCAAAGACAAGGTATCTATATAAGAGGCTTTTCGGTGCAATGAACACAATGCAGTTCCCTTTCATACCCGGAATCTCCTTTGCGGAATAGCAGAGATTCCGGTCATCTCCAAGAAACAAGACTCGATCCTCTAAGTCATTAACCCGAACCCATCTCCTCTGGCCTTCTTCTTCGAGCCTATACAATCTGAACCAAGTATGCATATGTTCATGACTATATGCTCCTGGCGTAAATCGCTGCACTAGCAACAGCTCGTCTCCTGAGACAACCAGTCTCTCATCAAAAGTCTCGTGAGACTGTGTGACTGAACTTATCTCGGTAACTTTGAATGAGGATTCGATAATAAAGACATGTCCCCTTCCACTCACATCAACAACATAAAACTTTCCTTTGAATGAAACCATATCTCGATAATCTATAAAATCACCTTGGATTTTTGTCCATTTCTTGTCACAGCTTCTGTACATCATTATATCTCCCAACACTCCCGCTACCACTGCGAAATCTCTACCATCTTCACTATCCATGGGAAGAAACGCGGCTTGTTTGAAATAACTCTCACGTCTTGTTCTATAGCGTCTCGTTGTTGTAGCATAGAAATTGATCTATATCAAAGAATGTTTATGAGAATAATGTCACAAGAAACAGAGTTGTGAAAACAAGGTACAAGTCAAACCAACCTTGTAGTAATGACTCAAGGAGATGATTTGGGAGCTAAGAGTGTTGAGAGTTACACCGTCTCCATATTTAAACTTCCATCCTCCTTCTAATGGCGACAGCAAAATCTGTCTACCGGATTTGCTCTCGCTCATCCCTGCCAACAAATAATCATCTCCAAAGGGAGTCTCAAATCTCAGGATGAAAACTGGAATCTTTTTTAGTACGCAATCCTCGTCGCCTCCAAATCGAGGTTTGTGATTGAAAATGGGAAGACCGATAGTGTTGCCTAACCGGCCGAGGTAAACCTGCGGAGGTACAGCAGACCACCACGAGCTGCAGACAGAGCGAAAGTGGACAATCTCGAAACATGTCTCAAAACGATCAACTATTAGTTCCAGTATGTCTTTAGGAAGCAACGACCAGTCTGCCATTGATAGAGTGTAGATTTGAGATGAAGATGAAGAACAAGTCTTTGTTTATGCTCTTAACCAAAGAAGCAAGTCTTTGTTTATATTTTGTTTTGCTTTTATTTGTTATGCAACGAATCAAGACACTCAGGGATGTCAGAAAGGATACAATATTCTAACCTTTCTTCACACTTACACATTTAGTATATTTTTTAGAAAGTAAAAGTAAAGCAAAACAACAGAAATACTAATATTTAAAACATAAATGCCACTTGTATTCACTTAATAAATCATAGATGCTTATTGCTGGGTTTGGCAAGGTCACAGCTCCACAAGACCGTAGAGATTCAAGATTTATATATTATTAAGGATGAATTAGTTGAATAATAGGTTTTAGATCACAAGATTTCTGCCTTATACCAAAATTGTTCTGTGGTATGTGCCTAGTAAAGTAACAACACGAGCCGCTCAGAATCCTTTTAATCATGAGACGTTGTACTTGTATCATTGAATTGACCGAAGTTAATTATTAGCATCATTGTATTGATGCTAAAGGAGCAAAATGACATGGCTGGATGAGTTAAGCCATAACTTGAAGTAACTATTGTTTGAATGAACCGGGTTTTGTAAAATGACGGACATGTTCATGCTTCTTTTTTAATCAAGAAGTCTATGATTGGGTACTGAAATGAGTTGAAACTTTCCAACAAAAAATCTATAATCAACCAAACAAAAGAGTGGCAAAGTTAAAGGCAAGATTAACAAACTCATTCAAATTCATCTGATGCATCATAGATGCAAAGTCCAACTCTTGGATTTGGTATCGTCACAATTCCACAGGACCCGGCCCCAAGGATTCTAGATTTTCGCCAAACGCGCCCATATAGCCTCTGCATTCGGTAATCGCCTTACTGGTCCTTCTGGTTTCTAAGTCAAACATAAGGATTCTCTCAAAGACGATTGTTGGTTCAATGAACACAATGCAGTTTCCTTTCATACCTGAAAGCTCCTTTGAGGAATAGCAGAGATTCCAGTCACTTCCAAGAAACACGACTCGATCCTCTAAGTTAGTAACCCGAACCCATCTCCTCTGGCATTCTTCTTCAAGCCTAAACAATCTGAACCACGTATGCATATGTTCATGACCATATGCTCCTGGCGTAAACCGCTGCACCAGTAACAGCTCGTCTCCTGAGACAACCAGTCTCTCATCAAAAGTCTCGTGAGTCTGTGTGACTGAACTTATCTCGGTAACTTTGAATGAGGATTCGATAACAAAGACATGTCCCCGTCCACTCGTATCAACAACATAAAACTTTCCTTTGAAAGAAACTATATCTCGATATGATCTAAACCGACCTTGGATTAGAGTCCACTTCTTGTCACAGCTTCGATATGATCTAACACTCTCGCTACAACTGCGAAATCTCTACCGTCTTCACTATCCATTGGAAGAAACGCAACTCTTTTGGAATAACATTCACGTCGTGTTCTATAGCGTCTCGTTGTTATAGCATAGAACTCTACCTAATATATCAAATAGAATGTTTAACCAAATTGACAACTAAACAGAGTTATAAAAGTAAAAGTAAAGAAAAACAACCTTGTAGTAGTGACCCAAGGAGATGATTTGGGAGCTACGAGTGTTGAGAGTTACTCCATATTTATACCTATAAGTAGTTTCTAACGGTGACAGTAACCTTTGTTTACCGGATTTTTTCTCGCTCATCCCTGCCAACATATAATCAGCCCCAAAGGGAGTCACGAATCTCAAGAGGAAAACTGGAATCTTTTTCAGTATGCAATGCTCATCGCCTTCGAACCGAGGGTTGTCGTTGAAAATGGGAAGAAGGCTTCTTTTGCCTAAGCGGCCGAGATAAATCTGCGGAGGCAGAGCAGACCACCATGAGCTGCAGACAGATCGGAAGTGGACAATCTCAAAACATGTCTCAAAACGACCCGCAATTAGTTCTAGTATGTCTTTGGGAAGCAGAGACCAGTCTGCCATGGTTAGATTTGACTACAGAGGAGTTGCAACAGTATGAGGAGTGTATATTTAAGGAAGATGAAGATAAAGAACAAGTCTTTGTTTATGCTCTTAACCGAAAAAGAAAGTCTTTGTTTATACTTTCTCCGCTTTATTTGTTTAATTCAGTGAATCAAGACACTCAAGATGTCAGATAGGATACAATTTTCTAATATTTCCTGAATTCCTTCACACTTGCACATTTAGTATATCTAGAAAGGAAAAGTAGAGGAAAGCAAAAGAAAGATCGACTAATATTCATAACAACAATTTGGAGATGAGATTAAAGAAATCAGTTGGATTCACTTAATAAATCATAGATGCTTGTTGTGGGGTTTGGCATGGTCACGACTCCACAAGACACCAGAGATTCAAGATTTGCACCGAACGCACCCATGTAGCCTCTGCATTCACTAAATGCATTACTGGTCCTTCTGGTTTTTAAGTCAAACATAAGGATAGTACCACCCATCGAATGAAAGAACACAATGCAGTTCTCCTTTGCACCCGGAAGCTTTTGTACGGAGCAGCAAAGATTCGTCCGAGATCCAAAAAAGTATCCAAGAAAGATCACTTGGTTTTTCAAGTCATTAATCTGAACCCACTTCCTCATCCCTCCTTCTTCATCTAGCCTAAACACTTTGAACCATGTATACATATCTTCCTCATTAGCCTCATCTGGTGTGAACCGTTGCACTAGCAACAAGTCTTCTCCTGACTTCACCAGATTCGCTAGAAAAGACTTGTGAGTCGACCCTGTCACTGAGGGGATCTTGGAAACTTCCAAAGAGGGTTCGATTATATAGACATTTCCCCATCCACTTGTATCAACAACATAAAACTTGCCTTTGAATGCAAGCATATCTTGACATTTGTGAGGAGAGACCGAAATTTCGGCCCAGCTCATGTCATGGCTTCTAAATATCCTCAAATCGGCTTCAATATCAGTTAGCAGCAATATGAAATCTCTGCAATCTTCAGAATCAATTTCTATAATTTCAACTCTTTCGGAAAACCTCTCCCATGAAGGTGCAAGTCTCCAACTCACGAAACGAGCCCCCGTTTGACGCTCCTCCAAGTTTATCTGCATCGAAGATTATGTAGCTTAATCGAAGGAAAAAAAAACAAAAACAGACCTTATGCAATTACTGATGGGTAAGACTAAGATATCAAGGAAATGTTTTTTTTTTCCGGGTTAATATGACTAATTTATACACAAATTTATCAACATCATTAAAATTTGATCCAAACACTTTAGCACATTATCACAAAAACAGTTTAGACAATAATGACATGAGAAATCAAACTCATGCACTAACTAAAGACTAGTGGTATTGGTGACATGACGTTCGAGTGGTGAAGCATTCCTCCGTGGATTTAGGTAAAATCTCACCAACTTTGACATCTCTGTTGGTAATGTATCAAGTCAAGTGGTAAGAACACCCAGTTTTCTATAAGCTTTAGTGACTAGTTTGGACTTGGATGTAAGATGAGATGTATTTAATTGGTGACAAAAAAAACAAAAAAAAAAAAAAAAAAAAAAACTCATAGCACCGTACATAATTATAGAGATCAAAACTAACCTTGTAGTAATGACCAAAAGGAACAATTTGACAGGTAAGAGAGTTGAACAACATTTTATGGCGTCTGAATGGTGTGAGATCATCATCACCTGATAATGGTGAACACATTGACATCGGTTTCCCAGTCTTTCTCTCACGCATCACTGCCAATAAATAATCATCACCAAACGGAGTCTTGAATGTCATGAGGAAAATTGGGATCTTTTTTAGCGTGCAATACTTATCCCCATTTTTTCCTCTATAGTAATAATTGATAAACATGGGGATCTGATGACTTCTATTGCCTAAGCACCGAGAATTACGCGGCAAAGGTACAACGGACCGCCATGAGCTGCAGACGGATCGGAAGAGGACAATATCAAAAGATGTCTCAAAACGACCAACTATTAGTTCTAGTAAGTCTCTCGGAAGCAGCGACCAATCTACCATGGTTAGATTCTATCGGAGAGAGCAAAATACTTTCAAGCCTTTTTTTTTTTTTTTTTTTTTACCGATAGTACTGTGAAGACTTAAGGAGGTAGGGAAAATGAAGGTTTTTTAAGGTTTTCACATATTTATAACCCAATTGAAGATATTTTTTTTTTTTGGTCAAAATAACCCAATTGAAGATATAAATAACAAAACTAGAGTAGAATTTTAAATAATATAAAGAAAGATATTTTACTATATGAAGAAAGATGTTTTACTATAAAGAAGACAAATTAAAAAATATCTTTCTTTATATTATATAAAATTAAAGAAACATGTCATGGTAAGTTTTTATTTTTTAATTTCTCTTTAAAGAATATTTGGATTACCTTCTTGAAAATATAGCAAAAGCATATAAAAATCAAAACTATATTAGATTTTATATTAGATTTAAAATAATAGTTTATTATGTAAAGTTGAGGAAGTAAAGAAATATGTCAAGGTAAATTTGTTTTTTTTTTTTTTTTTTTTTTGAACAAAGTCAAGGTAAATTTGTATATATTTCTCTTTTTAACATATTTAGATCTTCACAATCATAAGCCAGTTGGAAATATAAAAAATCAAAACTCAAGGAACCTTTTTGGTCTAGTAAATATGTAAATGTTTTTATATAAATTTTCACAATTATAAACCAGTTAAAAATATAATAAAAACATGGAATAATAAAAACTAGAAGAAATATTATCTTTTCATATAAATCCAAAGTTTTCGCCGGATTTGTCAATTCGTCCGCAGTACTGACTCTAAAATTGATAGGATACCTTTTATGCCAAATCGACCTGTATTGGCATATATAATCCGTTTTTTCTTTAGTGGGTTTAATGAGAAATCGAGCATCAACAATATGGAGTGATCATTATGTAGAAAATATCTACTTGAATTCAAACTAACTTTGTTTGGTTTGGTTTGTGCTATATTTATTGTTGTTCGATCGGTTAAAAAAAAATATATACTCCCTCAGTTTTCGAATAGTTGTCGTTTTAGAGTTTTTTTTTGTTTTAAATTAGTTGTCGTTTTAAAGTAATAATGTAAGTTATGTCAATAACTACCCAAATTACCCTCATTTTATTAAACACAAATTATTTGTAAATAATTACTTGTCATTTTTATAAGGTTAATATAATCATTGTATACCTTTTCTTAATTTGTCCAAATACAGTTAAAACGACAACTTTTCAAAAATAGAGGGAGTATCAATTATTAAAACACACACAAAAAAATACATTATCATTTATCATTTGATTATTCAGACAAAACATGTATGAGTAAAACCATGTAAAAAAGCTAATAAGTCATCAAAACCAAACCAAGAAGAAAAATAAGATGTAGGAAAAAAGGCAAACCAAGTATTGTGAAATTTAGTTTAGTATGTAAAAATAAAATAATAAAAAATTATATTATTGATCTAATTAATAGTAAAATAAACATCACACCATGGATCAAGTCCCCGACCCTACAATTTGTAGGAATTAGGCTAATGGGCCGGTCAGTTGTGCCCCAAATTTTGACAAAAAAAAATAATACTCCCTCTGTTTCAAAATGTAAGATGTTTTAGAATTTTTTTTTGTTTCAAAATATAAGATGTTCTCTATTTTCTATGTATAATTAATGACAAATTATTGAATTCAAGAAAGATAACTAAATACTATTGATTTAGAGTTGTTGAAAATTGTAAATCACAAAAAATAATGCATTTTAAATATGGTTTCTTAATATGTGTGAAAATTCTAAAACATCTTACATTTTGAAACAGAGGAAGTAGTAAAATAAACATATTAGATTGTTGGTTTGGCTCATTAAGTGTTAAACCAAACTGGACCAGACCGTACATGTTAATTAGAAATTTTTTTAACCGAATGGTTTGTACATGGAATTTCTTGGTTTGGGTTCGGTTAAAATGTCCATCCTCGTACTAATTATTTAATCATTCGAAATTGTTTTCGATAGCGAATGAAAGAAGTTGAGTGATGAGGACACAAGTATTGGAAGTATCAGCCCAACAGCCCCAAAGGTGAATCAAGCCCAAGAAACAGATGAGAGAAAACTCATCCGGATTCAACCTCAGTCAACAAATACAACGGTCATGTTGACCAAACTCAAATCTTCAGAGTCATGCGGTTCTAACCTCAAACGTACGGCGATTACACCTCATCATATCCAGCTGCAAAATAGTTTTGGATTACTCTCATCACTAGCTGTCAATTGACACCTCATTGTATCTAGATCCTTCGTAGCTTTCCTTATAAGGTGAGACATTGTAATCGTCATCTTTATGCTTTCAATAATGAGAAAGACCAAAGCTTTATTTCTCTGTTCTTGAGTTTTTCTCTTTCTTTGTTTCAACTCACATGGTATCAGAGCCATGGCTGCTTCCTCTGATAAATACCTTTTAGCTACTCTGTCAATTTCTCAATGTGTCACCTTGAAACTTAACGACACAAACTACTTGTCATGGAAGCTGCAGTTCGAGCAGTTCCTCTACAGCCAAGATCTTCTCGGCTATGTCTCCGGTGAGGTCCCCTGTCCCTCACAAACCACCAGATCTGAAGGCGCTGAAGCTACCAACCCAGATTATCAGAAGTGAGTTCGTACTGACCGGATGATTATGGCTTGGCTCTTTGGTTCTCTCTCAGAGGAGACTCTCAAAACTGTTTATGGTCTCAAAACTTCTCAAGAGGTATGGCTCTACTTAGCTAAACAGTTTAATAGAGTCTCTACTACTAGGAGGCTAGATATTCAAAGAAGGATTCAAACTACTGTTAAGGGAACCAAGACTCTAGCTCAGTATTTGTTAGAGATTAAAAGCCTCTGTGACCAACTAGACTCGATAGGAGCTCCACTTTCTGAGCAGGAGAAGATTTATGGAATCTTAAATGGAATAGGTCGTGAGTATGAGTCTATTGCTACTGTTATTGAGAACTCTATGGATTCTCTGCCTGCTCCCTGTTATGAAGATGTGGTTTTCAAACTCACAAACTTTGATGACAAGCTGCAAAAGTATGAAGCAGTGACTGAAGTTAACCCACATCAAGCTTTCTATTCAGCAAGAGGAGGCTATTCAGGCAGAGGACGAGGCAGTAACAGAGGTGGTTTTCGCGGTGGCTTTCGTGGTGGAAGAAACTCATACTCAACCCAAGGAAGAGGCTTTCCACAACAGTTTGGACAAGGCCATGACAAAGGCTCCTACTCTGCAGATAATCAAAGGCCAACTTGTCAGATTTGTGGAAAGTATGGTCATCATGCACTGAAATGTTACAAGAGGTTCGATGAAAACTACCAGCCTGAAGATCTGCCCCAAGCTCTTGCTGTGATGAAGCTCAATGATTCTCAGGACTACTCTGGTACTGAATGGTATCCAGATATTGGAGCAACCCATCATGTGACTAATTCTACCAACAACCTGCAAAGCCATCATCAGTATGAGGGTTCTGATGCAGTTATTGTGGGAAATGGAGATTTTCTGCCAATAACACATGTTGGTTCAGTTGCTATTCCAGCTCTGACAGGTACATTACCTCTCAATGATGTTCTTGTTTGTCCTGATATAACTAAATCTCTCTTGTCTGTCTCAAAGCTTACTGATGATTATCCCTGCAAGTTTGAGTTTGACTCTGGGTGTGTGTGTGTTAAGGACAAGGCAACAAATCAGCTTCTCAGTCAGGGAAGCAAAAGTAAGGGTCTGTACAGATTAGAGAATCCTCAGTTCATGGCGTTTTACTCATCAAGACAGCAGGCTACAAGTGATGCAGTATGGCACAAAAGACTGGGGCACCCTCATCAGCAGATTCTACTAATGCAATTAGGATCAATAAGACTTCAAAGTCATTATGTGAAGCTTGTCAGCTAGGAAAGACTTGCAAGCTGCCATTTTCTTCTTCTAATTTCAAAGCTAGCAAAATTTTAGAATGGATACATTGTGATGTCTGGGGGCCTGCACCAGTCACATCAAGTCAAGGTTTCAGATTTTACATTGTATTTATAGACAATTTGTCTAGATTTTGTTGGTTCTATCCAATGAAAAAGAAATCAGATGTTTTCTGCATTTTTAAAAGCTTTCAAGCATTAGTAGAGACTCAGTTTGGACAAAAAATTATGGTCTTTCAAAGTGATGGTGGAGGAGAGTTTGTTAACAACCAATTTCAAACCCATTTTACACAATGTGGGATCAGCCACTTCATATCTTGTCCTCACACTCCTCAGCAAAATGGTCTTGCTGAGAGAAAGCATAGACACTTGGTGGGGTTAGGGATGTCTATGCTTTTCCAAAGTCACCTTCCTCAGTATTTATGGGTTGAAGCTTTGTTTACTACAAATTTCTTGGGTAATTTGTTACCTACTTCGGTTCATGACAAGATGATAAGCCCTTTTGAAGCATTAAATGGACAAGCTCCTGTTTATACCTCACTAAGAGTTTTTGGTTATGCCTGCTACCCTCTGTTACGTCCATACAGTGAAAATAAATTTGATCCTAAGTCCCTACTCTGTGTTTTTCTTGGCTATACAGAGAGATACAAAGGCTATCGATGTCTGCATCCGCCTACAGGTAGAGTTTACATCAGCAGGCATGTAGTGTTTGATGAAGAGAGGTTTCCCTATGCAAATACATACAAGCATCTGCTTCTTGTAGCCACCACCACTCTGTTAAAAGCCTGGTACTCAGAATCTGAATCTGCTGCAACTGAGATTGATGAAGCTCTGAATACTGAAGAACCTGCAGAAACCTCTGTTCCTCCTTCACTTCTGCAAGACTTCACTACTGAAGATGAAAATCCCATTCCTGAGTCAACGTTGTCTTCATCAGCTAGTATCACTGCACCTCC
Organism: Erysimum cheiranthoides; assembly: GCA_011420285.2. Lineage (NCBI taxonomy): Eukaryota > Viridiplantae > Streptophyta > Magnoliopsida > Brassicales > Brassicaceae > Erysimum > Erysimum cheiranthoides. The sequence goes on from CM022180.2 coordinate 19,589,994, forward strand.
TGTCATTGAACCGGCAACAGTGACGATTGTAGACAGTAATGCGCTTCCTGGTGTGGTTAATGACATTGATTTTCCACCACTTCCCAGTTCATCAGCAAGCCCCCAACAGCCAACAAACTCACATGGGATGATTACAAGAAGTAAAGATGGAGTTGTCAAGCCCAATCCCAAATATGCTCTTTTCACTGTTAAAGGCATTCCTGCAGAGCCAAAGACAGTGAAGGAAGCTCTCAATCATCCTGGATGGAATGGGGCAATGGGAGAAGAAATGACAACATGTCATGATACTAATACTTGGGATTTGGTTCCTAGGCCTCCAAATATCAACTTACTAGGATGCAGATGGGTCTTTAAGACAAAACTGAATGTTGATGGTACCTTGGATAAGCTGAGGGCTCGATTGGTTGCAAAAGGGTATGAACAAGAAGAAGGCATTGATTTTTTGGAGACTTATAGTCTTGTGGTTCGAACAGCAACAATAAGAATGGTTTTACACGTTGCAACAGTGGAGAAATGGGCAATCAAGCAGTTAGATGTGAAGAACGCTTTCTTACATGGGGATCTTCAAGAAGTAGTTTACATGAGACAACCACCAGGCTTTGAAGATCCAACTAAACCTGATCATGTTTGTCTACTTAAGAGAGCAATTTACGGTTTGAAGCAGGCACCAAGAGCTTGGTTTGATAAATTCAGCTCCTATTTGATTGAATTTGGGTTTCTCTGCAGTCCTTGGGATCCATCTCTGTTTGTGTTTCAAAGTGGAAACAGTGTTCTCATGCTACTGCTCTATGTTGATGATATGATTTTGACAGGAAATGATTCAAGTCTGGTTGAGAAATTGTTGGCTAAGCTAAATGAGAAGTTCAGAATGAAAGATATGGGACCACTGAAGTACTTTCTTGGAATTCAAATTCAGTATACAAAAACAGGTATGTTCTTAAATCAAGAAAAGTATGCTATGGATCTTCTTGAGAATGCAGGAATGTTAGATTGTGCTCCAATGCCTACTCCACTGCCTCTGCAACTTGATAGAGTTCCTCATCAGGATGAAAAGTTCACAGATCCAACATATTTTCGAAGTTTAGCTGGGAAGTTGCAATATCTCACATTGACAAGACCTGATATCCAGTTTGCAGTCAACTTTGTTTGCCAGAGAATGCATAAACCATCAATGGCAGACTTCTTATTACTCAAAAGAATATTGAGATATCTAAAAGGGACGGTGAAGATGGGACTGACATTCACCTCTGAGACAGACTCTACGCTTAGAGCATACTGTGACAGTGACCATGCTGGGTGTAAAGAAACAAGAAGGTCAACAGGAGGCTTCTGCACTTTTCTCGGCTCCAAGATTATCTCTTGGTCTGCAAAGAGGCAAGATTCAGTGGCAAGGTCTTCTACTGAGGCTGAGTACAGAACTATGTCCGATACTGCAGCGGAGTTATCTTGGATTTCTTCTCTTCTCACCAGCATTGGAGTTCACCAAAGCAAGCCTCCGGAAGTTTACTGTGACAACCTCTCTGCTGTGTATCTCTCTGCCAATCCTGTCTTGCATACAAGAAGCAAGCACTTCCAAACTCATTTTCACTTTGCCAGAGAAATGGTTGCTCGTGGAACCTTGGTTGTTAAACACATACATGCATCTCTACAGCTCGCAGACATCTTCACCAAATCTCTTCCTCAAGCAAGCTTCATGAATCTCAGGTTCAAACTCGATGTGGATCTTCTACCCACCTCGAGTTTGCAGGGGGGTATTGGAAGTATTAGCCCAACAGGCCCAAAGGTGAATTAAGCCCAGAAAACAGATGAGAGAAAACTCATCCGGATTCAACCTCAGTCAACAAATACAACGGTCATGTTGACCAAACTCAAATCTTCAGAGTCATGCGGTTCTAACCTCAAACGTACGGCGATTACACCTCATCATATCCAGCTGCAAAATAGTTTTGGATTACTCTCATCACTAGCTGTCAATTGACACCTCATTGTATCTAGATCCTTCGTAGCTTTCCTTATAAGGTGAGACATTGTAATCGTCATCTTTATGCTTTCAATAATGAGAAAGACCAAAGCTTTATTTCTCTGTTCTTGAGTTTTTCTCTTTCTCTGTTTCAACTCACAACAAGTTCAGGAAAACAGACGAAATTTGTTTAACTTAAACCAAAATTTCTGGAAAAGAAAAAAAAAAAAAACCAAAATTTCTGAAATAGAAAAATAACATGTTTCTTAAAGTTAGATTTAGAAAATCGAAGACACAACTTCTCGGAAGTAGTAAACGAAAATGGTTTAAGTCTAAACCCCAAATTTCTTGACAAATAAGAAAAGAAATATATAGGACGTTTAAAGATCAATTTGATGACGTTAGAGTGTTATTGGGGAACTTTCCATGCAAGAAAAAACAGCGTAGAAACATGTGCAAAACATAGTTATGCTTCTGTTTTGGGTTTTTTGGTTTTTACTTTATATTATTATTTGCATGTAGCGTTGTACAAAGAATAAAACCACGTGATTAAGCACTGGCTTTTAAAAAATTATAATAAATTTCTATTTCTTAAGAAGTCATGTGTGCATCTGTGGAAGAAGAAGGAAAAATTCATGTGTGTATCCTTGATTACGTTTCTGGAAGATTAAATGGAATTTCAAGATGCAAGATTCCTTGAGATATCGTAAAAATATCGATAATATACGTAGAAAAACTAATATTTGCAATTGTTGTATGCATGAGGATAGACGTCTCTATAAATATGTGCATGTGGAAGAGCGAAGAGCATAGAGCAGAATAAGAGGTGATAAAAAGAGAGCATCTTTTTTTTTTTTTTCTCAATTAATTCCCTCCAATGGCTAACGTAAAGTTTTTTTATCGTTACCTCATAACCCACTTTTACAAGCTATGCTTGCTCTCGTTAATAGCACTTGTAGCCATTAAAGCGTCAAGCCTAAACCAAGACGATTTCCAAAATCTTTTGTTCCATCTCCAACACAACATCGTAAACCTAAGCATTCTCTTTGCGGTTCTCACTTTCGGGTCAGCCATCTACTTCTTGACCCGACCTAGACCCGTTTACCTCGTTGACTACTCCTGCCATCTCCCGCCTCCGCATCAAAAGACCACTGTCCAAAAGCTCGGAGATCTTATCAACAAGAACCGAGAACTAGATCCTTCTATGAAATTACAGGCTGAGGACTCGTCGTTGGACTTCTTTTTCAGGGTTCTAGAACGTTCTGGTCTCGGGGAAGAGACCTACCTACCAGATGCAGTTTTAAACATCCCACCTCTTCAGACCATGGCGGCTGCACGTGGGGAGACAGAACAAGTCATCTTCGATGCCATTGACAATCTCTTAGCCAACACCAAAGTCAACACACGCGATATCGGCATAATCATTGTGAACTCGAGCACGTTTAACCCGACTCCTTCGCTCTCAGCAATGGTAGTGAACAAGTACAAGCTTCGCAGCAACATCAAAAGCTTCAATCTGGGTGGTATGGGTTGCAGCGCGGGTGTCATAGCTATCGATCTTGCCAAGGACTTATTGCAAGCTCATAAGAACACTTATGCTCTTGTGGTAATCACAGAAAATCTCAGCCGTAACCTGTACATTGGTAATAATAAATCTATGCTAGTCGCCAACTGCTTGTTCCGTGTTGGTGGAGCCGCGATCTTGCTCTCTAACAAGTCAGGAGACCGAAGACGTTCCAAGTACAAGCTGCTTCACACGGTTCGAACACACACCGGAGCTGATGACAAATCTTTTAGATGTGTGCAGCAAGAAGATGATGATAAGGGCATAACCGGAGTCTCTCTAACCAAAGATATAACGTCTGTTGCTTCGAGAACCATCACCAAAAACATCGCCACTTTGGGTCCGTTGGTTCTTCCCGTGAGCGAGAAGCTTCTATTTCTCAAGACTTATATCCGTAAGAAATTCTTTGACGACAAGATCAAGCATTACGTCCCTGACTTCAAGCGTGCCATTGATCATTTTTGTATCAACGCGGGTGGGAGAGCTCTGATCGATGAGCTTGAGAAGAGCTTGGGGCTATTACCTATAGATGTGGAGCCGTCGAGATCAACTTTGCATAGGTTTGGTAATACTTCGTCGAGCTCTATTTGGTATGAATTAGCTTACACGGAGGCAGGAGGCTAAAGGTAGGATGAAGAAAGGAAACAAAGCTTGGCAGATTGCTTTAGGGTCAGGGTTTAAGTGTAACAGTGCGGTTTGGGTGGCTCTACGCAATGTGAATCCTTCGGTTAATAGTCCTTGGGAACATTGTGTTGCCAAGTACCCGGTTAAGCTTGATTATTGATTATCTCAAAGTTAATAAGGGTGATCTCCAATATGTGATCAGTTCAAATTTATATATCAGTCCTCTATTTGTTTATCTGTCTTTATGATTTGATGGTGTGATATATGGTCTCTTTAATTTTATTATCATTGGTGTTAATCTTATGTTGTACGCAAACTCGATGTGAGGTTTAAATTTAATAAAGCTTAATCTTTGTTAATGGGTAGTCACAACTCCTCGCACAAGAACTATGAAAAAACAGAGCAAAAAAGCTTAAGAACACATCATGTAATGAATTTGAACCCTAACCTTACGGGGATATCTTATCCCAATATCCACTAAATAATCGGCTGATCAATTTTTAACCACTCAGATAAAATTATTAATCAAAAACTTTAAGAAAGTTTAGTGAATAAACCTCTTAATTAAGTGGTTTTTAAACACATCAACTGAATCACTAATGGAAAATAATGTTAGTGAAAAATTATTACTTATGAGATTATAGTATATGAAACAAATATATTTAAGATAATTAAAGTAATGTAAATTTTCTAAATTTAAATGAATATTAGTTTTTGTTTTCTTTTCTTTGCTAATTATGTTTATAAATTTTTTAGTTACTTTTAATACTTAAGTATCGTAAGATATAGATTTTATATGATACACATATTATTTTTGATATGAAAATTATAGTATGTCTTATTCACTGAAATTGAGAGCACAAAAATAAAAGATTTTATTAAACAAGAAAATCAAAAGACAGAGACATGCATTATGCTGCTGTTTCCAAGTAAACTCAACTTCCCTTTCAAAGAAAATTCAAAGACAAAGACTTGTTGCTGCTGTCTCCCAGTAAATGCAACTTTCCCTTACAAAGAAAAATTCACAGACATAGGCATTGGATGGTTGTGGTTTTTACAATGGTTTTTGGTTTTAGTTCTTTTAAAATCTGTTTTATAACCATTCAAGATTTTGACAAAAATGGTTTCCTTAAAAATTAGAAAATCTAGATTTTGAAGGATTTTACAAAATTTGTAAAGAAAATACAAAATTACATTTTTATGAGTTTTTGAGAGGTTTTTGCATAGCGTTTATTATTATTAATATTTTAATTTCTTTCAAATATGCCATTTTAAGAATTAATATTTTGTTAAGCAATCCATCACAAACGTTTTTTTCTTAAAAAAAATTATAGATAAAAATTAACAAAAACCGAAAAGGCAAAACATTTATGTCCGAAGACTTGCTTGTCGTTGCTGTCTCCAAGTAAACACAACTATCCCTTACAAAGAAAATTCAAAGAGGAAGACTTGTTGCTGCTATCTCAAGTAAACGCTAACTTTCCATTACAAAGAAAATTCAAAGACGAAGACTTGGTGCTGCTGTCTCAAGTAAACGCTAACTTTCCCTTACAAAGGCCTTTTGCATTTTACCAAAGAAAAAACTCAAGAAAATATCTCGAGCAGATCACAAAAATGAGCTCTAATAGTAGTTGTTCTCTTTTGATTATCCTCTCTCTGCTGTTTTTATTGATCCTTGATTCTGCAGATCTCACTGTTTCTAGCTCTTGTCTTAGGAAATGTGGAGGAATCAAGATCCCGTACCCGTTTGGAATCGGAATTGGTTGCTATCTTGAGAAATGGTACGAAATTGAGTGTCTTAATTCTTCCTCTATTCCAGGGAAGCGCGTCCCTTTTCTTTCCGTAATTCGCAAGGAAGTTGTGAATATCTCTCTTCCAATGCCATACGAGGGGTATAGTTCCCTGCCAACTGGATCAGTTCGCGTAAAAAACCCAATAACTTCAAAGGGATGCTCAAGCGACGAAGAAGAGCTTGGATCACTTTTGAATTTGACGGGTACTCCTTTTTACGTCAGCCGCAATAATATATTGATAGCGTCTGGTTGCAACAACATGGCATCATTGACGAATGTCGAGCCAAACATGGTGGGATGCAAGTCTAGCTGCGGCGCAGCAAACCATACAGCCTCACAAGATTATCTTGAATTACTCAATTGTGATGATTATAGCTACAGTAGTAGTTGTAATGAAACAAGCACAATCAATGAAAAGAACTGCAATGGGTTTCGATGCTGCCAGGCAGACATTCCTGGTCGATATCAACAGATTGTTGGTGTGAGAATTGATAGCACCTCGACAACGAGAGGGTGCAAAGTTGCCTTCTTAACAGACGAGGCATACTCTTTGTCAGATGCATCTGATCCGAAACGACTTCATGCTAGAGGAACAGCAACAGTTGAGCTAGGATGGTTCATCCATACGTCGAATCGTTCATATATAGACTCTTTAGGATGCCAAAGTTCTGAAATGTACAGACAATTAAGTACTTACGGAATAAGTTGTGTTTGCGACTATAATGCTTATCTAAACTATGCAAGATGCTCATGAAATCGCAACTACGAAGGCAACCCATACCTTCAGGGTGGAGGCGGATGCACAGGTGAGAAAATTGTGTTTATAGTTCATATTGTTTTATTCAAGTCTTCTATGACGACGATATAAGTAAACAATATTTTGATTACACTTTCTTTATCGTTTGATTACACTTTATTTTGATCATCGTTTGATTACACTTTCTTTATATTTTAAAAAGCAGATATTAATGAATGTCTAGAAAAAGATATGGATGGAAATTACAATCACTGTACGGAAGGCACGTGTGTCAATTTGAACGGAGACTATAAATGTGTGTACAGAAATCGTCGGCCTCTTGCTATAGGTAAATCGTGCAAATTTCTATCTAAAATACACTTACATCTATTTTAAAGATTCTGTACACTGGTGATGATCGTTGTTTATATTGTTTATCTATCCAAGCAGTACAAGAAAAGTATTTTGGTTTTTAGTTTCTTTTTTGGGTTTGCAGGGATTGGTTCGAGTTTTGGCTCATTGATTTTTGTCGGTGGAATATACTGGTTGTACAAATTTATTAGAAAACAGAGGAGGTTAAAGCAAAAGCAGAAGTTCTTCAAGCGTAATGGGGGTCTATTGTTGCAACAACAACTTACTACAACCGAAGGCAACGTCGAGAAGACAAAAGTGTTCAGTTCAAGAGAGTTGGAAAAAGCTACTGAAAACTTTAGCTTAAACAGAATACTTGGTCAGGGTGGTCAAGGTACTGTCTATAAAGGAATGCTTGTGGATGGAAGAATTGTAGCAGTGAAGAAGTCCAAAGTCGTAGACGAAGATAAGTTGGAAGAGTTCATCAATGAGGTTGTCATTCTTTCGCAGATCAACCATAGAAACATCGTTAAACTCTTGGGTTGTTGCCTTGAGACAGATGTCCCTGTTCTCGTCTACGAGTTTATTCCTAATGGTAACCTTTTTGAACATCTTCATGATGAATTGGATGATTACACACTCACTACTTGGGAAGTGCGCCTCCGCATTGCTGTCGATATTGCAGGAGCTCTTTCATATTTGCACTCGGCTGCATCGTCTCCAATCTATCACAGAGATGTCAAGTCTACAAACATAATGCTGGATGAAAAATATCGAGCCAAAGTATCTGATTTCGGAACTTCAAGATCAGTAACAGTGGACCACACCCACTTGACAACGGTGGTTTCGGGTACGGTAGGATATGTGGATCCAGAGTACTTCCAGTCTAGCCAATTCACAGATAAAAGTGATGTCTACAGCTTTGGAGTGGTGCTCGCGGAGCTCATTACAGGTGAAAAATCCATTTCTTTTCTGCGGTCTCAAGAAAACAGGACACTGGCAACTTATTTCATTCTTGCAATGAAAAATAATACACTCTTTGACATCATCGACCCACGAATTAGAGAAGGGTGCAAGTTGAATCAAGTGACCGCAGCTGCAAAAATTGCAAGGAAATGTCTGAATTTGAAGGGGAGAAAGCGACCAAGCATGAGAGAAGTGTCCATGCAGTTAGAGAAGATTCGTTCGTCTGTTGGATATACGCAGTCACATGAGTATGTTAGCGAAAACGAGGAAGAAAAAGAGGAAGAATTTGTGGCAGTTAATATGGAGGTAGACTTGCGGAACAATGTGGCTGTTACTGCTCCAACGTATCAATGCAACAATGCGGCATCATCTTCACTGGGTTCAGATGTTGAACCATTATTTCCTTTTCAGACTCGATAAAACTTCAATCTCACGTACTACGTTATAATCTTTTTTTTTTTTCACCTCTCATGTGTTTGCTTTCACATTCGATTTTTCTGTATTTGTGTGTGAAGATTATTCTATCAAAGTCGCCAAGTGGGAAAGGTAAATTAGAAAAATCACCTCGTAAATTCATGCCTTCTCTAATGTATAAAATTAATAATTGTATCGAACATATCGAATATAAAAATTGAACCAAGTGTCGTTACCTTAACTGGTAAAGATCCTAGGTAAACCTTAGAGATTGACGTTTGAGACAAAACTAATATTACATGTTGTGGTTGTTATCTTTTCTATGGTCCGGTCCTCATTTAAACCCTAAGAAAGCAAAGATGGATTGGGAGGACGTTTGTAAACCAAACCGCGAAGGAGGTCTCGGATTAAGACCCTTGAAGGAAGTAAACAAGGTATGTTGCCTGAAGCTCATATGGCGTATTGTCTCAGTTCAGCCATCATTGTGGGTTACTTACTTACTTGGATTCAGACTTCTCTATTTCGTAAGGTATCTTTCTGGTCGATCCGCGACACCTCCACGGTGGGATCATAGATGTGGAAAAAAATCTTGAAATACAGAGGCCTCGCTAGAACTTTTCTAAAAATTGAACTGTTTTCTAAAGATAAAACTATTTTAGTAATTGAATAAAAATAAAAAATTACGATAAAAAGATGCAACCGTAAAACAGAGTTGCAAAGAAAAGATGCAACCGTAAAACGTATTTTTAAAAAAAGGAAAATACAAAAATATACGGAAATGTATAGTGAAAAGACACAACCGTAAAATAGAATTACAATAAAAATACACAACCGTTAAAATAAAAAGAAACAAATGTGAAACAGGATTGCAAAGAAAAGACGCAACCGTAAGAAGTATTTTTTCAAATAAAAATACAAAAAATTACAAAAATTATAATAAAAAAGACACAACCGTAAATTAGGGTTAGAATAAAAAAACTCAACCGTTAAAATGAAAAGAAGCAACCGTAAAAAAGAGTCAAAAAGAAGAAACGCAACCAGAGATGATATATTTTTTAAAAGAAAATACAAAAAAGAATTACAAAAATTGTAATGAAAAGATACCATTGTAAAATAAAATTCTAATGAAAAGATAAAATTATAAAATATAATTACAACAAAAAGACATAAACATTAAAATAAAAAGACACAACGGTACTAAAGATTAACCTACTACCATTCAAATTTTGGAAAAGTTAAAATTTATACTAAAAACCAAAAACCAAAAAACTCAAAATCCAAAAATCATTTATGGCCTAAGACGTGCTGTTGCTATCTCCAAGTAAATGCAACTTTCCCGTACAAAGAAAATTCAAAGACATACACTTGGTGCTGCTGCTTCAAGTAAACTAAACGCTATCTTTCCCTTACAAAGGCCGTTTGCATTTTACTAAAGAAAAAATTCAACAAAATATATTGAGCAGATCACAAAAATGAGCTCTAATAGTAGCTGTTCTCTTTTGATTATCCTCTCTCTTATGCTTTTATCGATCCTTGATTCTGCAGATCTCACTGTTTCTAGCTCTTGTCTTAGGAAATGTGGAGGAATCAACATCCCGTACCCCTTTGGAATCGGAAGTGGTTGCTATCTTGAGAAATGGTACGAAATTGAGTGTGTTAGTTCTTCCTCTAACCCAGGGAAGCTCGTCCCTGTTCTTTCCGTAATTAGCAAGGAAGTTGTGAATATCTCTCTTCCAAAGCCATACCGGGGGTATTATTCCGTGCCAGCTGGATCAGTTCGCATAAAAAATCCAATAACTTCAAAGGGATGCTCAAGCGACGAAGAATCACTTTTAGATTTGACGGGTACTCCTTTTTACGTTAGCAGCAATAATATATTGATAGCGTCTGGTTGCAACAACACGGCATTATTGACGAATGTCGAGCCAAACATGGTGGGATGCAAGTCTAGCTGCAGCGCATCAAACCGTACAGCCTCAGAAGATTATTTTGCAGTACTCAATTGTGAAAATCATAGCGAGAGTAGTAGTTGTAATGAAACAAGCATTTTCAATGAAACGAACTGCAATGGGTTTCGATGCTGCCAGGCAGACATTCCAGCTCGATTTCAACAGATTGTTGGTGTGAGAATTGATAGCACCTCGACAACGGGAGGGTGCAAAGTTGCCTTCTTAACAAGCGAGGCGTACTCTTTGTCAGATGTATCTGATCCGAAACGACTTCATGCTAGAGGAACAGCAACCGTTAAGCTAAGATGGTTCATCCATACGTCGAATCGTTCATATGTAGCCTCTTTAGGATGCCAAAGTTTTGAATTGTACAACCAACTACAGAATAACGAAATAAGCTGTGTTTGCGACTATAATGCTTATCTAAGCTATACAAGATGCTCATGTAATGACGGGTACGAAGGCAACCCATACCTTCAGGGTGGAGGCGGATGCACAGGTGAGAAATTGTGTTTATAGTTCATATTGTTTTATTCAAGTCTTCTATGACGACGATATAAGTAAACATATATGATCATCGTTTGATTACACTTTCTTTATATTTAAAAAGCAGATATTAATGAATGTCTAGAAAAAGACCAAGATGGATATTACACACAGTGTCTGAGCGGCGGCACGTGTGTCAATTTGAAAGGATCCGCTACTTGTGAGTACAGAAAATTAAGAAATCATCGGCCTCTTGTTATAGGTAAATCGTGCAAATGTCTATCTAAAATACACTTACATCCATTTAAAGATCGTTATTTATATTATTATCTATCCAAGCAGTAAAAGAAATTAAAAGTATTTTGGTTTTCATTTTTCTTTTTTTGGGTTTGCAGGTATTGGTTCGAGTTTTGGCTCATTGATTTTTATCGGTGGAATATACTGGTTATACAAATTTATTAGAAAACAGAGGAGGTTAAAGCAAAGGCAGAAGTTCTTCAAGCGCAATGGGGGTCTATTGTTGCAACAACAACTGACTACAAAAGGCAACGTCGAGAAGACAAAAGTTTTCAGTTCGAGAGAGTTGGAAAAAGCTACTGAAAACTTCAGCTTAAACAGAATACTTGGTCAGGGTGGTCAAGGTACTGTCTATAAAGGAATGCTTGTGGATGGTAGAATTGTAGCAGTGAAGAAGTCTAAAGCCGTGGACGAAGATAAGTTGGAAGAGTTCATCAATGAGGTTGTCATTCTTTCGCAGATCAACCACAGAAACATTGTTAAACTCTTGGGTTGTTGCCTTGAGACAGATGTCCCTGTTCTCGTCTACGAGTTTATTCCTAATGGTAACCTTTTTGAACATCTTCATGATGAATTGGATGATTACACACTCACTACTTGGGAAGTGCGCCTCCGCATTGCTGTAGATATTGCAGGAGCTCTTTCATATTTGCACTCGGCTGCATCGTCTCCAATCTATCACAGAGATGTCAAGTCTACAAACATAATGCTGGATGAAAAATATCGAGCCAAAGTATCTGATTTCGGAACTTCAAGATCAGTAACAGTGGACCACACCCACTTGACAACGGTGGTTTCGGGTACGGTAGGATATGTGGATCCAGAGTACTTCCAGTCTAGCCAATTCACAGATAAAAGTGATGTCTACAGCTTTGGAGTGGTGCTCGCGGAGCTCATTACAGGTGAAAAATCCATTTCTTTTCTGCGGTCTCAAGAAAACAGGACACTGGCAACTTATTTCATTCTTGCAATGAAAAATAATACACTCTTTGACATCATCGACCCACGAATTAGAGATGGGTGCAAGTTGAATCAAGTGACCGCAGCTGCGAAAATTGCAAGGAAATGTCTTAATTTGAAGGGGAGAAAGCGACCAAGCATGAGAGAAGTGTCCATGCAGTTAGAGAAGATTCGTTCGTCTGTTGGAGATATGCAGTCACATGAGTATGTTAGCGAAAACGAGGAAGAAAGAGAGGAAGAATTTGTGGCAGTTAATATGGAGGTAGACTTGCGGAACAATGTGGCTGTTACTGCTCCAACGTATCAATCCAACAATGCGGCATCATCTTCACTGTGGTCAGATGTTGAACCATTATTTCCTCTACGGACACAATAATAATCTCACTTATCACTTTATAATCTCATGTGTTTGCATATTCACATTCGATTTTTGTGTGTGTGTGTGTGTGTGTGTGTGTGTGAATAAATGTGTTGAACATATCGATTATTAAAATTGAATGGTCTAATATATATGCTAGCAAACTATTATATAGTTTATAGATTGAAGGGGATGTATTTGTACTTCATCATGTGTGCTATTTGGGTCAGAACAAACAGAACGATCCAATAGCAGAGAAGTATTGGCCAAAAGAATGTCATCACAAACGCTATGCAGAAAGCCTTAGTCATGGAGTACCTGGCAGTAGCTAAAATAACCGATAGATCAGACTTTAACACGAAAGAATTACCAAACAAGATGATGTAGCTGATAAGAAAACGAGAGAGAAGAGAAAAACAACTTTTGTCTTTTATTGAATGATTCTCCAATAATTACAAGATGATGACAGAGATACTTATTTATAGACTCTACTCTTACAATCATCACTCTACAGCTGGCAATCTTATCATGAGCACCTAGAGGTTCAAATAGATTGTACAACGTTAGAGGCAGCAACCTAGAACTTTCCCTTTTGGTCATTTGTACAGCACAAACATTGTTACCGTTGTTGCAGAGAAGATGAATTGCAGGGCTGACATTGGGCTTCTCCATTTTGGGCTTCTCCATTTGATTGTTGACTGAATTTGTGGCCTTGTCCAGCTGAGAATTTGACTTGACTTCAATCTCTGTTTTCTGAGGCAGAGTGTTATCTCTGATAGTAGCTTCTGAATATAATTCACTTAGAGAGACTCTCGTCTTCATTCACTAAAACACATATAACATCACTTTCCCTAAGCTTTTAGGAACTGCTATATTCTAGTCTCATGCAAACATACTCTAGATGTCTCACATATGGTTTGATTTTTCAAGGTTACTGAAAAATGCATTGACGCCTCTTTTGAAACATGATAGACGGTGCTCAGCAGAAACCAATGTCAATCTCAATGTTCCCATATTCTAATTACCTCGAATGCTGCAATATATATCATCAAACACCACATCTCAACTTATCACCTTCTTTTAAGCCACATATTTCAATAATTTGAAGCATTTCACACATTTTTAATTAACACATATGCATGACAACCGAATATCTTCAAGTTTGATAGTTTAACACATCCATATTGATTTTTAAGTCAACTAGAACGTAGTGTAAGTGACTAAATAGTTCTAAAAAACAAACAATTTCTATTTCTTTTCTAGTTTATCTTAGTATTTTTAGTTTTAGAAACTATTTATTGTAGTGTCATTTTTTCTTTTGAATCGATATTTTTAATATTGTACGATGATATCTTACTATATAATTGTACCACCAATAAAGCTGATGAGGAGAAATTTGGTAGGGCCTTGGTGAAAAGAACCATGTGAGTGGTGTGATCGATCAATATTATAGGTTTGATCAATAATACACCCAAGTACTTGGGAAGATGAATTATTATGATGGAATCGTACGTGATCACATGGGCAAAAAAACATTTCGTGATATTATGTTTACCAACAAAAAATAGTTCTATTCTAATACTTACTCACTCATTCCTCTATAAATAGAGGCTAAATAACTCAAGAGGAGAACACACTCCTCTCTTAAACTCCTTACCTTTTAAGAAGCAATATCATGGCCAAAGCGTCTAGTTTGGTGGGGAAGTTTGAGGCAGAAGTAGAGATCAAAAGTTCGGCTGGAAAATTCCATCACATGGTCACCGAGAAACCACACCATATCTTCAAAGCGAGTCCTGGCAATATTCAGAGCTGTGATCTGCACGAAGGTGACTGGGGTAAAGTCGGCACTATCTTCATCTTGAACTATGTTCATGGCAAGTAAATCTTGTATATATATCTTTTCTTTGCATAACTAATGGATTCTTGTTGATTCGTAAAGTCAAACCTAGGAAAGTAAAATGTTAAAAAAATTGGTGCAGATGGAAAGGCACAAGTTTCGAAGAATAGGATCGAGGCGGTGGAGCCAGAGAAGAACCTGATCACGTTCAAAGTTATAGAAGGTGAGCTGATGAAAGAATACAAGAGCTTCGTATTCACAATCCAGGTGACCCCTAGGCAGGGAGGGCAAGGGAGTATCGTGCACTGGCACCTTGAGTTCGACAAAGTAAGCGAGGAGGTTGCTCATCCTGAAACTCTCCTCCAGTTATGTGTGGAAATCTCCAAAGAGATCGACGAACATCTCTTGTCCGAGGAATAGAAAAATCATCCTCGTGTGCGTGTGCGTCTTAATGCTTAAGTAAGGTCTTTGAAACTACAATAAATAATGAGCCGTGTCCGAGAGTTTATGTTTGAAATATATAATGTTGGTGTGTGTCATGCGTATATGCATACTACTAAGGTTACTTATGTTTGAAATTAATAATCTGATGCTTATGTATGCCACGATCTCTATGTTGGTTTAATAATAAAAGCATAAAATATTTTATGTTTAAAGACGAGAAAAAGAAAACTCATCAAGAGAATACAAATGAACCATGATGAAATCACTATATATATAAATTAATCAAACTGTTTAACAAAACAAAAATTAATCGAACTATATGTCGTGTCTATCCTGAAATAACCAAAGCTACACGTCCGACAAGAAAAATACTTTTAATGACTTATTTGAACTACCCCACAATAGTAAAAAAAAAAAAAAAATCATATACTAACCACCGAATAACAATTTTGAGGGGAATAACTTGTTCTTTCACTTAACGGAAACGCATATTGCACTTGCATATTCGAAACTCAGGAAACTATGAACTCTTGATGTATTCGGCGAAGAAAGTTTTTGTATGACTCCTAATATTCAAATTTCATTTGAAACATTCCTCTCTACTTGTATTCAACAGTAATTAAATCCTTTTAACAAAAAAACATATATTGAAGTTTCATTTTTAGTATTGATTTTTGTGTTTGTAGATATAAATAATGTGAAGAGGAAATAAGTGCCATGCAGTCATCAAAGTTAAGGAAAAAATACCCTTATAATCAACCAATAGAGATAAAGTATATTTCAATTCAACATAACAACTCGTTAGCATCCTTCTTCGGTCTTTTTAAATTTTAATTGTCTCGCTTCTCTTCTAATCAATTTTTTATTCCACCATTTTACGTGGATCAATCGATTTACCACATTGATTCTTGCAAGAGATATAATACAAATCATCTAAGACAATAGCTTGAGAAAAACACAAAAACTTACTTTTGCATGTTTAGCTTTGGAAACTAACTCCAACACAATCTAAACTAACTCGAACGGACTAAAACCAAACCGACACAAACCATAGCAAATACAAACCATACCAAACAAAAACCGAATATATTAATTCGGTTATAGTTCAGCTAAAATTTTATTAAAATCAAATCAAATAAACCAAACTAAATAAAAATCAAATAAAAAAATCGAAATCATGACCACCCCTACCAAATTGACAAATTCTTATAGAATGAGGTGCGTTGACGTACAGAGAACACATTTATTAAAGAAAGATATCTCTTAAACTTTATGGGCAAGAAGATATTTACAACCTGACACACATAACAAAATGAACACGTTCTGATATTATTATCTAGATATATCAAAAAAATATCTAGATATATGTACAGTTATCGTTCTGATATTATTGTGCCCATTTGCATTAGACATGGCAGAAAAATGAACACGTCAATTTTCAACTAAAATAACTTTTCTATTTAATAAAAAAATTCCGAAAATAATTGTGATTCGTCGATGCTATTCGAAATACGAGGTTTCTTTTTAACACCTTCTTTGTACAATAGATTTGAGATTTACGCCTTCTCCTCTTTCCGACAAAAGCCCATCTCTTCTCTCTCGTTTCGTCTGAAGGTTCTTTTTCCTTTTCAAATCAAGAAGATGACACTAAAAAGTTTTTGTTAGAGCATAAGAAAATTCGTACTTGGTTTATTTCGTTTCTTTGGACAGTATATCTCCACGTATTCGTCTCTGGTAATAATTCTCCATCACAAAATCTCTACTATTTTTGTTTTTATTTTTGTATGACTTACTTTTGTTTTCTGATGATAAAGTTGTTCATCGATTGTAACGATTTGTTTACCTCTACACACCAAATATGGATTTACACTTGTTTCTGGGTTTAATTGTAAGTATAATTTTTGGAAATTTCTTGTCTTTTTGGATAATTAACTGAAAAAAAGAATATGATCCTTATTTTTTTTTTTTATGAAGCAATTTTCTTATTTATTCCAATTTTGAGATTGTGTGAAATTTGATGAAGAAAAATGTTGAGATCACAGTAGTCATCCACTTTTTTTTTATGTAAGTTGAATCAAAATGTAGATATATGAGTGAAATCTAGTAAGCTTGATGCTCATGAGCTCTAGTTTAGTGTTTTGTATGTTTTGGATTATTGATTATGATTGAAAGAATGGATTTTGCTTCTCAGGTGATTTGATCAGGACTCTGGAGAAGATTTGTAGGTAACAATGTCTGAACAGGTTATGGTTTTTGGTAAAGTTAACAAGGGAATCAACAAGACTTCCTCAAGTCATCCTTATGAATCTTCTTGGTTAGGTCGTTGGACTCAGTCAGGTAGTGAAGTAAAGTTTCATGATGGTGAGTCCAAGTGCTCTGAGGAGTTGATTAGGTCTGAAGATAATAATGTAAAAGAGAAACATGGAGTCGAGGTCTTGCCGTTTCCTATGTTCAAGGTTTCTCAGAAAAGAGAGAAAACTACAACAAAGCTTCAAGCTTACCCGGTTTTGGAAACTAAACAGTCTTTCCATGACAACGATGTGGGTTCAAGCTCGAAAGCTATGGTTAATAGAATGCCTTGGATGTATCCACAAGGAGAGAAATTCAGTTCGAGTAACCGTCTGGATTTCCCAATTCAAGAGAAGACTACACAAAACTTGCTAGAGTTGATAAGACCGGTGAGGATTTATGCAACAGTTGATTCGGTTAACTTGCCAGAAGAAGATGGTCATCAGCTATTGAAGGGCTCTACGGTTTCCATGAAACTAAAAGGGAATATTATCGGTGGGTATCTTGATCTGTTTCCTAATCTAGATCACTGCCATAATAAAGGAGGAGTAAGGCTGGAATCTCTAGAAAGCTCAAAGGATACTGAAGCGAGAAAAAATGAGTCATCAGCGGAGACTGATACCTTGGAAATGGATAGACTTCAGACGATACATCTATCCGGTATATTGAAACCTTAAGATACATGTTTAAAGGTCTTTCCTTAAGCTTCCTGCTCTCTGTATATTTTCATACTTTTCTGATTCTTTTCCTTCTTGGCAGGCTCCATATCATCATCATCAACTAAGGTATTGTTCAATATACCTCTGTCTACAAAAGCTTTTTGTCCGTTGTAACTGCGAAAAATGTTGAAAACTTAATCATCGGTCTTGAAAATTTCACAGGGCAAAGGAAGAATAGGCGATTCAGCCATTCCCAGGACTGAAATACCCGACATGAATGAAGAACCGCCTCTGGTTCCGGATAGAGAGAATTCAGTAGATGGAGATCATGGAGAAACAAGCAACTCCGCTACGCAAAGTATGAATGTCGAACACTTTCTGTCCAGAGACTGCAAACGTGTGCGGTTGGAACCAGAAGCAGAACCCAGCAGTAGATGGGTCAAGCGTCTGAAGACAAACGCCTTAGATTCCAGCGGACATGATGAAACCAAGAGCCTGATGAAGATCGAAGAAGCATCACCAGGCCAAAAAGGGAACAACAACCTATTCCTCGAAATCTTGAAATCCGGAATCAACAATCTCCAACCAAGAAATCAAGAACCTGCCACTACACTAATCAAGAATCTGAACCAGGGAGGAGAAGACATTACACTTCTGCATCCGTGGATCCAGAGATGGTGCAAGAAGAAAGCTACATCAACAGATCGACCAGGAGGGCAAGAAGCTAGCTTTGAGCCAGAGAACCAAAAGGATATCGAAAAGAAGCAATTTCCGAGTATTGCAGCCATGGCACTGATGGGTAAGGCTCTGAGTGGTTTAAACCCGTATGCTCTTAGAAAGACCGACTCTCTCATGGTCTGGAATGCTCGGGATTTGAGGTAAAATAAAACACAAAATCATCATCCCAATTCTCCTAGTTATCATTACTACTTAGAGACGAGAACATCAGACAAAACTAGATAGTAGGCTTCAATCGAATCGTGTAAGATTTTGACATGTTCTACTCAAGTGTCAGTCTGACTATTCCTATCATTGTATCCTTCATGTATGAATAACTTGTTTGCATCTTAAATCTTCTCTTTTAATCATTACAGCATCAGTAACTGTTTTGTTACAAGCATTACCTAGGCAAACAACATAATACAATTTAAGTCTGCTTTCCTACAAATGCTTCACTAGGAGATGCATGAAACTTTTAGAACCATCAAATCCAAAGTCGCAAGCAATCCATCCTCTGGTTGAAGGGAACAAGAGTTGAGAAATTAGAAATACATGGGGGCCAAAAGAGAGAAAACAAATATAAGGAAACTTAGTTGTGGGTAGCCCTAGTGTAAATCTGCTGGCTTGAGTGAGTAGAGACCATCCTGATCGTTCCTTTAGCCATCAAATCTCTAATCGCCTTCCTAGCAAGCGACCCATTGATCTACAAGACACACACACTTACTCATCAGATCACAAACAGTAAATAATGACACAACCAAATACCACATTTTACAAAAAAAATCAAAATTCTTGAGCACATTAACGTTTCTTTCCCTAGGACACGTTGAAGAGCTAATCAAGTGAAAAGTTGGAAACTTTAAAGAGTGGAGATAGATTAGGTACCCTCAGACGGTCAGAGAGAATAGAAGGAGTGATCAATTTGAACTTGGGAGCTTCAGAGATAAGCTTGTCGTAAGTTGCTTGATCGAAAAGAACCATGTTGTTCACCTTCTCCTTTTGCTTTCCTTTGCTCCACTTCTGTTGAATCAAGAACACACACAAAAACATACGAAATTAGGGAAGAAACCGAATCATCAAAGCAATGCATTGCTCAAGAAAAAATATGTGATTTTGATTGAAAAGGACCTTCTTTTTCTGCTTGCCGCCACCTGATTTGGCGGGTTTAGAGGATGGTGGTGGAACTTTATCCTTCTTTGGTGCCTAGAATCAACCACACAAAAACCATTTTCAGATTCATCATTTCATACGGAAAAACAGAGAGAATAAAAGAGAACCCACCATTGAAGAAACTGTATGACAGAGGAGCGGCGTTACAATGGAAGAAGGGAGCTATAAACCCTATGAGAGACGGACCTTCTCAACAAAACTATGCGTATTTGACAAACTTACAATCAAAAGCCCTAAACGTTCCCTTTAATTAATTAATTGCTATTTGTTTCATATTTGCTAATTCGAAAATGGTGATCTAGTGGTAGTACTCAAAATCATTAGTTCAACTCTATTTGGGAATGGTGATTTACATTACATAAACGTGGAACATGTATTAATCTAACGGCTGGCTCCAAATAGCAGAAAAAATTATGGAACAAAGGAACCAAGTCTCATAAATTCCAATCTATTAATTGACCAAAGTATCATTCAATAGTTCAAATAGGAAACTCACATCAAGTAAAAGAGTATGGACATGAAGCACAAACTCCTAAATCGCCTTAGAACCCTGTGGAACTAAAGGATTCCAACACATTTTTTAGTGATAAGTTATCACCCACAGAAGGGAACTTTGTCCAGACATTAAGGGTTATTCATCTGATTCAATCTTAAATTTTACATCCCCCAGAGAGAAGCTTTATGTCGTTGGAATCGACACAATCAATTTTTGTAGTCTCCTTTTGGTTGTATCGCACTAATCTCAGTAAGAGATGAGAATTAAACCGCCATTTTCATCTCTATCTTCTTGTGAGGATCATAGCCTATGAGGTCAAAATCAGCAGCAACAAAAGAATCGATTTGTTTCTTCTCAGGGTTTATCTTCAAAACCTGCAGTAGTGAGCCCATGGCGTATAACAAAAAAACACAGTAAGGATAGATGAATATGCATTCCTCTTCGATGATCATTGTTAGTGATGCTTACAGGGAAAGGTTTTGGTGGATTCTGAAGTTGCTCTTGCAGAGGCCTCACATGATTTTTGTACACATGAGCATCCCCAATAACATGGATAAAATCACCAGGAACAAGATCGCACACGTGAGCAAGCATGCAAGTAAGAAGAGAGTACGAAGCAATGTTAAATGGCACACCAAGGCCCATGTCCGCTGAACGCTGATACATTTGACATGAGAGTTCCCCTTCTGCCACATAGAACTGCAAAAAAAAAAAGAGGAAGGAGAAATCAAACTCATTGTAAGGAAACAAAATAATTTATAAATAAAGTGGAATAACCTGTGCAAACATATGGCATGGAGGAAGTGCCATCAACTTGAGATCAGAAGGATTCCAAGCTGACATTATGATACGGCGATCATCAGGATTGTTCTTGATTTTGTCAATTACATCTAACAGTTGATCAAATCCTTGACCGGTATAATCAGCATGCATATCTGTGTACCTGTAAAACAAGAGAAAGATGTTTTACCAAAAGAAACCGAGCCAACCGGATGAAAAGCCAAATATGCGAAGAAATGTTACTGACTTAGCACCAAAGTGTCTCCATTGAAATCCGTATACAGGTCCAAGGTCGCCTTCCTCTCTCTCTTTCAGGCCAATACTGAAATTACGGTGGAATAATCAGCAAGAAGGCCTTCAAAATTAGTTTTTCATTTCCTGAAAGGCTAATGCCGGTTAAAAATCTTACCCATCTAGATACTCTCTTGACGCATTCCCATCCCATATATGGATACCTTTTTCCTGAAGGACCTGCTCATGTATAGAAGCCTATCTGAGAACTATCTATTTCATTTGTATAGACTTAGAGCAAAGCAGAGAGACAGTCTGGCTTAATCATGGTGATAGAATATCTCTTTTTTACCTTTGCACTAGTTGAACCGCTTATGAACCATAGAAGTTCCTCAACAACACCTCTCCAGAAAACTCTCTAGACATGATGCAAACAGATTCATGAGCTTAAATATGAAATAGTGTAGATACGCATCTCCCCCCAAAATTAGAGCCAGCAAAACATGACAGGAGACAAATTATTTGCCTTAAAAGAGTAAACGTAGAAAGTTAGAGAAAAAGTGAGTATACCTTTGTTGTAAGAAGTGGAAAACTTCGGCGTAAATTGAATTTCATCTGTGTTCGAAAAAATGTTAGATCATTTAACCTTAATAACCAACCGGGGAAAAATTAAACACATAAAAAAGGGTCTTTTACATCACCTGGCATCCAAATTTTGATAATGTACCAGTCCCGGTCCTATCATTCTTCACGTTGCCATTTGAGATGATATCTTCTACCATATTCAAATACCGGAATTCCTCATGCTGATCAAAAACCATCTTGGGAAGAAATAAAAACTTCTTCCCATCAAATTGAAGGGACTGTGAGCCATTGCTTTCATCAGAGGATTCATCAGCAGAACTTTTCACACGAACAAAAGTCGTGAAGCAAAACCGAAGTCCATTTTCACTTATTGGAAACGACGAACACCAAGGCTGATAAACAGAAGTGTCAATCGCAGGTATAAACGTATCACATTCAATACTTGTATCAATCTCAGTTAAATGGATAGCATCACAACTAGGCCTGTTTAATGCTTCCCTACAACACATACAAACAACCAACACTTAGTTCCAACAACTGAGATTGAGAATCACCAGAAGGAATAAAAAATTTAACACATTACCTCAATATGTCACCACCTCCAATAACAAACACTCTCTCAATAGATAGACAATACGGCGGTGCAGCTAATAAATCAAGAGCAGAATCTACACTACTGCAAGTGACAACATTCTCAGTGTTGGCTATATCAAACCCACCAGAACGAGTTAAAACAACGTTAAGACGACCCGAAAGCGGCCTATGCTTAATGGGAATAGACTCCCAAGTTTTTCTACCCATCACAACAGCATTCTTCTTAGCGGAATCAGACGTAGTCTGAGTAATATCCTTAAAGAACTTGAGATCAGTAGGCAAACTCCATGGCAATTTCCCATCTTTACCAATACCCATTTCTTTAGTTGCAGCAACCACAACTTGGTAAGTCCTTTGAGGCTCTGAAGCAGCCATGGTGGTGACATTGTCATTGAGAGTGGTTGTTGCCATTGTTGAAATCAAAACCTTGGAGATGATGTTTGCAATAGATGATGATGAATTGCGATAGAGATTACAAAGCCGCCTTTGGGGAAAAGACAGCAGAGACTGAGAGAAACAAACACAAAATCAGATTCATACGAATTAAAGTATCCAAAAACAATTCAAGAATCGAAATTTTCAACCACGTAAGCAAAAGGGTATGAAGATGAGATCAGTACTGACCGATTTAAAGGCGAAAGGAAGAATCTTTGAGGGATTGGGTAAATACCCAAAAGAGATTATCGAAAACCCAGAAGAGAAGTAATTGGATTTCAAAGACGAAATCAGGAGAAAGTTGGTAAAGGGTACTTTTTTTTTTTTTTTTTTGGGTTGAAAAGGACAGAAAGAGAGGATAAGCGGGAGGGAATAGAGGGAAACGTCGATTCGTAAAACGCTCAAAGTAGACGTGTCTCTATCGTCCCAAACTAGGATAAGGGACAAGGGATCGACTATGTGTGGGTCTATGGGTGGGTTATATAAAGTGCCGGGTACTCGGATATTCGGTTCGGTTTTTGGCTTTAGAATCTATATAGGAACCGAAGAATCGGTTCGGTTTGGTTTGGTTCTCGAGTTTTGATTTTGGAGAGGAGATGTAGACCAAAGGGGCTTCTTGATATACTTATTCTTTCTTGAGATACTTTGGTTGCTGTAAAATCTGTTTAATCAGTAAGTGGTGGGTTGCACTTAGTCCAAATTGGCGTCATTCACTTTCATATTAATTATAGCATTTATTGTAATGATATGATTGGATTTTCATAAATTTTAATATTATATCACACACATGTCCATTTCCAAATATTAAGAACAAACAATTTGTAAAAAAGAACACACCTTTGGACCTTATCAATAGCTTGTTAGGATGAAAATCAATTACTTTTTCTTCATGTCTTAGTTTCAGACAATCCTCACCATTACCATCTTCCATCCTTTCCCCTCTCAAGCTCTCATATCAAATAAGGTAAGAAAAATAAAAATTCTCTTTGGTTCTCCTTTTCTCAATCTTGATTACGTTTCTACATGTTCAGATAATCTATTTTTTAATTTGGATTCTCTTTTACTTGATCTTTCACCATATATCTTTCAGTTCTCCAGGTTCCATCCATTACTCAATTGTATGAGTAATCCGACCAATACTTATTTGGAACAATCTTAATCGACTTGTAGGTGTTTCATCAAGAACCATGGCTGACATTAAACAAGGTTATAAGTCAATGCATTTACCTTAATTAGCCATAGGTAGAATTTTTCTTCCTGTCTAATGTTAAATGTAAACCGATCATGTGTGGTTTAGATATGGAGGTTTCAGGGGATGAGAGGAAGATAGTGAAGATGAGCTCGCTTAAAAAGAAAGCGATAAGCGCATCAAACAGATTCAAGAACTCTTTCAAGAAGAAGACTCGGAGGACCAGCAGCAGAATCGTATCCGTACCCGGCGCTGACGACATCAATGCCGAGGATCGTCAGTCTCTTGATACATTCCGTGAACTCCTTGCCCTTGACGTTGACGACCTTTTGCCCACCAAACACGACGATCTACACATGATGCTCAGGTTATTATTTTGTTCTTAGTTATTCCGATTTGGCCAAATAATGCGATGTGTTATGAATACATATATATATAAAATGCTGGCGCATAAAGTCAACTATTGGAATTAAAGTCAGTAGTTATATGTACAAAGTTACACAATATCGTTTGACTTTTTGAATAGTGAATCTAAGATTTGTTTGATTCCCTGAGTAGATTGTTTAGTAGATGTATGACCAAAATTTTGGTGTCTTAACATATCATTAATTCTTCATATCCTTCCCAAAAGGATTCATCTTTACTAGGGAATCAAGAATTTTATACACTTACATATAATCAATACATATTCATGATGAGATTATAGTCGCCTTTCATTGCCAAGAAATTTCGTTATTAAATGTTTTTTTTTTTTTGATGATTGTTATTTTACTATCTGTTGATGTTTGTTTGATCTACATAGATTCTTAAGGGCGAGAAAATTTGACATTGAGAAAGCGAAGCAAATGTGGAGTGACATGCTTCGATGGAGGAAAGATTTCGGAGTCGACACGATCATTGAGGTGAATCTTTCGTCCAAAAATCTTGGAACATCCCATACAGAGTAAATATATACTTTTCAATTGATAATTTTTTTCGTTTGGTTTTTGTATTGAAGGATTTTGAGTTTGAAGAGATCGATGAAGTTCTCAAACATTATCCTCAAGGCTATCATGGAGTGGACAAAGAAGGAAGACCAGTTTACATTGAGAGATTAGGTCAAATCGATGCAAACAAGCTGTTGCAAGTGACTACAATGGACCGGTATGAGAAATACCATGTGAAAGAGTTCGAGAAGATGTTCAAGATCAAGTTTCCTTCTTGCTCAGCTGCAGCCAAGAAGCACATTGATCAAAGCACGACGATTTTCGATGTGCAAGGCGTGGTTAGTTACATTTTTACACCTCTATGCTTCTTTCGAAAAATGCAAAAATGCGAAAAATGATGTAAAATGTTTATAAGCATGTGGCATTTTTCAAATATTAGGGGCTTAAGAACTTCAACAAATCCGCGAGAGAGCTTCTTCAACGCCTTCTCAAGATCGATAACGACAATTATCCTGAGGTAGTTAATCTCAAAGAAGTACTTATCATTTTAAAGTGTTAGCAAAAGTTGTAAATAAGTTCTTTAACAAAAAAAAAAAAAAAAGTTGTTGTAAATAAGTTTGTCTTCTTAGACTTTGAACAGAATGTTTATCATCAATGCCGGTCCTGGATTCCGGCTCTTGTGGGGGCCAATTAAATCTTTCCTTGATCCAAAGACGACATCAAAGATTCATGTTCTTGGGAACAAATACCAGAGCAAATTGCTTGAAGCCATCGACGCTAGGTAAGATCACTAGTCTTTAATTCATTTATATACATATATATCTTTAATTTTTAGTCGAAATCATGAACTAGTATACTTATTGCTAAAACATCCTCGCAATCTTCTTTGTTTAGCGAGTTGCCACATTTCTTTGGTGGCCGTTGCACTTGCGAAGACAAAGGAGGCTGCATGCGATCTGATAAAGGCCCGTGGAATGATCCTGAGCTTCTTAAGGTTAACTTTTGAGCTTAAAATTTCTTTTTAATTAATTAAACTTTTTCTGTGAGTCCCTTACCAAACGTAAGTGTGTTCTTATGGAAAGCAGATGGCTAAGACCCCTGAAGCCAGGTTCTCGACTATTTCAGAGGACGAAGACAGGCTTGTAGTTGAAGGAACATCAATGTCAATGGTCTTTGAAGTAAGCTAAGAACTTTGTCAACAATCCTAAAAGCCCTTCGAGTGATTTCTTTCTTTCAAACTTAGAATTCTCATAAAGTATGGACCTAACACTCTTCTATACATTATATTTGTAGCCTCTAGAGAGGAACAAGATGAAAACCATCGAAGATAAGGTATGTGAGAAACAAATTGCAGCAGTTGACAAGTTCATGACTCTCTCTTTGCCTCCAAAACCTCATCCAAGAACCCTAAGAGAAGGTATATATATCTATTCACATTAATGCTCAAGTCTAAATATTTATTTATTGTTCTAAATTTCCAAAATCTGTTTACTCCTCATGCAATGTTATGTAGGGAAGGGGCTACAACAGAAAGATGATAGTTTTCTTGTGGGAGGGGTTATCGCCTTTGTGATGGGAATTGTTGCAATGCTTCGGCTTTCTAAAGAAGTTCCAAGAAAGCTCACAGAGGCTGCATTATTCGGCAACTCAGATTGCTACAACGAATCCAAAATGTCTAAACCGAACCAAGATCAATTTCCAGCACCAGTCTCAAACTCCGAGTACGTAACTATGGTGAAACGTATGGCCGAGCTTGAAGAAAAGTACAAGTCCCTTGACTCAAAATCAGCAGATGATGCTTTAGAGAAAGAGGATAAACTTCAGGCTGCACTAAACCGGGTTCAACTGCTTGAGCATGAGTTATTTGAGACCAAAAAGGTAAGATCCATATTACCTCAATCAAATTACTCGAATTGACCGATGTAGTAATGACTGGTTTGGCTTCTTTATTTTTTCTCGCATAGGCTTTGGATGAAACGATTGTTAACCAGAAGGGGATTCTTGAATATATTGAGAAGAAAAAGAAGAAGAGACTGGTGAGACAAATCATTAAGAGAACTTTTATAATTAATACTATATGATATATCATATTAATTATCACCAAAAATAAAATTATTTTTGTCTATGTTCCTAACCATTTTTTTTTTTTTTTGCAGTCATGTTTCAGGTTCTAAATAAGCGAACAACAGTATGATCTCCCGAGACAAAATCAGATGAAAAGCAAAAGTGTTTCTGTTTTTCTCTCACAAATGAGGAATATACAAAAGCATTTTAGTGAAAATAAACTCCCCGATCCGTACTGTTTTGTTAAACAAGAAGTGGATTTTGCCACTAGAGGGTTGTTTTGGGTGTTCTCTTGCAATTTAGAGTGCTTATTTTGGGTGTTCTTGTGCAATATTTTTTTCTTTCTTTCTAATTACTACTTATACGTGAATTAACTCGTCCCGGTAAAGGATAATGTAAGTTTGAGTTGGCGATTGTATATTTCTAACAGTCTATATAACGAAATAGTTTAATGCAAAAACAGTTTGACCAATCTCCTCACTTGTTCGTTTCAAATCCACACTGACACGTGATTAAATTTTTTTTTTTTTTTGTCAAATTGTGTCTTTCGTTACCATTCAACTAATTCCAAGTTTCTGGTATGTGACTGAGACACTGAGCCACCAAGACCAACATAGAAGTCCCGTGTACAAAATCGTCGAAAATAATGAAAACTGATGAGCATTTCATGATTTTTTTTTATAAAAGTTTTCATATTATGAAATTTTTGTTTTGAAGATAATCAATTATTAAAAACGATCTTGCTCATCTGCTTTTAGACCGGAACGCACAATCGTGCGAGTACGATCACCATCCACTATATAACCTTTGATCAATATTTTATGAAGAAATAAAATCATAGGCAATAATGCAAATAAGTTTAGCCATAGTTTATATATAAGTTTTGAAAATAATTTTTTCTATTATGTATAAACTAATCACAATGAGACACGTGGACTTCGTGAAACTTATTTGGAACGCATTCAGCAGTCTAGCCGTATCTATGATAATTACACAATATTTTTTTGCGGGTGAGTAGTGCAGTAACTAAGTGAAACAAAGTGAAACATTGTTTTCATAGGGATTGACCATTTATTAGGGCAGGTCTACTTTAAAAAAAGTTAGATGGTTAAGTCAAACTGAACATGTAAAATAATTGAGTTATCTCAATTAGTATTTCAAACTTTTTGTAAAGGTTAACCTATAACTAAGATTTTTAATTTATATAAAAATTCTCCTTTTATTCTCCACCAATCTCCTCTTAAAACTTTTGTACTATTTGGTAAAGTTTCTTTGTCCTTATGAATTATTGAAACCACACTTTTCTTATACAAATCCGTGGATATAAATATGATTCTTAATAATTTTGGCTAACAATAAAAATTATAACTTTGGACGTTGTGCATGTTGCAACTTATTTTTACAAGTTGTGTCCGCTATTTTTCCAGACAAAAAAATTGATAAATTCTCTCAATGAAATGTTCCAATCTATATTGGAGCATCTCAAAGTATATTCACTTATTCACATGTCAAAAAAAAGTCTGTTTGAAATAAGAAATAGATGTCGAAAATAAATTGCAGAAAATGCATAACTAAATAAAATGATTTTGTCCACATTAGAAGTGGAAGTGAAATCTCAATAGAATATAAGGTCTCGATTATAAGACAAAAGGGTTGCGACTTCGGGTCACCACTACTATGTAAAAGAGGGAGGAGCTAAACCAGTAAGGTCACACGCGCGACGATCTGAGTCAGAACGAACTCGATCAGATTCAGGTTATTTAGGTAGATCATATACTTTTTCTTGCTCATATTGCTTTCGAATTATGTACTTGATTTAGTCAATAAAAAATCTCCTCTAATTGAATTATGTAACAGGTGCGTTAAATGTAGAATCAATCTTCATAACTCCACGATTTACTCCATTACTACAACAACATTTGATCTCAAACTATCCAAAAGAGTATAGTAATTAAAGTCAAAACTTAGAAAAACTGTTCGACATACATTGTCATAACATTCTTTACCGAAAGATTATCGTCTAATACCAAAGTACATAAATAAATCAACCTATAATATAAAAATCAAAGCCACTAACTTCTTTAATTAGACTTATGGTGGCCAACAACAGGAAAGTGGTCTCCTTTCAACTTTTTCTTCCTCCCTCATTTTCATGAACAATTGATTAAAAATATCTCAAAAAAGCATAATACGACATTCATTTTTCACTAATCATCAAGTTGCAATATTTACAATGCTACACCAAACATATATTATAATGATACATAAACTCTTTAATTTGGCCTCCTGTTTTTTTCTCATTTATTGTACCTAAAGAGTCGAGACCAATAGAGAACTCAAAATTTCCCGAGAAAAAAAAAACTCCAAGGAGAGTTAATAAAGTTATGGGTGTGTCACCATTAATGGTGAAGAAACTTGGTTTCTTCTTCCTGATTGTTTCAGCTTCTGCTCTTTCTGTCTCTTTTGCAGGTTTGATTTCTCTCTCTCTATGTCTCTCACTCTCTTCTGTATAGTTAGTTCCAGCTTTTCTCTATACTTCATCTTCATGTGCGCACGGCAGTTTTAGTCTGTTCAGATATATAGAAGGATTATAATTGTATAATCACTAGAAATATATATGTCGTACATGTGCGCATGCTTATATATTCACTTAAGATTAATTCTAACGCACCTATAAATACATGAGATTTATAGCATGAACGTACTATGACATCATCTCGAAGTTACATAGACGAAAAGTCCAAACATGTAGAAAAATTTTAGTTAGAAGTATTTTGAAAAAAACTATTATTTTATTTCTTAGGTAACACATAATATTTGAACTAATATGACGTCTTATCTTTAACTTTATTTACTCTCCTGCAGGTTTTTTCGAATACATTCATCGTATTTTTAAAAACTTAACAAAATTTTCATGAAAATACATATATAGACGGAAACTATATATCTTTTTTCTCTTTAATAGGCAGAAATTTTGGGATGTCTAAAATATATATATACATTCTTTCGTTATGCAGGCCGACCATCGATTCTAGTCCATACACATATAAATCTTCATGACGAGGTTAGTCTAACAAGCACACATTTTTTATATGTTAATCATATAAAAATTTTCATAAATATATAATTTCCAAACGTGAATACATATGTATGATCACTCTTTCTTTGCATCCAAGAAATAATTTTGGAATTAAATTTAGTGATATAATGATGTGAGGCAGATGGTGGAAAGAAGCATGCATGAGAGGCTTCTAAGAATGAACACAAAGGATTATGGGCACAACAGTCCGTCGCCAAGACTTGAGAGGCCTCCTTTCAAGCTTATTCCCAACTGATGACGTCAGCTTGTGTCTAAACTCTAAACCATCCTTAATATAAATATATACATATATAGGTCATAATTAGTTTCAGTGACTATATAGTTTCATCAAAATTTGGGGATGTAATATTAAATGTAATGCCAAATAATGGTTAGCAGCTACCCCTTGTTATGCTACTACTATATATTTTGTTCTACATAGATTCTGCTACATATCCATGGCATCATAATAATGTGTCTTTGTTTTTGGTTTTCAAATATTTGTCCTTGTGTTATACTATTATACACATATACAGTATTTACATATGAAAACGATATCTGTTATTTAATAAAAAAGGTTGGAAATTTAGTGATTAGTACACTAGTTTTGTTCTATTGAGTGATAATACATAGAGATTAATTAGAAATTCAGTATCAATAAGAATTCAAATTCAGTTCCTATATATCCGATAAAAAATAGGGCAAGGGTTAGCTTTTTTGGATCCAAAAAAAATTATGAATGTCTCGAATCATGCCATATTTCATTCCTTATAAGGTGTATATAAAATCTTATAAGGAATTCTTAGAAATTTGGATAAAGGTACACATTAGAAGTTTAACGTGAAATTATCCGGTTATGTGACTAATATATCCTTGATGAGAAATGTGACCAAAGATGTTAACGAATTGTGAACAGATTATAAAATAACCGGACTAAAATCAAATAAAAATTATATACTCAATTATCCAATACCGAACCGAACCGAACCGAAGCGAATCAAACCCGAATTATGTGAAACAAATTGTTTCTTAACCTTTAATTAAAAGCGGGTCAAAGATAAACAAAATCGTTAGAAGAGAAAATCTCGACCTCATCAGCTTCGAAGCACGAGCGAGGCAAAAGCAAAATCGGAAAATCCAATGTGCTTCGTTCTCTGATCTTCGATTCTCGTTCATCTTCCCCAATTTCAGCTCAAAATTTCAAACGTTTACTGCTTTAATGGAGATTCTCCAGCACGATCAACCTTCCTCAAACGGTATCTCTCCCTCCCTCTTCTTCACTCTCACTGTATACGATGAATGTTATCAGTGGAAAATTGGGTTTTTCGTCTGATTTTAGTGTCACTACATTATTTGCATGTCGTTTCTAAACCTAATTTTCTGATAATCTGGGGAAATTATGAGGATTTTTTGCAATGTTCATGATGATTGTGAGCAAAATGAGTATTGGGGTTTACGTCTGATTCATTTTCTATCATCTTTGGTTTTTTCTGTGGATTGAATATAAAATTTAGGATTTGTTTGAAAATTGTTTTGACTTTTTTTCTGTTGTTCCTTTGGCTGAGTAATGTGACTATGGGGTTTGTTTACATTTACAGGGTACTATACGAATCTGCTTAAAAGAAAGCTAAGTGAAGTTGATGATGAACTCTGTGTTGGTTCTGAAGCAAAGCGGGTTAAGACCTCATCTAGAGTTATTGATTATTCTCAACCATTTGCCATTAGTAACATGCTTGAAGCTTTAGATGGTGGTAAGTTTGGGAGTGTTACGAAAGAATTGCAAGAAATTGCTGATATGAGGATGGAGTTGGTGAAGCACTATATCTCGTTATATCCGTCGCTAGCGAATACCATGTTTGGAGAAGATAAGAGTCAGACGATGGAGGTTATGAGTTTGGATAATCAACAGGTTGTGGAAGGTGTTATCAATTTGGATGATGATGATACTGATGCTTCAAAGAAAGCTCTCTGTGTCGTTCCTTCATCTGAGATTGTGATTCTTGATTCTGATGATGAAGAGATTGACATTGAGGACCAGAGGCCTAAGTATCAATTTCAGTCGAGTCTTGTGCTGCATCAGAAGAATCAAGGCGATGTGACACCAGTAACACCGCCATTCGCTTTTGAGGAGGTCGTTTTAGGGAGGGGTAAGGAGATGCCTTCTGCCATTAAGTGCATGGTGGTAAGTTCCTTTCTTTTACCGTCAAGCTATCTTGTACTGCATTTAAACTTGATTAAAAGTTTACAAACTAATGGCACCTGTATTTACAAACTAGCCATACAAGAGGTTGATTTTTTGTTTATTTGTATTTTTCACAGGAGGGACAAACAAGTAGAGACAAAGTCCTTCCCATAGAAAATAATGTGGTTAACGATAAAGGTGTCTACGTGGGCGTTGAGGAGGATGACAATGATAATGAGTCCGAATCAGGAGATGAGGATCTTGGTGATATCTGGAATGATATGGCCATGGCAATAGTGTGTAACAAGGTATATATGTCTGAACATTTTGTTCAGATGAATCTGAAATTTCAGTCGTGTATATTTTAAGACAAAAGGACCTTGTATTACCTTATGCTGTCCTATATATTTGTGAAGAAAAAAATTCATCACAAGGATTAAAATTGGTGTGGACTATATGTGTACATAAATTTCTTCCCTACTGTAACTGTTCAGTTGTTCCTTTCAGTACTTAGACTGGGTATCTCTTTCGTGAAGAGGGTTCTGTACTCTTTTTTTGTTTGTTTGTCATTATTGTGCTCCTAGTGCTTGATGTTGCATCTCTTAGATTTCTTGCATCTGATTTGAGATAGTTAGTAGAAAGCTCATTTTTAGAACTTAGCTCCTTATTTTAAATGTTTTATTTGCCACTTTCTGTGCTTTGTTCATTGAGATTACAATAAACGTGCAGGATCTAGCTGGGGAGACTTCACATAAGGAACCAAAGGCAGATGTCGTGGAAGACTGTGAGCACTCGTTTATTCTAAAGGACGATATGGGTTATGTTTGCCGTGTCTGCGGAGTTATTGACAAAAGTATATTAAATATAATCGATGTGTCATTCAATAAAGTAAGTATCCTTTTTTCTGATACTAACTAATTTTTTCTTCGATGGAAAAGTATGTTTTTTTGGTGCTCGACAAATTTTGTTGTCAGAATATGATAGGGTTAGGACTTCTTCACACATGTGCTTTATTTCCATTACCTCCATACTGACTGTGCTTTTGAAAACTGTCATCCAACTGTTATGGAAACTTTATTGTCCTTAATGATCTATTGGTATATTGTCAAGCTCCACTTGGCTGCTTAGCACCACATTATTTTCCCTAGTAATAATTGGTGGAGCTTCTAATTTCTTTTTTCTGTAATGATTTTCATTGTAGCCAAAAAGAAGTACGAGAACATATGCTTCTGAAACTCGGAATAAAAGGTTTGGCGAATCTGATGCTGAACTTAAGTTCACTGAAGATGGGTTGATGATAGGTGGACTTTCTGCTCATCCATTGCATTCTAACCAAATGAAGCCTCATCAAATTGAGGGATTCCAGTTCCTTTGCAGCAATTTAGTGGCAGACGATCCTGGTGGTTGTATCATGGCTCATGCTCCAGGCTCTGGAAAAACCTTCATGATCATCAGTTTTATGCAGAGCTTTCTTGCCAAGTATCCTCAGGCTAAGCCACTGGTTGTGCTTCCAAAGGGAATTCTGTCCACTTGGAAAAGAGAGTTCATGAGATGGCAAGTTGAGGACATACCACTGCTTGATTTCTATAGTGCTAAAGCAGAAAACCGTGCACAGCAGCTGGCTATTTTAAAACAGTGGATGGAGAAGAAGAGTATCTTATTTCTTGGGTACAAGCAGTTCTCAACTATTGTGTGTGATGATACTAGTACCGACTCACGTTCTTGCCAAGAGATACTGCTCAAAGCACCTTCGATCCTCATTTTGGATGAAGGACACACTCCAAGGAATGAAGACACTAATATATTGCAGTCCCTTGCCCAAGTCCAAACACCAAGAAAAGTTGTTCTCTCAGGAACGCTTTATCAGAACCATGTAAAGGAGGTTTTCAACATTCTGAACCTTGTTCGACCCAAATTCCTCAAATTGGATACCTCCAAATCTGTCGTGAAGAGGATATTGAGTCGTGCTCCATCCGATGTCAGGGGGAGATCTATGGGAAGCAATTCAGATATGGCTTCAGTGTTCAATGAAACTGTGGAGCACACACTACAGAAGTGCGAGGATTTCAAAGTGAAAACTGCCGTAATCCAAGATTTGCGGGAGATGACCAAGAAGGTGCTTCATTACTATAAAGGTGATTTCTTAGATGAGCTTCCTGGACTTGATGATTTCACTGTGGTTCTTAATCTGTCTCCAAGGCAGTTGAATGAAGTGAAGAAGTTAAGGCATGAGAAGAGAAAATTTAAGGTTTCGGCTGTGGGAAGTGCAATATACCTTCACCCGAAGCTGAAAGTTTTCTCTGAGAAGTCGGATGATGTCACTGATACAACTATGGACGAAATGCTAGATAAGCTAGATGTGAATGAAGGCGTTAAAGCAAAATTCTTCCTTAACTTGATAAACCTGTGCGACTCTGCTGGTGAAAAGCTCTTGGTTTTCAGCCAGTATCTCGTCCCTCTGAAGTTTCTCGAAAGACTAGCTGCTGTAGCTAAGGGATGGAAACTAGGGAAAGAAGTTTTTGTTCTTACAGGCGAAAGCAGTTCTGAGCAGCGTGAGTTGTCAATGGAAAGGTTTAACAATTCGCCAGACGCCAAAATCTTCTTTGGTTCAATAAAAGCATGTGGAGAAGGTATTTCGCTTGTTGGAGCATCTCGCATACTAATATTGGATGTTCCTCTAAACCCTTCTGTGACACGCCAAGCGATTGGGCGAGCTTTTCGACCTGGACAAACGAAGAAGGTGCATGCATATAGATTGATTGCTGGGTCATCACCTGAGGAAGAGGATCACAACACTTGCTTCAAAAAGGAAGTCATCTCAAAGATGTGGTTTGAGTGGAACGAGTACTGCGGATACCGGAACTTTGAGGTAGAGACAATCGATGTGGATGAAGCTGGTGATAGGTTCCTTGAAAGTCCTGCCTTAAGAGAAGACATAAGAGTTCTTTACAAAAGGTAAAATCACTTATGACCAGATCCACACATAACTCTTTTAAGTCATTTTTTCTCTTATTGGAACTTCCTCGATGCTTTGTTTTCAGGTAAACACAGACATAATGCTGACGGAAACTTGTTCTTCCGCTTTTGTACATGCTTAGGTTTTAGAAACCTGTTGATAAGATAAGCTCAGGTAGATCCTTTTGAATTTTCTGAAAGATTGTTAGCATTTAAAGTGGAGCTTCAATTGTAGTTTTAATGTCAAACCTTTGACCTCATGTGCCTCTGACCTTATAAATAGTCTATTATATTAACTAGGAAGAACAAATCGTATCAAGTCTCAGATTGTGTTCATCATCTCCTCATGTTTTCTCATTAATCTACAAATTCATTTTCTGGGTTTACTTTCACAAAAAGAATACATTTCTACACCTTTCTATTCTCCTCATCAAGCTACAAAGTCATGCAGCAATTGTGAAGAGCCAAGCCGGTGCTGGTGGTTGCGAGAATTTAAGTATTGGAAATTGGTTCCCGAGATGGTATCTTCGTAATTATCTATCCCACCGGACATAGGAACATCGCCACGAGCGTCGGAATTCTGAATCCCCAACGTTAAAGACATCCCACCACTGCCATTTCTTGTCATGTCAGTCACTATCATGAACCGGTCACCACCACTGGCTACCGTGCTTTGTCCCATGCTACTGGATACGTTCCCGTTGTTGGAACTAGACTCAATTTGCTGATCTTCAATCTCGGCGATTTCTGGTGTCTTTTCGGAAGACAAGTTGGGACCAGTCTCCTCCAATGCATCTGTGAATTCCTCCTTGTACATCTCCTCCACCATCGGTTTCCAGAGACGCACACGCGCATTTATGAACCAGTTTGACACCTTTCAACAATCATCAAACGAAACAATGAAAAATGATCACAACAGAAAGAAAAGCATTCAATGAGAGAAAAGACACAAAAGCTAACAGTGCAATACCTGGCCTCGGCTCAACCCGGTTTGTCTAGCGAGCATGATCTTGTCTGAATCCTTTGGATAACTAGTTTAGGTTTAAAGCAAAACTGGTCAAAAATCTCTTGTGATCAATCAAGAAATTAGCAAGTGTAGTAGAGAGACTTACGGGTGGAGGAAATGCTCGAATAGCCAAGCACGGAGAACCAAAACAGAAGAATCAGGTAAACCTCGTTGAGGCCGCCAAGTGTGGGGAGGTTGCATCACGCCTAACCGCTGCAACGCTCTTTGTTGCCTTACTTGTTGATCAACATTCCTTAATCTGCTTATCCCCACTGCTCTCCCATCTGATCCATCATGTTCTCCTCCTAAACTTTTCCTTATCACCAAGATCTGTCCAGATATCGCATCCCTTAAGCAACGGAAATGTCTCGAGATGGTCTGAAGCGCAAGAGCCGTGTATGGTTTGGCTGCTCCGCATCCAGCTATTACATCGAAAGATGACACAACTATCTGCATCTGATGGTAATACTGCTTGTATGTTCTATCCACCTTTATACAACAAAGAAACAAACAACATTTATATGTTACCAAGAGCATTCATTTACCAACATAGAGGATCTGCTTAAAAGGCGAATTACCTCGTCTAATATCGATAAAAGTTTCGACAACTTGCTCTGCAATTCTTGTCTCTCTGCTTGAGGGATTTCAGCAGTATTCATCTGAAGAATCTTCTCTTTCTCTTCATCAATCTTGTTTCCCTCTGGCTGAAACTGCTTCAGAGCTTTCTTAACATTAACAGCTTCATCAAGAAGCTGTTGAGCAGCCTTGAGATACTTTGAGTTGTGAATAGTTCGAGTAAAACCCGAAACAACCTGTGTTTCATACTCATTGTTATTATTGCCTCTCGATGTCTCAATCTGCGAGCTGAGGCCAAGACGCATCATCACAGGGAAGCAATTCCTGCCATTGTCGTCTTGATCTCTCCAAGAACCGGAATCTTGAACTTCCACCATTTGTGAAGATCCACCAAAACTTGACAATACTTGAATCTCTTTTGAAGCTGAGACATTATTAGTTGATTCTCTAGGAAACGTCTCAGAGAAAGAATTCGTGTACATCATTCCGTTTCCAGTGACAAATGGTACATTTGGTCGTGAATAGATCTCACTTGAGCCAGTTTTGTAATAAGTTGCCATAGTCTCCTTCTTCTTATGATCTGTTTCAGAGTCAAACACAATCGACACTAAGTCCTTTTTATACTTCACATTATGTAATAAAATCTTAATTAAACAAGGAAAAAAAGGATTTTTTTAGAAAATTAGAAATAGAACCAAAATGAAATGGACAATGAAAAAGATTACAAGAAACATGTTAATCTGTATATCCCTCCATGAAATAATTCAGAATTTAAAATTAGAAAGAAAGGATAAGATAGATTAAAAAATTACCAGAAAACCATCAGCTGCTACTACTGTTGTGGGTGTTAAAGGAGACAGACACTAGAAAATCTCAAATTCAAAAAGGAAAAAAAAATTGTTTTTTTTTAAGGCTTGATGATCCCAAGAACACAAAAGATTCAAGAAAACAAAAGACCCATTTCAATCATCATCTCCGTTAAAGCTGGTTGGTTCTTGAACTTGCTTCTTTGATTCTTCTTCTTCTTTCTTGGAGTTAAGTCTTTAGTGAAGATAACAAAAGAAAATCAGAAGGTTTAAAACTAAAAGTATATTAAGGAGCTTCTGTTCTTAACAACCAGTTGGTAAGATCTAAACCCTTTTCTAAAACCTAATCCTAAACCCTAATGTCTTTCTTTCTCACTATCTCTCTCGGTCTCTCTGGCCTTTTGTTTGTTTGCTGCAATAAAATTGATTGAAGCTATAACCACCATACAATCATTTTCTGTGTGTTTTATATTATTTTATTTTCTGTTGAAAATATGATATATTGATATATATTCCTAATTGGTTACTAAAAATAAAGATATTTCCTAATTCTTCTAAGATGATGTGTTCATTAAGCATAGTTTAAAGAGTAAGACAAAATTTTAATGGACGTTTTTGCATATCTAGTTTTGGTGCTATGCAATTTTTATATATTTCATGTCCGATTTGTAACAAAAGATTATTTTTATTTTTTTTGTAGACTAGTCATCTTTATTAGAGTAGGAATAATTTGAGTAGCCTTAAGACAACGTGTCAAAGTTTACACACGGATGTAATTTTCCACTTTTTTTTGTTTTGAATAAAATAATTTCACTTTTTTGGTAAGCTTTTACAGTTTCTTCTTCTTTGTCTATTTCATATTTCAACATTTGAAAATTTTGGTTCTTTCGAATAATATCTGCGATGGTCCACATGCTATACTATATAGTTGCATTTGCATACTTATTTGGAAGAAAAAAAGAAAAACACTAAAACACATATTCTTATCTCTTTTCTCATAAATAATGAATAAGTGCTCTTTTTCCCCCACTCAGCGTTGTCCTCTTGTGCCCACAGATTTTAAGTATTTACGGATTAATACCTTTTCTTCCACAATGTTTCTGTTTTAACTTTTACTTTCTTCTCAGAGCATGTAGGTCCAAATCTTAACATGGAGGAAACATTTATCGCTTTAAGATTTAAACAAAATTGAGTAAATTCAAACTCCAAGACATTTATAAGTATTTTTGTATAAGGTGGTACGAAATGACACGAAATGATGGTTAGAGATATCAATCTAGTTAAAAATCGCAAAATTAAAAAAAATTGTGGTGAGAGATGTTTTTTTTTTTTTTTGAATGAATGTTAAATTGTATTCAATCAAAAGCCTTTGTTACAATATATGCATCCTTTTTCCGAGCATAGTTTGAACTTTAAAGAAGAAACAGCAAAAAACTGGATTTTTTAACAACACCTCTCATATTCTACTGCCAAACCATACACGAAGGCCATCCTCAAATTTTGAAGAACCCTGCGTTTGTAGAGTTAGGAGCCTGTTACGGACAGTACGATCAAGGAAGGATATTAGATGGGCTGCCGACTTTGGGAGCTCTCCATGGCGGCGACTGTTTCGTTCTCTCCAGAGGGTGTGGAGCGTTGCTTGAAAGACGTATCGGAGAATGAGTCGTGTTGTTCCTTTGTAGGTGGTACCGGATAATAGAGTGAGAATTTCTTGGAAGGAGTTTGTGTAACGTTGGAGAAGAAGACCCTTTGTTAGCGTACTCCAAATCTGAGAGGAGTAGCTGCAACCAAAAAAGAGATGGTTTCGCGACTCAACGGGAGCGTGACAGAAGACACACGTAGAGGAGACAGCCGAGTTCCAAGTTTGCATTCTATCCCCAGTGGTTAGTCGATTATGAGTCGCGAGCCAAGTGAGGAAAGCATACTTAGGAGTAGAACCAGTGAACCAAAGGCCTTTATGCCAAGTATTGAGGTGACCAGCGTGCCGGATCTGGGACCAAGTGTCCTTAATAGAGAATTTTTGTTTGAAATCACCGTTAGACCACCGCCAGAGACATAAGTCAGCTTCGTTACTCACCCCCCGACCGCGTAGTCTTTCGATTTCGTCTTCAACTTGGTTTAAAATGACAACCCGATGGCGGCGTCGCCGTCGACGACCCGTGAGCACACTTGCAACAGTGGCTGTGGGTCCAATCCCCATATCAATAAACCCACGAGCGCCTAGAAGAGTATAGAGATGTCCCAAACTACTCCATGTATCAAACCAAAAAGATGTATGAGTTCCTCCTTTCACCTCCATCCGATGGAACTCTTTGGCTTGTTCTCTGTACTTAAGGATCTTTCGCCACATCCAAGATCCTAACCGAGGGTTTACCTTAACTGACCAAAAAGAGGCTGAGCGAAGTAATTCTTGTTGCACCCAATTTACCCACAGAGAATTTTTTGCTGACACAATACGCCAAATAAGTTTGAAACAACTGACTTTATTCGCTTCTACAAGGGGCTTTAAGCCCAGACCACCCTCACTCTTTGGTTTGCACACATCGGGCCAACAAAGCTTAGATTTCCGCGGATTTAAATCAGGTCCCGACCAGAGGAAGGCCGCACAGATCTTCTCAATTTCCCGAATACAGGCTCGAGGGAGTCGAAAAGCAGACATCCAAAAGTTTGTGAGACTCGCAATCACAGAAGTTAGCAACTGAAGTCGTCCGGCATAAGATAAAAAACGATGCTTCCATGAACTTATTCTGGTACGTATCTTTTCAATCAATGGCATACAATCTGTCAACGACATCTTTCGGGTCAGCAAAGGCAGCCCCAAGTAGCGGACGGGCAGAGAGTCTGTAGCAAATGGGAATTGGTGCAAGATTTCGTCACGGGTAGAGGAGGATATACCAGCGGTGTACAAAGTTGATTTCTCCAGACTGATGTGCAACCCCGAGAATTTGGCAAACTGTTTGAAGACGTCTAATAAGCCCTCCATTGATCGAGTTGTTCCATCAGCGAAAACTAAAATATCGTCAGCAAAACAGAGGTGCGTAAGCTTCATATTTTTGCAGCCCGGGTGATAACCAATTTTATGTTCTACTCCCGCTCTGTCAAGCATTGCAGAGAGCACGTTCATACATATGACAAAGAGATAAGGCGATAGAGAGCATCCCTGCCTGAGCCCGCGCTTGCTCTGGAAGTAACCCGTCAATTCACCATTGACTTGCACCGAGAAAGAAGCTGTGGAGATACAGAGGTTAATCCAGTGAATGAATTTTTCCGGGAAATGCAATGCCGAGAGAACATTAAGGAGGAAAGGCCATTGAACCGAATCAAAAGCTTTCGAGATATCGATTTTCATTGCGCATCGAGGAGCTAAATCTGCTTTATGATAGTCCTTGACAATCTCTGTCGCAAGAACCAAGTTCTCCATCAGTAATCTGTGGTGAGAGATGTTAGTGTAATAGAAAACAGTGGTACCATCTTTGAAAAGGTTATATAGGACGTGGAACGGTCTTGATGAAAAAAATCGAATTAACATATAAGTGCATATTTTTGCATGGAGAGACCAAGAAAGACATTTTTTTGTTGTTAGTTATTTTTGTAAAAAAAAAAAATGAAATTTTACGAAATATAAACAGTTCAGTATTTAAACCCATACTCTATACTGAAAATTTCGAGGGTAAAAAAGAAAAAAAAAAACATTAATATATCATTTGGGGTGAGTAAGTGAAGAACGTGAATTGATGGGTGGCTAAGGAAAGAAGGGAAAGATGTCTGAATTGAGGCAGAGATGGCAGAAGCAGAGAGAGAGAGAGACTTGGACAATGGACAATGGAGACAGAGTCAGAGTCAGTGGATAGGGAAGAGTGACTTAATATACGACCAACCAACCAACCCTTCCTATTATTAATACTTTAATAGTAACAATGATAACAAAAATAATAATGGAAGATACTATAGACAGAGATAATATATAGAATAAGACATGAAGCGGGAGGTTTGGTTGGGAAATAAGAGAACTGTAATGTTCTAAGTTTTTTAGTTCCTACTAACCTTAAAGTTGAGATTTGAGAAGTAAGTGATGTCATGGACACTAATCTAATCTTCTTAGGGGTCTTCCTTAGCTTAATGAAGTTGAAATAAGTTTAGTTATGACTCACGAGTGATTCTGAATAGACTCTTTAAAATTTTATTTGTGGATGAATATATTTACTAGTATTTTTGTTTTTAAAAACTTTATATTGTTTTGTCGATGAATAAGTTTAATAAATAATATGGTTTATATAAGATAGATGACTACACAATTTTTCATAGCTTCAAAATTGAAAGAGTTTTGAATGTATAATATGTGAACCGACTTGCTAACCATAAGAATGTGATTTAATTTTTCTACTATTTATATGATGTTAGAGATACTACGACACCACCAGTGACATATATACATCAAGATATACTATTGTGACACTTTTATTAGAAAGATCTAGAAATTTTATAACACACCCGTGACCCGTCAGTCATTGGTAGATCACCCGGATTACACTTAACACCATTAAAAATGTCTTTATTATGAGAAATACGGTTTATCTACATAACTAATCAAAACACAAATTACAAATCCTCTTTAGGCTAAACCTTTTGATTGAAGAAATCTCCAAAAACCGATTCTACTTAGAGCTTATGCAACTCCACTTTTGGTCTAAATGCACAATCATCATGTATCTTTAACATACAACCGAATACATTTTCCCACAATATTTTCACATTATTTTGATCCTTTACGACCATTTTTTTTTTTTTTTTCATTTAGACCATCCGACTACGACTCCACATCATTTAAATTAAGTTTCTAATTATTATGAATTTGTTACATATTCTATTTTATCTCTTTTAATCACCATACCATGATTATATAACCACTTCCACACTAATATATGCACCAAATACTCATCAGTTTTACATCATTTAGATTCAATGTTAATCCTAGAGACACATTTATCTAAGTCTCTATCCAGCAAATAACAAACAATTTCGGCCAACCAAGTTTCATATTCAATATTTATTTATCAAAAATCGAGGCATAGCCTTAAAACCGAATTGGATTCTTTTAACTTTTCAAACCTTTTTTTACTCCTGATCACAAATCCATAGGCTCATTGTAAAATAGAATTAACTCATAATATGGTCTCCTGAACTCATTTCAAATTAGTTTAGGAAGGATTAGATGAACCAGCTTGGTTACAAATTAAGCCTAGATTTTTTGAGAGCTCTTCTTCAGTTTTACATACTTTAAGTAATACAGATCATCAATTTAACTTGCTATCATGCTTAAATAATTTCAGACAAACCAATTTAAGGTATATGTTCACCGGAACCCGAACCTACCAAAGAAATAGTCAACACTATTGCAGCTTGTGGTGTGTTATAAGGAAAAATAAAGAATTGCAGAGGCCTCACTTGGATTCTTATGGTACACACACATTTTTTTTTTTTTTTTTGATAACCCATGTATCCTAACGCATCCCCGATAGGGGGCCGCACGCGATCGGTTTCCCGACCGGCCACCCATAGCCGCACGCACATAACTAAAAGAAAATGTTCTCCGTTGCCGGGACTTGAACCCGGGTCTCTCGG
The DNA here is from genome assembly GCA_011420285.2 of Erysimum cheiranthoides. NCBI lineage: Eukaryota > Viridiplantae > Streptophyta > Magnoliopsida > Brassicales > Brassicaceae > Erysimum > Erysimum cheiranthoides. The sequence goes on from CM022180.2 coordinate 19,633,097, forward strand.
GTGAGAGCCGAGTATCCTGACCAACTAGACTACAACGGAATGTTGTTAGTATAATTTCATTATTTAGTATCTGCTAACTAATCTGGTTCTTGCTTTGTGACAAAACAAAAAACATTGAGAAGTACAATTATCTTGATTTCTTCAAAATGTCTACTTAGCGATAGAAAGAGTCATGCACTCATTATGGACGTGTCTGTCTCAACCATTTAAGCTATTGAATCTGTGCTTAAGATTGTCATAGAACCACATCATTATAAGAGATGGAAAAAAACAAACTTAAAACTAAATTGACACAATTGAGATTAGCAATACAGAGATGAAGCAAAACCCAAAGCCTTACTGGCAAAAATGACGGATTTAGATTCATTTATAATATTATAGACAAACCTTATGAACTTGTCTTTGCTCTTTTCCATACAATAACAACACCGTAGAAATCAGACGAGGCCAACAAGTTTTCTCCATGGTTCCACGCAACACACATTACTGGAAACCTGTGACCCTGCAGTATCCAATTCTCACAACTCGTGACTCCGGTTTCCTATAATTTTTCATAAATACATAAATATTTCAAAGATTGTCTCACCTGTAGCTTGTTTACACATGTGTGCTTCGGTTTGGTTAGATCATAAAAGTAGACATTCGAGTCTTCGCTCCCAGCAACTATAATTTCAAACAAGAAGAAACACATAGCAAATGACTTACAGTTCTCAAGAGACATATGCATCCACTATTACCAAAATTATAAGGAAATGAAGGATTGATATTCAAACCTATGTATTCTCCTTTCTCTAGGGATAATAGCGGGCAAAACGATGCTTGGATTCTATGTATTCGCGGGGCTAATTTGAGGGAGCAACGCAAAGTCAGGTAACCTTTTATCTGAAGGGCAACACTGCATCACCAACACAAAGGAGAACAATCAGTTATAAGGGTAAGAAAAAAAGCGAGCAAATCCAGGGAAAAAAAAAAGAAAAGAAGAAGTTCTGTCGCTGAACCTAAAGAAACACAAGTTTCCGTCCTGAGTACATGTGAGCAGAACAGGACCTGATGCCAGGAGGGAGAAACTTCGGTACTTCACAGTTGTGACAGGGGATTTGTGATTAGTACGATGGCGATGAGACCGGGATAATGAACCTGTATGGGAATCCATACTCACTGAATATACAGTTCCCTGCAAATTTTATTAACTTCCTCGTGAAAACGATGTAGAAATGCCATGGGAATTTTTTATCTACTTAAAAGTGATCAAGTTACCCATACTAGCAGACCAACAATGCAAAAGTTAATTTAGTCTTGACAACAACATGGGTAATTGGCATAGCCAACCCTAATAGACTATCTCCCTAGTTTATATCTTTTTGACATCAATATACAGAAAAGTTACCTGCCCATCCCCACAGAAAATGATTTGGCCAGTGTGATCATGGTCCATAGATGTCACCTCATCGTCAAACATCAACTTTTTAATAATTCTCCCAGTGCTGAAATTGAACACCTACTTTTTCAAGCAGATAGAGGTGAGACATCAGATAAGTACACAATTGGAAAACACAAAAGCGATACACCAATCTACTAAGCTACAAGGAGTAGTACCGTGAGTTCCTTGTTTGCATTGCCAGCAGAGAGGAAGTTGTTATTAACCTGTTGAAAATATGAAAATGGAATATCTTCAATGGAGAAGCAAGAGAAAACCACAAATTTTCTCACTCACTATCTTAAATGAGAAGATCTTCACTATCAAAAACAACAAGTTGCAACAAAGGAAGAATAAACAGATGATGAAGAACAGCAAACTTACAGGGTGGAAACGGATACAAAACTGTGGAGAGATTCCATATATAACTCTAATACAAACACCTCTTGACAACTCCCATACACGTATTGTCTTATCAAGTGATGATGATGCGATGTATTGATTGTTTGACGAGAAGTCAAAATCTGATGTATTTTAAGAAACAATAAAGTAAGAAGCTTGAATTAATATTAGACATAGGATCTAAAATGAATGTCATACATACACCCTTATGCTCTATCCATTACAGATAATTTCTTTTACATTTGCCACTCAAATCTTACCTCTAAAAAAGCATAGAAAGTAACTACCATGCATCATATTCTCAGAGTTTCCAATAGTAGTTCAGGGTAGCAGATACAGAAAAGTTAAAGGTAACAGTACCAGTCAATCGAACCTGTAACATCTTTTGAGTGCCCAGTTAATTGCTTGAGGACAGAAGGCTCTTCCGAGAGACTGCAAACTGTTAAGCTTCCATCTGATGCTCCATATGCAAGTAGATCAGAACTCATGTGGCCAAACTTGAGAACAGTAACTGCATAAGAGATAAATACACTCATTCTTAGAATAAAAAGAACAAAGTGAGTCGATGAAACACAAACAACAATAAATAAAAAATACCAGAAGATTTGCATTGATCGAAGATGCAATGCATTCCAACAAAAGAATAAGCATGTTCAACACCACCACGACGATATGAATTATCACCATCACTCAAACTAGAGCTAAAACTAGCTCTGCGGCTTGAAACCTGATTAACACTCTTTAAATCCTAGGAACAAACACCTGATAAGTTAATTGCAAAACAAAACAAAGTCCAAAGATCTGTTTTTTGATAACCGAAAGCTAATGTTCTTTCTTTACAAAGTGGTAAGAATGGATAAATTCTACTTACCCTACTAGAAGTAAAGCTTTCAGCTTCAAATTGATGGGAGATAGGACTTGGTGAAGGAAGCCATCGACCACTGAAGCATCAACCAGTAAATTAACCTGACGTCAGAATTGTTATGGGAACATAAATCCGCAGAAACCAAAACACAGTAACTGTATGCGGAAACAAGTAAAATTAGGGGCTAGAACCTGTTTCCTGGACTACTTAAGAGACTAGGCGTTCGCAGATTCTCCCATTTTCTAGGTTTACTAATGAAATTACGATATGCAACATATCCTTTTCCATTGCATTTCCAATCCTTCAATGGAAACACAAAAACAACCACAGCACTTAGAAACAAGGAATAGTAAGCACAATCTATGCCCAAAATTAGCAGAATCGATCAATTGTAACCAAGCAATGTGATAAAGAGCTTACATAACGGCGAGAGATAGCACCAGATTCAGCTTTCCGATGGAGAAGAATTCGGCGGATTCCGATGTACTGAGGATCTGAATCGGCTGTTGATGGCTGCATCATACAGCTCAGAAACTCAGGATCCTTTGATTGCTTCTTCTCTTCATCTTTCTCACCGATCTTTACCTCTGATGATCCGTTTTTCACCTCCATTTTTATCAATTTTCCGAGGATTCACCTTGCTCGTCAAGCCTCCGTAGATCAATGAGTGGAAAAATCAAATTGATCGGTCTCAAGTTCTTAGCTAATTGAAACGAATGAATCTGACTCTCGACTCTAGGAAACTGTTCAGCAGGACGAATTCATCATAATTTTTTCAAACAATAATCTGCAAGTCGAAGAAAAATTTCAATCAGAAACGAAAATAACCGAAAGATAGTGAATTAATTACAAATAAAACCCTCTACTTTATGCAAATCCTTTTAAAAATGTCATCTTTTTTTTTTGGGCTAAACTAAAAATGTCATCTTTGGTCCATTCAAAAAAAAAAAAAAAATCCATTGATTAAGTAAGCAACTACACATTTGTCTATTAATATAATAAATTAATGTTAATTTGGTTTATAGCCATATTGATGTGTGTATTAACATGTCCAAGATAGATCGATCTTAGTCTTGGATTTAAGAGTATGGCATGAAAAGGGTCAACATTTTGATGCATTTGCCATATATTAAAGATGAAGCTAGAATGATTATGTAGGCCGGTCCTCTCTTACTCGAGTACCAAAATGGTGTTGTGCTGTCTGATGCTCAATAAAGAGTACGATAGCTATTATACGTGAATGGCTTAAACGTTCTGGTTTCGTCCACTACATCACATTAAAAAAATCCATCTCAATCTAATCCTAACAATGGCGGTTTAACCACCAACACTTGTAAAGATAGCTAAACAGTTGACCCCAACAAAAAAAACACCACCTAGCATTTCGAACTAAATTACCAAAATTAAATGGGTAATAGCTTCCAAATTTAATAATTATAAACAGAACACACAACAAAACTCACAAAAAAAATTATTGATTCTAACCCAAAAAAAAAAAGTGAATCTATTGAAGAGCTTTATATCATAACCTTCTGAACTTATCTACTGGTTAGCTTCCATTACAGAGCATCACCCAGAACGAGAACACCGGAACATAGATCTGATCCGAAGAGAGTCCCTCTGTAATGGAGGCATAACCAGTAGATACATCAGAAGAGAGACCCTCTTGAGTTTTTTTCCAGTAAACAAAAAAAGAGAGAGATGCAATGTATTGGCTTGAGGAACTATCTTAGATCGAGCCCCGTATCAACGCTGTTATTCTATTTCCTTAATTGGTTTATCATAATTGGTAAATTAACCCAACCTGTTTTTGACTTTGTCCCGAAATAACCACTTTGTATCAAACTCTGTTTCGTATCAAAAATGCAAAAAAATATCTTCCTACAAGAAAAATCTCTAAAATGTTCGATCTTTTCAGGGACAATGAAGAAAGAGAAGAATCATAAAACACTAAAGACTTCGAATTTGTTTTTCGTCCCTCTGCGGATTTTTCATACTCGAAAGAAAGATCGGATCTTGCAAGAAACGAGAATCTTTACCGCCAATTTTTTTTTGCGAGCCTCGAATCGTGCAAGAATCTGTTGTAAAACCACATGGTGTCACCGTTATTTGGTTACGCCATGAAAGGTGACACCATGTGGTTTTACAAAAGATTTTGGCACTTTATTGATGGTTCACCTTCCTCACCAGTCACCACCATTTTTGGTTGCGTAGAATGAGAGAACGGAGATAAAAAAATAACACTCCATGCCGTTCTTTTAAAATTTAGAAGAACTACGCACCGTTTTCAATTATTTAGGTTTGGTTTATAGTTTGGTTCCGGTTTGATTTTCTGCAATTTGTTATGGTTTGGTTTGGTTTTGTTTTAAACAACTTCAAAATATATATACAAAAAGATGATTTCCTTAATAAATATTTTGATATGATTATATCTATTTTTGATACACATGTAAATAACTAAAAATATAATTTGTAATGAATTTTGGCTTTTTCATATTTTAGAATAGCTAAACCAAACGGTTTATTTATAAATTTTGGTTCCATATCGATTTAACATTTTTGATTTGGTTTAGTTCGGTTCAGTTTTTTCGGTTGGGGTTTGAATTTGGTTCCATGTCTGATTAACGTTTGATCTTAACAAGAACAGGCACAAGAACTCAACCACATTGCATTTATTCATCGTTATTTCAATAATAGTGATACAACAAATCAGATTCTTATAGTTTCTCAAGAATCATTAGAAGGAGAATCATCAATAGGATGCCAGAATCTGTTGTAAAACCACATTGTGTCACCCTCCACGGCGTAACCATCCTGGTTCCTATGCCATCCATAGCGTGCGTGTGTCCTGTTCTTTATCGAGAATATCGCGTGCCCGAAGCTCGCTTCTCTGAAGGCAGAGTACTTAGGCTGAGGCTCAGTCATTCTACAGAAAACCATTCACACATTCAAACTCATAATCTAAATGTAAACAAAAATCGGTTCCAATGAGCAAAAGTGTTTTTAACTATAGCTTACTTGGTGGCCAATCCCTCAATATTGCCTCCATCACCAATGGTGATGTAGACTGGAGCAGATTGATCTTTGACTGGAGTGCAAATGCCGTTAACCACATTGTAAGCTATGTTCGATACGCGTTCCTGGTTTCACAATAGCTCAGATTTCTTAGCATCTATATAGTTTAAAGAGACATGATGAGCCAAAGTTATTGATCTTACCGATCTTTCGTAGGCGTGGACATGACCTGCAAAAACAACATCTACTTTGTACTTGACGAACCACGGCTCATACATCACCCTCATGGTTTCCCCTTCCATGTAATGGTAATCGTAGCTGTTGTACCATGGTGAATGCATCAGAACGATCAACCACGGAGTTTCCGACCTATTAACCTTTGGAAACTCCTTTTCGAGCCATTCATATTGCGGCGTGTATTTTCCTGTCCAAGAAATATAACAATATTGAGGTCCTGTTACTCTTGGTTTAAGAATATTGCGCGAAAAGGGTTAATATTTTTAAGATGCCTTGCCATATGCTGAATATGAAGCTAGCACGATTATGTAAGCTGATCCTCTCTTAATCGAGTACCAGAATGGTTCTGTGCTGCCTGATGATCGGTAAGGAGTACGGTACCTATGCTTGAATGGCTTAAACGGTCTGTTTTCCCCCTGCACATTGCATAACAATAATCCATCTCAATCTGAGTCTAATCCATGTAATGCCTAGTCTAACATTTTTAGCCTAAAGCAAAAAAAAAGAAGACAAAAAGGGAGAAGCTTTACAATCTCGGGGGCAAAATCGAGTTCATGGTTTCCAGTGGTCCAAATCCAGGGCTGATATGCTGTACTTTTTTCAGCAAATCTTCCCCAAGAGTCCCATCTTCTATTGTCGTGATTTGGATAAGTATCAGCGTATGAGATGTCCCCAACAAACAAAACCGCTTGCCCTTTTGTTGGATTATTCTCATAATGTGTTAAGGTTATGTTTGAGTCAAAGCTCTGTCCAAGATCCCCTGCAAAAACAACAATTTGCAACACAAGATCAAGTCCATGGGGAGAGACTAATAAATTGTTAAAACCCTTGACAGTATGTTTCAAGACAAAATACCAATAAGACCAAACGTGTAGGGAACGTCAGGACCAATCTCAGGAGGAGTGTGGAACCAGAACTTGCGCTCCGTTTGTCCCAAACCTACCACATAATAGTACTTGGTGTCATACTGCAATAAGAGAACCACAACATCAGATTAAAACAACATTAGCCAAGATAATGGTAGTGATCATGAATTGAGGAGGATGATGATGATGTACCTCCAAGTTTCTGATGGGGCAATGATGAATGTAACCAGAATTATAATTGTAGAACTTGTAAGTATAAGTTTTGCCATGGGCTTTGCGCTTCTTAGAGCTATTTTGTTTCCAGTAAATGACTTTATCAGATCCTTTTGCTTCTGTCACCCAAGACACTATCACTGCCTTCCCTTCTACATCTCCTTGTGTTATATGCACCTTTTTGCATAAAGAAAAAAAATCAAAAACCAAATCAAAAACCCATATTTTTATTACAAATAAGAAATGAAAAAGTTCACACCCAATAATAAGCAACTTTGTATCAATCAGTAGAATCGTCCAATAAATAGCTTTTTGGCCATTAGAACAAGATTTAAAAGAAAAAGTGAAACCTAATATTAAATTGAAAAAGATAACTAAAAACACCATCTAATTACACTTGTAGTTGACCAAACATAAAGCTTGTAATAAAAATTATAAATTATAAACAGAACCAACAAACAAAGATTAAAAGGTGGAACCTGTTGAGGAGCATTATATCCAGGAGGAACACGAAAAACATCGCTATCAAGAGGCATATCAATGGTTTTCTCCACTTTTCTGACAAATTTACTGGTGATGCCTCCATTACAGAGCACCACTAAACTATTCAGGAGTACTAGAACAAGAACAATGGAAGAGAAATCTGATTTTCGGACACGATCCATTTTTGAGTTTTGTCAGATAAACAAGGGAGAAAAAAAAACCTTATAAAAGAAGAGAGAGGAGAAATGTATGTTAAGGAACGGAATATTCGTTACTGAGCTAATTAAAAACGAACCGTGTCGACTCTGTTTCGATCGAGTTGTTTGGGAGAAACTAGTAATATTCTATTTCCTTTACTTTGGTTTTTTTGGTTTGAGCTTTGACTACTAGATGGCATCTATGTGACGACTGACTATGTGAACGGTTGAAAGATTTATATTTTGTTATTTATTGATTATCTCATTATCTGTACCGGACACGCGAATCTATGCTTCCTCTTTTCTTGTCTTCTGTTTATTTTACTGTTTTTTGTCAACGGTAAGATTGTTTTTTTTTAAGAGTTTCTTTCTTTTTTTTTTTTTTTTTGGAAAATGGTTTTCTATTTTTGTTTTCTTGATTTTGCTGCAAGAATTTAAAAATCATGCCGTTATGAGGGGAAAAAAGTCAGTGTGACGTAAAATCGAAATAGAATTTTGTACAAGACTAATCAGTGTGCTCAGTCTATAGTTAAACTTTTACTTTCGAGTTTTTTATAATTAGTTTAGAGTCACATTGTTTCCTTTAATATTTTGAAAATATATACATTTTTAGAATTAGTTTAGGGTCAATTTTTTAATACTTAAAAATTAAAAACATTTGAACCAAAGTCAAGAACAGATATTAAAAACTCTTAACTATACAAGTATTATTTTCATTTTTGCTTATGTGGAGCGCCAAGAAAGTTAAAATCAATTACTAGCCCACCATGTCCCATTTACTATAGTCTCTTAATGTGTATTATAAGTGAATTTGTGAATTAGTTGAAAATGTAATATATATGATTATATTCCCTCTGGTTTTGAAAAGTTGTCGTTTTAACTATATTTGTTTTAATTAAGAAAATGTATACAATGACTATATTAACCTATAAAAATGACAAGTAATTATTTACAAATAATTTGTGTTTAAATGAGGGTAATTTGGGTAGTTATTGACATAAGTTATATTAGTTACTTAAAACGACAAGTAATTATTTACAAAAAAATTAGGTCTAGAACGACAACTAAACAAAACCGGAGAGAGTAACACCTACCTATATGGAATCTATAAAGTGAATGAGCATTTGGTGAACAGTAATAATGAAAATGATTCTCCACTATCTTCAACCTCTTTTTTTGCGCGTACTATTTTGCATATAGCATGTTTAAATTTCTTTAAATAGATATTCCCTCTGTTCCAAAATATAGAATTTTTGGGCTAAAAACACAAAAATTAAGAAACAATAAATGTTTTCTCATTTATAAAAATGAACCAATAAAAAAAAAACTGTATAATTTAAATAGTCATAAACTATTAAATAAATATAAATTATGCATCGAAACTTGAGAAAATCTAATATTATGGAACAAAGAAAAAAACTTTAAACCTCTTATAATTTGGAACAGAGGGAGTACAAAATATTTGAGAAATTAATAGTATATGATTCTAAGCAGACATGATCATACTATTTAAACGCATATAATAAAATTTATATTTTTCAATTTACCAATATAACAGAAAATCTCATTTAATTCTATATGATTTAAATAAAATCTCATGTTAAAACATAGAAACAAATGCTATTTTATTTAATTTTCTGATTTTAAGTTTTAACACAAATTAGTATCCAGTAGACTTAGATAGTCACAGCCAAGGCATATGCTAATTTCTGGACAATGACAAAGGATTGTTCCATTCCCACATAGACAGTGAAGTATGATTGTTACAGAAAATTGGCGAAAGTGAAACAAAATAGTGTTCAATGAAATAGACATTTGCAAACGGCATGACGATTGTACGCGTTTGGAAATCAATTATAAAAATCACGTTTTATGTTATTTTATAACGTTTTATCGTGTTTTATGTTATTTTATAACGTTTTAAATTACTCAAAAGACTTTCATCCGTTTGAAGACTGAACCACACACTCGTTTACGTATGTGGTTAAACAATTTTTCTCCGCAATTAATCAGAGATTAATACGGAATAACAAATCGAATAATTTGCCTATAGCCCTATCAAAATAGGGTGTGTTGCACTCTAGCATACTTTTTTAAACTTTGTGTGCAAATGACACACTTTTGAAGATTGACATACTTTTTCTACTGTTTGTGTTTTTTTTATACTATTTTGCCCTTCATTTATAGAAACCAAAGTCTCCGAACCAAACTATCATGTCTCATTTTATTTCTTTCTTTTTCTTCATTTTTTTGTTATCAGTTTTTCTCTTTTTTTTTTCTCAACCTCACTTTATTATCACTTTATCTAATTATTATTGTATATATAATGTCAATTTTTTTTAAATATTAAATTATGATTATATTTTTCTACATTTTAAGACCCATTTTAATATATTTTAGGTTAATAATTATATTATATATTATCTTTGTATCCATATTTAATTCACAAATTGTCATATGGACAAATCCGCGTGGACATCATTCATGATCTATATAATGAAGCTAGATAAACAAATAATAGATACTAATTTTTATAAATTATACCCATGGACAAGTGCACGCGGACACTTCTTACAAACTTTCATATAATGTACACGCGGACACATTTCTGTGGATACGCATATTTTTAGTATCTACATGAGACTTAACCATCAACTCATGAGCTGGTCATCCATGGATCCATATCTTAACCATAAAAGCACATGAACATTATTCATGTCTACATAATCATGTTATGAGGTTAGATAATCAGGTAATGAACTTCATAGATACCGATTTTTATAAATTGACAGGTACACATGGACACCGCTTACAAACCATCATAGGGTACAAGAGAATTAAAAAAATAATAATAAATACAAAAACTATTCTTTCGTTAGTATCAATGTGTTGATATGCAACCATCCACACTCCCTTAGGTTAGCAGGTGTCCATGGGTGGTGTCCACATATTTCTTTTGGAACCGTGGATCTCATGTTCGAATCTCTTTGTGGTTTTGTACGTCATGTTGATTTAAAATTGCAGCCATGTGGACGTGTCTAAGATTAGCAAAAGATAGTTGTTCTACACTATCAAACTCTAAAGTTTTCTCTACTTGATCAAATTCGTAATTTGACTACCTAGAGTGTCCATGTAGACTTCTTTATGGGTGTATCTATGTGTAGTTGGGATCCATAGATCCTTGTGTTTGGACAAAATTTCGTGGACAACAAGACTCCGTGAACAAGTGGATGAAACTTCATGGATAACAATTTCTCTGTGAACAAGTGGACATGACTTTGTGGACAAAAATATTGCAGTGTCAAGAAGGCTAAAAATCTAACGAGATGTTGCGATATTGCATCAGAACATCCCTATAATGTTGCGATATACAATATTCTCGTGGACACATAACCGTGGAAAGCCAGACATCTCTATAATATTGGGATAGACCATGTAGTACATCTTTTGCCCCATTCTATAAACACATTATCAGCAATAATGTCCACGCGGACGTGACCACCGATTAATATGTAATTTTGTAGTATTATCCACTTGTACTTGATCATCCAAAATATTTTAATTGTAAAATCTAAACTCTAACCACTCTTTTATAAACCCAAATCGACATATAACTTCATTTTAATTGTAAAATCTAAACCCTAAACCACTCCTTTATAAACCCAAACCGACATATAATTTCATTTTAATTGTAAAATCTAAACCCTAACCACTCATTTATAAACCCAAACCGACATATAACTTCGTTTTAATTGTAAAATCTAAACCATAACCACTCATTTATAAAGCCAAACCGATATATAATTTTGTTTTAATTGTAAAATTTAAACTCTAACCACTACTTTATAAACCCAAACTGATATATAACTTCATTTAATTGTAAAATCTAAACAAGCCAATATATAATTTTTATTAATTTAAAAAGTATATGGCATTTGTTTCCTATATTTGTTTTATTTTTTTAAATTTAATTTTAATTTTTAAAATGTTATATTATGTGGTAAATTCTGATTGGTTTTAAAAAATGAGGTGAATAAAAGAATTCACTTTTAGGAGTGAACCTAAGTATTTTTCTTTTTTTTTATAAACTACCATTTTTACAAGTAATAATTTTTGTAGATATACTTATTAAGCTAAAATATATTAAAGTGGATCTTGAAATGTAGATAATATAAAATTATAAGTTATTGTTAAATTTTGGTTTGAGAATATATATAGTCATGATTAAATAAAATGGTAATATAAATATTGAGAGAAAAAAAAATAGAAGAGAGAGAAAGAAATCAAATAGAAAATAAGAAGAAAAGAAAAAAAAGAAAAATAAAATAAAAAGAGAGCAACTAGATCTAGGAACGAGAAAGGAGAGAATAATAGAAAGGAAATATTTGGTTAGAGGGCAAAATTGTATTCTCACACATATAAAGTATGTGAAGAGTAAGAAGTGTGTTATTTGCACACAAAGTTGAAAAAAGTATGTTAGAGTGCAAATGTCTCATCAAAATAAACTCTAGTTGACTAAAGACAAAGTGAGAGATGGAGCACTAATTAAAGGTAAGGAGCAACGAGTTCCACGTCATCACGAATACGAGACGAAGAAAGTTGAGACCAATCGAATCGTTTACTTTTCTTTCTTTCTTGTTTACTTTTCGACGAATGATCACTTCTCATTTTAGTCCATACCATATCTATCGTAAATCCAATAATGTTCCATTTGTGGACCCATTTTTTATCTTTAATCTAACTTTCTTCTTTTGTACAATCCACTTTTTCATGCCAAAAAGTTTGTAATTGCAATGCTCTAAACCCTTTTTTATATGATTATTAATCACTTTTCACAAAAAGGTAATAAAATCATGTGAAAATGTGATAACTACCAAATAATGTGAATATCTGGTAGAACTACATAACAAATCGTGTGACCAAAACATGCTAAATCCATGTTATTGAAATGAAAACACATAAGTTAAACGAACCACCTATTTTTTTCTTCCTTGTAACCATCTATTTGTGATTTATTATCCGCAAATAATAAATAAGAAAATTTTATGAGATTTGACTGATAATTGAAAAGATATAAGCCATAAAGGTTATAGAATTATCAATTATAGATAGACTGTTTAAAAACTTGAAACTCATTACAAATTCACAAATAGTGAGAAGATGGACCGAGCTACATAGACTCGTCCCATCAGGCCATCACGTTGCTTGGTATCCTAATAATATTGCTACTCAAATTATCATTAAAGTCTCTAATCAACAGCAAATACAGTATTAAGATTTCCTCATGAAACTGTGATTATACTCTCTTGATTCTATCACCTTCAGCTACCAGAAATCCTTCACTGGCTAGTGTTGCGACAGCTTTTCGTACCTGTTTATCGCGTCACAACAACAACGACTTTGTTAGTTTCTTTGTCCTTAATGAAAAGATCAAAAACTTTTGATATGTAGCAAGTGACTCACATCATGAAGATGAATTTCGGTGTTTATGTTGCCTCCATGCTTCTTTAGTTCTTCCAGTAACTGCACAAACATTTCCATTGTACTTAGAACTGTTTCTCTAAAAGTAGAATGATTTGCTTGCTTTGGGGGATATAGCAAATAGGGAAAATAAAGGAGTAAAGCATGAATACCTCGGATAAGCGCATTGATGATCCTCCAATTTGCATTTTCTCAAGAACTATGTCTCGAATTGAAGACACAAAGATATCCCGTCTCATTCGTTCACTTGCTGACACTCCAGTATTTATCAGGTCCATGTCAATGGTCCCTTCACCAAAATAAATACAGGTGTTTATTGTTAGCTTTGGTATTGAATGCTAATATCTAATCCTCATGATGATATAACGGATTCAAAAGTTACTGTGATGAAACTACCTGTGGCGTGATCGGTTGCTGATTGCTGCATTGCAACTCTGAGAAGTCGAAATGCTTCGTCCACGTCATGTTTTTCAACCTTTATCCATCACAAGAACCATTTTAGTTGGTTTGCAATAACAAAAGGAAATTGTGTTAACAGATGCGTGTTTTGCTAACCCATTCAGAGAAGCGCATCCGAGCCAAGGCTTCACTAAGTCTGATTAAGCTTTCAATCTGTCTAGGCGTTGCTGTTATGACCTGTGCCAAATTCGAGAGTTTAAGGAATGAGACTAACTATAGCATTTTTATAATCCTCTGTTGTAACATAGAAAACACAATGAAGTTCCAGGGGCACACCTTTTTGCTACTACCAGCAAACTTTCCTGCTTTTCTTAGCTCAACATATCCTCGGGTCAACTCCTCTGCAGCTTCATCTGATAGTTTTGGATGAATGTTCTTGCGGGCATAGCTAACATAAGTTGTCAGTGTAGTAATATCTATAGATTCCTCCTGAGCACTCTGCACATTAAGTCAAAATGTAACCAATGAAGTAAGATAAAGAGGAAACACAATCATCTGTCAACATATCATGGACACTGGGGAAAGATATAAGACCTCGGCGTTCTCAAAGTGTAAGGCCACAATATGCTTTGCAAGCCGTCGGTCAGTCTGCTCATCGGGCTTGTCAAGAATCAAGTAGATCAAATCGAATCTAAGAAGCAAAGTGTGATAAAAAAAAATTAGCAACACCATTGGAGAAGCATATATCTTTTAGCCTTTAGAAAAAATAATGTCACTTTCGTTGAAGGACTGCAGCATACCTAGAAAGCAAGGTCGGAGGAAGGTGAATATTTTCAATAACAGAAAGCCGGGGATTATAGCGTGAGCCACTAGGATTTGCACATGCCAACACAGAGGTTCTGGCATTTAGAGATGCAATAATACCAGCCTTTGCTATTGAAACAGTCTGCTGTTCCATCACCTGACAGAGCAATAACATTCATCGGTAATGCAATCTTTATGGACTAGAGACATATTAACAAAGGGCACCCAGTAACTATAAGCTATGACTTTGGGCAATGCTAAGAAAGAGAGTCACATACCTCATGCAGCATGCTCCTCGCACTGTCAGACATTTTGTCAAATTCATCAATACAGCAGATACCTCGGTCACTAAGAACAAGAGCTCCGCTTTCCAAAACCTAAACAATGTAGCATTCACATATAAGGTCAGGTTTAGGCAGACCCTCATAATACAACAAAAAAACCAGCTGACTACAAAAAGATTGAAGACAAGATTAACATACAGTTTCTCCCGTCTCAGGATCTTTAGCTACATAAGCTGTCAAACCAACAGCGGAGCTCCCTCGCCCACTTGTATAAATCCCACGGGGTGAAAGCTTATGAATGTACTGGAGCAGCTGGGACTTGCTTGTACCAGGGTCACCAACAAGTAAGATGTTGATGTCACCACGGAAATTAGCACCAGATGTCAAGTTCAAAGCATTCCCTCCAAAAAGCTACACAATTTGAAATTTGTCTCAGTAATAGGAACTAATGTTGTTAAGATTTTGTTGAAACAATAAGCAAATATCAAAAGCGTTACCGCACCTGGCACAGAAGACCCTTTTTAACATCATCCAACTCCCAGATATTTGGTGCTAGTGATCTACTAAGCCTCTCATATATATCTGGTAGTTTAGAGAGTTCCTGAAACTTCCTCAGCTGAAAAGTAACACAAAAATTGGTTGGAATGGAGTGACTAAGGAAAAGTTACAAAACTACAGATCTATTTAGTTAAAAAAGATGAAACACCTTCTCCTCATCTAACTCGACATCTTCATCGACTCTACGCAGACTATTGTCAACATCCATAGGATCCTCAGCAGACATTCTTAACTTACTTGCTTTCTTTATGTGAAGGCAATCGATGTAGGTCTGTACTCAACATTCATAAGACACATAAATGACAATGTCAGAACGTAATAATAGAAAAGAGGAATTAGTAACAGAAGAAAAAAAATCACGACATGCCTTAAACACAGATTTCACAGTCCTATGAGCAGGCCCCACTCGAACGGTCATTGCTCTGTAAATTCCGGTGACCTATCCAGAAAACAAGCTTTTGATTGTCAACCAAAACCATAGTAACACATGTACCATCTTGATAAAATTACTGCTTTTACCTCAATTCTGTCACCAGGCTTCCCATTATCAACTAGCTTATCATGCAACAACAAGCTAACAGTGTGAGGTGTTCCTCCTTCAGGAATCTCATCAGGCGTTTCCTGAAGCCTCACAATCTGCTTATCAGCAAACCTGATTCATAAACAAAGAAGGTAAGTTACAGAATTTAAAATAATTAGACAAATTCAATGTCTATAACTTACCTGCATCGGTTGTGAACTAATGTCATGGAGTTCTTGGCCATGCACTCTAGTTTCAAGCAAGTAGGAGGCTCACTTATTTTCCCTAAGAAGAAAACAAACATTTAGGAGAAACAATACAGACATATAAAGAGAAGGATAGTTCCAAGTGATCAAATTACCTCTATCAACGATGATGGGGTCAGAGAAGTATCCACAAACGAGGCATCTAAACACAGCTTCTCGAATTTCAGGAATGATAGAACTACTCCGAATTATCATACCTTTCAAAGAGATCATCTTCTCGATATCTAAGAAACCAAAAAACACACATTCAAACATAAGCTAAAGCTAGCACCACTATAGTCTAAAGAGAACTAACACACCAAGAAGAACAAAAATTGAATAATACTAACCAGATGGATTGAGATTTCTCATGGAAGTGGATGTCCTGAGGTTAAAAATCCTCACTTGAACATGTTTCTCAAACAAACGATCAATCGTGGAAACGATATCCATCAGCACAATATCGAAAATGGCGAGAACTTCCAACGGATACCGAACCATCTTGTTATACAAATCAGGATCATAATCAAACACATCAAATGCATCAACATCAATCCATTCTCCTTCAATTTCAATCACTTTTCGTATTGAAGCCATATACTTCCCTTCTCTAAACAAATCATCACTGTTCTCTCTAGCTTCTCTAAAATGCTTAATGAACATTTCAATCGCTGATTTAACATCTTGCACACTGATGTTAGTTCCCCATACGAAAGTCGGAGTAGCATCGTCGGCGCCGTCTTCTTCACCGTCATCGGAAGAAGGAAGTACCTCATCAGTATCCGGTGGTGTCCCGCCGCCGCCACCACCTCCTCCGCCGCGTCCATTTCTCCCTTTAGATCTGGTGGCGGAAGGACGAGATGTTGGAGGAGTGGAATTGGATGACGCGAGACGTGAAGGCGGTGGTGGAGGAGTTGCGAATTGCGTGGGAGTAGAGGATCTCCCTCTCCGGGGACGGTGGAGTGCGGCGGGGGAAGAGTAGGTGTTTCCGATAGGGCTTGAAGCGTTTTCTCCGGGAGAGGAAGGACCTGAAGTAGTGAGGTTCGTCAAAATCACGAAACAGTTTTAAGATTAAGATAGAGAAACAGAGAGACAGAGACAGTACCGTCGTTAGTGTTTCCGGGGGAAGAATCAGAAGCCATGGCTGATCGGAGAATTGAGAGAGACGGAGTGAGACAGGTTTCGGCGCTTTTTTAGTGAGTAGTGACGAATTAGGCGGGGACTTCACTTGATTTTGGCGCCATTATTAAATGGGCTTCTAATGGGCCTATTATCTATTATGACACGAAGGCCTATTGACCCCCAAATCTTTAACCAAAAATCGATTACATGGGCTTTTAGTGGGCTTTTTGAAATTAATATCGTTTTTTATTGTTTTCCCCAAGGAAAGTAACTAACTGTGTAACAAATTCATATGGCAACTAAAGAGAATTACAAGACTGAAGAAAATGATCAATCAGCTAAAAATCATGGTTCAATCAGATTTTTCATACAAATCAATAAGCAAATCCAAATCCAAACTAGCAATTACAGAGAAAATGAGAAATCTGAACCGTTTATTGAAGTAATTTTGAGAAATCGAAGCTATCAGCATCTGAATTTGATGCCGAAGCCATGCTTACCAAGAACACACCCACGTTTCAACTGCAAATACGACGAACATCGCTTACCCACTTTGTTCATCCTGTCTCTCTTTAGCTTCTTGCTCTCGCTCCTTGGTACCAATTCATCATCCAGATCGTTATAGTCATAGTCATGATCTTCATCAGCATCACCATCGCGATTGGTACAATCTTTGACAGAATAACGTGAATCTCCACCAAGAAACGAATTGCCACGGTAATCAGCAATGATGCGATTCCGAACAACAACACCACCAGGTCCATCATCGTCTTCATTCACATGACCATCGACGAGAACAATATCCTCCGCGACGAGATTATCAGCGTTAGTCTCCGACGTGAGCGTGTGAGGCGGCGGAATCACATAGCAAGAATCGTCCAAGGAGATCACGTCATCCGAAACTCCAAGAGACTCTCGACGGCGAGATAACTGAGGAACTTGAAAGAAGTCGAGGACGAGATCGTTTTCTTCCTGATTCGCCATTTTCACCTCCGACGTGAGCGTGTGAGGCGGCGGAATCACAGAGCAAGAAACGTCCAAGGGGATCACGTCATCCGAAACTCCGAGAGACTCTCGACGGCGAAATGACTGAGGAACTTGAAAGAGCTCGACGAGATCGTTTTCTTCCTGATTCGCCATTTTCGTCATCTTTGTGATATCGCCGGAGGAAGTTAGTTACAGTCTCTGTTTGTTTCAATTTCAACACTTTTTTTTTTACTCTTAGGAAGAATATATATATATAGCCGTTTTCGCATGCGTGCTGTTTGTAACTGAAGCAAAACGTCATGCACTTCTCTTGTAAAAATTCATAACGGAGTGCAGTATAAAGAAAGTCTCTCTTGCCGTCTGTATCCCTCCTACTGGACATGCGTGCTGTTTATAACCAAAAAACGGTCATGCAGTTCTCTTGTACAAATTCATAACGGAATGTAGTCTAAAGAAAGTCTCTGTTTGCTACACACTCTATGGCGCTGCTTAGTTTAGCAAGTAACTAGGCTTCAACCAGAGAAAGAATTAGAGCATAATCATTATAATTTTTTTTAAAGAAAGTTAGCTAATCATATATTGTGATATGTTTACCCGTAAAATTTCACTGTTCATATCATTTGGAAAATTGGAATTATTGATTTAACCGAAGAAAAAACCAAACAATTACCACTGCAGCGTTGTGTTACACTGACATTGACAAATTATATAAATTAGAAAACTAATAACGCAAAAGGAAGAAACCAATGATCCTTGGATTGACAATCATTCTCGGTGCAAATTTTTAAACCTGTCCTAGTAAGGATGATGGCAAAAAAGATCACAGAAACAATAATATTCTCTGATAGCCAGAAAAAATAATATGGCATATTGGTGAGTTTCAAGTAAAAAATGACAAGTTATCAATTTGGTTTAAGGCTGTAACCACAGAGCAGAGTGTTGAGTGTTGGTATCGTACTAAATCATGATGCGGAGGACGGCGAGTCCCACTGCTGATATCGACACAAGTGTACCTATGCAATATTTGATAACCTCGTATTTTGAAGCTTCTAATTGAGCTCTCAACGCATGAATTTCCTGCAAAAGCAAAACGTATTATGTCTTTTTTATCTTCCTAAGTTTCAGAATATAATGATGTTCATGAGTAAAAGAAACAGTTACTATATACCCTGTCGAGCTTGTTTGTGAGGTTTGTTGTTTCGGTATTCTGATTGGCTAGCTCGTCACGTATTCGACTGTGAGTAACAACAAGACAGTCAAAACCAGATTACCAAATTATCACATCCCACGCCTCCACTTGCAGATGGCTAATGGTCATAGAAGGAGAGTAATGTGCAAAATGCAGAGTTTTTCTTACCCTCTTTCAAGATTCAAATCCAAACGTTGTCCAGCTGTAACCTTATCAATTTCATACCTGTTTCAAATGTGAGGTCTTAGGTCTTAGTTTCAGACTGGTTAAAAGTATATTACAAGGCGAACTATGGTCACAAACCTTAGCTCACTTCGCATCTTCTCTATATCGCCTCTCAATTTTTCTGTCTCACGTTGCAATACAGTAAAATGATGCTCCTTTACAAAGAATGAAGAAGAGTTGGAATCTAAATCTTTTTACTATGTTATACAGGGAAGCACAGACAATGCTATTACACATAAAATGTTTACTGTAGATGCTAGTGCTACATGGTTTAACACAACCCTGAAATGAAATAGTACAGTACAATGGGATGCAATCAACACATTTTACCGACTTTCTAGCTACACATGCCTAAGACTACAACTTTTAACAGCTGCAACAGAGATCGTTCAAAAGAAAAACTAACCAGTTCTCTTCCTAATAAAATCTAAATTACTCAAGAAAAAACGCAGCTTCTCATTATTATGTTACTGAATTCCCCCAAAATATCACCCAATGGATACTTCAGATCTTCTATTTTCAAAGTAACACAACCTCTCAAACTAATCCATATCCATAATGAAAATAAAGAGAGGATAACAAAGAGGCAGAAGATGAAGAACTTTAAACGCAAAGACAACCCACCAGGATTTGTATGTATTAATGAGCATCCCAGTATTATAATCCTAAACAACAATGTAACTAAGAAAATGGTATTTGAGATTACAAGACGCAGCACAACTAAATAAGTTTCTTCTGAGAACATCAAAAACTTTTGCACATCAAACCACAAAACAGCCACGAGTGTTCAAGGTTCTGAACCAATACTAATAAAAAACAACCAGTAATGTATGCAAGGTCAGAAACGTTTTCCAAGCTACAACAGGTGAAGATGTTACCTGAGAACTTTTGACTTCAGACTTAAATTTCGATAGATTTGAATCTTGAATCATTTCAATCTGCAAACACACAAGTCATAAGTAAGAAAAAAAATCAAATTTTACACAATCCATACAGTAAGTTCCCACAAATCAATGAACAGTAATTGAAACCATTACCTTCTGCATTTCTGCTTTCGACACAAAAGACTCAGAAACATTTTCCAAGCTATCATTCAAAACCTCAGTAATTGCAGAAGTTATAGCCTCAGCTTGTTTCGATGGAACACCTTGAGCTTCTAGACTCCTCACCTTTAAAAACAAACCAAACGAAACTATAAAGATTCATTGCTTTCTCATAGAGCAAACTTATTTCAAACGTTCTTGATACTACAAATTCATGGCTAATTCTAGATCTAGTACATATAGAGATTGAGATAGATGATATTACCAGAGCCAATGTATCAACGAGAAACGCACGTTTCCCATTAGCTTTCGTGAGTTCAGAGAATTGGCGGTATGGAAATGGACGACGATCAAGGAGTCCTAAAGAGGAGCTGAGACCTCGAGGTTTAGCGGCGAGAGAAATCACGGATTGAGCTCCCAATAGAGCCAGACGCTTGGCCAATGTCATCGATCAGACTGAAACAGTCGGAGATTGAAAAAAATCAAGCAATAACTAGATTCAGGAACTACGCTAAAACCTAATCGCGTTATAGATTTCCGACGGAGATTTGGGAATTGGAGAATCTCGAGAGAGAGAGAGGAATTGAGAAGCTAGACCTGGACGGAAAGGGTTCTTCTACTTCTTTTGGGTTTGATTGATTTCTTCTCAATGGTTTTGGTGTTTAATGACAGGTTTACCCTTGGAGTCTTTGGACCAAATCGCAATTTATTACTTGCCCGAAAAGTTCCTCTCTTCCAAATCGCCTGGGACTCTCATGGAGTCATGGTTGACGGCACGTCAGCTTGACCTGCCATGTCAGCTTGACCTGCCACGTCAGCTTGACCTGCCACGTCAGTAGTCTGAATTGACACGTCAGCAATCGGATTGTGTTTCCGACCCAAATAATAGGACACTTACTATTGGGCTGTAAATTGAAGGCCCATATAACATTCTCAATTTCACTAATATCTGATGTATATGCTTAGAAGGCCTGATGATCCCAAATCTTTAACTGGAAAATATGGTATTTCTGAGAGTATGCATGCAGTAGTAATTAGTAAAAATCTATTCTGAACCACGAAAATGATCATTAAGTTGTTAAATTCTCATCTTTTTATCTCTAGGAAAAATAATTAGTAACATTGGGTTATGAACTAAATTGGAGAAAGAAATGATGCTGTTAGAAATTAATAAAGAAATCAAAGTATTTACCAACAGGATAAAATTTTTAGGGGTGTTATTGGTTTGTGATTTAAATAGAGTTTTGATGACTTTAATAAAATCATAGAAAGTAAATAAGTGAATGATTTAGAAAAATTGTTAGAGAGTTTTCTATAGTCTCGTTGATTAGTTTTTCTATAATCTTGTAAAGTCTTTCAAACAACTGCAGTATTTCAGCATACTTTCCATGACTTTATTTTGTAAAGAAAAATGTTTAAAATCATAAACCAATAACACAATAATTGAATTCATTAACAATCATAGATTGTCATAAATTGTTTTGTTTTAGTTGAATAACACAAAACTTTTAATGACTTTATAAAACTCTTAATCCAATAACACAATATTCATTAAGATTTTAAATGACTTTTTACAAATCACAAACTAATAACACCAAACTTTAAGAGAGTTTAACAAAATCTTGATTGAATAACAACAGATTCTACACAACAATTAAAGTCACTAAAACTCTATTTAAATCACAAACCAATAACACCCTTAGCTGATCATTAATTATGATATGTTTGCGTCGGGAAGAGTGTTTTTCTCGAAATTCATCCAAAATTCAGGGTGGAAGCATCTCTAGCTTAGAATCTGCATCTTTGACTGATTTACCTTCTTCTCCTGTAAAATTTTACTTTTTTGATTGTTAAGATTCATTAACAATATGGATTAATGGGATTTAAGCCAGCCAAAAAACCAAAAAAAAATTGATTTCTATGTCAAATTAAGGTAATGGACAAAGACTCACTCCTTAAAAAGAAAGAAACTTGGAGTATACAAACATGATATTCTTGGCCTAGCAAATATTATATGCAAGAGGATTATATCTATCATCACCATTCACCATCACAAACATGTAAATACTAAAGCCCTAAACCCCCAAAAATAAAGATAACATGTTAGCTAATTCTGAGTGAAAGGCTCCCAACAAAAGACTGTTGTGCATGTAACTAAGTGGCTAAAAACGCCTAAAGCTGCTTTTTTAAGATGCAGACATATCACCCAAAAGCACAGAGAGAAAGAGAGAGAGGAGCTGTTTTAGTTGTGGAGGTAATTGCAGGATGCTCCTTTCCTACAATATCCATCTTCCCGAAAGAACTTGCATACTCTTTGCCCTTTAAACCCACCACCACTTCCACTTGACTGCCTGTTCCAACCATACCCAGAATCTCCATTCTGGCTCTGTTGGTTTCCCCAAAAACCGGTTTGGTTCCCTCCTGACCCACCGCTTGGGATTGCTGTCTGATTTTGAGTTCCCCAATTTTGATTATTGTTCCCAGATTGCATCCCTTGGCCTGGTTGCATCCATCCCGAGCCCGTTGTACTCCCTGGAGCTTGAACTTGAGCTTGACCTTGAGCTTGGCCTGGTACACCCCACCCGGTGTTTGGATAAGCTTGTGGTTGTCCTTGGACGGGCCCGCCCCAGCCAGGATTAGGCATTCCCTGATTAGTTGGGGGAACAGAAGATCCAGAAAAGTTTACGTTCATTCCAGCTTGAGCAGGACCAACCCATCCCATGTTTGGATTTACAGTCCCTTGACCCCAGCTGCTGTTCTGGTTTACTGGAGCCTGAGCTTGTCCTGAAGTTTGATTGTTCACCGTGTTCATACCCCATGGAGCCTGAACTTGTGTCTGAGCAATTGGTTGGCTTGGAACTGCAACCTTCCAAGAATCAGATGGAGGAAAGCCTGGTTGACTCTGGGAGGGGAGAACACTAGGAGTTCCGGTGCCATAAGACGTGGAGCTATTCTGAGAAGAGGGAGCATCACTTCCTCCATGACCATGGGAATCAAATTTATCCGTCTGCATGCTTCCCCAGCTTTGCTTTCCACCTGCTGGTGTTGGAGAATGAAGAGTCGCAGAGTGATTAACAGAAATGTTAATCGAATCTGATGTCGGAGTAGGGTAGGTTTGAGGCTGCAGTGTACCAGCAGATTGTGCTACTGAATAATTCATCGACTGAATAGCTGACTGTGGAGATGGCTTCGTTGGAGACCATCTGCTCTCAAAATTTCGCCTTTTCGCTGTTGGAGTTGTGATTTGATTTGGAGTAGGAGATGGAAGACTACCCCCTGAACTCCAAGTATCTTGGGGAGTCCTGGGAATATCAAGGACTGATGGAGTAATCCTAGCAGTAGAACCTAAATTGGGTTCAGATTGGCTTGATTGACCAGAATAAGATGCTACCTGAGCTTTCATATAGCTATTATCCACCGCCTGGGTTTGCTTCTGAAATAATCCAGCCAGTGCATCAGTCAGGAGAATAGAGTCCAACGCTGACTCCATAGCTTTCCAGATTTCCAACTTAGCAGGAAAGTACCCAGTGTTGTTCCATTTACGGAGCTGCGCCATCGAAAAAGGTCCTTGAACTTTACCAGATGGGTCCTTGTAATGCCATATTTTCTCTGACTCATTTGACTTGGGAACAGGCTGCGGAACAACAGCAGGAGGTGCCATTGAAATTTCAGAGGCAATCCTAGGAGATAATTCCGGTGGCGCAACAGCACGAGAACTTCTGGCAGTAGTTTCAGCAATTGAAACAGATCTTGGTTTCTCAGAGCCTAAAGATGGTTGCACTTCTCTTTCTCTAGCTGAAGTCCATATACTTTCACTAACCTTGTCGTCAGAACTACCAAGATAATCCCCTCTACCAGTAGAACCTCTACCAGAATAACTTCTGCTTAATTCACGATTTGCACTTGCATTTGAGTAGTTACTTGTGCCAGTCCATGAATCATTGGAACTAAATCCTCCCTTTCGTGGAGATATTGGATCTCTTCCTCTTCGGTTAAAGCTACTGCTTCGCGGCCTCAGTTGTTTCTCTAGATGCATTAAAACCACCAAACATCAAAAACATTAACAGATATACCAAACAAAAGATAAAACAAACTTCACATTTTAGTTTAATTATAAAAAAAACTTGAATAATTTCTCTAAAAGAAACCTTTTTCCTTTTCTTCTTTTTCATCTTCATCTTCGGATTCACAATCTGGATCCATTTTGGGATCAGCATGTATTTCTGGAATTTCTTCTAGCCGGCGCTGCCGTTCCTCTGGCGACTTTAGCAGTTGCAATTTTTCAACACATTCTCGCAGCGTAACCATAGTTAAGGAATACTTATGTATGTGAACAAAAAAATGCATATATTTTCAACTAGAAATGGCAGATCAGATGCTCTTTCCCTGAAGTACAAAAACATACACAGAGAAAGAGCATTCCAAGAGTACGGACAATCATCATATTGACAAAGAACTCGAAAGATTCAACAGATAAGGATATTCTTTTCTGCGGCCCATGTCACTAGCACGATCACGCAAATGACTGAAACGTAGGATCTCTGCTTCCAGCAACTGCATTCATAAAGTACCAAATTTCAAAACTGAAGCAGTCATAGGTATAATTGTTTTACACATTTTTCTCAACTACTGTCGTAATAGATTTTCTCAACTACTGTCGTCATAGATTTACCTTCTTGAGAAACCTTAAAACCCAAATCTAAGAGAGACAATATAACTAGAATCATGTACTTTGCCTAGACAGATATATGCAGTTATTCCGTATCCCAATCCAGGGAGCTCAATCAGCAAACATATAATAATGAACAAATAGAGATTTGGAGACAGGAAATAGTATCCTTACGAAAAAAACAACTTACGTTTTTTACTCTCACTTCCTGCAGCGCTATGGCCTTTTCTTGAATATCACCCTAAAAGCAATTGACATTAGAATACTGAAAAAGCAAAAACACCTTGGTCGACAGAATTTTAGACATTATCAAATACAGACAGCAAGTAGTATGGAGCATACCACAGTAAGCCTGTTGATTAATCCACATTTTATGCTTTGCTTTAGACGCTTGCATTCATCCTGAAATAATTGCAGGGAAGTTATAGGTTAAATATATAGCATTCTTGAACAATTACGGATCACTAATCAGGAGAACTTTGCTCAGAAAATAGGTAAACAGCAATCACTGCCTCCTTGGATTGTCAACATATGCAAGTGCAACATAAAATACTATGCAGGGACCAAAAATAATGAGGATATCAGCAGGAGTATGTCACCTCAGTGAAATCTTGGTTTGATATAATGTCAATGGATATCACTTCTGTTTTGTCCAAGTTCAATATCTCAAGTACATAGTCTGTTGTCTTTTTGCCAACTTTATAGGGTTCAGGAGCTTTGCTTGTGCCTGTGTTATAAACCAGAAGAGATCTTAGTCAACCTCTGAATTAACCATATTGAAGTTATCTGAAAAATGGAAACTAAACATACCAACAACTTGAACCAGTCGATATAAATCTTGCTTTTGATTTCCAGATATCCTTAACCTAACAAATGCACTAGCAACTTTTTCTTCGAATGTTGTAGAATCTTCAAGTAGATCTTCCACCAAGCTCCGCCTTAAGTATATCAAATTAATGTTGTGCATATCAACAGCAGCAAAATCGTCAAGGTTGGATTGACGTCCTTTCCTGGCACCTTTTTTGCGTGTTTTACGTTTCTTATCCTTCCCACTTTTCATTGGGTGGTCCAAGTTTTCATCAACATCCACATGAATAGGTTCTTCTGTGTCAACGATGTCACCTTGAATATCATCTGCCTGATTTTGCTCCTTTTTAAGAAAATGAGAGTCGAGGAGATTTAACATTTCAAAGTGCCCAACATGTGATTTTCCGAACAAGTTCTTAAGCCTGGAGTCGCAGACAACCTGGCTTTTACGACGGGGATCACGAAGATTGTATCTTTTAATATAAGCCAGCAGGAGATTCTGTACTTCTAACTGAGGTAAGAAAGAGCTGTCACCACGTCTCATGTGCACGACCAAATCCAAAAGTTCCTTGGAAGCCCACTCCATGGTTTCACCTGACGAATTCTTATCAGCTAGTGATAGGATTTTCTCAGCAGAACCAGACTTTGATCGACTCCTGGTCTTCCTCTTTTTTGGAGAACTATCTGAATCTGATCCTCCATCAGTAACATAGTCAGTCTCACTGGCTGTTCCTTGTTTGCTAGCATTGGGCTCGTGTCCTTTACGTGGACTCTTAGCCTGATCAAGTTCCTTTGGACTTAAAGATAGCTGGGTTTTCAAATCAATCCAGTAATCCTTAAAGAGATATTCCCAGCTGGTCTTGTCATCAAAATCCAACTGCGCCTGTAAGAGACAAAACGAAGCAAGGGAGAGATCAGAAAAAAGAAGACTGCCAGTCATATAACAAGTGGAAATCATGGCATAAATGAAAATCAAATATTCAGCATGAACCACTGACCAAAGTCATAATTTATTAGTGATATTGCAAAGTAAAACGAACCAAATGCAAGCTTATCATGCATCAACCAGGTTGAAAGCTCATAAACATGTGCATCATGCTATAGAGCAATTCTACAGGAGAAAAAAAAAAATCAATACAAGGCTGATCATCAAACTTTTTATGCTTAGTCCACAACATGTTTGATGAGAGAAACATGAAAAATAAGATTATGAGGTACTGCAACATGATCAGTTTATCAGCTCATTGTTACAAGAAAAGAAGAAAATTTCGATAAGCAAAAAAGTACAAGAGTATGTCAGGCATACCGGTTCCTTTTCCTGCTCTTTTCTTTCTATCAACTTGACTGTCTCCATGCATGTCTCACACAAACCCTTATTACCTCTGATGCAAAAGAAAACAGCATCCTTGGTGCAGCCCTTGCATAATGAAAACATGCATGTATAACACAAGTACGTTGCAGTTTTCTCACATTTGCTACACAGGTGCCATCCTATTCATAAAAATGAAACATTATGTAAGGTTCTATTAGTCAGACATGGAAATGATGAAAGCTTACGGAATACATACATACACAAGAGAGGTAACCAAGGAAAAGTATGACCATGCACAGACAGAGACTGAAAAATGCAGCATAACTGAAGCAGAGTGCCAATTAAGTCCAGTTTAAAGAAACAAGGGGAAATGATCCATCAAACAGTATACTATCTTGAAAAGTTTAGAATATATGTTCTAAAATAGGGGGGACAGTACTACACTAAGAGGATGTACAGTATTTTTTTGGCAGTTTGTGTAATTTATCACCATATGTACCAAAAATAATTCTGATCCATTTGCTAAGTGCAAGTATCATCTACAAATCGGTGCAACACGAAAATAGCTTAGGGAGAACCATTAATTGGTGCCTAGAAGATAGCGAAAAATTAGTCTTTCTCATTATATCAAAATGTTATATTACCAAGTTTAAATGGTGTAGATTTATACTATGATAAAACTGGATGATGTCACCATGCCAACCCATAGTCAAGGAAAGAAAACTACCAAAGTACATAAAAGCATCAATGCCAGTGTATTTACATTTACGAGTTTATATAAATAAACCTCACAGCAGATCCCACTGCTGCTATTTGGTATTTACATTGAACAACAGAGAATCAACTAAAAGCTACCGTTGACAAGTTCTTGTGGAATCTCAAAGAGTCATGACTGTACACAAAAAAGGGTGAGCATAGCCTTGATAGTAATCAGACTTATCCATTTCACAAACAATCCAAAAGCTGTCATTGCCAGTGTAGCATTGGACAGTGGTACAACAGGCCTGAGACTAAAGTAAGAACCAATAAGGGACAACACGAAATCAAAGATGATGTGCAAAGCAATAGAAAAAGCCTTTGACATAACTTTCAACTAAAGGTTCAAACTTATAATCTGAGAGAAGCAAAGGCTAAAAAAGGACATACACTTCTAGCCAAGACCAAGAACTCAAACAATAGATGAAAGAAGAAGCTTAAATGACCAAGAATTGTTATAAATTTCATAATCCGGATGACAGATAAAAAAACATATGCTGTCATGATTTTCTAACGATAACAATGTTAAAAGACACTATAAAGATATATAGTAACAATATTCACCACTACATACACTGCTGAAAGAAAATATGTGCTTAGCAGATGATGTATCATATTTTTCCAAACTGTAGTTAACTGATTAATTTAAGCAGACACCTATTGAGAGAATAACAGAAAAAAACTTACCACAGTTCCATTTACCCTTTGACTGGAAGAAAGCCTCATCTCGATCTACGCAGGAAGGGTGGTACGCTTTTGGGCATCCCCTGCAAGCCAACAGAATCATACATTTAAAAACAACAAAATTATCATCTGTTAAAGGGAAGGGACCATAAGAAATGAAAAGGACCAACTGTAAAGTCACAGAAACTACAAATGAAAGTTCACCTGCGGTCACAAAGGACAAGATCACCCCCATCAAAGCACATGAAACAAACATCTTCCTCTTTCTTCTTTCCCGTCCCTTTCACTGTCTTTGTATTTCTCCCCCGCTTCCTCTTTCCTCCAGCACTCTTATTTTCTTCCTCAACTTCCTCAGGCTCTTCATCACCCATCTCAGCCATAACACTCTCCTCCTGTGTCTCTGTCATCTCTTCATGATTTTCCCTCCCCTCTTCAATATCAGCTACTGAGGAGTCTCCATGCGTTTTCACATCCTCCGCTACATCAGGCATCTCATCATCTTTCTCCTGATCGTCATCTTCAATCCTTGTCTCTGTTTCTTCTGAGACTTCAGCAATTTTTGTTCCGTCTACTTTACCCATAACAGTCTCCTCCTGTGTCTCTCTCATCCCAGTCACTCCCATATCTTCATGATCTTCCCTTCCCTCCTCAACATTAGCTACTGAGGAGTCTCCATGGGTTTCCACATCCTTCACCAAATCAGTCATGTTGTCATCTTTCTCCTGATCCTCATCTCCGATCATTGTCTCCGTTTCTTTTGACACTTCAGAAATCTTTGTTTCATCTACTTTAGCCAGTTCCTCAGATAGTTCTTGCCTTTCTTCTCGAGTTTCTTCCAAATCAACTGTCTGCCCTGCTTCTCCGGCACCACCCACCCCATCGCCTTCTTTCTCTATCCCAGCACCATACTTAACATCTGTTTCTACTTCTTCTGCAGCCTCTGGTACATGTATGTCCACAGATTTATTAGTTTCTGGATCCTGCTCAACATCTTCTTTGACATCATCCATAACAGTTTCCAAATCATTACTTGTTTCCCCAGCAAACTGAGTAACAACAGCTGATGATATATCCACTGGAGCCTCAATTTTGTCGGACACCTCAGTGGCCACATCATCCACCTCTTGGGGCTTTGTTTCGATCTCCCATACAGTAGCACCATCAACCTTTTCTTCCTCCTCTGATTTCTTCAAAACCTGAATGTCCATTGCATCTGCTGTGACATCCACACCTTCTTTTGCATCTCCATCTGTCAAGTCTTTAGCTCCTTCACCAATTTGCAACTCTTTCAATGGCTCTTTCTCTACAAATTCACTTCCTGAGTTAAGCACTGAATCGTCTAACTCTTTATCTTGGGAGGGAATTTCCGTAAACCCAGCCACGCAAGCTACCTCTTTATCATCAGGAATTTCTATGTCATCAACCAAGGAGGCAGCTTGCGCTGTAGTTTCCTCCTCCATCACATCTACCTTTTCCTTTTCCGACTCTGTGTTCTGACCTAAATCACTCTCTATCGGCTGACTACTCTCCTCATCAGCCATACCTCTACACACTACCTTTTCACTTTCCTCTCTTTTTTCCTCGGCTTTCAGAAAATCAACTCCGTTGTCATGTGATGGAGGTTCTTCTTCCATGGAATTTTCTTTGTTTTCCTCAAGCCTATCTCCTGAAAAATTAGCTTGTTCCCTATCCATGTTTCCTCCATTAAGTGGTGAATCACTGCCCTTAGCCGCAGAATCCCCTTCTTCAACAATTGACACTGCACGTTCGTCCTCACCTCCTTCCCCAACCACCATAGACGGTTCCAAAGGTATCGCATCTACCTTTTCGTTTTCGGACTCTGTGTACTGCCCTAACTCACTCTCTATCGCCTGACTCTTCTCATCATCCATACCTCCACAAACTACCTGTTCACCTTCTTCTCTCTTTTCCTCGGCATTCAGAGAAACAACTCCGTTTACCTCATAAACTGAAAGGTCATGTGATGGAGGTTCTTCTTCCATGTAAACTTCTTTGTTTTCCTCAAGCTTATCTCCTGAAAAAATAGCTTGTGAACCACTGCCTTCGGCCACAGAATCCCCTTCTCCTCCTTCCTCTACCACCGTAGCATCACCGCCAACCAAATCCATGGAATCTCTTTCCTGAACATTAAAAACTGCATTTTCTTCTCCTCCTCCTCCACCTACCTCGGTGACCGCTGGAGATAGCTCCGAGGAAACGACATCAACAGAAGTCCCCCCTTCAATCACATCACTGATTTCAGCGACGGAATTCAAAACCGCACCTTCGCCTTCGTCAACCGACGAGAACGGCTCCGGAGGCACGAGCTCTGACGAATTCACATCCGTAACTCCTTCGCCTCCTCCTCCTCCTTCCTCGCGAACAGACGAATCACCGCATGTTCCCGTGAGATTAGGTTCGCTCGAAACATTAATACATTCAGAATCATCCTTAATCGACTCCACAGAAGCTCTCGCCGAGTCAGAATCCATGAACGGAAAATAGGGATCAGCTTATTCGTCTTCTTCGTTGGCTACAACAACACTCGTCCATAAAAATCACGAAGGGAAATTTTCCGGTAGATTTAACAGAAATTGAGAACAAAACACGAGAAAACCCTAGAGATCTGAAAGCCTTAAGCTTAGGGTTTTGAGAATGATTTTTGTTTCGGTGATAAATTGTTCATCAAACAAAAGACTGAAAGAGGTAGGAGAGGACAAGAACATTTTCAGGTGGAGCAATTATTTTCACATTATATATAAATATTAATTTTTACAAATACCAAAAATGCTTGTAGGTCAGATGGTTACCGGTTATGTCTCATGTGCGTGTTTTGAATGTGCCCCGGGTTCAAATACATGCCAACGAGATTTATTTTGCATTTTTCTTTTTCTTTTTCATTTCAACTTTTATTTTATTTTTTTTTCTTCTCTGTATTAAAGAAGAAATCGGAGGATAAACTGAAAATTATTTCTAGAACATCAATTTGCACCTGATTTCACGTGAACATATTAATCCAAATTTTCATTTGCTAATTTTTTAATTTAATATGTCACATTTTTAATTTAATGTTATGGCGTCATATTTTGGATGAAAAAGAAAATATCATTTAAACAACGTTAAAATAATTTATGTAAGATGGTAATAAAACGGTTTTCAAACTAAAGACAATATATTTATTTTGAATCACTTTTAACCGTTGGAGGATTTTTTTGCACAAAACGGTTTTGTTATATACATGTTAAAAGCCGTTTTCATTGTAGTGAGTGTCCAAACTTTCGTATCAAGATCAAGTTACATATCTTCCAAGGCTTCTAGTTTTTACTTATTTTCTATGCATATGTATGTACTTTTTTCTATATACATAGTTTAGAGAATTATGTTTAAAAAAAACATAGTTTAGAGAAATTAAACATGTAGTTTTGATGTTTAATTATGGAATTGTTATAGATTTTTTTAACAAATTAACTCATGACTTCTTCTTTTTTGTTAAAAAATATTTTGAGACATGATTTATGGTATACTTATCCTCATATGTATGTTTACCTATTTTCCTAACTTTTGTTATATTTCATTCCTTTTTTCGTATTTTTGCCTTTCAATATTTTTAAATAGTGCTTTATATGCCGGAATTTGTTTTCTGGTTCATGGCTTCCTTTTGGAGTCAAATTTGAATATTGTTTAAATTTCAATCAAGAGTACAAATTGCAAGGCGGATAATTCATAAACAGGTATTGACATGCTGACCACACACAAACATTTTTGACATATGGTCACGGATCACTAGGGTCTAACATCGTACAAGAAGTGGTATAATGACATGCTACTAAAATACTGTTTAAATATATAAATATTAATTTAAAATTGTTTAGTCATATAACCAAAACATGTATGACATGTTCATGTTGCAACTTTTGGTATCTTGTTGAGGATATATTTTTTGAAATTTCAAGAAAGAACAAAAAGTAGATTCGACAAGTTGCCAACAAGCCTATTCCCATTTTGTTGAACACAAAGCTTTATCTTATTGAAATTATTTTAATTATTTACGTAGTTTATTTCAGTTCTTCTTAATACCTGGGAGTCAAACGTGTCTTCCATGGGGAAGATACCTAGGAAAATAGTGAAACGAAGATGAACTAGATAAATAGCGAAAACGAAGATGAAACTAGTAGTTGATCAAAATTGTAACTAGTTTTAGAAATATTTTTTCTTTCCTGGCGTCAAGATTTATAATAAGAGATAGACTTAGACATACGGTCCATACAGATGATGGATTGTCAATTATGAAAGAAACAAGATTCACTTCCACTTATGTAGTAATGTAGATTGGTTTAACAAAGAGAGGATGATATCACCTTCTGGAAGTCTTGTTTTAAATATCTTTTGATATAAATAACATCTTTTGGTAAGCGGATAACTTTCGCTGTACCATTGTGTGTGGCTTGCTACACCCTATTTGATTGACTAATAGAAATGCGATTTAACGTTTTTTTAAAAAAAGAATAAAAAGGAACGTGAACTTTCATCGCAAGTTCAAGTTGCATATCCTCTAAGGCTTCTAACATTTTCACTTCTTTTATCTGCATGTGTGTATTTTTTTCTATCTACAATGATATTGATGATATTCACTAATTTCTAAAAAATTATAACCCAATATCTTGACAAAAAAAAACCCCCCAAATAGATGTGTACATGGAAACGTGGTCCATAAAATCCGAACCTCTAAAGTTTTAGTTCCAAAATATGCGCCTTTTTTTTTACGCTAGGTCCAAAATAGTCCTCTCCAAAACTCAGACGGAGAAGAGCCACAAAATAAGGATTCTATTCTATACGTACGTGTCATGTGCGTGTGTTTGTGGTGTCACATTCTACGGCTAACAACCACATCCTTCGGTTTACTTTGCATCCCAAAATTGTCTCGTCTCCTTACTTAGAATAATAAATAAATTTTGTTTTTATTCCAAAAGCTCTTCAATGGTCCAAATGAATTTATCCTAATTTTTAAAGAAAAGGTCACTTTTAAATATTCGGAAAAATGTTGCACAAAAACGAAAAATATTCGGAAAGATAATTAACCAGCTACTTGATCGTAAGATGAATATTTAAGCTTATAACAGCTCATCAACATGGTTTAACAGATTGCTAATGTTAATACAGTGGTCGATGATAAATTATTAAATTTTGCTAAGAGTTTGTCTTATTACAAAGAAACAACTTAAAACATAAAATTTTACCAAAAAAAAAAAAAAAAAAAACTTAAAACATAAAAACTGAATTTAAAGACAAATAAGAAGAACTAGTATCGTACACAGAGGATATCAAGTCTCTCTCAATCCACCGAAATAAGACCATTTCTCGTCCTTGCCCTTGCCGCCACCATCAGCCACAGCTTCATCGCGGTAGTAAACGCCGAGGTTATTGATCGCTGCGGTGAGAGCGTTTGTGGACGTTTCCATGGAAAGATAAGGCATGTTGTTGAATGAACGAGCAAGACACGATGCAGCTACTAGTTTGTCGTTGTTTCCCTTATCACCACCAGCTTTGTTGATGTTGTTCCTCTGTGCGTCGGCTCGGTGTTTAAGAGTCTGAAACATGAGCTCAGGCTCGTGCTGCATTGCTCTGAGGACATCTGCAGAGGATTGGCCCATCACTGCACGGGTCACTGCAAATCCGTGAGGTCCGTCACTCTGCAAGACGCGAACCACACTTGGACCACCGAACAGATTGTGGACTCCACCGAGAGCCTCCTCATAGGCTCCACCTAGGAACATTCCCAAATAGTACCTCCCGCCGCTGCAGCCATTGTTTCCCATCTCGTGCAATGGCAAGCTCGATTCTCCGCCTATGAACTTGTTGATCTTTCCATCACTGTCACATGTCAAATCCGATAAGATCCCTCTTGCCACAGGCCTTTGATCAAGTTTATGGATAGGAACTATAGGAAACAGCTGATCAATCCCCCAGAAATCAGGAATCGAAGTGAAAACCGACAGATTGACATGGTAAGTAAGAACCGGATCTGATGCACCAATCGCCTTAATCACCGACTCGCATAACCCATCAACGCCAGCTAACTGTTCAATGCTCAAGGAACCTTCTTTGAACCCTGCAACACATCTTTGCTTCAGCTGATCAACAAAAAGCAAGCAGCTTTCGCGATCACCACGCATCGCAGCACCATAAAGATTCTCGTAATCACCTCGGACTTCCTCTGAGTACCCTTCCAGCATAAACTGAACATCAGTTGGGATTTCATGTTGTTGACCAGCTGAGACAGCTTCAAAGATCAACACTGAGTGATGAGACACAATAGCTCGACCGCTCTCGCTGCATATCACTGGATGCTTCACAGATTTCTGATCACAAACAAACCTAACCGATGCCACAACAGCTGCAGCATACTCCTCAAGAGTATAAGCAACAGAGAGATCCGATTCCCCCGATTTAGACCCATCGTAATCAATCCCCAATCCACCACCAATGTCAATTACTTTCATATGAGCACCAAGACGGATAAGCTCACAGTAAAGCTGCGCAGCCTCAGCTACACCATCGGACAACAAAGCCGTAGACGGAATCTGTGAACCAATGTGAAAATGCAGAAGCTGGAGACAATCAAGCATACCAACTTGACGAAGCTTCCGAACCACACGAACAATCTGAATAGTAGTCAATCCAAACTTGCCTTTCTCACCAGAAGTAGACCCAAAATGACCAGAATGTTTAGTTCTCAGCTTAGCTCTTAACCCAATCACAGGCCTCACCTTCATCTTCTGACTCAAATCAATAACCAAGTCAAGCTCTTCTTCTTGCTCAAGCACAATCACAGTATTCAACTCAAGTTTCCTCCCAAGCAAAGCCAATGAGATATACTCAGCGTCTTTAAAACCATTACACACAAGAAAAGCTTCAGGATTACCTTTACACAAACAACTCATAGCAAGAAGGATCTCAGGCTTCGAACCAGCTTCCAATCCGAACCGAAAACTCGATCCGAATTCGACGATATCTTCGATAATGAATCGATCTTGATTACATTTCACAGGATACACACCTTGGTAATGAGAATCATAGCCTTGAGTTTGAATCGCGAAATCAAACGCTGATTGAAGAGACTCAAGCCGATTCTTCAAAACATCAGGGAAACGAACGATAAGCGGAAGCTGTAATCCCAAACCACCGGAGATTTTCGGATCTGTAACTTTCTTCACGACTTTCATCAGATCGATGTCTTGGTGAGGTAAACTGTTTGAGCCATGAGGACGAACGGAGATGTTCCCGGAGGAATTCGCTGCGAAATACGGAGCTCCCCAACCGTCGATCCGGTAAAGAGAGGAGGAGAGCGACGGAGACCAATGGCAGGAACCGTCAACAACGGCGGCGGAAGCAGACGACGGAATGAAAACGCCAGAGCAATCACCGGAAAAGGCATCGATAGGAGTATCAACACAAGCTAGAGCAGGCATCTTCTTCTTCTTCTTCTTCTTATTCCTTCAGTGAATTATCAATAATTTTTACGAATTTCTCGAAAAACAAAATTGGAGAATTCAAATTTTCAACAAAAAAAAGGAAAAAATGAATGTGTGTGAATAAGTTAGAATTGGGGGAATTTGAAACCCGCCGAGGCAAAGAGCCTCGGGGCTAACCCCCTCAAAAGAAGCAGAAGGTGAATCTATCACCACCGTGAAACCCGCCTCTAACGACCCGACCCGACCCGAAATTCCCCACGACGAACGTTCAGAAGAAACCTCTTTTGAAGATTTTGTTTAAAACAGAACAAAGTCCAAATCTGAACTCAACAACAAAACTTTTCCTTGAAAGATTCGCAGTTTATGAATCAAAAATGAGGAAAGTAAATGAAAAAGAAAAAGAAAAGGAGAATGCGAATTTTCTCGGGAAAGTTTCACGGGAGAGTCGTGAGAGAAGAGAGCGGTGAGAGGATGAGCGAGAAATGCATGAAGGAGGAAGCTTCCTTAAATAGGAGTGGTGGGAGATCAAAGGTGAGATTCGGATGAGGTGAGATTTGGGCCTGGGCCCTATTTGCTTTGTTTATTGACATTTTTCTCCGTTAAGTCCAAAAACAAAAAGTGATTTTCGAAAACTTTTAAAAAATTTAATAATATTAAATTAGGGAATTCGGTTGAATAGTTTGAATACAAATTTTGGATGGATATGAATTGTATTAGGATTTACTAATTGCATATTGACAATAATTGAATTATAAATTATATATGTAAGTATGTAACACTTAAATATATACTCTCTTGCCACCTAAACATATGAATAACGAAGTTAAATACTAAGAGAGGAAGAGTGAATTATAAATTATATATGTAAGTATGTAACACTTAAATATATACTCTCTTGCCACCTAAACATATGAATAACGAAGTTAAATACTAAGAGAGGAAGAGCATTTGAATAGCTAGTGATATGTGTCATTTCTGACATAAAAGATAAAATCGTCATTAATATTTATAATTAAGGATAATCATCATATTTAAGGTATTTGAATTCATACACTCTATACTTGACACTTAGCAAATGAATTAGTGACATGTATTATTTATAACTTTAAAAGTTCCTTCAAAGATAGCATATGAGTACTATTTTTGCAAGTTGTGAATCCTGAACTGAAAAGGAAAAGAAGAGAGCTGCTCGCGGAGGCGGTGGAGAATTCCTGGCGATCGCGTTTATTTTCGGGAGATCGAACTAGGGCACGGCGGTTGTCACGGTTATAAGATCAAGGAGTTCTCTCCTCCTCCAATCCGATCTACCAGCTCGTCCTCCGACATCGTTATCGGCGTTTGGTGAGAAGCAATCGAAGGCGGCGATGGAGACATCACTATCGATCTCCTGATCTGGTCCGCCCTCCGTCACTGCCTCGACCTTGTCGTTTCCTTCATCATGTCCGGCGATCTCGTCTGAGCAGGGGATCGGAACTCTCTCTCTCTTCTCCGTCTCTGTATCTTTTGGAGAGAGGAAGTGCTCTCCTCGGTGTTATCTTGGCTCCGGCATCGATCGACTTCTTCAGTGACGATGGCTGGCTCTTGGCTCCGGCATCGACCGGCTTCTTCAGCGGCGATGGTCGGCTCTTGACTCTGGCATCGACCGGCTTCAATAGCGGTGGTGGCTGGCTCTGTTCCGGCTTCTTTGGCTGGTTTTTTTGTTGTTTGTTTGGCTGCAATTTAGTTGCTACCGTTTGCTTCTCGGACTGGCTTAATTCTTGTCGAATTAGCCTTGTTAGGTTGACGGTTAGTCTAAGTTTGTGAGCGCTTTTGTTTTTAGATTTCCTTAGCCGATCTAGTGGAGTTTTAGATTTTCTGTTTAGGTGGGAGGCTCTTTGATCTAATTTCATCAGCTCTGTTCTCGTTGGATTGGGAGTTGGTGTAGGTTTATAGCTTGTTCCGGCTGCTTCTTTGTGGCTATGGCTACGGCTTTATCGTCATGTATCAGGTTGTTTCTCCTTTGCCTTCAGTTAATTGCTCTGTTGATTGGAATGCTTTCTTAGTCGGTTTAGTTTTAGATGTTTAGTAGTGGGTATTTTAGGATGGTTTCAATCTTTGGTTTGGCCTTTATTAGAGAATTAGATAATTAGGTTGGTAACATGGTCTTAATGTGCTTGTGGATTGCGTTTCTCTTGATTGTGGAAGCTCCAGACTAGGTATATTTGTTTGCTCTGCGATAGGGAGTCGATCTTCCATCAGCTTTCCTTCTCGTTGTAGTTGGTGTTTTCCATCTTGGTTTGTTCGCAGACTCCTCCTTGTTTTCTCGTCTGCGTCATTTGGGGTTGAATTTGAGAAGCGGATCGTTGAAATTGTTACTATCCTTTCAAGCTTTAAGATCTCAATGGTTAGGTCTCTTGCAGAACTTCCGGGTTGGTTCAATTGCACTCATAGCTCTGCCGGTCGCGCGTTAAGTGTAAAGGTTCCTGGGACAGGGGTTAAGTGAGAGATTCGTTCAACCCTCTCTTAGTCTTTTTATTTTCTGTTAGAATTTCTGCTAGATTTGATCCTTCTATTAAGTCCTTGTTAGTTTGATGCCAAACTTTGATCCATTCGAGATTACTTACGATCGTTTATAAGCTTCCTTCCTTTAATTCAGTTGTAACACTCTTTGTAATACTTTAGCCGTGTTTTGGCTTTATCATCTATATACACAGTTGTGAAAAAAAAAAGAGTACTATTTTTGCATGTTAATATTTGTCAGCAAAATCGTGAATATTAAGCATTTGATAATGTTTTGTTACTTTTGGATTCATTAATATTAAGCATAACGTGGAAAGTTCTACGTTGGTATGCGTTGTCTTCTAGAAGAAAACCTTTAAGGCTCCTTCTCGTCCACTTATATTTTAAATACTAGTAAACATTTTTTTTTTTGTCTGTATAAATAAACAACTGTTATCTCACTACGCAAGATGTTATCCTATAAAGTTCGATGCATGGCACCAGATGACTCATGTCAAGAATAATTTTATAATTCATGATAATATTTGTCAAACACAATAAATTCAAATTGCAAAAATGATAACGATAGTCAAATGGTAGAACTATTAGTCTATTATTAGTTAGTAGAATAGTAGTTACCACTAATTGGGAAAAAATGGGAAAATTTTATAATCTTTATAAGCAGTGGCGTGGCGGAGCTAGAAACTTTTGTTAATGGGGTCAAAAAAATTTTACTAAAAAAATATAATATATAAATGACTAAAATAAAAAAATATCTATAAATATACTACTATATGTTTACTCATAACTAAACTTTTTATATCACCATTTCATATTTGCATGGGTGAAAATTCATAATTATATTTATATTCGGTCAAATTTTAAATGTGAACCCAATTAAATAAAAATGGAATCAAACTAAAACACAACTATTAGAAGCTTTTCTTTTATATTATCAAATTAATTTGTTAATGGGGTCAAATTTGTTTTTTGCATGGGGTCTTTTTATTTTTTTTTAAAGACATAATATACATTTTTAAAATTTAGTTGGGGTCAGCTGACCCCCCTTTGACCCACGTGCCTCCGCCCCTGTTTATAAGAGAACTATAGAATTAGAAAGCGGCAAATTAAATTTCGTCATCACTATTGAATTGGACCAATGATATAAGTAAACCAGGCCGATTATTTTACCAACTCCCACTCTGAAGCAAATTCCGGTAAATTGTGGCGACCAAGATTATATGAATATATGCTACAGTATTATATATCACAGGGGACGGATTATGATTGAACAAAAATAGTAACATAAAGATTGGTTTAACCGTTATTGAGTGATTATTTATTGATGATGATTGGTTGGACGTAAGTTGTGTGATTGTGTCTTGGAAGTTACAGATGCCGAGATGCGCTAGGGTTGGTTAATAAATAACTCCATGAAATTGTGTAATATGCAACGCATTGCGAATAAACTTGTGATGATTTGAATGGAGTTTTTTTTTTTTTTTTTTTTGGAATGGAGTTATGATATGGTTCCTATGGAAAACAATGGTAAATTGAAGTAGAAAGAACATGAGTACATTGACCAAAAAAAACAAAAGAACATGAGTACAGTTATGTGTTAGAGATTACCCTATGATTTACCATCTACGGTCGGATTAGTAAACTTGGGCTGGGTTTGAAGAACGAAAAAGGAGATTTTAGATAATATGTCCATGGTCAAACTCCAAAGTTATGGTTATATGATTCAATAGTCTCTTTGGTCGTATTTGGTAAGGGAACAGAGTCAATGACACAAAGGTACAAGATTACAGTCCAAGGTCGTGTACTAGAGACAGATATGTTACCAGAATCGTAACGGATAGGGAATAGGCGTATGAGTAGCCTTTGTAGTTATGGAAGTTGCCATGTATTATTCAAAATTGTCTAATTAAAGTCAAAAAGTATTGCTTAAGAATGTCTCTACATAATTTTATTAAAAGCTTATTTTCTTTACTTGGCTTAACCACCTCCGTATATAATGTTTTGTTCCGTAGAAAAGCTATCTTAAAACCAAACTAGAAGACACCAAAGATTAATCTCATTAACACTCAAGATGGTTTCAGAAGCAAACTTCTTTACAAACAAAATATTATCAAGTTCATCAAGACAAATGTGGACAATACAAGAATACATAACAAATGCCAAGTTCTTTTTTATTGCCGAACCAAACAAATAACATCCTACACTCAAGCAACCACCAAGCAAGGAAAGAGAGGTGGCAGATCTGCTTCCCAAACTCAAAGTTCCAAGAATCAACAAAATACCAGCTCCCGATGGTTAATACCATACACATAAGTTGATCGATAAGCAAGTACCTGGAATTTTGACATTTTTTTATGTTCTCATTCTGCTCTGGACTGACCAGCTCGAGAGGATAAGATGATGCCTACAATAAGGCCGTAGAGAGCAAGTGCTTCCGCAAAGATGAGGATAAGAATCATCCCGACGAAGAGCTTAGGCTGCTGAGCATTTGCCCTGAGAGAATCGCAAAACAAAAACACGTTAAGTTCTACAGTACGGTTTCAATCAACAATTTCAACATTCTCTGTGAGGCACAAACCTGACACCAGCATCTCCGACAATTCCAATGGCCATACCAGCTGAGAGTCCAGCAAGACCACAGGCAAGACCAGATGAAAGGTGTGCGTATCCGTCAAAGAGGTAGTAAGACTTAGCCTTTGGATTGATACCGGTACTGATGATAACAGCAATAATCAGTCCATAAATACCCAAAACACCAGCCATAACCACAGGGACAATAGACTTCATCACCAATTCAGGTCTCATCACTCCCATTGAAGCCACACCAACACCACTCTTTGCAGTCCCATAAGCAGCTCCCATACCTAAACCCAATCCAGTAACATCTCACGTTACAACCAAGTTTCAGGGAATGTAAACAAATCAGGGGCGGAGGCACGTGGGTCAAAGGGGGGTCAGCTGACCCCAACTAAATTTTAAAAAATGTATATTATGTCTTTAAAAAAAAATAAAAAGACCCCATGCAAAAAACAAATTTGACCCCATTAACAAATTAATTTGATAATATAAAAGAAAAGCTTCTAATAGTTGTGTTTTAGTTTGATTCCATTTTTATTTAATTGGGTTCACATTTAAAATTTGACCGAATATAAATATAATTATGAATTTTCACCCATGCAAATATGAAATGGTGATATAAAAAGTTTAGTTATGAGTAAACATATAGTAGTATATTTATAGATATTTTTTTATTTTAGTCATTTATATATTATATTTTTTTAGTAAAATTTTTTTGACCCCATTAACAAAAGTTTCTAGCTCCGCCACTGAAACAAATCAATACCTAAAACAAGCCTCTGATCTAAAGTTTAATTAGAGTCAAATAAAACTAAGTAACACATTACATACATGATGATGCAATAACATTTGATCGCACATATCGATAAATCATAGTTCATATCATGAGGATGCAGATCGAACCTAAGAACACTTATCCATCGATCAATTGGGCCAGCGATTCTCATACAAATTCTAGGAACAATAATCTAAATCTCTCATTTTGGTTTCCAGAAAACGCTCAGATCAAAGGGATTAATACGAATTGAGAAAGAAGCAAATGCTTACAGGAGAAGACGAGAGCGGCCGCGGCGCCAAGGAAGCCGAAGAACGGAGCAGTTTCATCGCCGCTAAACGTAGACATCTTCTCGGATCTGAAACTTGGATCGGATCGTTCAAATCTGGAGGGAGAGAAAGAGAATTGGATTTTTTTGCAGCGACCTCTCTGATTTTTTTTTGTTTTTTGGATTTTTCAGATGAGTGGAACAGAACGACGTAGTCTATTTGTATAATAAAGTTGTTGAACACGTTGTAACTTTGGGCCGGGTCGTAACCGGGTCGTAACCGGGTCGAAATAAAAGCCCATTATTCTACCGATGGGTTGTGCATTCTCACTCTAACCCGGCCTGAATCAAGATAAACCCGATTAATCGCCGACCAAGCAAATTAAATTTCGTCATTACTATTTGACCAATGATATATAGTGCAAACCAGGTCGACAACTTAACCAATTCCCACTCTGAACCAAATTCTGGTGAATTATGGCGACCAAGATTATATGAATATATGCTATTATATATCACAG
Source organism: Erysimum cheiranthoides (assembly GCA_011420285.2). Classification (NCBI taxonomy): domain Eukaryota; kingdom Viridiplantae; phylum Streptophyta; class Magnoliopsida; order Brassicales; family Brassicaceae; genus Erysimum; species Erysimum cheiranthoides. The sequence goes on from CM022180.2 coordinate 19,675,989, forward strand.
GGGACGGATTATGATTGAACAAAATATGTATATTAACATATAGATTGATTCGACCTTTATTGAGTGATTAATTATGTTGAAACTTTGATCATTTATTAATGATGATTAGTTTGGACGTAAGTTGTGTGATTGTCTTGGAAGTTACAGATGTGACTAGGGTTAGTAAGAAATAACTCATGGTGGCAACGCATTGAGAATGAATTTGTGATGACTTGAATGGAGTTATGATATGGTTACTCTGGAAAACAATGGTAAATTGAACAAAGAACATGAGTACATATGAACCCTTATATCAAAGGGACTGAGGAATTAAAGATGATGAAATCCTAAAAGCTAATGAATAATAACTGGTATCTCAAAGTTAAGCTTCTTAAAACCAAATTGGAAGACACCAAAGATTAATCTCATAACACTCGCGATGGTTTCAGAAGCAAACAAAATATTATCAAGTTCATCAAGACAAATGTGGACAATACAAGAATACATAACAAATGCCAAGCTCTTTTTTATTACCGAACCAAATAAATAACATCCTGCACTCAGCAACCACCAACCAAGGATAGAGAGGTGGCAGATCTGCTTCCCAAACAAAGTTCCAAGAATCAACAAAATACCGGCTCCCGATGCTACATATCGCACACATAAGTTGATCGATAAGCAAGTACCTGACAATTTTTTTATGTTCTCATTCTGCTCTGGACTGACCAGCTCGAGAGGATAAGATGATGCCTACAATAAGGCCGTAGAGAGCAAGTGCTTCTGCAAAGATGAGGATAAGAATCATCCCAACAAAGAGCTTAGGCTGCTGAGCATTTGCCCTGAGAGAATCGCAAAACCAAAACACATCAAGTTCTACAGTATGGTTGTCAATAAACAATTTCAACATTCTCTGTGAGGAACAAACCTAACACCAGCATCTCCAACAATTCCAATGGCCATACCAGCTGAGAGTCCAGCAAGACCACAGGCAAGACCAGACGAAAGGTGAGCGTATCCGTCAAAGAGGTAGTAAGACTTAGCCTTGGGATTAATACCGGTACTGATGATAACAGCAATAATCAATCCATAAATACCCAAAACACCAGCCATAACCACAGGGACAATAGACTTCATCACCAACTCAGGTCTCATCACTCCCATTGAAGCCACACCAACACCACTCTTTGCAGTCCCATAAGCAGCTCCCATACCTAAACCCAATCCAGTAACATCTCAGGTTACAAACAAGTTTCAGGGAATGTAAACAAATCAATACCTAAGACTCTGATCTAAAGTTTAATTTTCTCAGAACTGAGAGCCAAATAAAACTAAGTTACACACTACATACATAATGATGCAATAACATTGTTCGCACATATTGATAAATCATAATTCATATCATGTGGATGTAGATCGAACCTAAGAATACTAATCCATGAATCAATTATACCAACGATCTCATATCAAGTCTAGAAGCAATCTCATTTTGGTTTCCAGAAAACGCTCAGATCAAAGGGATTGATACGAATTGAGAAAGAAGCAAATGCTTACAGGAGAAGACGAGAGCGGCCGCTGCGCCAAGGAAGCCGAAGAACGGAGCAGTTTCATCGCCGCTAAACGTAGACATCTTCTCGGATCTGAAACTTGGATCGGATCGTTCAAATCTGGAGGGAGAGAGAGAGAATTGGATTTTTTTGCAGCGACCTCCCTGATTTTTTTTTTTGTTTTATGGATTTTTTTCAGATGAGTGGAAGAGAACGACGTAGTCTGTTGTATATAGAGTTGTTGAACACGTTGTAACATTGGGCCGGGTCTTAACCGGGTTGAATAAAAAGCCCATTTTTAAGGTTTGATTGGTATTTCCGAATTATCGTTCGCGGAATGTTGCGGTTAATAGCATTTGACAACAATCACAAAAATCGGTTGAAATCACTTTATATTGCTCTAAATTTTTTGAAATCGCTAAAATTGATTTTAAAAGTTTTTTTTCCACAAGCGTTTGCGACAGCGGGCGATGCGGTTGGTTACATTAAAATAAAAAAAGAAATTTGAAATGGAAGAAGCAACATTATCATAAAGATGAGAAATTGAGAAGCGTAGCTAATTATATAACACAACATAGCACCACAAGTCTTTGATCTTCAGAAATTATCATTTACAGAAACATGAAAATTCAACTACCTTACAAACTTGGCTAAGTTGTGTTCTATATCTTAACCATTTAGTAGACATAAGGGAAAATGGCATGCCGGTTAGCCGGATAATTCTCAAACTTCCGGAGATACCAACGGTGAGTTTCTCCAGCGGCATATGTCAGATTAGCAGCCTACCCAAAAAAAGATATAAATAGAATTTCTCAGAATCCAAACAACCTTCAGAAACAAAGCATCTCATTAGTGATCATGCAAATAAGAGAGTGAACCGTACCACGAAACCAAAGAGTAACCAGATGCTTATGTCTATCCCTCCACTCGCAATCAGTAAGCCCATATACAAAACCTTAATTTCAGAGCATCATATCATTAGAGAAGAGTAAAAAAAAAAAAGCAAATCAAGATATTTATTAGGGAGAATTTTATTACGATTTCAGCCAAGAAATGCGGACAAGAGACCATCCCAAACCAATCTCCATACGGAATTATATACTCTTTCGCTTGGCTTGGATTTTCCCGGAGTGATCCCTGCATTAACGTTTTTGTAAATCTTAGGATCAAAAACACAAACAATGAGCAAAACTAACTGTTAAACTTACAAGAATGGCGTGACAACGACGCTGATGTATCCATCCCCAGAGAAAAATGGCTCCACCAAACCATTGGAGATATCCAAGCTTCATCAGAGGGCTTATAGACAATAACAAATTAACTTCAGGTGGTGAAGTATGGCTTTTCCCGTTAGCAATGAACTCAGCCACTTGATTTCCGGTGAATCTTGCCACCTCTGGAGCAATATTGGAGCAGAGTGTCAAAGGCGCTGTTACATAGAAACTAGAAACACAAATCAAAGCCAAGCAAAAAGCCAACCAAACTGTTAATGTGAGGAGTTTCTTGAGAAACTTACAACAACCCGGCGAAATAACCAAGAATGTGCATCCGAGCGGAAGGACTATATTTGAATACATAGATTGACTCTATAAGGCGTCTCAAGACATGAATCTCCATCAGAAGAAGTAGAAACACTGCTCGCCACACTTTAAACCGATGCTCGACAGGAGTCAAATGAGATTGAAAGGAGAAAACATGGGAACCTCCAGTTAAACGGCTTGCAATATCGGATAACTGAAACTCCTCAGAAGATAAAGGCGCCATTTTGCAAGCATACATCCAAGTTGCAGCAAGCAGGAGAGTCGTCCACACAACTCCAATAACATAAAAGTGAGCAAAGTACTTCTGAGGAATTGTAAACTTCTGCATAGAGAATCAAAAATCTGAGTTACTAAAACAAGTTTTAAGCTCTTTCCACCACATTCAACAATCAAAAACAGAACAGTTCTGAAAATTGAAACCTGAGATTCAAACTAAAAGTGACATGCTTTCTCTATTTCAATCGGAGTTGCAACAAAATGATGATTACAAACACAATTTAAGAGTCGAGAAATTAGCAAAAAAAATTGAAAAAACATCTGACATAAGAACAAATTTCAAACCTTTTTCACAGAAATTGGGCAAAGTTACAAAATTTTGATGAATACCTGAGACGAAGGGTGAAGAATCTTGCCTCTCCCAGCGAAACTCAAAACGAGTTGACGAAAAGAGTTAAGCTTGGAACTGGGTATTGAAGCAATCAGCAAAGGAAGTATAGAAACGATCCAAGCGGTGATCCAAGCGGCTCTAACCAACCACACAATCTCTAATTCCATAACTTTTTGTTTTCTTCTCTCTGAATCACAAAAAAGGACTTTAATCAAATTTGAATAAGAGATTCCAAATTTGGAGAAGAAAAGTATAATAAGTTTGCTCGAAACAGACGCAAAAGATGAAACAAAATTATATGAAAATGGAGGAAATTGGATTGAGAAGCAATGAAATTTGCGACGGGGAAGTAAAGATTTCTTACTATTTTCTTCAATTTTCGTGCGAGGGAAAACCAGTTGTGAAGTCAATGTTTGGGTCCTCGAATTTGTGACTTTCTTGCTTTGATCACAATCCACGTTGGATCTGTTTAATCTCAGTGTGTATTTTGAGACGTTTGTGTTGTGATAATCTCCAATTTAAAGTCAATGAATGGTAATTGTGTAATTAGAGATAAGAACAAAAATCATTAACCAAAAAAAATTCCTAAATTGGGGAAATAGTTTTAGAAGCCCAATAGCCATAAAAAGGCCCAATCTTCTAAAACTTGTATTAGTTGTGGAAGCGAGGAGCCAAAGACTACTAGATCGAGGAACCATCAGAGAGTAATGAGAAGCTGGAACTTGAGAGGTTTCTAGTTTCTACAACGACACCGACAATTATAACCGGCGAGCTCGGGAGGTTCCTCATGGACTTCATTGCTACAATATGCAAAAGGTAAAAATGAATATTTTGTTTTTGTTTTCTTGTCTTACAAGCTTTAGGTGAAGTTAGTTTTTTAGTTTGGCTCGATTCTCACTTGTAACACTTGTACCTTTTGTAATCTTGGATGTCACTTTCTTAATTCGGCTTTATTGGTTACATCAACTTGTGTCTCTTTTACTCTCTCAGTAAAAGAACACAAATATTCTAAATGGGATCATAAAAATGCCGTTAAAGATTTTGTGAGCTTTTCCGTGTTAAAGATGAAGAGAAACCTATCTTAATTTCCCAGTTTATCTTAAATGAAGTTGTGGAAGTAGAGATCGAGCAAAGGGACTATGTAAAGGATGTGATGTTGTTGACATGATGCAGATGAATGAATTACAGGTGGAAGAGAAGAGAACGATTGCCTTCATCTATACACGTACGGAACTCGCATTGTTCCCTAAGTGGAAATCTAACCTGGTGAGGAAAAAGACTTGACTGAAAACAAAGAGTGGGATTTGGGAATGTACAAAGCAAAATTAGAAAAGCTTAAGCGTTTGACAAAAAAAAAAAAAAAAAAAAAAGAAAAGCTTAAGCATATATATACAAGAAAATCGGAAGCACTTTATTATTTTATGCATACCAATTATACTCTATATGTAGTATGTATAATATGTACATAGTTTTGTGAAAGAAACCTAAGAAAGGGAAATCAAAGGAGGATATAATTAATTTCATTTAATTTAAAAGGAAAATGAAAGAGTTAAAACAAAATTGTGTTTGCAAATTAAAAAGAAGTTGATATGATAAAACAAAATATTAGGAAAAGGGAATAAAACAAAAAAACTCCAGATATCTTCTATGTAAAACTTCAATGCTCGTGACTAAACCACACTATATTAGGTCATTTTTTATGAGAAAAGATCATGTTATCTCAAAATTTTAATTATTATTTTTATTAATACTTCATTCATAAGTCACCCCCACACCATTTATATGTTTGTTCTTTAACCTTCAATTACCAGCATTACCCATCACCTCTTTATCAAGCACACATAATCTTCCTTTGCCTTATATTCCAGATAAAAAAATGGCTTCTCATGAATCAAAAAGAGATGTTGTCTTGGCGACGACGCTTGATCAAACAAAAAGAAATATGGAGGAACTCGAGGAGGTTCTTAAGAAAGTTGAAAAAATTTATTTGGACAAGGAAAAAGGAGCAGATGGTACGTTTGTGAGTGACGAAGTAATGGAAAAGTTTAACTCTAGTGTAGCTTTGCTTACAAAATCAGTTGATAAACTGTATGAAAGTTCTAGCAGTTGTTTGAAAAAGGAAGGGCAGCTAAACGAAGGAATAAAAGTTGATCATTCCAAACAGGAGAAAGAGAATTAATTGAAGAATAAACCCTACTTAAATTGCTAAAACTTCATTACAACAATGAGACAATAACAATAACGATGATGATGATGTATGTATGTACATAGGTTGGTTCTTGTTTTATTTATGGATTGATGGCTAGGTATTTGTTTGGCTTTATAATGGAGCATAAAAAAAAAATTATTATTATATAATAAATAATAAATTACTTTTAATTTATCCAAATAATTTCGATAGAAACCTTCAAATTTTCATCGACACCAATTGTTTCACAATGTCATGATGTAACGGGATCACGGGAACATAATTTTTTGCCATAATTAAATACTCCATGTATTTTAAATTAATCAAATTTTTTAAGTTTAATATCCCATAATTTTACACATAATTTTACATGCCACATCCATGTATATATATGTACTAATGTACATCGGCTAATTCCACATAAGTTGTTAGCTTTTAAATCGTATGTGCATAAGAATCCAGACTAGACTAACAAATCGGATCACTTGAAAACAATAGTACATAATTGATAACTTTAATTAAGCAAAATTAAAGGAAAACATATGATATATAAAATAAATTCTAAATAATTTTGACCCACTAGATAAAACATATATTCGTAGGTCGTAGCAAAATAAAAATGATTTTTTTTTTTTTAATGTTTCTGGCTGAACAAAAATCCCGGCGGCTAACAATGATAGTGAACACATTAATACTAAACGACCCTATGTTCATAAAAACTAAGAATAGCGAATCGGATAACTCGGAAACAATAGTATATAGATAACTTTGATTTAACAAGTGAGAGATGTGCCAACAACAGATATAATGTTTAAAATTATTACAACCCAAATCATGCTTTTAATTTAGAAGTCGACGATAGCGACAACGACAACGACCATCAACAACGTGTGCTGTTCGTTTTGCAGTTACTGACGACCGTCGCTATGTTGTTCGTTTATCTGTATACGACCAATCAATTTATATACTTGTTGGCATGCGTAATGCTTTACGTAAACTTGTTGATTCATTTTCAATATTGAATTAGCTTAAATTACTAAATCGTATTAATATATCTTACACATTTTACATCATGTAACTGACATGACATTTAAAATATATAAAGAAGTAATATGAAGTAATGAACTCTCCACGAGCGAGAATTTTGATAGGTTGAAAACCAATCCAATCTCAGCAAAGAAGCTCGAGGACTAAAAGCCGCACATATGACAAAGGTAAGCCTTGAAGGGAAGGGAGTTGGGCCGAAAAAACACAAAGTGAATGATGGGCCTGACCCATAAATTAAGAAAGCTCAGAATTCACTATTCTTTTATATTCATTCTTTCATCAACAAGAGTAATCTATCATCATCAGTATCAGAAGATTCAGAACAACCTTATCATTCATAGAATTATAGAAATATATGTCAATATGCTATTGTTTTTAGTGTTTAGGAATATTCCCATTAGGCTCCATCTTTAAGTACCTTTGTTTCTGGATCTAACACGACAATCTGAACATGTGCAGTTTTGAACTTTAACCCAATCGAGCACTAATAAATGACATCGTACTTGATGACTTAACAGGAAAGATTCAATTCACAAAAATAACCCCTTTCGGAGAAGAAGAGGAGAATGAGAGATGACACTCTTAGCGAACACAATAAAACTCAAGTGTAAAGTGTAAACAAATAAGATTAGATTTATAAAATGCGACTAGAGATCAAAATCTTTCAAGATTCAAACCATAACAACAACCTTGTCAATTTTCAACAAAAAGAAGACATCTAAATATAACATTGATGTCAAATAGATAAAAACCAAGCATAGACTTTGGAACGTAAAGTAAAGATCTTTTCATCACCATTAACCTCTCTCTCTCCCTATCGAACCCAACCTGCTTGGATATTGTCGAAGCTACCAACAAGACCATCATCAATGAAATCTCCTCCTCCTCTTTTCACCTTAACTTCTGTGGGCTTAACGGGATAATCCCCTGTGAAGCACGCATAACAGAAGCTCTTAGAGTCTTTCCCTAAGTGTTTCTTCAAGGTATCGAACGATAGAAACGCAAGAGAGTCGCTCCCGATGAAATCATTAATTTCCTCAACACTCATTCTGTTGGATATCAACTCCTCTGAGCTAGGTGTGTCCACTCCATAGTAACAAGAAGCTACTATAGGAGGACTCGCGATCCTCATATGAACCTCTTTCGCACCCGCTTCTCTCAATAAACGCACAATCTTAGACGATGTTGTGCCTCTCACAATCGAATCATCCACCACAACAACTCTCTTCCCTTCTAAAACCCCACGAACAGGAGATAACTTAAGTTTCACTCCAAAGTCTCTGATCTTCTGCGACGGCTCAATGAATGTCCTCCCTACATAATGAGACCTAATAAGTCCCTGTTGAAACGCCACGCCCGATTTAGCAGCATACCCAAGAGCAGCCACAACACCAGAGTCAGGCACAGCGATCACAACATCGGACTCAACAGGCGACTCGGTTGCCAAAATCTCCCCAAAGACATGCCTAGATTCGTACACAGACCGACCAAACACAATCGAATTAGGCAACGAGAAGTATATATGTTCGAAAATACATTGCTTGATCTCAGGACGAGGCATCAAACACTGAGACTTCACACCATCCTTGTCCACAACCAAAACCTCACCAGGATAAACCTCTCTCTCATAAGTAGCTTCAATCAAATCAAGAGCACAAGTCTCGGAAGCGAACACAACAGCTCCATTACTTCTCCTACCCATCACTAATGGTCTAAACCCAAAAGGATCACGAACAGCAACAAGCTTATCCTCAGTAACAAACACCATTGAATAAGCACCTTGAAGTTTCTCACAAGCATCAATAATCCTCATAAAAAAGGGTCTAGCTTTAGAAATCGCAATCAAATGAAGCACAACCTCAGTATCAGAGCTAGTATTGAAAATAGAACCGTTCTCTTCAAGCATAGCTCTCAAAGTCTTGTAATTTACTAAATTACCATTGTGAGCAACACCGATCGAACCGAATCGATAACCGGCGACGAAAGGCTGAACGTTCTTGAGCATAGAAGCTCCAGCGGTTGAGTAACGGACATGGCCAATAGCGGATTCACCAGTTAATTGGTCAAGTTTGGATTCGTTGAAAACCTCAGAGACTAAGCCAATACCTGTAATGGTTTGAAGAACCTTTTCATTGCTAACGGTTACAATACCTGCACCTTCTTGGCCACGATGCTGAAGTGCGTGGAGTGCTAAGTAACAGAGCCGTGAAGCTTCTGGATCACCGTAGATTCCAACGACGCCGCACTCTTCCCGAGGCTTCTCGTCGTCGTATTCATCGGCATGAGAATGGTCTTCGGTTGGAGAGGGAGATGAGAAGTAGGAGGAGACTCCATGGACGAGGGAAGGAGAAGAGGAGAGGGAAGAAGGAAGGAGAGAGAGATGGGGAGGTTTAAGGAAGGGTTTGGGGAAGAGAGGGAGAGGTTTATTGGTGTAAGGAGTGTTTGGTTTAGGGATTAAAGAGAGGGAAGAGGAGAAGCTGGTTGTGGCCGCCATGGAAGATGATGGGTCAGAAGACAAAAAGAGTTCGAGTAGAGGTTTTTTGTTGTTTGGTCTGATTTTGGGGTTAAACTGTTTGTGATGAGTTCTGTCTGTGTGAAAGCGATTGAAGCAAAGCGGCGAAGGGTTTTGACTTTTTGACTGTGTCGCCGCCTGAGAATCTTTTCTTTTGCTTTCAAGGGTTTATTGGGGTTTTCAAAAATTTGAAATTCGAAATAGAGAGTCTTTTGCATTAACCATTTGTCTATGAATAGTATTGTGGAGTCTTATTTGGAAATTATTCTTAATTGTTTATGTTTCCATCGGATAGATAGATGTTTGAATTGAACTCTGACTTATAGAATGCGCGTTTAGTGTAGACTATTGGGTCTACTTTTCTTTCGGCCCATATTACACCTATACAAAACCCAAATTGTTTACACAAGACATAGCCCAAAGCAACGCAGCAGCTTCAACATCCACACTGAGCAAAGCCTGAGGTATGGTCTTTATAGTTTATACCAAACCATCTTACATTATCATGATTGTCCTTCTTACTAAAAGGTGATGGTTTAAAAACTCACAAAAAAGCTTAATGTTTTTAGAAAAGATGAGGGATCTTAATCTATTTTTTTCATTACTTTCTACAAATTCATTAATGTTATTGAATATTAAATTTATTTCCGTATCCTAAAGTCGATGGAGTATAATAATATTGTGATATTGCTTTTTCCTCCCATTACTCAAATCTTTTGTTGCGGCTTTAATTGATTGCGACTCCAAACATGATTAAGGGTCAGAAATTTTGGATCCAGATAAATGTGTTTTCAAAAAGGTTTGGACATAACCACTACTCTTCATCACCATGAATCATTTTCTTTTGCTTTATGTTTATATTAATATATCCTTTAGTATAGTTTCCTCTTTCCTTCAAATAGTATAGTTTATGTAACATAAAGGCAAAATACCTTTTCAAAATAAGAACTTTTTATTACAATTAACTTATCATCATGCACGTTGACAAATCCATGGGCGAAGACAAGACAAGAAAAACATTAAGAAATGAATTAAGAACAGCTACAACACGGACTACAGAACAAACCCGTGAGTTGGCAAAATAAACGAAGTGGTAAAACTAAAATTCTTGTGTTTACCGTAAATTCAAATGTTTTAGGGACTTCCTTTTTTTTTTTTGGTATCCATAGTAAACAACTTTGGTATTTGTATGTTCAGTGATCATGAAATCAGTTTTTAAGAAAATCGAAAGAAAAATATTGAAGGTTCCGTAAGTGATCGAACTACTTGACCAACCCATGTTTGAAGTATATATGCATTTCAATAATTTTATCTACTCTACCCAAAGGTTTGGTAACTAGCTTTCGGTTTCACATGATCTTGGTTCTACTAACGTGTTATGTATGAGAGACGGCTGATTATTCAGTATAATAGTATTTTGTGAACTATATTGACCACCGTCAATTTTTTAACTCCAAAACAATTTGTGTATTCGATGCTAAACAAGAAAAATTAAACAGTCTCATTTCCTTTTTATTTTTCTTTTTAGGTAAGAACTTGAATCTAAAGTTCATGGCACGCTTAAAACTTAGAGATCTCTTTGTTAGAAAATAGTTAGAAAAGGTACAGTTTTTACTTAGAACATAAAAATCATCAAAGATCATAATTAAAACTCTATCACAGATACAAAATATCCGTGAGGAAAATATTACAAGCTTTCTTGACAGATCTTAACCCAAAAAAATTTCATCTCGTGGGTTTTTTTTTTGTTAGCCGAGTCAAATTTTATTGACCCGTAAAAAAGACCCAAGATGAGCTTAAAAATACAACCAAAAAAACAGAGAAAATATATGAAAGACAATGAAGAGTCATTAAACTTAAAGGAAACTGAGAGGATGTTTAAAAAAAAAAAGAAAAAAGAGAAGCTACTAAAAAAGAAAAGAAAAAAAACTTCATCTTTAACCATCTCCATCTCAATCTCCTTAAGCTTACTTCTTCTTCTTCGTCATCTTAGATTCGTCCTTAAAGACTATTGAAATCTCATCGGATCATGGAAGTCAGATCTTGGAAGAAGAGTTCGTCACAAGGAATGGTGAGACCCATGTCGTGATCGAAACCAAACTCTTCCTCAGCTCTTCTAAGAAGACATTGGAAATCAAGATTGGTCAAGAAGGAGATAGGAACTATGTATCTGCTCCTGTTGTGTCCTACGTAGACAGGGAAGTGTCCCTTTGGTACATCAAGTGGGAGATCTTCTTCAAATCCTCCTCCTCCATTCTTTTTCCCCAAGCTTGAACACCTCTTCAGAATCTGCCTTAGCATTGCTGTTTGAGCGAGTTTTGTAGATCTTTTGAGGATGGCCATCTATGTGTTTTAGGTGGGTTTGATCAGAGAAAAGCTTTTGGTTGTGTTTGGAGAGAGAGAGTGAGAGAGAGAGAGAGAGAGAGAGAGAGAGAGAGAGACAGTGTATGTTGGGTGGATATTGAAGGGTGAGGTGTAAATATTTATAAAGAGATGCATGTGTTGTGTAATGTCTATGTGTCTTAGAAAGAAAGTGGATATGTGTGGAAGCCACAATGGCAAAAGACATTAGAGGTTAGAACCATTTTTTGTTGGTCCTCTTATGACATTATGGTCCCTTTGAGCTCCACCTGGTTCGTAACAAGATAACCCATAAATACTATGTAGAATTATTTCCAGTATTATGTTTATCGACTTGCAAGTTTGAAACATTATAGATTACCCTACTTTCAAGGATGTTAAAAAGTGAACTCAAAATCTGTGACTCGGATCATCTATTTATGTTTTGGTGCGGCCTGATCTTTGATTAATGGTTTTGGAAAATAAATAGTAGTATTGAAGTGGATTAATCATACAAACTTAGACCGGACGTGTCAAACATATTATTGTCATATTGTGAATGGTAGTTAACTGCATGCTAATTAATCCTCATTATCACATACTAATTTATTTAAAGCGCACATCGAATTGCTATAAATAACGGTTGTTTTAGTCAGTTACACATCCAAACTACTCTTACAGGTGTTTTTTTTAAGTCAGTTACTAATCTTAGATGAAGTCATAACCATTGGTCCATTGAGTTTGGGAAAGTAATATAGTAATAATTTTAGAGTTTCAAAAAAAAGTTCTATAAACTCCCGATGTAATGTTGGAAAAGATGTACACAAATGTCATATGGATATGTAATAGATTTTCACAAAAAGACCAGTCTTCTTCGCATCCCCAGAAACTACTATTTCTAGGAATAGATTATTTCTAGGAATACCTAGAATATTAGCTACCCACGTCGTCAACCAGGAACGACATTAAAATGACTAATATGCCTTTTTAATTGGAAAATATTTGTGCCTTTTAATATTAGGACATTCTTGAAAATGCACTTAAAATTTTACTTTTCTAAAAAATACCTTAATATTTAGATTTTTTTTCAAAAAAGTTTATAAATGTTTAATAATCATTATCATAAAAATGACTTTGGATCTCTTGGTTAAAGACAAACTCTTGGTAATACCCTACTAAACATAAATCATTTCACTCAACCTCTCTCCTAAGAAAAAGATAGTGTATGAAATTTCATTTATCTCTCCCAAACAATATCTCCAAAATAGCATGTTTTCATTGAATTAGTGTCGACTTAACAATTTACGTATACTCTTTTTTCCTTCATTTTATCTCCTTCAACTTTTTATTATATACAAATATCTATCTTCAAAAATATTTTAAACTACAAAATTTTAATTTACATGATTTATATTTTTGGATTTTAATCAATATCAATTGGCAAAATAAATGATTTTTGATTTTGTTGAATTTTTTTGCTCAAGACGTACGTACATATTTGAAAGAACATTTCAAGATGCGACTGTCAATTCGTGTCTCTCTACCTGCAGAGCAGAGGTGTCGTTAAAGTGCGTAAATCACGGACTTTGGAAACAGCAATGTACTGACGAGTACAAAGAAGGGCAGGACTTGTGGTCAGGAAGAGCTTGTGACACTTTCAAACAAAAATTTTTATTTTCAGTTACTATTTTTAATTTCGGTTCTGCACACACCACCCATGTGCTCTCCTCCACTTCTTTCTCTTTATTTAGTTATTGTTTCTCAAAACTCTGAATGAATCTCTGTTCATCTTTTTCCAAGGTTAATTAGGTTTCAGTGATTCCCTAAATTTCAGTCCAGTAAACATCTATATATCGTAGTTATGACAGAACAAAAACAAAAAAAAAATGGTATCGTGGAGTCCAACATCTCTTTAACATACTATACTACCAATACGTGGATTAACATATTTCTTTATAGAAAACATGAGTGCTTTTGGGCTCTTTAATTAAATATTTTAGTAATGAAAATTTCTTTATGTTGGTTTGGATAAAGAATTATACTATTAAAGATACCGCTTTTTAAAATGAAAAAGAAGATATCCCGAGAAATAGACCGTAATTTCCATAATCAAAGGAGCTGATTTGGTCAAAAAGCCATCTGATGAACGGTTTAAAGGTAGACGATTGTCATAATCTGTTTGTTTTTCAACAGTTACATTTACGTTTCTCTTGGGAGCTATGGCCCCATGTGTTTAGGAGAGCCCACCTATTGTCTCTTAGCTCAACTTTTGTTATTATATATATATTTTTTGATATTTATACTATTTTTTAAAAGTGTCCTTGATTGTATATTATAGGACAATTAAGCAGATAGCATATTTGATCATTTTATTTGCTCAAAAATTATCTTCACAAATCTAATTTAATAACTAACAGTTTCATTTTATTCTTTGCCAGAAAAATTCATGATTAACAGAATTATATTGTTCATGCCTTGTAATTTTTTTTATCAGTATGTGAGCAAACCAAAAACCTTAACAAATCTTTGGAAATTTTCACAAATTTAGAATGTTGTTTTTTATAGCATATATTGTTTTCAAACATAAATGATTTTTTTTTTTGATGATATAAATAAGTTTCCAATAATATATCAAACTTTCTTATATTTCTTAGACACAATTTTAAATACTTTAATTTAATTTTGGCTTATTTTTTTTGTTATATAAATTACGAAAGGAAAAAACAGACAGAACTAGACCAAAATAAAACTGAGCTTTCTTTACCTGAAATTAAAATACTTTGCAAGGGAAAAGAGTCAAAGACCATATATTATGAAATCGGTGGAAACAAATTTTTTTTTTTTTAACACTGGATTATTATTATTCAATTGCAAATCATGATAAATAATACATCGGTTACTTATATGACGGATAATTCTACCGTATGGCCGCTACGAAGATTCATATCTAGCGCTTGCACCTGCTCCACGCAGAAGATCTCATGTAAACTTGTCTCCTTAAAATCTCTTTAAAATCTCCAAATAAATCACGCCTTCCGGGGATTGAACCCCAAACCTTCTGATGTAGAAGCATAATCAACACTCTTGGTCTCAACCACTGGACCAAAGGGGCTTCCACAACGCTTGATTTACATTTTATTAGGTCGCTGCATTATTAGTCCTTAACCGAAAATCCAAAACAAAAATTGTTTTCTTTTAAAAACTATTATTCATTTATTGAATAGTTGCAATCCTGTTTAGTGACAGAAAATGGATCGGAGGAATATACGTGATGAAAACACAAGAGGACATGATT
Source organism: Erysimum cheiranthoides (assembly GCA_011420285.2). Taxonomy (NCBI): domain Eukaryota; kingdom Viridiplantae; phylum Streptophyta; class Magnoliopsida; order Brassicales; family Brassicaceae; genus Erysimum; species Erysimum cheiranthoides. The sequence goes on from CM022180.2 coordinate 19,691,042, forward strand.
CCATTTTGTTATTATTTGTATTTATGTAAATACTTCCTTACAAATCTACTGAGCAATTAAAATCAATGCACTTCATTTGTCTCTTGTAAATTTAAAATTTGGTTAGTATCACCCGGTTTCGGTAGCTCAACCAGCTGTATCACTTGGTCACTGAAAATGAGAGAGTTAGGAAAATCCGAATTTAAGCACAGAAAATGGATAGAGGACTAAATTATATGGTTTAGGCGGAAAGTTCTTGGCTAAACAAAAAAATGTTGGTCTTATTTTGGTGGTTTGTAGGATGAGGACATTAATTGGGCTTGAGGTTAATTAGCTGTGAGCACATGAATGCCATGTTAGTATGTTACTCTTCACCCAATTCTCTTTTACTTAGACAAATTCTTAATGTGTATTTCGATCCTACAAATGTCAGATACCTAACTCGATCGACGACCCCATCTCTAATTACTAGTACATAATAGTATAAGCTATTGGTTGTTTGCACAAAAAAAAAAAAAAAAGCTATTGGTTGTGTAACTGTACGCTCATGGTCTGTGACATGTATTTTGTTTACAACATATATGGTTACGGTGCACGTTCATGATGTCATACTGTCTTCTTTCAGTTTCATTTTTTGGACCAGATATTTCTTCAACCATCCATGTCTTCTGTTGCACTTATTACTCAAATTATCGCGCCTTAAATATACACATATCTTAGCCCAAAAAAAAAAAAAATATATATACACATATCTATTATGAATTTAACATATTTTTCCTTGTGATTGAGATAACTTGAAGAGTTAGAAATATCAGTTTGCTCAACACTTATACGGATCTTGGGATGTATCATGTATGGTCGCTTATTGAAAAGTTGGAAATTGGAAATAAATAAAGAAAGATTAAATTGAAAATTTGCAGGAAGATCAAATGTATTTTATGGTGAATGATCATATGGGGAGTTTTTTTTTCTTTCTGAATTATCAAGAGGTTATGGGTTTAGATCCGTAAATCTCCTCAAACTGGAGAACTGAGCATTTGTGGAAAAAAACTATGCCATCAAACCATAGATAAATTATCTGTTTTTTCATCTGATTTATTCTTTTTTTTTTTCGCATCTGATTTATTCAAATAGCACAATATCATATAAATCAGTGTGCAATTAACATATCGTCATTTAAGGTGTGATTGGTAACATGAGTTACCATGTAGTATGATTTTTATATTCTCTACTTTATATAAAATATGAAATATATAAAGGGATAACAATTTTTTGTAAAATAAATAGAAAACGTACATTTAAAGCCACCAACTTGCAATTAGGAGACAGACTCGCACTTGATCAATTTAAGGGAAAATTTCTCAAAATTTTCTCGATATAACAATTTTTTTGAGGGAAGATAAAGAAATATATGTGAGTGATGTACTCATGTAATAAATGCAACATACCCCTTCATATAAATTGTTAATTGTAGATTGGTGGTTAGACAGTGAAGTGGGCAAGTTAAAAGAAGGAGAAAGATATCTTTATTTATAGAGCCCAATAAGTAAAGAGTGCATATGTCACTTTTGCCTCCAAAAGAGTTGCAACAGAAACCTCTCTTTCTGTGTAGATCTTTTTTTTTTTTTTTTGGTAGATCTAATTTACTCATCCGGTTTACATTCTTAAAAACGTCTCCAAATATAGACATTAACGGTAACGTACGTAGTGCATTCATTGATTTTTTTTTTTTTTTTTTTTTTTGAAAAATAGTGCATTCATATTTAATTCACTATATACGCAAACTAAACGAAAATTGACATATATTGTAGCTGAAAATTAGTTTTCTTTTTCTTTTTTGATAAAAGCTGCAAATTAATTCCCGTAGCAACAACTTATAAACTAGTTTCGATTATTTTTAATGCTAATTACTACATTTTTTGTTTACATTTGAATTGTTTTCACGTAATTTATTTTTTGTAGAATAATTTTGTGAAGTATAAATGCTAACGAAAATGCAGAAAGAAAGCTATGATTTCATTTGCATTTGTCGTTCTGCATTTATAATTTTACTTAAACTATATATTCTGTGGATTCATTTTTTAAAAATAGATAATATATAAAGCTCCAATTTATCAGAACAAATCCATCCATGATCCAACAATCCCCTTCGCTCCCTGCGTACCAGTGTACGGCCCCTAGTTTTGGAAAGGACAGATCATATACGTTTTCATTTGGTCTCAAAGTATGGTATAAAGTCGGTCATGGACCATGGTTAAGCCGTAAGACGACCCACTTGGTCTGACCGAAGTCACATTATTCACAACCACGAGGCTCTAATTTCAAAGTATTACTAATTTCCTATCCAATTTTATATATATTACAAATCTTTAGTGTATGTGCTGTTTATAAAATATGTGATAAGCCATGTTAGCCAGATCACATATGGATAACGGAATGATCCAAACAGCCCACAAGTTTTGGGTTTATTACTACATTATTGTTCTTTTAAAATTTTATTTAATTTATTTTGCATTTGAATATTTGCCCATCTTGAATATATATACGTATCACACCTTTTGATCATATAATGTTACCCCCATCAATTTGAAAAGACTTCTTTTGAACTCATAAATAGAAGCCTTTAATTTATACTTGTTTTCTTTCAAGCCACTTCGCTTTAAACTTGTGCCTCCACAATCTGATAAAGTTACACAACATGGGTTTGATGCGATTGATGATTCCAGCTGGGAAGCAACTGTTCAAGTCACAATCTCTGAAGAATAGAGATAGATCATCATCATCACAAAATTTAAGCCTTGTACCAAAGGGACATGTCGCGGTTTACGTAGGAGAACAAGTGGAGAAAAAAAGGTTTGTGGTTCCAATATCGTACATAAACCATCGGTTGTTCAGAGATTTCCTTCGATGTGCAGAGGAAGAGTTTGGATTCAATCACCCGATGGGTGGCTTGACGATCCCTTGTAGAGAAGAAACCTTTCGCAGTCATATTTCTTTATATCTTAGTTGCATTGAGAACGTTGTTTAATAGATCTTTTCATTCTTAAGTTAGGGTTTTGATGAAGCTTTTTTCTCTTTAAAGAGATAAATAGATGTGTAATTAATGTATGTACATGATAAATAATGAGAAGTGGCATACACATAAATTAATGTATGTACATGTAAATATTTTGTTAGAAAGTTTTGGGATTTTTGTATATAGTTAAGTTTTATGACCAACCAACTGACATATAACACGTATGTTAGAAATTTAACTAACATAATTTGGGATTTTGGAATATAGTTAAGTTCAAGAAAGACTATCAGTCTATCAGACAAGCAGAAGATTTCAAGGTCGAGCAAATGAGTCTCAAAACGTGAGCATCCCATCGCAAAGTCTTCATCATCATTATATATCCACCTTTACTTTCGTCAATCCCATGCATCACCTTGCTTAATGCATCAAGACGCATGCATATTGCATTTTCTAGGAGATAGATAAGGAGCTGATAACACGTTGTACATTAGAAAAACTAACAATAGAATGCAAATTCTTGTTTTTATTTCCTTGTAAATAAAATTAGGATTACCATGTCCTCCATTTTCTCTGAACTCTCCATATTTCTGTTTTCCAATTTCCTATTTAAAGACACCTAAAACAAGATGAAGAAAGCAATGATTATTTCTACAAAGTAAAATTCATTTTTTAATTGTTATTGCGATTACGAGTTACTAATTCATTAGACATAAAGTGATGAAGATCATTTCATTGATACTTATTGCCATCATCATGACATCATTTCCAGCTCCGATCAAAGTCGCTAGTGCCAAAAAAGAGCTACCGTTTTGCAATCGGGAGCTTCTACCGTGCGTCCAACCCTTTAAAGGTCACGGAGGCAAACTACCAAATGGTTGTTGTGAGAACCTGAAAAAGTCCAAATCATGTATGTGTAGGTTCCTTACGGCCAAGGAACAAAATCTAAAATCAGCTGTTCATAGAATGTTCTGGTTTTGTCATATTTCCGTCCCCAATTGTCCAAAAATCTAGAGATTATAGGTTATGTTCTTCGGCCATAAATACGAAAAATCTGGCTAATTGAAGCTCGACATGTATATGAGACACGTTAGTCGAGCTTCAACATGTAACTATTTAAAGAGCTAATTTATCTTCTACTTTACTAATCTTTTTACTGTAAATATAAATATATAAAAGGAAGTTGTAAATGTAATAACTAACACATAAAAATGATGAATTTGTAGCTAAAAGATAGTGGATTATGAAGGCTAAACGTTAAAAAAATGTAATCGAATCATGAACTCATAAATTTTCTCGGACCATCAAAATTGACGAGATTGAAGAATCATTAATTCTTCACAACAATGCAAAACTTTGGACTAAAATTTTGTTATATGAGACGTATTAGTTTGCTTTTGATACCTATGAATGAGCAATGTGTGTTTCTAAATAGACAGGTAGAAACGACGTCGTTTACGAATCCGATCTACACCATAGTCGTTCTTCGTCAACGGCGGTGAAAGACAAAACAAACTCTGTCTTCTTGCTTTCTTCACCCTTTTTACATGAGACGATCAATTCCAAGACCAATCTCAAAAACCATCATGACGACTAGTATTAGACTTGTCTTCCTCGCTTTCCTTCTCCTTGCGTCACCTTTCCTCCAAGGTTTTTTTAAAACACTTTCCTCTGCTCCTCCATAGCTATAGATCTACTCTGTTTCTTGATCCATTACTGATTCTACTCTGTTTCTTGTTGTTTAAATCTTTGTTTATAGTTATACAGTATTTTAATGAATTCATATGATGTGTTGTGTTTGCTCTTAGTTGCTTTGTGTCAATCGGATTCGGAAGATTCTGGCTTTGAAGTTTCTGATGTTGGTGAAGAAGAGAGTGATGCAGAGGAAGTTCTTGGTTTGGAACTGAGCTCAGCTCCTGGAGTTGATACCCTTTGCGTTTTCCCCAAAAACAGTGCAAAAAGTTCAGATTTTTCCTCTTTTTTTTTCACATTCTTGTTTCTGAAATTAGGTCTCTTCTCAATTTTGGTTTTGTCTGATTTTCTGCAGTAATAAAAGCTGGAATTGAGACTGAGCTGCTCGTTGGAATGAAAAATGATGGTAATGAATTGATTTTTTCAGCAAGTGGTTAATTGAAAGTTAGCTAAAGTTTCTAATTTTTGTGGTTGGATTATATTGAATAGGTCAATCCAATGTCGATATCGTTGCGGTTAAAGGCAGTTTACATCTTCCTTTTAATCAAAATGCTGTTCAGAATCTCACTGCTCTGGTAATTAATGATCTTTGCTCCCTCATTCCTCTCACATTTATTGCTTGTGTTCTTAGTCATAGTTTGCTTTTGTTTAGGTTCTTTTTATTGCCTGTTTTGTCTCATTTTCTTGATTCATTGTCGTTCCACACTTTGCATCATAAACAACATTTGCCTATTATCCTATAATTGTCCCTGTGGTGTGTTTTTTGTTTTCTAAGCTTTCATTTTGAATCCCATTGTATTACAACTTACGGTCTCGACATTTCATTACTGTATTTGTTAGGACTATCATAGTCTTTATAATCAACACCTGTACTAGTTCGTTCCTTGTCGTTCTCTAGCTTTTAACCTTGCTCATGTTTTCTTCTCTACATTTATTGCCTCTGATGAATCTCATGTGTTAATTCTGGCTTTACAAATCAGTCTATTTTTGCCTTTATTAGTTTCTTTTCATTTCCTATTTTTGTCTCATCTCATGTCACTCCACACTCTGCTCCATATACATTTTCCATTTGAATCCAGTGTTGTGCTATCGTTGTCGAAGCATCTTTTTCAATTCCTATTGCATTATCACTTACGGGTTTATAATTCTCTTCGACTGCAACTCGATATTTCATTCTCTCTCATTGTTAGGTCCGTCTTTGTTTAATAACAACATACTTGAACTTGTTATTTCTCTGTATCAGAATTCAAGAAAGTCTTTCTCTAGCCTTTAATTCCATTTCTTCATTTCTAGGATTAGAACCTTATAATGACTTTGCTGAATATAGAGATTTCTCCTCTTTTTCCTTTTTATGGCCTTTGGTCCTTAAGTTGTCTACTTATTATTTGGTTATTTTATCGTATCTTTCCAGAGCTTCAGCAACGCTTCGGTGCCAACTTCTGCTCAAGCTACCTTCCCATATGTTTTTGCTGTCAGCAAGTTCCTTCAGGTATGTTTGTTAATCATATAGTTCTTCTAGTCATGACTTATAAACTCCAAAAGATTACAAAAGATAGAAAAGTATCCGAGCTAACTGATTATCCGTGTAGGCAGGTGCTTTTGATCTAGTTGGCACCATCATCTACGAGATAGATGGTAAGCCATACCAAAGTACCTTTTACAATGGAACCATTGAAGTTGTTGAAGATGGTCCTCTCTTCAGGATGGAGTCAGTCTTCCTTAGTGGCCTTTTAATCTTTGTTATCATTCTTCTTGCCATCTATATCCAAAATGGTTTGAAGCATATGACCAAGGTACATGAAATGTCGCCTATCTTATCGCACTTTCATTCGATATCATGTCATTTTCTCTTAGGCAAAACATTCTCAAAACTCTGGTACTAACTTTGAGAATGGTTACTGTGAATTCCTCGCACAGAAAACAAAGAGAGCACCAAAAGTTGAAGTTGGAACCACAACTAAAGATGCTTCGCATGATGAATGGCTTGAGGTATTCATCACACAAGACCCAATAACATCTCCATAATGTGTTTTACTTTATTGAGCGTTTTTGCGATTGATACATTGCTCTCAATTTATTGCGTACTGCAGGGTACTGCGTACAGTCAATCTTCGAGTAAGTCAAAGAAGAAGAAGTAGATTAGAGCAAATCTCACACGCTTTGTTAGGGGACTTGAACACACACAGAACGATACTAACGTTACACAGTTGTTGCTAGAGATCCTCCATCCTTATGTAACTTCACAGAATCTTTAATGCTTTCTTTTTCTCTCTAGCTAAAGACGTTTACAAGGAAACCATTTACTTTTTTCTTTTGTACACTACAAGAAAAATGAATATTTATAGCACGGGATTTATGCTATAATATGTCATTAATAACGTTACACTAAGTGCTATGAGATCCGCAGCTGTGGTAGAGGTCACCCCTACGATAGCAAATTTCTTATGCTATGATATATGTAGATAACATAGCGTGTTTTTTATGCTGTCTTATAGCAATATATTTCTGGGTAATATTTTTTTTAATAGCTCTTACTATGTGCTACGATAGATCTACATATAATAGCAAAGATCTGATGCTGTGATATATCTTATTATCTCATATTTTTTTGCTATTATATCTTTATCGCTTTCTCAATTTTATTATTTAATTATATATAATTACGTGCTATTGTTTGGTCTGTCTTATATGTAATAAATATCCAAAACATCAAAATATCATAAACCAAACATCATTTATAAACCAAGCATCAATTCATACATAAATCAAATATGAATCCAATACCTAAACTAATATCCTAATTACCATTGTTGCCATTGGAGATAGTAAGACGACTAATAACATCATACAAATAGCTTGCTTTGTCTTCTAGATCACTGACTCGGTTCTTCAAGTAAGTTAACTCTTCTTCAACGGTTGGTCTTGTAGGTTTTCGCTTAGCCACTCTTCGAAAAAGACTTCTATGGTTTTTATCTATTAGGTTATCGTCTATGTCACTATCCTCAACTACTAGCTCTGTTAAAATAACAAAACAAACATTTCAAATCTGAAATCTGCACAAAACAAACAAAGCCAAAACAATAACATATATTTGTTCACCTGAATATGCAGCTTACGAGTCAGTCATATCATCAATCTTAGAAGAGACTAAGTCATCGATTTTTGTTGGTGTCTCTTGCTTAATTTCCAAATCCTTCCAACTTTCACTTTCTTTAAGGTTAGAGAATTCAAAACCATCACATGAATCTAGCATCGGTGATTCATAGACATAGCTTGAAAACCAATCACCTAAATAAGGAGGTTTTGATAATCAATTGAAACAAAACATATTAGGTTTGATACAAATGATTAACATATACAGATTTAGAAAGAGGCTTCGAACCCCATTCTCTATACATTGCTTAGTATACTTTGATCTTCTATCACACTCACAAACCCTCAAGACCTTTTTCACCTTCTTTCTCCCTTAATATCTGATTTAAACTTGTACTAAAACAACTGGCTTCTTTGTTATCCCTTGCTTGAAACACAGAAGAACAAATTTAGTAAGTAAAATGAGAACTACTGAAGTTGAAAAAAAGCTAATCGAGGTATTGAGGTATTGAACACATTTCTAGAGTTTGTTAGAGAAAAAATGGAACCATAAATAACAAATACACACTCTAAAGAACTTAAGCAAGATTGTCTCTGAACTTTAATGACCAAAAACATTACAACTATGTGAAATTTCATTCAGACACAAACTATCATAAATAAACAACAATAACAAGACAAACACATTCATAGTAATGTTATAAATGAATCAGAAATCAAACACACAACAGAACAAGGTAATACATTGTAACCAACCTGTCGTATGATTTCAGCAAAATAGTAGAGTTGCTTCAGCTATCCAATATTGAAATCAGCAAGACTTGCAAAAAAAGAATATATGAATTACTATATGATGAATGTGCTATATTTTAAACTTTCAATCAGAAGGGTGTGGAAGTTCAACATTCAACAAAAAAGACAGAAGAAAGAATCTACTAACTTGTCCTGTGATTGGAGATAAAGAGTAAAGTAGCTTCAGTTATCCAATAATGCGATCAGCAAGACTTGCAAAAAAAGAATATATGAATGAGTATATGATGAATAAATCAAAAGAGTAGAGCAGCTTCAATCACTCTGTGAATTTGACTACACAAAAGAACTGATTTGTATACAAATGTAAGTTCGAGTAGAAATCAAAACATTCAATAACCCAAATTGTTCCTTCTCTATATCGAGGTATAGGAAAAATCAAATCCAACGAAACTTTTAATAGAAAAAAAATGGTCGAAATACATGGAAACAATCGAAATCAAAAACTTTGAGATAAAAGATGCAGATAAACCATAAAAATCGAAACTCTCTGAAGCTATAATAACAAAATATGAATGAACAATATGAAAGAACTAAAACTAAAAGAACTAAAAGAACAATATAAAAGAAACTACTGAAAAATTTCTTAAAACTACTAATACTAATATCAGATGAGATATATCTAATAGAAATCAGCTTACAAGAAGCCAAACAATGTCAAGAAACAAGCAAACCAATAATGAGGCATTTCGTCGAACACCTGGAGGGCATGAAAGCATCATCAGATTTACCTTCGATTTGGGATGTGAAGATAAGAAATAAATGAATTGGGGATGCAGATTTACCTTCGATTTCAAGGACTTGGTTTGAACTTGGGCCTACGAGCGTCGAACTACGTACATGCAAACAATCGAAATCAAAAACTTTTACTCTTTTAGAACAAAGATGCAGATATACCTTCGATTGGGATGTGAAGAAAAGAAAGAAAGAAATTGGGGATGCAGATATACCTTCGATTCAACAACGGAGGTCGAAATTGGGATCGAAAGTGTTTGGGTTGAAGGAGATTGCTAGAGACAGATATACTCTGAGCTTCGAAATTGGGATCGAAATTTTTGGGTTTGGGTCGAGACACTGTTAGTGAGAAAGGGTGAAAAGTGACTTAGGGTTTTGGAGAATTTCTTATTAGTGAAAAAAAAGGCATAAGAGAAAAAAAAGAGTAAAGTGGTAATTTAGTGAAAATTTTGGCTAAGTGTTTGGCGGACTAAGCCAAAAAAATTCCCGCTTAGTAAACTTTTTTTTTTCACAGCGTTATTCACGTGCTATGATATAATAACCCAATTACAAATTTGTCTACAATAGCATTACAGTAAATCGTGCTATAACACAGTGCTATAAATAAACAAATTTCTTGTAGTGGTAATTTGTCAGAATTATTTTCTTTTGTTTAAAAAGCATAATTCTCTTTCAAAAGTTCATGAAATCATGAACATAGTAAAAAAAAAAAAAACTAGAAAAATCATTGATTTAGCAATACAGGTTTAAATTTTTTATTTGGATATATTGTAAATAGATTCACACAAAGTGATATTGTGCAATAAGGGAATTTTTATTATTATCTTCTAAGAAAATGGGCTTTTTATTACTACACTGGGCCTGACAATTTGTAGCCCTAAGTTAACAAATGAAACGATGTCGTTTGCATGGTATCTAATCGAATCTAATCCTATCCAGTTAAAAAGGTAGAAAACACAATACAATATTCTCTGCCTTGGATCCACGCAACTTTTAACCCTGGTTAGATTTAACATTAACCACAGTTAACACAATCCCTTTAATCTCCTTACACGTGTACAAATCAACGGTCACAAACATCTTCCTTCCCCTATATAAAACGCTACAAAACCCTAATCTCTCTCACACACGCACATTCACACAAATCTTTCTTCTTCGTCTCCGATCAATCGAAAAAATGCCAAACCCTAAAGTTTTCTTCGACATGACCGTCGGTGGCAAATCAGCCGGACGTATCGTGATGGAGCTTTACGCCGACACAACACCAATCACGGCTGAGAATTTCAGAGCACTGTGTACCGGAGAGAAAGGGATTGGCAAATCCGGCAAGCCATTACACTACAAAGGATCAAGCTTTCACCGTGTGATCCCCAAATTCATGTGTCAAGGAGGTGATTTCACAGCCGGGAATGGAACCGGAGGTGAATCGATCCATGGATTGAAGTTTAAAGATGAGAACTTTATCAAGAAACATACGGGTCCAGGTATCTTATCTATGGCTAACGCTGGTCCCAACACGAATGGATCTCAGTTTTTTATTTGTACTGAGAAGACTTCGTGGCTCGATGGGAAACATGTTGTGTTTGGTCAAGTTGTTGAAGGGATGGATGTTGTTAGGGACATTGAGAAGGTTGGATCTGATAATGGAAAGACCTCCAAGCCTGTCGTGATTGCTGATTGTGGTCAGCTTTCTTAGATCTGAGAGAGATGATGAATGATGATGTTTCCAATGGTAGCTTTTGTGTTGTTTCTTTTTCATGTTTTCTTGTTTTTGTTCTTCTTTGTTTGATGTTTTCTGCTTTTGTGATCCGTATGAGTTTGGCTACCATTGAATAAAGATAACAAGAATAAATCTTTAGGTATTATTTGTTACTTTTACAATTATGCTTAAACATGATTGATTATCAAGTTGTTTTTTGAATAGTCAAGATTCTCACATAGAAAATTTAGAAAATGAGAAGTGGACTTTGGTTCTTATTGGATATGGTAAAAAGTACTTTAATTTGAAGTATATACGACAGAAAAATAAATGATATTTTTTAACAAGAAAATGAAATTGATGTGATTTGTCGGACTTTTAGGTATCTAGAGCCATGGAAAAGAAGAAGAGTGTAAAAAGTGTGTATATTATTATTTTTCTTATCAAAATTAGTCTTTTGCTACTATGTGGTCATGTTTTGCACAAGAGGAAGAAGGTGAAACTACGAGAGTCCCAATATGAATGTGTAATGACGGCCCATTACATTATTCCACACTTTAGTTTAAGGCCCAATTGCAATTATTTGCAGCAACCATATACGAATTGTAACATTTGCAATTGCATGCAATTCAATCAGATGTTGCAGGTTTGATCCTATCACAACAAACACTTTTGTAATGATTAATCAAAAACATTTTCTACATCAAAGCAAATGTGTTGAAAAATCCAGAACACCAAATTTTTGTTCTAATCTCATAGACTAATTTGAGCTTAGGGTACTGAGTCTCTTTTTCAACTCTTTGGCCAACTTCCCGGACTCAATAATGTATATTGTGTACCAAATATGCCACATCTTTTATAAACAGTGTGCAATAGCGATTGAGCCTTACCAAACATTGCATATCCCAAATTAATCCATAATTCTCTAGGTGCAAGGCCAACGATAAACCACGTATTCCTTCAACCCTAGTATATCCATAGTTCCATCCATAAGTTATAACCTCTAACTTACACCTCTTCTTCTACCATCCGAATATCAAGATCCATGAAAATGTGGGATTCATAGATAGTGTTGGAAATTTGTATTTTCTCGACCTAACTAACTTGTGACACCATTAACAAAAACAACTTTACTTATGACACCAATACTTGTTTAGTTAGTACTATTTTCCTGGCCAATACTTATTATTTTAAGAAACATTAATGTGAAATAAATAACATTTCAACATGAAGAAAACAAACATCTATTTAATTCCTTATTATACAGATACAAATTGCATGACTTTCCTACACTGCAAGATCTCTTTTCTTAAATCATGAAAATAGCCAAACATCTCCATGAAATTGCAAGAACAGTGGACGTGGTTAAAATTTGTAAAATACGTGCGGGTAGGGTCGTGTAAACTTTCTTCTTTCTTTTTTTTTCACACTTCACATGTTGTGTGTGGAACTGTGTTCACATTAGTTAACAGCTCGACACAACTATATTCATACAAAGTCTTGATAGTATTGATTGCGTTCGAGCCAACACCTTTCAAAACCAATAACTATCACCCAAAAAAAACCCATTATAAAAGAAAAAAAAAATAATTTAAAGACGACAATAATTTATTGCTCAGCACAGAAGGTTAGGGAGATCATTAAGAGTCCATTACAAAATTTGGAGGCTGAAACATTAATATTCTTGACTCGTACGGATACTCTCATGTTCAGACACATAAACTATTGTTTTCTTTTTTTTCGGTTGTCATTGTCAACAACCTCAATTAATATTTAGCAGTTGAAAGTTGGAGAAGAAGTGATGATTTCCTTTTTATTTACTCTTTTTATCTCTTGCCTTTTAAAAGACTACCATAACTCTTTCTTTCTTCTTTATTGCTTATAGTTTCTGAGAAAACCAATATGGATTCAAATCATAATTTCCTCTTTGTCGCCTTCTTGGTTCTTTGCTTAGCCGTAAATGGAGTTACTGGTTACGCCACGGTCACTGGCACGGTGTATTGTGACCAATGCAAGGATGGAGAGAGATCTTGGTTTGATCTTCCTGTCTCTGGTAATAACAATAACATTTTAACACTTGTCTCTTTTTTTTGTCTTTGTTTGTTCCTTGAAATGTATTGTTAATTCGATGCAGGAATCAAGGTTAGTGTCACATGTTCTGATGGAAATGGACAGGTCTACATGTCAAGAGAAGAGACCACTAATTGGTTTGGTGGTTATGTAATGAGATTTGATGGGACACCGGATCTGAGTAACTGTTATGCTCAGGTTTCAGACAGTGGAGCTCAACAAGACTCAAGTAGTTGCAGCATTGCTTCAGGTCCTGCACAGAAACTTAAACTAATGTTTAGTTTTTTTGGGATTGAAACGTTTGCTGTGGATGCGCTTCTTGCTCAGCCGGTTCAGCCAATGTCTTCTTGTCCTAAACCACCTGCAGCTCCTGTCATGCCTCCTCCTCAAATCCCTGTCATGCCTCCTCCTCAGGTCCCGGTCATAAGTCCTCCTCAGGTCCCGGTTTCTCCAGCTACATCACCTCCTCAGTTTAAGCTTCCACCTTTGCCTCCAATCCCTCCAATGCCTTTTGTAGAGCCATCAGCTTGTTCTCACCAGTGAGCTTTCTCTCTGATTCATTCCTTAACACACTTCACATAAGGGCTGGATTTTCGGTTTTGCATTTCGGTCCTATATTTTCTGGTTCAATTTGTGAATTTTGAGAATAAACCGATTTTTTTTGTCTTCATTCAAATTTTTTTTGGTCCAGTTGAAAATATACAATGTTATTATATATTTTTATTGGTATGTAATTAAAAATATTAATTTTATTGAATTTAATTTATTTGGTTCGAGTGCACTAAGTTCGGTTTTGTTTTCGTTATAAAAGTATTATTACTCACATTAAAATTAGAGACTCGGTTTGATGTTTTTTATGCTCACTTCTGTTTCAAATAATTTGATAACATTTTGGCTTTGTGACTTATATAGGCTGTGGGTAAAACCTGAGTATAGATGCTACTGGAGGGCAATAAGTCCCGATACGAAGGTCGCGGTTGCATTTGGGCTAGTAGCCGGCAGGAGATACGGCACTGATATGACGGTAAAGGAAGCGCTTGACGGGCGAGGAGAGGCCTATAAGACTCTCCTAAGAGAGGCAACAACTGCATTACTCAATTCATACAACTCTCTTGGCTTCCCTTATAATTCTCTCTCTGTGATCACGCACACCAATTTGGCCCTCCTCGGGAATTCGCAGCACGATGTTCTCATGACCGCTATCCGTTTCATCAAGGCCAATTCCGGGACCTGCAAATTCACAGTCTGCAAGTGATTGGATGTGTTATTTTTACTCATATACTCTACACTTTTTCTTTTTTTCATTGTACTTCGGTCCTTTTGTCACTATTAAAGTCTATAATTGGATTCATTGGAGAATTTATAGACTACTATTATATTCCCTATCTATATACTAAGCGTAACATCAACCAATGGTTTGATCAATATTGTATTATATTCACACAGATATGATCATGTAATGTACCATTTATTGAATAAGAGACTAATCCAGAGAGGGAAATGAACAAAATAAGATATGCTTCATTCATAAGAGAGATCACAAGGTTTTAGAAGTAGAAGAAAACAACCACTGAACTATATAATATTAGACAAGGAACGTGTTATGTTCTGGCTATTTTCAAGACATAGGCTTTGCTCCAACAATTGGTCTCTTGCTAGCAGACAGCTCCTGTTCAAAACCAAAGCACATCAACATCAGCAAAATCCATTAAGAGGGTTTGCAGAAAGGCGATAAAGATCGAAATCAGCTAACAAAGCAGATATATAGATCAGGTTTTGTACCTTTTCAACTCACTCTAACATGTTCTTGTGACTAATCATTTCCTAATACTCCATTGCATAAGGATGGAAGTGAAATCAGCCTAAATGTTCTTCATCATTGTCCATATTGCGTTTGTGGGGAATAATAACTAAGTAGCTTCTTGAAGAGAGGAACAATTGCAACCATAGCAAGTTGGAGCTGCTCGGAGCTGTTTACACGGACACTTACTTGCCCTGCTCCTCTATTATTTAGATTAGCACGAGCAATTAAATTAGAGGAACGTCCAATGGGAACCTGAGACTGTATGTTCCCTCCGATAGCAAGATCACCGTGCCAATCCATCACGGAAAGTCCAAGAGTGGTCAAAAACCGACCAAGCGGATAATCTTTATCTCTTAACTGAGCTTCTAAACTACCACCATAAGCAACATCTCCCCGACTAGTCATTGCTCCACCAGACATAACCATTCTGAACCATTTATTAGCAATCAACTTATCTTCAACTTTCAGCCCCGCAGAAACCGAATCACCCAAGAGTGTTACAGAGAGACCAGCTGCAGCTTTGTTTCTCCTGAAATTGTTAAATCTCGTTTCACTTCGAAGAGTGTAAGCCAATTCTTTTCCAACAGTTTGCATGTCAAAACCTAGGGAAGTTGATTTACCCTCTCCATGTTTAACCGAGCTGGCCATTTCCAACTGCACATTTGCATCCTTCTTGTCCTTTGTGACTTGGCCTGAGAAAGATATCGGTATTTTTTCTTTTACAACGAAGAGCCGTTCTGCATTCACACCTTCATAACCAATATCATGGTCCCATCCATGAGTTTCCAGGACTGGCCTAACAAGCCACTGATTGTTGGAATCAAGGTGGCGGTAGCGGTGAGTAGGGTTATCAGAGTCAAAAGACGCAGGTAGAGATAAATCTGGCATGGGAACTGGAACTGATGCAGGTCCACCACTCTCCTCTTCCACATTTTCACTATACCCATCAGGCAAATCTTTAATCTCTGCAGCAAATTTCTTGAACATCTTGCGTCTCTTTCGATCCTCTTTCATTTGTTTCTTCATTAATAGTTTCTCCCGGTACTCCATTTCATCGAGATACTGCTTCTTTTGAGATTTACTAAGCTTAGCCATTTGAGCTTTAGTCAAACTCTTAAAGGGAGGAAGTTGATCATACTCTGATTCTTCGTCCGAATCATCGGATTCGTCTAAATCATCTTCATCTTCTTCATCACCATACTGTTGTTCAGGAAGCTTAGGTTGTGGTCTTGATTGCAGAAGCGATGAAAGGAGAAATGGTAATGGCGGAGCCTTGGACCGGGCTGCAAATGGTCTACCTGGAATATTATCTTGTAATTTAAGAAGAGCGTTTGCTTCTGCCAGAATCTTGGATGCAAATGAGAGCAACAGCAAATGAGGCTTCCACACCTGGCCATTCGGTAATACTCTCTGGCCTGCGCGATTAGTCCTGCAAGCAGAATGATTCTCAACTAAAGAAACAGGGTTCATGAGCCTCATATCTCCAGCTGCTTGGCGAATGGCCTGCTGGATGACATGAGAACGTTGTGTTACAAACATGTCATAGCTAGAAGCAGTGCCATTTGGGCCATCTGGTGGAACAGAAGCGGCATGAGTCAATCCCACAATGGCATTAAACCATATCGATGGACCAAAAACATCACTGATAGTGCGCAGGAGTGGCATGTCACCAGAATCTCTGCTTTGCATATCCAACCTATCAAGATATAGTACAATGTCAGGTGGATTCTTCTTGATGAAAGCCCTAACAGAATTCAGGATCTTCTCATTCTTGGCTTGATCAGACCAGGACGGCAAGAGACCAGGAGTGTCAATCACCCGTACTTTAATTCCCTGAACCAAACCCTCAACATCTTGAACCCTCTTTGTCCCCATCTGGAATGCATCCGTACAAAATTTCACTTCATCAAATATAGAATTGATCGTTGCACTTTTACCAACCCCACTTTTACCGAGAACCATAATCGTACAAGAAAAATCAAGTGGATCCTGTCCAGCTGCCTCAAGCTGTTCTGCCATGGCACTTGCACGATCAAAACTAAAGGCACCAACACGGCTTCCATTTCTTCCCCTCAACTGTTCGGCCAATCCAAGCCTGTATAAAACCTGAGCAACGACAACATTATGCGGAGTTTGCCCAAGTCTATGTGCAAGCCTCAAAAATTTTACCCTGATCAACTGAAGCTTCTCACGGGTCTCATCATGCTCATCAGTCTCTGTAGTGGTAGAGTCCTCAGGTTGCTGAGGCTGATTGTGAGACACATTGCCATTGACACGAGACTGTTGAGGAGCACGTGGTGCAGGTTCCAAAAGAGGAGAAGCTCGACCAAGACCTGCTGGACGAGCAGGTGGTAATGCCGCAGGATTATTTCTAGACTCCGTTGGTAAAACAGAACTTACTACCTCTGATTCTCTTTCCACATGTGAGTTTTCCTTAATCTCTGGATCTAAATTTACTCTGCTGCTTTGCTGCTTCTCAAGTTCCTTGTTAGATTGAGGACTCTGTTGAACATCATGTCCTCCATTAGCATTTTGAACTGTCTCGTGTTCTCTAGAAGTTACCTCAGGGAAGCCACTATTGCTGCGAGTTTCAGTAGACTCCAGAGTTGAGTCCCGCGAAGAAGCCAAGTGAGGCTCTGGTTTCAAACCATTACTGTCACCTTCAGTCTCCCCCTTTTCCTCGGAACTAGATTCCTCCAATGGAAATGATGCCCCAGTACTTGCTACTCCAATACTATCATTCAGGGATTTGTCGCCTGAAGCATTTTTAACAATATTACTTGCGTGGTCAGCACCAGTCTCACCATTTCTTTTTGCCTCAGACTCATTTTCTATACGTACTGAACCCTTCTCAACACTATTCTTATTTGCTCTTTCATCTCCCTCAACCTCTCGTTCTGTCTGTATGCCATCAACTCTTTCCTCCCAATTCTCGACTTTAATCCCATCATCCCATGGTTCCTCAGGTCCAACACTTTCTGATATAACTTCAGCATCCACTTCGTTATTTACAGGAGAGGCGATTCCATTTTCCAAAAAAGAATGAGCCTTTCCGTTTTCAATACTCACATCCTCAGCCGCTAAACTGGAACCATTAGTATTAGCCTTCTCAGTGTTCTCAACAACATCCAAGCTTGATTCAATTTGACCATAAGAATTTTCTCCACCTGCTTCCCCCTTATCACCGTTCACTTTGGGAGTCACAACATCAAATTCAGCCTCTCCCACACCATGGCTCTCTCCAACAACCGAAGAATCAACCTTCAAATCTTTAACTCCCCCTTCATTGCTACTTGTTTCATCCAAATCACCCAATGCCTCTTCAAAATCATCCACTTCATGCTCATCCTTAGAATCCTTTAAAGATGAATCTTGCAACTCATCGGGTTTTGAACCCTCCTGCTCATCATTCTCTGAACCAATAGCTTCCTCAAAAACCTCATCTTCATTATCATCCTTCGTTTCATCAGATCTTACCAACTCATTCTTAGCTACTTGCTCATCCTCACCAAGCTTTATCTTCTCTTCCCTATCTGACCTAACCACAACCTCAGTCCCATCTCCCATTTTCTAAATCACCACCGCTACAAAAAAAAACCCCAAAATCATAAATCACAAATCACAAAATCACTGCAACTACCAAATAATACGCTTTTACTCATAAGAAAAAAAATCGAGCGCACAGCTAGAAAAAAAAAAACCCTAGATCAGAGTTAATCACCACGAATTCTAAAAATCCATATCCCTTACCAATCCCAGACACTTAAATTCAATAGAAATGAAGCAAATCGATTAAACACAGGTATATTTAGTGATAGGGATCTTCAAACATACAAAGAAGAAGAACTTGTTGAAATTAGAAAACACAAAAACTTAAACAGAAGAGAGACGAAGAAGAAGAGAAATGGAGAAAAAACCTTACCAGAGTTTAGAGAGAGAGAGAGAGAGAGAAATAGAGAGAAGGTGAAAAGTGTGAAGATCCTTCATGCGCTTTACCGGCTGCGAGCCTGCGACTACGACGGGGAAGGAGATAAGAGACGTTGATGAACGGTCCAGATCAGTTTGGGTTTAAGCATCGTACGGTGGATAATAGCTCGTTGATGCAATCGTGAAATGATGATGACGTGGACAAAATAAAGTGGAGTGAAGTCGTGAAGGGAACAGAAAACCCTCGTGTGTCAATTTCATTTAACCAACCCGGTCTAGTTCGGTTCAGTTCGGCTCGGTCTGGTCCACTACCAGTTTGTGTTTCCTAACTAGCAAAGTTTAGTCCCTTATCATAGAACCAATGATGTTTTTGTGTTAATCTTCAAAGGACAATAAAAATAAAACTCATAAACAAAGAACAGACGATCCTGTTTTCGACGGCTAACAATGGTTCGTCATCATTAGCTGCAACGAATTAACTCAATAAGCTGTTGCAGCTACTAAGAATCTTCCCATTTCAAGAAGTTGCAAGCTTTCCATTAATCTTAGGTGAATCTAAAACACTCTGTCTGCGAATACACATCCAAGTTCTTGAAGACTCTTCATTGTTTTCACATGAAACCGGAACATGCCATGACCCTTTCTCTGATTCCTGATTTGTCGAAATGTGTAATTCAGAAACTATCCATTTCGTATAACCGGAAAAAAGGGACTGAGATGGTAAACAAACCTGAATGACAACCGAAAAAGGAGACGGCATTTCAAGCTTCAGATTACCTTTCACAAAAGTATACCGGACCTGTACCAAAACCATAAACCAAAAGCTAATTGTAGATTTCTCAAATTTATACTTTTGACTATAAAAAAATTACATTATAACTTTACCTGATGCCTTTCTTTCCACTTTTGGAAAAAACTGCTCCCTAAGAGTTCAAAAATGTGATCTCTCATCTCATCATTTGTCACAAGCAAACACTTGAGCTTAGCAGCAGCATACAGCCAATACCTGAAAAAGTAAAAAAATCAAAAGATGAGTGTAACCAAACTTTGTTTGTTTTTTTGAACTAATGGTACTGTAAGAGAAGCTAAAAGTTCATACCAGTCATCATTGGAACCTGGTGGAGTCGCATATAGGACACCGTTACTAATCCATTCCTCTACCAGATTCCTGTGGGTTGGGTTTTCTAAAAGCGCCCGGACCCGTTTCTCGTGCAATAATATAAGGGGCCATTTGTTATTACCACTTTTATGGTAAAGTTCCTTCACCACGGCTTCAAGCTGCTCTGTCACACATGGAAGTTGTCAGTATCACAGGAATGGGTTCGAAACTATGGGAGGACGAAAAACAAGTAAACATAGATGAGAACCTGTGTAAGACTGAAACCGCCATCTGAAAAGTTTTGTTGGTAGAGCCCAATATTTGCTCCATCTACTATAGCTTCATAATCTCCATGTTCCTCAAGCCAGTCCTGGCAAATAGTTGAGCAACATTCAACAACGATTAACATTTGGAAACTCAAGATAAATATTCTTTGTATTTTTAATAGAAACTCCGTTAACATTACGTCCAAGGAATCTAAAAACACAAAAGCTAATTAAGAGCATCTTCTTCTCTTTTTAACTTCTATTTTTTGATAAATGCTTGTAATATAGCTATAACTTTCACATTCGGAACTATACAGAACTCAGACGATGTTTCTCGATTAATTACAAATTGTTCTACAAGCGATTATAAGAAGAGATTGAACTCTGTTTGAGCTGCAGTGAGCAGTTGGCTTATCAAAGTTAACTAAACAAACATAAACTTTCATTCTCTGGAATTTCATGCCATATTTAATGCTCCAGACTTATTAGAAGCAAGCTAAGAGAATGCAGTAATCATCAATTCTTTCTCTAACCTGAAAATCGCTGAAGACCACCTTTGTCTCACATGAATTCATCTTTGACTTCCTCTCCATAGCCAAAGCCACCAAAGAATCCACAAACTTCTGTGTTTCTACCTCATTGGTATCTACACAAGCCAACTGCTCACTGCAGCTCAAACATCTTCCGGTTGAGCTAACATTACCTTTCTTTACAATCCATTTGCCCTCCCCAACCCACCCATGCCCATGCCACCCACCTCCATTCTTCAAAACAGCTTCACTAAGCAGCCCAACATCAGAACCAATTCCATTATCACTGACCTCACCAGCTTTCTCTCCACAGAACCATTCCTCAATAATTTTTGAAGTTTCTTCACATACGCAGCCAACATATTCCCTCAACTTATGTAAATATCTGTAAACCTTTTTCTCTCGGCCCGTGGCGGCGCTTACCTTCAACAAAGCCGAGATCTCTGCCTCCTCCAATGCAATACCTGCAGCATCCATATGCTCTTCCACCTCATAACCCTTTTCAGCCTCCAATTTCTCACAGAAACAGAGCAAAGCCGGTGCATAGGTCCTCAGACGGGGAATCGATACACCACCAACAGCAAAAAAGTCCTTGACAAGCTTGAAAGCATAATCACCATCACCCTTAGCAGCAGCAAGCCGAGCCACTGAAGTGACAGATGCCTCATTAGGTCTTATCCCAAAACTAACCATACAATCAAAAATCTTAAAACCACGGTCAATGGCAAGGTTTTGAAGAGATACGTCACTAATGCAAGCTGAGCATAAGTAAAGAAGGGTCTGAAAATGTTGCTGGCTGAGGCGTACTTCACTGGAAGTGATGGCTGCATCATAAAGGGCTAATGCAGCTGAGAGGTCCTTGGACTTGGAACATGAATTGAGATTGAAGAGGAGATTTGCTTCAGGGTTTCGGCTTACCTTCTTCTTCTTGTTGGGCTTTAAAGGACTTTCGTCATCGTGACGAGACCGGCGTTGATCAGAAGGAGCCATTGATTGATATATATCTCAAAGTTACAAACTTTGCATTGGCAGTGAGTGGAAGATGAAATCTTAACCCTGACCAGAAAACAAAAATCCCCAAATTTAGGTGAGCTGAAACAAACCAATTAACACCATTCCAAAAATCAATCTTTACACAAAGATTAAAACTTGAAACAGAAACAAGTAAGTAACTTTACACCATTCACATGTTTCCATTGGAACTCATATTATTCTACCATGGCTTTACTAACTATTCTGTTCCAATTCTAAAGCATAGAGGCAGTACCTAAACATATAAGATTCTCTTAGAAACAACAAATCTCCAAGTTTCAGTTCCTAAAACAGAAGAAAGACCTTACCTTGTTTCAACAGAGCTTCCGTTTCAACAGGAGGAGGACGGCGAATTCGACGGCAAAGATTTTTAAAGGTGAACCGGATTGCTTATCGGGTTGTCGATCTCGGTTTAATCTTGGTTAAGTTTCCAATCACTTGTAATTGAACTGGTTCTTGAGGAAAGGAGAAGGTGACTAGATTATTATATTTTATAAAGGTTTTAATTTATTGATATTGATATACTATGTGATAAACATACAGAATTTGATACTTTGGTTAGTATATCTGCCACAACATGAAACAAAAAGTTAAATACTAGTATATAAAAATGAGTATTATCCATTATATGAAACATTTATATATAGCTGCTGCAATATCAAATTTATTATTCATATAATTATTTAAAAAAAAAAATACAAATGACGATTTTTTTTTTTTTTTGACAGCTGATTCAAACGACGATTATTAAATCACATAAACTACAATATTATTTAATGTTGGACCATTCGACCAAAAATTCCCAAATCTTTTACCAAAAAAAATTATTTTTTTTACCAAAAAAAAAAATTCCCAAATCTCCAAATCGGTTAAAGATTTTGAGGACACGTAGGAATTTGCTATGAAGCGCCATCTCACTCTCCAAGGTTTCCAACAAGTCTGTTATTAGCCTGTGCAGCTTTAGCAATTTCTGAATTAGGCGATATAATGTTGTCACAGCATCGAAGAAACTGCCAACTTTAGCAATAATCGTAACAAAGAA
Source organism: Erysimum cheiranthoides (assembly GCA_011420285.2). Taxonomy (NCBI): domain Eukaryota; kingdom Viridiplantae; phylum Streptophyta; class Magnoliopsida; order Brassicales; family Brassicaceae; genus Erysimum; species Erysimum cheiranthoides. The sequence goes on from CM022180.2 coordinate 19,713,833, forward strand.
ACTGCGAACTTTAGCAATAATCATAACAAAGAAATCACGAAGCATAGAGAAAACAGCACCAAAGAAGTTGCGGAGCTTAGAAATAATGGCTACTAAGAAACCACGAAGCCTGTCAATGGCAGAGGAGAATGACTCCTGAACCCTTTCAACTATAGGGGAGATGACACTATGAATCATTTTCTTTGCAGAATCGAACCATTTCGAAACTCTCGAACACAAATTTCTCCAAAACATTTTCTCTCTACTGCTATATTATAAATGATTGGAATATGGTAGAGAATTATGAGGATAATTGCTGCGTGATGGATGGCTCTTTATATGCTTGTGCATGTGCCATGCATCGTCAATGTGTATGGTGACCGTCAAAATTCTTTGAATTTAATTATGGTCATCATCGAGTTCCCATCTATTAATTGCCCATTCATTTAATAAGTGACTGAAATGTGAGGCTTGGTAAATTACTGCTTTGTTTTTGCATACATCAGTAATTTATATGACTAAATCAAATAACTGTATAGAAACAAAATACGATCTGCAGGTTCATTTGTTTCTTATTATTATGGTTACTAGGAATTTAGCCTGCCCAACGAACGGGCATTTACAAAAATTTCATAATTTTCACCGTTTTAGCAATAATTTATATGATGTAATTAATGTTAGAGCTAATCTTGTTAAGCTCTTGTTTTCAAAACATTAGTATGTTATAAACATTTCTTTTATTTTTTGTTAAATTTGCCAAGACTATACCCTATATTTATCAACCACTTTATTTTTATTTGTAACTAAAGAAAAGTTTAGAAAAGTAGTAGAATTGGTAACATCAAAATTTCATTCACTTATATATAATTATGAACAAAATCTTGAAAAAAAATACATTGGCGGTGCTCCTACAACAATGATCTCTATCTAGTACTTGCAATCTTGTTCAACAATATCTTGAATCCGATATTGTATCATGTCTAAAAAAATTCAGCATCTGAAACGTGAGTTGTGACGCACAATCTAGTGCGACTGACTAGATCTATAATCGTTAACTAAGGTTAACACCCGATTTCTTGGTCTTTTTGCTAGCATGAATCTTAGCGTAAATCTCCTTTGTCCTATAAGCCAACAAAATATCCAAACCGACTCCAATAACAGAAGCTAAAGCCATGACCAAGAAGATGAGACGGTAACAATGAGCTCCTACGCACGTGTTGCCTCCACCAGGAGTTGGTGTGGCCTCTGCATCGTAGAGGAAGCCAGCGAGGAGACCCGAGAACAGGAACGAGCCAAGTGGCAAGTTAAGTACTAAGATGTTGTAGATGAGACCGTAGTACTTGAGACCAAAGAGTTCGGATGCTGTGGGTACGGTTATGGCTAGACGGACACCATAACAAACTCCAACCACCATTGAACCAATGTAGAGTGAATTGGGCACAGCTAAAGCCATTAGTATATATCCTACGGCCATGAGGATTTGAGAGGCTGCGTTCCATAGTGGTCTTGGTGTTCCAGCTTTCCTATAGAATTAGCAGAAAATTTTACATTCTTTTGGTTAGTAAAGTATAAAAACAACAACATGCTTACTGATATGTACATATACGTTACAATAACCTTGTAAATGTTAAAAGTTTTTTGTTTTTTTTTTGGAAACAGTTTATATTTTTATAAAGAATCCAAAGGGGGATATTCTGGTGGAAAATTAAGTGGACACGTGAAGAGAATTAAAGAGCGTGGTCCAAAATAAAGAAAAGAGGAAGATATTGGATTTGGACATGTCTATGTACAAGAACAAAAACTAGTTAAATGAATCAACCAGAAAATTCTAAAAGATCCCTTTTCTTTATATGACAAAAATCAAGGAAGAAAAAATGCAGATGGAGAAATATACGAATTGAGAACGCATTGATTTTTCTAATGTCCATATATGAGGATGCAAAATGATATACGTCACGTTACAGCTGAGCTTAGTTATTAATGTTTGTAATTATTAAAGTTAGAGCTAGACTTAAAACTTTCTATGGTTGCATCGTACAGAACGACACCACCGACTAAAAGTAGAATGAACAGTACACTACTGTCAAAAACCGTGCATAGCTAATTAAAACACACACACACACACACATTTTGTCCGTTTTTACTGTTAATTCACTCCATTTTTAGATTGAACAGTGTGATAAGCGGACGAAATATGTTATTTTCTTAATCCGCTAGTCACTGTTCATACTAAACGGTGAATGGTAAAAAAATTCATAGGGAGTTAAAAGGAGGAGAAGGAGACTTACTTGAGAAAGTGTTCGGAGAGAGTACCGGAGAGAATGCGACCGAAGAATCCCCAAATACTAGTCATAGAGACAAAGATTGAAACATCTGTGTATCCAAGAGCAAGACCTATCTGACCCATATTGTTCATAACTGCTAAACCAGTTCCTACACCACACAAGAAGGACACGAAAAGCACCCAAAAGTCAACGGTCAACATTGCTTCCATAATAGTGTGGTCTTCTCCCAATACCGGCTTCTTCTTCTTAATCTGCTCCTCCTCTTCAGCTGCCACCGCAGCTACAACTATTGCTTCTTTCTCCGCGGCCGCGATCTCGGATCTGAGCAACGGTTCGTGGATCCGTCCTTCTAAGTCGTCTTGTTCACCGCTATTCAATCTCTTGATGAAGGAGTGAAAAGGTATGGCGATTGGAGAAGCCAAGAGGAAGAGAAGTATCGAGGCGAAAGCAACGGAGAACACTCCGGTTTTGATTCCGATGATGTCGTAAGACTGAAGGTACACAGCGACAACTACGGCCACAATGTTGAATATGGTAAAGTAGTGAGTCTCTTCGCTCTCTTCAGCTGCGGAAGAAGCCGGTGGGATCTCACGGAGGAAGAAAACCGCCGTGAGACAGACTGCGAAAGGCACGACCGCTAGTAAAATCAAAAACGACGCCGGATCGTTTGAGAACAGAGCAGTACAGAGATCAGTGAATATAGCAGTGCTCAAACCAACGTATCCTTTCAAAATCCCGGAGACGGGACCACGGTTTCGCCGGAAATTACGGATGCAAGTCACTAGAACCGCCGTGTTCATCCACGTTGTACTGTTCCCTCCCATACAGAGGAATATACACATCTGAAAAAATTCGAAAAAAAAAAAAGACTTAATTCAATCTGAAAATATTTTATTGTTGGTTTGTATTAATATTTTGGCAGAATCGTAATTCGGTTCAAAATCGGTAAATAATGCATGTGTGAATTGTAGAGGGTAATTAGTACCTGCCAGTAAGCGATGGGTTGGATGGTGCGGCTAACGACTAGCCATTGTACACCATAGCCAAGAAGACCTTCGAAACAACCGATAAGAAGGATGACTGGAGTTGGAAGACGGTCAGAGGCAAGGCCAGCGAGGATTCCAAAAGCTTTTCCAACATCTTTAGCGACAGAAAGGTTATTGAGCTCGAGCTGGTTGAGGTTCATGAGAGACTTGAGGGCTCCGGAGTAGTTAGAGAAAGTGTAGTTGTTACCGGAAATGGATTGAACCCAAACCGCCGTCACAAATCCAAGCCATTTCAATGCTGAAGAAGAAGACAAAGATCTTTTGAAACCCATTGTAGAAAGATCGAAGAAGAGGAAGAAGTGTGTGGGTCGTGGAACCACACCGTATGGACGGTTTTATAGAATAGAAAAGGGAAAGGTTTTATGCTTTGCGTGTTTTTTTTTATAATAAATTGACATTTTTGTCAACAATTAATAATAACATGTTGTATGTTGACAAAAAAAAAATATTGATAACATTAACAAGTTGTATATTTTAATTTAACATGTGGAATGAGACCAGGAAAGGTACGAACGATACCGACATGTACGGTTAAAGTAGGTGTATAAACCGTGGATGTATCATGACATGGAATATTAAAATACGGCGTGCTCATATTTTGTGTGTCTCTGTGTGTTTTTTGTTTCCGGTCGTTTGAAAGAAAATTAGTAGGTGGCCGACTTGCGATGGATGGATCCTCTAGAATATACGGTTAGATCTTTTATTACTTTTTTTGTTTTGACATCACATTTATTATTACTTATTCCGCCGATCCGTTCTGAAAATGCTGAGTATCGGGAAATTTAGATACATGTAATTAATTACCAGCAGTAACAGATGCATGTATATATGGGTACAAAAATTTGAAGTTTATTTCGACCAAAAAAAAAAAATTGAAGTTTATTTTAATGTATTTGTAAAGAATAAAATATAAATTTAAACCACTTTCTTAATTTGTATGAAAGATATTGATTTCCGATTATTAACCGTTTCGAATTACAGAGAGTCAATAGAGAAATCGTCTGGAATCCCCCTGCATCTCAAACCCAAATCTCGAATCCCCCCTACTAATCTCACTATCGAATCTCCCCTACTAATCTCACTATCCCTTTGTTTTAATGAAAGGACGAAACTACCCCTCCAACAATTTTTAAATGAAAAATGGATCGTATAACTGCAGTATTACTACCCCTAGTACTACCTAGTATTACCAGTTATACCACACGTAGTGGTATTCGAACCCTGGGCGCGAGCGCGCGTGCATGGAACTCGCAACACACGCGCAACCACTGAGCTAATGTGTTTTTCGTTGAACGCTTACTGATTTAATTATATTTAACTCTTATCACCCATCATTAAGGATAATTTTGTCTTTTTGTCATAGAAGGGGTTTTGAGATTTTCTTTACACTTATAAGGGGATATCAGCTCTTGACCCGAGTCAATATCAGAAATGTAAAAGATGATTTCGTTTTCATCAATCATCGATTGTCGGTCGTTTATCGTCTATTGTTGGTCCTTAGTCGTTAATTGTTGGTTGTCGAGCGGAAGATGTAGCTAGATAATTTCTTAATGCTCGAAGATTGGTGGAATAGATAAAACTTCAACGGATCAAATATAAGATTTAAGAGATGGACTGAATCCCTTGTTTGATCCGAGATTTTTGGAATGGCTAAACTTTAAAAGAATATGCAAAAATTCATTCTATGTTTTTTAAAAAAAAAACTTGGAGAATTCTCTATATAAGGACGGGGCAAACAAAAGAGAGATGAAAAAACTTAAGAGAGAGATTTAACAAGATTCCAAGAACACAACAACGACTTACTTTTTGTTTCTTCGGCATTCTAGAAATTCAAAGTGGTTTGTTCCTTGTTTATTCCTACTTTATTTGATTTATAAAATAAGATTTTTCATTCCATTTTTTCTATACTTTTTCAGCCGAACTGTTAAAAATTCTCCTAAACAAGTATTTGTCTTGTTTTTAAAGACTTGACTTAGTTTAGACAAATCTTATATCCCAACGGGAAAATATATAAACTTCGACCTTTCATTAAAAAAGATGCTTTGCTGATTGTGGACTCTGCCATAAAGTTTCAAAGGAACACTCAATCCTAAGATTTCATTAAAAAAAGTTAATAGAAAACGTGCATATACCCATATTTATATAACTTATAAATAAAGATATACCCATATTTTTACAAAAAAAAAAAAGAAAAAAAAAAGATATACCCATATTCATCTTACTTTATTTAAATAAAAATATATGTTGCCACTTGTGTCTATAGTCACGTTGTAGCCGTCGTGTTCAAAAGATCTTAAGAGAAAGATTGTTTTAATATTTGGGGTTGAATCGTTTACAGCTAGCAGTCAGATCGACAACCCCACGATACATGAAACTATACGATTTTCAAAAATTATATATATTATTAAGATAATCGTAAAAGTCATTTTTTTTTTTTTTTGTCAAAAATCGTAAAAGTCATTTTCTATTTCCAACATTGCTTCATAAGTCTTATATTTCCAGTAATGTGTGGCGATAAAAAAAAAAAAAAGTAGTATATAAATTAGATAACAATGCGCGTGGCGAAAAAAAAGAGAGATAACAATGCATGTAAGTTTATTAAATTATTATAAATATGAGATAAATTAGTAGAATTTGTAAATCTGATAACTAAAATATATTGTTAAAATCAATTTAAATGGTATTATAGTGTAATATATTTAGAATATTTCATTTTTGAGTTGAAATAGAGTAATACTATAAAGAAAAAAACACTTCATTTTAAAATTCAGAAAAAACACTTCATTTTAAAACATTGCTTCATTTAAAAAAAAAAAACACTTCATATTAATACTTGAAATGGCCAAATACGGTAAAAATTGATATGATGCGGCAAAAATTTGAATGACGTCAATTTAAAAAAACATAGTCAATGCCGTGCAACTTGCGAATTATATAATTTACGATAATAATAAGTTATAAAATGGTGGGGACAAGAGAGAAATAGATTGATAAAGACGACTCTCTATCTACCATAGTACGTACCATCGACAATAGATATTTTTTGAGCTATCGAACTGATTTGCGGGAGATGTTATCACAATTTGCTTATCACATTCGAAAAAGACAGAAACTTGAACTTTGAAACTTTATCTCTTTGATATATACGGGCATTGTACAGGCTGTCTTTCACAGCCTCCACCGCTAAGTAAATGATTTGATTTGATTTTTGTTCAAATGGATCCAACGGCTGATCGAGATGTGAATTGTACTATTGTTATCTAATAATAGCCTTATTATTTTCATTTTTCCGAATGAAACCCCCACAAAAATCATAAAACCTAGGACCAATAGCTGAATATTATTGGTTAACAGAAGCTTAGAAGAGACTCACGCAATGCACTTCTCGAGATGTTGATAGTTCTAAGTTCTAACAAAAGTTGCTAGGTAGCATTTTATACACCATTTTTAAAAGTTTAAAGAAGAAAATATGTAAAACAGTATTATTTCCTGCAGTTTAATATCGAAAAAACATTATTGCATTGCCCTTCTTTTTTACCAAAAAAAAATAAATAAAAAAATAAGATAACATTATTGCATTCTTATCTCAATAAACACAACTAACACTCCCACTCTAGTAGTAATTCCATATATAGGACTATACTAATATTCATGTTTGGGGGACAAAAGTGTACAGCTTCGTTTACTCTTCCTAATCTGGAAAGATAATATATTAATTGGCTGTTAATAAGTATAAAAATTATTGAAACGTCTTTTTTTCTTCCCTTTGAATCGAAGGCAAATACATACGAGTGGCCTTAAATTGGCTCCAAAAGCCATTAGTGGTTATTCCCTTCAATTTTCTTATAACCATGTTGCACTAAGATCAAACAGAATATCCCTATAATAATACCGCACCGCGTCTAATCAAATCTTAATGCTTGACCGAATCAAATGTGTCGAAATAAAAATGTGATTTCTGTTTACCTTTATTTTATTTTTTTAGAGTTTCAAAAAGGGACGAAGAAGAACAGTTCACCTTTTTTACTCAAAACACTATGAACCAAACTGTAAAATATACGTATATCCGACCGTTTTTCTACTCTAGAGTATCTTTAGAATAGATGCACAGTTTTTTCAGCCACACATCTTATATATCGGGAATAGTTATCAATATAATAACCATAATTAATATACTTTCAAACTAAACTCCGGTAAAAAAATGACATACGAACGGTTTTTTTTTTTTTTGTACGAACGTTTCTGGTTATAGTCCTACAAATTAGATGGTCTGATTGGAATTTTAAACAATGTAAAATCCAAAAAAAAAAAACCTAATTAACCGATATCTAAAAAAGAAAAAATAAAAATGAAAGAAATTATCCTTAAGATTATAAATATAAAGATCGAGTCAGCACTAAACAAACTCGTCTCGAAAGATTGAATTGTAGATTGAATATTTCAATCATGTGTCGCATGCATAATATTTGATTCCATTTGTTAGGGTTTTCAACTCCCCATGAAGAGGAAATACAAATCATTTTCTGCACCTAACCTCCATTAAAAAAAAAAAAAAAAAAGACTTGCCATGTGCCTGCAAAGTCTTTTTATTTCAATTCCGAAGATACGTCTGAATTTGAAATTCAAAAATTAAAACTAATATATCTCTAAATTTGAAATCCAGAAGCCTAATCTAAAATATTACTATTATATTAGAGATAAATGATTAAACTACAAAAACAGCTGAAAATAAAACCGAAACAAAAAATATTTGGAAGAAGAAAAATGACAAAAAGAAACAGATAATGTGTCTAAATAAAATTAGTGACCTAAGCAAATATCTTACCTACATGCAGGTACAAGCCAAAGCAGTAGGCAAGTGGGTGACCGTATCTTGCGGCTGAACTTGAAATGTTGGTGTATGATTACTTCATTTAAATAATAATGAATAGACTCAACGAAGAAGTGGTAGACTGGTGGTTAATTAATGGTCGTTTTTGTTTGAGGTATGGAATTTTTCTATGGGCTTAGATTAGATATTAATTTTTTTTAAGTGTTTAAGCAAATTTACTCTGTAACTTGGCTATCTGTAAAAGGTTTTTGATGACAAAAAACAAATCAGATTTGTATGAGTTCCGAAAAATGATATGAACTTTAGTACTATGAGATTCCTCCAGTTAGTAAATTTTTAGCGGCAATTGCAAATAGATCTAGAAACATCGATCAATGAAATGTGACTAATGATCTATAAGTCTACACCATTGAAGCACCTCATATGAACACAATGAGGAGACTCAACACCAAAACTATCCAGTATCTACTAGTACCTTTATTGCCGCGTTACATTTTTTTTTTTGTGCAAATTATTGCCGCATTACATAACTTGAGAACATTATGGTTAACGAAAGTCTTTTTTTTTCTTGTTAACGAAAGTCGTGCAACTTCATAATTTGATTATTCCTTTTTTTTATATAAATAACTTTTTATAAAGTGAGAGAGACGAGAGAAATAGATTGATATTAACTTTGAAACCAAAATAAAAGGAGAAATAGATTGATAAAGACAAACTATCATCAATAATAGAGATGCTTTGTACCAATAATCTGATTAGTGTGAAGGGTTATCACAACTTGCTTATCACATTTTGAATAAGACGCAAACATTGAATTTGAAAGCTTTTCTCGTCGGTACGTCTATTTTCCAGGCTATTTTGTTTTTACCCAAAAATAATCATAAAACATACTATCAATAGATGAAAATTATTGTTTAATAGTGTAGAAGGTTAATAGAAACGCATCTCTCAATTTAGATAGATCGATAATTTTTACCAAACACAATAAATCTCGTTCTCATTAATTAAGTGAAAATGTACATGGAGTGGTTTATATACACTCATACCTGAGCTAAACCAAAACCCTTAACCAAAGTATAAAAGAAATCAATTGACTGGTTTATACTATACCAGTTTACAATTAATCAAAACCTGCATCACATACATCAATAGTCCCCCTCAAGATGGAACGAAGAGATTAAGAAGACCTATCTTGCTTACCAAGTGAAGAAACTGTGATGGATACAATGCTTTGGTGAAGATATCAGCAATTTGTTCATTGGTCCGCAAATGAAGCAGCTGAAACAAACCTGCAACCCATCTTTCACGAATACTATGGCAATCTTTTTCCATGTGTTTTGTTCTTTCATGAAACACAAGATTTTTAGCAATATGAATAGCTGCCATATTATCACAGTAAAAGAGAGTTGGTTTATTGCCAACTCTCTACTAGTACCTTTATTGCCGCGTTACATTTTTTTTTTTGTGACAAATTATTGCCGCGTTACATAACTTGAGAACATTTATGGTTAACGAAAGTCTTTTTTTTTTGTTTTTGTCAACGGTTAACGAAAGTCATGCAACTTCATAATTTGATTATTCCTTTTTTTTATTCATATAAATAACTTTTTATAAAGTGAGAGAGACGAAAGAAATAGATTGATATTAACTTTGAAACAAAAATAAAAGGAGAAAATATAGATTGATAAAGACAAACTATCATCAATAATAGAGAGATGCTTTGTACCAATAATCTGATTAGTGTGAACGGTTATCACAACTTGCTTATCACATTTTGAATAAGATGCAAACATTGAATTTGAAATTTTTTCTCGTCGGTATGACTATTTTCGAGGCTTTTTTTTTTACCCAAAAATAATCATAAAACATACTATCAAAGTATCAATAGATGAAAATTATTGTTTGATAGTGTAGAAAGTTAATAGAAACGCATCTCTCAATTTAGATAGATCGATAATATTCTTTTAAAAGTTGCTAGATAGCATTTTATCCACTATCACATTTAAATATTTTTTTTAAAAAAATTAAGGATGCTGAAAAAAAAAAATTAAGGATAATAGTTCTAAAAACATATTTTATGAGGTTGAATACCAAAAGAGTAGATCATAGAGATTTCCAAAATCACTTGTTTAGTCTAAGAATGTCAAAACGAATTCAGGTTTCCGTTGTCGTTGAAAACAAATTTTTATGAGTCTCTAAAGTTTCTTTATTTAATTTTCAATAAAAATTATATCCTATTAAAGAAAATTATTTTTTGAAGAAAAAAATCCTTCACAACATTTAGAAACACATATATGTAGTCAAATCCAAAAGCGTAGCACTGAAAGGAATTAAACTCTATAGGAGGATGCCTTGTATCAAATATAACGAAATATACAATAATTCTTTAAAATAAGTTACATATATTGCGTTCATTATTGCGTTCAATACATTCTTGTCTCAGTAACACACAATTAACATTCACACTCTAGTTCCATAAAACAACAAGTACAATATTAAACTTCAGACATTCATAATAATAAAATAAAAAAAACCACTAACAAGTGTACAAATTGGTTTGCTCTTCTTAATGCTAAAACAAAGATAGATATTGGCAGTTAAGGAGTGTACGACATGAAAAGGACGGAGCTTTCTTCCCTTTGATTTGAAGACAATCTACAAGTGGCCTTATGATGTCCCCAACAGCCATTAATTTGTCCATTACTTTACAAAAGCTTTATAAGAACACCGATATGCTTCATGCTTTTCTATTTAACTATTATTCAAATTGTATCGTCTAATTTTTAAATAACCAAATTGCAATACAATAAAATTAAAACATGTCACACCGCATCTAATCAAATCTTAATGCTTGATCGTTATAGTCAAATATGATAGGTACTTTTATTTAACTTTCTTTCTATTAAAAAAATCAAATTCTTCTAATATTAAAAATAAAGTACATTTCCAAAATTAAGATTAAATTTATTTTATCTTATACTATATGCCATTAACATAAAAAAATTAAACGTAAAAATACAAACAATTAGATGTACTAGTCCTATTGATAAATATAGTATCAAATTTTTTACTCTACTATATCTATATAAGCAAACAAGTTTACTATATTATTTTTATTAAAAAAAATGTATATATATTTAGAAACAAAATCTATTCTTTAATTTCATTCAAATTTGTTAAAATATAATTTATTAAAACGAAGAAAATGAATTTTAAATACTTCTCTCCAAATTTTAAATAAGCGACAGCAGAAAGCCGGTGGGTGACAATTAATTTGCGGCTCGACTTGAAACTCATCATATCCATGGGCTTTTTCTTTAATTGTGAACAACGACATTTTGTTATTAACAACAGAAACAAAAAAAAATTAAAGAATAACATCCGCTTTTTTATTTTCTTTCCAACATCTGCTTTTCTATACAAAACGACAGGATGTGAGAAAAACAAACTTTTAAATTGATAGGACATTTCGGTGTTCAAAAAAAAAAAAATTGATAGGACATTTCAAAATTAATATTTTAAAAGTAGGGGTTACTCACCCTTTTTATTCTTTTTTTTTTTCAATCTAACCCCCTTGGTTTCTTTGAATTACTGAGATGTCTCATTTTTTTTCCGTGTGAACTCATAATTTTAGTAGAAAAACTTTGTTTTTAACAAAAACGTTTTCTGTTTTTTGTTTTTTGTTTTTTGTTTTTTACTACCTAACCTCTTTTTTTTTTTTTTGTCAATCTACTACCTAACCTCTAAACAAACACTTTCGCACAATACGATATAAGAAGATTGACATCAAGAGTAGCACTGACGTATAAAATGTCACTGTAGTAACTTAGGTGGCAATTAATATTAGAAATTTGAGATTTTTGTTTTCATTATAGACATTGTAATTTATTCTATTACAACTAATGGTCAATTATTAAATTTAATTATATATAAGAAACTTACATATAATTAAGATAAACGATTTTATGAACAAATTTACGACATACATTACTCTCCGCAACACTCGGATTTCTTACTAATGTTCCTACATGTAAGATGAAAAAATAAAAGAAACTGACCATTATGAATGCGAAAGAATAGCAGTATTTATAGTATACCTTGAAAACAAAAAGTTGTGAAAGCATCACGACTGGGACTGGTAGGTGACTAGGTGTGGTAACGAGCTTTCGGATTAAATATCAAATAGACAAATACTACCAAACGTAGCAAATCACATATCCCGATTTCCTTCAGCATCATTCGCGGAACCTATAACGTCGGAAATACCAAAGCTTTAAAGCAGATTTATTTATTTTTATACTTGTCGGCGCACTTATAATTTTCTCATTCAGATATATATATATTTTTTTGATAAGTATCATTCAGATATTTTAGTATTGAACACATTTTATGCAATGGATATTAGCAACATAACTTATAATTAAAAAAAGTCATTAGCAACATAACTCCAGTCGACGGATTCCTTTTGGAGCTTCCGCCGCAAAACCGTAGGTCTTGTATCCACCGCCGCTAATGTCTGGACCGCCGCTCGCCGGTAATCACCACGGCCAGAGCTCCTTCTTCCGTCGACGGCAATATTTTCCGGCGGGCCTCCTTTTTGTAACTAAAGCCTTTTGTTCTGGGCCTTGGCCCATGCCCTTTTAAAAAAGGGAGGCCCATTTAAATTTAATTTTCAGTTGTTTAGTTTATGGTTGTAGTTTTTTTTCTGGTCAATCTGCTTTCCTTAGTTACCCCTGTAATTCTGTCAAAAACAAAAAATGGTATAAACTTAACCTTTTACCCAAAAAAAAAAAAAAAAAAGTCATTGGATATATGCCACGATTTACTCTTTGAGTAGAAGCAATTGAGTCAAGGTCGATCATCTACAACTCCTTACTTCTCTGTATCGGAGGTTCAACTGACCCTTCGTCTTCTCCAACTGCATGTTGGGTTGGCAAGAGGTTATTTGCCACCATTACCACAAATCTTTGGTTCATCTTAATTAGTGTTTTGTCATGTTTTGTTTATTACTACTCTCTCTATTCCTAAAAGGTTGATGTTCTAAACTTTTCACACATATTAAGACATAATAAAATTTTAATTTTTAATTAGTTTAAAATTGTTTTATGAGTGGAAAGAGAAAATTTAGATCATTACTTACCATACATGTGGCAAAAAACATAAAGTAAAAAAATCATTTTAGTTTTTAATCTAGAAAATCAATCTTTTAGGAACAAAATTAAAACTCAAAACATCTATTTATTGGGAACAGAGGGAGTACTAGTTAAGTGTTATTAAAAAAAAATAATATATAAACCTCTATAAATTAATAACGTTGGGACAGTGAAATTTTATTAATTTATAGAGGTTTTAATTTATCGATAAATTAATAATTATTAATTTATAGAGAGATTTGTCTTATTTCGTAATTTTTTAAAAAAAATTACTTAAAAAGTTAAGTTTTTTTGTTATAATCAATACTCTTCTCAAATCAATTACAAATAAGGTAATAATTATCATGTTTAACCAATAACATCAAAAGTTTTCGATGCATTAAAAATATTATAAAGGAATTTTAACAAAAATTAATGCAAATTCAACAAAAAACAGACAACATATGAGACATATTTTACTAAATATTTTTCATATATAACATATCTATAAATATATTTTGATATATTTATAAAATTATTAATTTATAATGTTAATGGGACCATACATTTACATAGGATTTTGTAAAAAATTATTATCTTATTATTTTATCGAATTATGTCAAAATTTACACTGGTCCCAACTCGGGACCGGATAAATTTATTAATTTATAGAGGTTATTAATTTATCGAGTATTAATTTATAGAGGTTCTACTGTAGTTAAGTGTTATTGGGTTAGGTCCATTAAAAATGATAGGCTAGGCTGGGCTGGGCTTGTAATCTTTTCCTCCATTTTAAAATTAAAAACCCAAACCCATTTCAAAAAAAACAAAGAAAAAGAAAAACGCTGGTAGAAGACTAAAGGATGAATACTGAAGAGAGTAGAATGAGACGGCAATAGAGAGAAGAAGGTTAATAGTTTTGAGAGGAGAGAATACAATGGAGAAGTAGGATTTACGTTTTCGGTATACTGTCTCACTTATTTCACGATCAAAGCTTTAAACCACACAAAGTTTTGATAGGATTTACTTTTTCGGTCTACTGTCTCATTTTTTTGTCACGATCAAAGCTTAAACCACACAATTTTTTTATCTCTTTTAAGAAACTTTAAGTTCATCAAGATCCTTGCAGGTCAACGACATTTTTGGTGAGTCTCTTGGTCAACCAGACCCTCATGTCCAGACTAACTTTTAACATTGAAGCCAAATTTGTGTTTTGATTAGTGCTAGTTGGAGAAAGGATACAAGTTTAAGATCAAGTAAACATGTTTGGTTAACAAGGTTGACTTCTTAAACCGTGAAGTAAACCGATAAATGAGATCAAATAAAGGTGTAGATAATGTATAATTGTGTCAATCAGAGAAGCTCTTGCACCGCCTTAACCTGGCGTATTCCGGTTAGTTGATCATCTGAGTCTAAGAAGAAGCAATCAAATTAGACATGTTAGGCTATGTAACAAGTTATCTATGTTAACTAAGTGAGTCAAATGGTTTAAGTTGGTCAAAGATCAAGATTGACTCTCGATTCTATTAGGAAAGTGTTAACAATTGACGGTTACACAAATTTAGACAAAGTTCTGAAAAACTGTATTGTGGTTAAGCTATGTGAAATTTTGTAGTTCCATGAAAATATCAGAATTTTGTGTGATTTTAGTTCTGATTTCGAAACTGCAGAAGGTTGTAAATCAACATTCCGAATTTTTGTCTTGCTTTTTAAATATCGGAGTTTTGTATGGTAAAAGCTTTGATCATAAACTTCGATCGTGAAGCTATAGATCAAAAGCTTTTTTTTTTTTAATTAAAATTTTGATCAACAAAAAAACTCAAAATTATAAATCAGTCATATTCTTTTTTTTTTTCGTCATATTCGTTAAAACTAAAATATTCAAATTCATTATAAAAATAATAATAATCAGTAATAATATTTGTGAATTAAATATGAATTAGATTCGTAACTTAATCTAAACACATGGTAACACATGTGATAAATCAATTACACTTGATGACAAGGCACCACAAACACGTACAAACGAACCCTCCAAATAACAAACTACAAAAGTGTATTCGTGGTCGTGGTCTATATATGTCCATCTATAAAATTACATGATTATGTTCCCTTGTCCAAACACTTCTTTGTGATCAATTAGCACAACCCAATAAAATCAATAATTCTATAAATATTCTTATGGATAGATTACACATTACATCTAGATACACCCTGGAAAAATTATGTGCAAAGATTCGATCGACTAGTATTTAGTTGGTAATAGAGTAGACAGATTCGAACTTGGAGTGTGGTTCTTCTAAATCTAGACCGTCCCTTGGTGAATCTTATCCACATGTGATGGAACTCAACTTAGTTAAGTCCCATTGTTATGATCATAATTAATTTTATATTCTTTGTATAATCTTAATTTGGTATATTTGAATTTTTAATGCGTATATACTCAAGGATGTGATATGTGTATGAGACATATCGAACGCCTATTTCATTAGTTTCCGTTTAATTGTTATTATAAAAAAATTTATTTAATATACATGATAACTAGCTAAGACTATTCTCAATTATAAATTTTTCTTATTTTTTACCATGCAAATAATCTTTATAAACTTGTAAAATTAGTCTCAAGGAAAAATTTATATAATCCTTGTGAATAAAATTTATTAATTACATTAAAGAATTGTGGAGTTTTGTTGTGAATCATTGAATCTTAGTTAATTGATGAGCTAAATCGTTTGCACAGTTCAAATTAACCTAGACAAATTCTCCCCAAAATCCTTGTTGCATTAGAAAACAAAAGAAAAATCCAAATTAACTACACATATACACTTTTTTTTTTTATAAAAATGTAAATATTAGGTTTTACATCAAGCAAATCCTAATAACATGATGATCACTTGATCTACAACAAGGCTTATTGATTTACTGTTTTCTCTTGCATTTCAAACGATAACCCAATAATGTTTATATGAAAAACGAAACTATAACAAACCTTTATAAATTTGTAGAACATATGTGAGAAAACTTAATATGCCATTCTTTGTAAAATGGGTAGAGTAATAGACAGTAAATCTATATAGCTCCTAAAATATATATTTTTTTGTATTGTATCTCCTCCACCATATATAACATTAACCAAATCCTACCTAACTAAACAAATAGAAAGGAAAAAACAATTGAACATATTTTCTGTAAACTAGTTGTTCAACCCAAAAACACATTTAGAAATAAAATTACTACCTGCATAATTATAATGATATAGAGTCGTATTAGATTTTGATTTTATTTGATGATTCCTAAAAGCAAAAGTCTAAAAACTGGAAAAGGATTTGTGGTGAAAGGCTTGTCGACCTTCACGTGGCCATATATCGTTTCTCACCTAATATTAGATTCTAATGTTTGGTATTTTGGAATGATCTTTTACGTCCCCGTGTATGGTACTTTGATTGCCCCGAACATTAGGTGAGCGTGCACGTACAGTACTCACGTACTCATACACAAAATGATACTATCTATTTTATGTATATAATTACACACATACACCACTCTCTCTCTCTCTCTCTCTCTCTCTCTCTCTCTCTCTCTCTCTCTCTCTCTCTCTCTCTCACACACACACACACACACGTATATATATATACACTTTTGTCATATATATATATATATGGAATAATACAAATGTTGTGAAGTTGCTCAGTTTGTACCATTCAATTGGACATATCCATGGGAAGACTCGAACAGTTTCGGGATTAAAAATTAAATTTTGGATTTGTAGTGATTTTCTGTTGTGAACTGATCTTTATTACCCTCAAAGGGAAAGTATATATACAAGTACATAGGGAATCAATGGATAAGCATGTAGCCCTGATGGGCCTATTGGGCCGGTTAATGAGTCTATATAATGTGTTTTATAACACTCCCCCTTGGACGAGAGAACCGTGCCAGATACTCAATCGGGATCTCGATAATACGCTGGGGAATGTTGCCTCATTAAAACCTTACCAGGAAAACTCAGTGGGAAAAACCACGGTGAAGGAAAAAGAGTACAACACGCATTACTCCCCCTGATTAGAGCATCACTGTAGATCCCTAAGTCTACGCATTCCTATTTGTTGGGTGAGCTTCCGGAGTGTTGAAGCGGGCAATGATTTGGTGAAAAGGTCGGCCGAGTTCTCGCTTGATCGGACCTGTTGAACGCTGATCGTGCCATCCTTCTGCCAATCCGAGGTTGAGAAGAATTTCGGTAGGATGTGCTTCGTCCGATCTCCTTTGATATAACCTTCCTTGAGTTGAGCAATGCATGCCGCGTTGTCTTCAAACATAACCGTGGGCTCCTTATCTTCTGTCATACCACAATCTGATCGGATGTGCTGAGTCATGGATCGTAGCCAAACACATTCTCTGCTGGCTTCGTGAATGGCCAATATTTCTGCATGGTTTGATGAGGTTGCAGAGATTGTCTGCTTCATAGATCTCCACGAGATAGCTGTTCCTCCATGCGTGAAAACATAACCAGTCTGTGACTTACCACAGTGTGGATCCGATAGATATCCTGCATCAGCAAAACCAACTAGTCCATCCTTGTTGTGGTTAGTGTAAAATAGTCCTAAGTCTTTAGTACCCTGAAGGTATCTTAGAAGGTGTTTGACACCGTTCCAGTGCCTCTGAGTTGGACATGAGCTGAAACGAGCTAGGAGGTTCACGGCGAAGCAAATGTCTGGTCTAGTGTGACTAGCCAGGTACATTAACGCTCCTACAGCACTGAGGTATGGCTTTTCTGGACCGAGAATTTCTTCATCGTCCTTCTTGGGACCGAGTGGATCACTGTCCAATCCTAGCCTCCGAACAACCATTGGGCTGGTCAATGGGTGGGCCTGGTCCATGTTGAATCGCTTGAGTACTTTTTCAGTATAAGCCAATTGATGCACAAGGATTCCTCCTTTGACGTACTCAAGTTGTAAACCCAAACAGAATTTAGTTTTACCTAGGTCTTTCATTTCGAATTCTGCTTTCAAGCAGTTGACTGTTTGGGAGATCTCACCAGATATTCCGAGGATGTTTAGATCATCCACGTATACTGCTATGATTACAAATCCTTTGTTTGAGTACTTCTTGATGAAGATGCATGGACTGATGGGGTCGTTTTTGTATCCTTCTCTGATGAGATATTCGCTGAGGCGTTTATACCACATACGCCCACTTTGTTTCAGTCCATACAAGGATTTGTTCAGCCTGATACAGTACTGATCTCGAGATGCATTCTTATCTTTGAGCTCTATGCCATCTGGTAGTCTCATGTATATTTCATTGTCCAGGGGCCCATAGAGATATGCGGTGACAACATCCATTAACCGCAAATCTAGATTTTCTCTTATGGCCAGACTTATGAGGAATCGGAAAGTAGTTGCATCCACCACTGGAGAATAAGTCTCCTCATAATCGATTCCGGGTCTTTGTGAGAATCCTTGTGCTACAAGTCGTGCTTTGTATCTAACAACTTCACCGAGTTCGTTTCTTTTGCGCACAAAGACCCATTTATGGCCCACTGGTTTGATGTGTGATGGGATCCGTATGATCGGACCAAACACGTTTCTGAGTTTGAGACTCTTTAACTCCACGTTTATGGCTTCTTTCCATTTTAGCCAGTCTGTTCTTTGTGTACACTGTGTGATAGACGTGGGTTCTAGATCCTCTTACGTGAGCGCAATATCAAGTGCTACTTTATATGCAAAGAGTGCATTTAAGTCGACTTCTTTTCTGTTCCATTGGATCCCAGACATACTGTAATTGATGGAGATCTCATTATTTTCTTCTGAACCTGGAGATTCGGCGTCCCGAACCCCCATTGATGGTTCATTAGAGTGAGTCTCAGCCGCGGCTATGTCTGATATTTCAGGAATCCCGGTATCAGTTATTGCACCTTTCTTTGATTTCCGGGGATTCTTGTCTTTGGAACCTAGGGGTCTGCCTCGTTTGATGCGAGGTGCAGACTCTGTAGCAACTTGTGTCTGTCCCGTTGGGACAGGTATTCGTACTGGTGCATTACAAGCTGGTATGTACGATTTGGTTACTTTGTTCGGGTCAGCGAAGGAATCTGGCAATTGATTAGCTAGCTTTTGATAATGTATAATCTTTTGGACCTCTGAATCACATTCTAGAGTCCGAGGATCTTGCCAATTTAAGGATGTTTGATTCCATGATAGTTCTTTGACCAGCTTGTTTGTCTCGCCACCTAGCGGAGGGTATACCGATTCGTCGAATTGGCAATCCGCATATCTGGCCTTGAATAGATCTCCAGTGGTAGGCTCGAGATATCTAATGATGGTGGGAGAGTCAAATCCAACATATATTCCCATCCTCCTTTGAGGTCCCATTTTGGTTCGATGTGGTGGAGCAATGGGTACATAGACTGAGCACCCAAATGTTTTGAGATGGGAGATGTCTGGCTCATGACCCGTTAATAATTGGGATGGGGAATATTTGTGTTCACTAGATGGTCGGATGCGTATGAGTTCAGCAGCATGTAATACTGCGTGTCCCCAGGCTGAGGCCGGGAGCTGTGATCGCATAAGTAATGGTCGGGCGATCCATTGGATCCGTTTAATGAATGATTCTGCTAGCCCATTCTGAGTATGGACATGTGCCACAGGGTGTTCGACGGTTACCCCCATGGCCATACAATAATCATTAAATGCTTGGGAAGTGAATTCACCAGCATTATCAAGACGTATAGTCTTAAGGGGAAAATCAGGGAAATGGGCTCGTAATCTGATGATTTGGGCCAAGAACCTAGCAAATGCTTGGTTTCGAGAGGACAATAGACAAACATATGACCAACGGGTTGATGCGTCTATTAGTACCATGAAGTACCTGAATGTTCCGGAAGATGGATGTATTGGTCCACAGATATCTCCCTGGATTCTTTCTAGAAAATGAAGTGTCTGTTTAGACACTTTTACTGGTGAAGGCCGAGTGATTAACTTGCCTTGAGAGCAAGCTGTGCACATGAGGTGCTGAGGATAAGCTCGGTTCTCTTTGAGAGTATGCCCTTGAGAGTTTTGGATTACTTTGCGCATCATATTCGCACCGGGGTGACCGAGTCGGTCGTGCCAAATAGTGTAATCTGTAAACCGTGCTTTTAGAGCATTATTAGCTTCTATCATACTGACTTTTGCGTAGTAAAGTCCAGTAGAAAGTGCGGGTATAGTTTCGAGAATTTGTTTATGGCCGTTTGTGATTTTGGTGATTAGTAGGGATTCTTTGTTCCCTTCGTCTTGGGTTTCGATGTGGAAACCGTTTTTTCTTATATCCTTAAAGCTCAGAAGATTTCTTTTCGAACTAGGGGAATATAAGGCATCTAGGATTTCTAGATGTGTGCCATTTGATAACAACACATAGGCGTGGCCATAGCCTTCGATAAGGTTTGAGGGTCCCGCGATGGTGCTAATGTTTGCGGTTTGGTATGTTAGATTTATGAAATAGCTCTTGTTTCTAAGGATAGTGTGGCTAGATCCACTGTCTACCACTATGGTTTCCATTTGCGTACTTGTATCTTCATTTAAACAAGAAGGTATGATTCAATATTTGAGGAAATCATAAATTTTCATAAATCATAAGGAAAATATCAATGTTTGAAAAGAAAGGCAGATGGAAAAATAAAACAAATCCCAAAGATAAAATGAAAACAAAATCAAAATAAAGCCAATGTTCTAGATGTGTGAATCAGTCGAGGAGATCTGAGTTCTCATAATCCATGGGTTCAGTCGGCTCGTGATCAGTCGGCTCGTGCCCGGTGTTGCCACCATCAACTTGCTGAGCCATGTTAGCTTCAGCAGATGCTTTCCCGTACTTGTGATAGAGGTCGCAATGAAACTTGGGGGTGCGACAGTTCTTCGTTGGGTGATTGAACATTCCGCATCGGGTGCAAGCAGGCTGAGTTGAGTTGGCGTGTCGGGGCGGTTTGGTGATACCACGTCCCCTACCAGGACCATAACCGAGGTTAGGTCGGTTTCCACGTCCATTTCCGCGTCCACGTTTTCCACGTCCATTTCCTCGTCCATTCCCACGTCCACGGCCAGGATCTGAGAATCTGTCGCGTTGGACATTGTAGGATTCTTTGCGAGAATCTGGTAGTGGGGCTGATCCCGGGGGCCTCAGGGCACTGTTCTTCATCAATAGCTGATTATTTTTTTCAGCCAAAAGCAGACAGGCTAACAAATCTTCGTACAATGTATGCTTCATTGCACGATACTGTTGCTGGAGCACTACATTCTCGGTGTGGAATGTGGATAATGTTTTCTCGAGGAGATCATTATCGTTTACATCCTCACCACATAGCTTCCTGATGGAAACTATCCGAAAGAGTTCGGAGTTGTAGTCATTGACAGATTTGTAGTCCTGGAACCGAAGGTTCTTCCAGTCGAAGTTGGCTTGTGGCAGGAGGACCGTTTTCTGGTGGTCAAACCGTTTTTTCAATGCCAGCCATAATTCGAGTGGGTTCTCAAGAGTGAGATACTGCTGTTTGAGGCTCGTGGCCAGATGATGGCGGATATGGAATATCGCCTGGGACTGATCCTTTGGGGATGCAGTTTTACCTTCGATGATGCAATCACCGAGTTCCTTTGAGCGGAGGAAAATCCTCATGTCGAGGGCCCATTCGAGGTAATTCTCCCCGGAGACCTTGAGGGCCTCAAATTCGACTTTTTGAATGTTGGACATCTGAAACATAAGAATTGATTTTTGTTAGAGATTGTTAAAATTTGGAAAACTTTCTATTTTAGGCAAGTTTCTATTTGAGGAAACTTTATATTTGAGGAAAGTTTCTAATTGGGGAAAGTTTCTATTTTGGGAAACTTTCTATTTGAGGAGACTTTCTCGGGAAACGAAAAAAAAAATCTTTTTAGGGATACGGTTTCGGTTTAATGGTTTAAGATTTTGGTTTTAGGGTTTGAACCGGTATACCCAGATTGAGATCCGGTTATTATTCTCGGAACCGGTTTGATAATCGGTTAGATATATAACCAAAATGATTTATGGTCTTAAATTTATGTTAACCCGATTGAGATCCAGTTTATTAGTTAACCGAAATTAAATTGATTTTTGGGTCGGTTTAAATGATCAACCGAATTGATATTCGGGTTTAGGAGTTAACCGAAAATGATCTTTTTTTTTTATTTTTTTTTTTATTTTTTTTTTTTATTTTATTTTATTTTATTTTATTTTTTTTTTTTTTTTTTTTTTTTTGATTTCTAGCAATTTAAGCATGAACCCAAACATAGAAACAATCAATTCTAATAACCTAAAAAAAATCTCAAGCAACCGATGTATTAATCACGACTAAAAACCAATTCAGCTATAACAAGCGATCTTCGTAAAGCTAAAAGTAATAATTGTAAACTTGTAAAAAAAAATCGGTCTAGTTTAATACGAGGAAGTCAAAATTTTAAAACAATAATACAAGTGACGAAATCATATCAAAGTCACACGACAATAATAACCAAAGAATCAAATATGGACTTCTTCTAATATAAATATATTATAATAATTCTAGGCCATGAACAGATCTCATGTGAATATTGCAGGCGGAAGTCAACGAGTTGGGAAAATAATACTATCGACGAAGTGACAATAAAAACATTTTAATAATTTAAAAAAAAACTGTGAATAAATGGAAGTCAAACATGACTGCAAATATTGGATCTATTATCAGAGTGTTATGGTGATAATAAACAGATCTATTATGATGAACAGATCTATTATGCATGATAATAAACAGATCTATTATGTATGATTAAATAAACGAACGTAACACAGGATACAGTGATCGATGAAAATAAATATGACTCATCGATTATAAGAGGCGGCGTTACTTACCTCGATGGTAAGTGGTGATGTTGAGATCGGAGAAGAAAAGCGAGGCGGCAGCTAGGGTTCGACAAACTTAGGGTTAGGTTTTTTTTTTTTTTTTTTTTTTGTTAGAGCAAAAGTACTGATAACGTGTTGTGAACTGATCTTTATTACCCTCAAAGGGGAAGTATATATACAAGTACATAGGGAATCAATGGATAAGCATGTAGCCCTGATGGGCCTATTGGGCCGGTTAATGAGTCCATATAATGTGTTTTATAACATTTTCAACGTATATTCGAGCAAAAACAGAGAATGTTAGAGTATTAACATGAAGTTTATTCTTTGTTAATTATCAAAAGTAGAATAAAAGTTTATTCTTTGCTTTTTTATTCCTGGCAACGTGAAGTATTGAAAGTTTAAACCTGAAGTGTATATTTTAATCAATAGAAAAAATATATTTATATAGTGTATGAATAACATTTTTGCATTGTACACCACATATGAATATATTGATATTTTCTTACCTATTACTCTATTAGACTATTATTGTTTTGAATGCCCCATCTCATCGGTGAATTATATGTTTGAATTGTCAACTTATATACCAATAGTTGAAGTTTAAAACTAACGTCAAAAGAAAAATGGAATAGTACTCGCCTATATCTCAATTCTTAGCTTTCACGTAAAGGGTCACTTGAGTTTTGAGTAACACGAAATTGTAGAGATCAATGAAATTGTGGGTGTTGGGTTACTTGGAGATCCACTTCTATTGATCATTGGGACCAGCCTCTCCATTCCTAGCGTCACACACTTTATTTGTTCGTGTATTGTAATTGCATATAAGCAAGCATTGACCTATTATTACTCTTGTCTCTATCCTATACTTTCATTTTCTTTGAGTTAACCCCATAATGTATTAATGTGTTTATTCGAGTACCCTATAATAGTGGTGAAAAGAGTACCGACGTGAATGTTTTGAAAGCTTTGAAGAATGATTAAACTAAAAAATAAGATCATAATTGAATAATTAATGTAAAATATATTTTTCTCACATGGTTGATAAATTCATCTTTGAAAATCAAATTTACTGTAAGATATATTTTAATTAATTCATTAGATATGAAATATTTAAGTGATACTACATCTACGTTTGAATCTACTGATAGGTTTGTAAAATGGCCGAAACGTCTTGGTAAAAAAATGAACATAATTAGAAACATTAACCCAAAAAAAAGAAGTAATTGTCTAGTGCAGAATAAACAGTGACTTTTATATGCCGTGGAAACAGAAATATTCGCACCTAACGAAAAAGTTGAACGTTCAGTGCGAAGGGTAATGTTGTAATAAGAGAAAACAATGTCCAATGTCATAATTTCTCTATCTCTCACAAAGAACACATTTTGTTTTTTTTTTTCTATAAACACAAAGAAGAACACATTACAATATCAAAAACTTGAAATGAAAAATATGTATCCCTTTTCGTAAATGAAAAATGAAAATATCGATCCATTAGGTTTGTAAAATGATTGTTTAAATATTTTTGAATTTGTTACATATATAACCAAAAGCTTGTCTCCGATATAGAAAGACCATAAAGTAAAATTTCAGTAAAAATATGAACATGTTCAGAAAACTAAAATAAGTAAATTAAAATTACTAAGTGCAGCACTATACACTTTTATATTCCCACGACGCAAGTAATATATATATTCGCCTCTAACAAAAAAAATAAAAAAAAGTTGACGTTCAGTGCGAAGGGTAAGTTTGTAATAAGAGAAAATAATGATCGCATAACTTTATATAAAGACATCAAAGTCTAACCATTTGAACGTAGACAAAAAAAAGCTCCCCACGCCTTAAAAAAAAAAAGAAAGAGACACAAGAAGAAGAAGAAGAAACAAACTTTATAACCTTTATCAACAATGGCGATGGCTTTCAAGATGGTAAAAATTCTAATTTCTTTTTTTTTTTATTCATTAAAGATTCACGATCTCATTCTTGAAATTTAAATATCCGATGATGATTATTCAATACAGGCGACGACGGGGATGCATGTAACGGATGAGTGTAAGAACTCATTCATGGAGATGAAATGGAAGAAAATTCACAGATACGTCGTTTTCAAGATCGAAGAGAAGTCTCGTAAAGTCACCGTCGATAGAGTCGGCGCCGCCGGTGAAAGCTACCACGATTTCGCCGCGTCTTTACCGGTGGATGACTGTCGCTACGCCGTCTTTGATTTCGACTTCGTCACCGTCGATAACTGCCGCAAGAGCAAGATCTTCTTCATCGCATGGTCAGTCCAATTTACTATTATTACCCCTCTAATTCTCCGTCACTACCAAGGGTAAAATAGGTTTTTCAAGTACTAGCGTCGTACCAAATTTAGCAATAGATCTTAATTTGACAATATTGCCCCTACGAATTTGTATGAGCTGAAGGGTAAAATAGTAATAATAGGTTCCCTCGGAGTTAGTCGTCGGATGCTTTGTATGAAAGTTTTACATTATTGCCCTTGATCGTTCGTATGGGCTAAAGGTTAAAATGGTAAATTTATAGGTCACCGGAGGCGTCAAGGATAAGGGCGAAGATATTGTACGCGACGTCGAAGGATGGGCTGAGGAGAGTGTTGGAAGGGATTCACTATGAGCTTCAAGCCACAGATCCAACGGAGATGGGATTCGATATAATCCAAGACCGTGCCAAATAAATTATTGATTAAGAGAAATATGATTTGAGTATTTGACTCACTTTGTCAATAATTAACATTAATTAGGTGTCGATTGATGTTAATTATTGCTGGTTAGTGCTTACTTTTTTTTTCCCCTTCAGTCTCACCAGCACTACCCTTTAATTATGACGTTTGTGTTTTGATTGTGTTGTTTTATAGTGTTATCTTTTTGTCGGTTAAGCAAACATAAGCTACGAATCTGTCTTAAGTAAACAACATCTATGAGAAAGGTATCTTGGATAAAAATATCATTTAATCTATTTGTAATCAATAGTTAGTTTTCAAGTCCAAATTTGACCAATTATGGGCATGTTTGAGATATTGTGTATAAAATATCATAGATTAGTTTTTAAAATATAATATTATGGAAGGAATTATTGGGATGTTGAAAGGAGAAATTGATAACCGTGCAGTTGGTAAGAAGATAACATCGAACAATTACGTATGAAGAAGAGATTAGATTGTCCACCTTTAACGATGTCGACATTAGTCTTTTTAAAGTCAACTTTTCTTTTTCTTGTAGCCAAGAATGGTCTTGTTTGCCTCCGCGTCGTGTTTAAGCATTTGTGAGTTTTTTTTTTCTTCTTTTTGTTGATTGGTTTTTTAACCACTTGAACTATAATCGGTTGGTTTTAGTTTCCTAATGTACACACCAATTTTTAGAACAATGCTCTGTGTTTTTTTTTTTTTTTGGTCAAAAATGCTCTGTGTTATATCATTCTTTTTACTAACGAAGATCAAGTAAATTTTCATTAAGCATATATTATTGCCGAAGGGACAATCAATATAAGTATTAGATTGTGACATACCATATAAAAAACATTTGGATAAAAACTAAACATATAAAATTTTGATACGGATGATTTGATTATCAAAAGCTATGATTGAAAATACATTTAAAAATATAATTAATATTTAACAAAAATAATGTTGATTTGGGTATACATAGTCCACATTCTCCTATAAATTCCCCACACATGTCAATTACATTTTTGCTTCTCTAATAGATACCGACATACCAAATCAGCAAATCTTATCAATATCTCCACTTCACTCAGAAAGAAAGAGATCAACCATATTTTTTTGAACAGAAATATAAAAACGTACGGGTGAAATTTAATTTTGATGTCTCTTTTCTATACATGTACTATACAGAAACAAATTAAAACAACGAAGAGCCACAGTTTTCAAATGAGAATTCTTTTTAATTTGCATGTGTTTCATGCTTCATTATATCTCTTCCGACAAGACAATAAATAAATTTTGAAACTTCACCAGAGAAAATATTTTTGGCTCACTTCAAATTCCGAATCTCTCGCATTATTCGCAATCGATTCACCGCTCTAAGTTTTTTCTTGTGCTTACACATATGTCTAATTCGTAGCAAAATTCTTTTATGAATGTTCTAATGAGACAACAATCATGCAAGATCTGGCATTCTATATCAGGCAATTTGTATTAGTTCCAAAAATTCAGGTCCCACCTTTGGCATGTTGTCAAAGGTGAGCATTGGGTCTCAAGTATGAATTTCAGAGTTGCTGTATATGGGCCGAAAGAGTAAGCCCAAAAAAGGGTGATGTGTGAAGTGAAGTCCACGTTTGAGATGTTTTCGCAAAATTTGGAGGTGCTGCTATACAATAATACTAGTGGTTCAAGTCTGTTACAACTTACAACTTACAAGAAAGAAACAGCGTAGAAAAGAGAGAAAGAGAGTTCTTCTTGTGATTGTGTCTGTGCTTTTTTTTGTAACTCGAGTGGTTTCCTCTTGTAAGGCTGCGAGAAAAAGCTTACCGTATAAATTCAGACACATAGTACTATTCTAATGTACACATTTTCAGTGAGACACAATGAGATTTGTATATGTTTTCCATTGATATATGAGGAAAGTAGAAAGGACAATCTCAAACATAAATACCACTAAGACGAAAAAAAGGAAAACTAAAAAGAACCTTAAAACTTCCACAGTTACTTGGCATACAAGATTCATTCATTAGTCATGATCGGCCAGACCCAAACCCGACTCACAATGGATTAATCTGGGTTACAACAACAGAGCTCCGAACCACATGTCTTCCACCATCAAACCACGTAACCGATCCAAACGCTGCACCTGACTCACCTAGCACAAGATTCTTGGTATCAACCGTCACCGTTATAGCATAGCTTCGTTTCTTAACGGCCGACGTGAAAACCAACCTCGACGGTTTCACAGTCACTGTCACTCCTCTAGGCGACTCTATCCTCACCCTATAAACCGCCTCGGACTGTCCAACGTTCGTCACGGTTCTGAACAGAGTCTTGCTCAGTAAACCTCTGTTTGAGGTTGGGAACAAAGCCGTGATCGAAGGGTAATTAAGATTAGCCGGCGACGGTTTCCTCATCGGACATCTCACTGGCGTTCTTGTGATTACCTGAATCATTTTTGTCTCGTAACCTATAGAGCAGAGAAACGCGATATAGTCATCGTTTGTTATGTCATATACAAGACCTGGATCAATAGCTCGACCAAGATTGAGATGACCTGAACCAAAGTCATAAGGTGTGGAGTGTTTTCCAGTTGACTCATCGATTAACGAACGGTTAGAGTTATCCACAAGGCTAGCTGTTGTCATCATGGCTGATCTTATAGCAGCGGGAGTCCAATCCGGATGAGCTGACTTAAGCAGAGCCGCCGCTCCACTAACGTGAGGACAAGCCATGGAAGTACCAGAGAGAATGTTAAACTCTGTTTTCCGGCGATCGGAAACTATACCCGTAGGTCCTACGGCATCTGTCCAAGCTGCTAAGATGTTAACCCCTGGAGCAATCAAGTCAGGTTTTAAAATCTCCGGGTTTAAACCGTTTGGTCCTCTACCGGAGAACGAAGCAACAACCGGAGCTGGTTTAACTCCGATAACTGTTCCTTTGAAATCTATTGTAGCTATAGGATTGGGATGAGTCGAAGCGTAGTCTTTGATCCTGTCTCCTGCGGTTGATCCGACGTTGGAGGCCGGGATAAGATGAGCGTCTCCGACTAAGCCTTCACCGTTAGAGACGGCGTTAGCCAGTATCATCCCTACGCCGCCTGCCTTCTTAACCACCAGTCCTTTAGCAACTCTAGGATTGCTTCCACGGTCGCAAATGACGATTTTGCCTCGAACAAGCTTAGGATCAAGAGAATTCTCCATACATAGAGAAGCAGCTAACATCCCTGTCTTCCCGGGATAAATCACCGGGAACATATGGCCATTGAGAGGCACGCCAGAATAAAGAGAAACGCCTCGGAGACGGTGTCCATCTCCGAGAACAACATCAGCCGGGAAATCCCGGTCGATTGTTCCCGCGCCGACAGTGGTTATCCACGGGGCTAAGTTTGTAACCGACATACCATTTGGTCCGTCGTTTCCCGCGGAGGAGGAGACAAAGACTCCCATCGACGCGGCACCATAAGAACCTATAGCGATAGGGTCAAGGTAATACGGCGATGGGATTCCATCTCCTCCTCCTATGGAGATAGAGATAATGTCTACTCCATCGGAGACCGCAGCGTCAA
This sequence comes from Erysimum cheiranthoides, assembly GCA_011420285.2. NCBI lineage: Eukaryota > Viridiplantae > Streptophyta > Magnoliopsida > Brassicales > Brassicaceae > Erysimum > Erysimum cheiranthoides. The sequence continues at coordinate 19,743,212 of CM022180.2, forward strand.
ACGCAGCCAAGATATCGGAATCAAGACAGCCAGAGTCTTTCCAACACACTTTATAGGCAGCGACCCGAGCCTTTGGAGCTACACCTTTGGCAACACCAGAGGCGTAGCCGGCCATATTGGCCCTAAAGGCCTGACGGCCGGCCGCTGTTGAAGCGGTATGAGTTCCGTGTCCATCAGCGTCACGTGGCGAAAGAAACTCAACCGTTTTATTGATTCCGCCAAACATGGCTGCTTGCTGTCCTTTAGCAAAGAATCTAGCGCCGACGATTTTCCTATTACAGTTTCTAGCCTCAAACCTGACTCCAGTCTGACAAACACCTCTCCACCGCTTCGGAACCGGTCCAAGGTTAAGATCAGAGAAGCTCCTACGCTCCGGCCATATCCCGGTGTCTAAAACACCGATGATTACATCAGATCCGTAATCAGAGTTAGACCAGAGTCCTTTCTGGTTACGTAGACCTAAGAATTGAGGAGAACGAGTGGTGTGAAGTTCACGGCGACGATCCTCGAAAACAGCGAGAACCGCAGGGTGGTTACGGAGGTTTTCAGCGTCTTCGGGAGTAACACTTGCGGAGAAGCCATGAAAGACTGTGTCGTAAAGATGAAGGATTCGAGGACCTTGAGTGAACTCGGAACTGTACCAATGGTAATGCGTAGAGAAAACGGACGGTTTCAGTCCACTATCTATACGGAAAATGAAAGTCTTCTTCTCCGTTAGAAAGGAAGTGATTGGAGAACAGAGGAAGAAGAAGAGAAGGAGATGAAGAAAAATGGAAGAGGCCATGGTGTGTGAGTGGAGATAGTGGAGTGTTGTGGTTTGAAAATTATAAAGGAAAATAAACTGTTACTTTTAATTACTTTTAAAATTGTTTAATTATTTTGTATCATGATTCACGTCCGTTGAATGATTTTTAATTCGGTGAAGTGAAGTAATAGTGTGAGTGAGAGGATACGAAGGTCATGCTTTTATGAATTGTAGAGTATAACTGCAATATTGATTCTGAAAAAGCATGATTTGTCTGATTATTATTGGTTTTGTTTAAATCGCTTTAATTACGGTGATTAATGAAAGAGTAGTTGTGGATATGATTTTGTCGTGGTACAGACTACAGACACAGACCCGATGACTCGGCTTTTCTCTCCCTTTCAGGACCCATTTTTCTTTTAATTGTGTAGGGTCGAAGCTTAAACGCAGTCGTTTGGTTAATGCCTTCGTCAATCTTATAGTAGAAATATATTTTTCTATGAATATAACGTTTTTTTTTATTTTATTTTAATTACGTACTAATTGAAATTTTGAACTACCTAGATGCGACTTATTATATGAATATAACGTTTTTATTTATTTTAATTACGTTAATTGGCTTCGTTTTCAGTAATGTTATTTTTATATGGCTTGGGAAACATAATTGTGATCAGTATATAATTAAAAAAAAATCTACTGACCAGTATCCCCTATATATTAATAGAGAAACATTTTTGCCAAAAATGTCGATGTGTCGTCGCTAGAGAGCTCGGCATTAATTATAAAAATAAACTAGCATGCTTACACTCTCCTCTCACCAATTGAATTTATTTAAAGAAATATTGAATTTTCTCTTTCTTCTAATTTTGTTAACAAAGTTATTTCCCTTTAATTTAGAAATATTTCAAAAATTTTATTAAAAACTTATCTCTCATCTTTTTATGATCATATTTTTTAAAAAAATTGAATCAATACATAGTCTATATAATAAATAAAATCTAGATTTTATTTTTCATATATGTTGTGATTTGAATTTTTAAAAACGGACATAATTTACTTAATTAGTAAAAAAAAAGAGTTAATTTTAATATTTTAATATTTTAATATTTGATTTAACACACATCCAAAAACTATTTAATATTTTGAATAAAAAGTAAAGAAACTTTGACAAAAATAAAAATAAAGAACAAAACTATTCAATCAAAAACAATAAATAATCACTTAAAAATGTGAAAAAATTGCATTGTATCATAAAGATCAGCGGATTACTGAAATTTGAAATCGGAATATATAAACAAGCTTTTGTATCATAAAGATTAACGGGTCACTATGTTTTTAATTCGTTTAATATCTTTTATAGATCAATTAGAGTTTTATATTTACGTTACAAGCAAACTTCCAAATCATGAATTTTAAAATTTATAAATTTAACGTTTGTCCCGCGGTGTACCGCAGGTTAAGACCTAGTATAAGTATTGAAGCAGTGTAAAACATGATTAATATGCCAAAATTTACAAAATATTTTCTTTTTCTTCTTTGGACAACAATAGATGGATCCATTGATAACCGTATTGAAAGGGATGAGTCAAATCCAATATGGGTGGAGATGGTATTGATATTGCTTAACTTATGTTATACACTAAATTTTGATCACTTCTCGCTAAAATTGATCAATTATGTTACTAATTCTTTCATTGCTTTGCACAAAAAAAAAATTCTTTCATTAATACATTTTAAAAATATTTTAAATGTGGCTAGTCAAATGACATTTATCTTCTTACATGGATCTGTCACTGTTTTCCATTATAAACTCATAATTTTTCTTTGTTTCCTCAAAATTTATGTATGAAGTCATTTTTGATCCGAAAATAAATCTTGAAATTCATTACAATTTGTCTTTACAATTTTTTGTGAGTTATGTAATTTAAATTTTTTTGGTAAAAAAACGTGTGAATTTACTATTTTTAATTGTTATACAAATTATATCTAATTAACAATAGCAGATATATATATATATATATATATATTTAAATAATTTTAAGGCATTTACATTTTCTAACTTAAGGAAAAAAAATAAAACGAGAAATCTTCTTCTTCTACCTTTGATTAGTCTTCTGTAATTCTCTGATTCGATCGATGAAGGCTTCTCTTGTTCTAGCAGCAGCGGCGGCGGCGGCGAGGGTTGGACCGGCTTTAAGGAAGCAAGTATTAACCTTAACGGACGAAGCTGCGTCTAGGGTTCATCATCTCTTGCAACAGCGCCAAAAACCTTTCCTTCGATTAGGCGTAAAAGCTCGTGGCTGCAACGGCTTGTCCTACACTCTTAATTACGCTGGTTAGCTTCACACATATCTCTCTCTCTTTTGATTTTCATTCTCTTGATCGTTTCAATTCACCGCCTTTATTTGTTGTTTCTCTGATTTTGGGTGTTATCAAGTTTCAATTTTTGATTTTAGGGTTTTGATTTTAGAAATTGTTATCTTGTGCTGTGTTTTTGTTCCTGTTCAGGAGATATGGATGCTAGACTTTGGTAAAAATTGAGATTTGGGATTGTTTATGTATGTTCAATATTGATGAATCTGGTTTTTGGTTCATTGATGATTGCTTTGTATTGAGTCAATGATTCTGTGGATGTTTCTTGTCTCAGTGACTGAATGGCATAGTTTTCCCCTTAAAGATTTCTAGTTGTTCGCTCATCGATACAAAGATGTATGCATTGCTATGTTCCTAGTGTTATCTATTTTGGAGTTAACAAATTTTGTGGATGTTTCTTGGCATTAAGTGTCTAGATGCTTTCCTCAGGATTGGTAGATCCATAACATCTTTTGTTCTCAAACTTGATACTTAGGTTTGGTAGATGCATAATATTTGTTTGCTCCAAAAATATTTCGTGTTCTCAAAGTTTTGGTAGTCAGGTTTACATTCAATTTTGTTTAAATCTGTATGAATGAATGGAAAAAAGTACTGGAGTAGCCATTGTACACGAGTATCAATGTATGGTTCAAGGTGTTGTGATGTATTGGATTCTTTATCTGCCCATCAGCTAATGCACAATTCCTCATTATTATCGTTAAAAAATTGTTGGAGTTTCGTGCTATGTTACATGCTGTTGATTGTGTGTTTTGAGCCGTTTGTTTATATACTTCTCTTTGCGAGTGTTGTTTCAGATGAGAAAGGGAAATTTGATGAACTGGTGGAGGAGAAAGGTGTGAGGATACTAGTTGAACCAAAGGCCTTAATGCATGTGATTGGAACCAAGATGGATTTTGTAGATGATAAACTCAGGTTTGGACCTCTGTCACATTACAAATGAAAATCTCTGTTTATATGCTCTTCTCGATTTATTTAACCATGTTAATCTCTTTTGTTAATTGCAGATCGGAGTTTGTGTTCATCAATCCTAACTCGCAAGGACAATGCGGGTGTGGTGAATCGTTTATGACAACTTCTACCTCCAGTGCTAAGCAGAGTGGTAGTTAACACACGGCGATGCATTGCATTTGCCGCCGCACTATCATATATTATACTGTTACTAAAATCGGAGTCGGTGAGAAACAGAAGTCTCTGCCAAATAAGAGTTGAGTTTTACGTTAGATTGCTCATTTCGTTGCATATACATTAGAAGCTGTCCGGTTGTTGCTTATAGATATTTCTGAAGCTATGTATTTACTGGAACGGATACTTATGCTCTTGCTTGTGAGTTCTTGTGATCAATTCATGTATTCTTTAGGACCGAAATTATAGAATGTTGGACTATGTAAACTAATTTATGGATACTACAAAGGCCTTAGAGAGAATTCGTTTCTCTTGTGTGTGTATAGGGATCTTACTGGGGACAGAGAGTCCGTGGGATAAATATTTCAAAAGAGGACTCAAAATCAGGATTAACCGAAATCTATACCGATATCTTAAACCGAAATCCGGATTGAACAAGCCTAGATCAAATTAAGGGTGGGCGCTTGGCTCAAAACGGACCAATCAGGTCCAACCATCACAACAATTCGACTTGTCTACCATAAGCCGAAATGCTTAGTCTATGATTACAGTATAGACATGTACACGAATCGTTATCTTAGTCTCGGATTACAGTATAGACATGTACACGAATCGTATCGTTATAATTAGATAATGTCGTCACTTCTTATTTACATAACCCACAACAAATAGACGTATCAGAGCTTCGAAAAGTTGCACCTAACACATCTGAAAAAGGGAATGATGCTAAAAAGTTATATAAAGCGGATTAGAATTTGGTGTAAAAGCATGTGATGACTCTTCTTCCAAGCATCATATTCATAACACGTTTACTCTTCTACTTAATTAAGCTTAAAAAACGCATCTATTTTTCAAGCTTGGTATAATTAGTCTAATTAGTTATCATTGATTAGTAAACAAAGTAAATAATTTTTAGGAAAATCAGCTATATAAAGTAAACAAAAGATTAATTTTATACAATTTTCTAAGACACGAGTTTATATACTTTGACTACGTCGCGTTTTTATAAGTTTACGATTATGGCCAAAATATTTTAAAATTTGCATATTGCCATCCATCATTAGTATGCGTTATTTGTCAATAATGCACATGTCGCTTCATTTGTTTCATTGCGATAAACAGACCTACGTACAAGTCTAAATTGATATCTTTCACAATCCTTAGTCAGCCTGTTCGTGTGATCTAAATTGACCTGTTGGTCCTTGATTCTATGTAACCTATTTTATGTCCGTGAAGCACTCTGATTTTTACATATTTTTCATGTGACATTTGTAGATTTGTTTAGTTTGGAGATGTTTTATGTACCAAACTGATATATTATATAATATTTTAATAAGATTATTATAAAATTTTAGTTTGCTAAAATCCAACGGAAATACAAATGACAAGTAAGTCTTTGAAGTATGTAGTAATGAATTGAAACATGTACCATCCAACTACTTCAATCGTTCTCACACTTCTCATCCTCACACAACTTATCACTTTTTTGAAAAAATCTATAGTTTTCTAGAAGTGAGTATAAATGAAAAAAAAAATCTATAATTAGGAAATCCTAGACCTAAATCTATATAAAATCAAGTTTTTTTTGGTTATTTAAAACATTTATTGTAAATTTGTAACCAACCATGATTAAATCTAATGTTAAAGTGGATTTTTCAACCAATATATACTATGAATGGATTTTATTTACTATTTTTTTAGATTTGCAAGAATTTTCTTCTGAAATAGAATAAGAAAAACTTTTAAATAAACTGTTTGAGACTTTCATTGGTTTCGTCGTATTAGTCAATAATTTATATCATACACTAATTTACATTTCTTTTTTTTTTTTGTCAAATACACTAATTTACATTTCTATGTAAGACATTAGTGGTTAATTTAGAATTATGTACTAAGAAAAACACTTCACTTTTCAGTAATAGAATTTCAAATTCAAAATTTTCGAGAATCATGGGGAAGAAGAAAGCTAACAAATCCAAGAAAAAGGGAGGCAAGAAGAATGAGAACAAGAACAATAGTGAGTTATTACACCTAATTTTGGATATATAACGAGTAATTTAGGTTAGTTTTGATGAAATATCAGGATATATAACAAGTAGATTTGTGCAAAATTTGGGCGAGATTTCCGGAATTGATTCTATTTTTGTTCGATCGGATAGTAATTTAGATTAGTTTTGATGAATTTTAACGACTCGATATTTGGGTGAGATTTCTGGAATTGATTATATTTTTGTTTCGATTTGGCTTGTTTGGATGTCTATCTTCGGATATCTGTTATCGTTGATACTAGACATCCTAGATTTGCGTGAGATTTCATGAAATTCTTCAATTATGATCCTAATTTTGGTCAATTTTGAGTATTCATTTTGCTTATTGTCATTTTGATCAAAAGTGTAAATAAGTATTTGAAGTATGTAGTAATGAATTGAAACATGTACCATCCAACCACTTCAATCGTTCTCACACTTCTCATAATCACACAACTTATCACTTTTTTGAAAAATCTCAATTTTCTAGAAGTAAAGAAATTTTCTGTAATTAGGAAATCCTAGACCAAAATCTATATAAAATGAAGTTTTGTTTTGTTATTTAAAACATTTATTGTGACCAACCATGATTAAAATTATAGTAAGAAGACTTAAATCTTAGTCCTAATGTTAAAGTGGATTTTTCAACCAATATATCACCTATGAATTGAACCTTTTTTTTTTTTTTAAAGGTTTGCAAGAATTTTATTCTTAAATAGAATAAGAAAAGCTTTTAACAAAAAAATTTTTAAGTAAATATTCGTCGTATTGGTCAATAATTTATATTATACACTAATTTCACTTCTATGTAAGACATTATATATTGGTTACAAATTTTTAGAATTAGTCAGAATTTTGATCAAACAAACCGGATAGAAAAATGGTTAAAAAAGAATCTGAAAATGTCTAAGAAATGTCATTTTTCAAATGTATAAGAGTAGACGTTAAATCTTATCGTAAACTAAATTTAGGAATTTACAAGTTCTAAATCCCATCGTATGTCAGAGTTAAGTTGTCCATGATGGTAAATACATGTGTCATGTGTGTATCGTTGTAGAAATTAGAGAATCTTATCAAAATGCATTGGTTTCATTAGCGGTATATATATTTTTATGAGATTGAAATAGAAACTTTGAGCTTACCAAATAGCTACTTTACAATCGAAATGATAATGCAAAACAACTGAACACAAACTGAAACTCAACTTGTAGGACTGCATTATCAAATGAGACAATAAATCTGATCTGAAAATTTGAAGTTAAATGTACAAAAGGTTGGGAATAAAAAAGGTAAACAAAGATGAAGTAAAAAATGCAAAATTAAGAATCTAACATTATCACACCTACAAATCATCATTTCCTATGAAATTTTTGTTTATTTCATTTCCAAGCTCCGAAAATCCAAAACTCTTGTCTTCAAACCCAAGAAGTCATAACCAACACTGTTACTACTAATATCAATTGAAGAATAGCTGATGCTACTACTATCCTCTGTTTGACATTTCGCAGTTTCACTGCTACACTCCATGCCGTTTTCCATGTAAAAACGGGACGCAGTGTAAGGATCTTGACTCTGGTTTTGCCATGGAGGACTGATCTTAAGCTCCAGATTCAAGTCTGGGCATATCTCTTTTTCAACAACAACTGGGTAGTACTCAACTCTCTCTTGTTTGCAAATTGGCTCATTTCGATTCCGCTTATTTTGCTTCTGGTCCCCAAATTTTTCTGTTTTGTCAAACTTAGACCCAAAAGAAACATCTTTTACAATTTGGTCCTCTGTTTTCTTCAAATTAGGAACTTTTGCCTCGTTGATCGCTCTATGTGTGGCTGGATCAATCCCTTTGCTCAAAAGCTTTCTCTTTATATGTGTATTCCAGTAATTCTTGATCTCGTTATCTGTTCTTCCTGGTAATCTCGCTGCAATTAAAGACCACCTGATAAAGAAAAAAACAGAGCATAAGCTTCAAGAAACAGAGCATACGCTTTAGAAAACAGAGCATACGCTTTAGAAAACAGAGCATAAGCTTCAAGAAACAGAGCATATAGATAGATAAAGTGAAAAAGAGAGACTTACTTGTTGCCGAGGAGGCTATGAAGCTTGATGATAAGTTCATCTTCGTCATGTGTAAAGTTTCCTCTTTTAAGATCAGGTCGGAGATAGTTAATCCACCGGAGACGACAGCTTTTGCCACAACGGAGGAGACCAGCGGCTCTAGGAAGAGATCGCCAACAACCTTCGCCATGAGACTTGATGTAAGAAACAAGCCTCTCGTCTTCTTCTTTAGTCCAAGCACCTTTGTTCATGTGTTCCTTCTCGCAGCAAGGAGATCTCCCCATAGCTTTCTTCTTCTTTCTTTCTTTCTTCTTCTGATGCTTTTGATTCTGTTGTGAGGGTTTTATGGAGGGAAGGAGAGAGAGAGAGAGAGAGAGTTGGAGGTGGAAGGTGAGCCTAATTGCTTCTAGAAGAGAGTTGGTAGGACACGTTTGAAGGAGTGGCTGGTGGGGTTCTGATTTTTGTTTAATATTTTATTTTACATCAAACTATAACTGCCACATTCATATTTATTTATTCACTATTTTTCTTTTCCTTTTTGTTTTCCCCTTTGATGTAGATCTCAACTCAAAAACCATTTGCGGTTCAACCAAACCATCATGTTTTTAGTACAAATATAGTATTGGTGAACAGATTTATTGTCACGTTGTAATAAATATCAATTCTTACCGTTATTACAAAAATAAAATATTTACCATCTTACATCATATGCCGGATTTATAGATTATAAGTACCGTTAGTTAATTTGGACAGAAAATAAGCAGGATACAGTGTTTGGTTTGAACTTCAAAACGTTATTTACTAGACAAAGACAATATATCAAGAAACATTATTAATAGTTAATTGCTCCTTTTTTAATTTCAAACATTGTACATAAACATAATAATGCATGGGAAATGAAAAAAAAAATGTAGTCCTAGTCATTTTATGATCGACATCATTGACACAACCAAAATGATGAATTACGAAACAACAACCTTCTTATTATCTTAGTTGGTAACTTGGTATTGATTATACATACTTAAATCCTACACTTATTAAAATTTTTTTAGCAAAATCCTATATATCAATCTAAATAGTCAAAATTTCCTAGAGTTCACACCCTAGTCAAATTGTGTGAACACCATTACACCGTTGAATTATATTTTTAATAATTGCAACCACGTGTCACCGGTTTTTATCCTCAAAACATATAAAACACAAATACAAACAGATAAATACACACACAATACAATTAAAGAAGTAGGTGTTCTAGAATATCAATGTTGTACCAAACTCATTTATATCACTATCATCTTGTTGGGACAAGCCCTATCTGCCCATACGTGACGCCTTGTGGAGGAATAGTCCAACTTCATTTAATAAAAAAAAATTAGTTTACTATCATATCTCCAACTCTTCTTTTTCGTAATAAATGATTGATTGATGGTTAAAAATGTTTGTTAGATAAAAAAGCTAGGTTTTGTTTATTGAATTTATTAATTAATTGGTTGCGTTTTTAGATGGCTTGTTCTAATATTGTTTACTTATTTAATGAATTTGTTAGGACAAGACTTGATTGATAAGTTAAATTAAGCCCTTCAACATTATATAAAGTACTAGTCCCTTTGAACCTGATAGATAAACCTATAGTTTATCATACGATATACGTAACACGTCCGCATGTATAAACTAATGTCAGTTTAAAAATGTTAAGCTCAAGTTCGGTTTGTAATTGACGGTACAATTTTAATAAATAATATTCTTCTATTGTTGCTTAAAATGAGGTGATAATATTTTCAAACCGGAGAACCAGCAAAGGTTGACGAGCCAAAGTTGTGCGTGAGATGAGGCCCTTGAGTTGATCCCAATCTGAAGTATAGCGCTCTTCTTTCACTGCCCGTACACACAACAAATCTGGGAAAATCTCACAAAAGGTGTTCTTCTCCAGCACTATACTTCAGATTGGGATCAACTCAAGGGCCTCATCTCACGCACAACTTTGGCTCGTCAACCTTTGCTGGTTCTCCGGTATGTTCTACAAGCTACTGTTTATTCTTTATGGCGAGAAAGAAATAATCGAAGACATGACGAAACTCCATTACCTGCAACTCTAATCGAGAAGCTAATAGACAAGACCGTTCGAAATCGCTTAAGCATTCTTCGGAACTCGGGCAACAGCAAGTTTGAGGATCTTTTTATTTTTTGGTTTTCTACTAGAATTTAAGTTAAATAAATAAATAGATAAAAGAAATATATATGCACGATAAATAAATAGATAAAAGAAAAAAAAATAAAAGAAATATATATGCACGATAAAGAAAATCCCAAAACGCCTTGTACACACACACACACACATATTTGTATATATATTACTAAACATATCTGGATTTTTCATATTGAATCCAATAACACTCATTCCACAAGTTTGCCGTCATCTAGGTAGTAGTCCAGAGACCCAGAGTCACATAATTAATATTAACAAGAATATACTACTAGACTTGTAGAATTTAGTTGTTGCACAAAAAAAAAGACTTCTACAATTTAGTTGATTATTTTTAATTTTTTATATGCTAATATCATAATTTTTATGTGCTAGTATCATATTTCCACCAAAGTTCAGAGGATTAACTCTTTTTTTTAATAAAAAAAAGTGGTTTGAGTATCCAAAGTCGTAGGTTCACGAGAAGTGTGGAAATTATAATTGGTTGAAAAGACAAGAATATATTTAGTTATTTACATAAGAAATAGAAATAGTGAAAAAGAGTGGTTTAAAATGAAAGAGAAATGTTATGGCCCGACCTTACCTTACACTTACAATGTATACAAAGACAGATTGCAACATACACCGATCAACCTAAAAGTTGTTCTAACTACATTTTGATAATTACCATATTAACCTTCTTAATTATTTTAAATGCGTTTTGCGTCTGTATCTACTAGTATTATACAAAAATAAATGACCTAATACTGCATATTCCCAAAATAATACACACTAATATTGAAATCTCATTACAAAAATCAACATATTTTGCTAACGTGTGCACACAAACACAAATGTGAAGGAAACAAAACAATTAAAGAGTTTTTTAACAAAAAAAAAGAAAAAAAAATCAAAGAGTACATAATAAGCTACTGGCTCGGAATGTATATAAATATTATCCTAAACATTCGGAAAAAAAAGAAAAAAAAAAGACATAAAACCAAAAAAGTCTAAGGAAGCTTCGTACCTAACAATACCAACCATGTCAAGTCCTCTCTATAGGGTTCGGTTTGTTTCAGGTGAGTCCCACTTGGTGTAAGGTGTGGTGGGTACTTTTTCACCAATCTTATATCAATTAATGCTATTTAGTATGTATTAAAAGATCTCAATGTTACGTAGAGTACGAGGCAACCATAGATCTCACTCAAATAGGCTTCCCACAATCTAATGGAACCAACCACACTGAACCAAACTTAAACCAAAAATAGCACACTAAACCATTATAGCTTGCGGTAAGTTTCAAAGCGGAATGAATCTTTTGATTCGATCTAAACCTAACATAATTCGAGGCTGTAATACCAAACCAAACTATACCAAAACCAAAGTGGAAAACATATTTTTACTGGGACATAGGGGTATAAAATTCTATGGAATAAACCAAAATCGATTCAGATCAGTACGTAAAAACCAATCTCAAAAATCAAAACCAGAAAAAAAAGTCATAACTTGGGTTTAAATTGTAATATTACTTTTTAGATACAGGAAGCTAACCAAACCGAACCAAAACTTAAAAAGTTACAGATATATCCGGTTAAGATCAGAATTATCAGTCCGATTCGTTTTGTGAATCAAAATCTGGATGGAACACAACATCTTGAGCTGTACGGAACCAAAACCACTGAAAATGCCGACGGTTGGATGTGTCATCATGTTGCAGAATATTAAGAATCTCTAGAGTTCATATTATATTGATAAATGCATGCTTTAAGCCCTCAGACAAAACCATTAAATCCAGAGAGAAGGTTAAAAGAATTGTTTCTTCTTCGCCAATCGGAGCGCAATTCTTGTTAGCGATGAGCGTACAGAGTTCACGGCGAGCTTTGTTGATATCATTCGTCAACTACCACAAGTGCCACCATTGTTGTTACTAGAGGAAGACGAGAAATTCCATTTTTAGCGGCAATAAATTTTTTGATTAAAATGGCATTTTATTTTGTACTTTAATAATTAGCTTACCAATTCGGATTTACTTTTATTATAGCTTGCTTATTTATATTTATAATTTTATTGATGACCGTTATTGAGAGTTGACCGTTATTCGCATTTTTCTTTGTAGTATTTTTTGTTATTGAGTTAATTTCATTCATTGATATCCCAGTATCCCACATCGACTGTGTTACCTTTTTCACTTATATCCCACATCGACTTTAGCATTGAAATGAAAATACGGAGGAAGTAAATCCCAGTATCCCACATGGACTGTAGCATTGGAACGAGCCATATCATTCCTTGTATATAAGAGCTGCTACGTTCTATATAAAATTATACACAGAGAGTCATCAATAACGGTCAAGTCTCGTCAGCAGTGAATGGGTTTCAGGAGCCATGAGCAACGTCTCCCAGGTTTATTGCTTTTCCTCTGCCTTTTACTTTTTATTTTTAGATTTAAAATTAAATTTTAAGAGTTTTTCAAATAATTTCTTTTAAGTAAAACAGATTTAACTAAGTTTTTCATTATATAAAATATTTTTATTTCATAAAATTTAAGTGTTAAATTTTAAAATTGTGGAAACTAATCGAGCTTAGCATCCTGTCCGATATCTTTCGGTCCGTTAGAGGTGTTATTAGTTCAATCCGTTTTTACGGTATATAAATTTAACATTTAATTTTTATTTTATTTTTCTAATAAAAAATATTTTTAACTATTATTTTTTTAGATTTATTACTTTTTTGGAAATAATTGTTTTAAATAAAATTTTTCAAATAATTTTTTTAAGTAAAACAGATTTCACTAAGTTTTTAATTATATAAAATATTTTTATATCATAAAATTTAAGTGTTAAATTTTAAAATTGTGGAAACTAATCGAGCTTAGCATCCTGTCCGATATCTTTCGGTCCGTTAGAGGTGTTATTAGTTCAATCCGTTTTTACGGTATATAAATTTAACACTTAATTTTATTTTATTTTTCTAATAAAAATATTTTTAACTATTATTTTTTACATTTATTACTTTTTTTGCAAATAATTGTTTTAAATATTTTTTTTCAAATAATTTCTTTTAAGTAAAACAGATTTAACTAAGTTTTTAATTATATAAAATATTTTTATTTCATAAAATTTAAGTGTTAAATTTTAAAATTGTGGAAACTAATCGAGCTTAGCATCCTGTCCGATATCTTTCGGTCCGTTAGAGGTGTTATTAGTTCAATCCGTTTTTACGGTATATAAATTTAACATTTAATTTTTATTTTATTTTTCTAATAATAATATTTTTTAACTATTATTTTTTTAGATTTATTACTTGTTTAATTAAACTAAAAATTTTAATTACGCAAAATATTTTCATTAGCAGTTATGCAGATTAACGGAGACAACTATACAATACAGGAGAACTTCAATGATGCGCAATTAGACCTATTCGCCGTGATTTAACATGGAGAAGGAAGAATAAAGTGCGATATGCCATGAATATAATGAGATCGGAATAAATTGCCCACAGTAGAATAATCTATGTAACATTTTCCATAATTTGTAACAGTTTCCATAATTTGTAATAATTAATAATCCAGATAACAAAAAAAAGTTTCAAAATTGTAAAAACTAACTAACCGAATTTAATTTTATAACTTTGTTACAATTCCTTTTCATGTAAAGTAATTTCGCATATATGTTTATGATAAAATTTTTTAATATAAATGGTTTTTTAGTTTTTTTTTTTTTAATTACAATAAGTTTTAAATATGCAAACACTAAAAAATCAGGTGTGATCCATTCACATAGATGATATGCTAAAAAGTTTTTTTTTTTAGTTCATTTTGCAGGTAATGATTAACCCAAAACTCTATAAACAAATCCAAAGTAAAGTCGGTTTTATGTTGTTTACCAAAATCACTGAAATGTTTTTTTTTTGTCAAACAATCACTGAAATGTTTATGCGACAAACTATTGGACGTGTTATCTTGTTGCAAAATGCTTACAAGTACAAAACCAAAGAGATGAGAAGAACTTCTTTTTATTTTATTTACTTCATCCTTTTGCGAATTTCATAGAAGTAGCCAAAGGCCACCACAGCAGCTGCGACTGCAACCCCGACTGCACTATGTGCCAGCGCCATGCTGTTGTCTGTTATCGCCTTAGTGACTGAACACGTTGGTGTGAACCCGAGCTCTGAGAGTTTCTTGTGTGACTCTGCATAGTCTCTGAAGAATGCATCTTCGTCCTGTTGGAACAAAAATTACAAAACTTATACCTTGTTAAGAAACAAAATGGTTTACAAAAGAAGAAATTAAGATGCTAGTTCCAACATAATTTTGACTTGTATACTCGATTGGTAGCTTCTTGCGATCACAGTAAAGATAATACCTTCGCGTAAAGCTCGACGTAATGACGGAACTCCGGGACTTCCAACAAAGTCTTGTCTGTTGAAAGTTTCAGCAAGCCCTCTGATTCTTCTTCTTTCAGCAATTCCCTGGTACCAAACAGTGATCATTGTTTAAACAATCCAGTAAATAGAACAACTAGTTGTCTCCAACAACACAAAAAAAGAAACTGTGCTTTATAGAGGATCTTACACAAAGTATGAGTTATCAAACTTTAGAGGATCTTGAGTCCATGGTCCATCGAAACCCGATCTCTCTGGATGAGCCCTTCCCTAAATATTGGAATCTAATTAAAACCCTCATACATAACTTATTTATTTAATGCCAACGACAAATGTGAATTGTGCAATCAAAGAAGTTACCAGAGTATGAGCTCCTGAGAGTGCCACAATATCTTTATCAGACAGTCCCATCCGGTAGAAGACATCTTTAAGATGTTTGAAACCTACAAGCAAGATAGCAGTACAATCAAAAAGAAGATTTTGTTGTACATCAGCAAACACCATGACCCTCCAAATATTCAACGTGATCATCTTCCATTATTTGTAAAACACTTGATTTTGTTATTAATGGAAAAAGATTTCATCCAACCTTGATTAGCATCAGGAAGTCTTCCTTCGTCGGTGCATGCATTTGAATCCTATAAGAGAGAAACATACAACTAATTTAGTTAATTGCTTTTGGAAATAAGCTGTAATACCATTCATCTTAATGGCTAAGTGACTATTACTTTTCGGCCAGGAACAAAACTGATGTCAGGTCCACCTGTAACTTCAACTGCTACCACACCAGCAAGCTGAAAAATACAGAATCAATTTCATGTGAAAATGACTGACGTCCGAAAGTTTCTTACTATAAGATAATAGCAGCCATGCTTGTGGACATTTGTTTTGGGAATTGACAGCTAAAGCCTTGACAGTATGATACCAAAGGAAGAAAACGATGGTACTATTCATGATATGTACATTACTGGAATATGTGATCACTGATGAGTAAAGCTCTGATCGATTTTTTGACGTTTTGTTAAGTTCCCCCATAATTCTTACACTGTATCAATACATTTCATTTGAACTACGATTGTGAAAGCCAAAGAAATACAAACAAGACCATTATTTATAATCTGTGACAAGAATTTTCACACTGCAAATTAGCAAAATACTTCAACGCTGAAGCACAATTGTCAATTGTCCTGTTTCTATACCCTGAGGACCACAATCGCACAATTCCACCGAATTTATCTAACAATCTAACACTTCCGATGAGTTTACGAGACACAACTACTAATAACTCTCAGAGGTAATTGAACAACAAGGGATATAACACTAATCTTTGTTTAAAGTCTTACTTCCAAACACAACTGAACAAAAGTTCATGCAAAAAATTCGTTTTTAGTTACCTGGTATAGGTCTGCATAACTGATATTGGGATGTTTAGTTTTCACGTCCTCTGAAAATATCAAAGAATCAACATCAAATTCAAAAGAAAACGTAAAAGAGCGATCAAAAGCTAAGTTTAACATGTGAACTTCTCATAAATTCTCGAGACCACTAAAAGAACGATCTCATCACAAGTAAAATCATCTTAAGGTTGATGCATAAAACGATTAATGTATGTATATACTTAGTACTCCATCAATTACTGAATCTCAAATCGAATCCGTAGAGAAAGGAAAAGAACCAAAAAAAAAAAACTCACCACAGAGATCAAGAGCGATTTTCAAACCACTATTAGCACCATGACTGTACTCTGCTTCGTTCCTAATCGAGCCATTAGGTCCACCAGTCTTCGATTTAGCATCATAGGTTCCAGCATCATGCCACCTTTCACAAAAACAGAGAAGACAACAACATGTGAACAAATCAAAGTACCGAGAGATAACACATAGATCGAACAAATTCCTCAGAACCTCTTTGCGCTTAACATGACCGGAATCGGAAAGAAAAAAAAAACGACAGAAATGGAAAGTTACGCTAATCGGAGCATGATCGGAGCGCAATTCTTCTTAGCGATGAGTGAACGGAGTTCACGGCGAGCCTTATCGATCTCCTTAAGGTAATCCGCGTCAACCACCAGTGTCGCCATTGCTTACTCTGAGTCTGAGTTTGAGCGTGTGTGAGAGAGAGAGAGCGATATTTAACGATTTGGTTCTAAGGAGAAGAGAAATTGTTTTTTTAATTAGTTTCGTTGAAGTTTGAGCCGAAGAGATAAAACACCCAATGGGAAATTGCGATTAGATGGATCGGTGTTAGTAATCTTCTGTTCTCGGCAGTATACTAACCTCTGGTGGACCTCATTTAAAAGTTGTATTAAACGTTCAACTTGCATGTCATTTTTATGCCATCCAAACGGCACGCATGTTTTGCTTTCATCAGTAGATGTACTTGCCAAGTATTGTGTTCGTTTCAATCTCAGTATCTCACCTTCAATCACAAACTAATAAGTACAATTTTTTCTTTTGACTTTTTCCCCTTTTAACAGATTACATTATAAACTTCAATGTACACATGACGAAAGTCTGTATGATAAACGTTTTAATTAATAAATTCAAAAAATGGAACAACAAATCAAGAAAGCAAATATATGCAAAATTTTTGTATCTACTAAACATAAAGTAATAAAACCGTTCAACGAAGCAAATAAAGATATATCCTTAGTTCTTCTTGTCACGGCCACACTTGACTTGTACAGCAAGCATCTTCTCAACTTTGGGACATGAGTCCTTTTTGTCTTGCTGGAACGTACTCTTATTCACCGGAATCACACACTCTGCTTTACCCAAACAGTACTGAAAAAAAAAGAAACAAAAAACAGTTTGCGTTACGTCTATAGCAAGTAACCTTAGTTACAAATATAAGCCAAGTTTTTATTTTTACCTTCTCGACGACTTTTTTAGAGACAGGAGCATTACAAGTTCCAAGAGTGAAGTTTCCACAAGTCCCATTAGGGTTTCCAAAGCTAGCAAATTCCACAGCGGAGATCTTCTTTGTACCGGGACATTTGAGATTAGCCGTAAGATGCACGTCATCAGTGATGGCCTGGACTTGGTCATTCTTCCTTGTCCAGTGTCGGACACTAGGAGTGTAGTTTTCTCCAATGTGAGAACATACCGTGTCTCTATTGATGATGACAAAGTCGATAAGCTCTGGCTTCACATTTGGTTCTTCCTCAAATATAACCAGAAGGTTTTTCTTGGGTTTCAAGAAAGACCTAGGGATGTGATACTCGATTTGCGTAGGCTGTCCTAAAGGCGATAAAAACGACATCCAATATCGACCAACACCTTCTCCGTTCACCCAAATCAATCCTTTCCCCATTCCGTTCATTCTAATTGCTGTTGCGCTTTGGCTCTCTGGCGCATCGAAGTATGTCTGCAATATCTCAAACATTGTTCATTAGATCACAATTTTAATTTTTTCCTCTAGTTACCTCCAATTATTGCTGAAAGGTTGAGTTTTTCCACCTGATACCATGTAATCCCCGGTTCTTTTCCTGAGAACTTCTGCCATTTAACCTTCTTCAATCCTTCCTCGGCGTGGATCCCGAGCTTTTCGCCTTCCATACCCACCTACATATATATTTGGAATATGAGATCAAAATTGCCATGAAAATTGAGAAAGTATGATTCATGACAAACCTTGTTTCCCCATTTGGTTTGTTCAGTGAGATCAAGTGGTCCAGAGCTCAAGCCTAAGATGGAAACACTACGTGGACCTGTGTATCTGTGCTCCATATAAGATCCACTATCCTGTGGATACAAAACATTCATATATCTTTTTTTGTTGGTTTATGTAAACGTTCAATTCACATACACATATATCTCATCATCAAAAACTTGAATGTTTTTGTTATTATTAATTCTTTTCAAGAACATCTATGTTTCTTACTGGAAATCCTGTTAAAACGCCTAGCATTGTGAGATGGTTCTCTCCTTCTTTTAGAGAAATTGGCTTCAGAAAGACGAAACTTTTCTCTTCATGGCTACCATGTCCGTTTCCTGAACAAATTCATTAATAGATCAAATTTTCGTAAATTTTCACATAACATAAAAATGTTTGATGCATGGTTCTCAATCTTACCAAGGTATTCTCCATTGAGCCATGCATGTAGTGCGTGGCCAAGACTAGCAATCCTCAGAGTAGGTTTACCTCCTTTCTTCTTAGAGAGGTCACTGTCATCTATTTTAAAACTGCATGAAAAATTATGTGTCCATATGATTTTTTTCTTCTTCATTTTTCATTTCATACATAAGAAGAGATAGTTCATTTATATCCTTAATTACCTTGTTGTATACCATCCGTAATCAGTCTCATCTTTGGTCAAGCCGTAGAGCTCAACGGGCACATAAGAGTCACCCTTGATCTTACTTGGCACTGTCTCGGTGAACACTTTGAAATCAAACTTCTTATTCGCTTTTTTCGACTTCATGAAGTTTCTTGACGTATGATGAGAGACGATCTGACCAAAGTAGCAACCAAAAAAAAAAATTAAAAAAATTCAAGATTCATTCTTCTTTCTTTGAGGAAAAGCTGGATTTGCTTTGAAAGTATGATCACCTCCTTGGTGTTATAAACAACGGTTTTGCAGTCAGGGAGAATACTGATGGAGCGAGGCGGAATAACATATTCCTTGCCCTTGAATTTGATTTTTTCTGCAGATTCTGTGTTATTGTTAGCCAGAAAAGCCGCACAAACTTTGGTTCCAGGCTGCTCGTAGTATCGAATCTGCAATTACAAAATTACATCAAAACCATGAAGCTGATTCTTTCTATGTACATCTTCTAAGAAAGATTTAAAATTTTGGACTTTTTGATGATGTATGTAGATGTACTTACCTCTGTTTCCTTGCCAGACTTCTCGACTCGAGGCTGGCCCCAGAGAAGTGCCTTCTTGCACAAGTTAAGTGCGTTATGAAGATGCTTTAGATGACCATACTTTGGCTCCCTTTCCAATCCTTTATATAATAAAAAAAAAAGGAAAATGAGAACATACATATTAATCGCAATTCGATCTCATTCATTCACAACGATCATATGCTATATATCTTTTTTTAGTTTTACCGTATTCATCAAGAGGTGCATCATCATAGTAACGAGTGGTGACGTAATGTGCGGAGGTTCTTCCAAAGTTAGTACCTCCATGATACTATAAGAAAACAAAAACTTGACAGCATTCTTAAACATATAAATCTCTATTTTTATTCGATTTTTCGGTCACTTACCATATAATAGTTAACATGGCTTCCATTCTTGGAGAAAAACCGGGCAACAGAATAGGCTATATCTTCTGCAGATCTTTGTGCTGGAGGATCGCCAAAAACGCGGAACCTACAATCAAATTACAAGACATTGTCTTTTGTTTCAAGAAGATACAAATTAAGGTGTTCAAGTGAATAACTTACTGAGTAGTCCAGTTCTCTGTCCATAAAGACGGCTTGTTGTCTTTGTTTGGACCAGGGAATGTGTCACCACAATGTCTTCCGTTACAAGCGTTGATCTGTCAAAAACATTTTAAGTTCTTGATTAACCGTTTATGATTATGTTTTTGTAATTAATCATTTGATAATGTGATATAAAAGATGACTTACCATAGGATCAGGAGCATCATTTTGCTTACACATAACCCATGGGATCCCCAAATCCATTGAGTGTACCAATTTAGATGCCCACTTAATGTAGTTTAATCCATCTTCTTTATATGCTCGTTGAACCGCACTATACTCATTCTCTATCTGAATCAAACTCCCAATTTACAAAATCTTTCAAAACTTTTATGATTTATCTTACAAATGTGTATTTAGTTTTTGTTAGTGTTACCTGTCCTAATATAATGGGACCTCCTTGTGAAGCAAAAAGCTTCTCCTTCTTCATCTTGTCAAGTATCACCTTAACATACCTCTCTGTATGTTCCTACAACCGATAGTTTTCTCCAATATCTTTATTTATTCCATCATGCATCACACATATATCTACATATCATATACAGGCACATATGTGAAAATAAATAAGATACCTTGAAAGGTGTATTATCGGTACGGAAGAAGATCCCAGGAACTTCTCTCAACCAGTATGGAAGTCCTCTGATGTTTCAACATATAACCATAACCATGAAACATGTCACATATATAAGAGACTTTTATTTGTATTTTGAGAGAATCAAATAACATAACAAATAAACATACCCATGAGTCCATTCAGCTTGAATAAAAGGTCCAAGCCTCAAGGTTACATACATACCATTCTTCTCAATTAGTTTTATGAACTTCACCAAATCGGCTCTACCCGAAAAATTGAACTGTCCCAACAACAAAAGAAGAAAAAAAAATCCTCAAAACAATGATGAATCTTCTTTTGTTTTGTTTTGTTAATATTTAGAATTACCTTTCCTTGCTCAGTCTCATGAACGTTCCAAAAAACATATGTCTGAATCGTGTTTAAACCTCCTTGTTTTGCTCTCTTGATGATGTTTGGCCACATCTGAACAAAACCCACATCGCAAATTCTCGAAAATTAAGTAAGAAAAACAAAATTTAAAGATGAAACAACTACAGCTGAGGATTGTATGAATGATTTACCTCAGGAGTGCTACGAGGGTAATGTATGGAGCCAGAGTAAATGAGTTCTCTATTTCCATTAATGATCAAAGATGTTCCATCATAAGTTACTTCTTTCTTTTTTTCCACCGATGTCTTCTTCTTCTCTTCTTTGTCATCGCTTGAGAGAGCTCCAGAGAAGGAGAGGAGAATCAAGAGAATGGCTAATAAAAGCCATGAATGATCAGAAGAATGTATTCTCATTTGACTATCTTTTTTTTCTTCTTTTTTTTTTCCTTTTTTCTTTTCTTTTCTTATAGATTTTTAAAATTTAAAACAAGAACCCAGCCAAAGGGATCTCTTCTTCCTTGTCGGAGGAATAAAAACAAAGAAAGCTCAAATAATAGACTCTGAAAACAGAAAATGAAATAAGAGAATGTTTCGCAGAAAACATAAGGTTTCAGAGAAATTCACGCAACTCAATTTCCTTATTTTCTCCTTTCATTTTGTTTTCGTTGTTTTGTTGAATTTTCTAATTTTAAAGTTTTTGTTTGAAGAGCCTAATTTGGCGGGCAAACACACAATATGACTTCTCTCAATTAAAGGCTCTCACCACCAAAAAGAGATGTGAGCCAATGCTTATGTTGAGAAGATACATACGTAGACACTTGGTTCATGCAAAACTTTTTTTTTTTTTTTTTTTTTTGTTGCGCTTGTTGTGTGTTTTTTTAAATCAGTAATTGTGGATCTTCTTAAATCTACCAAACTTGTAGAAATGTGGATTCAATCTATGAGAGATCTAACGAAAAGTTGTGTAACCTTGTTGACTAAATCTTATTCTTTGTCAACACCTCCGCCGTACACCACCTTCACCTTCACCGTGTACACCATCTTCGATAATTATATTCATCAATGTAGGATAATAGCGCAAAGCAAACAACCTAAGTTGTGAGTCCCCTTATACAAAAAAATTATCCTCTAATATTAGGTTCATATTTCTAATTACAAAAACTGATTTTTTTTGAGTTTTTCATTCTCTTTTTGAACAAAAAAAAAAAAAAAAAAAAGAGAATGAAAAACTCAAAAAAATCAGTTTTTCTCTGCTTGGGTGGCAAATTTTACTTTTTTTTTAATTTCTACTTTAAGTACAAATTCATATTTTCATTTATTATCATTATATAAAAAGAAGCTGCTGTTGTTTAAAAAAAAAAACAAAAAGAAACTGCTTTTCAAAACTGAAAACACGCAATTATTATCATCAGAACAACCAAAAGAAAAAGATAAAAGATTTAAGAAAGTTTGGTTAGAAAGGTATTTTTATTATATTGGTACAACTTTGCCAAATAGTTTTATCATATTGGTACAACTTTGCCAAAATGTAAGGACCTTTGACTTTGCCAATTAAAATGCATATAAATGACTTCCGTGAAAGTTTCTTGTTTTCTTCTTTAATTAATTATGCACCCAATGAAACAGTCATCTTTATTTACATGATAAAAAATTAGCTTAATCCATTAAATAAACCCAAGTAGGGACAATAGTCACAATACCTCAACGTGAAAAAGCGACTAAGTCTGCCAAAGACTTTCAGTTTCAGCTGCTAAAGAACCTCTCTATCTAACCAAATCCTCTGCTCATTGCTCAATCAAAACAAAGGTTTAAAGTTGACCGCAAGAGATGAGTGCTTCTGGCTTGATAAAGTGCGTCACCGTCGGCAACGTAGCCGTTGGCAAGACTTGTATGCTCATCTCCTACACTACCAACACTTTCCCCGGCGTGAGTTTACTCTGTTAAAAGGCTTCCATTTTCTTTGTTTCTGAACCTTTTTTTTTTCCTAGAAGTTTCTATGTCTTGAATCCGATACAAATCGTTGTGAGCTGATGATGCTTAGGCTTGATTTTCTACTAATGTTCGGTTCGAGGATCTTTGTCTCAGTTATGTTACTTTAGTGATCTATAATATTGAGATTGCCTACTTCATTACATAAACCATTTTTTTTTTTTGGGTTTTTTCTTTTTTTTCTTTTTTTCTTTTATCTCTATATGTAGATTTTGACTGATAACTTTTGTGGAAATGTTTTGGTGACAGGAATGTGTGGCAACTTATTTTGAAAATTACAGTGCTAATGTGATTGTCGACGGGAACACCATTGAATTAGCATTGTGGGACACTGCAGGCAAGTTAGCTTTAATCTAATTTCTTTCTTTTTATTCTTTTTTATCTATGTCTTCAACATTCTGTGTTTATATGTCTGGCTTGATTGAACACAGGACAAGAGGACTATGTTAGACTAAGACCATTGGCCTATCCCCAAACTGATGTGTTCTTGGTTGCATTCTCTCTCGCAAGCAAAACCAGCTTTGAAAGTGTTAGTACAATGGTTAGTATCAATCTCTTGGTCATTATTTTCTCAATTCTCTGATATTATCTAATAATTTTGATACAGTACCATTTGATTTATTGCTTTTCATTACTCAGTGGGTTCCTGAACTGAGAACTCATGCTCCTGATGTTCCCATCATCCTTGTTGGAACAAAACTCGGTTGGTTCTTTAATTATTTCATCTATTATCATTGAAAAGAGAAGATAGCTCTGACTAACGGATTATCTTTCAGATCTTCGAGATGATAAAGAGTACTTTCTCGAGAACCCTGAAACTGTGCCTATATCTACTACTCAGGTACCTTTCCTCTGCTTCTTCTTATGGTCTATTTTTCTGCTTATGTTCCTTTGTTTATTATCAAGTTTTATTATCCATTCTAAGGGTGAAGAACTAAAGAAGTTGGTTGGGGCTTCAGCTTATATAGAATGCAGTGCAAAGACACAAGAGGTACCTGTAACTTATTACCTTTATAAGAAGTTTTACTCTTTAAACCACAAACAAAATCCCACTAACAAATATTGACATACAGAATTTAAAAGCCGTGTTTGATGCGGCTATCAGAGTGGTCATGCAGCAACCAGAGAAGTGAAACGGCTGTTCTTGATTGTGATTCTAGAGAAGAAGATCTGTTTAAGGAAGAAACACAAATCAACAGTTAAAGTGATTCTTGTTTCTAAGTGCGTGGACACATTTTTCTCATTTCCATAAAACATGAATCTGTTGTTGTTTGTAATCTAAAAATGACATATCAGAAGAACTCATTGGTAATGTATTGAAACTTCTTGGATGTATCCTTGCCTGCACTCCATTTGCTTTCGATTCCATTAGAGATAAGTGTTTACTCATTTTTTTTGGTCTTGTTATACGAGATGGTTTTCATACTTCTTGATTCGTGTACTTTGAAACCGATTATTGTGATTTTCATCATTTTCTATAATAATTATGTACATCACATCTCATTTTGCTGGTCCAGTGAACGTGGACAATAAGACTAAGAAGAAAGAATATTGTAATTAATAACCATTCTTTACGTTAAGATATTCTGATTCTCAGATTCTTTCTGAACAAGAACAACTTTACCAAGTCCCATTAAAGACCGTTCAATAAATATGGTATATTACAGCAAGCATGTAAGACCATCCACTTCATGGCAAGACTCTTCTTTCAGAATCAGAACAAAAGAATGGATATATCTCCATCATCTTTATGGGCTAAGCGGGCGGCTAAAAAAGAGACTTTACAATGGCACATCTTTACTTAAACAATCATAAATGTAAATTCTGAGTGCAAGCAATCCTATTTGCAAGAGAATCTCTGCTTACGGTTCACGCTTTAAAAACACACCTCTCTTTCTCCTTCTCTGCACAAACCATTCTTTTTTATTTTTTCACAAGACTTGTCTCTTAGTCTAGTGCTAGTTTCCCTTAATCAAACACTCAGCAACCTAATGGCAACGAGACGGATTTTGAAAGAATTGAAGGAGTTGCAAAGAGACCCTCCTGTATCATGCAGTGCAGGTAAAGAAAGGATCACAGTTTCTTGTTAATACAATAAGCCATGTATCAAAAAAGTAAGATCACTACTGTTTCTTCTAAAGATTTGATATTTTCTTTCTCGTTGGTTTGGGGTTTTTTAGGTCCAACAGGAGAAGATATGTTCCACTGGCAAGCTACGATAATGGGTCCGAACGAAAGTCCGTACTCAGGTGGTGTTTTCCTTGTCAATATCCATTTCCCACCTGATTATCCTTTTAAACCTCCCAAGGTAACAACTTCAGCAACATGTTTATGATCTGGTCCAACCTAAAGTTTTGATCTATCTTTTCAATCTTTTTCTTCTTCTTTGGTACTCTTGTTATGTTTTCAATACAACCTGATAACATCAAAGTGTTTATGAAGCAACCTAAAGTCTTTGGTACTGTTGTTATGTTTGTTTGATGTTATCAGGTTGTATTCAGAACCAAAGTGTTTCACCCAAACATCAACAGCAATGGAAACATATGTTTGGACATTCTCAAAGACCAATGGAGCCCTGCCCTTACCATCTCTAAGGTTTGAAATTTTATTATAAATTTCAATAATTTTTATTACTCTATAAATTTTGGTAAATTATACCAAGAAACCAACACTTAAACACAAAGTGCTAAACATTTTGGTTTGTAGGTGCTTCTCTCTGTATGCTCTCTTCTTACAGACCCAAACCCTGACGATCCTTTGGTGCCAGAGATAGCTCACATATATAAAAGTGACAAGGCCAAATATGAAGCCATGGCTCGAAGCTGGACCCAGAAGTATGCCTTGTTTTAAAACTCACAATTAACTCCTCTGTTTTTTTTTTTGCTTTTTTCTTTTGGTTTGGTCTTATTTTGTAATAATAAAAAAAGAAGTGGAATATTATTGGTGATCTATATATTTCCTTGTTTATTGATAAACATTTTGTTTCTTGATAAAATTTGTTATTGAGAAACTTGCTTTGTATTATACTTATATTAGTGTCATTACTATTTTCATCAAATATTTCTTCTGTAGTTGATCAATCTCATTCTTTGTTTTAAGTTTTAACTACTTCTCAATTCAAACACACCCATTATTCGATAGAATACATATGATTATTTTAAAAGTATAATTTCGATGATTTTAGTTACTTTTCATTAGCAAATCTATATATAATAATAATAACAATCTGAAACCCTGAAACTGACAAGTAACAAGTCTTATATTTCAGCTGTTTTAAACAACCAGCACATTCTGCAAATAAACTACTCTGTTTTGGGTCAGCTATCAAAACATGCATAAGACTCCTTTTTAGTTTCTAGAAATAAATCAAGAGAACATCAAACATGGCTTTAGCAAAACTATCAGCAAGTTCTCATTCTCGTAGACTTCATTGTGCAGTCCATTTCCTACTCATGAAACCCGACACCAGGAAGGAAACATCACAACTCGATAACTCATTGTAGAGCTGCAATATCTTCTCAACATATTCAAACACTCCAGGGTTTTCAAGGTTTGTAGGAGTAGCAAATATCCCCATCTCCTCTAAACATTTAAAGGACCTCAAAAAATGCCCGATCATATTTATCTCTCTCATCGTTCCTCTAAACCCTTGAATCTCTAACTTCTTCACTGGACAAGATATGAGCGATCGACCTTTGTCTTCCCGAGAAACGCAGTCACAGACATCCCCGCATTTATCTGTTACATAGTGTAAGAGACCCTGAAAGCATAAAAGGAGACAAGAAGGTTAACACAAGCCTGACCAACATCTTTAACAAATGTTTTTGTCAACTAGTTTCATGGTTTATATAATTGACCTCAATGATTAGATACTCTAGATGTGGACAGTTTCTCAGAAGAGCTGGCAAAGCTTGCCAACCGCGACCCTCGTCACTCTTAATACCTAAGATTTTGAGGTTTTCGAACACCGGCAGTGATTCACAGCATACCGAAAGCACCTGAAAACAAAAAAAAAAAAATCCAACAAGACACTTTTCAAGTAATGTTTCACAATTAGTCCAGCGAGAACAAAATAGAAAACTGACCTCGAGGGTATCAGAAGTTAAGTAGAGTTTCTGAACATTTTGTATGCCGTTCATGAGGTTCACCACATTGCCAAATTGGAGAAGAACATCAGCCTCATCATCCTCTAACAAGTCATTATTTGGGGCTCTTACTCGCTTGATCTGATCTTCATCTTTAACTATAAGGTTGATTCGAGCCTCAAATAACTTTTCCATATTAACTAATGGATAATCCTCCGCAACTAAACCAGAGTAGTTTAAGTAAAGCAGACTTGGAGTATCAAAAGAAATGCTCTTTGGAATTTCAAAGTCTCCACAACAACCAGTGCCACGGAGACTTAGCTTCCTGAGGCTTGCACTTGCCACAGTATCACTTGATCCCGGCCACTCCATGTTAGCTATTCGTAATTCCTCAAGCACCGGGAAAGAAGGAAGAAACCTCTCCATCCCACCAGAAAAAATCAAGTCCGAGTCAATATAAAGACTCTTAAGCATTGGAAGGAAAGTGCCTATCCCTCTACCCCACAGAATAACACAGTACTCACTTCTTAATCTCAGCTTAACCAGTGTCCTACTGACGAAGAACTCTTGAGAAATCATATAATCATCATCCTCCTCGAAGTCAATGAAAAGATCAAGATCAGAAACACCACGGTGCAGCACATTAGATATCCAACGATTCACACAATCTGGATGAACACCAGATATACACTTGAGGGCGAATTTCTCAATGGGAGAATCACCCTGCAAGGCCAATACTCTGTCCACGAAATCCACGAAGCTCTGTCGAATTTCATCCCTTTCCGCCTTACCCTCTTCCGGATGAAGAAATTCAGAGTCGTCAATGTCGAGATTAGGGACAAGTGTCCAGAGATTGAGCCAGCTCTTGGAGAGAACACAAGTCAAAGCAGCTTGCTTGGTGGGAAGGAAGGACAATATATGACAACGAACCTCGTCTGGTAGACTGCTGACACGATCCATCTTGTCTACATCGAGAATCTAAATAGGTACTTAAACATGAAATTTAACAACTTAAGAATCCACCCAAAGGAAAATTTGAACCAAGAAACAGCCAAGAGAGAATAAAATCAGTGGAAACAGAGGAGATTAGTAAACTTGAGCATTTACCTCGTTACAAACGCTTATAACCCCCCAGGTTTGGCACTCACTCACCAACGGCTTACTTCAGAATCGCTACACAAACAATTGGTCAGACCTCTCTAATCTCCTGCTTGAAACCACACAGCCGAAACTATACACATTTACCTTGAGGTATGTTTTCCAAACTACACTTCACAGTTTATGGCAAGAACGGAATCGACGACGCCACGGTGACTCCCCCACTCCGGCAGCTAAACTAGTACGACTCATTGACAAGAATATCAGAAACCGGTTCAGTACTATCCGCGATTCGGGCCACTTTGAGGAGGGGCTCCGATATTGGCTCCACATACGGATGGGGTAGATTTTGTTGTAAAAGTTTCAAAATCCTTCGAACTCTTTTAGACAAAATGTAGCATTTATTGCACAAACGATTTTTTGGGTGAATAAAATTTTACATTCATACAAAAAAAAAAAAACGCTTATAACCCACGATCCAAATTTTGGGGATTTCAGTGAATGCGTCCAGAGAGAGAGTGAGAAGAGAGTGCTTAATTGCTAAAGTCAGTTCGACAAGACATGCAAAGAACTGAAAAAAGGCATATGGGAGAAGCCGAAACATCCATTTTTAAGAGATATCGGGACAAACCGGGACTGCTTGAATTTGGGCTGTGAAAGTATGGTTGAACCAGTCAGGCCCAAGTAGAAGCCCAGTGGTAAACTGATAAATTACCTGGCTGGTTGTTGCAAAGGGAAACAAAGGTATGCTTGCAATGTACATTGTTTCTCGTGACCATTCAGAACATTTTCCTTGTTGAAAGACCTAAATATTAGAAAATTCATTTCGACGTCTTCTTCTAGTAACTAAGAGATTTTAAACCAAAAAACACACTTTTCTTTGAAATCTGCTATTAACGAGTAAAATATGTATTTAATTTATTGATCATGTAGTAGGTGCGCGTGCGTCCCACATAATTTGATTATAACCACCGAAATAATAGCCACAGATTCACATTAACATTGTGATAGCCACATATTCCCATGTTAGACACCTAAAAGAAACACCACAAGCTATACTTTTCTTAAACTTACCACATGCTATATTTGAGTATCCTATATATGCCTAGAAGACAGTGTATTCATTATATACTTATATAATTAAATAGGTTACATTATGAGCTTAACTAAATTTATGTGTCACATATCTGCTACATATTAAAGGGAGTATATATTAACAAGAAAACTGGAGAAAAAGGTTGTTACTGTTGCTTTGTATGCTCTATATATCAAATTTCAATTAATTTAAGTTTTTTTTAATTTTTAAGTTCTCCACCAGATGTCCCAATTTGCCATATTGAGAACATGTAGATCTGATTTTCTTTTAGTTGAGAGTAATTAGTCTTAGCAACAAACATTGATGAAGGAACAGTCCATGGATTAGTTACTAAAAGCTCCTGCTGGAATTAATCACTCATGAACTTGAAGATCCAATGTTTCTTTGACTAACATCTTGGTCCGTTAATGCATGATCCATGCATGAGTTGATCCAATATAGTGTCCAAGTGGTTGATCCATGCATGAGGTGAAAACACATAATATTTAATCGACGTACTGTCTACGCAATTATTAGATTGTGCAGTGTGCCTAAGACTAGAAAGAATATTTGCTTGGCTATAATGTCTAATGAATTATTAGAAAAAGCCAAGTACTCCTTTTTGTTTTGTTTTTATAGAAGATGCGTCTAATGAATTATTGGTAGTAGATGTACATAAATACAATATGTGGTCAAAATGTGATTCTTAATTATGTCACATTCTTTTTCGAAAATCTTTCTAACTTATTATATACCATATAGACATTGGTAGCTGATATACATATACAATAACTCTCTACTTTATTTCTTTATAGAGAAACATTTATATACACCATTATTAAAACAAAAAAAGTTTTATTTTTCTTTTTATAATCTAGCCGTTTCCGTGCCGTAAGTAATGATGCAGCCTTCAAGGCGTATTGGTCGTCTTGGTTACGCTCTAAACCCGAAAGAGCCGGTGACCACACATATTCTCACTTGGGACTTGGCCCTTTTAAACACCTAATTTCATGCCCTTTCCCGCTAAACTTGCCACTTTCTCCTAACCAACTCATTTATTCATATAAAACCAACAACAATACTCAAAAAAACCTCATTTATTCACCTTTTTTTTTTTTCTCTTTTTCACTTTCAATATATATGAAAAAAATAAAAAATAAAAAACGGAAGTAAATCGGAAAAAAAAAAAACACAAATCTGGTCCCCTGTGTTCTTTTGCTCACTGGACCCTTTTCTTGGCTTCGCTCAGTCTTTCTATCTCTCTCTCTTCTCACCGACACTTTCTTCTCACTTCTTCTCTCTTCTCCTCCTCTTCCTTCTTCTCTGATCATATCAATTTCTATTTTCACTAAAAAATCAAATAAATAAAGCCAATCTTCTTTAGAAGATATAATAAGAAGATCAGCATTTACGCCTAAGAAAAATTCAGGTAATGAAGTTTTTTTGTTTCTTATTTTAGTAAAATTCTATCTGAGTCAATTTGGTTTAGTCGTGGCATAGCAGGTACAAATGCTGATGGCACATGGCAGCAAAACTATCAATTTTATTTATGGCCTAAAGACAAAATTTAATAATAAAATACAAAGGGTTTAGGTGATACTATGTTGTCTGTTAATGCTCATCGTGTATCTCTTAAAAATCCAACTCTGCATATTTTTATTATATATAATTAAATGTCCTTTGAATTTTCAAGTGTCTCTCTCTCAATACTCTGGAGTTTTTGTTTGTTTGTATCTGATAGTTGTTGCAACATCAAGTTTCTGATTTTTCTATCTTTCAACTTCCCTACAACTTGAGTATTTAAAGAAGCAACATAAATTTTGGATTTTTTTTTTTAATTTCTTTAATATATTGATAAGCTATTGATTACTCTGTAATTGCATTTTGTATTAGTTCTTCTCGCAAAGCAAAAAAAAAAGAAAAAAGAGAAGTTACGAGAGAACAAAAAAATGGCAGTGGAGAAAGAAAGAAAAGTGGATAATGTGAATGTGAATCAGAGGAACATCGTTTTGGTTGGAATTCGAATTGATGAGAGTGGCAAAGAGATCTTGAAATGGGCACTTGAAGAAGTTGCAGAACATGGAGATTGTGTTGTTGTTGTTCATGTTTGTTCTACTTCTTGTGAGCTCTTCTTCTATCCTCCTTGCTATTTCCTTCTTTTGGAGTTTTTGTTTACTATATTTTGGTTTGTGGAACTTATTACTGAGTTATGAATTATGATTGATACAGATCGTGCCTTGAAAAGCAAGTCATCGTTGGATCGGTACTTGGAACTTTATAGTGAATTCTGCTCAACAAAGAAGGTATCTTTAAATCTTTTTCTCGGGTTTATTTCGCGTAAAAAGACACGATTTTAAGCAATGTGTAACAGAGAATATTCGGTTTTTGAGAACAGATTGAGCTCAAAGGAGAAGTCTTGAAAGGAAATTCAGTGCAAGGGGTTTTAGTTAAAGAGGCAAAGAGATACAACGCCATGTCTGTTGTTGTTGGAGTTAAACATCAAAGAAAGTTAAGGTGAGAAAAATCTATAAGTAGAAATTATTATATAAAATTTTGAACATTCTCTTACTGATTTGAGATTTTTTTATTAGTCTAAAAATAGCTAAAGCCTGCGCAAAAGAGCTTCCTCCAACAACCGATGTTTTGGCCATCCACAGAGGGAATATAGTCTTTAGACGTTCCAACCATTACCAACTACCTCTTGGTTCGTTGGTTCTCTTTACAACCAGAATCTTTGAATCTATATAAGTCTTTATAACATTCTATAAACTCGAATCAGTTTACAAGAATAGTGTTTGATTATTCTTGCAGCTCAAAAGATGAGTTCAAGAACAAGTTCTGAACTTTCTGATGGGTTTTCAGACAAAGAAAGCGAGTTGAAATCCGAAGAATCTGCGGTAAAAAGCAGAGAGCTCGCAAAAACAACGGGCCAAGAGAAGAGGAAGATTTCGGGAAGATCGCTATCTCTTCCATCGGTAGAGGTAATAGACCAGAAACCGGGTTGGCCATTGCTAAGAACTACCACTTTAGCTACTCCAAAGGTTCACCATCAGACTAGGAAAATATCAGTTGTCAATTGGGTCATGAGCTTGCCTGAACGATTTCCGCATCATCCGAATCTGACTTCACAACCGAGCTTTTGCGATAAACAACTTAAAGACATACTAAAGGAAATAAACAGATGGTTCAGCTATGATGTTCTTAAGGCAGCAACATCAGATTTCTCTTCAGGTACTAACTAACTACTCTGTTTTATCGTGTTCGCAGCCACTTTATCGGATTCTTGTTTTTCCGGTTACAGAGAATCTTATCGGAAAAGGCGGATGTAACGAAGTATACAAAGGATTTCTTGAAGATGGTAAAGCCGTGGCGGTAAAAATCTTGAAATCATCTGTAAAAGAAGCAGTGAAGGAGTTTGTTCATGAAGTGAGCATAATCTCTTCTTTGAGTCACCAAAACATCTCTCCTTTGATTGGTGTCTGCGTTCATTACAACGATCTAATCTCTGTTTACAATCTCTCATCTGGAGGAAGTTTGGAGGGGACCCTTCAGGGTTAGCACAAGACTACTTTTCTCTCTGTTTCATCTTGATACAAATTGCAAGTATATTAAGTCTGTTGATTCAGTTTCTGCAGGTAAACATGTATTGAGATGGGAAGAGAGATTCAAGATAGCAATTGGGTTAGGGGAAGCTCTTGATTATCTCCATAACCAATGTTCTAATCCTGTGATCCACAGAGATGTCAAATCTTCAAATGTTCTTCTCTCAGATGAGTTTGAACCTCAGGTATTGATAAACTACTGCCTGAAAACATGTAAGAAGATGTAAAAACTCATAAAGATTTAACCTTTATCGGCTCTTTGTTGCAAGAATAGCTTTCGGATTTCGGGCTTTCGATGTGGGGATCGAAGTCTTGTCAATACACGATACAAAGAGACGTGGTGGGGACGTTTGGATACCTAGCTCCTGAGTACTTCATGTACGGAAAAGTCAGCGACAAAGTCGATGTTTATGCCTTTGGAGTAGTTTTGCTTGAGCTCATATCAGGAAGAACTCCTATTTCATCTGATAGCCCAAGAGGACAAGAGAGTTTGGTCATGTGGGTAAGTATTTGGTTTTGTTTACTTGTAGAGTAAGAAATCGTCAATGAAATTCTCAAACAGAGATTACTTGGGTTGCAGGCAAAACCAATGATCGAAAAAGGCGATGCAAAAGAGCTCTTGGATCCTAATATTTCAGGGACTTTCGATGAGGATCAGTTTCATAAGATGGTTCTTGCTGCTACACATTGTCTCACAAGAGCAGCCACTCATCGTCCCAATATCAGAGAGGTTAATCACACTAATTTTCGCAGACTTCTAATCGAATTCAAGTGTTGGATCCTCTGTTTTACCCATGAATTGTGCCAAGATCTCTAAACTTTTAGTCACTTATTATCCAATAACATTTCTGCAGATATTGAAGCTGCTAAGAGGTGAAGATGAAATAGCGAAATGGGTGAAGATAGTAGAAGAAGACGAAGATTGTTTCGACGACGAGGTTTACCCAAATTCGAACACAGAGTTACACTTGAGCCTCGCGATGGTCGACGTCGAGGATAATGACTCTGTGTCAATCAGTAGCTTGGAGAGAAGTAACAACAGCCTTTTTTCTTCTTCTTCATCTCAGGAGCTTCAATCTTAATTAGTGTCTCCAGGTCACTTGAGGATCACGTCATCTCTCACGGCGTCTGCAATCAAATCACACTAGATATCACTTATCTGACTTCGCTTTTGCAACCATTGTTAGAAGTCTTTTTTTTTCTTTGTATAGATCAGAGGAGGAGAATGATACTTAGAAAATAATGATTTAAGATTTAATGTGACAAAACTAATTTAGAAAATCACAAAGGGACGTGATATATATGAGCATTTAACACCCTACTAATCTTCCAAGGTGAGTGTAGGCATCAAGTAGCTCACTCATCGACCTAAACCATGACACTATTTTGACTAGTCACAAGGGAATGATTAGA
Organism: Erysimum cheiranthoides; assembly: GCA_011420285.2. Taxonomy (NCBI): domain Eukaryota; kingdom Viridiplantae; phylum Streptophyta; class Magnoliopsida; order Brassicales; family Brassicaceae; genus Erysimum; species Erysimum cheiranthoides. The sequence continues at coordinate 19,777,734 of CM022180.2, forward strand.
TAATTTCGCGTCTGAAGTGAATTGATCCACTGTCTATATTTACAGAGCAAATACCATTATTAAAATGCATCAAGTGATACAAACTGATAAAAGAGGACATATTTATGCACCTAAACATGCAAATACCAAGATTTTGATTTTGTTTTTTGTTCTAAGATTTGTTTTGTGGTATGAGAGTTGGAACAATGATTTTTCGTGTACATTTTCTTCTGAGCCATAATTATTTCATTAACAACAATGTCTTGACAGAGGATGCTGTAGAGAAGTATGAGTATGAGTTTGCACCACAAGAGAGGAATCAACAGATCAGAGAGAAAGCAAGATTTACATAATTTGGTGTCGTCCCATCAAGGAGACTTGTTATATATAATTCCATTTTTTAAGTAAAAACTGATCCAGCATTACCATGTGGGAAATCTCGAACTTATACAACAACGAATGCTGACAAGATAAAACCTAAACAAATAACAAAAGATACACTTATAATAAAAAAAATTACATTTAAAATATATACCAAACAGATCACAGAGAAAACAGGATTAAAGGAAAGATAATCGATTGAAAATATTTCAAATTCAATCTTTTTTTTTTTTGTCAACGTTTCAGATTCAATCAGATATGATCATGACTTAGCAGAGATTTATTAATTTTATTAATATATAGTAAAAGTTTCTCTTGTCAACTCTACATGTGCTTCCGATCTATCTCGACTCTCGACGGAGGATTATGTATGATAATGCTGAACCTGAACTTACCTTTCAGATGTGTCAATCTTTTTTTTTTTTGTCAAAGTTTCAGATTCAATGGAACCCTTAAGCATTTTATAGAAAGCTAAAAGTTGGTACAACTAAAACCAAAAAAAAAAAATTGGAACAATGAGACAAAACATAAACAAACAAACACGTTGAATTGTAATTTTAAAGAGCTCCATTAAATTGGTAAAAGTACACTTACTGGGCCCAATAATACATTTAACGGGCCACCAATAATAGTTTTAGTTACGTGTGCAGCACCAATTTTCTAACGTTTGTTTACCAACTTGTTCTATATTCTATAAGGTAATCGTCTTTCGTCGTATCCAATTTATTTCTCTGTCTCCAATTTCAAAATGTCGCCGTCGGTTTTCTCCTGCCGATGCTCCACCGTTCTTTTCCTCTTAATCTCCGCCGTTCCCATAGCTTACATCATCTCCTTAGAGCTAGCCGTTCCTTCAACTCACGTCTTCTCTTACCATAGCTCCGGCTACTTACGCGAGTGTGCCAAATGGGACGATGTTGGTCGGAGATTCCTCGTCTCTTTCATGGACGGAGGCGGAGTCGGAATCGGCGAGATTATTCCTAATGATTCCGACGACGTTCTTGAGGAAGTCACTTTAGTCAAAGACGTTGACCTTGCCGGTAACTCTTCCATCGGAATCGCTATCGACCGTGTCAGAAATCGTCTCCTCGTCGCCGTCGCCGACTTGCTTGGAAAGCGCTACAGTGCTTTAGCAGCATATGATTTGTCCACGTGGCGTCGTCTCTTCCTCGCTGAACTCAGCGGCCATCGTAAGCCTTTCTTCTTTCTCTTGTGTTGTTCTGTGTGAGCTAGGGGTGGGCTTTGGGGTTTTCAGATTTTAGACTTAGATCCGTTCGGGTATTTTAGATATCCGGTTCTCTTCGGGTTCGGTTTGGATCGGGTTTTACTTGAAATCCGAAATTATTCAATATTATCCGAAATACCTAAAATTACTCGGAAAAAGTTACCTCATGTAACTAAATTAGGAACCCTAATTATCCGAATTACTAGAAAATTCCGCTTAAAAAAAATCCAAACTAACCAAAAGTATCCAAATTATCCGAAAAATCTAGTAAAAAATCTATACAAACTAATTTAAATACTCGAAAGTAAACGAAATATGCTAAAATAGGTAAAAAAGGAAATGCGTTAGTTATATTCAAGTTTTTTTCAGAAACCTGTTTGGGTTAGGGTTTGGGTCAGTTTTTTTCGGGTACCCGAAGTACCGGATTCTAAGACCCGTTCATATATTTCGTCGGTTTCGGATCGGTATTTTGAATCGGATTCGATTCGGATCTTCGGATCCAAGTATTTTGTAGCCCTAATTAATGTGAGCCGTTGATTTGACTCCTCTCTCGACTATTCTTAACCGTCCGATTTCATCAAAGCTCATGCAATTAGTGAAACAATTGGATATTGTATGATCAATGTAGGTAAAGAGAAAACGTTAGCAGACGATGTAGCTATTGATGAACAAGGCAATGCTTATGTGACTGATGTAAAAGCTAGTCAAATTTATAAAGTTGATGTCAACGGAAAGCTTGTGTACACCATTACAAGTCCTCTTTTCACTCCACCTGGATGGTACAATAACCTCATAGCTCTTAACGGCATTGTTTATCACCCAGACGGCTTCCTTATCGTCCTCCACACTTCCTCTGGTTTATTATTCAAAATCGACTTAACCAATGGGTATAAAGTCACTGTAATTGATGTTTCTGGTGATACATTGAGGTTAGGAGATGGGCTTGAGCTCTTGTCTCCAACCAAGATTGTTGTTGCAAGTAAGTCTTTAACATCTTTAGTAAATTAACTTCTGATTTTTAAGCCTATACCGATGAATGTGAGTGTTTTCAGGATCCTCGTCTTCGAAATTGGTAGAGAGTTCAGATGGGTGGCGGACGGCTTCTGTGACGGGTTCGTTCAGCAGTGGTATGGTTCATCGGTTAGCCGCGTCGGCTACCGTGAAGGAAGGAAGAATTTATCTAAACCACATTGTTGGATTTGGGTCTAAAAAGAAACACATGCTTGTTGAAGCTGTGTTTAAGACTTCTTAGTTGTAAATCTCTTCTTAAATTGTGCTAATGACCTCTTCTTATGATTCTATTGAAATCTGATGTATCTCTGTTAATCTTTTAGACAATCATTCATTAGAAGATCCTCTACTCGGCGTCATATATATCTTATTTTTTGTTTATTTCTATGTGAGATCTTTCTTGTCGTTGATAAACCAAAAACCATCCTTCTCGGTTCTCCATCTGTCTCAGGACCAATTTCGTGTAGTCTGTTCGAGTCATCTAAGTTGTAGGACTTTAGAAGACAAACTATATTAGTCAAGATTGCTTAAGAATGTGAGCCGCTCATTATGGCTCTCAAAGCCTTTCTTTAGCATATCGGGGCGAGGGGCCGTAGCTTAGAATTCGTCCGAATGCTAAATATTCGTCCATGATAATAAAGTCGGTGATTCTGGTGCAACGTGACCACATGTTGTAGCTTTATTAACTGCTGAATATTTGTCTCCAACAATAACTAAAGAACAATTTAATGCGCAAGAATAGAAAACATAGAGCATATAGAATCAATGCAAAACAATCGAATAAGATAATTTTCCATTAACCAGAAAACACAGATCAAGAAACTCGAATCAAATCTTTTGGCTATTTTTCATATGAGGCACTTCTTTCACGATCACTAGTTCACATCACAAATGTTAAGATAAATTTCAAAGAGAGGAGTAAGATAAAAAAAAAAGGTGGAAAAAAATAGTGGATGGTGACTGATGATGATCTATTTATCTCGCTTTTGATGAAATAAAATTTTAATTATGAAATCTGATGGTAGTAAAGATGGAAAATTCTGTGATGTTGTGCTTTTCTTGTTGTCGTGTTAGGAACTATTGAAACATAAAAACCTTTAATATATTCATACAAAACAAAAAAACCTTTAATATTTTTGTGTGAAATATTAGTAAGTAATTTTCTGGAACTCACTAACACATGTGAGTTAAAAATGATTCAATAAGAATGCTAGTTACAATATTTAGCTGTCTATTGTTTTTGGTTATTGACTAAAGTGATGTTATTCATCAAAATTCATGTTTGATTTCTATAAATCTGCCATCTTTTGCAATACAAATTTCTCGAAAGCTCTAAATAATTGTTTATCTACAGTTTTGTCATCTCCACATTTTAGTAAATAAATATCCCTAAAAAAATTATCTGCCTAATTAAATTAATTATTACTCTTTTTTTTTTTTGACGTCAGAAACCAATTTCAGTTGACCAATTGGAAAATTATCTGCCTAATTGGAAAATTAATTATTACTCAATTATAATAATGATCTAAATAATTTCTAGAGAATTTATAATAAATGACTATAGATTCGAAAAGATTTAACAATATAACTATGAGGTGAATAGTTTTTGTCGAGTACTTGTCGAGAACCTATAGAAATTACAGGAATGTCCTTTTGATTTTTCTCTTCATCTTTTTTACTTCTTTGATCTCTCTCTTTCTTTTTCATTTCTTTGTTTCTCTCTCCTTCTGTAATTTCTCTCTTTCTTCTCCGATCCAAATTTCTCCCTCTTCCTCTCCTTCTCTTTCTTTCTCTCTCTTCCTCTCTCTCCCTTTCCTCCAAAATCCGGAACTCTATTTCCCTCTCTCCCGCTCTCTCTCCCACCCTTTCTCTTTCTCTCTCTCTAACTTTCTCTACCTTTTTCTCCTCTTCCTCATCTACTTTCTCTGGATGTTGTTGATCTACTTCTCTTTCTTACCGGAACTCTCTGTTCCTCTCGCCGGAAGTCTCTGTTCCTAACGCCGGTGTTGGTATTGGATGGATCTTGACACCCGTGTTTTAAAAAAAAACATAGAACATGTATAAAGCACGTGTTAATGCACAAAATTACATTTCATATAAATAAATTGTATGTTCAAAAACATAATAGCATGACAGCCAAATAAAACACTTGAAATTTCTTCAAAAAACACGCATAATGTTTTCCACTTATAACAAATCTTAAAGAGATACCATTGATTCTTTCTCTGGCTAGGTTCGACCGGCCAGAAAGCGTACCAAAGCAGAGATCACACCGTACCGGTTTAGATAACATGTTATTTAAAATAGCATTCAAAATATTAAATCCTATGTTTGGGTTGCCACTGATAGAATTTGATTATACTAATGGGTTGTAGGGTTTAGTATATTGTCACTATATGTACTGTTAAATCCTATGTTTGGGTTGCCACTGGTAGAATTAGATTATACAAATGGGGGGTAGGATTTAGTAAATATTCAGTAAACGTACTGTTAAATCCTATGTTTAGGTTGTCAATGGCAGATCTTTTAGAACGACTCTAATAACATGTCAATGGTATTTCAAAATTTTTCTTTCAGATGTCGTGTTATTTTTATTTGATACATGTCATTTATTAAAATTACCATGATATGTTTTTGCATTTTTTAATTTCTACCGTCAGAGTTTTTTTCTGTCTTTGGATCTTCTCTACCATTACCTCCTCTGTAACTATCTTCTCTGTAACTATTTTCTCTGTAACCACCTACGTAATCTCCATATTTACCATCATCGTTTACAACCCATTTGCACATTTTCTTTTCAAACCTCTTTCTCATTTTTCTTTCTCTCTCCTCATTTTCCTTTCTTTCTCCATCTCTCTTCAGTTGTTTTTTCTTTCTTGGTTCTCTTGTAATTATCATATCTTCAAAGGATAAATTGGTATTAATTTCAGCCCGACCCCACCTGACAAAACGTTAGTTTGCAAATAAAACTGACAAAACGTTAGTTTCCTAATAAACGTGTCCAATATAGTCATTCTGCAAATTCACCCTAATTTCTAATGGCATAAAAATAGCTGGCAGAAACCAATTTCAGTTGACCAAAGATTTATTTTCTTAAATTTTCCAATTTTATTCCAGTCAAAATTTGTTTCTTGTTTTTTTTTTTTCTTTTCATATTTTGATATAAATTAATGGCGGCTTAAAAGGTTAAAAACTTGAGCTTAAATCAAATCAAACTTTCAAAGTATCAAACATTGATACGAAAATTAATCTTTTTTTTTTAAAAATAAGGAATCTCTGTAATTCGAAATCCCTTTTGGTACGTCCATGTCTTTCCGCCATGGAAATGATGCCATCTGTTAATACTCTTCTATCATCATCAATCTTCATTGCACCTCTTCGTTTCTAGGGTTTCCCCTTTTTTCTAATTTCTCTCTTAACCCTTCTTCGCCGTTTCGCCCACCAATTTTCTCAATTCCAAATTACAATTGTTAATGATGGCGATTCTCATAAAGTTTTCGTCTTGCTGATCCTTTAAAGGTACCATTTTTTTCTTTCAATTGAGTTATTATGCCAATGATTAGGTACTGATTATTTGATCTTTTGACTTCTTCTGAATCGCTTGAATTGTGTTTTCCTTCTGCAATTAGGTCTTTACTTTTTGGTTTTGAGCACAAAGTTTCATACTTTTTGGTTAAGATTCAATCAAAAGAGTTAAAAGGTTACTTCTTTGCTACTGGGTTTTTGTAATGGACGACGGTGAGCTTGAGTTTTCGAACCAGGAAGCGTTTTCGAATTCGAACATGGGTGGTGAATTACCACCTAGTAGCTGTTCGATGGATTCGTTCTTCGATGAGCTTTTGAGGGATTCTCATGCTTGTACTCATACTCATACTTGTAATCCTCCGGGACCAGAGAACACACATACACACACATGTCTTCATGTGCACACAAAGATTCTTCCTGCGCAGAGTGAGGACAAAGTTTCTACTGATGATACATCGGAATCTTCGGGGAAGAAGAGCAAAAAGAGACCTTTGGGGAATAGAGAAGCGGTTAGAAAGTATAGGGAGAAGAAGAAGGCTAAAGCGGCTTCGTTGGAGGATGAGGTTATTAGGTTGAGGGCGGTTAATAATCAGCTGTTGAAGAGGTTGCAAGGTCAAGCTGCATTGGAAGCTGAGGTTACAAGGCTCAAGTGTTTGCTTGTGGATATAAGAGGAAGAATTGACGGAGAGATTGGTTCGTTTCCTTATCAGAAACCTCCGGTTACGAATGTGCCTTTCTCATACATGATGCATCCTTGCAATATGCAATGTGATGTTGACAACTTGTACTGCCTTCAAAATGGGAACAACGGAGAAGGTGCATCGATGAATGAGCAAGGACTAAATGGTTGTGAGTTTGACCAGCTACAATGCTTGGCTAATCAGAACGTAGCTAGCAAGGAGATCCCTGTCTGTAGTAATGGAATCGGAACATTCCCTGTCAATGCATCCGGCGCTAATAAGAGAAAAGGTGAAATTCTAATGCCTTTGGATATCTTTCCTAGAGGTTGTGTATTCTAGCTATATCTTTATACGGTTTTCTTTCGTAGTTACCTCCATATCTTCAATTGTATACGTGCCCTGATATTCTTTGATCAATCTGTTGTGTTCTCTTTACATTCTCTGGACTTTTTTCATTTGTGAGGCTCTTTCAACGTTTTTGTTTAACTTCTGCTTCGCGTAGATTTAGTTTATGAACTCATGGTGTTTGCTTTTGCAACAGGTGGGCCTCGTGCAGCTAAAGCAGTTTGAAGTATCATCAATCATGTGGCACTATCCATTTTCACAAGGGTGGTTAATTTTCTTGCAATAAGTAGTAGAGTTTCAACTGCATCACCAGCTTCCCTCAGGTCCCTTTGTGCTATTATCATTTTTTGATCTCTTTCTTTTCTTTTTGTCTTATGTAATTGCATTCCCTTGTTGAGCTCGTCGAAGCTAGAAGTAAGACTTGTTAATATTCAAATCGAGTTTGCCATTTTGGTTTTTGTACTTTAGTAGCTTCTTTTCAAAGTTCTTGTGGAAGAGTTTGAATGTTGCATTTGGAAAATAAGTTTTGGGAACCCATCTCAACGATTACTTTGGTTCTTGCTCCTGAAATCATTTTTTACGTTGCATCAATTCTCAACTGCTGAAAATTGCAGCTTTAGGAGTTGGTATGAGATTTTCCTTGATGCTCTATGGAGTTAATCTGTGGACTACTATGCGTAAAAAGAACGAAGACGTAAACCATTTGCTTACTATGCTCAGTTTCTGTAATGGTGAAGAATATGTTGCACACTCAATTTTGACTAGCTTATGCTCAATTTTGACGGGATGATTATGTTGCAGTGCTGCAATCCCAAGATTGCTTACTCAACAAATCTTATGTCTGGCTTCAGTGAGATCTGGAGTCTAAGTTTAGTCACAAAACTCGATTTTGCAACAGTGGAGTTATAGGAAACCAACACAATCCAAACACGGATCCATTAACAAACACGGAAACGATTTATGTTACAGACGCAAAGCTTTGTCTTTTAGAATATGGCTAAATCACAAAATATAACTCGAGTAATGAAGAGATCAAATAAACTTTATACCGTTTTCACTAGTGATAATACTTTGTTGTATGAGCCAGCATACAAGCCCGTCAAAGGCCCATTAGGAAGTCCAACTGAATACGAGTTTCGTTTATAAGTCCTAGAGGCTAGGGTTGAGTTTAATTTGTTCCAAGAGGTATCTTGTTCAATTTCCTTCTACTGTTGATTGAATCTATCGATTTTCATCACATCTCGGTGCTGGTGAGTCCTCCGCCTCTCCTCCACGTCACGGCGGAACTGTTCCTTACCGGCTGAGGTACGTTGTTTCTTCTCTCTCTCCATAACCCGAATTTATCTCCGCTTTATCATCTAATTTCTGTAGATTTGATAGTTTCTAGAACTGAGTTTTAACCAATGAAGTTAGGTCAAATAAAAGTCAGCATGATTTTTAAATGTTTCTGTTTTCATCAGAGTTTGATGTTTCTGGTTGCAGATAATGTCCAGTCCTATGCAGATACCGCCACTGGATGGGGAGTTAGGTCCACTTCCTCCGTCGCAATTAATAGATCAGGAGTTGCAAGCAGAGCAAAACAATTCAAATCAAGCTCCGGCGGCTGTTGCGACTCACACGAGGGCTATTCATCCACCTCCTGATATCAGAACTGTTGTGGAGAAAACGGCACAGTTTGTTTCCAGAAACGGGTTGGAGTTTGAAAAGAGGATTATAGCTAGTAATGAAAAGAATGCTAGATTCAACTTTTTGAAGAGCTCAGATCCTTATCATGCTTTTTACCAGCACAAGCTCACTGAATACCGTGCTCAGAATAATGACGGAGCTCAGGGTACTGATGATTCAGATGGTACAGATCATCCTCAGCTTGATGCTGCTGCTATTTAATATCTATTTGGATACGCTGAAATCCAAATAGACTTAAATACAAATGATACCCGCAATATTTACTATTTAAACAATTTAACGTTGTTCATTTGGTTCGCAAGTACTATACTGTCTTCTTTATTCCATAAATTTCAAGGAATCACGTTAAAAAATATTTATTTAGTTAATCATAGTATTTTGGATAAAAAATTGTTTTAAAGTGTTGTGGAAATCTGAAAGGAGATATACCTTATGCTCAATTTTGACCGGATTATTATCTTGCAGTGATGCAATCCCAAGAGTGCTTATTCAACGAATCTTTTGTCTGGCTTCAGTGAGGTCTAGAGTCTAAGTTTAGTCACAAAATTCGATTTTGCAACAGTGGAGTTATAGGAAACCAACAAAATCCAAACATGGATACATTAACAAACAGAAACGATTCATGTTAGTCCTAATACAGACGCAAAGCTTGTCTTTAAGAATTTGGCTAAATCACAAAATATAACTCGAGTAATGAAGAGATCAAATCATTTTTAAAAATTTTCATAACTGTTGTGTAGTATCTTCTTTGAGGTCCTCAGCATCCTCTTCGTCACGATAGATGCTTTCCGCCATCTGCCAGACCTGAAGACTGTTGTCTTCTGCTACACTTGCAATGACCCAAGGCTCGTTTTTGTTCCAAGCAAAGTCTGATATCTTAGCCTTGTGGCCTCCGTGAGAGAAGAGTAACTCTGGTGGACCATCTTCTGCATCCAACTCTATCTCAAGCTGTTCTTCTCCAACCCTGTAAACGCCCCAAAAAGAAGCCTCACTCAACGTTGAACAATCTTCAGATTTAAAAATTAAAGTATTTGAGTTCTGCAAAGTAATGATGATACATACCTGTTCAGGTCCCATACCATCAGCCTTCTGTCCTCACCGGAAGATGCAAGTACTGTTTCATGGTTCGGATCCCACTCCACTTGGAAAACCTCTCCCCTGTAATCAAATTTTTCATTAAAATGGTGGATTTTACAGCAAACAGTCCTTTAACAATTACTCAGCGCACAGGTTTCAACATTTTAGTTCCAACACAACTTATAGATGGCGCAGAGGCTATAGAAAATGTAAAGGAACGTACTCATGGCTACTCATGACATGCAATGGTGCATTAAGCTTCCGGAGGTCAAACAAGGCAACAGTAGAGTCTGAAGAAGCTGTAGCCAAAATCCATTCATTGAACGGATTAAAAGACAGATAGTTCACCTGAGAAACATAAGTATGGTTAGACAGAATGTGTAGCATTTATTAGGCAATAACTTCCGCTTACACGAGATGGTTTCTACCTCTTTTTCATGAACTTTCACTTGGTGTTGCATTTGGTTTGTCCGCATGTCCCATATCACCAATCTACCATCCTCACCCGCAGATCCAAAAAGGTTCTCGTTCTTCATGTGCCATGATACATCTGCGATAACACTTTCATGTCCCTAGAATCAAACCAAAGGATTCAAATCAGATGCAGCAACTCTAATCTTCTGGAAACAGAAGAAATCTACCAACTGTATTGTTCCACTTACCTCATACACAAACATTGCATTCAAAACCTTATCTTGCGGTGTCGCTGAAACATCCCAAAGACAGATCTTCTGATCCTGTGAACCACTCAGAAGATAACCCTCCTTGAAAGGACTCCAAGACAATCCATACCCTTCCTTGTCATGTCCCACTAACCTCAGATCAGGATCACACTCACTCGTTTGAGGCTTTGCAGCATGCTTAGCGTAATCGAACAGAAACACCTCACACCCACTTGTCTTTGCACCAACAAGCGTCGGCTTTTGAGGCATGCACCGCGCTCTATTCACTTCTCCATCAACACGTATTTTCTGTCTAATCTCCACCTGAAACAAATCAGAGAATTTAATAAACATAGTCTAATAATAAGCATAAACAACAAGATTCTAACAATTTCAGCTAGTAATTTCATCGAACATATGGTGGGCATAGAACATAAGCAATGAAGATCATCAAAAAAGTCAGGAATCTCCAGCGATCAAGATACCTTAGGGATTATAGGGTCTTGATTTGTGCCGCCTAACACAGGTTCAGCGTCTGGTGTCGGGGTAACGACGTCGGCGACCATGAGAAAATCTTGAGCACCACCGGAAGTATGAGTCCCGAGAATAAGCTTGTGGACGCCGAAGTAAGGGTCCGCTGCGTAAGGATTCGGCGTCGATGGAACCCAATGGACGGTGAGTGATGGCCATTCGAGTGGGTGAGAGATCAAAAGATCGTAGAGAAATGGTGTGTTCTTCTTCCACACAGAGAAATCTTCGTCCACTTGATCCACTCCCGTCTCCTCCTTACCTTCATCTGCCATTATCTCTCTCGCTTCTCAATCTACTTCTCTCTCACTCTCTCTGTCTCTCTCGCTGATCTCTGTCCTCGAGGGTTTTCTGGTCGATTTTCCCGCCAAAATTAGACAGAGAAGAGCAAGGGCTACAAAACTTCGGCGGTGAAAAAGTTCAGATACGAGTTGTGGTGCTGTTTTGCTTTACTACAAATGAACGCTTTGCCGTTTTAGTGTTTCGGAAACAGCATGGATGTGTATTGTGGATTTGCTATTTGTTTTGATTTATGGACCTGTTACTTGCCACTTGCCAGCTTTTTTTTTTTTTTTTTTATTGGTCAGAAAATTACCTATCAAGTACTCCAACTACGTTTATTTGAGGCTCTTCTTTTTGCTATTAAAAGTTTTCGATTTTGATACGATATAAAATAGCTATAAGTGAATACTCATCATATGTAAACAAATTGTAGAAGAAACAAAATGAAAAAGATGATGAAACATTATACATTTTAAAATAACCATTTTTATCATGAAAGTTGTTCAATCAAAACAATACTCTCGGAAAATAAGTTTTTACTTATTTGTATGTTGAATACAAAGAGCAAGTAAAGATGAATAGTAATAATACAATGTGCTGAGAATTTCATACATCTTTTTTCAATGAATTTGTTACCATTTCAATATTTGTGTTAATTATAACTTCATCATTTAGAACCACACTGACTTTGAACGTTTTGTTGATATAGCGTAAAAATCAAATCAACTCTTTATGAATTTGTTTGCAATTATCGAGTCATCAAAACTAATCTAAATTACTATCCGATTGAGGAGATTCCTCAAATTTCGCGCAAATCTAGGATGTTTAGCATCAACGATAACAGATATCCGAAGATACACATCCAAACAATCCAAATCGAAACAAAAATAGAATCAATTCCGGAAAATCTCGCCCAAATTTTGCGCAAATCTAAACCTAATCTACTCGTTATATATCCCGATATTTCATCAAAACTAACCTAAATTACTCGTTATATATACAAAATTAGATGTAAGAACTCACTATTGTTCTTGTTCTCATTCTTCTTGCCTCCCTTCTTCTTGGATTTGTTAGCTGTCTTCTTCCCCATGAATCTCGAAAATTTTGAATTTGAAAGTCTGTTACTGAAAAGTGAAGTGTTTTTCGCAAGCGGAGACTTTATACGACCCATTATTGGGCCTTTATGGGCCAGCGTAAAAATCAAATCAACTCTTCATGAATTTGTTTGCAATTATCGAGTCATATAGCATAGGTTATAGGGTGATACAAAAGATAACGATTTTGTTTCGTCTGATTTGGTTTATTGTATTATATACATTTCATAAACCATGGATTTAGTTGGTTACAATCATCAACAATACTTTGCACAAAAAAAAAAAGAAAAAAAAAAAAACAATCATCAACAATAGAAAATTGTTTATTTCACTAACATTATTATAAGAACCTTCTAAAATTATTATATAATGCAAAAGAAAACTTTCATTTGTTGTTGCTCCAAACAAAGTTATGATAATTGATAATCCATGGTTTCTTTCTATATATATGTACATAGCTTAATATCATCACTATTCAAAAATTTATAACTAGCTACGAAATATCATATAAATCAATTTGGTTTGACAAAAACACGTACTACATACCATAGTCATATACCATAAGCATTAGCTATGACTAACCCTCGACTGAAATACTGGAATTGAAGACTCAAACCGAACCGATTTAAAAAATATCTAAACCAAACCCGAACTGAATTTTAAATATATTTGTGAACGACTTTTACAGTATATCTCTTCAGAACCAAACTCGAACCAAATCTGATACCTGTAACAAATATATCAAAACCAAAGCCACATCTAAGAATTCTTACAGCCCTAAGCCAAAGAAAGCGTATACACCTACTCTAAAGGAGAAGACTAAGTCTAAGTCAACAGCTATAAATATTGCTATAAGTGCATACTAATCATATGTAAACAAATTGTAGAAGAAACAAAATGGAGAAGATGATGAAACATTATACATTTTAAAATAACCATTTTTATCATGGAAGTTGTTCAATCAAAACTTGAATACTCTCGGAAAGTAAGTTTTTGCTTATTTGTATGTTGAATACAAAGAGGAAGTAAAGATGAATAGTAATAATACAATATGCTGAGAATTTCATACATCTCTTCTCAATGAATTTGTTACCATTTCAAGAATTGTGTTAACTATAACTTCGGGGCTTAGAAGCACACTGATTTTGACTATCTTTTCACATTCATCAGCTTGAAGCAAATCAAACTGAGACTGAAGAAGAGTGAGAGGCATAAAATGTTCTCCCTCGGACGCTCTCTTCTGTAACCGAGCAGCGATCACCTCTGCATCACCTTCCAATAATACAAACTTAACCTTGCAACTCGTATAGCTTCCCGGTTTGTAATCAGGATCAGAGCCTCTCAAGATTTCTCTATACTGTTTTCTCAATGAAGAACATGCGAGAACAACAGTTTCTCCATTGAGTAATCGTTTTCGCAAACTCTCCTGTATTGTTTCAAGCCATGGCATTCGATCTTCATCTGAAAGAGCAATGCCTCGACTCATCTTATCTGGTGGAACAATGAGCAGCAAGTGTTAGAAAACATTAAAATAAATTTCCCAACCGATTCCTCAAAATGTATTGATTCTTTTACCTCTGTTCGATAAAGAGTGAAAATCATCAGCATCAAGAAAATCACAAGATAGTGCTCTTCCCAACATCTTACCTATGGTACTAACAAAGTGAAACGAAACCATAAACATCTATATCTTTCTTCAAACTCTCAATCAAATACAAATCAGAAGATGAATAAAAAACAACTTACGATTTCCCTGCTCCGCTTACGCCCATAATCACAATGACTTTACCTGTCACTATGACTAACAAGAATGAGCTGACAAAACAGATGAAATCATTTGACAATAAGAACATTGTTGAAGCTTACCATCATTGTTAGCCGACATGCTTGATTAAACAGGTTTTGGTGATTTTGAACAAAACAATCTGTGACCAAGAAAACAAACATATTCATAGTATAAATTGCAAAGCTAAAATCTTTTCCAATCTTAGCTAATAAACCGCATTAGGAGATTATTCAACATAGAAACTATATCTCACTCGTTTGAAGCTAATGATCACTCACATGATTTTGAGAGGAGTACTACATGACCATTGACTTAAATTCCATAAGAAACAATGGATATAAAAAGAAAAAAAAAAAAAAAAAAACCCCTAATTTTGAAATCGAGAACAAAACTGATACAGATCAAATGTTATTATACGTTTCACATTTATTAATTTCTGACTACAATTGAAAAAGAATGAAACTACCTAAGCAAAATTTGGACTTCTCTGAGAAATTTTATGAATCGGAAAAATCGTTCGTTAACGGATGAAATTCAAACATGAGAAAAAGTTAAAGACTTACTGTGATTCTTTTGTTTCTTTACTCCACAACTGGAGCAATTGGAGTCTTCTTGATCAAAAACTAAATTCACAAAATCGCTATATTGAAATGTAGGAATTCGAAACTGCAAAATAAAATTGGATTGAAATTGAAAAAAAAATCTGAGGGTTTAATAAATAAATAAAATAAAAAACTAATTAGTGGGTGAGAGGAAGAAAGACGAAATTTTTGAGAGAGAAAGAACCAACGATAGAAAATGATCATAAAAATACACAAATTAATTCATAAAATCGTTTTTTATTTGAATGTTAATAAATAAAATTTTATTCAAAAAATACTTCTTTTGTTAATTTAAAATAAAAAAATTTCTTCATAAAAAAAACAAAGTTATATCAGTATCACATCTGCAATTTATTATTACATGTGAACAAGTTTAACAAAATTGTTCGTGTCAAGAAAGATTAAAAACTTTATGTTTCTATGAGATAAAAAAATGTATTTATATAGACTGGTGTTTTTCCGTTACAAACCAAATTTATATATAATAATACATTCAAGAAATCAAATTACAAAGTGGAACTCCACTCTATATATGCAAACTTATACAGCCCAATTCTTGCTATCCAAAGTATTCAACCAATTGAGCTAAATAGCTAATATAAGATATACATATACTTTTATACTAGATGATACCTGTATTACAAATTTATAATACATAACACACATATATATATATATATATATATATATCAGAGAGGAATATTAAAGAGCAATTCTCTAAAATACCATCATTTTTGTTTTTTGGACAAAAATACCACCAAAATAAAATTAATTTTTTAATTTTTAAACTTTAAATCCTAAATTCTAAACACTAAACCCTACCCCAACCATACCCCATAAATACTAAACCCTAAATTGCAAAATAATCAACCCAAACCAAAGATTTAAAATTCCATACCTATGACAATAATTTGATATTAGTGGTATTTTTGGAAATAAAACTTTTTTAGTGGTATTGGAGGGCATTTCTCAATATTAAATTCTATCTTTGTACTTTTAAATTTATTTCACTAAATAATATTTTTAAAACAAATTTGAACAAAACTTTAAAATAGAGTTTGTAAAAATTATGTTTCCACATTTAAATAAAAAGGATATTGTAAACTTGTCTGGTTTTATGGATAGGGTCTGATTTTTAGACTATGTTTGGTTATAGGAATGGTATATTTAATTGTTTAGACATTTTTACTATTAATGAACCTTTTTTTTTTTTTTTCCATGTCAATGGCATATGGTGTAATATTCAACAAATTTAATGTTGATTTTTTTAAATATACTTCTCTTTTAATATTAGTAGGATAAGATTTTATTCATTTTTATTTTCAAAAAAGTTTTCCTATAATTAATTAATAGCTTATTGATTTACAAGGAACCATATATAAACAACAATCATTAACATTCAACAATTTTTATGTTAGTTTTTGAAATATACTTTCTTTTAAATATTAATAGGATGAGATTTATTCATTTATATTTTCGAGAATTAGTTAATATGATTTTGATTTACAAAGAAGCAAATAAACAACAATCCATTAACATGCACACAATAATATCGAGAACTCACGACAATATCAATAACAGTTCATTAATAGGCAATAATATCATGTTATGTTATGCAATATGTGTCCACCAAAAATACCTCTTCTTTTGTAGAAATATGCATGTTAGAGAAAATGTCAAAAATCCTATCATCAAAGATCAACCAAATAAAACGATGATTCTTACATTTTCAACGATTTAATTTCATGAATTAGAGTAGTGAAAAATATAAATCAACCCAAACTTTAGTGCTAAATATCATATTGCAAAACCTTTTATTTCGCTAATGTTTTTGCAAATTCCTTCAACTTTGTATCATTCACAAATATGAATCACTCATTTTCCGTGAACACTGTCTACTCATAAATCTAATTACTAGATCCATAAGTTTCAAGATCAAGAGCTATAAAACAATTTAAGAAAACATATCAAAACCAATTCAAATTAGTTATCACAAAATATATAATCGAAATCTCGCACATCAAACAAACATATAATGTATACTCCCTCCGTATTTTAATAAGTGTCGTTTTATAATTTTTATTTTTTTGAATTAGATGTCGTTTTCAAATTTCTATGCAAAATTTATTACTTTTTAATATTTTGCATAGAAATTTGAAAACGACATCTAATTCAAAAAAATAAAAATTCTAAAACGACACTTATTAAAATACGGAGGGAGTATTACTTTTGTGGTACTTGATATGCGACATTTTGGAGTGAGTACGTTGTACAAAAACGTATCATACCATATTTATCTTTTTTTTTTTTTTTTTTTTTTTTAAACAAAATCATACCATATTTACCTTTTCGTTACTTTTAAGTGATAGAATATAATGGTTACAAATGGTCATAATATGGATTTGGTGTATATGTTGTCTTTTTTAACTATCAAAATAATACGATGTTTGTATTTTTTCTCTATCTTTGTAAAATTTTTTTAAATTAAAAAACTAAATAAACTTGGGAAAATTAGAGTAATATAAAAAAGATTTTGGTCAATTTTGAGTTTTTCTGTTAAGTATTTATCGATTATTAAAATTTGTCTATCGATGTTTGAGATTTTGATCAAATTCTATTGGACTCGACAACATTGTTAAAGGCAACAAAGGAAATAAATGGAACAAGAAGAAGCCTGTGAAGAAGGGAAAGAAAAACATTAACTTATCTCGACGAAGTTTTCTGGGTTCGATTCTTTTGGTCGCTTTAAAGGTGGAGGTGGAAGTCCGGACGGGGAAGGAGGAGTCGTAGGCATTGTCGGCTGATGAGACAGGTCCCAGACTCTCTTTGAACACTTTCTAGTTTATCTATTATAATATTTTATATATTCATAATATTTTAAACTTTATAAAAAGTTTAAATATATAGATATTCTAAAACTTTTTAAAAGTTTAAAATTTATTGTATCTGGTATAATTAAACGGTTTAACTAAATAACCAAATACGAACTTCTAAATTTGGATGGTTATTACATTAAACTTTCAGTTCATTGAGATTTGGATTCATTTTGATTTTATTTATAATATGACTATGAATCATTGTTTAAAAGTTTTAACTAATATGAGACGTTAGACACACAAATTTTTCATTTATTAGTTAGTAATATATGTTCGTTTTTAAAAATTCGAATCACAACATATGCAGAAAAATAATTTGAATTTTTATTAATTCTATATATTATACAATGATTGAAAACAATTAAAAAAAATCAAATAAATATGATAGGAGAATCCTCATTTTGAATTTTAACAAAAAATTTTAAAATATCTATCTTATTAGTGTTGGAACACTATTTCTGATTTTATAATTAATGTTAAAAAAATTATATTTTGTCTGGTTGTTTAGAAAGTAAAAATTAATGGTAAAAATTGTTTGTACAGTAGTCAGTAGGTATAAGATTTTATTTAGTTTATTCATTTCCATTTCCAGTATTTCTTTTTCTATTATTGATTCCTAAAGAATCTTTTTTAAAAAAGTTTATCCTCACCGATTGAGAGCACAGTCTCCCTGAAACTCTCTAGCCTCTCCGAAAGAGAAGGAGACGCCATGGATAGGCTTCTACAACCACCGTCGTCTTCTACAGTTACTCACTTCAGATCTCAATCAAGAGCATCTCCGTTCCTCCCCCGCGTCCATCGTCTCGACTCACCCTGTTTTAGCTTTGCCTCGTCGCGCCGTCCCGAGTCACGCCGAGTCAGCTCCATTTCCTGCCTCTTCCGCCAGAATCCATCGCCGGATTCGTCTCAAGGATTGAATCAGACTAGAAATTTCTTGTTTGCGTCTCCTAAATCCGATGAGTCGAAACCTAATCCAGGATTTATCGAACGGATCGTGAGGAGTTTTGAGCAGCGAAAGGTAAACTACATATTCATGACTATGAATCTTCTGCATTTACGTTGTGTTTTTGTTTAATTGTGAGGTATGATTTCAGAAGAAATCGATAAGAGCATCGATTTTTATAGGTTTCAATTGTTTCATGAACTATGGATTGATACTAGTCTAGTAGTGTTTAGAGGTTAGTGATCAAGTGAACTTCTATCGGTTTCTTGAATATTCGATATCCTTTTGCTTTGTTTAGATTCTGATATGCTCAGCTTTTCTGCAATATTATAGCTGCATTGTTATGGAATTAAGATAAATTTGTATATCTCTATGATCAGAGATCTCTGATTGCATATACACTAATCTTGACTTAACTAGTGATTCAAATTTACCACTACAAGCTTGTGCTAGACTTCCTTTGTTTCAGAGTTGTAGAGTCTTTTGACCAGATTCTTTTTGGTTCTGTAAACTATATGATGAGGGCTGTGTGCTTAAACCCTTTGTGGAATGTTAAAGTCAAGGGCTTTTCTTTGTGTACTTACCCTTCAGATCGTTCACTGCTTTGTGTAAATTTGTGTTTTCTCTTGCAGACAATTTCGGCTGGAATAGTCTTACTAATCTCTGCTGTAGCTGCGCTTTTGCTTAACCCCGTTCTTGTGCCGCCTGCTTTTGCTAGCTTTCAAACGGCTACTAAATCTACTGGAACTGCTGTTGGTGGAAAACTCCTCCGGACTGAAGTACTGACAAGTGCCTGGACTGGTTTCTTTGCTGGTTGCTTACACACACTGTCTGGACCCGATCACCTTGCTGCTTTGGCTCCACTCTCGATTGGACGGACGAGAATGGAGAGTGCTGCAGTTGGAGCCCTCTGGGGATGTGGCCATGATGCCGGTCAACTCATCTTTGGTCTGTTGTTTCTGCTTCTAAAAGATAGGCTCCACATTGAAGTCATAAGAACTTGGGGTACAAGAGTCGTTGGCTTGACCCTCCTCGTGATTGGCGCTATGGGAATCAAAGAAGCTTCTGAGATCCCGGAACCATGTGTTGTTGCCTTGGAGAATGGGGAAACAGATGAGAAAAGCTCAAAGAAGAAAAAGATAGGGTTTGCGACATTTGCGACTGGGATTGTTCACGGACTGCAACCGGATGCTCTGATGATGGTATTGCCTGCACTGGCTCTTCCTTCTCGGTTAGCCGGTGCTTCATTTCTCATCATGTTCTTGATTGGGACGGTGATTGCGATGGGAAGCTACACGGTGTTTATCGGGTCATGTAGCGAAGCGCTGAAAGACAAGGTTCCTAGGATCACAGAGAAACTAACGTGGGCATCTTCTCTTGTGGCCATCGGACTTGGACTAGCAATTATTGTCAGCCAGTTCTTTGGATTCAGCCTGTATTGAGACAAACATCTTCCAGTATTTGTAGCTCTAGAGGATAATATAAGATTTTTTGCCTGTACCAACCAAATTTGTACCTTGCTTCAGAATCTTCTTTTCTTCTCTATCAAATAGAAGTTTGAGTTGATAAAATGAATGGCTAACTCTTTGTAAAATTAGAATCTTCTTTTCAATGTGACACTCGGTATCTTAGCTTTAATGCGTACTCAAAAATATAGCATATGACAAGTTTGAGAAAATAATAGAGTTTAGCATACAAACTAGATGGTTGCTCATGCTATGATGAATTGTTGTATATAACCACAAAGGTCCAAACAAGAACCACAAAAATTTCAAGTTTCCAGGTACCTGATGCTCTCACTCGGATGCATAAAATCCACGTCAAAATATTTTAACGCTAAACTAAACCAGCGTTTAGGTATCCCTTCGATCTCAAGCCTTCTCAGATCATTGGTTTGTAGATCATAGCAGAGAATGTAAAAGGGAGAAACCAAGAATTGCGGTACCAAAATAACTTTGCCTTTTAGATGTGTACCTTTTGGTATCAAGAATCTGTTAATGACTAAACCCATCTGCCAAGGCTTCAGAACCAGCGTCTTCCTCAACCATTCTCTCTTCTTCCAATCTTCCACAACCAATAGATCCACAGTACCCTTCTCTTTGAGATACGTCATGTCAAAAACAGCTACTTTCCCACCATAATTTATCTGAGTCATACTCCTATCAAGTCTAGCTAGCTTCACATCACCCGCCTTATGAGGTACTTGGATCATACTTAATTCTTCGGACCTAACATCGAACCTCACAAGCACACATGTAAACTTCTCAGTCCACGCCAAATAATATATAGCTCCGTCCATATATAACTCTAATAGATTAGGAAGATGAGGATGAAAATCTTTTGCAACACTCTTCCTTCTCCACGAACCACCGGCTTCTATAACAAAGACCCAATACTCTGACCTTTTTATTTCCATATCCTTTGCCATTATTGTGCAGAGTATTTTATACTGATCGCTTACAGGGTCGTGGCACATGTAGTATTGGATATAATAAGGATCATTTTCAAGGTCACGATCCTCAGCCATGATATCAGATTCTTGTATAACCGGTATCATCACAAACTGTCTGGTGCTGGGGTTATAGATACGGGACTTTAAAAAATAGGTGAAGGTAATAAATCCATGGATAAGTCGTAAGTCGTAACCTCCCATCTTAGGGATGTTCAGATCGTGGTCGAATACCAAGGAAGATCCACAAGTGCTTGAATTGGCTGCTAGGATCACAGAATTACGGTATTGGCGGAAGTCCACTAGAGACATGTAAAGACGAGGTTGAGATGGGGATGGGAACATAAGGAAACGGTTGCAAAAATATTTGGAGCACAAGAGAGATGACCAAAACTTTGAGACACACTTGAATCTCATCACTGATTTTGCAGGCAAACTTGCGAGAATTGTGAACAGGAGATCCAGAGGAATCTCTGGTGCGACCCAATTTTCTGAATCTTGCATTCTTCTCAAGCTCTTCTTCTCTTCCTCTACTTCTTCTTCTTTTCAACATCCTTCTCTGCTGTCGTACGGCGGCTCGTGCACAACGTAACGACAAAACCACCATACTTGTCGCACTACAACTATTCCTCCTTTAACCAGGAGAAGAGAAAAAAATATGAGAGATTTAGGGCTTGAAGGGTGTGACGTGACAGTTACGGTTCCTTTTTATATTCTTTCCGCTCAATAGGCCGTCGTCGTCTTTACTCAACTTTTATTTTGTTAAAATTCTATAAAAATTTGCCAACTATTTTTCCATATAAGATTTTAGCTCTAGAGGATATATAATATAAGATTTTTGCCTGTACCAACCAAATTTGTACCTTGCTTCAGAATCTTTCTTTTTTTTTTTCTTCTTTTTCTATTAAATAAAATTTTGAGTTGATAAATGAATGACTAAACTCTCTGTAAAATTAGTACCTAATTCATCACAATTACATTTCCCAATTGGGTCGCTCCTAAACCTATGGAAGCCAAATGTAAAGCATGAAAACAAAGCTCTTTACACAACACTAAGACTAAGTGTTCTATCTTCTTCTCCACACGTTTGTTCAGTTAGGTTCCAATGCTTATTACAACATACACATAATGAACGAGATTAATGGATTCTAAGACCCTATTTATATTTTGATGTTCATCTTCCTCTTCTAATTAAAGCCACAAAAAGGTCTTGAAATGCATAAGAAATAAATTATAAAATAAATAATTCAATAGTAGAAACAAATTATTTGATATATAGCTTGATCTTATAATCGCGGCTAATCCCAAGTTTCATGTTTCCAGGTACATGATGCTCTCACTTGGATCCCTAAACTCCATGTCAAAATATTTATTCCTTTCAGGCTTACGAAACCAGCGATCTGGTATCCCTTTGATCTCAACCTTTTTCAAATCATTGTTTTGCAGATCATAGTAGAGAAAATAAAATGGATGAATCAACTTTTGGGGTACCAACACAACCTTGCCTTGTCGAGTTGTACCTTTTGGTACAAAAAAATTGTGAGTGACTAAATGCTTCTGAGAAGGCTGCAAAACCAAAGTCGTCCTTGACCATTCTTTCTTCATAGCATCTTCCAACACCCATAAATCCATAGTACCACTCCTTTTGAGAAACGTGAACTAAAAAACAGCTATTTTTCCACCATAATTTATTGGAGTCAACCCTTTCTTGTATCTAGGTAGTATATCTCCGCCTTGCGTGGTACTTGCATCGTATTGAACTCTTCAGACCTGACGTCGAAACTCACAAGCAAACAAGTATGGGAATCAGTCCAAGCCAAATAATATAAAACTCCATTCATATTCAGTTCAAGATCTGAAGGAAGATGATGAGGAAACTCTTTTGCAACTCTTTTGCAACCCTTTTCCACGAACCACCAGCTTCTAGTACGAAGATCCAAAGCTCTGACTTTAAATCTTGCACATCATCGTCTGATTCAAAAGTAACTGTGCAGAGTAGTTTGTAATGATCATTAACAGGGTCGTGGCAGATAAAATAGAGGATGGTATAACCGTATAAGGAGCTCCTCAGCTATGATATCAGATTCTTCTATGGCAGGTAAGATCACAAGTTGTTTGGTTGTGGGGTTATAGATACGCGCCTTTAAGAAATACGTGAAGCAAATGAAGCCACGGAGAATGCGCAAGAAGAAACCTCCCATCTTACGGATAGTCAGATCTTGGTCGAATTTTAAGGAAGACGGACAAGTGCTTGGAGCGGATGATAGGAGTAGAGACTTAGAGTAGTTGTAGAAGTCAATTTCCTAATAAAAAAAAAAGAAAGAAAGAAGGTACTAATGGGCTCTGACAGGATTTTAGTAAAGCCCATATCTCAAAGGCTTGCTCCTATTTTGGCGGGAAAAAACATCAAGTACTGTGATCTGCAAAGGTTTGCTCCTAAAGAAAACGTTAGATGGAATTACCAAAAGAAATAGACAAAGATAGAACAAGAACTGTTTCCCTTCACTCACAAATTGTAAAATCTGCAAAGTAAAGCGTAAAGAAACACCCATTTTTAAGAGTCAACAAGACAGTAAAAAAAAGTTCTTAACAATGTGTGTGAGAGTGGAAAGCATGACTACAAGAAAATGGGTTTATTGTGACCAATTTTTTGTGTCGAAATGGTTTGTCACAATATTGTAATGATTTATTGACTAATTTATGACCAAACAATTACGTTACAAAATGGTTACTATTTCGTCATAATATAGTTACTAATAAGTAAGTAACAAAATAACGTCACAAATAGTGACTAATATTTGTGTCTAACTGGATCGTCACAATATTGTGACGATTTATTTGACTAACTTGTGACCAAAAAATTACGTTACAAAATGGTAACCATTTGGTCGTAATATACTGACGAAGTAGTGACAAACAGTTTAGTCTTAACTATTGTTACGAATTATGTGACCAAATATCGTCACTAACTAATCTTGAAAAAAAAATTATATATATAAATGTATGTTATGAAGCTAGATAGTGATACTTGTTCAAAACCTATTTCAATATAAAACATTTTATTATGAAGATGGCGGAAAATATCATCATGGCGATGAATTTGTTCAAGAGAAAAATGTTCTTGATTTAAATAAAAAAAAAAGTTGTTTGATAAATGAAATCGAGAGGGCATTCTTTTGACCAAATCTCGTCACTAATTAATCTTGAATAAAAAATTATATATATGTAAAATTATTATTACTTGTAATGGTCAATTTTTCCTATTTATTTTGTTTTTATCCATTGTTCAAATAAATGTTTTTGAAAAAAAAAGAAAAATTAAAAAATTGATAAATTAGACAACTTAACTAGTTGCCGACAGAAAAAAAAAAAAAACGCTGCATTATTTTGTTATAATTGTAAACCATACCAAAACAAGAGACATTCAAAACAAATAAAACAAAATATTTATAACAATCATAAACTATTTTTAGAGTATTACTACGTTATATATACACTAATGTTTACTTATTTACAAAAGAAAACACATATATAGTTTTTTATTCAAACTTAATATGTTGTGAAACTAGATAGTGATATTTGTTCAAAATCCTTTTTAGTATAAATTTGTCCTAACATAAACTCTACCTTAACCTCTAAAATTTTAATCATATAAATTAGTTAAATCAAAAATCATAAAATCAGAATATAACCATTAATTAATTATATGTGCATTAAAGAAATACTTAATACAAAATATATTTTATATAAAATCAATTTAAAAATATCTACTTATAAAAAAATTTGAAATGTAATCAGTTTCTGTATCATAAACATATAAATTAAATCTCCTACCAATAGTGTTTACATATAGTCATAAATAAAATCCAACAATTAGAAGTTTAAAATCTAAGCAATTTATAATCTAAATCAAATCAAATCCTGTTTTAATCATAAAACCTCAATTTCCAAATCCTAAAACTTAAATCCCAAATCTTAAATAATTAATTTGAAATCTTAAAACTTTTATACTTAAACATAAAAGAATGAATATTGCCAAAAAAGAAAGTTAATAATGAAAGTTTTTCATTGGTTAATACCTAGAGGCAAGGATTGCACTCTTAAGCTCCAATAATTGGTGCACAAGCACCTCCTACATCACCTCCTTAATAATCCCCTCCATTATCACGAAATTTCTTAAATGTGTAAGAAAATGGACGATTGATATTTCGTTGTGTTTATTCTTACTCCTCACATTCTTCTTCTTTCTTGTTTTCTGGCCAGATGCTTCAGCAGTTGATTCCTCGTTTTTTTTCTTCTTCTTCTGTCTCTTGTTCCACTTCTTTTTCGTTTTCTGTCCAGCTTCAACACCAGCTGATTCTACAAAATCTTTCCTTAGATGAATCTACACAAAGTGATGAGGTTGAATTAAGAGAAAAAAATTCAAAATTCGAACTCAGTTAATTAATTTGCATCAAAATATTAAATGATACTAATTTAAATTACTTATTCATAATCGATACAAAAATTATAATTTAACGTCAGTTACAATAATCGATGGATTATTAATTGGTATGGCATCAATTCATTAAAATTGACGCAAATTTATATCTATCTGCATCATTTCAACAATATTGATATGAAAATATAAATGTATATTATTTTAAAAATGATACAAAAAGTTAAATCAGTAACAACCAATGCTAATTAAAAATTAAGCATCATTTATAAAAAAAAATGATATAATTGGTTACTCAATTTGTTTACGTCATCGTTCCCACTGAAAAAAAGGGTTCATAGTTTTCTTGTATATAGTGACATCGAATTTTTGATTGTGTGAAAATAAAAATTAATAAAATTAAATCATATTTTTTATTATAAACTAATTTATGTTATTTTAATAATTTTAACATCAATTATTTATGATTGATATAAATTAACATTTAACATTACTTATATAACCGATATAGATATTAACATCATTTTAATAAATTGATGTAAATACTAATATCATTTATATTGACTGATGCAAAATTAACATCATTTTTTGCAACTGATGCATATTAACATCATTACAAAATTATACATTATTGGATTGACAACTGAATTGTGGTTTTATTTTTCTTAAAGAACGAACCTATTGGATGTGTACTTGATATGCACCTAGTTTCATTCTTATAAATATAGACTAGGTTAAATTATGGTATGCCGAAGTTTTAATCGAATTTAGGATTGTAATCTTCAAGTTGAATTAAAAACTTTTAGATTAGATATGTTGGATTTAGAGTTTAGTTTTTGATTTTTTTTTTCTAAAAATTGTTAATGTTCTTCTATACTCATAATTACTTTTACGAACATGAGCTTTGGGATCATTGTATATACAGTATATATATGTTTTGATGACTAACATATAATGATTGTAGTTTCCACATTTTAATTTTTATTTCTCTTCATTTTAGATATTGGTTATGTTTCATAATCTTGCAAATGAACTTTTAGACGTATTGGTTTTACATATGATTGTATATGGTTTGATTTCTAATGCTTGAATATAAATGCCGATTTAGAATCTGATTTTCTGTTTACATGATTAAATCAATGTTTAGTAGAGTATTCAATGTTTGGTTTGGAGATATTAAACCATGTTCTTTCTTCTTTTGTTTCAAATTGTGTATTCTATTTGGTTTGTGGAAAAATTAACGAGTTTTGGTGTTAGTCGATGTGGATGTTCTGAGAGATAGACCAATTTTGAGTTGTTCTGGGTGTTCATTTGCATATCGTTGTTTTGATCAAAATTTACAGACCTAGAGGACATCGTTAAAAAAAATAAATGAAAGAAATGGACCGAGAAGAATAAGGCGGGGAAGAGAAACATTTATACCGACACGGTTCAAGGGTTCGACTGCTTTGGCCGCTACAAAGGTAGCGTTGGAAGTCTGGACGGGGAAATATGAGCAGCCGGCATTATGAGATATTTGCTTTAGATTTGTTCTATTTGTTCTCTGTTTCACCATTAACTCTTAAAATAGTCAAGTTTTGATATGTATCAATGAAGAAAAAAATACAATTTTTTTCCTTGCAAAGAACATAAAATAGAATATATATAAAAAAAAAACTAAACTACTACAAAACACAAAATAATAAGGAAATTTAGTGAGTTTTGATTTAGAGTTTTGGGGATAAATAGGATATAACTTTGTTAATTGAGAAATAGTAAAATAGGAAATTGAGAAATTGCATTTTATTTTGTTAATTGAGAAATAGAAAGATATGTTCCAAGATTAAATACTAAACCCTATACCCTAAACCATAAAATTTAGGGGTGGGCATTTCGGTTTAGTTTTGGATTTGGTTCGGGTTTGGTTCGGTTCGGTTAATTCGGTTTATATAAAACTCTAGCCAAACTAAACCAAAGTTAATTTGCTTGGTTTGTGTTCGATTCGGTTTATGTTTGGTTTGGTTCGGTTTGGTTTGGTTTTATTTTGGTTTTGTTTTATTTCGGTTTGGTTTTTTGTGGTTTGTGTTCAACCAATTTGTGTTTTGTTTTTTGTGATTGTGGAGCATAACCGTAATCTTCGACGTTTTTACTCTTTAAAATACTAAGAATTAGAGATAATTAAACTAATTTAATCTAATTTTACATTAATAGATTTATTAAAAAATATGTATACATTAAATATGACAAAATCAAGTGCAATTAGACCCAAGTGTTTAAGTGTGTTTTGGTCAAAGTATACCTTAGTAGCTAAAGGACAATTAGAGTAGATAAGTGTTGTTGTAAGAGGTGTTAGAGTCCCAATGTGTAGAGAGTGACTAGTAAGGTCTAAGTAGTAGAAGTCATCATTAGAGTCCAAGTGGGCGGGTGCAGAATTGGCAAGTAGTGGAAGTCGTATAAGTGGGTGTGTGTTGTGTTGTGTAAACATTATCCAAGTGATCCGAAATAAACAATGTACTCCTTAAGGTTCTCTCTTCTCATTTTGTCTTTGTATTTAGAACAAGAATCTAAACTAACACAAGAGGGTAAAGAGAGAAACAGAGGAAGAAGCTGAAAATCCAACAGTAGCTGTTTGAGGTTTATTGTTTATTTGCTAGGATATTGTTATTGGAGAGTTGTGACTAAATAATTTGCACATATTCTTGTTGTTGTAAGCTTGAAATAGCTTGAGACCAAAGCCAAGTATATTTAGGAGAGATCTAAATGTACATATCTAAGATTTAGGAGTAATCTAATATGTGAGTTTTCCTTTTAAGAGTTATCTAATCAAAATTATTCTAGAATGTTCTTTGTTTAAATATATAAGGAGATACCTAGTTGTGATATAACTTGTGATATTGAGAACTTGAGCTAGGTTTTGAGGTTTTGAGTTATTTTCATTGAGTTAATAAGAGAGTCATCCTTGTTAATTGTCTTATTTCCATTCTTGAATATAAACGTCCAAAAAAAAAAAAAGGACAAAGCAGCAGCAAAACGACGCCCTAAAGGAAGTGCCGTGATAGTCAGGCTTTTCAAACCCTAAATCGCAACTTCTCTCTGTTCCCAACATCTGAAAAATTGATGAAAAGTTTGTGGGTGCGTCCAAAGTGGTGAAATTGGAGATTGTTATTGTGTGAGGCAATGGGTTTTTCTAGTTTTCTCCTTGCTGCGGTACAGAAGGAGAGAATGAAGAAGAGGTCGAGAATAAGAAGTAGAAGACGACAAAGAGAGATTCAGGATTCAAAACATTGGATCGCACCAGAGATCACTATGGATCTCCTTACAGAGATTCTGGCGAGACTGCCTGCAAAATCAGTGATGAGATTCAAGTGCGTCTCAAAGTTTTGGTCATCTCTCTTGAGCTCTAGTTATTTTTGCAACCGATTCCTTATGGTCCCATCCCGACCTCAACCTCGTCTCTACATGTCTTTATTGGACCTTTACCACTATTCTAAGTCTGTGGTCCTATCATCCGCTCCAAGCACTTGTGCATCTTCCTTGGTATTCGACCAAGATCTGGCCATCCCTAAGATGGGAGGTTTCTTCTTGCGCGTTCTCCGTGGCTTCATCAGCTTCACAGTTCACTTAAAGGCGCGCATATATAACCCCACAACCAGACAACTTGTGATCTTACCTGCCATAGAAGAATCTGATATCATAGCTGAAGAAAAAGATGGTTACAACATATTCTACTATATGGGCCACGACCCTGTTAACGATCAGTACAAACTACTGTGCACAATTACGACAATTTCAAACGATATGCAAAAGATAAGGTCAGAGCGTTGGGTCTTCGTACTAGAAGCTGGTGGTTCATGGAAAAGGATTGCAAAGGAGTTTCATCCTCATCTTCCTAATCCATTTGAACTGAATATGAATGGAGTTTTATATTATTTGGCTTGGACTGATATGCATACTTACGTGCTTGTGAGTTTCGACATCAGGTCTGAAGAATTCGATATGATTCAAGTACCCCGCAAGGCCGGAGATGTGCGAACTAGACTTCACAAGTGGGTGACTCAAATAGATTATGGTGGAAAAGTAGCTGTTTTTGACTTCACCTATATCCTATCGAGTGGTACGGTGGATCTATGGGTAGTGCAAGATTGGAGAAAGAAGGAATGGTTCAGGAAGACTCTTGTGTTGCAGCCTTCTCAGCTGCATCTAGTCATTGACGATCATCGAGTGATACCAAAAGGTACAACTCTAAAAGGCAAGGTTATCTTGGTACCGCGAAAGCTGGTTTCTCCCTTTTATTTTCTCTGCTATGATCTGCAAAGCAATGATTTGAAAAGGGTTGAAGTCAAAGGAATACCCGATCGCTGGTTTAGTAAGCATCACGCGGACATGTATTGTGACATTGAGTTTATGAATCCGAGTGAGAACATCAAGTATCTTGAAACTTAAATTAACTATTAAAGATGGTCTTGATAGCTACTGGCTAGAAATCAATGTCCCAATTCTTAAAGAACTTTTGTAAAACTAAAGCACTTTACAGTTTGTAATACACAACGAGAGAGTAGTACAAGTAACAGGCTGACGATTTCGTTCCTGGTGGGTCAGCCGGAAAACCGTGGGCCTTGTATACGCCTGCACTGGAGCTACGGTGCTCTGCTCGCCGGTAAGGCACCAGGAACCGAGCCATTCTCGCCGGAGACGGCAATGTTTTTCAGTTTTGCCTTTTTTTGTAACTGTTGTCAAAATAATGTAACTGGGCCAAGGCCCACCCCTCTTTTGAGGGAGGCCCACTTTGTTTTATAAAAAATAACTGACATAGAAGCCTACAAAACCCAAAACCCTAAACCCTCACATGCCCCGGCCCTAAGGCTTCTGTGTCCCACCATTTTGAAATAAAAAAAAAAAACTAGTTCCTTGAGTTCTATATCACTGCATGCATGCTTTCTGAACGCCACGTACAAAACCGGACGTACTTTCTCTTGTGTCCGGTCCAACCAATGAATCCATGCCGGTTCAGCATGCCCCAATTTAGGAGGGTCTACCAGCATGCCCCAATTCATCTACATAAACCAAAGGGTGTGTTAAACCGGTTCAGATTCACTTGTTGGATTGGAAGCTAGATGAAAGACGTTCGGTTTTGTTACTTTGTATGTGCCAGCACAAAGAAGTAGCTTTAGGCTTGGATGATTCCAATCAAAGGTCATACCATAACTTTATAAAGCTTTCCTCAAACACTTTGAAGAGGGTATCTTTTATTGTCTGGGATATCCACCAAACTCTAAGGAGTAAACTTGCGGGCCTAGACATGACTCCTCCCACTTGACCCATCGTTGCCACGCCACCAGACCAAACAATCTATTTCAGTTTATAGTTTGGATGCGTAGAAGAAAATGGCCAAATTGCCACCAGTAGTTAAATCTTCAAGTCGGTAGCTAAATTAATAAAAGCCACAAAAAAAAAATCCAGTTGCTTGTAAATGGTTGATAAATGACATTCGATGACCAATACTTGTTGAATAGCTACTGACTTAAAACGATACATTTTGGTGGCTAAATAGCCACTGATTTGTAACCATTTAATCAATGTAGAGTTAGCAACTGATATAACCATTGAAATACGGTGGCTATATGGCAACGGTCTTGGCCACCGAAATAATGGTTCTGTCTAAACCTGACCACTGTTTCAAGTAAATCATTGGTGACTCATGCCAACCGGTTCAGCCACCGAACCAAAACAGCCACTGATTTGGTAACCGAAATGACAGTGACTAAATTAAAGTAGCAGTAAAATAAAATTATGAATTTTTTGTAATTATTACCCTTGTTTTATTGTAAATTAATTCACGATTAAATATAGATCATAAATTTTTAAAAATTAAATATGAATTCTAAATTAAAACAAAAGATTAAGATCACAATTAACATAAGACCTATGGGTTTTTTTTCTTTTTTAAAAAAAAGAGAGATTGTTGCAACAAAAGGGAAGGATAAGACATTTATCATGTTTATGTGTTCTCAAAGGAGAAAAAAAAAAAGAAGAAGATAAAAATAGGTTAAGGGAAGAAGAAAGCAAAAGGAATCTCGGCGGAGGATTAATGTGGGAAACAAGGTTAGATTTAAGAAGAGTGATTGAGAGAGATCTCAATAATATAAACATTTAAATTTTCGATCGTTGAGATCACTAGCCGTTGCGTTCAATTTAGAATCTCAACGAATCGAGAAAAGTCCCCTAAAAAACGAAAATGGGCCCGTTTAAATCATTTTACGGCCCATCAAGCCCAAAGATTGCAGAAGCGCTCTAAGATTGCAGAAGTGCAGTGCACTAGGATATCTGGTTCGACATATAAGCAGAGAAACACTAGAGAGAAACAGAGAAACACGGAAACAGCGACGAAACAGAGAAACACTAGAGAGAAACAGTAGAGAGCCAACACTGAAAAACCCAGAAAGATGAAAGGAAAAGTTTACATGATGAAAGCATTACCCAAATCATGCAATGCAACCTGGAGAGAGAGAGCTAAAGGA
This sequence comes from Erysimum cheiranthoides, assembly GCA_011420285.2. Classification (NCBI taxonomy): domain Eukaryota; kingdom Viridiplantae; phylum Streptophyta; class Magnoliopsida; order Brassicales; family Brassicaceae; genus Erysimum; species Erysimum cheiranthoides. The sequence goes on from CM022180.2 coordinate 19,809,797, forward strand.
GAAAAAGGTTCAACAGAGTTTACTTATTCAACAGACACTAACACACAGTCTCCGAGTCTCGAGACAAACCATAGTTTCCAGCAACCCAGAAAGATGAAAGGAAAAGTTTACATGATGAAAGCATTACTCAAATCATGCAATGCAACCTGGAGAGAGAGAGATAGAGGAGAAAAAGTTTCAACAGAGTTTACTTATTCAACAGACACTAACACACCGTCTCCAAGTCTCCGAGATAGAGACAAACCATAGTTACCTCAGTAACACCCGAACCCCTTATCATCGCCATCATCACCACCAAAGAAACGGTGTTTTGATGAGCCAAAGTGCTTCTTGCATGATTTCTTCTTCTTCTTGGGATAGTCAAGCTCGATTTGTTTCTTATTCTTGTCCTTCTTCTTCTTGCTGCCATAGTTCTTCTTCTTCTTAGATCCTTCAGCAAGATAGTACAAGCCTACAAAACAGAAATCAAGTACTCAATATAGATTTCTACTCAAAACAGAAACAGCAACAATCCACATCAAACTATTCCCCAAATGAAGATTTCTACTCGACGAACCGAAACAGCAACAATCCACATCAAAATCATCAAACTATTCAGATGTCTACTCTATACCGACGAACCGAAACAGCAACGATCCACATCAAAATCATCAAACTATTCAGATTTCTACTCAATACGACGAACCGAAAGAGCAACGATCCAGAATCAAATCAAGCGAAATTCGGAGAAGTACTCTATATAGAACAAAACAGCAACAATCCAGATCAAAATCAACAACCTATTCACGAAATGAAGATAGAACTCAATTCGAAACCAAACCAGACAACGATCCAGATCAAAACCATCAATCTATTCACGAAATTGAGATTTCAACTGAATACAAACCAAAATCCAGAATCAAATCGAGCTCCGAAATCCAGATACGTGATGAATAGAGACCAATACAGCAACAATCGAGATCAAATTCAACAACCTATTCCCGAAATGAAGAGATTTCTACTCAATTTGATCAAAAACAGCAACAATCGAGATAAAAAATCAAGCAAACGATAAGTTTTTGAAACAGAGAATGAGAATCATCACTAACCATCATCCTGCTTTCCTCCTTTCTTCCCTTTGTTTCCCTTCTTCGCCATCTTCTCTCTGAGAATTTGAAATTTTTTGAAAAATGGGATCAAATGTTTTCAGTTAAGCGGGACTGTGAATAGCTTGGGCGCTTTATTAACTAATTATAAAATACGTGATAAATAAAGTATAATTTGTTAAAATTTTGAAAAAATCGACTTGGTTCAGTGGCTGCGTCACCCGTTTACAGTTCCTCCCTCCAGGGTTCGATCATCTTCGAATGCATAAAGTTCACATTATCCTTTTTTTTTTATACATCAATCCTGAGTCTGACATCGGAGAAAATCAATTTGCTCGAAACCCTAAATCCGGCAAATCACCCAAACCTTTCCTTTTCTCCTCCCTTCCTCTCCGTCGTCCGTTCTCTTCTCTCCCACCACAAATTCGCCGACGCCAAGTCGCTTACGTCTCCTTCGATGCATCTCTCGCCTCAGCCCTCTAAGGCTCTCTGCGAAATTTCCCTGGAGAACCCCATGTTGCGTTGTAGATCTTCCAGAAGATAATTCGGTTGAAGCTACATCCGCACCGAATCTGCTCGTTTGCTTGGTCAGTTTCTCTCTCTCTCTCTCTCGCGGCTGCTAGAGAAGTGTGTTTGATTGATATGGTTAAGCTTTCCCTAAATTTGGAAACTTTCAATGCCTTGGTTCATGATGGGTATTGCTGAGAGGACAAGCTCGAGGAATGATAGAGAGGATGGTTGGTTCATTTTGAGAAAGGGTCTCTGGATGATGTTAAGAAAAACCAAACTGTTGTTGGATATGAAGAAGAATGGATTGGTGTTACTTACAATAAGTTAGTTCGTTGATGAATCATTTCACACCTATAACTCGTTGATGGATGGGCTGTGCAATGCGGATTGAAGAGAATCTCCTGAATTGATAGATTGAAGTTACTGCCCGATGGAAGAGATTTATAGAAAACTTGACTCATAATGTATCTCGTAAGTGGCTTTGTGAGGAAGAGAAGATGGAAGAGGTAGTAGAGAGGTTAAGAAATGAGTGCAAGTGCATGGGATTTCTCCTGATAGAGTTACTCTAATATTGAAAGTTTGTGCTCATGAGATGATGCGTGAGATGGGCAGCATTTACGTGAATACTGTTACCCTTTTTGATGCTCTGTATAAGGAGAGTAAACTTGAGGAAGCGTGTAATTTTCACAAGCTAGAATAAATCGTTGACGAGGTCAGTCATTAATCACATGAACTTCATGGAAAAAAGGGTGGAGAAAGCTTTGGATATGTGGGACGAGATGAAGAAGATAACAATCATTCTTACCAAGAGCAGGCTCAACTCATCGATTGTAGGTCTCTGCCACAATGGAAAAACTGGGCTAGCAATGGAGAAATTCGATGAAAGTACATTCAATTCACTCATTCAAGCCTGATTACTATACACGCTACATTCTTCTCAATGGTATTTGTATATGACAGAAAAGGCTCCCAATTTCTTCAATAAGCTTATAGAGGAGAGAGGGGTTTATACAGTTAGATACAACACAATGGTTCATTGATATTGCTTAGAGGGCAAGCTCCAGGATGTCCTAGGAATGATAGGGACAATTTTTAGTGAACTCAAGGTTTATCCAATACTATTTTGAAGGCAATGTTTTAAGAAAGGGCGTTTGAATGATGTTGAAGATACTTACGATAATTTAGTATATGGTTTCTGTAAGCTGGCTTCCCTAAAGGAAGCATTTCAGATTGGGGAACTGATGAAGCAAACCAAAATGTTGCAGGATCTTTGCACCTATAACATGTTGATGAATGGTCTGTGCAATTAATAGATGAGGCGAAGGAATTGAAGTAACTGCCTGATGTGATTACTTGCAATACATTGATTGATTGGTGTTTCGAATTGGGGCTTAGTTTGGAGGCAGATGTTCTCGGACTGTACATCCTTTATCACGAGTGTGCTAATTGTTGCTTTTCAAGAATATAGCTGAAGCAAATGCCAGATTGGAGAAGCAGGATACTGGTTTGTCTTCTTTTTTTTCAATAGCTAGCTCCAAGTGAGGAGAAGAAGAAGAACAGAGGAAAAAAGCAAAGAAGAAGTTGTCTCACGATGAAGAAGAGGCAATGAGACAAGACAAAGTCAACACAAGAGGGTAAGGAGAGAAACAGAGGAAGAACCTTAAATCCAACAGTAGCTGTTTGAAGTTTATTGTTTATTTGCTAGGATATTGTTGTTATTGGAGAGCTGTGAGTAAAATAATTTGCACATATTCTTGTTGTTGTAAGCTTGAAATAGCTTGAGACCAAAGCCAAGTATATTTAGGAGAGATCTAAATGCACATATCTAAGATTAGGAGTGATCTAATATGTGAGTTTTCCTTTTAGGAGTTATCTAATCAAAATTCTAGAATGTTCTTAAATATATAAGGAGATACCTAGTTGTGGTATAACCGTATAACTTGTTAGATTGAGAACTTGAGCTAGGTTTTGAGGTTTTGAGTTATTTTCATTGAGTTAATAAGAGAGTCATCCTTGTTAATTGTCTTATTTCCATTCTTGAATATAAACGTCCAAAAAAAAAAAAGGACAAAGCAGCAGCAAAACGACGCCCTAAAGGAAGTGCCGTGATAGTCAGGCTTTTCAAACCCTAAATCGCAACTTCTCTCTGTTCCCAACATCTGAAAATTTGATGAAAAGTTTGTGGGTGCGTCCAAAGTGGTGAAATTGGAGATTGTTATTGTGTGAGGCAATGGGTTTTTCTAGTTTTCTCCTTGCTGCGGTACAGAAGGAGAGAATGAAGAAGAGGTCGAGAATAAGAAGTAGAAGACGACAAAGAGAGATTCAGGATTCAAAACATTGGATCGCACCAGAGATCACTATGGATCTCCTTACAGAGATTCTGGCGAGACTGCCTGCAAAATCAGTGATGAGATTCAAGTGCGTCTCAAAGTTTTGGTCATCTCTCTTGAGCTCTAGTTATTTTTGCAACCGATTCCTTATGGTCCCATCCCGACCTCAACCTCGTCTCTACATGTCTTTATTGGACCTTTACCACTATTCTAAGTCTGTGGTCCTATCATCCGCTCCAAGCACTTGTGCATCTTCCTTGGTATTCGACCAAGATCTGACCATCCCTAAGATGGGAGGTTTCTTCTTGCGCGTTCTCCGTGGCTTCATCTCCTTCACAGTTCACTTAAAGGCGCGTATATATAACCCCACAACCAGGCAACTTGTGATCTTACCTGCCATAGAAGAATCTGATATCATAGCTGAAGAAAAAGATGGTTACGACATATTCTACTATATGGGCCACGACCCTGTTAACGATCAGTACAAACTACTGTGCACAATTACGGCAATTTCAAACGATATGCAAAAGATAAGGTCAGAGCGTTGGGTCTTCGTACTAGAAGCTGGTGGTTCATGGAAAAGGATTGCAAAGGAGTTTCATCCTCATCTTCCTAATCCATTTGAACTGAATATGAATGGAGTTTTATATTATCTGGCTTGGACTGATATGCATACTTATGTGCTTGTGAGTTTCGACATCAGGTCTGAAGAATTCGATATGATTCAAGTACCTCGCAAGGCCGGAGATGTGCGAACTAGACTTCACAAGTGGGTGACTCAAATAGATTATGGTGGAAAAGTAGCTGTTTTTGACTTCACCTATATCCTATTGAGTGGAACGGTGGATCTATGGGTAGTGCAAGATTGGAGAAAGAAGGAATGGGTCAGGAAGACTCTGGTGTTGCAGCCTTCTCAGCTGCATCTGATCATTGACGATCATAGAGTGATACCAAAAGGTACAACTCTAAAAGGCAAGGTTATCTTGGTACCGCGAAAGTTGGTTTCTCCCTTTTATTTTCTCTGCTATGATATGCAAAGCAATGATTTGAAACGGGTTGAAGTCAAAGGAATACCCGATCGCTGGTTTAGTAAGCATCACGCGGACATATATTGTGACATTGAGTTTATGAATCCGAGTGAGAACATCAAGTATCTTGAAACTTGATATTTTTGATTCTTTTTTTTAATACACACAAATAATGGGTGACTAGAATTTTTTTTGATTATTGCATCATTTTAGAGTAAACTATTAAATTAACTATTAAAGATGGTCTTGATAGCTACTCGCTAGAAATGAATGTCCCAATTCTTAAAAGAACTTTTGTAAAGCTAAAGCACTTCACAGTTTGTAATACACAACGAGATAGTAGTACAAGTAATAGGGAAAAGACAAAGATATTACCGTTGGTGATTAGTTGAATGACAGGCTGACATAGAAGCCTACATCCTCACCCTCACATGCCCCAGCCCTAAATAAGGCTTCTCTGTCCCACCATTTTGTATTCACAGTCTCCTTTACTTTATTTGTTCATTACAACAAAGCTACAAAACAACATGTTTTTTTTTGTTGTATTTTCCTTATATATTTCCCTATTTATATCTTAATTAATGTTACATATGACTAAATATAAGAAACAAAATATATTTAGCTTTTATGTCATGTCTACTTGTAATTAATTAATGAGACAAAAACCACATTGAATTGTTCAATCAAAAAGGTAATGTAGATGAGCAAACATGTTTTTGTATCCATTTCATTTCGCATGCTTTAATTCGTTCCAATCATTGTCTTTATAAATAAATAATGGTACTTCCGTACGTACATTGAATTGGAATCTTCCAAGCCTTGAGTTCTACATCACTGCATGCTTTCTGAACGCCACGTACAAAACCAGACGTACTTTCTCTTGCGTCCGGTCCAACCAATGAATCCATGCCGGTTTAGCATGCCCCAATTTAGGAGGGTCTACCAAACGCAAAACGGTCCAACACACCACGAGTTTGGTCTATCAGAGTTGTGTAATCTTCGACTTTCAAGCTCGCAGAAGATATTCACTAAAAATCCATGGGTTGTAGACCTGTAGTGACGTATACACAATTCTTTTGCAAACGATAGAAACTAAACTATCCATATGATTTTTTTGCAGATATGTAGAACCAAGCAATTCAAGGAACTAACTTTAGGCTTGGAAGATTCCAATCCATATTATAGTTAAAGACCATGATTCCATATACATTTAAACAGATAAACCAAGCGAAATGGAATGTGTTATGTTTATTCATCCACATAAACCAAAGGGTGTTAAACCGGTTCGGATTCACTGGTTGGATCGGAAGCGAGATGAAGGTCGACGCCCGGTTTTGTTGCTTTGTATGTGGCAGCACAAAGAAGTAGCTTTAGGCTTGGATGATTCCAATCAAAGGAATAACTTTATAAAGCTTTCCTCAAACACTTTGAAGACGGTATCTTTTATTGTATTGTATGGGATATCCACCAAATTCTAAGGAGTAAACATGCGGGCCTAGACATGACTCCTCCCACTTGACCCATCGTTGCCACACCACCAGACCAAACAATCTATTTCAGTTTATAGTTTGGATGCGTAGAAGAAATTAATGGCCAAATTGCCACCAGTAGTTAAATCTTCAAGTCGGTAGCTAAATTGATAAAGCCACAAAAAAAATCCAGTTACTTGTAAATGGTTAATAAATAACATTCGATGACCAATACTTGTTGAATAGCTACTGACTTAAAACGATACATTTAGGTGGCTAAATAACCACTGATTTGTAACCATTTAATCAATGTAGAGTTAGCAACTAATATAACCATTGAAATACGGTGGCTATATGGCAACAGTCTTGGCCATCGAAATAATGGTTCTGTCTAAACCTGACCACTGTTTCAAGTAAATCATCGGTGACTCATGCCAACCGATTCAGCCACCGAATTATTGTAGCTAAAACAGCCACTGATTTGGTAACCAATTTGACAGTGACTAAATTTAATTAGCAGTAAAATAAAATTGTTGACTTTTTCTAATTATTTGTTTTATTCATAAACTAATTCACAATTAAATATAAATCATAAATTTCAAAAAATTAAATATGAATTATAAATTAAAACAAAAGATTAAGATCACAATTATCATAAGAATATGTGTTTTTTTTTTTTTTTTAAAAAGAGAGATTGTTGCCACCAAAGGGAAGGATAAGACATTTATCATGTTTATGTTCTCAAAGGAGAAAAAAAAAGAAGATAATAATAAGAGTTAAGGTTGAAGAAAGCAAAAGGAATCTCGGCGGAGGATTAATGTGGGAACAAGGTTAGATTTAAGAAGAGTGATTGAGAGAGATCTCAATAATATAAACATTTAAATTTTCTATCGTTGAGATCACTTAGCCGTTTCGTCCAATTTAGAATGTCAACGAATCGAGAAAAGAGTCACTAAAAAAACGAAAATGGGCCCGTTTACATCATTTTACGGCCCATCAAGCCCAAAGATTGCAGAAGCGCTCTAAGATTGCAGAAGTGCAGTGCACTAGAAACACTAGAGAGAAACAGAGAAACACTGAAACAGCGAGAAACAGAGAAACACTAGAGCCAACACTGAAACAGCGAGAAACAGAGAAACACTAGAGCCAACACTGAAACAGCGAGAAACATAGAAACACTAGAGCCAACACTGAAAGCATTACCCAAATCATGCAATGCAACCTGGAGAGAGAGAGAGCTAAAGGAGAAAAAGTTTCAACAGAGTTTACTTATTCAATAGACACCGTCTCCGAGTCTCCGAGATAGAGACAAACCATAGTAACCTTAGTAACAGCCAAACCCTTTATCATCACCATCATCACCATAGAAACGGTGTTTTGATGAGCCATGGTGCTTCTTGCACGATTTCTTCTTGTTTGGGAAGTCGAGCTCGATTTGCTTTTTATTCTTGTCCTTCTTCTTCTTGCTGCCATAGTTCTTCTTCTTCTTAGATCCTTCAGCAAGATAGTACAAGCCTACAAAACAGAAATCAAGTACTCAATATAGATTTCTACTCAAAACAGAAACAGCAACAATCCACATCAAACTATTCACCAAATCAAGATTTCTCTACTCAATACCGACGAACCGAAACAGCAACAATCCCGAATCAAATCAAGCGAAATCCAGAGAAGTACTCTATATAGAACAAAACAGCAACAATCCAGATCGAAATCAAAAACCTATTCACGAAATGAAGATAGAACTCAATTCGAACCAAACCAGACAACGATCCAGATCAAAATCATCAATATATTCACGAAATTGAGATTTCTAGTGAATACAAACGAAAATCCAGAATCAAATCAAGCTCCGAAATCCAGATAAGTGATGATTAGAGACCAATACAGCAACAATCCAGATTAAATTCAACAACCTATTCCCGAAATGAAGAGATTTCTACTCAATTTGATCAAAAACAGCAACAATCGAGATAAAAATCAAGCAAACGATAAGTTTTTGAAACAGAGAATGAGAATCATCACTAACCATCATCCTTCTTTGTTGATAAGCTTGAAGTAAACTTGGTGACCAAGTAAATGAGATTTCCTTTTCTTAGAGAATAAGAATAGGAATAATATTGTGTTTAGGAAAAGTGAGTTTTCCTTTTATGGTGTGTTTTGGTTTTAGGGTTTTTGAGTTAAGTTTTCCCTATATAAGGAGATGCAAGGATGTTGCATAACTTATGAATTGAGATTGTGTGAGATTAAGGGTTTTGAGGAGTTTCCCTTGAATTAATAAGAAGTGAATTCTTGTTATTGTGTTTCTCAATTCTACACGTGGTATCAGAGCTTTACAAACAAAAATAAAGATCGATGGGAAAGAACGATTTGAAGACAGAATCGTCGGGAGGAGGTGATGAGAAGTCGCCGGAAGTTAAAGTGAAAGAAGGAGGAGGATCCTCTTCTCTCAAGTGTCTTATGCTTGATAAAAGCAATTACACGGTGTGGTCTATGAGGATGAAGAGAGTTCTAAGAGTTCACAAGGCTTGGGAGGTGGTTGAAAAGGGGCTCATCGATGAAAGCAAGAATGACCTAGCGATAGCCCTCATTCTCCAGTCTATCCCCGAGTCTCTTGCTCTTCATGTAGGAGACCTGGAAACCGCGAAGGAAGTTTGGGAATCGATTCAAAAGAGACATGTTGGAGCGGATAGGGTAAAGGAAGCACGTTTACTAACCCTAATGGTTGAGTTTGATCGCTTAAAGATTGAAGAGACCGAGAGAGTTGATGATTTTGTTGAGAGAATTGTGACAATTACATCAAAATCTGCAGCTCTCGGATCAGAGATTGAGGAGTCCAAGGTTGTTAAGAAGTTTATGTCCTGCCTACCTCGGAAGAAGTTTATACATATGGTAGCTTCTCTTGAGCAGGTTTTAGATTTGAACACAATTAGCTTCGAAGACATTATTGGGCGAATCAAAGCGTTTGAAGAAAGAGTTTCTGAGGAAACAGAAGAAGAAGAAACGGGTGATGACAAAGAGAAGTTGATGTATGCCGACTCTCAAACCAATAGAAGTGGCAGAGGAAGAGGAAGAGGAGGTCGTTTCTCGCGAGGAGGACGATCCTTCAGAGGAAGAGGAAGAGGACGATCTGGATACCAATCGAAGGAGGATGAGCAGGACATGTCCCATATTACATGTTATCGGTGTGACAAGCAAGGACACTTCGCTTATGAATGCCCTGAGAGATTACTCAAACTACAAGAAGCAGTAGAGAAGAAAGAGGACGAGACTCAAGAGGCCGATGCCTTAATGATGCATGAGGTGGTCTATCTCAATGAGAAAACCGTGAAACCTAGCGTTTTTGAGGCTGATAAAGACGCAATGGATGTTTGGTATCTCGATAATGGTGCAAGTAATCATATGTGTGGGAATCAAGAGTTTTTTATCGAGATTAATAGAATAATATCGGGGTTAGTAAGATTTGGAGACGACTCGCGTGTGGAAATAAAAGGAAAGGGATCGATTCGGTTTTTGATGAAGAATGGAGAGAAGAAAATCCTATACGATGTCTACTATATCCCTGATCTCAAGAGTAATATCGTGAGCTTAGGACAAGCCACCGAAGCAGGATGTGAAGTAAGGATGAAAGGAGAATTGTTGAGGTTATATGATCGGTTTGGTAGTTTAATGGTTGAAAGTCAAAGATCGAAGAATCGCCTTTACAAAGTGATTTTGGAGGTTGACTTATTCAAACTATTGAAGATATCATCATCTGAATCTGTTAGGTGGCACGCGAGGTTAGGACATGTTAATTTCGAGACAATGAAGTTGATGATCAGTAAAAATCTCGTTATTGGGATGCCGGAGCTTGTTATCGAGAAAGAGATTTGTTCGGCATGTTTGCTTGGGAAACAAGCAAGACATTCTTTTCCGCAGGCAACTTCGTTTCGAGCTACACAACCGCTCGAATTAGTTCATGGAGATCTCTGTGGACCAATCTCACCATGCACACCAGCTAAGAAACGTTATGTGTTTGTGTTAATTGATGATTTCTCACGCTACATGTGGACGATTTTATTGAAAGAAAAGGGGGAGGCTTTTGAAAAATTCAAAAGTTTTAAAGAAAGTGTGGAAAAGGAAGCAAAAGGAACGATTCAAATCCTAAGAACAGATAGAGGTGGTGAGTTCGTATCTCATGAATTCCAGAAGTACTGCGAGAAATTTGGAATCAAAAGACACTTGACTGCACCGTATTCTCCACAACAGAATGGAGTCGTCGAGAGAAGAAATAGGACGCTTATGGAGATGACGAGAAGCATATTGAAGCACATGGGTCTGCCAGATTATTTATGGGGAGAAGGCGTGAGACACGCCATATATTTAATCAATAGAGTTGGCACAAGGACGTTGGTTGAGAAGACTCCATATGAGTTATTTAAGGGGAGAAAACCGAATGTGAGTCACCTTAGGGTGTTTGGCTGTTTGAGTTTTGCAAGAACCGACAGTGTTGGAAGAAAGAAGCTTGATGATAGATCCAGGATATTGGTACATCTAGGCACGGAGCCTGGATCCAAGGCTTATCGCCTCCTTGATCCAGTGACGAAGAGAATAGTGGTGTCTCGAGATGTAGTATTCGACGAGACCAAGAGCTGGAGGTGGAATGAGAAAAGACAAGGAGATAATATTAATTGTGGATTTGAGATTGAAGGTCAAGATGAGACAGATCCTCGTGAAGAGGAAGATGAGACTGAACCTCGTGTTGATCGACAGCTACCCAGTCCTGTCGATCGACATGATAGCGAGATTGAGAGAGATGGAGAAGATGATGAAGAAGATGGATTGAGACGATCCACTCGAACTCGAAATACTCCAGTTTATTTGGAAGATTATGTGACTCGTGAAGAGGATTTTGATCAACTTCTCCTAGCTGAAGAAGACGAGCCAGAATCGTTTGAAGAAGCAAAAGAATTGAAGATTTGGGTGGAGGCCTGCGAGGATGAATTATCCTCAATCAAACGCAACAAAACATGGGACTTAACTGATCTCCCTCATGGTGCAAAAGCAATTGGGCTGAAGTGGGTGTTCAAAATAAAAAGAAATTCAGATGGAAGCATTAACAAGTACAAAGCACGATTGGTGGCAAAAGGTTATGTTCAAAGACAAGGTATAGATTATGATGACAATTCGATTAATCATAAGTCACTCAGCTGCACACGGGTGGGAGATTCACCATCTCGACGTTAAGACAGCTTTCTTGCACGGAGAACTCAAGGAAGAAGTGTATGTCTCTCAACCCGAAGGCTTTGTGAGAAAAGGGAGCGAAAGTAAAGTGTACAAGTTGAAGAAATCCCTCTATGGTCTCAAGCAAGCTCCTAGAGCGTGGAATGCGAAGCTAAACATAACACTTAAGGAGATGAAATTTGAGAAATATTCTAAAGAACCATCACTTTACCGAAAGCAAGAAAAGGATGAGCTTTTGGTTGTGGCAGTGTATGTTGACGATCTTCTGGTGACTGGTTCTTCTTTGAAATCTATACTTGAATTCAAGCGAATGATGGCAGACAAGTTTGAGATGAGTGATCTTGGTTTGCTAACATATTATCTTGGAATTGAGGTTCGACAAATGGCTAGTGGTATTGTGCTAAGTCAAGAGAGGTATGCGCTGCGAATTTTAAAGGAGACACAAATGGATGGTTGCAATCCAACTCAGACACCTATGGACGTGAACGCGAAGTTGTCAAAAGCAAAAGAAGAGAAGGGTATTGATGGTGGAGAGTATCGGAGGAGTATTGGTTGCTTGCGATATTTGTTGCACACTCGGCCTGACATGTCTTTCAGTGTCGGAATTCTCAGTAAATACATGCAGGAGCCGAAAGATTCCCACGGAGCTGCACTCAAACAGGTGCTTAGATACTTGCGAGGAACGGTTTGTTTTGGCTTGTTTTATAAACGAAGCCATAAGGTTCAGCTAGTCGGTTATAGTGATAGCTCATATAATGTTGACATTGATGATGGGAAAAGCACTACAGGTCATGTGTTTTACTTGAATGAAGGCCCTATTACATGGTGTTCACAGAAGCAGGAGATAGTCGCATTGTCGTCTTGTGAAGCTGAGTTTATGGCTGCTACAGAAGCCGCCAAACAAGCAATATGGCTGAACGAACTTCTTGGAGAATTTAGAGGAAAGTCTTGTGAAAGGACTACGATACGGATTGATAATAAGTCGGCAATTGCACTCACAAAGAATCATGTGTTTCATGGTCGTAGCAAGCATATTCATAAAAGGTTTCATTTTATCCGAGAATGTGTTGAGAAGGAGTTGGTGTGTGTTGAGCATGTTCCAGGAACGGAACAAAGAGCAGATGTTTTGACTAAGGCTCTTGGAAGGATCAAGTTCAAGGAGATGAGAAGTCTACTTGGAGTTCATGATGTGAGTGAAGGCAACTTCAAGCTTAAGGGGGAGAATGTTGATAAGCTTGAAGTAAACTTGGTGACCAAGTAAATGAGATTTCCTTTTCTTAGAGAATAAGAATAGGAATAATATTGTGTTTAGGAAAAGTGAGTTTTCCTTTTATGGTGTGTTTTGGTTTTAGGGTTTTTGAGTTAAGTTTTCCCTATATAAGGAGATGCAAGGATGTTGCATAACTTATGAATTGAGATTGTGTGAGATTAAGGGTTTTGAGGAGTTTCCCTTGAATTAATAAGAAGTGAATTCTTGTTATTGTGTTTCTCAATTCTACACGTGGTATCAGAGCTTTACAAACAAAAATAAAGCTATAACTCGTTGATGGATGGGCTGTGCAATGCGGATTGAAGAGAATCTCCTGAATTGATAGATTGAAGTTACTGCCCGATGGAAGAGATTTATAGAAAACTTGACTCATAATGTATCTCGTAAGTGGCTTTGTGAGGAAGAGAAGATGGAAGAGGTAGTAGAGAGGTTAAGAAATGAGTGCAAGTGCATGGGATTTCTCCTGATAGAGTTACTCTAATATTGAAAGTTTGTGCTCATGAGATGATGCGTGAGATGGGCAGCATTTACGTGAATACTGTTACCCTTTTTGATGCTCTGTATAAGGAGAGTAAACTTGAGGAAGCGTGTAATTTTCACAAGCTAGAATAAATCGTTGACGAGGTCAGTCATTAATCACATGAACTTCATGGAAAAAAGGGTGGAGAAAGCTTTGGATATGTGGGACGAGATGAAGAAGATAACAATCATTCTTACCAAGAGCAGGCTCAACTCATCGATTGTAGGTCTCTGCCACAATGGAAAAACTGGGCTAGCAATGGAGAAATTCGATGAAAGTACATTCAATTCACTCATTCAAGCCTGATTACTATACACGCTACATTCTTCTCAATGGTATTTGTATATGACAGAAAAGGCTCCCAATTTCTTCAATAAGCTTATAGAGGAGAGAGGGGTTTATACAGTTAGATACAACACAATGGTTCATTGATATTGCTTAGAGGGCAAGCTCCAGGATGTCCTAGGAATGATAGGGACAATTTTTAGTGAACTCAAGGTTTATCCAATACTATTTTGAAGGCAATGTTTTAAGAAAGGGCGTTTGAATGATGTTGAAGATACTTACGATAACCAAAATGTTGCAGGATCTTTGCACCTATAACATGTTGATGAATGGTCTGTGCAATTAATAGATGAGGGGCGAAGGAATTGAAGTAACTGCCTGATGTCATCACTTGCAATACGTTGATTGATTGGTGTTTCGAATTGGGGCTTAGTTTGGAGGCAAATATTCTCGGACTGTACATCCTTTATCACGAGTCTTAATTGTTGCTTCAAGAGTATAGCTGAAGCAAATGCCGTTGGAGAAGCAGGATACTGGTTTGTCTTCTTTTTCAATAGCTGTTCTTGATTTTCTTTTTTGTCATCTGTTTTGATCCGTTTCAATGTGATTGTATATATATGATTACAAACAAAAGATAATTTTATTCCAAAATACCCTTTTGTTATCTAATCAAGGTTCCCTTTTTATAACGCAGCACACAAGAGCAAGAAATTTCCATAGCTAGAGAGAGAACCCATTCTGTTTAGAGTGAAAGAGATAAGATCATAAGATGTCTAAAGAAGTGAGCGAAGAAGGAAGACATGGCAAAGACATGGCTGGGCTTAAGCTCTGGTCTTTCTACAGAGCTATCATCGCAGAGTTCATCGCTACTCTCCTTTTCCTCTACGTAACCGTAGCTACAGTCATTGGCCACAAGAACCAAACCGGTCCTTGTTGTTAGAATTGTGTCCATGATTAAAAATTGTAATATCATATAGGAGTATGTTACAGCTTGTATGTAAAGTCAACGGATGGCGTCATGTGTGACTTACTACGAAAGGGTGTGAGTAAGAGATGTAGCTTGTCGGAGAAGTTACAACTGTTACCAACGGTTACATAGAGTAGTTAACTAGTTATGAACACATCTATATAAGTGTGTATGTATGTTGTCTTATGTAAAAACTGTCGGGAATAAGAGAAAAAGTTGTTTCCACTTTTTTCATACTATATATGTTTTCTCTATGTCTCGTCCATGCTCTGTATTTGAAGCAATGGCTTCTAAAATGATAAGAGAGCAAAAAGAAAACACCAACACTTGTGACGGCGTTGGTTTACGATCGGCATCGCATGGGCCTTTGGTGGCATGATCTTTGTCCTCATTTATTGCACCGCCGGTATCTCCGGTAAGCATTTCAACGAAGTTACCCTAAAATTACTAAATCCTTCATTTTCAAACTCTTAAAATATGAACTTGTTTAACTGCAGGAGGTCACCTTAACCCAGATGTGACATTTGGTCTGTTCCTGGCTCGTGAAGTGTCGTTCCTTAGAGCAGTTGCTTACATGGTGGCTCAGTGTCTTGGAGCCATTTGTGGAGTTGGGCTCGTTAAAGCCTTTATGATGACTCCATACATAAACGTCTCGGAGGCGGTGCTAACACCCTAGCTGATGGTTACAGCACCGGAGCTGCTCTTGGTGCTGAGATTATTGGCACATTCGTCTTGGTCTACACTGTCTTCTCCGCCACTGACTCCAAAAGAAGCGCGCGTGACTCTCACGTCCCGGTTAGTATATTACATTTTAATCTAAATTGTTTCGTGTAATTTCTTCTAAAGTTTAAATCCTTAATTTGAATGTTTATCTCATGGCTTTCAAATTGGGTTTGTGTAACTTCTAGCAAAGTTGAATCCTTTTGAGTATTTTGCATATAGGTTTTCATAATTGGTTTATCTCTAGGTATTTAAATGCATTTGTGTAGCTTCCAAAAAAGTTGGAATATATATTTTGCTTATCTTCCATAGGTTTCAATTTTGGGTTTTGTGAAAAACCATGGATTCATAGAAACAATACAGTATTCAAAGTTTTCTAAGGCTCTTTTAGATAATAACGTTAGTGAAAAAAAACAATTTTCTATTGTTGATGATTGTAACGAACTAAATCCATGATTTATGAAATGTATACAATACAATAAACCAAATCAGACGTAAGAAAATCATTTATCTTTGTTTCACCACCCTATGGCCTTATGCTATATATGACTCGATAATTGCAAACAAATTCATAGAAGAGTTGATTTGATTTTTACGATGGCCCAATAATGGGTCGTATAAAATCTCGGCTTGCGAAGAAACACTTCACTCTTCTTTTCAGTAAGATCTCGAATTCAAATTTCTCAGAGACTATGGGGAAGAATAGAGGTCACAAGTACCAGAAGAAGAAGGGAGGGAAGAAGAAGAATGAGAAGACGAACAACAGTGAGTGATTATTACATCTAAATTTGGATTTATAACGAGTAGTTTTGAGGAAATATAGGGATATATAACTGAGTAGATTTGGGCGAAATTTGGGAGAAGGTCGGAATCCATTCTGTCTTTGTCTAGATTTTGCTTGTTTAGATGTCTATATTCGGTTATCTGATGCGAATTGATCGTGGATTTGCGCTAGATTTGAGGAATTTCCTCAATCGAATAGTTTTTTTTTTATTGGTTTTTGATGAGTTTTAATGACTTAGATATTTGTGCGAGATTTCTGGAAATTGATTATAGATTAGATGAATTTGAACGAGTCGATATTTGATTATAGTTTTGATGAATTTTAACGAGTCGATATTTGGGAGAGATTTCCGGAATTGATTCTATTTTTGTTTCGATTTTGCTTGTTTGGATGTGTATCTTCGGATATCTGTTATCGTTAATGCGAATTGATTCTATTTTTGTTTCGATTTGGCTTGTTTGGATGTGTATCTTCGGATATCTGTTATCGTTGATGCGTATTGATCCTATATTTACGCGAAATTTGAGGAATCTCCTCAATCGGATAGTAATTTTGATTAGTTTTGATGAATTTTAACGAGTCGATGTTAAATTAGAACTGTCAATTCTCAGAAGAAAAAATAACTTGAAATAAAATTTCTTTAATCCATAGAAATTCACTCACAATCTCCAAGTTTCCAGAATTATACTTATACATTAATTTTCGATTGACATCTAAATTGTTGTTTTATTTTGCTTAAAGAATGAATCTATTAGATGTGTACTTGATATGCACCTAGTTTCATTCTTCTAAGTATAGATTGTGTTTGTATGTAATTGTGGTTAAATTAAGGTCTACCTAAGTTTTAATCGAATTTAGGATTGTAATCTTCTAGTTGAATTAGAAACCTAACAGGTTCAGATTAGATATGTTGGATTTGGAGTTTAGTTTTTGATTTTTTTTTTTCTTCTAAAAATTGTTAATGCTCTTCTACACTCATAATAACTTTTACGCACATCAAACTTTGGGATCACTGTATATGTTTTGATGACTAACATATAATGATTGTAATTGCCACATTTATATTTTTATTTCTCTTCTTTTTAATATTGGTTATGTCTCATACTCTTCTTGCAAATGAAATTTTAGACGTATTGGTTTTGCTTATTGTTGTATATAGCTCGATTTATAATGCTTGATTATAAATGCCGATTTAGAATCTGATTTTCTGTTACATGATTATATCAATATTTAGAATATAATTCAATGTTTGGTTTGGAGATGTTAAACCATGCACTTTCTTCTTTTGTAATTTCAAATTGTGTTTTCTTTTTGGTTTGTGGAAAATTAACGAGTTTTGGTGTTAGTCGATGTGGATGTGAGATCCGTTTGCAACCTTATTATAAATCTAACTCCAAAAATAGAGTGAAGTAGTATTATTCCATATTAAGAGTCACGCTATTCATTCCTCAATATTGGGAGTCAAATTTTCTATTTACAAAGTCCTAAATTTGATATCTTTTAATATTTAAACAAAATTATATACTATAGTTATCTAGTTAATTGAAATTTTAAAATACAACAGTGATATATAGTATATACTAATATCATAACTATAAAAATAAATTAAAAAAAAAACTAAAATAAAGTTAACACAACATAAGTTTTTCCAAACACACAACATAGACTCATAATTAATTAATCAAGTAGATTTTTTCTATATATATCCACTAGATCATCGAAATATTGACTAAATGAAGTAGATACATAAAGAAGTTGTTGATAAACTCATTTTTACGACAACTTTGTTTGTGTAACTTAAACATATGCATGGATCTTTTATGGAATTTAAATTTTAAAATACATTTCTTCATTCAATTCTTTGAAAGCATAGTTCTTCACGGAAGCGGTAAATGAATGACGACGATTTTTGCATGGATTGCTATTGGGAGATCCATCAGTTTATCAAATACTCGTGGTTTCAATTAATAAGCCACACAAATATCATGTTCTCCGTTCTTAGCTTCAGTTTTCTCCACTTTTACTAGGATGTCTTATGGAGATCGGTGGCAGGAAAGCAAGAGTAAATATATTGTTAATTCGGTCAAATTCGGTCTTGGGAGAATATGGATATGTTGGACGAAAGAAATAAAGATTAGTAATTGTGAGGTTTTTTGCCTAAGTGTCGAAGAGACTTTGACCCAAGAAGAGGTTTCAGCAAAAAGAAAAGAACAAGGTCACGAGGAGCTCACGTGACATCGATACAAGGCAAGAAGGACAAAGGAGTAATTAACCTATGTTCTAGCTCAATCTCATTTGTCTCCTTTCTCTGTACGGAACAGAGCATGCGAGAAGAAGTAAAGAAGAGAGAGAGGTTGTCTTGTATAAAAGGGACTAAAGCTGAGATCTTTAGGGTTAAGAGAGCAAAGGGTTGAGGCGGCTAAGTTTATAGCTTGTCTCTAGGGTTTGTGTAACCAAGAACAAAGCTTTCTAGTGGATTTCCGAGTAAATCTCGGCGAGACGTAGCGTTCCGGTTTGGAACGTGAACTCGTTAAACTTGCGTGTCTTTTACTTTCAGTTCTTGTTTTTCCAAAGTTAAACACACGAGAGAAAAACATTCCGCGAGTGAAAGTGAGTTGAGAGACAAAGTATCAAACGTTTCTTAGGAAAAGCTTCAAGAAACCTTCAAGGATCCTCTACAGTAGTAAAATAGGTGGAAAAGACAAAGATATTTCCGTTGGTGATTAGTTGGATGACAGGCTGACATATAAGCCTACAACCTCACTCTCACATGCCCCTAGAGTTATCTGTCCCACCACTTTGTATTCATTATCTCCTTTTATTAATTTATTCATTACAACAAAGCTACAAAACAACATGTGACGTAAATCAAAATATAAGAAACAAAAGATATGGAGCTTTTATGTCATGCATTGTTATTATTTTGTGTTATTAGTAACATTGAGAATTGTTTTCGACAATGAGTGAACTTTAATAAAATTGAGAAATTATAATTGTGAGGTTTCATAACATAAACTATGTATTGAGTTACATGTCTTTTTTTTTTTTTTTTGTCATCATATTGAGTTACACACTTATTACACGTCTAAAACCTGGATATTGTGCCCTGTGAGTCTGTGACTTGCCTTTAGTTTATAAACAAGGGGTATAAACAAAAGACAATATCTATATTCCAAAAAGACCCTTTTGTTATCTAACCATATATCATGCAAGGTTCCCTTCTTATAAACCAGCACACAAGAACAAGAAATTTCCATAGCTAGAGAGAGAGAAACAAACCTTTTTAGAGTGAGAGAGATAGAGCTAAGAGCTAAGAGCTAAGATAAGATATGTCTAAAGAAGTAAGCGAAGAAGGAAGACATGGCAAAGACTACGTTGACCCACCTCCAGCTCCGCTTCTAGACATGGCTGAGCTTAAGCTCTGGTCTTTCTACAGAGCTATCATCGCAGAGTTCATCGCCACTCTTCTCTTCCTCTACGTAACCGTAGCTACAGTCATTGGCCACAAGAACCAAACCGGTCCTTGTGACGGTGTTGGCTTACTCGGCATTGCATGGGCCTTTGGTGGCATGATCTTTGTCCTCGTTTACTGCACCGCCGGTATCTCCGGTAAGAACTTCAACAAAACCCACCAAAAAAATACACTAAACCTTAATTTAGTTTCAAGATCTTAAAATTTGAAGCTGTTTAACTGCAGGAGGTCACATTAACCCAGCTGTGACATTTGGTCTGTTCTTGGCTCGTAAAGTGTCGCTCCTTAGAGCAGTTGCTTACATGGTGGCTCAGTGTCTTGGAGCCATTTGTGGAGTTGGACTCGTTAAAGCCTTTATGATGACTCCATACAAACGTCTCGGAGGCGGAGCTAACACCGTAGCTGATGGTTACAGCACCGGTTCTGCTCTTGGTGCTGAGATTATTGGCACATTCGTCTTGGTCTACACTGTCTTCTCCGCCACTGACCCTAAAAGAAGCGCGCGTGACTCCCACGTCCCGGTTAGTATAACAATTCAAACCGGTTTTGTGTAATTTCTTCTAAAGTTGAAAATTTTTTGAATCTTATTTCATGGTTTGGGTTTGTGTAACTTCTAACAAAATTGAATTCTTCTTGAGTATTTTTCATAGGTTTTCATAATTGGTTTGTATAATATCGAACAAAGTTAAAATCTTGTCTCTAGGTATCTAAATGGAATTGTGTAGTTTCGAGTAAAGTTGAAATATTTTGAATATCTTTCACAGGTTTCAATATGCGTTTGTGTAATATATAACAGAGTTTAAATTTATTGAATACTGGTAGTTTTGAGCATGGGTTTGTGTAGTTTATAACGAAGTTGAATTCTTTTGAATATTTCTCATATGTCTCACGTGGCTTTGTGTAATTTCTAAAAAAACTTATAATCTTTTTTAATGTTTAATTGTTATAGGTTTTGGCTCCGTTACCTATTGGGTTCGCTGTGTTCATGGTGCATTTGGCTACTATCCCCATTACTGGAACTGGGATTAATCCAGCTAGAAGCTTTGGTGCTGCTGTTATCTTCAACAATGAGAAAGCTTGGGACGACCATGTAAGTATAGTCATCTCTCATTACAATCAATTTAATTAATTAGTATTTTTTTTTGTTGAATAATTTATTAATGAAGTTTTGGGGTTAATGGATTTGAAATTGAAGTGGATCTTTTGGGTTGGACCATTCGTGGGAGCATTAGCAGCAGCAGCATATCATCAATACATCTTGAGAGCTGCAGCAATCAAAGCCTTGGCTTCATTCCGCAGCAACCCCACCAATTGATGATGCATGAGACTTCTTAGAAACTATCGAAATCTGTTTTTGTGTGTTTTAGTGAGAGATATTTGTGTGTTCTTTTTCTTTTAATTTTGTGTAATCTTTTTCTTTTCCGGATTCATTACATTTTCAATAGTTTAGTTTGGTTTAATTCATATTTGTATCGTTGCTTTTCTTTCATGTAGGCATCCTATGATTGATTCACTTTACATTATAGTCCAAATTAAACATTTGCTTAAAACTTGATCTGAACATGCATGCATGTTCGTTTTCCCTTAAAACATTCCTTGGTGTTTTTGTCTTATGGTTCTTGATTCTTCTTATCCGGTGGTGGGATCATAAACCACTCACATATTTACACATGTTACTTAGTTAGAAGTAATAGACTAATAGCTAGAGCCTCGTGGCATGGAGTTTAGCAATAAGCAATGTCACGTCTCGTCTTTTCAGAAAAGTAGAGACAGAGAGGAGAGAGAGGTTTGTGTGGTCCTTTGAATAAAGAGGTCAAAAATTTCGAAAAGGGCTCGAAACCAGACGGAGATAAAGAGAGAAAGATAAAGGACCACCACACGACATGGTCCACACTCCAATTTTTTACACTCTTCACAATGTACCCGTTGTGATCACTATCTCTCTCTATATATGCCTTGCTTTGGCTGGTTACCATAACCTACCGGTCTACCTATTTGTCTATCTCGATAATAACCATGGTGGTATCCGGAAACCACAACATATTCTATTACCAAAGTTGTTGGCTTTTTTATGTATCCTGAGTTTGGCTACATCAGCTTATTCTACTTTTGACAAGGTAACAAAAAGAAAAAGTAAAAAGGGTTAAACTTTTTTACTGGTACAGAATTGTTTGGATTTAAAGTGGCTAAAGAAAAGCTCATTCTACAATTTAGATCTCTCAAGGACAATTTAAGGACAATTTAAGGACAATATAAGCAAACAAAAGCATAGAAGTTTACTTTTCGAACCAGAAATCCATTCCCTTGTTTCCAACATATAAGCTCAAGTAGCTTAATCGGGTAATGCAGTTCCTCGTTCCAAGTTGTTTTTAATCTCCAGTGTGTATTTCCCAAACGCGCGCTCGATTTTCTTGTTGAAATGCTCGTTTCTGTCGTTGATGGAATCGATATCCTTCTCTTCCCGGAACTTTCTCCTCCTGCTGAAGTCTTGTCGCTTTTGCTCTCTGTCTAGGAGCTCCTTTGCCATCTTATCTATCTTATCTTGTGAAGTTTTTGGAGCCTGCAAAAGATTATTAACAAAGGATTGAGCTTTTGACTCTTTTGCTTAAGTTTTGAAGCTCTAACAGACCAAAAAGATAAATCACAAACCTTCCCGTATTGCAAGCTTGAGGCCTCGCGGTAAAACTCTGGATCAGCTGCTCTCATTCTGTTATACTCCTCTAGATCAACCTGAATGTTCTTTGTCCGTTTCTTATATGCGTTGTATAACGTCTTCTGATTAAAAACTGATAAAAGAAACAGCAATTCACACATTAGCCACACAGTGATTGAGATTCGAGGTGAAACAAACCAGAGTCACAATTCAGTGAGAATTTTACGTACCATCCCAACCAGCAGGTGTGGGTTCCTTTTCCCACTTTTTGTATTTTGTTTCCGCTGTTTCTTGAGTATCGAGCATAAAAGCCTTTGTCATATCTAAACCATTAGCATCAAGAAGTTTCCCAATCTTTTTCTTCCTCTGCTCCAACCATTTCTGTTTTGAGATTCCTTTTGTCTCTGTTGGTGCTTCCATTTTCTTCTTTTCAGTCCCAACATCTGTCTGGTTGGATTTTCTTGCTGCACTCTGAAAAAAGCGAGGAAAAATGGAAGAGTTACATTAATAAAACGATCTTTTGGATGTTTTAAAGACTTAATGAACAAAAGGACTTACCATCTTAACTCTCAACTCATACAACTTCTTCTTCCTCCCTGTAAGTTGGGTCACGTCTACTTCAGGTTCTTGGTTATCCTCTTCCTCCTCTTCTTCTTCAGAAATCTCCTCCTCTATTCTTTTATCATCGAGTGACTCCTTTGCCTGCTCATGAACTTTAGCATTAGGATTACCGCGCCCACCAACAGCTTCAGCTAATCCTTTTGGCAAATGAAAAAGAAAAACAAGTCTCAGTTTGGGAATTTACATTAACTTCTTATCAAAACTACACATTCTTTCATCAGACAGGACATCGCAATTAAAAATAACATGTATATCTCCGCGTCTTCAAAGAGTGAATAAATCACAAAGTCGAAACTAAGTCACATTGTAGAATCACTAGAAACTTAAATGTGCAAACTCACTAACAGCTCTGTAAACGAATATCCTAGCAAATAAAACAATAAACCTCAAACAGCTACTGCTACGCATCAAAATTATAGACCATACAAATCAACACAGACGATAAAAACATCAATTGCAGGTAAGTTACATAATAGAAAAGAACACAAACCAGTATTTTGTTTCTCCAATCTGGCCTTTGCTTCAGCGATTTTCTTAAAGCAATATTCGACACACTCGTGATAAGGATTCGAAGCGTTTATACAGTCCGGATGAACTCTTCTCTCACTATCCATATTTTCCAGGCGTTACAAAACTGCTGAAAACACCAACAGAAACAGCAGTAGAGTTATCCAATACAGCATTGAAATTTTGAGAATGATAACAAAAGAGGCAAAAGTAATATTACATCCCAAAAACTATATAACACATAGGCACCTAATAACAACAAAATTCACACATTAAGTTGATGCAAATAAGATAAGATCTTAAAAGGATTCAATGAAAAATTCCAACTTTGATGCAAATTGGCATCAAGATTAAAGCTAACTATATAACACATAGGAACCTAAGAACAACAAAATTCACACATTAAGTTGATGCAAACAAAAACTGAACTGGATTTAATGAAAATTTCCTAATTTGATGCAAATTCACATCAAGATTAAAGCTAATCTGTTAAAACCCTAAAACATGAGAGGGACGAATATAGATTGGAAAAAAAAAAAAACAATTAAAGCCCTAGAACACTCTTCACTGAAAACGAATCGAGAAACAAACCTGTGAAGAAACAATTCGGAGGAATCTGCAACGTATGAGAAGAACACCAGAGATTCACGGACGATACAATTTTTCTCCACAGTGGAGAAAGAGAGAGAAAAAATATGTAGGGAAAAAAATATAATAAATAAGATCGAAAATTTGATGGGTTACAAATGGGCCTCTTAAATATGACTTGGGAGTTGGGCCAACAAATATTAGTTAGCCTTTCTGAGGAAGTTCTGTTCTGAGTCTTCTGACATATCCAAAGAAACAATTTAATTTAAAAAAAAAATATATTAAATATTTTATTTATTTATTAATTAACTAGTAAATTTAGATATTTCACCCAATGTATATTATACACTGCATAATTATCAATATATATTAAAAAAATTTCATTCCTAGATATTACTTTGGTAAGAAGAAAATTCTTTGAATATTTTTTTTTCTCTGAATGTCTTTTTTGTAACAACGAAAATAAGTATGCTTTAAGAAAATGGAAATACAAAAAGAAACCAAAAAATGAGTTTCACTTTCACCCTGTATAAGATTTAGAATGTCCCTTTAATCTTCCTCTACTACAAAGTTCATTTATTACATCCGAGTAAGCAATAGCTTCAGTGTTAAGTTCCTCCTTTGATTCACTTGTTGCTGGATTTTTCTCTGTCTCTGCCTGCAAAATCTGCTTTATCGATCCAAACTTTTCAGAAATTTTCTCCAACAATTCATCTGCTTCACTCAACTTACCATCTTCCATAAGTGAAGTGATAATACTGTTGTATGTAAACCGATCAGGCTCTAGTCCTTTCTCTTCCATTTCTGATAGAAGATCATATGCTTCTTTTAACTTCTTGTCCTTGCAGAAAGCCGAGATCATCGTGTTGTATGTAACTGTATCAACCTCTCTCTCCTCGATAAGTGTATTGAAGAAATTCAGAGCCTTTTCTGTCATACCCTCCTTACAAAGACCATTGAGAAGAATGTTGCATGTATAGTTATCAGGCTTGAAAGAGTGTTTGATGGATACGTTATAAAACTCGAATGCTTTCTCAACCCGTCCTTCTTTGCAGTATCCGAGGATAATTGAATTGAAAGTACTGTCATCAGGAAGCAAACCACTCTCAGCAAGCTCATCGAATTTCTCCATTGCTAGCTCAGTTTTTCCATGGTGACAGAGACCTCCAATTAAAGAGTTGAACGTGCTCACCATAGGAGTAATCTTTATCTTCTTCATCTCATCCCACATCTCGAAAGCTTTCTCCACTTTTTCTTCCCTGAAGTATCCTGTGATTAATGTGCCATAACTAACCGCGTCAACAATATATCCCTGCTTGCGCGCACTATTCAGCAAATTACAAGCTTCATCAAGTTTCCTCTCTTTACATAGAGCACCGAGAATGGTATTAAGGGTAATCGTATTCATCTTGATACCTTTCTGCCCCATCTCACGCATCATCTCAAGAGCACCACTCAAATCGCCAACTTTCAAATACCCATTAATTAGAGTATGATAGGTTACTCTATCAGGAGAAAACGCATGCACTTCCACCAATTCCTTAACCTTTCTAGTAACCTCTTCCATCTTCTCTTCCTTACAAAGCCACTTGAGAGATATATTATGAGTCACTTGGTTAGGTTTAACTCCATCGTTTTCCATTTGCTCCATTAACTTCCTAGCCTCCAAACTAAGCCCCGATTCGAAACACCCATCAATCAATGTATTGTAAGTAACCACATCAGGCAGTAACTTCAACTCCTTCATCTCATCTATTAAATTAAGAGCTTCCATGATACTTCCCGCATTGCAAAGCCCATTTATCAACATGTTATAAGTCAAAAGATCGGGCAACACGTTAGTTTGCTTCATCAGCTCCACAATCTGAAATGCTTCTTTCAACGAACCCAGCTTACAGTAACCATACACTAAATTATTGTACGTAACCCTATTTGGCACCAATCCATTCTTCTTCATATCCAACAACAATTCCTTAACATCATTCAAACGCCCTTTCTTAGACATTGCTTTCAAAATCGTATTGTAAGTAACATTATCAGGATTCACCTTGAATTCACTAACCATCCTCTCTAACATTCCTACAGCATCATCAAGCTTGCCTTCTAAGCAATACCCATTAACCAAAACATTGAGAGTTTTCACATTTACGGAAACACCAACCTTAACCATATCAGCAAACACTTCTCTAGCACTCGAGATGGAGAAGCTAGAAGGGCACCTAACCAAACCAAGTAGAAGAGTATTGCAAGTAAGCAGATTTGGTTTGAGCTTTAACCGAATCATCTTCTGAAAGATCTGTAACGCAACGTGAGGCTTTCCCGCATGAAGATACGCACTGAGAGCAATGTCGAAGAGAGCTTTAGAAGGTGGAGGGGAGAGATGAAGATTCGGGTGAAGGAGAGAGTTACAAAGAGAGAGAGATGCATCGGAGGTTTTAATGTAGGAGACGAGAAGAGACTTGGCGTCGGCGAATTTGTGGTGAGAGAGAAGAGAACGGACGACGGAAAGGAGGGGAAGAGGTGAATTCGATGGAAATGCTTCGGGGATTGAAGTTTGAGCCCATTGAAAGAAAGAGACTAAAGTTTCGGGTTTCTTAGCGAGTGAAGGAGAAGAGAGGAGAGAGGAAAGGAGAGGCTGTGTGATTTGAGGGATGTAAGGATTTAGGGTTTCGAGCAAATGGGTTTTCTCCGATGTGAGGATTGATGTTAGGGTTTTTAGTAATTGAGATTCCGGTGGCTTTAAAGTCGCCATTTTTGTTGGGAAACAGTTGAATTGATCTCATCATTCTCGTTGCATCGTCTCGAAGAAGAAGAAGTTCACTGTGATGGCCTAAAATTGTAATGTGTAAATTGAACCGGGTTTACTATGAACCGGAAATTGGAGACTCGGTTTGTAAGCTTAACCAAACGCAACGGACACGGTCGTTTCAGGATTATGAAGAAATTGATGTTCTTTTGTTTGTTTTTATGATTTTAGGTGTTGAAAATTTGAAATGAGAAGAATTTTTTCTTCAATTGGCAATAAGTTTTTAGAGATAAACAGTAGTATTAGGTTTGAATCTTGACAGGGAAAAAAAGTCTGTGAAACTCTTTTAACAAGAAAAAAATGTATATTTCACTCTAAACTGTAAATACAATTATGAAAGAAAATTTAATTATGGCAAAAATACTTATTTTCCTATATTGAAATTTGGATGGTCTGAAATGTGGTCTGGGATGGGGACCCTAGCCAAAATACTAGTCGTTGCCACTAATTCACAAACACGCACTAATGTGCATCTAAGTTCGATGATATAATAACAATACACATACATATATAAAGTGAGCTTCTAGAAGAAGAAAGAAGTGTACATACGTATCTACAAAAATATCATATATATAGGCAATAAGTGTAGATGTAGTGGACTTGAAAAAAAACTAGAAAAGGACAAGAAACAAATATTCAAAATATAAAATGAAAAAGAAAAAAGAAAAACGAACGGCGAGACATTCCTCGAACGACATTGTCACGTACGGCATGCAAGAGGTTAGCTAATGGCTAGTACTTGGCTTTAATTGAAAAGTGGCGGAGAAACGAATCCGATAAACCGCCGTATGATTTATGTCAATGTCAACTGCCTCATCAATTCATCATAGTGTTTCCTTTCTATAAAGTCATAGAAGAAAAATCAAAACAGAAAAGAAGTTAGTATGATTATAATTCCTTGTAACAGTTTTTTTAAAATATCATTTTCGATTTAATGAAAAACATTTATGAAAATAAATTGAAGGGGATATTTTTAAAAAGTGACATACCAAAAAAGATATTTTTTTGAATATCCTTATTTATTTTTATATATTATTTTTTCTAAATAGTTGGCTTCTAGAAGAAAATTAGAGAAACCTATGGACTTTGCTTCCGTGAGAAATTGATACATTAACACCTGTCTTGTCCAAAATCTTCGTGAATCTTTTTCTTTCTTTTCATCTAATTCTGACGTTTAAAATAACATACACATGCATGAGTAATATAACCGAAATGACCCAAATTGTCAATTTTGAGTTTTAATGCATGGATTATCAATTTTTTTTTTAATTGTGTTTCACAAAATGTCATAATTGGTTTCAAAACTATTATCCATTGATTTTATTAACAAAAAAGAAAAAAATATTTAATGGGTAAACTCGGATTCTTGCATGCGAAAATGGTAGCATGGTGATCATATGACATTTGATTTGAAAGTGGTTCACTGATTTGTACCAAATGAGCATTTAATAATGTTAATATTTAAATTAATAATTTAATGTAAATTAATTACAAAATATCCAATATATATATATATATATATATACCTTATAATATGTATATTGATATTTTGTGTACATAAATGTTGGACTATATACCATAGTATATATATATAGTTTTTGCTATTCTCATCGTCATCGATGTGTCTGCACCTTAATTCGATGTACAAGTTATTGATAAAACTATAATAATTTCGTAAACTAAAGTCAATGAGTTGAATTTTTTTATAGAGACAATATCGTAACTGTGATATCAAAAATGTACTATAAGATGGTTTTTTTGTATTACTTTTTTATAAGTGTGACTTTTTAATTTGAATACAAATGTTTTACGTCATGAAAAGCAATCACTTGTAAGTTGTAACTTAATATAAATTTCATGAATATGTAATTTGTTTGTTTAACATCAAAGATGACACTGTTCTTTTCTGAATGATTGGTTTTTTTCTATTTCCTAGACGAGTTTTTCTTGCTTCGGAATAGTTTGATTGTTTTATTTTGTCTCACTAATTTAAAATTATTTTAAATCCTTTAGATATTGTTTGACAAATAATTTGCCCAAAAACAAAAAAAAAAAAAGATATTGTTTGATTATAATTATGGTTCCCTCGCTATTTGATAATAGCCAAACAATTAATCAATATCACTTCCTATATATAGGCTTGCGGACCGAACACAATCACACATCGTGAGAACTAAGAAATACTGTATCCAATAAAACAAACAAACTAAAAACAAAATGGCAGATTCAACACAGCATCATGTGGTTCTCTTCCCTTACATGTCAAAAGGTCACACAATCCCTCTCCTCCAATTTGGTCGTCTCCTCCTCCGTCACCACCGCAAAGAACCAACCATCTCCGTCACCGTCACCGTCTTCACCACTCCAAAGAACCAACCTTTCGTCTCAGAGTTCCTCTCGGACACGGCGGAGATCAAAGTCATCTCTCTCCCTTTCCCGGAAAACATCACCGGAATCCCTCCCGGCGTCGAGAGCACGGACAAGCTCCCTTCCATGACACTCTACGTCCCATTCACGCGCGCCACGAAGCTTCTTCAACCGTTCTTCGAAGAAACACTCAAGAATCTGCCAGAAGTTTCCTTCATAGTCTCCGATGGATTTCTCTGGTGGACATCGGAGTCAGCAGCTAAGTTCAAGGTTCCTAGGTTGGTCTTCTACGGCATGAACGCTTACGCCCCCGCCCTCTCCATCTCTGTTTTCAAACACAATCTCTTTACCGAACCGGAAGCTAAATCTGATACAGAACCGGTCACTGTACCGGATTTTCCATGGATCCAGGTCAAGAAGTGTGAATTTGACAATGGTACTATCGATCCGAAAGATCCGGGTCCAGCGCTTGAACTATCGATGGACCAAAGGATGTCGATCACTACAAGCCATGGGTTGTTAGTAAATAGCTTCTACGAGCTTGAGTCAACATTCGTTGATTACTACAACTCTGGAGATGGACCAAAGTCGGTGTGTGTTGGGCCACTGTGTTTGACAGATCCTCCTAAACGGGGGAGTGCTAAACCAGCTTGGATTCATTGGTTGGATCAGAAGCTAGAGGAAGGGCGTCCGGTTTTGTACGTGGCGTTTGGAACGCAGGCAGATATCTCGAACAAGCAGCTCATGGAGTTAGCTTTGGGCTTAGAAGATTCCAAGGTACGTTTCTATAACTAGGCAAATGAAATGGTTACAAAAGTTAGATGTCTATTCATCTAATTAAAAGCTCTTAGGCAGGCAGAAGATTTTTTACAACTTGATTACATGACGTTAAAGTAGTTTAGAGTAACTACATATACACAAGTTGGCTTAATTAGTAATTACGGTATAGTTCTTAAAATGCATGGCGAATCAAAAAGTGTGTTTGAATGTATAGGGTAAATTTCTTGTGGATCACAAGGCGTGAACGTGATAAGTATTTTAAATCTATAATCTATGCCATGAATTAATAGTTGTTTATGTTAAAGTATGCCATGAAAGAGTTACAAAAGAGAATTGTTTATTCATCTTATATTATACTATTATATAGTAGGCTATTAGCTTTGGAGTTTGGACTCAATCGTTCTTTTGTTTTTTTTTGGTTTTAGTGTTAACCTAATTCCATGAATTTAGTTGCGACACTTAACGAGTTAGGTATTAATTATATGGTTATAAATGTATGTCGACTGACGAGTCAAAAAATAAATGTTTTATAGCATGACGTGTTAGCATTCAATTGTATGGTTACAAATTCTTTAGGTGAACTTTCTGTGGGTCACGAGAAAAGACGTGGAAGAGATTATTGGAGAAGGATTCAACGAGAGAATAAGAGAGAGTGGGATGGTAGTGAGAGAGTGGGTGGACCAATGGGAGATATTGTCACATGAAAGTGTCAAAGGATTTTTGAGCCATTGTGGATGGAACTCAGCGCAAGAGAGCATATGCGTTGGGGTCCCGTTGCTTGCTTGGCCGATGATGGCTGAGCAACCGCTCAACGCGAAGATGATTGTGGAGGAGATAAAGGTCGGAGTAAGAGTTGAAACCGAAGATGGGAGTATACAAGGATTCGTGACGAGAGAGGAACTAAGTCGAAAGGTATCGAGAGAGGAGTAGAATTTTATT
Source organism: Erysimum cheiranthoides (assembly GCA_011420285.2). Classification (NCBI taxonomy): domain Eukaryota; kingdom Viridiplantae; phylum Streptophyta; class Magnoliopsida; order Brassicales; family Brassicaceae; genus Erysimum; species Erysimum cheiranthoides. The sequence continues at coordinate 19,840,721 of CM022180.2, forward strand.
TTATTATTTTTTATTAATGGATCTAACAAAAATATTACACTAAATTAATGGTAAATTGGTAATTAACCAACTTTTGGCTTTTCAATTCTTAATGGTAAATATATATTTTACAGATTAAGGAACTAATGGAAGGAGAAACGGGAAAAATTGCAAGAAAGAATGTGAAAGAATACTCAAAATTGGCAAAAGAAGCTTTGATCCAAGGGACTGGTTCGTCTTGGAAGAATTTAGATTTGCTTCTTAAGGAGTTATGCAAGAGTAAAGAGCCAAACGGTGCTGATAAGATGAGTGATTGAGGACGTGGTAACTGAACCGGGTTTAGACCAAAACCAATATCCAATATATGTATAAGTACTATAACTCTTTGACGAGTGACGAGACGAAGAACGTAAAAGAAGAAAGGACACATTGCACCCACTCACGTGCAATGGAAACATATCATTATGATATAAAGATTCAATTATCATATATAAAGAGTCAGAAAGGACACATTGCACCCACTCACGTGCAATGGAAACATATCATTATGATATAAAGATTCAATTATCATATATAAAGAGTCAGATAAAATGATAGGTCCCAATCAGAGTTTCTTAGAACACAAGGTTTTTTTAATGGGTAGTTATGACTGCCTCTTTATGATTTTTATTGATTTATATAGAGAACACTTAAGAATATCCAAAGCCTAAAAGAAATAAGAAAACACCAAGATAAATCCAAATCCTAATTGATAAGATGAAAACACCAAAAGATAATGATGAAAGTAAATAACTAAAACACCAAAAGATAATGACGACTAATCGACATAACGCGGATTAGACCGTCCCGTACGTATGGGCCGATTCACGAGCCCATCAATACCCCTCCCCCGAAGAATAACCTTGTCCTCAAGGTTGGGATTGAACTCCGGAAAACTTTTGCAACTTTGTCCCTTCTCACCAGTCTTGCTCGTCCACGATCAAAGGGACGTTTCCCATGTCTACCAAACAAACACTCTTTAACACGACCAGACGTCACATGAGATGAAAGACTATTAGGTGTCTTCACCATCTTCATGTTCTTACTCCAAGTTGTTGCTCGATCCTCCCCATGTTGCACCACATCATGTAGCACACGTTGAAGGGTAACAACATCTTTTATGGTTGCAGATACAACCACCATCGTCGATTTTTTTTTTTTTTAAATATAAGAAAAATAGAGATTTTGATACCACAAAAGTGGTCCGGATCAAAACCGAAAAATATGATAAAAATAGGTTTTGATACCACAAGCGTGGTCCGGATCAAAACCGAAAAATATGATAAAAATAGATTCTGATACCACAAGCGTGGTCCGGATCAAAACCAAGATAGATGGTGGATGAATGTTGCTTTTGATACCACGAAGTGGTCCGAATCAAAAGCGAGATGAAGGCTCTGATACCAATTGATAGGTCCCAATCAGAGTTTCTTAGAACACAAGGTTTTTTTAATGGGTAGTTATGACTGCCTCTTTATGGTTTTTATTGATTTATATAGAGAACACTTAAGAATATCCAAAGCCTAAAAGAAATAAGAAAACACCAAGATAAATCCAAATCCTAATTGATAAGATGAAAACACCAAAAGATAATGATGAAAGTAAATAACTAAAACACCAAAAGATAATGACGACTAATCGACATAACGCGGATTAGACCGTCCCGTACGTATGGGCCGATTCACGAGCCCATCATAAAAAGATTCGATTTCTTTACTTTCTTGTTGACTCAATTATTATAAATTTTCACTGTTAAAAAAAATATCACTGTTTCATTGAAAGGTATCTGAATTAGTTTATGGTAGATTAAAGTATCAGAATACTATTAACAATTGAGCTACAGTTCTTCATGTAGGTGCTTCCATGATTGTTTTCCCTAATTCTTTAATTTGAAAGCTAAACTACAAGTGAAACCGATACTATAAACATATAAACTTTTCTCATGTCATTTATTTGAACTTCGAGTTTAACGAATAAAACAAATTAAAAAGATTAGTTAAAAGGGTATATGACACGTTAATAATATTGATCATTACTACCTTAGTTGGCACTTGAAATTGTACATAAGCAAATTATCACCATCACATCTTGTTGAGTATAGTAAAAATCAATGTGAATAATATATCACATATATAATACTGCCAAAAGAATAGTCAATGTTATTCAATACAATTCATATATAATACTGTTTGCTGGTTAATTTTGTTGATATTTTTTCTGTGTTTGTGGGGAGAAGCAACATTAACTTAGATATACAGTAGAGATATGTTACAACAGCGTAAAATAACCTATATTAACTCATATGCCATGTACTATAATCTCCTGAATAAAATAAGAGGAACCGTATAATTGATTGACCAAATTTCTGCACGACGACTTCCATAATAGACATATATATAATCAATTTTTTTACTGTGTAACGAACCCCACCTCCACTTTTAAAAAGAGAAAACAAAAAAAGTAGAAGAAGATCAAATATAAAATTTGTTAACGAGAAAATAAAAGAGGTTAAGTATTTTAACTTTTCAGAAAAAAGTTACATCTCAAAATATTATTTCTAGTAATTTTCTTATTTTAAAATTTTTATTTGTAAAAGGTTAAAAAATGCCCAAAGTTCACTTGCTCTGTTTCTTTGATTAGCCAAGAAAAATAAACATGCTAAATGGTAAACATATTAATTTCCCTTTTAAGGAATTAACAACAAATGGTAAAATGAGATTCCAATCCAAACTCTCATTAAATTATATACAAAAAGTAGCTTATATCCTCTACCATCAAAACCCTAGCCGTGAAGAGAGAAAAAAGAGAGATTTTTTTTTGTGTAGATCCAGGCCGATGACCGGAGATTTATAAGCCTCCGGTCATCGGCATGGATGATTTCTTTTGTTATTTTTCTTTTGATTTATTTGGTTTTATCCAAGTTTTATTATATCTGAGTAAGTTTTTGATCGTTTTTATGGTTTTTTTCAATGGGTTTGGGAATCATTTCGAAGAGGTAGTTAACAGACTTTACAGCGGATGGTGGCAACGGCTTTTCCCGGCTTCAACCGATGATTGTCATTTATTCAGCGTTGGTGGGTTTTCGTCGCAAACCACGGTTGTTCCGGAAGGCGGCCTGAAATACAGATTTCTAATTACTCGACTATTTGACACGGTAATCTCAATGACTCCTTTATTACCAGGAGCAATATAAAGAGTTGTTTCGTCTCGGTGACTCCTACTGGAGCATTAAAAAGAGAAGAACAGTCGTGATCAATTGAGTCAAACAAGGTTTACTAGATGTTTTTGGATTTTACAAAGATTGAGTTATCAATTCCAAAAGCAAATATGGAGTATTCATCTGGAGAATCATTAGTCATTCATACGCAAAAGATGTCAATTATTTATTTTGGATCCCTAGTGGTGTATCCTTTTCTCTTCTGAGTTTTTGTAAACCCTTTGTATTTTGGTTATTTTAATAAATTATTACTCAGTGTTAAAAAAAAAAAAGTAGCTTATATTCCGACGATGGAATTAACAACAGGTCTATATAAGGAAATTTGTAAAGTAATTCATCATATCTTATCTTATTGTACAAATTAAAGTTTGGAGTATATAGGAGTATAAGATATCAACCTGTAATTAACTAAATTTTAACAGTGTATTATACAACAACGTAAACGAAGAAACATTTATTATGACAAAAAAATTAAAGAAGGAAATAATATCCTTTGGTGAATTATATTCACCTTAATGACTCAGATTAGGTTTTGACTATTAAAGAAGACCTTATAAAACTTTCAACTAAACATTAGTATTACTCTTATGGAGCATTGAGTTTACTCTTATAAACAAACATCAAAGAAGCTCATCAAGAAACGACTTCCCTTTATATTTCTCAACTTTAAATCCACTCTCCTCCATCCGCAACCGCTCTGTCTCGAGTTCAGCCAGCTCTGATTTCATCTCCTCGACCTTTAACTTAGCTTCCCTTACTTCGTTCTCAATCCGAGCCAAATCAGCCTCCTGAGTCTCCATTTCTTGTTTCTTAGACTTCAACAATCCTTCTTGCCTCTCTTTCTCTGAGTCTGTGTTTTCTTGATACCGAGCAAACTCTTCAAGAACCGAACGTAGCCAGCCAACTTCGATGTTCACAGACGCCAAGTCCTTAAGAACCGCAAGCATCTCTCTGACTTTTAGTTCAGTTAACTGCCCGACCGGGGTTGACCCAAGTTCTTGCATCAATGAGCATAGGCCCTCTAGGTATCGGGAACGCATCGATGCTGATTCTAGCTTGCAGTTTGCGGCTATGTCCCCGTGTTTGTCAATAATTGCCCGTAGGATTGTGGAGACACTTGAGTTCACACGGTATTTTCCAACCGAAACACACGAGTCTGACATTACTGATATAAGGTCTAGCTCTACTCCTTCCTCATCATCATTGTTTTCGTCATCATCATCATCATCATTGGCGTATGATCCTGGAGGGCTTACGACATTGACGACACTAATCTCACTAACAGTTTCATTCTTGCCACTGTGTTTATGCTCTCGAGGTTTTGGTGATACAGTTTTGCTACGATCAGCCTGAACAATATTGAATCGAAACAGAACATGTTAAGATGACAGCCAAAGAGTTTGGTCGAAAACTTACAAAAGATTTAGACATAGAAACCCAAGACTCTACAGGTCTCTAATATATGTACATTAATGATAAGTGAGAGAGGGTAACTAAGAATTACCATGCTGTTTGGGGATAGAGGAACCATCTGCGATGGCTTCTCCGGCTTATGGTTGAAAGAATCATGCTGACCGTCGAGTTCAATAGATATTTCATCAGATGATAAAGAGGGGAAAGATTTGTTTGCTTCTGAAACCGCCGTCTTCTTGACAGCTACTGGTGAAGGTCTTGATTGATGAACCTTTGGGGACTTGACAGCACCATTCTGATAGTGCCTTGTAGTCAAAGGTGAAGGTGGCTGTGATTCCGTCTTTTTCTTACCAAAACTCCCCGAGAGGCTAAAATTCTTTGAAGCTGTAATAAACAATTCAAGAATGAGAAAAGAAAGGAAACAACTTTTGTAGAAAACTAAGAAAGCTACAACAGTAAAACCCTCCATGACTTATCCTTGAAGCTATCCATAAAAAACAGCAAAGACAGATTTAAATCATTTCAAAAAGGCTCAACAAGTTGCATCGAAAAACCGATCAGCAAAACACATGAAGTTGTAGCACATTCAGTATCAGCCAAATTCATCAGAGGAAACATGGTATAGATGTTCTCCATGCCAATACATATTCATAGATTAACAAATCAAACATATACTGCAGATTCTCTGTACCTTGCTTCTTTGAATGCTTCTTTCCACGGCCTTGAGCAATCTTCTCTAAACAATCTGAAGCACATTCATGAAAGGGGTTTGTGGAATATTTACAATCCGGGTGAGCTTTTCGATTGGTATCCATAGCTTATTCAATCAGAAACAAGAACTGCAATAAAAAAAAAATCCAGAGAAGAAGCCTATCAGAAACAAATGTGGCTTCTCTAGTTGAACAAAAGTCAAATTCAGGGTATGTAAAAAGGTCAATACTTTAGACCACAGATTCAATATTAAAATCAAACACTTGCATATAATTCAACAACTCCAACACCACTGGATTCACATCTGGTTTCCACTAAACAACCCAATTCAAGAAAAGGAAGAGAAAGAGAAGTAAAAGAAGACAACTTTTAGTAAAAACACACACATAAAAGAAACTTTGAAACCATTGTACCAAAACAATCCCCACAACAATAACTCGAATCAAACAAATATAAAAAAGCAAAACTTTATTTTGAAAACATCGTTTTCTACTTTGAATTTATTGAGAGATAAAAGCAGACCCACAACAATGAATAAAGCACCGATTTTTATGATCAAAGCTCCAAAGAGAGAGGTACCAGGAGACTAGGAATGGGGGAAGAAAGGTCTTCTTGAGCAGAGAAGCAAAATAGAGATTTGGTTTGAAAGAATGTAAAATTTGTAATATATAAGAGAAAGAGAGAGTCGTGATCTGTCTTTTGCATACATTTTGATTTGACCGAAACCTATAGAATATAGAGAGGAAGATTTGAAGAGAATGGTTGAAGATTCGACGAGATTGACCATAAATGAATAAAGTAATAAATTGCCGGAGAATGAAGATAGATGTTGCAATCAATCAGAGGCTTCCAGAAGTTGACAACTAAACAAAAAAAGCTGAGACGAGAAATGGGAACAAAGTACAAAACTCTTCTCTTCGCTCAGTTCACACCTGCTAAATTAAAAATCTTTTATACTTTACTCACGTGTGGGAATAGTAGCTTCCAAAATTTTAATCTTTACAAAATTTTCTTTCAAGGGTGATTTACTGATTTCTTACAATAACCCAAATAGCTAAAATAGTTTAATGGAATTGAGGGGAAAAAAAAATTAATGGAATTTTAAAAATCTAAAAATAATTGTTTTATCGAAAATATAGTCGATATTATTTGTTTCCTTCTTTTAGCTACTTCTAAATTAAAGATTTATTATCAACTCAAATAATTGATTTAAAGGTTAAAATTAAAAATAAATATTTAATTTAAAATTATAACAGTAGAAAAATTATAAAATTATATTAAATAGCCTAACAATATAGTAATAAATTATTTTTAGATCATGACTTTTGTGATACATATGTTCATTAACAAGTGATTGCCTTAATGTGGTTTGATGTGTCAACGCAAAATGTTTTAAATTCGTAATCGTATATTGCTTTCAGTCAAAACATGTAATTTATCAAAAAGAAAAGTTAATGCTGATTTGGACAAACTACATGAAAAGAAAAAAAAATACTAAAATAATAAGTTAGACAAAAATCATAATAACCATATATGTGATTTTGATACACAGTCCACTATTGGGTGAGTTCAACACTAGTGCAAATGAAATGCCTGCGTTCTACATTCAAGTGCTGTGAAAAACTTGTTGAATTTTTCAAATCCAACTAATCCAATTTTCCAATAGTATGATATTGTCCGCTTTGGGCCTAAGCGCGCACGGATTTGTTTTTGGGCTCCTTCCCAAAAGACCTCATACTAGTTGGAGTTGGACTTATCTTATATATCACACCGTTACTTTCTAATCTTCCGATGTGGGACGTTGGTTTGACTCCAACAATCTCCCCTTCAAACCAAGGACCACATGCAGATCATAATACGCCTCTTCGAGATGCTTAACTCCATCTCGAACACGATCCCTCACTCGGACCGACAATAAGCCCCTTTCTCGGGCCCCCATTACTCGGGTTGAGGTATGTCCGCATCCACTTTTTTTTTTCAAGGTCCACCAGATTCTTAACCTTGGGCTCTGATACTATGTTGAATTTTTCAAGTCCAACTAATCCAATTTTCCAATAGTATGATATTGTCCGCTTTGGGCCTAAGCCCGCACGGATTTGTTTTTGGGCTCCTTCCCAAAAGGCCTCATACTAGTTGGAGTTGGACTTATCTTATATATCACACCGTTACTTTCTAATCTTTCGATGTGGGACGTTGGTTTGACTCCAACAAAACTTAACCGAAATATTTAGTATACAGTTCTGCTAAATTAAAATTATGATTAGATCCTAAACTTTTTCTTGCGTCATTTGAGCCAAGAGAAATGCCTGCGTTCTACATTCAAATGGGTTTGGCTAGTTTTTTTTTTTTTTTTTTTTTTTTTTTTTTTTTTCTGCGTCATTTGAGCCAAATTTTCCAAAATTTAATGGAATCTGGCTAGAAACTAGTTTTTTCTTGATTCCGCTCAAACTTACTTCTATTCATAAAGATACTAAAGCTACCAAGGTTCAACTAGCATAGGTGATCACCTAGTTATATAAATATTGAAGAGAGAGATGCATGCGTGTAGATATATTCAGATGCTGAAACTTACGTCGGACTATGGGAGTGGTTTGATACGTAATCGGAATTTCAGCTTCATGAAAGGTGGACAGTTGGATCTTTAGATATAGATTAGGAGACAAAGCGAGCCAGCTTTGCCCCACTAAAATTAAATTTTATATTTACGTAAATAATATTGCATATTTACGTTTACCGTCCATGAATGTAATTGTATTGTATCGTATATGTCTACACTCGATTATAAATGTAAAATTTATCTCTCACAACAATTTATGTCGAAAATAAAAAGTATCGAGAAATCGAGCATCTTAATTGTCTCTGTTTTGTTGGAATTTGTTTTGAACAATAACTAAATTGAATAAAAAAAATAAAAATACTGTAATTAAAAATGTCTATATGATAAAAATAACAAAGAAGAAAAAAAAAAGAAATTTTAAAAAAGGAAAATAGTAGTTGAGACACCGAAAGAAGAATGCCTAACCTAAACGGAACGAAGAGAAGCTCTCAACAAAGTTAGTTAGGGTTTTGCACGTTATCTTAGCTCATGCAATCTGCCCCTTTCATCATTCTAATTCTTTTATAATATATACTTAATTATTATATGTATTTTTATCTATTCTTATATACTATACATACACATATATACATGATCGTCATGCATGTCCTGCACTTTACCTACCAAAGCCACAATCAATCTCTCCTAAGAGAGAAGAAAGAAAATTGTACTCAAATATTTTCACACATAAATAAAGTTTTGTGGTGACGTTTTTACATGAAAAAGCTCAACCTTGTATAGAACTAATTATCGCTGCTACCTACGTACTGATTATTCTTCTTCTGCTTCGTCTTCTTTCTTGCAATTTCTTGTCTTCTTTTGCTACCTCTTCTTGGCTTTCTCTTGTCAAGTTTCAGCAGTCACAAGATTTTTGAGGAGCCTTGTTTCTTCCGAGAATCTTGTGTAAGTTCTTGTTGGCATATTTTTCTCATGACATTTTAGCTCTACCTTTACTTTGAAAACATGAGAAATGATACATTTTGTATCTCTAATTCTTTATGCCGTGTCTAATTAATCTCTTCTTTGTTACTAACAAAACCATATATTAAATATCGACGCAAATTAAGGTGGTTAAAGTTTGAAGAAGCCTTTTAGTGATTTCTGGATATCGGCCAAGGTAGCAGATCCTTTTTTTTTTTTTTTTTTTTTTTTTGGTAGCAAATTAACTTCTTAGGTCCAATGTGACAAAATTTTCAAAGTTTTTGCTTTTGTCAGTAAACGGATTTATTTGATTGTATGCAGAAATCAGTCTGAGATAATGGAGAGTAATATGCAGAACTTGTTGGAGAAATTGAGGCCTCTTGTGGGTGCAAGAGCTTGGGACTATTGTGTTCTTTGGAGACTAAACGAAGACCAAAGGTTGATTTTGATTCTTCTAAGTAAACTAAGCTTTAAAGAGTTTCTCTCTCTTTCGTCACATATATTCGTTATTTTGGTTTTGGAGGAGACAGGTTTGTGAAGTGGATAGGATGTTGTTGTGGTGGAACAGAACTCATAGAGGACAATGGAACGGAAGAGTTTAGCTTTGGAGGTTGTAGGGATGTTATGTTTCATCATCCTCGGACCAAATCTTGTGAATTTCTTTCCCATCTTCCTTCTTCAATCCCTCTTGATTCCGGGTATGATCATATACAAGCTACTATATACATATTCTTTTCAGATGTATGTAGAAATGAGAAAAAAATGGACTTTACTGTAGGATATATGCGGAGACTCTTCTGACTAACCAGACAGGTTGGTTGAGTGAGAGTTCAGAACCAAGTTTTATGCAGGTAGTATCCGATTTCCAGAACAATAATCACATGATTCTGCGTGAACAAGAAGTATTGAATTTTGGTTTTCTTGAAACCAGGAAACAATCTGTACGAGGGTTTTGATTCCCATACCGGGAGGACTAGTGGAGCTCTTTGCGACCAGACATGTATGTTTATGTATCTTAATTATATAAGTTTTTGGTTTTTAAGCTGTGGTGGGTTGTGATGATTTTGTGTACGTATAGGTCGTTGAAGATCAGAACGTGGTGGATTTTGTAATGGGACATTGCAACATGTTGATGGATGAAACGGTAACGATAAACATGATGGTAGCAGATGAGGTTGAATCGAAGCCGTACGGGATGTTATCCGGTGATATCCATCAAAAAGGTACGAAGGATGAAGAAATGATGAATCTCCCGTCGTCGTACGATATCTCAGCCGATCAAATCCGGCTCAATTTCATGCCTCAGATGAGTGATTACGAGGCACAACAACGCTTGAAGATGAAGAGTGATTATCATCATCAAGCCTTAGGGTATCTCCCGGAGAACAGTAACAAGGATATGATGGGTATGAACCCATTTAACACGGTGGCAGAAGATGGGATTCCGGTGATCGGTGAGCCTAGCTTGCTTGTGAACGAACAGCAAGTTGTTAACGATAAGGAAATGAATGAGAATGGTAGGTTGGATTCAGGGTCGGACTGCAGCGACCAGATTGACGATGAAGATGATCCAAAGTACAAGAAGAAGTCAGGCAAAGGAGGATCTCAAGCCAAGAACCTGATGGCTGAGAGACGGAGGAGGAAGAAGCTAAACGATAGGCTTTACGCTCTCCGGTCGCTTGTTCCCAGGATAACTAAGGTATTCCTCTCGGGGTTTTCCTCTCGGGGTTTGTTTCTTGGTTTCCGAGTTATTATGCGTTTTCTGAAATGAGTTTTTGTGGCATGGAAGTTGGACAGGGCGTCAATTCTTGGCGATGCAATCAACTATGTTAAGGAGTTGCAGAGTGAGGCAAAGGAGCTTCAAGACGAGCTTGAAGAGAACTCAGAGACTGAGGATGGATCTAATAGGCATCAAGGAGGGATGAGCCTGAACGGGACAGTGGTCACTGGGTTTCACCCGGGGCTTTCATGTAACTCCAACGTTCCTAACGTGAAACAAGATGTTGACCTTGAGAATTCCAATGATAAAGGACAAGAAATGGAGGTTAGAACATACATAATAAGAAGAAACTAACTCTCATCTTTCTTCTATATTAGAACTCAAAAACCGCATTCTCACGATATTGGTTTATGTTGGATTGTGAGGTTTCAGCCACAGGTGGACGTGGCTCAGTTAGATGGCAGAGAGTTTTTCGTAAAGGTGATTTGCGAATACAAACCAGGAGGCTTCACAAGGCTAATGGAGGCACTGGATTCTCTGGGACTTGAGGTTACAAATGCTAACACGACTCGCTACCTCAGCCTTGTCTCCAATGTCTTCAAAGTCGAGGTATGATCTAAAAAACCTGCGGAATGGAGAAACAAAAACCAAAACAAAATATACAAAGACTATATGTTTCTTTTTTTTCCCATGTTACAGAAAAATGATAACGAGATTGTGCAAGCTGAACACGTAAGGAACTCGTTGCTAGAAATAACCCGAAACACATCTAGAGGATGGCATGATGATCAGATGGCGGCCGGTTCCATGCAAAATGAAAAGAACGAAGTTGATTATCAACACTATGAGGATCACCAGCATCATAACGGCGGTCATCATCACCAATTTGATCATCAGATGAATCAGAGCGCTCATCACCATCACCACCAACAACACATCAACCATTACCACAACTAATAAGGACCAATTCTCCAAAGCTATAAAGATGTCTGCTTTACAAGTGAAAGAAACGTTAACATCTGCATAAAAACCTTTCGAAGATCTTTTCATTACAAGAAATAAGAAAAAAAGGAATGTCAGTTCGAGAACAATTTCCTGAATCCAATACCAGAAATAAACCAAAGCGAAACTGCTCTAGAATTTTGTCAAACAGAAACTATAAAAGCAAAACAACTTCACTGAAAATAAACTTTGTTAGAAGGAATTTGACAACCCATAACAAAAGAAATAAGTGTTGAAGTGCACCCCTAAAACTTTTAAGTAGGCTCCAAAACATGACCAGCCAAAAAAAATTCATTTGCCGATATTGTTGGAGCAGATGGGGTTACAACTTAGCAACACGTAATTCTTGTATAACTCCAAAAAAATAACTCTGATACACACATTTCAGAAATATCTGAATTTGAAACTTGTAATAGTAAAGAAGCCGCAAACCTTCACTTGGTTCATTGGAAATGATCGGTGTACCCAGCTCCTTTGAGGCTTGTGTTATTGCTGCTGCAGATGCTTGAATTCATTGCAGTCAGCTCCTACCTCGCTTAGTGCTGAGAAAAGCTTTGGCGCTATCTTAGCCAACATAAGCTTAAAACCTACTGAAGTTGAATTAGCGCTGCTGCGTTCATCGATAACCGAGGCATCTTTGGTGAGGGAACCTATGAGATATCCTTTCATGTAGGCATCACATGCCTTCAAAATATAATAGCCGCGTCTTCTGAAGTGGTCTTTGATGAGTTCTTCAAAATCCTACAGATTTCATCACAAATTAAGAAACGAAAGTTGGGAAAATGTGAAATTAAGTAGAAATAGCAACAAGGCTTCGCTATTACCTTTGGTGGTTTCCGCATAAGATACATCATGGTTTTACAATTTAGCAAGAAAGTATTCTCGTTGTATCCGAGTGAGTTTTTTTCTCCTTCCGCTGTTCCGACCTGCTTATCATACCCAGCTTCATTGAAATAAGGCTTGGAATTCAACACCAATCCCTGAAGTGAAACAAGAACTTGAAGGATGCTAGATGATTTGGGATCCCAGACTTCATTTCCCCTGCCTGTCCAGGTATTCAGAAGGCTAAGACAGACCTTGCCTTCTTCGTACAGATTGGGGTTTAACCTCCATCCACCAGAATGATAATATGCCGACTGCAACATGACAGACATTATTTCCATATTATGCATAGCTGGATTCAAGATTAGGTTATGCACAATAGTAATAACAAAAATTAGAAACCCATACCGGTGGCACACTAGGGTAGTCAGATGGAAGGTGAAAATCGAAAAAGAAGAGACCATCTTGGTATGGTGTTCCAAATGCCCCGACTATTACAGCCCTCAAGAGATCCATTCTATCTTCATAAGCTCGAACAAAGATTCCATCTGCCAAAGTTAAATCAATTTTTTCGATAAGATGTGACCATCATGAGATACTGCTGAATGATTTAACTGTACAGCTAGAATTCTTACCTGGAAGGTTGTTCTGAAGTATTTTCCAGTCTTGATCAACCTTCTTAAACCACTGTCTTTCTTTGGTTGTCTGCAAGTTTGATACGACACTTTAAGATTCAAAATCAAGTTTTAATGACATGTGAAATAACCATATTTAACGTGAGAGGGAAATTAAATATTTTAGTATTTTGAACCAACACATGAGTCATCTAAAGTGCAAGTCCTTGAACTACCTGCCCATCTGCACCAAGAAAATGGTGGTCTAGGGGATCTTGTGATATATCAAAGCGTCTGAAACTGCAACTATCACCTTCAGAAGGTACTGGCTCATCTCCACTCTTTGATGTTTCCAATGCTTCATTTTCTAAAATTGTAGAGGTTTCCCCACTTGAAAGATTCTCAGCCTTTGCTTGAGTGCCCTTTGACTCACAATTATCAAGGAAACAATCTCTTTCATCGGAAGGGTTGGTCAATTCAGCATTTTCATCTGTGTAATCAGAACTGGAAGAATCTTCAGATTTTCGTGCACGCGAAAAGATTCCACTAGCCAGTCGAGTCACAAATTCAATTGCAGCCAGTGGAAGAGCTAGGGCACCGTTCCTCCCAGAATCGTTCTCAGCATTGATATCTGCATCAGAATTTCTTTCAATAGAACTACTCCTTCCAAGCTCCTGAAAATCAAATATCTTATTAATTTGCAGACAAATAGTAATGAATATGCTAAAAAGGAAGTAAATCAGTGCCACCCTTTTGAACATTTTGGTTTAAGGAGGCATCATATATAATCAATTAGTTACAATTTAGTAACTTTTTATAAACGGAAATTAACCTCTTCAGGAATCTCAGGAGCACTCCTATCATCATCGTTTAAAGTTTCCCAACTAGCAGCATCACTTGCTTCACTTTCTGCAGCAATTGATTCATCATCATCATCCCGTCCAACTACATAAACTGCGTGAGGGCCAACCTAGGAGACAGCACAAATTACAAATTAAAATGAATACCAAGCCTTGTCCACAGGTAAAGTGACATCAGATCGAAGAGATTTCTGACTATTTATTTTCTTGCATAGACAGTCTCAAAACGAACCAAAATTGCATATATCTCTCAGGTCATTAAAATGAAAAGATAACTGTTCTTCAAATTATTTTTTTAGATAGGTAATACAATCTCCTCTAACTTATGCATCAACTGTCTTTTTAGGCCACACCATCAAGGAGGGGACAGCATTTCTAGTATTGTCTCTCCCCTAACTCCTTAATCTATTGAAATAAAAAGCAGCAAGAACCTAACTCCAAATTGGTCTGGGACATACATTGATAAACACTTTTAAATTGAAACAGCAACTGTATTAAAAGCACTGAGCGTTTCCGTATACGTTGCAAATCATATAATGAGACCAGGACAGCAAGGGATTGTAAGTAAATAGACTAGTTGAGGTTGACGTACCGTTGATACTGTTCCATCGGCCCATGTTACTTCAATATCACCATCCTTGAGGCCAGTAATATTTCCAACCCATGAGAGCTTTGAAAGGTCCATATTAGGTTCGTTTTCTTCCTTATCCTTATGGATTTTAGCTTCATGAAGGGATTCTGTATCATGGTATCTATTGTCTTGCTGTGTTACCTCCTCTAAAGAGTTTTCGGGAGAAGCTGCTGGTAACGCAACGGTAACAGGTGATAAGCGAACAACAACATCCCCATAACAGTAGTCATAATCTGGATGGCCCTCTAGCTCATACACACTAACAATTTCTTCCTTTTCAAATTCACGGGGTTCTTCTGCCCTTCGAAGTGGCTTTAGCCATCTCACAGAAGCCGTACGTTCTTTTGCGTTGACACTTTTCACAACTCCAACACGTCTAGGTTCAGTTGTGTTATCACCATCATCAGAGGTCTTCTCCACCACATACTGCTCAGAGACAAATTCATGATCACCCGGAGTCTCAATTGGAATCAATGTTGTCGCTTCCCGTCTGCATTCTATTGTACCATCCTGCCACGCTACATCAACGCATGTTCTGCTATTGACTACCAGAAGAGCCTGTTCAAAGCTTTCCTCTTTTTTCTTTACCTTTTTGTCCTTTCTGATAACAAGTTTGCGTATCTTCTTACGATGGAGAGGCCAAGGCTCATGAACAGGCTCCTTTGAAATAGAAGAATTTCTTTGAGGAAGATCTTTACTAGTTTCTTTTGGCAAAGCTTCAGCAGTAGTACCAACAGGTTCATTTTTTCCGCTTACTTCATCTTGCACATCTTCACAATTTGCTTGAGAATCATAAATTCGTAATTTAGATACATGCTTGTGTAAGGGAATTGTAGCAGATTGACTCACCGATGGAAGAAGACCCCAATCACCCACTTGCCAATTGGCATGAGTGAAACATGACAACAATGTCAAATTACTTGGATTCTGCTCCTCAGGTGGGGAGACAGAAGAATCTGGCCCAAAGCCAGCTGAGGCAATCCAGTAGACAAAAATAGATCCAGCAGTAACTTTGGTCACAGTACCTTCTAAGCGATTGGGCTTCCACAGTCCAGATAACCACCGGGCGTTCTTAAAAATCGATGAGGAGCTTGCTTTGACACGCTGGCCTGGGTAATACGGAAAATTTGCATCTTCTTCAAGATTATTCTTGGGAATAGGTTTTAGTCGAAGGGGTTCAACACGTAGAACTTTACACATGGAACCATCATCAAACAAGACAGTCACATTGTCCAATACATCATCAATTCTACCTAGCCAGGGGCCATGAATCACATAATCACCAACAGCAAAATCCCTGACGCGTTTCAACTTTTTGGTTGAGATGTCCTTGTGGATAGAACCATCCGGAGCCAATAAATCTACCGATATGTTTACATCCAGTACTACTCCGACCTGCCCAGTAGGCTCATAAGCTGAAGCAACATAATCTCCATGTAAAAAACCACGGTCTACAACAGTTACATCCTTAATATCTTGAACTGGCTCAGTGTTATCCATCCAAAGCACACGAATCTGATCACCCTCAAGAGCACCACATTTGTAATTCCCATCGGCTTTTTCCTCGCCAAGATTTCCAGCAGCATTTCCATCTTCATGACCATCATTTTCTTCATTGGCCTTTTTCCCTTCCTCTTCATCCCCATAATCATCATTATCCGCATCATCATCATTATCGTCGTCATCATCATCTTCCTCATCACTGATATCACTTTCAGAGTCAGAATCACCAGCTACTTCGCTCACAACCCCAATACTACCCGTTCTGTTGTTTCTGACAATATCTTGTCGATAAATATTAGGGTGCTCTCTGCTTACTGAATCATCAGACATATCAACACGACTGCTGTTGTTATTCACAGTTGGTTCACATGTAGACTCACTTGCCATCGAATCATCAAGTCGCGAGTCAACCCCACCATTTGTTGATGTACCAGGGTCATCTTGCTCATGTTCCATCTGAAAATCCAAGCAAAATTTTAGAAGCATAGTATATACGTCCTGTCTTCTAACACAAACTCGAATCAAAAGGAAGTTAATCTAAATTCTTCAGATTACTGACTCATTCAGAGAAACTGAAACATTTATTGCAAAAAATTAATCTTGGCAATGAATGATTCGCAGCTTGTAAGAACAAGGATCGACAAAAGAGTAGGATCTTAAACTATGAAAGTATGATGCAACATCCACAAGTAGTCGCTAAAAGTCAAAATGAAAATCAAAATGCTTAGCTTCCGAATTGATTCAAGCTTACTAACACAGATTAAAAATCTCAAAGCGAAGACACGCTCATAGAGCATTCCGATTATTCACAAGAAATCAAAAGACATAATCTCAAAACAAAGTTAATAATAATCGGACCCTAAGATTATCATCATTCACGGCAACACAAACACGAAGGAAAGCAAAATATTTAGCTGATACGCGAATATAATCACATTTGAGCTGCCAATGAAAGATTGAACAGATTCAAAAACAGAGAGCATCATATGTTTATAAGTACCGGTTGGATTCTCCGAGAAGAAGTGATCGGAGGAAGCTTTTTTTTTTCAATCGATTTGCTTTTTTTGTCGTTTGATCGTATTTGCAACAATTTTTTTTTTTTTTTTTTGTGTTATTTTTTTAAAGAAGAAGAATTTGAAGCGAGGAGAAGAAGAATCGAGAAATTGAGGAGAAAGATTGATGAAGGCAATGGAGGAGGAGCTGAGATTCTCGCTCAGCGGCGTCAAGGGTATATTCGTCATTTACGTATCTTCATGTCTAATTGTTTTTTTTTTTTTTTTTGACATCTCACCAGCACTCACCGATGATCTAAACTATTTTAATCTCAGACGTTGGATCTGCTTACCAAGTCGCCGGATTCAGGCGTTTTTGTTCTCAGCTTTATACGAGACAATATATAAACAAATTAGGATATAGTAGTAGAGTATATTATACAAATTTACAATTAAACGGAATGTGAAATATATTTGTTATTGTCGAGAACTCTTATGACTATAAGAGATAAAAATATTATAATCAAGTTCAGATATTATAATAAAAATGCTGAGTAAATAGACCCTTTCTACAACAAAATATGACAAAGATATAGTCAACTTGCTTTTGATTCCTAACCCAAATAAAAAGTCAGAACATTCTTATGAAATCTAAAATATGTTTCGCATAATACAAATACTGAATTGAACCTTAAAGAAAGGTATATCGACGTCGTACAATATCGAGACTTAAAGATACAAGAAGCTGGTAAAAAGCATAAACATAAATTTGACATACGACATTTCGTCAAAAGATCGGATCTGTCATGACATCACAAATTTTGATGCTTTAAGAACCATACTAAAAAAAAAAACACTTTCTCAGGCTTCCAACATGTTACTTTTAACCATGAAACGTTACGATCTCTGGAAGCTCTACTTACTCTCGGGGAATTTGGCCTCGTAAGTCTCTGTAGTCTGTGAAAATAAAGGAGGAAGAAGATTCGTGTTAGTAGAGAATGAAATCGAAAA
The DNA here is from genome assembly GCA_011420285.2 of Erysimum cheiranthoides. Taxonomy (NCBI): domain Eukaryota; kingdom Viridiplantae; phylum Streptophyta; class Magnoliopsida; order Brassicales; family Brassicaceae; genus Erysimum; species Erysimum cheiranthoides. The sequence goes on from CM022180.2 coordinate 19,858,752, forward strand.
CAGTTTGAAGAAACTTAGACAACACAAGTCAGTTTTTTTTGGATACCATGTAAGTCGCAGTAATCATCTTTCCGGCAAACCATCTTCCATGGAGAGCACGTTGTGCACCCATGGCTGCTTGCGTGTTTTTAAATCTCAGGTAGACAAAACCCACGCTGTTCCTGTTTTAGCAACAAAGATTCAAAGTCAGAGATCAATCTACTCTTTTCTGTGAATGAGAAAAATACAAGATTCTAAAGCTCACTCACTTGTCAACATAGATATGATTCAGTTCTCCAAATTTGGAGCATTCTTCTTGAACATCTTCTTTGATATCATTGTCAAAATCAGGTTCAGTCTGCCAAACAGATACAAGTGTAAAGAAGAATTAGCTTGAGGTACTAACTGTTAAGCCAAAAGAAAATGTTTAGCAGATCACTAACCTCTGTGGATGGATCAAACATGTTTTTAAGCAGCAGACATTCGCTGGGGACACCAACTGGGTCAAGCGCAGCTGGAATAATGCCAGCCCCCGCAAGTCCAGCAACAGCAGGAAACGACCCTTGTACAAGAGGAGCTGCCAATGGAGAGATCATCGAAACTCCACCGTGAAGAGATGCGGCTGCAGTAAGGCCAGTGCTGCAGAGAAGGTTGGAGGTTTTAGTGGAACAAAAAATCAATGATGCAAACTACACACAGAAAGAAATTAGCAACAGGAAACAGGGAAACCTTGATGCAGTTCCACTGCGATCGAGCTTCTGCATGAGAAGCGCCCGCGATTGTGCATTCAGAGACTGCAGTATAAGCAACCAGGTTAGGCTACAAGAAAGAAACGATGTTCCAAAGATAACTCCATTTTCTTACACATAGGAGCTAATTATTGTAATAGAGAACCAGATTTAGTAAGGAAACTGTCCATCAACACCCTTTTATTAAGTTGATTATAAATATGTTCATCTTTTGTCTATAAAATCCTACACTACGCAGTTCCTCTACTTATTATGTGTAACAGGTTCCATGAAACATGTCCTCTCTTTGGAGGTTAGGTTAGCGAGATTAAGAAGTACTAACCAGGCCACCTCCATCATCATCATCCAGATCACCAGTGTTTTGCTGTTGTCCAGCTTCTGGGACTTCAGTTTGATCTGTTACAGCTGACACCTAATGAAAAGGAAGAAAACCACATCACCAACAGACACAATATGTGATGTTACATGCATGTTTAGAAGCGTTTGAGACAGATTCAAGATGGTTTATATATCTGCCAAAATATGCAGGTTTACACAACTCATAAATTCTGCCTTAATAGACGCAATAATATAACATGAATGTCTGTTGGGAATTTATCATAATTTTATCACATGGAAAAGGGTCCTTGTTTCTTAGTTCTAGAAAGTACTCTACACAACTTAAGCTCTCTAAAGCCTTCAGGATCGACATCAGTTGAAAATTTCAAAAATAAGTGTAACCACTACCTTGATCGCACGACCTGCAATCTCCAACTGCCCATTCAGATTCAGTGCGTTTCTAGCATCCTCCAGGCGGGCGAACTTGAAGGTTTAGAAAATGAAAAGAATTCTTTTAATCACAAAAGCACATTAGCAAAACAACATCATCAAGACTGACATTGACTCCACCTACCTGAACAAAACCAAATCCTTTGCAGAGGCCAGTTTCATCACGAGGTACCTGCACCAGCTCCACAGTTCCAAATGCTTCAAAAACCTAGGAATGCCAAAAAGAAAAGAATTATTATGTTACCTGAACATGAACTATGGTCAGAAAATGAATAGAGGTCTATGATCCTGAAAAAGTCTACAGACATGAATTCGTACATAACAAAAGTAACTCTGTTCTTACAGGTTTCTGACCATGTATCCAAATAACACTTCCTCTATATTAAACACAGAGCAGTTGCCAAGAAAAAAAAAAGTTCACCTTTCGCAGATCATCTTCTGACATGTTCACGTGGAGGTTACCAACATAAAGACGTCTAGCTCCCCCAGAGTAGGGGCCCAGCGTCCCCCCTGCTCCAGCAGCAGCAGTTGTTGACTGAACAAGATTCTTCTCAGCTTCAGATGGTTTTACCATAACAGGCTGACCAAGAAGTGGTTGTCCAGATAGAGCAATAGCCATAGGGACAGACATTGTATCATAAAACTCCACATACCTGCAAGCAGGAACAATTCAGAATCCAGTAAACAGTACTAAAGCAAGATACAAAATAGTATTTTCACAATTTGTGTGCTCCAAAGCTAAATAGAGCTTATCAGTGTACCGACAGTTAAGGATTCATAAGCATAAACAAAAACTTAATCTAGCCACATACGTCAAAGAGTCAAAGTGTCAAACTGTTCTAAACTCACCCGATTCCTCTTGAACGCCTGGAAATCCGATCCATAATTATCCGCACATCTCGTACCTAAAACCATATTTAGGAGGCAATGTGTTAAAAACATATTCAATTGAACCAGCCAGAACAACAATTATATGGCGACATGAAACTGGCCGAGGAATGGACAAACCTTTCCAGCCCTGGAAAAGAACTCATAAACATCCCTTTCAGTTGCCCTCAAAGCAATCTGTTGTACAAAAGAAAATCAATTATTGATCACGTTATAGTGTTTCAAAGGAACCATAGCTATAACAACAGGCATACCTGATAGGCAAAAACTGTTCTCTGGTCTCTTTCAGGATCAGCCTCAGGCTCTACCTTATCCTCTTTTTTATCTTTATGGCGTCTGCATAATAACAAACATGTGAGCTTGTTTAATTTGCTACTATAAACCTTTTCATCCATATTTTACAAGATGTCGCAACATCTTTCGAATATGCCAGAGACAACATATCAGAAGCCATCTTCTGGTATGCAGTAATATGTTAATATTATGACAATTCAAAACAGATAAACTTTTCTCCGATAGGCGTACACACGTGAAGCACAAGACGGCCCTGCAGGGAACTATGCAAAGTCAACGAGAGATGAACAATAAACTCATAAATTAAAACTTAGATCTTCTTTCATTTTAAATTTAGCACGGGACCAACCTGAAATCTAACCAAAAACTTTTTACCTTCTATTACAATGATAATCTTAAACGGAACGAGCCCCATCAAGTTGTACAGAAGGCAATACCAATGGACCTAATAGCATTAGTATGAACCTGTTAACACTTATAGCTTACATCAAAGTTTTTGTAGCATAACCCAGAAAGCATAAGAGATTCGATTTCCAAATTCAGTTGTCAAATCAAGAACACGGGAAGCACTAGGAGCCTGCATCCTCAATTTCAGTCAAAACATCTCAATAATATTCTGATACAACCATGAAGAACTCGTCCCGAAAAGGATAGAATGGCAAATCAGCTACTAAACACGGTACATAAATATAATAATCAGATTCTAAAGTGTGAACTAGCAGGCAATAAATAGAGTATCAAAGACGATCACCAACTTGGGTGTGTACCTCTCAGGAAATAGGACCAATTATGACAAAAAGGTATATTGATTGAATGCAGTAAGCATTTATGAGAATAAGTTTCAAATAAAGAAAAGAGAGAGGAGGAGCACCTGCGATCTCTATCTCGATCCTTGGTCTCTCTTTCCTTAGGTTCTATTTCCTGGCTCTTTTCTCTTTCCTGACTCCGATGTCGCTCTGATCGACTTCTGCTTCGCCGTGATCGATCTCTCTCCCGATCTTTTTCATGGTCACGCCCTTTACTTTCTCGATCCTTGTCTTTTTCCCTCTCTCTGTCTTTCCCGTTTCTTTCTTCTTTATCTCTACTCTTCTCGCGGTCTCTATCTCCCTCCTTGTCTCTGTGATCGCGGCTACTTCTATGCCTATCCCTCTCTCTGTCCCTAGAACGTGAACGGTGGTGCGATCTCGACCGCTTAGAACGCCGACCATCCTCGTCTTCATCCCTGTCCCTGTCCCTCTTCTCATCACTCCTATGCCTCGAGCTTCTACTCCGCTCTTTCCCATCAGATTTGGCTTTCTCATCACCGCCATTCCCAACTTCATTCTCCAGGTGAGGATTTTCAACTGTCTTCTCTAAGTACTCATACTCATCAAAGTCCATAGTAGAAGATATCCTAGTCAAATAACTTCCTCAATGCCTAGAATCTACAAAACGCAAATCAGAAAGCAAATTAGCATAGGAACAAGCACAACGTGTGCTCTTATCACTCCCTATGGAAAAATTACTCATACGGCGAGTGTCTAAATCGATTCCAAACCCTAATTTCTCGGATAGAGATGCATATCTACTACTAGGTTTCTCGTATCGATACTGCTACAAGAAGAAAATCAGGATACGACGAATTTAAGATTGAAATTGGGAAGAGAAATTAGTAACTCAGTTCACCTTAACTCTGGTGATAAGACTCGAAGAAGCAAAGAGATACGGCGAGGCGAGAGAAAGTCGAAGCAGCTCTCAATAAGGAATCTCCCGCTCGGTATCTCTAGGGCAAAGAAAGAGAATGGTTTGAAGAAGACGAAGCTTGTGAGGTGCTCGCTAACTCTCTCTCTATAGGTTTACTTACCACTTGCTACATTGGATTCAGCCTAAACCCTCTTTCGGGTCTAAGGCCCAATCCATTCTTTTTTAATTTTCTCTCTTTTTTCAATGAATTTTACTGATTTTTTCCACTATTTTTTTTTTGATAATATTCTTTTTTTCACTTCCACTTACCTATTTTATTCCGTTTAAAAAAAAAAGGTAATCGGTTGATGAATATAGTGTGCAAATGATTATCATGCAAATGATTATCATTCAAATGAATAAAGAGAAAAATTTGGTGGAAAATATAAAGATGAATAGTTTTCATTTCATTTATCTTCGGTAGGGTGAATAAAAACTTTTTTTTTGTCTTCATTACATTAAAAATGAAAAAAAAGAATAATAAATTTTACATTTCCAACTTAAATGATAAAATTTGAGATGAATCTAATTTTCATCTAGTCTTTTTTTCTATAAAAATGCAACCATTTTTACTTATGGTTTTTTTGGATTATGTTTAGTCAGAATCAATGGGCTTTGATTTTTTTTTTTGGAGTTTTTGGCATTTGTAATGATGTTCTCCAACATTTTCTCTAATTACAATATTTGATTTGAGAAAAGAAAAACATGTCCCAGTACAATTTGAATTAACAGTTAAAAAAAAAAAGAGACAAACTGATAAAAAAGCCCATAGAGAAAGAAACCTGAATAGAACAAAAACCCATCAAAACCCAACTTAGGTCTCTCTCTCTCCTTCTCCTCTCTTTTCTTCTTCGTCTTCTCTGTCCTTTCCAAACTTTTGCTGTGCGCTTTTTTGTCCAAAGAATCATATTCTTTTGCCCTCTCACACGAGTCAAATTTACCTTTTTGCCACACCAATCATGGCGGCGACGGCGTTGGTCTGGCAACCCCGAGAAGACGGTCTCGCTGAGATCTGTGCTCTTCTCGAACAACAGATTTCTCCTTCCTCCGTCGTTGACAAGTCTCAGATTTGGAAGCAGCTTCAACACTTCTCTCAGTTCCCTGATTTCAACAACTATCTCGTCTTCATCCTCGTTCGCGCTGAGGTTTTTAGGACTTTTCTCTACTTTCTCTTCCGCTTCCTCAGATTTTCTTTTTGCTGACTCAATCTACGTGTGGGAGACGATGACTCTTTAGAGTTCGGATCGTTGAATTTTCATTGGCTTATCGGATTCTGATTTGTTTCTCAGCTTATGTTGATACAACGTTTCCTTTGGATTGGTTTAGTTTCTCGAGACTTGACATTTCCTTGTCTTGTTATGAGTTTATCCTGTATGGACTTTGCGATTCAATTGACTTGAAGTTTACTTGTATCCAAATAACAATATTGTTGTGTAGAGAATAGTGAATTGTGTCTTCTTATCTTGAGAACTCATTTAGTTTCAGTTTTACATGCTCTAATTGCAGAACCTAGGCAAGACCAGTCTGGAGATCTTATATTGCTGTTGCTGTATGATTAGGTTTTTATGCAGTGTATGTGAATATATGTTTCTTAGCTTATGTGTATTGGTATGATGATCAGGGTAAGTCCGTAGAGGTTCGTCAAGCTGCTGGATTGCTTTTGAAAAATAATTTGAGAGGTGCTTATCCATCCATGGCTCAAGAAAACCAGAAATACATCAAATCAGAGTTGTTGCCTTGTCTGGGAGCAGCGGACAGGAATATACGGACAACAGTTGGAACTATCATCAGTGTTATTGTTAATATAGAGGGAGTTTCTGGATGGCCTGAGCTTTTGCCAGCTCTTGTAACTTGTTTAGACAGTAATGACCTAAATCACATGGATGGTGCGATGGATGCATTGTCAAAGGTATAGCAGCTATGCGTTTCCTTTTTTGTTTCTTGCTCTTTTCTTTTAACCTTCATTTATGAACCATAAGCCCGGGTAATCCAAGTTCTGATTGTTGGTTGTGATATATTTGGAATTCTTTTCAAAGTTTTCGTAATATCTACATGTCTTATTCTTATTGATCAGATTTGTGAGGATATCCCGCATGTCTTGGATTCAGATGTGATTGGCTTAGCAGAACGCCCTATCAACATTTTCATGCCTAGGCTATTTCAGGTAAACATCTCATATTCGTAGACCGATCTCTGAACTCGGTTGTAGCACTTGCTAGGTTCTAGTTTGATTTCTTTTCTTCCTGTTGGTTTGATTGAGATAAAATTGATTGCCACTCCTTTGTTTGAGCAGTTTTTTCAGTCACCCCATGCTTCACTAAGAAAGCTTGCCCTGGGTGCTGTGAACCAATATATCATAATAATGCCTGCTGTAAGTATTGCGAAGACTACTTATAAAACTTCGTTTTCGTTTTATACGTTATAAAGGACCGTGGATGGTAACAATCTACTTTTTGCAGGCTTTGTACCATTCCATGGATAAATACCTTCAGGGGTTGTTTGTCCTCGCCAATGATCCTGTAGCAGAAGTCAGAAAATTAGTATGTGTCTTATTTAAGCTTTTGTCAGTTGTTTCTTAGTATCTTTTAAAGATTATTTTTGTCAGTATACTGTGTGATGAGATAGTTATTTTGGCTTCAAACAATTACTTTCTTCAGATGACATATGATTCAATCAGAGTCCCATCTCATTTCGGATGTTATTATGCTTCTGTAATAATGTCTTTTCTTCTTTTGCTACAAAGGTATGCGCAGCATTTGTGCATCTCACGGAAGTCCTCCCCTCGTCCATAGAGGTACTTTTCATTGTGGTTTTAGTATAAACATTATTTCAAATCTATTCCAACGTGTCCCTTTTTATGAGGTACTTCATATGTTTCGTTTGAGATTTTCTTCTACTCAGCATCTCAGATTTGTTTTCTTCCCTTTCTGTCTCTTTCAGCCGCATCTCAGGAATGTCATGGAATACATGTTACAAGTTAACAAAGACCCTGACGAAGAAGTATCTCTCGAAGCATGTGAATTTTGGTAAAATGTTTTTCTCCTTGTTTGCTCTCTAGATGACGGGTTTATACCTGTTTTTCTCTTATGTTCTGCTGTTTTCTCTTCCTTTTTGGCCGGGTTGTTCCATCCTGGTCCTCATTTGCTAACGTAAAGCTATATTGTTATTTGGCAGGTCTGCGTACTGTGACGCTCAGCTGCCGCCAGAGAACTTGAAAGAGTTACTGCCACGCCTAATTCCAGTTTAGTGATGCTTCTCCTTTCTTTAGTATATTTTCGGGCACTTAATCAGTAACTTAGTGGGTGTAGTTGGTAACGTTAGTAACATACATCTTTTGTAGGTGTTGATCTCAAACATGGCTTATGCAGATGACGATGAGTCACTTTTGGATGCAGAGGTTGTTTTTCTGTTGATATTATATTTTGTCACCTTTCTCAATATAATTGTCAATTATATATAATGAAAACTGCTTGCTTTTGCAGGAAGATGAGTCTCAACCAGACAGAGATCAGGTGCAGTTGTTTGTTCTTGTGACTTTGATTTTTCTTATAAATTTTTTCTCTTCAATTTCATTCATTTTGGTTCCCCTACAGGATTTGAAGCCTCGTTTTCATACATCAAGACTTCATGGATCGGAGGATTTTGATGATGATGTAAGTGATTTACTTTTTGTGTCAACTGATATCTGTACAGATGTTGCATATGTGTTAAACAATACAATATATTAAATTTATAGATCCCTCTTTAATGACCGTCTCTGGGTACAGGATGATGACTCGTTTAACGTGTGGAATTTAAGAAAGTGCAGTGCAGCAGCTATTGACGTTCTCTCTAATGTATTTGGAGATGAAATCCTTCCAGCACTTATGCCCCTTATTCAGGTAATTGTTTTTCCTTTCGGTCTTTGGAAATTACTACAATGAGCTAAACTCTGTTCTGCCAAGCTGCAGACGAAATTATCAACTTCTGGTGATGAGGCCTGGAAAGAAAGGGAAGCTGCTGTTTTGGCTCTTGGGGCTATTGCTGAAGGCTGCATCAATGGTCTTTACCCTCACTTGTCTGAGGCAAGTTCGTTTTTGATCCACCTCATCTCGTATAAATGTTTTTTTCCTGCTCAGCTCAAATACATCAATATGCTAACACCTAATTTCTGCAGATCGTAGCATTTCTTCTTCCTCTTTTAGATGACAAATTCCCGCTCATACGAAGCATATCTTGCTGGACGCTTTCTCGATTTGGCAAGTATCTTATCCAGGTATGGTTTGAACAGAATATTTCATGCTTTAACTGCTTCAAACGGTCTTTAGATGATTCATTGCTTTTATTTTCTAGGAATGTGGCAATCCAAAGGGTTATGAACAGTTTGAGAAAGTTCTTATGGGTCTTCTCCGCAGACTCTTGGATACGAACAAGCGTGTCCAGGAGGCTGCCTGTTCAGCTTTTGCAACTCTTGAAGAGGTACATATTTGCTTTGCAATGTGGTTATTCATATCACTTATCGATGTTTGTTGACCATGTGAATTTTCATGAACATGTAGGATGCTGCTGAAGAGTTAGTGCCACACCTGGGGGTAATACTGCAGCATCTAATGTGCGCCTTTGGAAAGTATCAGGTCGTTAAATTCTCTTGAAGTTAACTGCTTTGCCAGACTAAATCTCTGTGGCCGCTATTATCTACTTCAAATCACTGTTTTTATATGTCTACCTAACATACAATTTTCATATACCCAGAGGCGGAACTTAAGAATTGTTTATGATGCTATTGGAACATTGGCAGATTCGGTTAGAGAAGAACTGAACAAGGTATAATGATTGGGTTTGTCCAAGGTTAATCTGTTCTTGTAAATTTAGCTTCTTGACTAGTAATTTTTTAATTGCATATGCTGGTGGCAGTATCAAATTGCTGCGATTTTAATATTCTTCCCTTATGCAGCCTGCTTATCTTGAGATTCTGATGCCCCCACTGGTTGCAAAGTGGCAACAACTTTCAAATTCAGATAAAGATCTATTTCCATTGCTAGAGTGCTTCACATCCATTTCTCAGGTACCGGCAACTTGCCAAGGTCTTAAGAATATCTGTAAGGTCTTGAATCTGTTGCACGAATGATCAGTGAAAGTACCCAGGTTTTGGTAGCGTTAAGATCACTGAAAAAGTATCCTAGAAATTTTGGTCAGCTAAAGTCCAATACTTCCTGCATTTGATCAAAGATTAGTTTTGGAAGCCTAAAAGTGCAACTAACAGTAGTAGATAGCAATTATGAATGTCTGACAAGTTCATCTTGACCGAAATTAGACTGTTTGCAGTATGAACTCTTTATGTCTAACAAATTGTTTCCATGTTTCAGGCTTTGGGTGTAGGATTCGCTCCATTTGCTCAGCCTGTTTTCCAGAGATGCATAGATATCATCCAACTGCAACAGCTGGCTAAGGTTCCATTCAGAATTCTGAGATTTCGTCTCATTTCAAAATAAGAGCGACTCTTTCCAGTTTTCTTTAGTCACAGGCTTGCATGTACTTAACTATCGCACGCTTTTGTTTTCCGTTTGATCAAAGCTTGCTTCTGTTGTTTGTAGGTTGATCCTTCTTCTGCTGGGGCTCAGTACGACAGAGAATTCATTGTTTGTTCTCTTGATTTGCTTTCTGGACTTGCTGAAGGGCTTGGCAGTGGGATAGAGTCTCTGGTACTCCTTTTTCTTGATGTCTTGCTCACCAGTTATTTAGTCATAAATTCTCACTCAGTCGATAACTTATATAACTGATCCGATCATTGTTGTTGGTATAACATGCTCGAGTGGATGGTTATGTGTCTAATCCATGGTGTTATAACATAGTTGAGTTGACTTTCACAACCAGATATATTCTTACTTCATCGCTCTTATGCAGATTTCACAAAGTAATCTAAGGGATCTCCTTCTTAAATGTTGCATGGATGAAGCTCCTGATGTCAGACAAAGTGCTTTTGCCCTAATGGGTGATCTCGCAAGAGTAAGCTGCATATTCTTTTATACTTTAAATATTTTCATTTTAACATTAAAAAAAAAAAAAAGCAAGGGAAGTGACAACTAGTAGTTAAGTGAAATTTATATGTTATATTTTCAGCTCCCTTTCGCTAAAAATAGTAGTGTAATAATGCCTTTTCGCTACCACTGCTAGGTATTCCCGGCCTATCTACAACCTCGCCTGCTTGAGTTCCTTGAAATTGCAAGCCAGCAACTGGTTGGTATCCAAGTTTTACTGTTACTATACCTATTCTCTTCTTCAATTGTATTTGATCATACCTATGCTTCCTACAGAGTGCAAACCTCATTAGAGAAAACCTTTCTGTTGCAAATAATGCTTGTTGGGCCATTGGAGAATTAGCGGTCAAGGTAATACCAAAATACTATTTTTGTTTCCCAAGCTTGAAGTTTCTGTTAGGATTGGACTCGTGAATGAAAGGAACTCAATGTTTCAGGTTCGTCAAGAGGTCTCACCAATTGTGGCCAACGTTATCTCTTCCCTAGGTTTGATTCTTCAACATGGAGAGGTGACTCTAGCAGCTTAGAAAATTCAAGATTCTTTTGGGCATGCCTAAGTTTATCAACTGCTGTATCTGACTGTATGCCTAATCTTATTTTCTTGCGAAGCAGGGTGTCAATAAGGCACTAGTTGAGAACAGTGCAATTACCCTTGGGAGACTAGCATGGATTCGACCAGACCTCGTCGCACCACACATGGAGCACTTTATGAAGCCATGGTGCATGGCATTGTCAATGTTAGTGAACCGTTGTTGGATTTGGGAGTCTTTACACTTCCAACCTCTGCTCTATAAAACAATTTCTAATCATACTTTCTTTTCAGGGTACGTGATGACATTGAGAAAGAAGATGCATTTAGAGGACTATGTGCCGTGGTATTTCTCCCTACTCTTTTACTCTGTGCTCGAAACATGAAATTTAAGTTTGATATTTATAACTGTTCTCCACAAATTTAGGTTAAAGTGAATCCATCAGGAGGTGTCAGCTCACTTGTTTTCATATGCAAAGCCATTGCGAGTTGGCATGTAAGTGAACAGAAACCAAACTGTGGCTCTCCTAGCTAAATTTAATATCGTTGACGAGCTTTTGAACGATTGGTTGATACTCAAATGGCTATCTTTTCTGTATCACAGGAAATAAGAAGCGAGGACGTACAGAACGAAGTCTCCCAAGTACTGAACGGCTACAAACATGTAAGCTATGCTGAATTTAAGTCCAGTGTTTAGCCATCCTTAGCGCTTGCTTGCGTACATTAGAAGTAATCTGATGTCAAATGATTAATGTCTTTGAATTCATCTCTCGGGTTCAGATGCTGGGAAACTCATGGGCGGAATGTTTATCTGCTTTGGAACCTCCCGTAAAGGAAAGGCTTGCGAGATATCAAGTGTAACATTGATTGTACACCGGTTAGTCTCAAATCCGGGAGATCTGCTTTAGCTTATTCATTGCAAACAACAAATAGATTCAGAGTTTGAGCACAAGGCGCTTGAGACACCATTTTTTTTGCAAGATTAAACGAAGGGCAAATATGTCACAAGAGAAGACATACAGTACAGAGTTTGTGTGTTTGTGGGCTCTTCAGATTACATGGTTGGAATTGTTTACGTCCTGTCTTTGTTATTCTTCTATTTCTACATCGATTCTTCGTCCTCTTTTCCTTTGCGGGCAACGTTGTATGGTGGTTTGAGCAGTTTTGGTAAGATTTTTAAACCGAAATAGCTAAGCAAAGTTTAGAATTTATTGTTCTTCAGCTTGTGTGAACTATTGGACCTGTGGATACCAATAAGAAAAATGTGATTGGGATTTTGTGTATTATCTGCCATCATTCTTCAGTTGCATTTACGTTTTACACATCTTTCATATCATAAAATGCTGCAAGATTTTGTGTATTATCTGCAATCTAATCCTAAAATCTAATCAATAGATCTAGTTTGATATGAAAAACCTTCATATACTGCGACTGCGTGTCCCAATTTAATGTATACAAGTTATATTATTTCCAAGTAGTTTACTAGATATATTTGTTTTATGCTTGATCATTTGGGAATAATAGTGTGACTGCATTTAGTTCTTCCTAGAACGGTGATGAATTTTCATAAACTTAGTGGTTAAAGATAATTGTATTATACTAATGGTAACTAATGCAATAGTAATATATAATGTACTTGCTAAAAATATACAGTATGGTTGGGGAATCATATGGACTAGACTTGGGCTAGCCTAGAGTGCTCAGGTTAGGGCATCCTTAAAGGGAGATCAGTTAAGGGTGTGCTTAGAGTAAAAAAATTAATAAAATAATGTGAGAGGTTTAGTTTAGAAACAAGGTTAAATGAGTTGATTATTGGTAAGATCTGTTTCTAAGTAATATTTTAATAATTTAATAATTTAAAACATATAACATTTTTTAAAACTTAAAAAAATAACATTTAAATTGAAAACATAAAAAAACTTATACTAAAATTGATTTGAAATTAAAATGAAACACAAAATACAATTTAAATTATTATGAAACAAAAAAAAAAACGACGAGCAAAAGGTTTAACATTGCACCCATTTTTGTTTAACAAACATGAACAAACGAAACGAAATTAAACCAAACTAACGTCCAAATTTTCAGATTCCAATGACGAAAATAAATCAGAACATTATAAACTTTTTTTTTTTTTCACAATCAGAACATTATAAACAAAAGCGTGAATTTTGATTTGGCTTTGAGAATAAGAAAGAGAGATAAAAAATCTGTGACACGTAACCAACCAAACTGTGACACGTCACTCGAGCACACACCCAAGAACATGTCTTCGGGAAGACCTGTTTCCATGCTGTTATTTCACTATTCTTTTTTTTGGTATTATTTTTATTCCAAGCACACAACAAGTGTGCCCACGTTAATGATGCCTTAAGGGCCAGCTTGGGTTGAGCATTGGTGATCTCTCTTTTACGATAGATCCCCACCAAAATGAATGAAAAGGAGATAAAATAAGAAAAAGAATTGTGTGGGGATTAAGAACGTCTGTATCGGGGGGACAAATATAATGTCTCTTAGCATATTTTATTATTATTTTTTGAGTAAGAGACAATGGGAAATGAGTAGATTATTGCTAGATACATTGAGGATAAAGAGAATGTTAGCGGTGGAGGGAATAAAACGACGGAGAGATCTAAAATATATCTATAGATTGATTCTACGTGAACATTACCCAAATCCAGAGTTTCGAAGAAATAGAAGAAATCTAAAGTTTCGATGTGAACGAAGTCAAGCCGGCGAGAGGATCCGGCGAGAAGAGGGTTGAAGATGAAGAAGAGATTTGGTCCGGCGAAAAAAGTTTCGAGAAGAGAGAAATAGAGTTGATTTTGGCAGGAATTGTTTTTTTCCCTTCTCAACAAAACTCAAACAAATCATTTGTTGACATGTGGCACCCAAGAGTCGAGCCTTAAAGTCCTTAATTAAGGAACGTCTCTTTGTTATTACAGCATTTTTGATTTTTTTTTCATCTGTTTATTCACAAGAACCCATCTTAAGGGATTGCGATAATCATGGTCTAAGGATGACTAAACAATATAGTTTTGTTTGGTGTTGAGTTTGATGGGTTATTTTATTATGGTTTTTTGATAATAATTTAGTTGAGAGTCCACCAATACTTGAGGAGTTTTTTTTCCATAAAAAAAATTTTTCACAAAGAAACCTCTAATTTAAATAAAAATATCATTTAACCCTCAAACAATTAATTTATTTACGAACATATCCTTTTAAACTTTTTTCGGGAAGCTATAAAAACCGATAAACTAAACCCTAATTTCATTTTATGTTTCTTTCTCTCGAAATTAGCCGCCGCCGTCGCCGCCTCTTTCGGTCTCTCTCACTTTTCTCTCTCTACTTACCCTGTCTCTATCTCTGCCGCATCTGTCTCCGTCACATTTTTTCGATTTTTCCTTTCGTACCAACGTCAGATAAATTATTTTCCTTTTATTATTATTTTTTACCGATTTGTAAAATTTCATAAGAATTCATTTATGTAAAAGTGTTTACACAAGTATATTATGTTATTTTGGTGTTAGATTTATGATTTTCATTTTAGTAATGTAAAAAGATGGTTTAATTTAACATCAATAGAGAAAATCTGTTTAATTAGCCTTATTTTGTCTATTTCAGTCCCATTTCCGGAATTCATGGAATACAAGGCGCCGCAAGTAATGAAAAAGCCCAAAGAAGAAGTGCCTTTTGAAGCATCTAAATTTTGGTAAAATGATTTTCTCTTATGTTTTGCTATTTTTTTTCCAAACTGTTATAGCCCTGATTATAGATCCTTTAATAAATAAATAAATAAAAAATTATAGCCCGGTTATTCCATCCTTGTTTTCACAGAAATGTTTTGTAGCATGTTTGAGTGGAGCAGTCAAACATGGTCCTAGCGAACAAAGAATTTAATGAACATTTAAAATGGAATCTATAAAATATTTTATAAATATATATTTTTTACTTCATTAAATATCATTTTAATAGAAATTCTGATGAAGGCCAACACATAGTTTGGGATATCATTGTATTTCAGGCCTGAATGCCGTGACACTAATCTGCAAGAAGCGGACTTAAAGGAGTTATTGCCTCCTCTAATTCTGGTATAATTATACTTTTCCTTTTTCAATTTCTAGTATATTTTTGGGCACTTATAACCATTTTATTAGTGAGTATAGTCTAACATTTTCGTAAAAATTTCATTTGGATTTTTTTTCCTAGGGAAGTGATCAGAAGAGTTATGAACAGTTTGAGAAATTTCTTGTGGGTCTTCTTGGCAAACTCTTGGATAAGAACAAGCCGGTCCAGAAGGCCGCCTGTTTAGCTTTTACAACTCTTGTAAAGGTAACGTAATTGGCTTTGCAATTTGCATAAACCTTACATCATGATTCTATATCAAGTTTAATTTTAATCATGTGATTGTGGTTGACAAAAGTGAATTTTTTATGAACTTGTAGGATGCTGGTGAGCACTTATTAGTGCCACACCTGGGAGTCATACTACAGCATATAATATGCGCTTTTGGAACGAATCAGGTGATTAAATCCTCTTGAAGTTAACTGCTTTGCTGGACTAAATCTTTTTTTTTTTTTTTGTCAAACTGCTGGACTAAATCTTTGTGGCATGCAGCTATTATCAGTTTCAAACAACTGTTTCTTTCTGTTTACCTAACATACTATTTTCATATACACAGATGCAGAACATAGGAATTGTTTATCATGCTATTAGAACACTGGCAAAGTCGGTTGAAGAAGAGCTGAAAAAGGTAAAATGATTTGGTTTGTGTAAGCTTGATATGTTCTTGTAAATTTAGTAACTCCTCCCGTTCCTAGAACATTGATTTTTTATGTTTTATGTTTTATAAAATTATGGATTCTAGCTTTTCTATGCATATTTTATCAATAAATTTTAACAAATTAACTTCAAAAAATATTAACTAGAATAACTACAATTACTGAATTAGTATATTAAAAATTGTTAAAGTGTATAAAATTTATGCAAACAACTTTTTCATAAATTTTGTGAAAGTCTACAAAAACCAATATTTTAAAAACTGAGTGAGTACTTGACAATTATTTTTGTTTTTCTCATATATTGGTGGTAATATACATTTTCTACCTACTTAATATTCATCCCCTATGCAGCCTGGTTATCTTGAGAGTATGATTCCCCCACTGGTTGCAAAATGGCAACAGGTTTCAAATTCAGATAAAGATCTATATCTAATGCTAGAATGCTTTACAAAAATTGCTCAGGTATATATGGACGAGTTCATCTTGAGGGAAAATTAGAATTAATTAATGTTTGCAGCATGAACTCTTTATGTCTAACAAATTGTGTTTCCATTTTAAGGCTCTAGATCATGCCAGAGTAATTCCATTTGTTCAACCAGTTTTCCAGAGGTGCATAAAAATCATTCAAGTGCAACAACTAGCTAAGGTGTTATTACTATATATTACATATTGTTATTATCATTTTTTATAAAGAAGCTGGCTAAGTGTTAGTGTTCGGACTCACACTTAGATATGTTCTCGTTCTTTTGGGAATAGCGAGCATTTATTAATCAGTTCGGACCGAAGAAGGGGGAACCTTCGGCCTTCTGTTGAGTCCGAACACTAACACTAAGGTTCCATGTAGTATTATGAGATTCCATCTCATTTGAGAATCAAATTGCTTAGTCACAGTTCATATTCTAATATAATTACCACAACGCTTTTGTTTTATCGTTTGATCAAAACTTGCAATTCTCTTGTTTGTAGGTTGATCTTGCTCCTGGGACTCAGTATGACAAAGAATTGATCGTCCATTCTCTTGAGTGTCTTTGTTCTCTTGCTAAAGCGCTTAAGAGTGGGATAATGTCTCTGGTACTCCATTTTCTTGATGTCGTGCTTACATTGTTTTGTCTCATAAGTCCTCACTGAGTGGATAACTCATTTAGCTGCTCTGGTCAAAGTTGTTAGTATAACATTAGTGGATTAATTTTCACAATCCGATATATATCTACTTCATCGCTCTTATGCAGGTTTCACAAGGTAATTTAAGAGATATGCTTCTGACGTGTTGTATGGATAATGCTTCTGATGTCAGAGAAAAAGCTTTTGCCCTTATAGGCGTTCTTGCAAGAGTAAGCTGCAAAATACAAAAGTCGTTTATATATAGATATATATATATATATTTTTAATATTTTTTATTTAACATAAACAACAAGGGAAGTTATGTGAGATTATATAACATTATCAAAAAAATAAAAAAATTTACTCTCTTTTGCTAGATATATTAGTGTGTGTAATAATGCTTTTTACAACCACTGACAGGTGTTCCCGGTCTATCTAGAACCTGGCCTACATGAGATCCTTGAAATCACAAGCCAGCAACTGGTTAGTATCCAAGTTTTACTGCTACTATAGTCTATATCTATTATTTTCTTCTAATATTGTATTTAAATGTATCTATGTTCTGAATATATAGACTGCAAACGTTATTAGAGAAAACGTTAATGTAGCGATTAATGCTTGTTGCGCCATTGGAGAATTAGCGGTAAAGGTAATACAAAATACTATTTATGCTAATCAATGCTTGAAGTTTTTGGTTAGGAACAATCTTGTGAATTATAGTAACTCAATCTTTCAGTTTCGTCAAAAAGTTTCACCAATCGTCACAAATGTTGTCTTTACCCTAGGCTTGATTCTTCGACATAGACAGGTGACTCTACCAACTTATATACTTAAGATTCTCTTGGCCATGTCTAAGTTTATCGACTGCATGGTATCTGACGAGTTGCCTAATTTTCTTTTCTTGATAAGCAGTGGATCAATAAGAAACTAATTGAGAGCAGTACAATTACCCTTGGGAGACTAGCATGGATTTGTCCGGGCCTTGTCGCACCGCAAATGGAGCACTACTTGACGCCATGGTGCATGTCATTCTCAATGTTGGTGAACCTTTGTGTTGGATTTAAAAAGTGTTCACACTCCTAACTTTTGCTCGATAGAATAAATTTTTATCATACTTTTTTTTCAGGTTATATGATGACACTAAGAAAAAGGAAACGTTTAGAGGTTTATGTGCAGTGGTATTTTTCTATCTATTCTCTGCTTTGTGCTTGTAACATGTAAATCAAGTTTGAGATTTACAAGTGTGTATTGCCACAAATTCAGGTTAAAGTGAATCCATTAGGAGTTGGCAGCTCACTTTTTTACCTATGTCATGCCATTGCTAGTTGGCATGTAAGTGAAATGAAAACTAATTAATTAAGGGAGTACTTACATAAGTTTTTTTTTTTTAATTTTACATACTGGTGGTAATATAAATTTTGCTGATTTAACATGCAGCCTGAATATATTGGGATGCTGATGTCCCCACTGGTTGCAAAGTTGCAACAACTTTCAAATTCAGATGAAGATCTATTTCCATTGCTAAAATGCTTCACATCCATTTCTCAGGTATACGGACAAGTTCATCTTGATTATAGTATATTGTTTGTAGCATGAACTCTTTATGTCTAACATATTGTGTTTCCATGTTTCAGGCTTTAGGTGTCAGATTCGGTCCATTTGCTCAGCCTATTTTCCAGAGATGCATGGATATCATCCATCTGCAACTCCTGGCTAAGGTTTTTTTTTTAATTATAATTTTGATAAAGAAGATGTCGACGTTTCCATTCATAATAATTCTAAGCTTCCATCCAATGACTAATAAGAACTTGCTTCTCTTGTTTGTAGGTTGATCTTGCCCCTGCTGGGACTCAGTATGACAAAGAATTTTTCATCCGTTCTCTTGATTTTCTTTATAATCTTGCTGAAGGGCTTAAGAGTGGGATCATGTCTCTGGTACTCCATTTTCTTGATTTCGTGCTCACATTGTTTTATACTCACAAGTCCTCACTGAGTGGATAACTCATTTAGCTTCTCTGGTCAAAGTTGTTAGTATGATATTATTGAGTTAATTTTTTATAATCCGATATATATATCTTCTTCATCGCTCTTATGCAGGTTGCACAAAGTAATTTAAGAGATATGCTTCTCACGTGTTGTATGGATAATGCTTCTGATGTCAGAGAAAGAGCTTTTGCCCTTATATGCGCTCTTGCAAGAGTAAGCTGCATAATATATACAAAGTCGTTTATATTTTTAATATCTTCATTTAACATAAACAGCTAGGGAAGTTATGTGAGATTATCTGTTATAATTTGGACTCTGTTTTGCTAGATATATAATGTGTGTAGTAATGCTTTTTACGACCACTGACAGGTATTACCGGCCTATCTACAACCCCGCCTACATGTGATCCTCGAAATCGCAAGCCAGCAACTGGTTAGTATCAATGTTTTATTGCTAAGTACTATTACCTATTGTTTTCTTCTATTGTATTAAAATGTATCTATGTTCTGAATAGAGGCCAAACGTTATTAGAGAAAACGTTTATGTCGCGATTAGTGCTTGTTGGGCCATTGGAGAATTAGCGGTAAACGTAATACCAAATACTAATTATGCTAGTTAGTGCCTGAAGTTTCTGGTTATGAACAATCTTGTGAATAATAGGAACTCAATCTTTCAGGTTCGTCAAGAAGTCACACCAATCGTCACCAATGTTGTCTATTCCCTAGGCTTGATTCTTCAACATAGAGAGGTGACTCTACCAACTTATATACTTAAGATTCTCTTGGCCTATGTCTAAGTTTATATCTACAAATATGCCTAATTTTATTTCCTGTTAAGCAGGTTGTTAATAAGGCACTTGTTGAGAACAGTGCAATTACCTTTGGAAGACTAGCATGGATTCGTCCAGACCTTGTCGCACCGCACATAGAGCACTTCTTGGAGCCATGGTGCTTGTCATTGTCAATGTTAGTGAACCTTTGTGTTTGATTTTGAGTGTTCACACTCCTATATTTTGCTCCGTAAAACAAATTTTATCCTACTTTCTTTTCAGGTTACATGATGGCATTGCGAAAGAAGAAGCATTTAGAGGGTTATGTGCTGTGGTATTTTTCTCTCTACTATTTTGCTTTGTGCTTGAAACATGTAAGTCAAGTTTAAGATTTACTAAGTGTTATTCACTAATTCAGGTTAAAGTGAATCCATTAAGAGTTGGTGACTCACTTTGTTACATATGTCAAGCCTTTGCGAGTTGGCGCGTAAGTAAACAGAAAACTAATAGTGACCCTCCTAGCTAAATTGAAATTTAATCTCGTTACTGAAATTTGGAACAACTGGTTGATACACAACTTTTTTTTACCACAGGAAATAAGAAGTAAGGACGTACAAAGTGAAGTCTCCCTAGTGTTGAACGTCTATAAACTCGTAAGATATGCATATTTAAGTTCAGTGTTTAACCATTTCAAGCGCTTACTCATGTACATTAGAAGTCATCTGATGTTGATGTCAAATGATTAATGTCTTTTATTTAATCTTTTGGGTTTAGATGATGGGAGGAAACAAATGGGAGAAATGTCTCTCTTTTTTGGATCCTCATGAAAAGGAAAGGCTTGCGAGGTATTAAGTGTACACCAGTTAGTCTCAAAGAAGAGAGACCTGCTCTAGCTTATTCTAATTGCAAACATGCATTAATAACTAGATTGACAGAGTTTGAGCTAAATGTGATTGTTTGGATTTGGATCTGTGTTTTATTTTTATTTTTTGAGATATTTGGATGTTTATGTGATCATTTGAATTTGGAGCTATGATTTATTCACAAACTAAATTAGATCAATGACAACTCTTCCAATCAAATTGTGGTTTCATTAAAATTTTATCAATAACAAGAAGTTAATTGTTTCAAAAAAAGCCAAAGTCATTAGAAAAATCTGAATTCCAGCCATAACTAGGTATATCAGAAAAAAAAAAATGAAAACGATAAATCAAGAAAATAATTTAAATAAATGACAAAAGAAATTTAAAATTAAAACTCTTCAGGAATGCTTCGTAACGCAGGAGTCCAACATGACGCTTCTTTCTTATCCACCACCTTCGCATGGTGCTTTCTTCGTAGTTGTCTCAATCTTTGTTCCACCAAAGACGACGGTACCAAAACGTCATCGTATCCAATTCCATCATCACTCGTGTAAATGAGCTTCTCTAGGTCACATTTTTTCACCATCATTCTAATCCTGATTACTCCATTCTCCTTCGTTTGCTCGTAAACAACACCGTTTCTCTTGACCAGCTCTAATGCTCCGATCAAGTTGTTCTTCACCAGCCGCTTGCTCCGGAGGTCCTTCACCAAACTCACCGCCCGGAATATCCCTCTTTTCGATAGTAATGCTCTCTTTAGCTCCATAACTATAATTTAGTTTGTTCTGGCAATGGTCTTGGAGATTTCTTTTGGGGTGAGCATGTACGTACATTAATATATATACTATACTTTATACGGTCCAATACACCGGATCTAGCGCGTTATAATCAGAAATGGCTGGCTGATAATTGATGTAATTCGATTATTAATGTATTTGACTAATGGTACTTGGTAATCATTGGTATTTACGAACATTATATATTGAAATTAAATTCTCGTTGGTGGATTGATTTCATGCAACAGGGTGTCTTTGACTTTTGTATTTTTATGTCCTTACAGCAACTTTTGTAGTTTTTTTCTTTTTGCGAGAATTAGTATTTTGTGGACTAAATATTGTTCGATTCATCAACACTTATTAGACCAAAAGGAAATGGAATTATCTGTAAGGGAAAAAGAAATCCAGCTTGGATTAAACCACATGCATATGATCTCATCTCGGAAAGAAGTCGTTTGAGAAGAAGAATGGGTTAGCCAGTTCAGCCCAATACCGAACTGGCCCAATCAGCAACTGTTAAGCCCCAGAAAAAGCCCATATTTTCAAACTAAGAAACCGTTATGAAACATTGAAACTTGTCTAGACAAAACGAAAGATCCGATGTTCTACACCAAGCCGTAAAAGGTAGTCCAGTTTTTACGTCTCTTACCTATTTTCTAGCGAAAAACAATTTTATTGGTGAGTTTTATTTGTCAAAATTACACGAACTATAATAGACAAAATATATAGATAGACTGAGAAAATACCTTTCAATATGAATTAATATGTAAATTCTATGGATATTACGTACAAATCTTATGTATGAAAATTGATTAATGAAAAATAATCATTATTTTGGAAAGAAAAATAAACAAAAATTAACTTTTTTGTTTTATGGTTTAATCAAGCCCAAGGGGAAGCGGAGTGGAGCCGGTAAGGACAAGTGGAGCAGCTCCAAGGGCCCAGGATCTCTCATTCTCTCTCTCTCTTTGTTTACAACGATCCAATTATCATAATTGAGGTTGATCCAATTGATTTTGGTCTCGTGATCGTGATCTCCATTTCAGTGAACTGATTCTGATTCGATTTTGCAATAACATGTATCCTCTTTTATTGATTATTAAATTTAAATTACATTTTAAAATTAAAAAAAAGACAATGCATCCACCATGTGCTCAAAAAAAAAAAAAAAAAAGACAATGCATCCACCAATGTGTGTTACCGACGGCCTAATTATAAATGTTCTATCAAGAACTATTGTATGATTTAATAAAAATATATTAATTAACATACGAAAATGGCACGTGCTTCAAATATTATTTATATATTTACCTTTTATCTAAGTAATTAATACTATATAAGATATACATTTCTGCGAGACAATGTCTATAGTAAAGAATTTGAAGTGAGGGTTTAGGGGAGGAGAGAGGAAGGCGGAGAGAGATGGATGACTATAGACTTGGAGAGCTGAGACACATTCTGATGACGGTTTTTCTCTCCGGATTCGCCGAATCCTTGTTAAGGCCGGTGATGACTGACGTCACTGTCACCGCCGTTTGCTCCGGCCTAAACGATTCATGTTCTCTTGCCGTTTATCTCACCGGAGTACGACAAGTGGTACTTACATCTACTCTTTGAACCTTTTCTTTTCTTTGGTTAATGACTCTTTTTTTTTCGGTCATAACAAATGCTTCGAAAAACTCTTCAATCTCTTCAAAATTGATGACCTATAACTCAAATAAAGCGAATCTAGTTATTCTTTTATAGAAAGAAGGGATTTTGAAGAATCTATAGTTTAGCCTTTAAGTTCAAACTTCAAAAGTTGCCAATACTATTTGTATGTCAGTCTATGTGGATTGTTTTATTGAGACGATGAAAAACAGTTATCAAAAAATGTCAAGCTCAACACGAAAATGACTTGTCAGATAACATTTGCACTAAATTAAACTGAAGATAATTTGAGAGGGACTATGAAATTAATGATAACTTGAGGTTGTCAATATATGATGACATCCTTTGAGTTTATAAAATTGAGATTCAACTAGACTATATATACTTATATCTTTTAGTTCTATATGTTTTTTATTTTATTTTATTTTCTAATCTCTGATCCCTCATGGTAGGCACCAAAGTATATATAATCAAAAAATTAAATCAGAACGTACGGTTGGTAGATAGAACTTTTATAATTAATCGCCAGAAATGGTGACAAATTTTGTTTATAAATAAATCTTTGAAACATTTGTAGCAATGAGTTTTAATTTTTGCAACGATAATCCTGTAATAAATTTACTTTACTTCAAAAATGTAAAAAAAAAAAAAAAAAAAAAAATTTGGCTCATTTTTGTTTCAAGTAGTGTTTTATCATTAAGGATTGCTCTCTCTAC
The DNA here is from genome assembly GCA_011420285.2 of Erysimum cheiranthoides. Taxonomy (NCBI): domain Eukaryota; kingdom Viridiplantae; phylum Streptophyta; class Magnoliopsida; order Brassicales; family Brassicaceae; genus Erysimum; species Erysimum cheiranthoides. The sequence continues at coordinate 19,882,340 of CM022180.2, forward strand.
TATATCATTATCTCACCAACATTTTAGGTCTCTTTCATCCTCCCATTTTGTGACTAGACTTCAGGTTAAACTGTTTTCTGTACAAAATGTTTTACAGAAATATAGTAAACCGCTAAACATAAATTTTGTTTTTATTTCAATGGGAATTTGGTTTGGTAAAATAACAGTTTTAAAGAAAAGTTAAAAGTAGTTCATGTAGTTTTTTTGTTATGACGGTCATGAAAATGGTAAAAAAAAGACGGCAGGACTTGGGACAATGATAATGATGCCAGTGATCGGGAATCTTGCTGACAAATATGGAATCAAAGCATTGCTCACACTTCCAATGTGTCTGTCTATTCTTCCTCCAGGTTCCATTTTCCTCTTTACTCGATTATATGATCAATTCAAAAGCTTTTACACGGTGTTTTTACTATTTTATGGTTCTTTATTTTACCATTTGAATAATTGTATAACTCCAATTTATCTCAAATACTGAAAAATTGGTAGAATAAAAAATTCCATGCAAAGCCAACCAATAATCACTAACTATAGAGATAAAGGCCATGACTGGATGGTGGTTTTTAATTCATTTTTAGTTATTGGCTTTTAGTCTTTGGATTTTAGATTTTATTTTTGAATAAAATAACGTAAATATAGTAAAAATTAGATTCCCTAGATTATAGGATAATTAAAAATCTAAAATCATGAACAGAAGATGATAGCAAAAATGTTTTCTTAAATTTTAGAAAAACAAAATATTAAAATCCTGATCGGAGTTTTTGAGAATCAAAAACCAAAAACTCTCCAAAATTTACAAAACAAGGCTAAAGTTTATAAAACTAATCAATGAATCACCTGTACCAACGAAAGATGCTTTGATTATTTATTTATTTAACTTTTTGGATTTTTATTTAATTAATTGATCGTGGTTCGTGGACAGACACCTCACGATTCCATGAGTATATTATAGTTAGTGCCAACATAAAAAAGTATGAGATATACTTTGGAAAGAAAAAGCTAACGAGTAACGACAAATCGCCGACACATCTCCTTACTGTATTTAATTTGGAAAGTATTATTTGTTTTTGTCAGGTTTTGAAATCAAATGGGACAATTAATTAAAAGTTTACTCACAGTACTAAAACCAAACTGGTGAAATTTTTACTCATACTAACTGAAAACAAAACTAGTGAAATTTGTCAACAAAATTTCAAATGTTTATCGTATTGAAACCGTGTGAATGTTGGGAGGGGGGAAGCAAGAAGCGATTAGGGTGTCTTTACAAAAGTTTTCTGTCGTTCTGTTCTTTCACGGAACTGGCTTCTATGTTTTCTAACGTAACGTCGGTGCTGATCTTTGATTTCTCTCGCATTTCCAAGCTTTTGTTTGTTCAAATATGTTTTCTATTGGCTGCTAAAATGTAGTAATGAACTTTTTGCAGCCATATTAGGGTATAGAATGGATACAAATTTCTTCTACGCATTTTATGTAATCAAGATTCTGTTCGATATGGTCTGCGAAGGCACCGTTGACTGTCTCGCTTATGCTTATGTGGTAAATTTTGTTTTCTTCTCATCATTATAGGATATTCTGGTCTCATAATAATATGTTTAGAACATTTATACGAGGTCATTTTGTTTAATTCTATTTCCAGGCGAAAAATGTTCATGGCAGAAAAAGAATAGCAACGTTTGGAGTTTTAGCCGGTTTCAGATCAATTTCCGGAGTTTGTGCAACATCCTCAGCTCGTTTTCTACCGATAGCTTCAACTTTTCAGGTATTATATAATTCATTACATATATACTAACTAACAAAATGACAAAATTCAGAGACCACCTCAAAAGATGATCCAATCATTTTCCTTTTCTTCATTTTGGTAAGATACAATCATTTTCTTATGATTTGCATGTTTTTCATAACTTTATATAGTATTGGACCTATTGGTTATCCAACAAAAACATACAGAAGGAATTACTAGAGATATATTAAATGATCAAACCAAAATTTCAGTTGAAACTTCATAAAAGAATTGAGAAGAATTTATATGTTTTAATAAATAATGAATTGATATGTTTTAAAGATTCATATCTTTATCAATATTATTTAACAATTTATTTCGACCTTTATTTTGTATATATCTATAACGAAATTATAATTGATTAGGTTTCAGCTATATCATTATTCGTTGGCTTGGTGTACATGAGAGTTTTCCTAAAAGAGAGGTTACACGATATTGATGGCGGTAACTATGATGAAAATGATCATGATTGTTGTGGTAGAAGTCATCAAGAGGTTCATGATTGTGGTAATCTAACGATGTTAGCAGAGCCGATTCTAAGAGACGCACCAACTAAGACGCATGTCTTCAACAATAAGTATTCGTCTCTCAAAGATATGGTCAGCTTGATAAGGAATAGGTAAATTGGATACATATATATATATATATATATATATACCATTCATATATATATTCTCCTAAATGATCGATATGGGCTTTTATAACACAGCACTATACTAATTCAAATATTGGTGGTTACATTCTTTGCAACCTTCGCACAAAGTGGAATGGCGTCTGCTTTCATGGTTTTTCTCATCTCTACACTTTTTACATTCTTTACTTTTCTTAAAAATCTATTAATTAACAAAAAAATGTATTTGATGTTTTAACAACGCAGTATTTTCTGAAAGCTCGTTTTGGGTTCAACAAAAATGACTTTGCTCAGCTCTTGCTGGTAGTTAACATCATTGCCTCCCTCTCCCAGGTAAATATCGTAAAATGTATGTAATAATTGTCCTTTAAATAAATGTTGTTCATTAATTGATACGTGCTACTAAATTTGTTTTTCTCAGCTGTTTATATTGCCGGTATTGTTTTCTACCATTGGAGAACGTAAGGTGTTATCAACAGGGCTACTTATGGAATTTTTCAACGTAAACATTTTATAACTATTTCTCCTTTTTTTCCTCCAATCAATTTATGGCATCCTACATAAATTGATGTCCTTAGTTATTTCTATATATTTATAATTAAAGAGCCAACAAATTTGGGTATGTGCTTGTCATGCAGGCAGCTTGTCTCAGTGTTGCATGGTCAGCATGGGTAAGTTCCCTGAGAACTCTTAATAAAATAATATTCTGAAGAAAAATAAATAGAATAGTAATGTTTTTAAAACGTGAATAAATGGTATACCATTCAATCATTATATATTTTAAAACTCATTTTTGTTATTTTTTTTTATTTGTAATTTTTATACAAATAGTATCCATATTTTAATATTTTCAAGTATACTATTGTTTTGATGATAAAGGGTTTGCAATTGATAGATTACAAATTCCATAGGATTAATTGATTATTTTGTTCGAACAATATAGGTTCCTTATGCCACGACCGTGCTTGTACCCGGAGCCATGTTCGTGATGCCATCTGTAAGATTTTCTCGCTTCATATGGTCCTAATTACTAATGGAACTTTTCACTTAGTAGCTTGAATTTGCCCATTTGGTTATAGGTTCATGGTATTGCCTCGAGACAAGTTGGATCCGGTGAACAGGTAAAACCATGAAAGTTATTTTCTTCTGCCAAGTTTCCTATATTGTTTATAGTATTCAAGAGAAGTTAAAGAGGAATATATATAGAAAAAAGAAAAAGAAAAAAATATATAAAATTAAAACCTATCAAATTTAATATAGTATCAGAGTTTAAACTCAAGCTAGCTCAACTAGAATCAAAATTGATCCGACACATAATTGGTATGAGTAAACCGACCCATAACTTGTTTGGCTAATCACACCCCAAATTGGTCCTATAATGAGATTGTGTCGAGAGGAACGGTCACCAAAATTATTATTTTTCTAAAGGATGTTAGAAATCCCACATTTAAGTAAGAGGAGATCTAAAATGTAATATGTAAGAGACATGACTAATCTACTATATATTAACTAATCAATTGGTTTTAAGTTGAAAACCCACAGTTTAAAAATATTCAAAACTTGATGATTAAATTGGTATCGTTTTTAAGATATGTATATGGTGTATTTTGTTTAAGAATTACTTTTTTTTTTGACATTTTTGGATTGATAAAACCCAATTCATAGTCAATTTCTACTATGCGAGATAATGCGACTTATTAATGAAGTCGAACCCCGTTGGAAAAGATGGAGTCAAGTGGAACTAAAGACATTTCCCCCATAATTACTTTATTTACTATAGATTCATCTTTTAAAATTTACTAATCAAAAGTTTATTTAAAACACGATAATGATATATTTATTACTGATTTCCATGTCATTTCAGGGGAAGGTCCAAGGATGTATATCCGGGGTAAAGTCTTTGGCTGGAGTTGTGGCTCCATTTGTATATAGTCCATTGACAGGTACGTGAACACACATTAAAATAGAAGTTTGAACACGATCCATTACCATTATACCATTCGTTACTAAGTTCTTACAGCGTTAGTTATTATATATCAAAAAAAAAAAAGTTCGATAGCGTTTAATAAATAAATAAGTTTGTTTGATGTAGCGTTGTTCCTCTCGGAAAATGCACCGTTCTATTTCCCTGGATTCAGCCTTCTATGCGTCGCCTTCTCTTTGGTATTCTTTACATTTGCGACCATATCAATTATCACAGTTATGTTGATTGTTATTATACTCGTAAATAATTATACAACATTGCTTTACATGCATAGATGATCGGATTCGTTCAGAGTCTATTTATAAAAGATCTCCCTTCTCCGTTAGTGAACGAAGCAATCAGCAACACTTCAAAAGAGGAAGCTTGACAAGAGATATTTCATGAAGCAATGTAACTTCAATCTTGTACAAATCTGTTTCGACAGTCCATTGGCAACGAACACATAGCTCAAGGTTGTTATAATAATCATTTAGTTTTCTTACAAAAATTGTAATTGCATATTCTTCTTTTTTTGTTCTCTTGAGTAGGTATTATAATCATTTATTTTTCTTGAAGAAGGAAATGATCGTTTGATCGTCGTAGCGACAGGTTTTGCTAAATTTAATTTGTAACCTACCGAAATCCGTAATCTCAATCTTTTCCGAGATTTTGTGCTTGCTCACCAATCTTTACAAGATTTGAAATCACATCTAACATACACCATCTTCACTTGACTCTCTATATAACGTCTCAATACTCATTACAAAAAAACTCTTCCATCAAAACTTACGAAATCAATATTTAGCATCAATATTTAGATTCATGGTAGTTGCTACTTGTCATCGGATTTAAAACATGTTGTTGAAATAGAATATCGATGAAATTAAAATATTTGATTGTTGATCGTTGTGACCAATCATTGATTTGATGCGACACCCCAACGAATAACATTCAGTCTTGGTTGCTAGTCGCCATGCGAACAACCATGATCATTGACTAGTCATTAGAGTCAAGCAGGAGACCTACGATCCCTCATCATGTACATAAATAACAGATCTAGTGTCCATGAGGTACATATATGGAAATTTGACATGCAAAGGGAAATATGATATCGTGTTGACTCCTATGTGAAAAAATGACGTATATTTTTTGATGAATGGTGAAAGAGGTATAATAAATACGACATGCACTAGTAGCTCAACAGGCCACCCAACAAATTATGTTTTCAAAGTCCCATTTCGAGCATTGGCGATGGGACAGAACTGAAATGTGATTATATTTTAAGTTATTTAATTTGTGTTATTATTTTGTAATAATATTTTTACTATTCAACCGTTTGTTGTCAATTATAACTGTTTTTTTTAATTCCAATTTATTTTTTTATCTTTTTCATCATCTCTAACCGCCTTCTCCTATACCATTTTCTCCACAATCGTTAAAAGACGTTTTAACTGTTTAATTTTATTTAAACGATGTTACCAATAAGTTCTTTACTCAATTCAAAAAAAAAAAAAAAAAAAAAAAAAAATCTGCAATAACGATTTTTGTAGGAATACTAAATGATTTTTAACAACCTCTACCTATGTGTTCGTTGCAAATGGACTGTCGAAGCAAATTTATATATACCAGATTCAAGTTACATTGCTTCATGAGATATCTCTTGTCAAGCTTCCTCTTTTGTAATGTTGTTGATTGCTTTGTTCACTAACGGAGGAGGAAGATCTTTTATAAAAAGACTCTGGTGGAATCCGATCATATGTGCATGTAAGCAATGTTAAATATTAGTACGAGTATAATAACAATCAACATAGCTGTTTCAAAACATTCTTTATCAGTAGTGTACCTAATTTATATGCTGATGGACCAGGTGGTCAACAAGTGAGTGATAGACTGATATCAAGTTATTTCTTTACTGTTTTGAAATGCCAAGAAGCGGCAAATGCGTGTAGGAATGGACTTCGGACAATATAAAGAAAACAAAAGGAAGAGCTTATAAATAATTGGCCTTTATCTAATTAGGGGTTATTTTGGACAAGGTATCCAGATCGATCTCCTTTTCATATTTGCTTTTAATTTGTGTAGATATCTGTTAATATTGCAGCTATCAAATTAGATACTTTGTTCGTTCCATTTAATTCTAAAAGAAAATTAGTTGAAAATTTTATAGAAAACTTTTTGTGATAGAATTTGTGACGGTATAACTGTTACAAAATTCACACATTATTGCGATGAATATTCACACACTATTGCAACAATACAGAATATTAATGACAGAGGAATGGATGACGAATCGTTTGATGGTTTTCTATTTTCTAGCAAACTTTTAGTAACGTTTTTTTTGACGAATTTGTCACTGCCAAGTATCATCGCAAAAGCGTATTTATGCGATAAATGTTTGACGCAATTTGCAAGAATTTTAAATTTTGTTGCCAAAATGTAACATAAATTATGAACAAAGTGTAAGTCATCGCAGTTCTACTGTAAAAGTCTTTTTTTCTATTATTGCACATATATACGATAATCTGTACTGGTAAATGTTTTTTTTGCAAATTTACTATTTTTTGTAATGCTTGTTCTATGCCGTATATTTAGTCTGTTTTACTGGTTCCAACGACATTTGTTCCACTTGTTATATCACATCTGTTTGTTCAATACCGTCTGTCACTTTTATAACACAAACCTTCAAACTAGAATTATGGTTTGTTTGCGATTGATTTATTGAATTTTAATGTATATATATATATATATATCTGTGTGTGTGTGTGTCTTTCTTTAATGTAGATTGAAACGGCTATACTACCAATGTTTTGCGTAGCTTAACCTCATGTTGATCATAGTCATGACAACACGTCACATAATTAGTAATGTGTAATTAAAGGTAATACACAAGAGATGGTGACTTATAGATCGAGTCGGCCAGAAAATACAAAAAAGTCCTTGGAAGTCTGATGTGATCTCCATTAACAAACAAACAAAAAAAGTGATTTGATTTCATACTTCAACCGAATTTTTAAAATAAAAAATAGACTGAAAAAAATATCTGCCGGTGAAACACATTGTGTTCTCTTTTTCAATAAGCTTTCTTTTATTGTATCAAAACACTTTGTGTGGTATATTTCTCTTTTGAACCGAAGTCGGCAAACAAAAGGTATAGGTATAATGGAGAATGGAATTGGAGGGCTGAGACACCTGTTGACGACTGTCTTCCTTTCTGGCTTCGCCGGATTCATGGTATTTCCTGTGATGACCGACGTCACTGTCGCCGCCGTGTGTTCCAGCCCAGACGACTCATGTTCTCTCGCCGTTTATCTCACTGGTTTCCAACAAGTGGTACCAACCTTTACTTACATGTACATATTTATCCTTCCTTAATTTAATCTCTCTTTGATATCTCATTTTCTTGATTGTTAAAGAATTTTTTTTCTTTTTTATTCTTTGCTTAAACTAATTATGACATTTCTTCTAAATGTCTGTCTTTCAACTTGAAATTGAGAACCAATTACTCAGATGAACTGGTTTGGGTTTTTTCAAGCTAAAGATTTTGAAAGAATATATTATCTTTAGTATTTGAAACTAAGGCTTTGACTGGGTTTTTTTTTCATTTTCGGATAACTACTTTGACTGGTTGCTTATTTGCTTATAATAGAGTAATTTTTATTTGTAAACTGAGTTTTACTTCTACTTTGTTTTCACAAATCACAATAAGAATAGGACAATTTTTCCAGCTGAGAAAAGAGTAGAAAGAAGAGTAAACAAATGATTTTTCCGGCCCGTGATAAAAAGCTAAGAGAAAAAATTTCCTCTTAAATATTTTTTTTTACCTCTAATGTTTTCCTTCTATATATGTACGTATTTGTTACTCTGAATTTCTTCCTAGCCAAAGCCTAAGAGTTTTTTTTTTCTACTAATTATTACGACCCCAATTCTGGAATTCCAACAAAATTGTTATTTCACTTTGACGGTTTAGGAAAATAAAATTTTTTTTTTTTGGTTTTCTTTTTATTTCCTTTTAAATAATACGTATGCTAAAAAAAAATAGTATGCTATACTTTTGATGAGGTGTTTTGTGTGATAACGACTTAACGAGAACTACTAAATGAAGGCAATAGGGATTGGGACAATGATAATGATGCCGGTAATTGGGAATCTATCAGACAGATATGGGATTAAACCAATCCTCACGCTTCCTATGTGTCTCTCCATTGTTCCTCCTGGTCCGTTTTCTCTCTCTCTCTTTTATTTTCGTTACTCCTCGTTCGTGAGAGTCACTAACACTGACGCAAATAAAAAGATTCACTAACTATGTTAACTTATTAAATCAACGCTAAAGCTTTTAGCAAAAAGAAAGAAAAAACAACACTATAAGAATGTGATATGTGTTATGTATACGTCAAAAAAATGATGTGCATTATTCTTTAGAGCATGCATAAAAGAAAATCTGAGAGTATATATCTTAAAAGATTTTAAATTATTAAAATAATGTAAAGTTTGAGTCACGTGGCATAAGATTTTCCGAAAAATAAAAAAGAATTCATTAACAAAATTTGCTATCCACTCCTCCCCCGCTACGTGGCGTAAGACTCGAGTCTTGGAGACTCGAGTGCAGCACTAATCCCTTTTTGCCTATTTTTTTTAATCTAAGATTTGTCCAAAGTATATATCGTTGTTAGTACGAAAGTAATGCGTGGAAGTAAAGAAGCTTTACCCCACTTTAACACGCGCATGCCCACTAACTCATTTTCCCTGCCACTTGTGTGTGCACCCCCACCTCACATGTACCACTAGTTTAATGCGAACATAAAAATATGAATAATTAAGTAAAACTAAATCGATCTATAACGACTTCATTTAACAATTTTAACCGAATCCAAAATGTTATTTAATCAAGCAATGCAAATAAATTTCAAAAAAAAAAAAAAAAAAACGGTTCTTAATCGCAAGTTCCAATTGAAGTATTGAGTGTTGAGGTCTTAGTTTTTGCCTTTTTGGACAATTTTTTTTTTTTTGGACATGGCATGAAGTTATCACATGGATTTATCTTATTCTCACTTTTTAATCTTTCTTTTTTCTTTCTTCTTGTTTAGAAAAATAGATTTTAAAATCACTTTTTAAAATACTGTCTCATATTCTTTTTATTTCTTCTTTTCTTATTATGAGAAAGAAAATCAAGAATGTGAAGTGATCTTGGTCTAGTGGCAAGTCCACAAAAGACAGACACCATCACACCAGGAATCGAGTCCCCGACCCTACAATTTGTAGGAATTAGGCTAATGGGCCGGCTAGTTGTGACCCAAATGTTGAAAAAAAAAAAGAGAAAGAAAATCAAGAATATGAGGCTGATATATTACTTAATTAATTTTGGCAGTAATTTTAGCGTACAGAAGGGATACAAAATTCTTCTATGTGTTTTATATAAGCAAAATTTTGACCTCTATGGTGTGCGAAGGCACCGTTGATTGCCTCGCTTATGCATATGTGGTAACTTTCTTCTTCCGCCATGATTTGTTTTAAAAATTTAATAAATGTCGTTATAAGAAAATATCTAACATTTCTATCAGGTTACTTCATTAAATTTATTTTTCTCAGGCAGAAAATATTCATGGAAGTACAAGAGTATCAGCTTTTGGTATTTTAGCTGGTATCAAAACAATCGCTGCACTTTTCGGAACATTAGTTGCTCGTTTTCTACCTGTAGCTTTGACTTTTCAGGTATTCTATCATCACTAAAATTTAACTCATTAGACTTAAATTCTCATGTGATCCATTTTTTTTGGATTGATTAGGTTTCAGCTATATCATTTCTCTTTGGCCTGGTATACATGAGAATTTTCCTGAAGGAAAGTCTAAACGATGATGAAGATGATGATGACCATCATGGTACGGATCATCAAGAGGATCATGATAGTAATGATGTCAGAATGTTAGCTGAGCCGATTCTGAACGACACACCCATTAAAACTCGTGTCTTTAACAGGAAGTATTCTTCATTAAAAGATATGATCAGTCTCATGAAGACTAGGTATATATATATATATATGTATATATATATATATATATATATTTTTTTTTTTTTTTTTGAAGAATAAGTATATTAATATGCCTATATATATACTCATATATTATTATTCTAAATGATGGATATGAGTTTTTTTATTTAATGCAGCACAATATTCGTTCAAGCATTAGTGGTCACATTCTTCAGCAGCTTCTCAGCTAGTGGAATGGAGTCTGCTTTCATGGTTAAGCTCATATATAATTTACTCTTTATTTTACATATTGAGTTTTTCTTTATATTAATGAAATAATACGTATGATTTTTTTTTTTTTTTTTTTTAACTATGCAGTACTTTCTGAAAGCACGTTTTGGATTTGACAAGAAACAGTTTGCTGATCTCTTGCTGTTGATTACCATCGTTGGATCTATCTCTCAAGTAAATAAATTACGAGTGATTATGTGTAGACAGTATTGTATAAACATAGCATCTATACTAATATATTTGAATGACTTTTCTATGTTAATTGATATGTATTGCTAAATGTTTTCAGTTGTTTGTACTGCCAAGATTTGCATCTGCCATTGGAGAACGCAAGCTTTTATCAACAGGGCTTTTCATGGAATTCATAAACGTAAGCATATTTCCTTTCTTGATTCTAATGAAACCTTAAAGAATAGAGTTTTGTTATATAGAAGTAATGAAATGGTGCATATGTGTTTGTGATGCAGATGGCCATTGTCAGCATTTCGTGGGCACCATGGGTGAGTCAGTAAAACCAGACCTGAGTCAATGTTCAATCTCATTATGATTTTCTTTTGATTTTTCAATTTTGCAGGTTCCTTACCTCACCACTCTGTTTGTACCTGGACTTTTGTTTGTGATGCCATCGGTAAGACTTTTTGACATACTTATTGCTACTTAATAAAGTTTGTGAGGAATATATCCTACATTATAAATTAAATAAGACCTAGAGTAACATATAATGTCATGGGAATAATATCTCACATCGGAAATTAGTTAGGAATCTTAAGTAATATACAGAGTAGGTCAATCCATTCATTGCCGATTGAGCATGGATAATACATTCAATGTCATTTGAATTCGAAGTCTATAAAATTTATAGTTTGAACATTGTTGGCTGCAGGTTTGTGGTATTGCCTCAAGACAGGTCGGACCGGGTGAACAGGTGAGAGCTAGTACCATCTTGTTTTAAAGATTGAATATTGGTTTTTGTTGTATCAACATTTATATATTACAAAAAAAAAGCACAAACTATTGTTTGAACTGATGTAGGGGAAGGTGCAAGGATGCATATCTGGAGTGAGGTCCTTTGGCAAAGTCGTAGCACCATTTGTATTCAGTCCATTGACAGGTTTCTAAGTCCATAAGAACAAAAATTATTGCTAAGTTTCATTTCATGTCTTTTGACACCTTTCAAATTTTGGTTTCATGTATATAGCATTGTTTCTTTCGGAAAATGCACCGTTCTATTTCCCTGGATTCAGCCTTCTCTGCATCTCCTTGTCCTCGGTACGTATGGTCATCTCATCCATCAAGAACTAACTTTGATTTGACAATATGAATTATGATGAACCAAGATGTTTTGCATGCGTAGTTGATCGGGTTCTTTCAGAGTCTACTGATTAAAGATGTTCCTACTCCACCATTGAACAAAGCAATCAACAAGACTTCAGGGGAGGAAGTGTGATTACATGAAACTCATCTAGTATAAAAGTGAAGAGTGTATATATAGCCTTTTAGCATGTGATAAAGATATATATGTTGATATATTCAATATATGATCACTTTGTGTGATCATTTGTTTCTTCTAAACTTGTTCATGTCCGGCTTATCTGAGGAAGATGATTGAAAGATGACTAAATTCGTTACGATCTCGATAAACTTTGATGACTCTTATATAAATTTCAAAAACCTTTTAGCCTAAGTATACTATTTATAGAACATCTGAACATGTAGATAGAAGAAAAAGTTTATGATACAAAAACTAATGATATTAGGATTAACATTCAAAAAGAAAAAATACAAGTGATTGATTTTTGTGAGTAATTTCTTCTCTGCCACAAAAACGTCTTCATCACTACAAATATCATTAGTTTCTTCTATTTTATAAAGTTTCTATAACACAAGTTTATGATCCCTTTTTATTGCTTTCACCTTCATTCATTTGTTCCACTTGTTTCATCACATCTTTTGTCATATATAGCGTATATTACTTATTCTAATACAAACCTTGAAACTAGAATTATGGTTTGTTTGCGACTGATTTATTGAATTGAATTTTCATGCTTTAAAAAAAAAATCCAATGTTTTTTTTATCTCGTAATCGTGTGTATATATATATGATTCTTTAATGCAGATTGAAACGGGTATTACCAATGTTTTGCGTAGATTAACCTCATGCTGATCAGGGCCGGCTCAAAACTTTAATGGGCTCTGGACAAAAAAAAAAATTTGGACCCTAAATTTTTTTTTTATAGATCTTTTTTTGTTATAATTTTTTTTTAATATATTTTTTATTAAACTAATCTGTTCTAAAAATAAAAATATACACACAATTTTTTTTTTTTGGACCTCTTTTGAATCTCATATTTAGTTTACTATTTTTTTTTTAACAGAAAAAAAAAATTATTTTTAAAAATGGGACCCTTAATTACTAGGGCACGGGACGGGGCCCGGGGCGGTCGCACCCATTGTCCCCCCCACTGAGCCGGCACTGATGCTGATCATAGTCATTACAACATGTCACATAATTAGTAATGTGTAATTAAAGGTTAGACACAAGAGATGGTGACTTAGACCAAGTGCAATGGTAAAATAGGGAGAGTGTGAGGGAGAGGTTGTGAGGAATAAAAAATTAAAAAGTAATGGAACAGTGTAAAAAATAGGAGAGAGGGGTTGTAGGTTTACAACCGGTTGCAAGAGATTATTTTAATCTTTATCTCTCTCTCTCTTTTCTCTTTCTCATTAAATTTTAATAATAAAAAAATATTACACATACACTACACCTATTTTACCATTGCCCATGCTCTTATAGATAGAGTCGGCCAGAAAATACAAAAATGTCCTCGGAAGGCTGATGTGATCTTTATTAACAAAAAAAAAAAAAGTGATTTATTTTCATGCTTCAACCGAATTTTAAAATAAAGAATAGACTGAAAAATATCTGTCGGTGATAACGTACATTGTACTCTTTTTCAATAAGCTTTCTATATTGTTTGGTCTAAAATAAAATTCCAAACAAAATTCAAAACACTTAGTGTGGTTTATTTCTCTTAAGTCGGCAAACATAAGGTATAGGTGATGGAGAATGGAATCGGAGGGCTGAGACACATGTTGACGACTGTCTTCCTTTGTAGCTTCGCCGGATTTATGGTATTTCCTGTGATGACCGACGTCACTGTCGCCGCCGTGTGTTCCAGCCCAGACGACTCATGTTCTCTCGCCGTTTATCTCACTGGTTTCCAACAAGTGGTACCAAACTTTACTTACACATACAGTATTTATCATTTCTTGAGTCTTTCTTTGATCTCAATTTCTTGATTGTTAAAGATTTTTTTTTTCTTTTTAATTCTTTGCTTAAACTAATCATGCCATATTCTTCTAAATCTCTGTCTCTAAACTTGAAAATGAGTACCAATTACTCAGATAAACGGGTTTGGGTTTTTTCAAGCTAAAGATTTTGAAAGAATATATTATCTTTAGTATTTGAAACTAAGGCTTTTTTGACTGGTTGCTTATTTGCTTATAATAGAGTAATTTTTATTTCTAAATTGAGTTTTACTCTGCATTCTACTTTGTTTTTCACAAATCACAATAGAAAATTTTTCCAGCTGACAAAAGAGTAGAAAGAAGAGTAACCAAATGATTTTTTGATTTTTTCTTTTTTTTTTTTTTTTTGCAATGATTTTTTCTTCTTAAATAATTTTTTTTCCTCTTATGTTTGCCTTCTATATTTCTATTTGTTACTAGCTCTCAATTTCTTCCTAGTCACAGCCTAAGAGTTTTTTTTTTTCCTACAAAATTTTAACAGAATTGTTATTTCACTTTTAGTCACGACCCTAGTTTTGAAATTTTAACAAAATTGTTTAGGAAAATAATTTTTTTTAAAAAATTTGGTTTTATTTTTATTTCCTTTTAAATAATTGTTTTCTTTTGAAAGATTTTCTTACAAAACGAGATTATATCAGTTAAAATCAAAAATAGTATGCTAAAGTTTTGATGAGGTGTTTTGTGTGATAACGGGAACTACTAAATGAAGGCAATAGGGATAGGGACAATGATAATGATGCCGGTAATTGGGAATCTATCAGACAGATATGGGATTAAAGCAATCCTCACGATTCCTATGTGTCTCGGCATTGTTCCTCCTGGTCCGTTTTCTGTCTCTCTCTCTCTCTTTTCTTTTCTTTACTCTTCATTCGTGAGAGTCACTAACACTGTCACTGACGCAAAGAAAAAGACTCACTAACTATTTTAAATTATTAGATCAACACTTAAAAGCTCTTTAACAAACAAAAAAAAACACTAAAAGCTTTTATCCAAAAAAAGAAATCAACACTAAAAAAGAATGTGATATGTGTACGTCAATTAAATGGTGTATGGTGTGCATTATTACGAAAGCAATGCGTGGAAGAAAAGAAGCTTTACCCCACTTCAACTCGCGCATGCCCACTTACACGTACCACCAGTGGTGGCAGAGCCAGGAATTTAGATTTTTATTGGGGTCAGCTGACCCCATTACCTTTTGTGTGGATCCTCCCCTGCGTACCACTAGTTTAATGCCAACATAAAAATATGAATAATTAAAACTAAACCGATCTATAAGTCTATAACGACTTTATTTAACAATGTTAACTGAATTCAAAATGTTATTCAATCTAATAATGCAAATAATTTTTTTTTAGAAAAAAAACAGTTCTTAATCGCAAGTTCTAATTTAAGTATCGAGTGTTGAAGTCTTAGTTTTTGGACATGGCATGAAGTTATCAGAATGGGATTTATCTTATTCTCACTTTTGAAAATATTATCTCATATATTTTTTTTTTCCTTTTTCTTCTTTTGAAAAATAGATTTTAAAATCACTTTTTAAATACTGTCACATATTCTTTCTATTTTTTTTTTCTTATTTTCTTATTATGAGAAAGAAAATCAAGAATATGCGGCTGATTAATATATTACTTAATTAATTTTGGCAGCAATTTTAGGGTACAGAAGGGATACAAAATTCTTCTATATGTTTTATATAACCAAGCTTTTGATCGCTATGGTGTTCGAAGGCACCGTTGACTGCCTCGCTAATGCATATGTGGTAACTTTATTCTTCCGCCATGATTTGTTTTAAAAATTTAATAAATGTCGTTATAAGAAAATACAGTATGTAACATTTCGTTGACAAAAAAAAAAAAAAAAAAAAGTATGTAACATTTCTTCTATCAAGTTACTTCATTAAATTTTTTTTTTTCAGGCAGAAAATATTCATGGCAGTACAAGACTATCAGCTTTTGGTATTTTAGCTGGTATCAACACAGTCGCTGGACTCTTCGGAACATTAGTTGCTCGTTTTCTACCCGTTGCTTTGATTTTTCAGGTATTTTATAATCACTAAAAATTAACTCATTAGAGTTAAATTCTCATGTGTGATCCTTTTTTTTTTTTTTTTTTTTTGATAAATTAGGTTTCAGCTATATCATCTCTCTTTGGCCTGGTGTACATGAGAGTTTTCCTAAAGGAAAGCCTAAACGATGATGAAGATCATGATCATGATAGTAGCGATGTCGGAATGTTAACAGAACCGATTCTGAACGACACACCCATTAAAGCACGTGTCTTTCACAGAAATTATTCTTCATTAAAAGATATGATCAGTCTGATGAAGACTAGGTATATACCTTTTTTTTTTTTTGAAGACTTGGTATATCAATATGCCTATTTACTATATCTACTAATATATTATTATTCTAATCTTTTTTTTTTTAATGCAGCACAATATTCCTTCAAGCATTAATTATTACATTCTTTAAGAGTTTCTCAGATAGTGGGATGGAATCTGCTTTATTGGTTAAGCTCATATATTATTTACTCCTTATTTTACATATTGAGTTTTTCTTTATATTAATGAATTAATACGTATGGTTTTTTTTTTTTTAACTATGCAGTACTTTCTGAAAGCACGTTTTGGATTTGAAAAGAAACAGTTTGCTGATTTCTTGCTGTTGATCATGATCGTTGGATCTATCTCTCAAGTAAATAAATTACGAGTGATTATGTGTAGATAGTATTGTATAAACATAGCATTTATACTTTATAATATATTTGAATGACTTTACGTTACTGCTAAATGTTTTCAGCTGTTTGTGCTGCCAAGATTTGCATCTGCCATTGGAGAACGCAAGCTTTTATCAACAGGGCTTTCCATGGAATTCATAAACGTAAGCATATTTCCTTTCTTGATTCTAATTAATGAAACTTTAAGAAATCGAGTTTTGTTATATAGAAGTAATGAAATGGTGCATGTGTTTGTGATGCAGATAGCCATTGTTAGCATTTCGTGGGCACCATGGGTGAGTGACTCATCGTGAGTCAGTCAAAACTAGAGACCAAAGTCAATATTTACTCATAAGTATGATTTTCTTTTGATTTTGTTTTCAATTTCGCAGGTTCCTTACCTCACTCCTCTGTTTGTACCTGCAGCTTTGTTTATAATGCCATCGGTAAGACTTTTTGACATAGTTATTGCTACTTAATAAAGTTTGTGAGGAACCCTACATTATAAATGAAGTAAGACCTAGAGTAACATATAATGTCTTGGGAATAATATCTCACATCGGAAATTAGTTAGGAATCTTATGTGATATATAGAGTAGGTCAATCCATTCATTGCCAGTTGAACATGGACAATACATTCAATGTCAAATCGTTTAGAATTTGAAGTCTATAAAATTTAAAGTTTGAACATTTTTGGCTGCAGGTTTGTGGCATCGCCTCAAGACAGGTCGGACCGGGTGAACAGGTGAGAGCTAGTATCTTGTTTTAAAGATTGAATATTGGAGTTTGTTGTATCAACTTTATATATAACCAAAAAAAAAGCACAAACTATTTTTTGAACTGATTTAGGGGAAGGTGCAAGGATGCATATCTGGAGTGAGGTCATTTGGCAGAGTCGTGGCACCATTTGTATGCAGTCCATTGACAGGTTTGTAAGTCCGTAAGAACAAAAATTACTGCTAAGTTTCATTTATGTGTTTTGATACCTTTCAAATTTTGGTTTCATGTATATAGCGTTGTTTCTTTCGGAAAATGCACCATTCTATTTCCCTGGATTCAGCCTTCTCTGCATCTCCTTGGCCTCGGTACGTATAGCCATCTCATCCATCAAAACTAACTTTGATTTGACAATATAAGTATGATGGACCAAGATGTTTTGCATGCGTAGTTGATCGGATTCTTTCAGAGTCTACGGATTAAAGATGATCCTACTCCACCATTGAACAAAGCAATCAACAAGACTTCAGGGGAGGAAGTGTGATTACATGAACTCATCTAGTATAAAAGAGAAGAGTGTATATATAGCCTTTTAGCATGTGATAAAGATATATATATGTAATATATATGTTGGTATATTCAATATATGATCACTTTGTGATCATTTGTTTCTTCTAAACTTGCGATCATGTCCGGCTTATCTGAGATAACAAAGTAGAATGATGGAATATATGGTGACTAAATTCGTTAAGATCTCGATAAACTTTGATGACTTATATAAATTTCAAAAAATTATACTATTTATTAAGGAGAACATGTAGATAGAAGAAAAAGTTTATGATACAGAAACTAATGATATTAGGATTAACATTCAAAAAGAAAAAGAAGCCACAAAAACACCTTCATCGCTAAATATATCATTAGTTTCTTCTATTTCATAAAGTTTCTATAACACAAGTTTATGATCCTTTTTTTGTTTTCACCTTCATATATATATTTACAACGCCCACATTACTAAAACATAATTTGCTTTCTCTTATGCACTTTAGATAACACAGTTTATCCACTGAAAGAAAAGGCAGACACATCTCTAATTACCTGAATCAGGGTTTTGTGACCAGCCAGGTGGAACTCTGCTCGAGACAACCAAAGTCAAGTTACATTGCTTCATGAGATATTTCTTGTCAAGCTTCATCTTTTGAAGTGTTGCTGATTGCTTTGTTCACTAACGGAGGGGAAAGATCTTTTATAAAACGACTGATGGAATCAGATCATCTATGCATGTAAAGCAATGTTAAACATTAGTACGAGTATAATAACAATCAACATAGTTGTTTCAAAATGCCAAGAAGTGGCAAAAGTGTGTAGGAATAGACTTCGGACAAACAGACCAAAACATAAGGAAGATATAGTTTATTAATAATTGGCCTAGGGGTTATTTTGGACAAGGTATCCAGATCTCCTTTTCATATTTGCTTTTAATTTGTGTATATATCTGTCAATATGCAGCTATCAAATTAGATACTTTGTTAGGTCCATTTAAATTTAGTTGAAACTTTTATAGACATTTTTTTGTGATAGAATTTGTGACCGCTGTAACTGTTACAAAATTCACACATTATTGCGTTGAATATTCACACTCTATTGCGACGATACAGAACTTTAATGACAAAGAAATGGACGACGAATCTTTTGATGGTTAATTATATGTTTTCTAGCAAACTTTTAGTAACGTTTTTTTACAGAATTTTTCACTGTCAAGTATCATCGCAAACGCGAATTTATGCGATGGATGTTAACATATCATCGCAGTTCTACTATAAAAATCTTTTTTTTTTTGGCTGCACCTTGTACATATATACGATATCGATAATCTGTACTGGTAATTTTTTTTTTTGCAAATTAACGATTTTTTATAATGCTTGTTCTATACCAAATATTTAGTCTGGTTTACTTGTTCCACACTAACCACATTTGTTCCACTTGTTTCATCACATCTAACTTATTCTAATACAAACCTTGAAACTAGAATTATGGTTTGTTTGCGGTTTATTTATTGAATTTTAGTGCAGATTAAACGGGTACTACCAATGTTTTGCGTAGATTAACCTCATGTTGATCATAGTCATTACAACATGTCACATAATTAGTAATGTACTAATGTGTAATTAAAGGTAATACACAAGAGATGGTGACTTATAGATCGAGTCGGCCAGAAAATACAAAAAAGTCCTCGGAAGTCTGATGTGATCTTTATTAACAAAAAAAAAAAGTAAAAAAGTGATTTATTTTCATGCTTAGACTGAATAAAATATCTGCCGGTGAGAACGTACATTGTACATTTGTACTCTTTTTCAATAAGCTTCCTTTTATTGTTTGGTCTAAAATCAAAATCCAAACAAAATTCAAAACACTTTGTGTGGTTTATTTCTCTGAAGTCGGCAAACATAAGGTATAGGTAATGGAGAATGGAATTGGAGGGCTGAGACACTTGTTGACGACTGTCTTCCTTTGTAGCTTCGCCGGATGCATGCTATTTCCTGTGATGACCGACGTCACTGTCGCCGCCGTGTGTTCCAGCCCAAACGAGTCATGTTCTCTCGCCGTTTATCTCACTGGTTTCCAACAAGTGGTACCAACCTTTACTTACACATATTTATCATTTCTTTAGTCTCTCTTTGATCTCAATTTCTTGATTGTTAAAGATTTTTTTTAAAAAAAATTCTTTGCTTAAACTAATCATGACATTTTCTTCTAAATCTCTGTCTCATAAACTTGAAATTGAGTACCAATTACTCAGATAAACGGGTTTGGGTTTTTTCAAGCTAAAGATTTTGAAAGAATATATTTATCTTTAGTATTTGAAACTAAGGCTTTTTTGACTGGTTGCTTATTTGCTTATAATAGAGTAATTTTTATTTCTAAATTGAGTTTTACTCTGCATTTTACTTTGTTTTCACAAATCAGAATTGAAAAGTTTTCCAGCTTTCAAAAGAGTAGAAAGAAAAGTAAACAAATGATTTTTTCTTCTTAAATAATTATTTTTCCTCTTATGTTTTCCTTCTATATTTCTATTTGTTACTAGCTCTGAATTTCTTCCTAGTCAACTCACAGCCTAAGAGTTTGTTTGTTTTTTTTTCTATTTATTACGACCCCTTTGACAGTTTAGGAAAATAATCTATATTTTTTTTTTAATTTGGTTTTATTTTTATTTCCTTTTAAATAATTGTTTTCTTTTGAAAGATTTTCTTACAAAACGAGATTAAATCAGTTAAAAACAAAAATAGTATGCTAAACACATTGGGAAAGATTTTCTTTTGAAAGATTGTTTTGTGTGATAACTACATGAAGGCAATAGGGATAGGGACAATGATAATGATGCCGGTAATTGGGAATCTATCAGACAGATATGGGATTAAACCAATCCTCACGATTCCTATGTGTCTCGGCATTGTTCCTCCTGGTCCGTTTTCTGTCTCTCTCTCTTTTCTTTTCTTTACTCTTCATTCGTGAGAGTCACTAACACTGTCACAAAGAAAAAGACGCACTAACTATTTTAACTTATTAGATCAACACTAAAAGCTCTTTAACAACAAAAGAAAGAAATCAACACTAAAAAAGAATGTGATGTGTACGTCGCATTATTACCAAAGCAATGCGTGGAAGAAAAGAAGCTTTACTCCACTTCAACTCGCGCATGCCCGCTTACACGTACCACTAGTGTCAGAGTCAGGAATTTATTAGGGAATTTATTATGTTGGAGTCAAAATTTATATTAAAACAAAATATTAAAAGATAATATATTATCTATATATTCAATTTTAAAATATTTTATTATATATTTAGTTCTACGATTTAAAACATCAAAACAAATAACATTCTTAAGTCTTGAGTGTCAAAATTTTTTTATAGAAAGCAAACTTAAACCCATATTTTAAGCAAATAACAAAAAAAAAAGATTTATTACCTAAATTCAAAATATAATTAAAATCAAAGAATTTTTGCCCAAAAAATAAAGTTAAGAGTCAAATAATCAAATATTAGTTTGACAATAATATGCCAATTCCTGTGCTCCCCTTGGTATGTGCCAATTTAGGGACTCGATCCTGGTCGTGGTGGGCTTAGGCCGAGTGGGCTAGTCGGCTCCGGCCGGATACCGGATTATCAAAAAAAAAAAAAAACTATTAGTTTGACATACTTGGTAGAAACTACAATATAAATAGTTTATAAATACAAATAAAAACTGGATTTACAAATAGAAAAACTTCTTCTTTTATCAAAATATAGAAAACAGAATGTTCTTTTATGAAAATTAGAGTCGATAAAGAAAGGGGGTCAAACCAAATATATTGATGGATTCAAGTAAATAAATTAATTATAATTACTAAAAACTTTTGATGGATTTTATTTACTTTTTCATAAAATCCAAAATCCAATTTTAAGAGTTTTTGAGATTTTCTTCTATGATACATTTTTTGAGGAAATTTTAAGTTTGTTTTTTCTTTTTATTTTACAAAATCTAAAAACCAAGAGCAAAATCTATAATCCAAAAATCACTTAAAATATTCTAAACATTCATGGTCTTAAGTTTTTGGACATGGCATTAAGTTATCAGAATGGGATTTATCTTATTCTCAATTTTTAAAATATTGTCTCATATATTTTTTTTTCCTTTTTCTTCTTTTGAAAATAGATTTTAAAATCACTATTTAATACTGTCTCAGTGTCTCATATTCTTTCTATTTCTTTTTTATTTCTTCTTTTCTTATTATGAGAAAGAAAATCAAGAATATGCGGCTGATATATTACTTAATTAATTTTGGCAGCAATTTTAGGGTACAGAAGGGATACAAAATTCTTCTATATATTTTATATAACCAAGCTTTTGATCGCTATGGTGTTCGAAGGCACCGTTGACTGCCTCGCTAATGCATATGTGGTAACTTTATTCTTCCGCCATGATTTGTTTTAAAAATTTAATAAATGTCGTTATAAGAAAATACAGTATGTAACATTTCTATCAGGTTACTTCATTAAATTTTTTTTTTTTTCAGGCAGAAAATATTCATGGCAGTACAAGACTATCAGCTTTTGGTATTTTAGCTGGTATCAACACAGTCGCTGGACTCTTCGGAACATTAGTTGCTCGTTTTCTACCCGTAGCTTTGATTTTTCAGGTATTTAATTTATCATCACTAAATATTAATTCATTAGAGTTAAATTCTCATGTGTGATCCATTTTTTTTTTTTTTTTTATAAATTAGGTTTCAGCTATATCATCTCTCTTTGGCCTGGTGTACATGAGAGTTTTCCTAAAGGAAAGCCTAAACGATGATGAAGATGATGATCATGATCAAGAGGATCATGATAGTAGCGATGTCGGAATGTTAACAGAACCGATTCTGAACGACACACCCATTAAAGCACGTGTCTTTCACAGAAATAATTCTTCATTAAAAGATATGATCAGTCTGATGAAGACTAGGTATATACATATATATATTTTGAAGAGTTGGTATATCAATATGCCTATATACTGTATATACTAATATATTATTATTCTATTTTTTTTTAATGCAGCACAATATTCGTTCAAGCATTAATTATTACATTCTTTAAGAGTTTCTCGGATAGTGGGATGGAATCTACTTTATTGGTTAAGCTCATATATTATTTACTCCTTATTTTACATATTGAGTAGTATTTCTTTATATTAATCATTAATGAATTTATACGTATGTTTTTTTTTTTCAACTATGCAGTACTTTCTGAAAGCACGTTTTGGATTTGAAAAGAAACAGTTTGCTGATCTCTTGCTGTCGATCATGATCATTGGATCTATCTCTCAAGTAAATAAATTACGAGTGATTATGTGTAGATAGTACTCTATAAACATAGCATTTATACTTTATAATATATTTGAATGGCTTTACGTTACTGCTAAATGTTTTCAGCTGTTTGTGCTGCCAAGATTTGCATCTTCCATTGGAGAACGCAAGCTTTTATCAATAGGGCTTTCAATGGAATTCATAAACGTAAGCATATTTCTTTTCTTGATTCTAATTAATGAAACTTTAAAGAATAGAGTTTTGTTAATTATATAGAAGTAATGAAATGGTGCATGTGTTTGTGATGCAGATATCCATTATCAGCATTTCGTGGGCACCATGGGTGAGTGACTCACCGTGAGTCGGTCAAAACTAGAGACCTGAGTCAATATTATTTACTCTTAAGTATGATTTTCTTTTGATTTTGTTTTCAATTTTGCAGGTTCCTTACATCACCCCTCTCTTTGTACCTGTAGCTTTGTTTATAATGCCATCGGTAAGACTTTATGAGGAACCCTACATTATAAATGAAATAAGACCTAGAGTAACTTATAATATCTTGGGAATAATATCTCACATCGGAAATTAGTTAGCTAGGAATCTTAAGTGATATATAGAGTAGGTCAATCCATTCATTACTAGTTGAACATGTACAGTACATTCAATGTCAAAAAAATTTTAAATTTGAAGTCTAAAAAAATTAAAGTTTGAACATTTTTTGCTGCAGGTTTGTGGTATTGCCTCAAGACAGGTCGGACCGGGTGAACAGGTGAGTACTAGCTAGTATTTTGTTTTAAAGATTGAATATTAGTTTTTGTTGTATCAACATTTATATATAACAAAAAAAGCACAAACTATTGTTTGAAACTGATGTAGGGGAAGGTGCAAGGATGCATATCTGGAGTGAGGTCCTTTGGCAGAGTGGTGGCACCATTTGTAATCAGTCCATTGACAGGTTTGTAAGGCCGTAAGAACAAAAATTACTACTAAGTTTTATTCATGTCTTTTGACACCTTTCAAATTTTGGTTTCACGTATATAGCGTTGTTTCTTTCGTCGGAAAATGCACCATTTTATTTCCCTGGATTCAGCCTTCTCTGCATCTCCTTGGCCTCGGTACGTATGGCCATCTCATCCATCAAGAACTAACTTTGATTTGACAATATGAATTATGATGGACAAAGATGTTTTGCATGCGTAGTTGATCGGGTTCTTTCAGAGTCTACTGATTAAAGATGATCCTACTCCACCATTGAACAAAGCAATCAACAAGACTTCAGGGGAGGAAGTGTGATTACATGAACTCATCTAGTATAAAAGAGAAGAGTGTATACATAGCCTTATAGCATGTGATCATTTGTTCTTCTAAACTTGTTCATGTCCGGCTTATCTGAGATCACAAAGTAGAATGATGGAATATATGGTGTCTAAATTCGTTAAGATCTCGATAAATTTTGATTACTCTTATATAAATTTCAGAAAACTTGAAGCCTAAGTATAGATAAGAAAAATTTTATGATACAGAAACTAATGATATTAGGATAAACATTCAAAAAGAAAAAAGAAGAAAAAACACAAGTGAATGATTTTTGTGAGTAATTTCTTCTCTGCCACAAAAACACTTTCATCACTAAAAATATCATTAGTTTCTTCTATTTCATAAAGTTTCTATAACACAAGTTTATGATCCCTTTTTTGTGCTTTCACCTTCATTTATATTTATTTACAACGCCCACATTACTAAAACATAATCTGCTGTCTCTCATGCACTTTAGATAACACAGTTTACACTCAAAACTGTTTTTATCCACTGAAAGAATAGGCACACATATCTCTAATTACCCTGAATCAGGGTTTTGTGACCACCCAGGTGGAACTCTGCTCGAGACAACCGTGGGCATGGTTTTGACATTGATGTCAAGTGGATGAAACCGGTACTGAATGTCGAGTTCGAGAAGGATTTTGATTACTTCCTCGACCAACAAGGCTCTTCTTGTGAATCTCTCTCCCATGTTTTGGTGGTTAATTTTATGACACGGCCATATTGCTAACCTCACAATGTTCAAATCTTCCATATCCTTTACAATGATATCAGCTTTCGGGTACCAATACTCCGGCTTGCTGTCGATGTAGCTACGGTTTTTGCCAAAAAAAGATCATCATCATCCCATCACAATCTATAAACTTAAAAACATGAGGATAAGTGCGCGTTTTTACCTTGATATTCTTTGTTTGATTGCAACAATCTTTTCAGGAGGAGTAGTAATGTGGACACAGCATGTGACTTCTTCTCCCATGTCCGGACTACGGTGGTAATTGTGGATTGCTTTCTGCCATAGAAGAATATTCGGATACACAATCTTCAGATTGTCACCTCTCAAGAACACTGTTGTGAGAATATTCATTTCCTCCACCACCATCTGAAATTTTTATCTTGTTAAGATTCACTAAATAGACTCAAAACACACACACATTTTTAGCTTTTTAGTACCTCTACAGTGTCGATGACCAACCGGTCACCAACATCATAAGGGTGAATGATGAAGAGGAAGATGATTGATTCGAAGACAGTCTTGAGGGAGTTCCCAAACATGAAGGCCAAGAGTACAACTTGTGAAGTTAAAAAGAGAAGATACTTGGAAGTGGCGATTTCAAGAAGGATTAGCCATATGACTACAATGACAATGGCAGTGAGAAAACTAATCATGTGATGGAGTTTGTTCACTGCTGTTTTGGTGTCATTGAGTGTCAAAGCAAGAGCTCTTCGCTCTCTGAAAGCATTCACCTAATTAAGAAGAATCAAAAACAGAGTGACATGATTAAAAACAGAGTGATGTATGCATAATCTGAAGAACAAATTTGAAAACTTCTTTTCTATGCAGAAGAATTACAATACCAGCCAGTTCTTCAAGGCTGATTTGGTAATCTTTTTGGTCACTAATGCTCCTTCGAAGAGGCTCATTGTCTTCATCGCCTCGTCTACTGGCAAAAATCTCATCAAATCCTCCAGGTAAATGTGCCTTTTTGTCATTCAGATACGGGTTCATTAGGTTGTCAGAACGAAACTTGTTAAAGACAGAAGAGAAATTGTATACTCACTTTGTCCCAGGTTGAGCCACGTTCTTGAAAATCTTCCTTGCAGCTCCTTTAGCTTCCTTTTCGCTTCGTATCTGTCGGGTTGATTCATCCTCACATGTGTTTTGAAGCGCTTGCTCGTCCAATGTGGTCAGCGAAACATTTCTTACAATCTTCATTAGCCTCTTCATGTTCCAAGCTGAAACGTTCTTCTGATTCATCTTGTGCAAATCATCCATGGTGATTCCGTTATCAGTTCCTGTCTTTGGGATGATTGGAGACGGTTTCGTGTTCATTGTGCTTCCGCTTTTTTCTGGCGGAAACGCAGCGGAACACAGTTCAGGAGATAAATCGGCTCCTCCTTTCTGCATCTTGAAGATCTCTTCTTGCGCCCGCTCTTCCTCTTCTTCAATCCTGCTCAGCTCAAGCATTGGAGGTCCAGATAACGTCTCGATCAAGTAATGATGAAACAGAGCTTCTTGGATCCGATCGAAGTAGGTACTAACGTGAAACGAAGAAGCTAGAACTTTAACCACCAATGTCTTGATAAGCCACAAGACTGTGCTCAACAAGAAACACACCAAGATTTTGGACACGAGAAGAAGAACATCGCTCTGTGTTTCCCTTTCTACTTTCTTGTCAAACAAGAAATGCCACGCGAGAAGCACGAGGCCGAGCCAGAGACAGTTCTGAACAGCCGTTTTCACACCATACACGAAGTAGAGAACGCGTTTCCTCAATAAAAAGTTTCTCTCTATGAAAAAGACAATAATTCGGATTCCGCATCCCGAAACAAGCCTCCCGCAGATGAGAACAAGCAAGACCACTTCCCATTTCCACAGATGAAGGCTCCAAAGCGTTGCATTTCTCCAAGTATGAAACACTAGACTCAACACTAACGCAACTACGAGTGCGATCAAGCTAAGCCACTGAAGCAACGTTATCGCGTCCATTTTTAACCTTCGATATTCCTCTGGAACATCTTCCTCAGCCAATGAATCATCTTCTTCCTCGATATCATCCGACTGTCTACCAAGTAAACCGGATCTTAATTGATCTGATGTCCCAATCCAACTAGAGTACTGTTGTTCCTCTTCTTGTGGCGGATCTATCAACCTCGATCTTGCCTTCGCCCTTGAGACAAGCTCTGTTTTCCTCATTGACGAGCATCTTACAACTACCTCTCCTTCCTCCTCCTGTTGCTCTAAATTCATCCGCATTGTCGCGGATGAAAAAGAAGTCGAAGACGTACCAGAACGGGCCGAACCGGACAAATTGTTGGTTCCTGAACTGTTGATTTTGAAAGACACTCTCATTTCTTTAGAACCGGACATATTGTTGCTGTTGCTGATATCCTCTGTTTCCTCTGTTTCATCGTTCACGTCAAGTGCGATCTCTTCACGACATTGCTGAAAATCGAAACTCCCGCTCTTGACATGATCATCTGTTGCAATGTCTTGCCAGAACTTATAGCTGGAGTCTCGCTCCATGGATGCTTTGTGGCCGTTGAAGCTAGAACCAGATTCATCGTCAAGAACTGGGAGTTTCTTCTTCTTCTTCGTCTTCTCGGTTTGATCTCCAGTGCTTATAATCTGTTTATACGAACTATGAGAATTAAAGGGTTTTCGGAAATCCATCGGAAAATCAAAACCAATTAGAAAGAACAAAAAAAAAGATTTAGAATCTTTAGAAAAAGAAACAGAAACTGTGATGATAATAAAGGTTACGTTATAGTTTGAAACAAGAGTTACAAGTTTAGGTGTATGTAATATTTTTTGTTCTCTGTTACTTAACTTACTAACAATTTATATAATTTGGTTTAGGAGTTATTAAACCACCATGAGTTGGATGAAGACTTAATATAGCAATTAATTCGTGTTTTTGAAAAAAACGATCACTAAATTTAATGAATTGTATTTACACATCTCATGTTCTAAGTTTGGTCTTTGATGGTTTTCGTTATAGGGTGGGCTCATTTATTAACATTTAACACAAAACACAATACTTCTCTTAGTCATTTCGTCGAACACCTTCCGTGCCTGCCATATTGTTCCTGTTTCTTTATCGGAGTCATTAACAAGGTTAGACTTGGATTTTGATTCTTTTCTTTATTTGTATATATTCAGAGGTTACTTAAGATCGTTTCTGATCTTAAAACTATGCTCAATAGGCAAGAACTAACTTGGTTATATTGAATAATGATTCAATGGTAGATTAGGTTAGGCTTAAGTTGAAATGAAGGAAGACTAATACAGAGATTATAGTTGTTTCTTAATCCTAAGCACATGTAATGTAAGAGTAGAGTCATTAGATGCTTAATTGATTGGTGTAGAACTCTTGAAATGTGATTGATGAATCATAAGGTCAAAATTGTGGTTATAGAAACTAATTAATTAGATTAGTGTTTGTTTGGTTACAAAATTGTTGACTCGTTTGAGACAAAATGAAATAAACATCAACCTGTGTTGGGTTGTTCATCAAAATTTCAGGCAGGTGGGTTTTGTGACCAGCCAGGTGGAGTTCTGCTGGAGATAACGGTAGGCATTGTTCGGACATTGATATCGAGTGGATAAAACCGGTGTTGAATGTCGAGTTCGAGGAGGATCTTAATCACTTCTTCGACTAAGACGGCTCTTCTTGTCCATCTCTCAGCCATGTCTTGGTGATTAATCCTGTGACATGGCCATATTGCTAGCCTTACTATGTGCAAATCTTCCACATCTTTTACAATGATTTTGGCTTGTGGGTACCAGTACTCTGGCTTGTTGTCAATGTAGCTACATTGCCATTAATTAGTTAGCAAAAAGGATCAGCAAAATCGGTATAAAAAATGCGTATAAGGATTGAAGAGTAAGTCTTACTTTGATATTCTCTGCTTGATCGTAGCGATCTTTTCGAGAGGAGTAGTAATGTGGACGCAGAACTCGATTGCGTCTCCCATGTCCGGACTGCGGTAGTAATTGTTGATTGATTTCTGCCACAGAAGACTATTCGGATACATAATCTTTAAATTGTCATATCTCAAGAACACAGTAGTGAGTATGTTCATCTCCTCCACCACTAACTGGATGTTAAGTAACGTTTTGGTTAGCCAATTAAGAAGATTCATGTGGGGCACATTGCAAAGGTGCATGCACATACCTGTACATTGTCAATCTCACAGCGATCCCCAACATCGTAAGGGTGCACGATGAACAAGAAGATGATGGACTCGAAAACGGTCTTGACTGTGTTCCCAAAGATGAAGGCCAAGAGTACAACTTGTGAACTTACAAAGAGAAGTACCTTGGAGGATGCAATTTCAAGAAGGACAAGCCATATGACAACTATGACAATGGCAGTGACAATATTAATCATTTGATGGAGCTTGTTCACTGCTGTCTTGGTGTCGTTGAGTGTCAGGGCAAGAGCTCTTCGCTCTCTGAAAGCATTGACCTAATCAAAGTCAACAACGGAGTGATATATATACACAGCAGAATGAATCTGATGAATCTTTTTTATAATAAGGTCTATGCAGAAAATTAACAATTACCAGCCAGTTCTTCAAGGCTGATTTGCTAATCCTTTTCATCTCCGGTGCACCTTCGAAGAGGCCCATTGTCTTCATCGCCTCATCTTCCCGCAAGAATCTCATCAAATCATCCAGGTAAATGAACCTTTTTGTCATTCAGATATGAGTTGATTAGTGAAACTCAAATTGGATTCTAATAATGAAGGAAATTGTAGATGTAGACTCACTTTGCGCCACGTTGAGCAACGTTCTTGAAAATCTTCCTTGCAGCTGCTTTAGCTTCTTTTTCGCTTCGTATCTGGCGGGTGGATTCATCTTCGTATGTGCTTTCAAGCATCTGCTCGTCCAATGTGGTGAGAGAAACGTTTCTCACAATCTTCATTAGCCTCTTCATGTTCCAAGCTGAGATGTTCTTGTGATTCATCCTGTGAAGGTGTTCCATGCTGATTCCGTTATCAGTTGTTGTTTTCGGGATGATCGGAGAGAGCTTCGGATTCATCACTCTCCCGCTTTTTCCCGGTGGAAAAGCAGCCGCGCAAAGATCCGGTGGTAAATTAGCACCTGCGTTCTGCATCTTGAAGATCTCATCTTGCGCCCGCTCTTCCTCTTCCTCAATCCTACTCATCTCAATCATGGGAGGACCCGACAAGGTCTCGATCACGTACTGGTTAAACAGAGCTTCTTGAATCCGATCAAAGTAAGTACTGACGTGGAAGGAAGAGGCCAGAACTTTAACCACCAGTGTCTTGATCAACCACAAGATAGTGCTTAACAAGAAACACACCAAAATCTTGGTTACGTAAGGAAGAAACCTGCTCTTTGTCTCCCTCTGTACTTTCTTGTCAAACAAGAAATGCCAAGCGAGGAGGACAAGGCCGAGCCAGAGACAGTTCTGAACAGCTCTACGAACACCGTACACGAAGTAAAGAACCCGCTTTCGCAAAAGGAAGTTTCTCTCTATGAAGAAGACAACAATTCGGATTCCCCAACCTGAAACCAACCTCCCACATATAAGAACCAACAAGAACACTTCCCATTTCCATAGGTGTAGGTTCCAAACTCTCACTTTCTTCCAAGACGGAATCGACAAACTACACGCCAATGCAGCTATGATAGCAACTAAACTTAGCCACTGGAGCAATGTAATGGCATCTAGCTTTGCTCTCTTATACTCATCTGGTACATCTTCCTCCGCCAATGGATCATCTTCTTCATCAATATCACCAAGTAACCCGGATTTCAACTGACCCGATCTCCAACCCGAGTAAGGCGTTTCTTCTTCCCGCGGCGGATCTTGAAGCCTAGATCTTGTCTTCACTCTAGATATAAGCTCTGATTTCCTCTGAAACGACATGTTCGACGTACATCTCACAACCTCATCCTCCTGCTGCTGCGGCTGATCTTGATTCGTCCGCATTGTCGCGGACGAAGAAGTAGTCGAATGAGAAGACGAAGAAGGAATCGAACCAGCGACATACGTACCACCCGCCCTACGAACGTTAAAAGAGACCCGTAGCTCTCTAGACGCATCAAACGAGGTTCGAGCCGTTGATGTAGGCGTAGGCATTGTTTGGTGACTTACATCATCATTATCTTGATCCACATCAACTGTGATCTCTTCATTTCTACTTCTCCATTGTCGATTCATAGGTTCACTAACCATCTTCGTCGGAGACTCCTCAATCGGTGGCTTACCTCCTCCGCATTGCGTGAAATCGAAACTACCGCTTAATCTATCGCTTTTTCGATTTATAGCGATGGGATCTTTAGCACTGATTCTCGCCGCCGTTTGATCGGAGGAGGAAGTTGTTGCAGTGTTGTCTTGCCAGAACTTGCAGCTGACATCACGTTCCACCGGTGCGTTACGACCGTCGTCGAGGCTAGAACGAGTGCTCTCGGGTTTGGGATCATCGACGACCATGCCGGAATGATCGGGATGGTGATCGTGATCGTGGAGAATCGGAAGATGTTCAGCGCTTGCCTCGCTTTGATCTCCGGGGCTTCTAATTTGTTTGTACGAGCTGTGAGATTTGAAGGAGTTTCTGAAATCCATTTGAACATAATTATTAAAAAATCAAAAATTGGGGGAAAAAAAAACAAAAGTGAAACAAATTATTACGATTTTTTCGAAAAATAAACAAAAACTTCGCCGATTGTTATGATGCATGGCACAAAAAGCTTACGTTAATTAAGAATACGCGTTACGTGTAAAGCAATTTAATTGTTTAATATTTTATTTTCTTTTATCCAACTCTAAAATTTTGTACTACAAAAACACAACTCTTTCACTATTTATTGAAATAAATAAAGACCAAAAGTTCAACAAACATGATACTATTACAACAACAACAACAACAACAACAACAACAACAACAACAACAATAACAGCAATTCAGAATAAAAACATCAAAAGAATAAAAAAACTAAAAAAAGAAAGAAAAAGAAAAGAATTGGTGTTTACACATATAGCTTCAGTATTAATCAGTCTTCTTCACTTGCGTCTTCTTCACTCTCGTCTTCTACATCCTCCATTTCAACATCATCTTCGTCTCCTAGAATCCACTGTTCAAGTTCATCTTCCTGTGCTTCTATATGTTGGTGTATATCTGCAGAGTCCCAGTCGTCTTCCCTGTCATTTCCCAGCTCTTCTCCGCGGCAAGAGACTTGCAAATGCGGTCGTCTCCTTGCCAAAGCATCCACAATATCTCTGTTCACACTCCCTGTGATTCCTAACCATTTAAGCCTTGGGAAAAACGGTTTCTTTAGCCATTTGAATGAGAGCTGCGTGATGCCACCGCAGTCATAAAGATCCAACAAACACAAGCTACTTCCAGGACATTCGTCTTCGTAAACCCGTGTGGATGCAAGAGCCATGACTGAGGGATCCCCTATGTGTCTACACTCCCTTAGTTGGAGTTTTGTGATCGGTGCTCCGGATTTTGCTAGAGCAAAAATGGCAGCATCCGTTAGATTGGGAAGATTAGACAAGTCGAGTTCACGCAACACCAGTTTCGAGGATCCGTCAAATAAGGTCGACATGAATTTATCTGTTAGGTTTCTGCAACCTCTGACAGATAAAGAAACTAGAGAGCTCAAAACTCCCTCTTTCAGGTACGAAAGCCCTGTGTCGCTTATATCGGTACCATCAAGAAGTAAAACCTTCAGTTTTGGCAGATGAGAGACCGCTTGTAAAGTTTCATCCCTGAGGTTTCTGCACCCTCTTAGATCAAGATTCTCCAGTTTGAGATTCGATGCAAGCTTTTGAATTGCATGGTCCGTAAGAAGATGGCACCTTCTTAAGCTAACATGACTGAGTGATAAAGTAGTTGCTAAGATGTCATGGAAAACA
The DNA here is from genome assembly GCA_011420285.2 of Erysimum cheiranthoides. Lineage (NCBI taxonomy): Eukaryota > Viridiplantae > Streptophyta > Magnoliopsida > Brassicales > Brassicaceae > Erysimum > Erysimum cheiranthoides. The sequence continues at coordinate 19,915,474 of CM022180.2, forward strand.
AGATCCGTAAGTTTAGGTCCATGATATATGCTAAACTTGGAGAGGCTAGCGCAAGAATGCAAAATAGTCTTGAAACCAGCATCTGTTACCCGGCAAAAGCCACCAAGACAAATGCTTTCCATGCCCAAGCATTTGTCAGCAAGAAAAAGCATTCCTTGATCACTCACTCGCCGAAAATAAGTAGGGTGAAACTCCTGGCTGCGGATTAGAGAGAGATGCTTCAGCTTACCGTTTTGATTAATCTCATGAAGCCCAAAATCCGTTAGGTCTGACAATTGCCTTGGATCCTCAAGGGGCGCATCTCTTATGTCCAAATCTATCAAAGATGTAAGAGATTTCGATATCGCCTTAACCACAGCATCAGTAATACAATCAACAGAGAGGCGCAACTGCTGGACATTTTGTAGCACAGTAGATGTAACTCGGTTGCTGTCTTGCCCTGACATTTCAGTTGATGTGAGTAGTTGAGTCATCATTCTTGACGAGATGTGTCCAAGCTCCAGATGGGTGAGCTTATCAGATACCAACCCAAAAATGCGACCATCACCAGGACGCAGATACAATGAGAGGTCAAACATGAGTGCTAAAACCTACCAAATACAACAGACATGGCATGATTCCATTACACAGACAATCAACACTAGACAAGATATATACCATCACATTCACTTCTAAGATCAAAAGAGAATTCATTGAGGATTCAAACCTCTAAATGGGAGCAACCATTAAGTAAATCTTCCAAAGCACAACGGCTAATGCTTCTACCAACTTTCTCTGCTACTGAACCCAAACAGAGAAGCCTGAAGTTTCAGGAACAATGACCAATTTGTCAAACACAACAGTGGAAAGATTCAGATGCATCAATAAACTTCAATAAACACACACACATACCTTAAATCTTTGCATTTCCTACCGATTTCAGAGATGAGATCCCCACTGAAATCCCTACAGTTGTGAAGAGAAATCTCCCTTAGAGAAGGACGTACCAATATGTCAATAGCTGAATTGCCAAGGCGTCCACAATCAAGCTTGAGACTTGAAAGTTTTTGATTCGGAAACAACAATGGCCTAACAGTTTCCATTGACAATGAAACATTCTGAAAATCCAAAAACCAAAGCAACAGAGATCAAAAAGACAAAACTTTACATATAAGTACAGCAGCAGAGATTAAAAAACGAAACTTTTTATAATAATTAAGCCTGAAGTTGAAATCCAAATCCAACCCTTAAGAAATCAGTAACTATATTTACTCATACGAAATGAATCTGAAATAAAGCAATGAGTGTGGAGACTTACGAAGATGTGGAAGTTGGGAGTGAAAGTGAGGACACGAGTGACACAGCTCTTAAATGTTTTACAAGTTGAAGCCAACGAGCAGAGAGACGCAACGTCAAGTTTCGTCATGATAGTTTCAAGAAGAGCCGCCGGTAACAGATCCAGGCTTCTATCGCCATCGCTACCGTCAATATCTCCTCCTCCTCCGTCACATACGACGGTGGTAGCCATCGACGGAATCTAACTTCCCTGATCTATCACAAAGATTTCATATTCGGCAGAATAAAATTGCGGAAATTGTGGCGATCTCGTTGTGTGTCTGATCTCATTATTTAGTCTGAATTTTAGATTCGAAATGCTCCTCGATCCATTTTTTAAGGACAAATAAAATATTGATATTGAGACAAAAACGTCGACGTTTTATTATTATGTTCGGTGTTTTTCGGGTTGTGAGAAGGAACTTCCAATTAAAACCGAACTTTATTTCGGTTTGTTGAGTTTGGTTTGAAATTTTTGATTTGATTTAAATATTTGGTTTTGGTTTGGACTCAGTTTGTAGTAGAAATCAAAATAATTAATTTTCTTAGTGTTTTTCTTTATTAATTAGAGTAAAATACAGATTCAAATAATGATATGCAAATACATCCACAAGCAGATACATAATTAATTTAACAATAAACGATGAATAAATCAATTTACACGATATTCTTGGCTATAACAATTTTACTCGATCATTAACAAATTTTCAAAAGTATTAAGTTTTAATTCTTCAGAATCAATATCAACTAGGTTAAGACCCGCGCTATGCCGCGGGAAGTTTTTTAATTTATATTTTAATTTGTTTTTATTTTATTTTATTCTAATTCTGAGAAAATATGAAAAACGAATGTGTGAGATAATGAAACTTGCTACAAAGATTGTGCCTCTCACAACGATTGAAAGTTCCCCTTTTAACTTAAATCAGACTAGCTTCTCCTTTCGTCAGCTTTGTCATCCATGGCATTGTCCTTTGCTTTGTTGTGAAGTGATAACCAAATTGTTTCCTTGCCTCCTCGTTTATAATGTAAGTCGTCGTTGTATATACCTCTCTCTTAGTTTCTTTCTCTTTTTTTCAGCTCAATATGCAATTCCTCGTGCAACCACTTTCACATTTTCACCTGGCTTGCTCCAACGATTCTTCGCTCTATCTTTTGCTTTCTAATGTGTGTGAGTTTTTTCGGCTTTCAAACCTAAATAAAATAAAAAGAAGAGCCGAAAATGAAGTTGGTTTTGACACAAACGTGCAATTGGTATAAAAAGGCCAAAAGCTTTTTTTTTCTTTTTTTTTGATTTTAATGTGAAGAATGCCAAAAGTTCATTTTAATATTTTATATTTAAAAATTCAATGAAAATCCACATGAATATAATTTTATAAGAATGACGTGTCACTTTTATGGAGAGAGACATTCATCTTTCATATACTCCTTCCGATCCTAATTAAATGTCGTTTTAGACTTAAAATTTTGTTTCAAAATAAGTGTCGTTTTGTATTTTCAATGCAAAATTTATTAAATTTTAATGTTTTATGACTATTAGTATTCTGCAGATTGTTTTACTATTGGGCAGATTGTGTTTAGGTATGTAGTTAATGATGTTTTTGTTTAGAAAAAATAAAAAAATTAATGTTTTCTTAATCTGTGTGCAAAACTCTAAAACGACACTTAAAAAAAATCAGAAGGAGTATATGATTTAATAAAGTTGTCATTCTTGATTATCGTTCAATAGATAAAACTTCTAAATTCTCGTTGTAGAACAAACTGTGCATTGGTTTCAAGATCTCATTTATTGTCTATTGGATATCTTTTAATCTTTCAGGTTTTTCTTATAAATCATCTGTCATTACTCATTAGTAAGACGAATAATGGAAAGACCATTAAGTCAATGTCCGTGATGTCTGTTATTTTTCGAAATTTTTTTGGATAATATATCTAGTTTTCTAAAATACACGTTTTCAATCTTTACATATTCATCTGCTTCTTTTTTTTTTTTTTTTTTTTTGAACACAACATATTCATCTGCTTACTTGAAAGGATATGCCTTTTTAAGATTTAAGTGCAAACCGATGGAAATGGCATTTTCATATGTATAGTAATAAACTAATTATATATATATATATTGGATAGGTTAATTGTTATAAAAAAAACTATATATATTGGATAATGTGAGGATACGAAAAGACCTCCATATATATATATATATTTTTTTTTTTTGACAAATCAAATATATTATATAATAAAAAATTTACAAAGATAAGAAATAAAATTTGTATCAATCATAAAATTAAACATTTATTTATAACAAATATCTCCTACAGTTTTTTCCTAAAAAAAATTATCTCTTACACTTTTTTGTCATCATCTGGATGTCTTTTCGTGACATAAAATTTGTGGAAAATGTGCTATAGTTGATCTTATCGTGACTTTTGGAATTTACATAAATAATAATCACAAGGCGTTTTATTATTCACTATCTCAATTATTCTACAGACATAATTAGTATTACGACAAACCACGTACAGTGTTATGGTGACTCATTAAGTAATAACCGATAACATGCTAGCTATCTTATAAAATGATGAAATTATACGTGCGAGGTGTGGTTAACATGGTTTAAATCTAACTGTTTTCTAGTTATTATTTATCTTTGTATAAGTGAAAATATTTTTTTTCGTAAAAATAAGAAAGAAAACCAGTTTCGGTAAAACATTTATTTTGTCATTCAATTCATAATAATGATAGTACGAAAAAATTGTGTATAAATATGTGATTCATATGAAGATATGAGCATTGCAAAAACCTAAAAGAAAAAAAAAAAAAAACACCAATGGAGTCCACTGATATTTCAACTCAAGCAAAAGCTTTCGACGAGAAGAAAACTGGCGTGAAAGGTCTAGTGGATGCGGGAATCACAAAGATTCCGGCTATGTTCCATGCACCTCGGGCTAGTCTAGCAAGCTTGAAAGCACCACACCCTCCGCAACAGCTCACGATACCCACCGTTGATCTGAAAGGAGTAAACGTCGATTTGATCACGAGGCGGTGCGTGGTGGAGAAGATAGGAAAAGCAGCTCAGAAATGTGGTTTCTTCCAAGTGGTCAATCACGGGATCCCGGATGACGTGTTGGAGAGGATGATTGAAGGGGCTCGTGGGTTTCATGAGCAGGACCCGGAAGCGAAGAAAAAGTTTTACTCTCGTGATTACGCAAGAAAGTTCCATTACACGAGTAATTTCGATGTCCTCACTTCTCCCGCGGGCTGGAGAGATTCACTGGCTTGTTATACGGCCCCAGATCCTCCTACCTTGGAGGAAATGCCCGTCGTTTGTGGGTAAAATTTCCATATCAAGTTATCCAAAAAAAAAAAATTTCCATATCAAATAGGATTAGATATTATGATGTTTCTAGGAGTATAATGATGCTAAGCATATGTATGTGATAATAGCTAGAGAGGCTAAGCATTAATATCAACAAATATTTTTGATGTGGCAGGGAGATTACGATGGAGTACTCAAAGCAAATGATGAAGTTAGGTGAAGTGCTCTTTGAGCTTCTATCAGAGGCTTTGGGGTTAAACCCTAATCATCTCAAGGACATGGACTGCGCCAAGTATCAAGTGATATTTGGCCAATACTATCCACCTTGCCCTCAGCCTGACCTTACTTTAGGCATATACAAGCACACTGACTTTTCGTTTATCACCATTCTTCTTCAAGGCAAGATTGGAGGGCTTCAAGTCCTCCTTGACCAGTGCTGGATTGATGTTCCTCCTGTTCCTGGAGCTCTTGTTATTAACATTGGAGATCTTCTCCAGGTGAAAAAGAAAAACTTGTTTATTTTCTCTATATGGATTTGGGTTTGATAATTTTTATTTATGGTTTGCAGCTTATAACCAATGACAAGTTCATTAGCCCGGAGCATAGGGTGATAGCTAATGGATTTTCTGAACCGCGGATTTCAGTAATTTGTTTCTTCAGTACATTCATGAAGGAGAATCCTCAAGTATTTGGACCCATCGAAGAGCTTCTGTCACAACAAAACCCTGCCAAGTATAGAGACGTAACCCTCACCGAGTTCTCAAACATCTTCAGGTCAACAATAACGATCGGTGTTCCTGCGTTACGCCATTTTATGATCTGAGACAATTAGATCTTTTTTTTCTTGTCTACCACCAATACCATTGGTAAATTAAATTATCAAACACTTTGTCTTCCTCTTAAACTATTTTCTTTAAAACCACTTCTTCTTTCTCCGTTCTCATAAGGTGTGAAATAATATATGAACTATTTGAATAATGCATGTACACCATTACATTTCAAGACTAATTTTGTTCAGTACTAGATATATACCCGCGCGATGCCGCGGGGTATTTTTTATACGTTTTTTTGTTAACACCAAATGATCATCAAAGAACTAAACAAACCTCTTCTTCTTTCTTGGTTGCAGCAGCATTCTTCTTGCGACCAATATCAACTCTATAGTGTTTGAGATACCATTGCTTGAATGGAGCAGCATCAACTTGAACAATTGCACTCTGACACCACAAAAATACTTTCTCTCAAGTCCCAACCAAAAACTATTAACAGCTCCACAGTATAGGTAAAGTTATTAGGAGAAGCTCACCACCAAACAAAAGAAGAGACGTACAAAGTTATGAAACATATATCAATGTTGTTTACACAGAGTATTTACATTATCATATAGCTTAAATAACCAATGCTCCAAATTGCATATAATCCAAGTGATGATTCTTAAGCATTAACATTTCTATGTAAGCTCCGTCGCCATATACGTAGTAGCTATCCACACTATTTGATTTAAATACTTCCATTCAGAGGCTAATAATTTCATTATTCACTGTTTTCTCACCAAACAAAGTACTGCAAGGATATATTAAACGTCAGAGTATGTTTTTCCTTAAAATCAAGTAATGTACATTATTAGCAAGAACGTAGTACCCAATTAAATGACAAAGACAAAGACGAAGAAGATGCTCTGCCAATGAAGAAAAGTTAAAACTAACATCCAAGTGATGCGATCACTATACACACAAAACATGGAGCCTGCTACATCATAGAACTCTGCTAAACCATATAACCTTCATGAAAGTAAAACCACTGTTAGATGTAGCCACTCAAGGATACAAGCCACTAAACATTGGGTTATAAAGTGGAACTTTCTTTGTATCTTAAGCATTAGTTTAATATTATAAAGTGGTTAAAAGATTTTGGTAAGAAACAAGAGAATTAAGTGGATTATTGGTAGATCTCTTAAGATGGTCTCTTAATAATAAATATTTAAATTTAATATTTAATAACATATAAAAATGATTTAGTATAAAACATAGTATAACCTTTAAATTGAAAAGATAACAAACTTACAATCAAAACATAAAATATTTAAAATTAAAACATAAATAGTCTTAACACCTAAAATGTATTTCAGGTGAATCATCAAACCAAACACTTCAGGTTTCAACATTAACAAAATCACTCCAAGATTAAGGTTCTTTTTTGAGTTTAAAGAGATTGGCCACTTATCCACCTCTTGAACAAAATTGAATTCTCCTTTGGTTTATATTCTAACGTGTGCCCGCCTCCCTACAAACCAATTTAGAAAATTTGATGTAAGAATTGAAGGCTTAGCATTTATGTCACCAAAAACGTAGATGAAAGAGTTACTTCCACTGTGGCAAATATCTTATTAGCATAAGTCGTAGTGTATCTGCAAATAAAAAAGGTTGGATGAACAGCTTATAGAAATGAAGAAAAGAAACCAACAAACCAAAGAAGAAAAGAAATGATATATATACCCAGCGACTTGTTCAAGTATCATCCATGGCCTCCATTTTAATAATTAAGTAGTTGAGAGATTTTATCCAGTCATGAGTTCCAAAGTATGGCGTTAGCATGTCTTGATCACCACTATTCACCAGACACACCATGCCAAAAAAAAGCTTACAGACAAAGCTAAAGACCAAGGGACAAGCTTTGAAGAATATAATGATAGCTCAAACCAACTAAAGTAAAGCGAGACTCTAACTTTGATACCAAAACAGAAATCCCCTTCCAATGTCTAACTAAACAGGCTTGTGATTAACCACCAAAATATCAATCATTCAAAGCTAAGCTTAGTGTGAATCACACTGTGTGATCGATGAAGCAGGAACAAACAGTCACCAGATTCACATAAAAACTTCACATCTACAAGGACTTAGATCATCAAAGTAACCATATAGCTTGAAATCGTTTCATTTCCCTCACAAATTACAGATTCCGATACAATCCACCAATAAGAACATCAACAGTAAGGCGGATTAACAAGAACAACACATCATCTAATAAAAATTTAAAGCTAACCCTTGAGACAAGTACAGAGAGAGAAGCTTGAACCGTTCTCTCCGGTTTCCTCCTAGCTCACCGAGAAACCTGCGAAACCAGGTGATGCCATCCAATATGAAAGGCCCGATTATGATCATGAAACCATCTCCCGATTGAGGGGAATCACCAGAAATTTCAGACCATATCGTCGATGAAATCTTTGAGAAACCGATGAATGAAATCAATTTTAGGTTTTTCTCAAATCGCCGATCAATCGCCCAGAGAGAAAGAGAAGAGAAGCGAAAGCCTGTTAGGGTGTTGATTGGTTTTTTTTCTAAACAGAAATACTGTATAGAGAAAAATACTGAATTCACGGCCTTGTAGGCCTTTGATTGAAAATGGGCCCACCACTCTCTAGCAAACACGCCACTCTCTCTAATCTCTCTCACTCGCCTCCCCTTGCTCTGACCTCTCATGTTTTTTATTCTATTCCGCCGTTTCCGTTTTCATCAAAAAGCGTTTCTGTTTTCTTCGTTTTTTTTTCTTGTAATTTTTGGATCTGATTGATGATTTCTCTTTTGACTGTCTGTTGTCTATTCTCGCATCTTCTTCTTTTTCTGTCTGTCTCAATTTAAGGTCTATCTGTTCGTCGCTCTCCAATACCTTACAAAGGCCCCACTCGGAAAGGACCCTATTACAAGTCTTTTAGGGTAGACAATCCTGAATTACTCTTACCTTGTCGCAAACAACTAGACGGTATTAGTTTAGCCAAATTTTTTCCTTTATTTTATTTTATTTTTTTATTTCTTTTAACACTCCTTTATTTTATTTCATCTTTATGTTATTGGTCCGTGTTCTAATATTATATACTTTGCTATTTAATACTCCATGTTTGTTGGGCTATAGCCACTACGGGTCAGTTTGATGCCGCTTTGAAGCTCGAGAAAGGTCTCTCTTACGAAGAAAAGCTCTCTGTTCAAGAGTTGATTAATCTAATGCCTCGTGGAGATCCTTTAATGAATGTTGGAACAGTTAAAGATTCAAATTGCCCACTAACCTACTCGCTCAACGATGAACCTCAAGTCTATGGGGTAAGTTTTAAAATTTAATACTATATATGTGTACAAAGTTTGTCCAAAAAAAAAAAGAAAATACTATATATGTGTACTATCAAAGTATATTAATCTCTAATGTTTTTTAATATATATTTATTCTTCTTTTATTCTGTAGCATGAGGTTGAGAGATACAAGATCAAGAAATTAGAGGTTCATTTCTTAGATGACTACCTGCGTTTTTACGGCGAGAATATGGGTAGGAAAATATTTGATTTCGAGATGATGAAAAGACTTGAGAAAGAACCTATTGAGGAAAATATTTGATAACAGTATCATCGAGAAGGTGCGCTAATTTTTTCTGAATCATTTTTTAATTTGTTTTTGATTTTTTTTTTATTGTTAACTAATTTTGACTCGTTTTGTTTTGTTTTAAACTGGACATTTACAAGTTAACCGAAGAAGAAAAAAGAGAGGCAATGATTTCAGATGTAGGTCACATCATGTTAATGAGTGACCATGGCAGGGATGAAATGGGTGTTGACTTTCGTGAATTTCAAGACTCCGACGGCCATGAAGACTCTGATGGCAATGATATAGGTGACAATGGATACGTCAGAGTCGCTGCGGGTTGCGATGTAATCACATTTTTTGTGGACATGGAGGTAAATATTAGTATTATATTGAAATTAACTTTTTTTTTTGTTTTTGTTTTCTTTTCTTTTGGATTACATAAATTGATTGTTTTTTTTTTATAATTTATATGCAAATCTGATGGAATATTCGAGAAGATGAACCAGTTGATGGGGAATAGAGTTTTTTTTTTTTTTAACATCAACTCTATTAGAAACTTAATGAGAGTTTACAAAATCAAGTTGCAGAGAGTTAGAAATGAACAAAGGAACACTTATGTGATTACAAGATTTAGCTTCAAAAATACTTTTTATGATTTGAAAACAAATTTTGGTGCATTTTCTTTTTATTGAATATATTGGATAGAGCAGTTGCATTTGAAATATGACGATGGGCCTTTATTGGGCTAAAATGAAGCCTTGTCATTGACATTTTAAATTAACAGCGATCAGAGATTGGGTTTTGATCCCTCTCTCCGTCGTGATGGTTCTCATCAGTGATCTTCGCTACTTCTTCTCTAAGCTCATGCGTTCGTCTCGACTCCCGATGCGAAGATGGTCAAAGAAGGGTGAGTCATCTTCTTCACTTTCAGATGCCCACGTATGTGTTTTATTGTTTTGTCAGAATTAGCTGATTGGATATTGTTTTGTTCAGACAAGTTGTAATAAGGGATCGGAATCTGAAGGCCGGTGCCAATTTCATCCCGCCTAAATCCAAATCCTTCCGAGCTCGGAGATTCTACTTCAGCAACGAGGTATGCTTTTCTGTGACTTTCCTCTTGTCCTTCTCAATTTCTCATTCGTGACTCTTATTATGTTCATTGTAACTTCAAGGTTTCTCTGGCTTCGTGAGCAGATAGTTTAGTTTATTCGCTGTGATTCTGATTTGTTCTTTCTGAAAACTTGTTTTTGTCGAATCTAGTTTAGTTACTCAAACGATTGGAGCCTTTGTTTGCTTGGTAAAATCTAAACTTTATATGACGATTGAAAACATGTGAGTGATGATTGTGTGTGTAGAATGAGCTCTCTTCCATATCCTTATGTTCCTTATTATTTTGTCACGTTGAAAGCTTTAGAATCCGCAGCTTATGAGCTAAATTGTCCACAAGAAATGCTTAGACCTACTTCAAGTGCGGATCGGAGGTGTCTCTCAGAATTGCAGTTGCTCTTGTACGTACTCTGCCCACCTGACAATTCCATGGCTAGCTTGGTCAGAAATTTGGACGTTTAATTTCCCTCAAAATTGTACAGAAACACGACACATCTCAAGAGAAGGTTCACACATCTTGTTCAAGTGCCAACCGACGTTCATGCAAAGCCTGCTTCCTTCTCTCCAAGCTAGCTTGTAATACTGCATTCCCCTTAGCCTCCGGTGATCGACTCAATCAATGCAATAACATTATGTAATCAGCATATATATTATACAATTCTACTGCCAGAACAAGTACCTCCTTAATTAGCGATTCGTTGCCGGAGCTCATCTTTCATGAGCTCAGTCCTCTGTATAAGAAGCTATTAGAAGTCCCACATCGGTGAAGATAAGATTCCTTGGGTAGTATATATGGTATGTGGCAAACCTCCTCTCTTGAGCTAGCTTTTGGGTGTTGAGTTAGGCCAATTACTAATATGGTATCAGAGCCCATGTTCAAATTCACTCGATTGTGGCCCATACCCGTGGATGTCCCACAAACTCCACGTTTCAGATGTCCCTGAACGTGAGGGGGGTATTGGAAGTCCCACATCGGTGAAGATAAGATTCCTTGGGTAGTATATATGGTATGTGGCAAACCTCCTCCCTTGAGCTAGCTTTTGGGTATTGAGTTAGGCCCATTACTAATACCATATATACTACCCAAAGAATCTTATCTTCACCGATGTGGGACTTCCAATAGAAGTCTACATACAAGCAGCGAAGAAGTGTTTCTACATACAAGATTTTTTTTTTTTAATGAATAGATTAAAGATAATTGTGGCGTGTTTTAATGATAGTAAATACAAGATAATAGATCCCATTCCCACATTAGAAGGAATACAACAAAACTTGGTGATAGCTCACAAACAAATTCTGCCAAATTTCTTTAGTACAAGCACGTTTTATGTGTATTGTGACAAACTGTGAAAGTCGACAACATCGACCAATGACAAAATAAACCATTGTGAGAACCCGTAAAAACGAGTTTGCCCTAAAAAAAAACACGAGACCAATCACCATCTTCCACGTGGCACGTAGGACGGAAATAGAAATGGCTGGTACATTTTGTTCCGTTTGTGGGAACGTTTCTCCCTTAATTAAGGGTTTTCGATTTATTTTTCAAAATAAAAATGGCTGGGACGGAGGCATCATACGCCGTTGCACATGCTCTTACTATATAAAGTTTGTTTTTCAAAGTTACTCATCAATATGATCTCGTCACGTAAAATCTCATAATAACAAAAGAGAATTAGTTTTGAGATCACACAGATGAGAAATTATAATCATATTAATTAGAATTTTTCATGTGTCGAATTCTCATTGAGAGTATTTAAGGTTTATACATATTTTCCAAATTATTAATTAATTATATAATTTTCTTATAAAAATATATCCTTTAATAATCATTTTTCTTTTAGGTTTATTAGAAAAAACAAAAGTTTTATTAATAAGGTTACGGTGTTGAATGTGGTTCGATAAATTACCATTCGGTTTGGTTATTAACATACCATTTTTTTTTGTCAACAACATATATTGATTAGCTTATAAAAGCCAATGAGGCGGAACATCGTTTACATAAGTAACATATTGCGGGGAGGTATTAACATACCATTGTTAGGGTGTAAAAACGAAAAAAAAAAAAAAAAAATCCACCACTAAGTTTTAAAAGATTCGACTTGTAGGCCCAATGGGTTATTCGACTTGTAAAAGATTCGGGTCGGGTCAAATCTCATCGTCGATAATTGGTAATTTGGGATCAATTTCGAAATTTTGGTTCTCTGGCATTTCTAGGGTCAAAAACCTTTTCAATTTCATCAATGGTGGATTGGTCTACACTCCCAAAGGATCTGTTAGATCTAATCTCAAAATCTCTTGAATCTTCCTTCGATCTCATCCAATTCCGTTCCGTATGTTCTTCATGGCGATCCGCCGCCGAGCCGAAACGTCCTCTCCCGACACATCACCTCCCGATCCTCCCCGATAACGGTGGAAGCCTCTTCCCTGATTCCGCCGTAGGTTTCCGTCTCTCGCAGCGGAGTATCTTACTTATCAAGCCTCATGAATCGCTCAGCGAGGCGGATCTATTTGGATGGTTGATCAAGGTCGAGGAAGACCTCAATGGTCCTCGTAAAGTGACTCTTCTAGATCCGTTGAGCGATAGAAGAAACTCAATTCCTGCGCATTTCCCTCGCGTTGTCGATATGTCCAAGTTTAAGATTCGAGAATTGGGTCGAGAATTCAAGCTTCATTATTTCAATACCGTTGGTGATATTGTAGACAGTTTATACTTGGAGAAAGCTGTTGTTAAGTATCTAGATAGTGATGCGGATTACAAATTTGTGTTGCTTACGATTCATGTTTCTGGGAAGTTAGCTGTGTTTAGGTCTTGGGATCGAGCATGGACTGTGATTAATGACATGCCTTCTCCTTATGATGATGTGATTTTGTTCGATGGACGTTTCTTTGCCGTTGATAACAATGGGAGGACTGTGGTTGTGGATTACACTTCTTTGAAATTGACGTTGGCTGCAAGTCCTGTGTTTGGCGGTGATAAGAAGTTTTTGATTGAATCTTGTGGTGAAATGTTGCTGGTCGATATGTATTTGAGCTTAGAGGCAGTGGATGGGGATCCTGGATTCGTCGAGGAGATCTTTGAGCATCCTGCTTTTTATATGAATGAAAGAACGGTCAAATTTAAAGTTTATAAATTTGTGGAAGGAGAGAAGAGTTGGGTTGATGTTTACGATCTTGGGGATAAGATGTTGTTCCTTGGTGATGACTCCACCTTTTCCGCTTCAGCTTCTGAGATATTACCTCTCTCTGGGGGAAGCTCTGTGTTCTTCAATGGTAATGTCTTTGGGGAAGACATGAGCATGATGCAAGATCGAGATTTTGGAGTGTTTGATTTCAGGACTGGTAAAATAGAGCTTGTGCACAAACTCCCTGAATATGCGAAGCTGTTTTGGCCTCCACCTCCCTGGATTACTTCTCATGAGGTCAGTAGTTTTGAATCTTATAACACTCGAAAACCGTTTGTCTAAGATCGTTTGCTTATAGTCGTGTATACACTACTGCCCTACATTTGCATCTTGTGGCTATGGAAACTCTGTGATACTATCCTTATATCAGTCAATATCTCTCATCTTTGCAATAGTCTCTGAACACGCATTGAGTTTCTTGTCAGTTTCATGACTGCTGCTTGTCCCATACCCCAACATTTTGGGGTGTACTGTCAAATGCATCTTTTATCTTAGTGCTGTTCTGCTTTCTTTTCCGTGTTAGTCTCACTAAATTAAGCTCATTGCTAACATGTGAAATGTTTACCATCTCAGCGTGCTGAAGATCATACTGGAGAAACATCATCCCAATCTTGAAAAACGTTTATATAATCCGGAGTTTAAGACCTTGGAGATGCTATGGGAGGTTAATCTTTCTGAATGTTTGTGATATTAAGAACCCAAAGAGACTACAAATTGAATGATGAATCACATGTTTTATGTTATTTCTTTTCCAAGCTTTCACTACTCACTAGCTTGGCGTTTGTACATAGAGAACCTTTTCTCCCAAAGAATGATGTTCGTCGGAGATTCCAACTCATGTTTTCTCCAAAACAATTTGTGACAGGACAGACTTACTTTGTAAATTCATCTTTCCTTTTCTAAGTAAATTAATGTTTTGAATCTAGTTGTGTGTGTGAAAACCAGTAATTTTATAATTCTAGAACTTGAATCAGATGATGATGTGACGACAAAGCTAAACCAAAAATAGCTGATATGGCATGGCTTAAACCGGCACTAAATGTCTAAACCGAAGTCCGGTATTCGGCGATGTGGTGTGTTCACGCTCACGCTCAAGCATCAGTTGAAACGTATGGACAGTGAGTGAGTGAGTGAGTGATGTTGAAAAAGGATTTACGGCAAAACAGAGGCAAACTCATTACCAGTTAAAAATGGCGGCTTTGATCCAGACCGTCCATGCTGGTAAACCCGACATGTAAACTCTCTGTGTCCTCATTGATTCTTACGCTTTTGGTATCTAGGGTTTGAAAGTTTTACCCTTTTCCTGATTACCAGTTGTGTAGTCTTACATAAACGATATACTTGAATTGATGAAAACGAATTCTGGATTTTGTTTCCTGATTGTACAGTTTCGAGGCTTCGTCTCTTATTAAAGTACAAATTTTTATGATCAGTTTTTTCTCTATGTAGCATTAGTTTCTCTAATTGATTGGAGTTGAATTGGGCATTTTGACATTGAATGTATGCAATTTAGAAATTGGATCTCAGTCTCTCATTCAACTCATCTATATATGGTTGTTTAATTGGTTTGCTCATACAGAGCACTATACAATGCAGGTGTAGTTGTTCCTAAAGCCTATAACCAAATGATGAGCTGCAGTAACAGCGGGTTGGGACGGTTCCTTTTTACTCCGCCTCAGCGGCTTAGCCAAGGAATCTGTTACTGGGGAGAAGAGCTAAGCAATGTGTCATGGACTTACAAAAGGAAAATGGAGGTTCGGTGCAAGGCTGGAGCAGTGCCTCTGATGAAGCAAGGCCACCGGTTTCTCTCCTCACTGTCATCCCCAGCCTTGGCTGGAGATCCGTCTGCGACTAACCGACACATTAAGAAGTTTGTGGCTGCTTCTCCCAAATCAGTGGCTCTCAATGTCCTCTCTCATCTCCTTTCGGATCACACTTCCTATCCTCATCTCTCCTTCTTTGCTCTCTCTGTGAGTCTTTGATTTTTCTTGTTTCTCATAGTCAGATATTGTTGGAGGTGACATGACTTAAATTTGGTTCTTGTTTTCAGTTGTATTCGGAAATTACTCAAGCCTCGTGGTTTGATTGGAATCCCAAGCTTATTGCTGATCTTGTTGCTCTTCTCAATAAACAAGAAAGTTTTGTCGAATCAGAAACTCTACTTTCTACTGCGGTTTCAAGGCTGAAGTCAAATGAACGATACTTTGCTCTCTTCCTCTGCAATTTGGTTGAGTCAAATTCTAAACAAGGGTCTTTACAAGGATTCAATGAAGCCTGCTCTCGTTTGAGAGCGATAATCCGAGAATCGTCATCAGTTTATGTCAAAACTCAAGCTTATAAGTCTATGGTCTCGGGATTATGCAACATGGACCAACCACATGATGCAGAAAGAGTTATCGAGGAGATGAGAATGGAAGCAATAAAGCCGGGATTGTTTGAATATAAGTCTGTTCTATACGGGTATGGTAGGCTGGGATTATTTGACGACATGAATAGAGTAGTGCATAGAATGGAAACCGAAGGTCACAAAATCGATACAGTTTGTTCAAATATGGTTCTTTCTTCCTATGGAGCTCATGATGCTCTTCCCCAAATGGGTTCTTGGTTACAGAAATTGAAGGGTCTTAATGTTCCATTATCCAAAAGGACGTATAACTCGGTCTTGAATTCTTGTCCTACCATCATATCACTGTTAAAAGACTTGGATAGCTGTCCTCTTTCTCTTTCTGAACTGCTTACTTTTCTGAATGAGGACGAAGTGCTTCTGGTCCGCGAATTGACTCAGTCGTCAGTTCTAGATGAAGCAATTGAGTGGAACGCGGTAGAGGGTAAGTTGGATTTACATGGTATGCACTTAAGTTCATCGTATTTGATAATGCTGCAATGGATGAATGAGATCAGACTTAGATTTAGTGAAGATAACTGTGTGATTCCTACAGAGATGGTTGTTGTTTCTGGGTCTGGAAAGCACAGCAATGTAAGAGGAGAGTCACCGGTAAAAGCACTGGTTAAAAAGA
The DNA here is from genome assembly GCA_011420285.2 of Erysimum cheiranthoides. Lineage (NCBI taxonomy): Eukaryota > Viridiplantae > Streptophyta > Magnoliopsida > Brassicales > Brassicaceae > Erysimum > Erysimum cheiranthoides. Next base: position 19,931,757 of record CM022180.2, read on the forward strand.
TAATGGTTCGTACTCTAAGCCCGATGAGAATCGACCGGAAGAACGTTGGTAGTTTTATTGCCAAGGGAAAAACTGTAAAAGAATGGCTCTGCAAATGAAGTTATAACTTTGAATTTAATCGTTGGATTCACAAGTTCTTAGTTTTACTTGATTGAATACAAATCTCCCACATTCATTACCCCCAAGAAGATACTAATTATAACAGTTTTCATAAACAGTGTGTATGATATGACAAAACCAGTGAAATTTAAGTCACTTAGTTTTTACATTGCAATTAAAAGAAAAAAAAAGTTTTTAGTTTGAAAGTGGTAATTTCCTTTTGAATAATTAGTCACTTTAATGGTTATAAAATTTCCTAATTACAGTTTATAAGGTTTGGTTATAAAGTGTATTTTAGGTGCTTCTTATTTGGGTAGTTTCGTTGATATAGTTGTTGTGTTCTGTTTACTGAATAATGTTCGGCATTTGAAGACAAAAGCTAGAATAAAAGTATCTTTTCGTGCAAGTTCCTAGAAACTATATGTTTGTCATACTATTGTTATATTCCTAGCCCCACTAGGAGCCACTAGTCTCAACTCACTAGCATTAATTGATTGTTGTTTGCTCTTTTTGTAACAAGAAAGCGATTTATAATTTCTAAAATCCGTAAAACTTTTGTAGTGAATCAAAAAAAGGAATAGAATTTCCTAAAAGATATTACAGATATTTTTACTTATGTACTATTTATTGAAAATAAGAAAAAATTCCGAGATTTTCTTATTTGGTTTAACATTTTCGCGATCAAATTGAGGCTTGGATTATATGTTGTGTTAAAAGTTTAAAATTCATGTAAATTTTCAAAAGGATCATTGTATACCCAACAATTTTCCCCTCAAGCTAAGGACCACACAACTCGTGGCTTCCCACCTTAACGATGCATGGTACCATCTTGTACCGTCTTAATCGCAAGGTCATCTCGAAGGCTTTCTTTCCCACAACGAACATGCCAAGCCTATCTTATCTTAACTGACTTGTTAAGATTCTTGGGCTTCTGGCTTATCGAAGCTTATCCAAAGCTTCGATATATATCTTCAACTTCTATGAAAATTCTCACAGGCTCTTGGATCGATCTTTGCTCTGATACCATTTATTGGGCTTTCCAAGCCCATGTCCAACTCCTCCCCTTAGTATGATATTGTCCGCTTTGGGCTCATGTGTCTTAGCCCGCACGGATTTGTCTTTGGGCTCCTCCCAAAAGGCCTCATACTAGTTGGAGTTGGACTTCCTTTATATATTAGACACATCTTGTCTAATCTTCCGATGTGGGACTTAGATTGTTATTCCAACATTGTAGTCTGTAGACTAATGTAACCATTGTTTGTCTAGAATTTTGGTGTTTGATCATTCTATGGATGGTTTATAAAACTGTCGAGTTCAACACTAGAGATGTATGGACTTGTCTATGGAATCAACCGTCAAGAAACTATCCGAGTTTAAGGAAATATCAAAATATTTTCTGAAGATTTTCAATAGAGAATATGTTGAAAATTTTTAGAACATAGTATAAACCCATAAGAAATTATACGAGTAAAAATGTATTTAGAGAGTCTAGAAAAGTGAGACTCTTCCCTACAGAACGTGGAAATCGATTTGGTCGAATCAGATCCAAATGAATACATCCACAATATCCTCATTAATACTGTATTGTAGATCCTTCTATAATTACTTGTTACAATTTATTTTATTTATGTCCACGTCAGTTTTTTTACTTTATTTTCCTAGTTTTAATAAATTTTGCAATTATTTTTATCATAACAAATAATTTTAAGATGTGAATATTCATGAAAATTTTAACACTAATGTTAAAAAAAATTGCTTGAAAAATTTATCTATGTAATCAATAATCGGCTATTAGGAAAAAAAAAAAAAAAGCAACTAGTTTAAGGTTTTTGTCCCACAAAGAAAAAGACTTCAAGTCGTTGGAGGAGACTTCCAAAGTCAATCTGAAGATTAAATAAAATGGTGGAAGTCCCACAATCTAAAAGTTTTATTCTTTTTCACAATAAATATTTGATAAGATGATTAAAAATTTATAAAAAAAAAAAAGAAGAAAAAAGTGGAGAAAACAGAGAACACAAGCTCTGGTCCAATCCTCAAGACCCTTTCTAATTTTCTTGAGATAAAACCGCGTGGGCTCTACCCACTTTGATCAAGACCCTTCTTCTTCCAAGTAAAAACATCACAAACTTCTAAAAAAGTATGAACGAAAATAAACACATTAGAAAAAATTTCACAAAAGACTCAAAATTCAATATGTTTAATCATTCATGCCTCCACATATTTTTTTCTCTCTTGACTTGGTCTACTGCCATCAAAAGTATTCCCCCATCACACACAGAATATCTCTCACAACACATTGAGTCCTAGTTGTATATAAATGTGGCATTGCATCACCTAAGTGATAACCACCAACAACCTTTCCACTTACACAGCTTTCTAAAAGAACCAAACTTGAGAGTAGTGTTTTATTAGGGACAGTGAGAGAATATGGGAAAAGAGATTGAGCTCCCGGGTTTCAGGTTCCACCCGACCGAGGAAGAGCTTCTTGATTTCTACCTCAAGAACATGGTTTACGGGAAAAGATCGAGTGTCGAAGTCATTGGTTTCCTCAACATCTATCGTCATGATCCATGGGACTTGCCTGGTAAGTATACTAGTATAGTACATGGCTACTCCATTTCCCTTTAAGCCATTTTGTCTCTAGGTTGTGTATTAAACGTCTGAATTTTGATCACAGGTTTATCGAGAATCGGGGAGAGGGAATGGTACTTCTTTGTGCCAAGGGAAAGGAAACATGGGAACGGTGGGAGACCAAGCAGGACAACTGAAAAAGGATATTGGAAAGCAACTGGATCCGATCGTAAAATCATAAGCTTGTCTGAACCAAAACGTGTAATTGGGCTCAAGAAGACACTTGTGTTCTACAGAGGAAGAGCACCAGGAGGAAGCAAGACTGATTGGGTGATGAACGAGTTTCGTATGCCTGATAATTGCTCCTTACCAAAGGTAACTTAAAAAACAAAATCTCTGTCTCAATACAATTATGTGATCAGGAAAACAACTGTGTTGCTCATCTTTGTGTCCTCTTTTGATCTGCAGGACGTTGTGCTGTGTAAGATATACAGAAAAGCCACTTCATTGAAAGTATTGGAGCAAAGAGCAGAAATGGAGGCTAAGAATAATCAAACATGTCCAAACTCTCCTCTCTCATCTTCTGAGACGATTTCATTCGTTGGAAAAGAAGAAAACTTTATGACTTCGTTCCGTGTTCCTCAAGTGGTAGCCATGGAAGAAGCAAACAATATCCAGATGCATCAAGAAAACGCGAAAAACGAAGAAAAGCAAAGAGAAAGGGAGACGAAAGAACCTTCTTCATCACTGAAGGTACCGTTTGGAATCTTACCAGAGCTGCAATTACCTAAACAAGGAGTTGAATGGGGACCAGACCAATTGTTGAGTATAAGCCCATGGCTACAGAATCTTACACCAATAGTTAACCTATTAAATTGGTAGGATATGTAAAGAACAAATGCATATTAACTATTCTTCAATGTTACTCTGTTAAAAAACAGAGTTTTGTACCAAATAGTATCTACTCAACTTTTATGTATCTTGTAACATAAGAAAATTCCATGTAACACTATTCAAAGTCAGATTTGACTACACCATTTTAAAATATCTTAACTTTGAATGATAATTTCTCTTGATCATTGCCAAGATAGAATTCAGAAAAAAAAGGATGAATATCAAAATCCATGGAGTTTCCGAGAAGAAACAAAACAAGGAAAATATCATTACCTATATAAAATCAATGGACGTAGCTCTTGTCCTGGATCTGCAAAAGGATCTTGTCTTGGCCTTACACTGACATAGTGGGACCATGGAAGGGATGATCCCACCATTGACCTGATCGTAGACTCATTACTTTCTTCTTCTTCTTCTTCTTCTCCGTAACTTTCTCAATGTGAGTGACTCACTCGTGAAGGTCCTTGTCACGCGTCCATCCGAATTGACTGGACCGTTAAATTGAGCTGATATTTGCCGGTTCTCTCGGTGATTAAAGTTAACGCGGCCTGGTTCTCTGTTTTCGAGAAACAGGGGACATAAACAGAGTCGTTCTCTGTTAGTTTTCTAAACGGTGTCATATTACGGTTTACTTTGACAATAAACTATGAAGGAGAAAGAGTAAGATTGGGTGTTTTTGGCCCATTCGGATGGAGGATTCATTCTATTTCTGTTTTAGAGCCAAATGAGACGCCAAAAATATCTATCTTTCAAAGTCATGTCAAATCAATTCCAGTTTTAGCTACAAAATATCTCTAATATGGCTGTGGAAAAATTGGAAAATCCATCCCCCACTTGTTTAAATGGCAACTGGTGAACTAAAAAAAACATAATTTGGAATTTCTTTGTTGTCCACTTTTAAAGATTCTTGGTGATTTGAGATTATGTTGATAAAATGTTCTCATCTGGCTTAAAGAAATTGTCAGGTTATAGTTTGTTTGTAATAGGGTATGAAGCAAGAGTCCATGGGAATGACATCCAGTACCAGTATACTTCTGGTCCCAGATTTGTTGAGTTAAACGTTATTTTAAGATAAACCGTTAGAAATACCTCTGCTGGAGGATGTGAAGTTATGTTGTCTTGCCTTTCGTTATGGTATTTAATCTGAAAACTTTTAGGCCCATAGCTAACTTCTTCAAGGTCTTGAGACCACACTATATACATGTCATAGAATCAATCAAATAGAGACCTTAAAAGACCAGCTTGCTAGGAATTTAATCTGCCAAGACTACAAGAGAAGAATGAAACAAGTTATAAAGTAACTAGTGGCTGGTTACATAATGCGTACGCACACGAATTGTGGAAGTTAAGGTTAAATAATTCCTATAAGAAGATTAGAAAACTAGAGAAATTATCCTTAGATGCATTTCGTAATGTGGAGTTGGCTTCATTGTTGGGTTTTGTATCCTCAAATCTGTAATCAATGTGTAATGGAGTTGCAAGAATGGTGCTGCTATCATCTTCCCTAAGGAGACAAGCCATGCTGGATTGGCCGTAGAACTATATTAACGCGTTGCAAAGTCGACTGTGCATATTCATTTTAATGAGATATGAGACATATCTTTAGTGAATATGGGAAATGAGTTGTGGAGGGGAACATTGCACAGACATCAATGTGCATAATTCGATATTATAACATTATAACCACTAAGAGCTTCCATGTTTCTCTTTGTATATAAGTATTGACCGGAGAGGCAATGAGAAAGCAGAATAAACATCATTATCTCTCAACATCTTCTCTTTGAAAAGGGGTCTTATGGAGATCCACTCTATTCTAAGAAGAAAGCGCGGAGAGATATCCGGAGAGGTCAAGAAAGTCCTTTGCCTCAAGAAGAATTTTGACAAAGTACAAAAGCCTTTGAAGGTTGCACAAGCTGAAGACAACAATTAAACTTTGGCTCAAAGCTAGATGTGGGGACCAAAGATTTGTAGCAAATAGTCAGTCGTCTCAAGGCTAATGAAGAAGAAGAAAATTACATGTGAAGGGCAAGCAAACGGATTCCACAAGGTATGACTCCGAATTCCAATCCGAGAAGACCTTGAAGATATGGAGGATGTTCAGGTACTAGAGTCATGCGTTTAAGATTTTGAAGATGGACTTGAATCACGTTCAAAGTCATTGATCAAATATAGTCTCAAGTCTTAACATCTTAGGACACCAATCAAGCCTACACATTTTGTGGAAAAACTAAAATAGTAGATATAATTGCTTGTAAAAAGGAGCGTAGAAATTAATGAATACAAGATTTTCTAATATAACTGCTTATGATTTATTTCCTTTTTCACTTATAATCATCAAAGAACTTGATACAAATTTTTACACTCAAATTTTACTCTTTCATCTTCGGTAGTGAAACATTTTCTATCATGGCAGCGAAAGATACGACGTTAATTTGTTCGACATATCATGTGGCATCTCTGAAACTCCACACGGTTGTATGAAATAAAAAAAAGATATCCTAAAAATATGTGTTAAGTAATCCATTGTGGATTTGTTAACATGCCATGATCTACGGATACGGATCTTGCCGCTACTTCATCCAAACCACCATTATAACTGTTGTCTTAATAGGCTTTCTTTTGATTTGTATAATCATAATGCATGCAAACGTGTAAGCTACTGGAAACAGCTTCCCACACGGAGAGCCTTACACATATGGCACATTCTACTCTGAAACTTCACAAAGATAAATATTATTTTATTCCTTGAAGTTAGGCATGAGATTTACACGCATGGCATTGCCTTCAATAGCAGACAAGCCAGCTTTGAAGATATCACATTGCAATATTTTAACAACTAAGAGATTCTTGCTTGTAGTGTATATAAGTATTGACCAAGAGACATTGAGAAGGTAGAACAAACATCTTTCAACATCTTCTCTCTAATCAATAACAAATAACTTAAGATTCACAAAAATGGCAGTCTCTTTCCACGTTCGCTCAAATAGTTTCCCCTCTAGACTTCACCCACAAGCTGCTCATGTCGATGAGCAGTTGGCTCGATTGAGATCTTCCGAGGAAGCCTCAGCATCTTCCAACTCTTCTATCTGCCAAAAACTTGACAACCTTCAGGATCTCCATGAGTCTCTTGACAAGCTTATTCGCCTACCTGTCACACAACATGCTCTAGCTCAAGAGCAGAACAAGAAAGCCGTCGAGCAGCTTCTTGATGGATCTCTCAGGATCTTGGATTTGTGCAACATTTCCAAGGATGCTTTGTCACAGATGAAAGAGGGTCTCATGGAGATCCAATCCATACTAAGAAGAAAGCGCGGAGATCTATCGGGAGAGGTCAAGAAATACCTTGCCTCAAGAAGATCCCTCAAGAAGTCATTCCAAAAGGTTCTTAAGAGTTTGAAGGTCAAACAAGAACAAGAGTGCAACGATGAATCTTTGGCAGTGTTTGGAGAAGCAGAAGCTATTACAGTTGCCCTTTTCGATTCTTTGTTCTCCTTCATGTCTGGATCAAAGGCTTGTGGAAAATGGTCATTGGTCTCAAAGCTAATCATGAACCAGAAAAAGGTCATGTGTGAAGCGCAAAACGAATTCACAAGGGTTGACTCTGAATTCCAATCCGAGAAGACTTTGAAGATGGAAGACGTTCAGAATCTAGAGTCATGCATTCAAGATCTTGAAGATGGACTTGAATCACTCTCTAAGTCCTTCATCAAATACAGAGTCTCAATTCTTAACATATTAGGCAATTAATGCCTCAAAATTCTGTACATAATAAGGAAATATTAATAGAAATATATTCAAGTCTCATTTCTAAACACCTTGTTTCTCTTATATGTGACTCTCTAATCATCAAAGAGCAACTTCATCCTAGAAACAAGAAATCAGACAGTTCTCATATTAACTCTTGAACTCCCATATTTCACAGTTTATTATATTACTAGATAAGGCCCCGCGTATACGCGGGTTTAAAATTAAAATTTTTATAACTCGTGTAAGAAAAAGAAAAATTAAAACCCGCATATACGCGTAATAAACAGGAGAACATTGTAGTTTAAGAATAAAAGAATTACCTTTTCATCAAGTAGGAGAAAATTCAATCCTATAAACTCATTATTTATTTTACGATTTCTTGCTTCCCACTTTCTTGTAAGACATACTATCATTTGACGATAAGAACGTTTTTTTTGATTAACTGATCTAGTGTTATATATTCTTTGTTGTTATTTTAAACTTGGGTATTCATCTTCTGTTTGATGATATATAATTTAAAAATTAAAAATAAAAAATAAATTAGTAATAAATTTAATAAAAAGTTAATGTATAGATGTTATGATATATGAGACCGATTAAGTTCTCGGTTGAATGTTAATACATATATTTTAGAACTTAATTCTATTAACTATTAAAGAATTCCATTAAAAATACATACGTAGCACACATACACAAACTTCATATGTTTTATACGTACACCTAGAAGACAAAACAAAACTTTGGACAACTAATACTCATGGACGAAAAAATATAACATCTTCAAAAATCCATTCTTATTTTCACCAACGAAAAGCTCAGAAGTCATGAGTTGTTTATATCTGTTTGAATTCAAGACATTTATAGCTGTTTAATTGGATGTTTGGATTTTAGATTAATTGTATTACATAAACAACCATATTCTAAAGAGTACAAATTAGTAAACGTAAATTATAACATGGTAAAAAAGACACATGCAAAATCAAGCATGAAAAAGGTAAATAAAAAGAAAAGTCTTATCAATATGACAAAGTTGAATCAACAATGGTGTTTTTGAAGAAATTTTTTCGTTTACTAAGAAAAATATGAGACCATCTATTTGATTATATAGACATAAAAATTTACAATTCCTTTTTCTTTTAGGATTAGTATTATGTGGGATATATACGTATAATTTTCTCATAATTATCTTTATACAATTTTACTATAATTTATTCGTAATTATCTTTATATATTTTAAAGTTATTAAAAAGTCAAATTATTTTTGACATGAAAATTTATAATTTACTCATAATTATCTTTATATATTTTTAAATTATATAAAAATAAAATATTTTTGACACATGTTACAATCTCTAACTGTTAGAATCGACACGTGTCAAAATCACGCGAGTTGCTAACTTCGAAAACCCAACTTTATATAATAAGATTCGTGGTAAAACAAATTACGTTAATAATTTCTTATTAACCCTTAATAAAAAACATTATTTTCTTTAAAATCACACGTTTTCTACAATAAATATAGGGGAAAATTCCAGAAAAATACCCCATCTATTTAAAATTTGGACGTTTAATACCCCAACTTTTTCGGTTGGAATAAAAATACCTCATCTATTTATAGTTGGTTAAACAATACCTCATTTTTAATTTGTTGGTAAATTTAAACCCGTAACTTAACCGCCGTTAACGTACGTTAAAAAATTATCTAACGGTGTTAAATTCAAATCGTACGTTGTGTTGTTAATATATACAATCTGCTTACGAAAAATGATGAAGATACTACTGTGGCCTGGTGGTAACGTGTAGGTTTTGTAAACCACTCGGGTTCGAATCTCAAATCTGTTTTTTTTTCTTTTTTTTTTTCCTTCCCGTCATCTTCTCCGGTAGTGGCCACTCGACTTCTCCTCTCCGATGCGTGAATGTCGAATCCGCCTCTCCTTTACTTTCCCCTCTTCCCGATGATGATTAATTCGTCGATGATTATGTGGTCTCTCGCACCTCTCTGCAAAATTTCCAGATCTGAAAATTTCGAAATTGGGATAAAACAATACATGGAGAGACGATTTGTTTGTGGATTCGAGTTTCTAAGTGTGAGATTGTGGCGGCGGAGTAGATTCATGGTCGGTGGTGGAGGCGCCTTGAAGATTCATGGTCGGCGGCTAGGGTTTCAGAGTGATGGAGAAAGAACAGAGAAGAAAAAAAAAAAAAAAAATCAAATATGAGATTCGAACCCGAGTACTGTGGTTTGCAAAACCTACACATTACCACCAGGCCACGGTAGTATCTTCATCATCTTAGGTAAGCAGATTGTATATATTAACTACAAAAAAATACGATTGGAATTTAACACCGTTAAATAATTTTTTAACGTCCGTTAACGGCGGTTAAGTCACGGGTTCAAATTTACCAACAAATTAAAAATGAGGTATTGTTTAACCAACTATAAATACACGAGGTATTTTTATTCCAACCAAAAAAGTTGAGGTATTAAACATCCAAATTTTAAATAGATGGGGTATTTTTCGGGAATTTTCCCATAAATATAACTATGTTCATATCAATATAGTGGGAAACAATGTTAATGGTACAAAAGAAAAAAAGAAAAAAAATCAAAGAATGACCTTTAAAGTCTCCGTGTGCATTAACGTGTCATTATCTATGAATAAGGATCTTGTCTGTATTCTAATTTGAATCGGTCGTGCATTTTGAATATTCTTAATTCTAAACATGGCAGGCCACTAAAACCTACAAAATTTTGTACAGAAAAGTAAATTTAATTACCTGATGAAAGGATCCTAGAAACTCAATGAATACAAGATTTTCTGATATTACTTTGGTCTTATGACTTCTCTTGCCCATTCTTTCCCATAAAAAAAAAAAGGAAAAAAATGCTTTCAAGTTGTAGGAGAGTTTTGCAGAACTTAAAACATCTTTTGACCCTGGAATTGAAAGTTTAATCTTAGATGGCGAACCATATTTTTTCGACGACAAAGGAAACACACATTTACAGTTTGACACATTCATGTTTAATTAATATCTATCTCTGAACCTCCACACGATTTGTTGTTCACATGCCTTTATCTACGGATACGGATCTTACTCCACCAGAAAACCACCATTAATTATTCTTATTATTACTATTATTTTTTGGTAACAACCACCATTAATTATCAGCATACAGTATATAGTTGTTGTAATATATTTTTCTTGATTACTATAAGCATCATGCAAGCGTGTGAGTTGATTAAAGAGTGAGTATGACAAACTCATCATGTGGATCATCTCGCAAGCTCATGTGGATTAAAGAATGACTAGCATTATCTTTCTTCTTACATTTTACATTAAATCACATAACATGGTTTCTGGATAATTAAGTTGCGCGCGGCATTTTCAATGTGATTAAAACTTGAGATTCACATTCTTGAAATCAGCATTGTCTATGCCTTGTCCTTTGCCACGTTGTAATCTTGAAGTTCACATAAAATGTAAAACGCTGGAAACGAGACGAATAAAGTACTATTCTCTTAAAATCTTGAGAGATTATAAAGATGAGATCTGCACGAATGGCATTACCTTCTATAGCAGACAAGCCAGCTATTTTTCATGTTTTAAATAAGCATTCATGCAACGAAGCGCATCTCAATGCCTTAATAAATTTGAGATTTAGGCTGTGAGGACGGTTGGCAAGAGATAGAGAACTGATCTTTCAGAGATATTTTATTTTTATATTACATGAGATGCCTTTTGCCATCTTTAGGAGGGGAACATTGCATTAATGACTCAATTGTGTTTAACCTTATATCTCACTTTCCTAATGGTGTATATAAGTATTGAACGGAGAGACATTGAGAAAGTAGAACAAACATCTTAAGCTCTCTCAACACCTTCTCTTTGATCAACAACAAGATCAACCAAAAAAAATGGCTGCCTCCTTCCATGTTCGCTCTAACAGCTATCCCTCTAGACTTCACCCTCAAGCTGCTCATGTCGATGAACAGTTGGCTCGATTGAGATCTTCCGAGGAAGCCTCAACATCTTCCAGCTCTTCTATCTGCCAAAAACTTGACAACCTTCAGGATCTACACGAGTCTCTTGACAAGCTTATTCGCCTACCTGTCACACAACATGCTCTAGCTCAAGAGCAGAACAAGAAAGCCGTCGAGCAGCTTCTTGATGGATCTCTCATGATCTTGGATTTGTGCAACATTTCCAAGGATGCTTTGTCACAGATGAAAGAGGGTCTCATGGAGATCCAATCCATACTACGAAGAAAGCGCGGAGACCTATCGGGAGAGGTCAAGAAATACCTTGCCTCAAGAAGATCCCTCAAGAAGTCATTCCAAAAGGTTCTTAAGAGTTTGAAGGTCAAACAAGAACAAGAGTGCAACGATGAATCTTTGGCAGTGTTTGGAGAAGCAGAAGCTATTACAGTTGCCCTTTTCGATTCTTTGTTCTCCTTCATGTCTGGATCAAAGGCTTGTGGAAAATGGTCATTGGTCTCAAAGTTAATGAACCACAAAAAGGTCACATGTGAAGTGCAAGCAAACGAATTCACAAGGGTTGACTCCGAATTACAATCTGAAAAGGCTTTGAAGATGGAAGATGTTCAGATCCTAGAGTCATGTATTCAAGATCTTGAAGATGGACTTGAATCTCTCTCTAAGTCTATGATCAAATACAGAGTCTCAATTCTTAACATCTTAGGCAATTAATGCCTACAAAATTTTGTACACATACGAAAGAAAAGTTAATACAAACTAATTCAAGATTTGTCATATGATTTTGCGTTATCCACTCTTAACTTGATTCTATTATCATCCAAGAACAAGTTCAGTCCAGAATCAAGAAAACAACAGTAATTTTATGCAACAAATATTCTAACATTGGCTATTGAGTAATTCCAAATTTCGCAGTTTAAGCTTCTCACCATAAAAGTTACGTTGTTAGCTTGAGTCCACCAAACTTCAGTGCCAATATTGCTCAAAGCTCTGTTCATGTCTATATGGTGAAAATGGATATGAATCAAAACCTATATGAATTAGATTACTTTTCTGTAATTGGATTCTTGAACAAGCTATCTTAAGTATAAGAAATTGTTTATTCCTCTCGTATTCTTATCATTTTACAAAATAGAGCAAATGATAATGAAAACAGAGAAAAAAAATGATGAAAACAGAGCAAATATCTTAACTTTTGTATTTTAACTTTATTTTTGACAAAGACGAAATATATCAACTAAAAATCCAAAACAAGAAAGTAAACAGAGAAAGATATATGAGGTTTGGGGTTACTATCATCTGCTGATACGTAGCCAATATGAAAAATAATATGAAAAGTAATTAAGTCCTTTACCCAAAAAAAAAAAAAAAAAGAGTTAATATCTAGAAATATGCCTAGAAGATGAATTTTTTTTCTAGTAAATAATAATAAGAAATATTAGAGGGTACTGAGGAAAACTGTTAGCTATTGTACGCAAAATTTTATGTGATTATTTGATGAACTACGAGCAAGCTGCATGTCAAACGATCATCCCATGTGAAATAGCAAAATTTTCTTGGTTTTTGAAACGTCTTAGTTCTTGTTTATCAATATTTTATGTGATTATTTGATGAACTATGTTCTTGTTTTTTGAAAAGTCTTAGTTCTTTCATCGGAAATGATGCATATATAAAAAATGAATGAGAAAGAGATAACACAGGAAAATAAACGAATAAAATCTTGTATTCATTTCTATTGATATTTGTTTTATATACAAAAGTGTCTACGATTTAGTGGCCTATGCTGTCTAGATTTCAATTCCATCTTCAAGAATGCATGACTCTAGCATCTGAACATCCTCCATCTTCAAAGTCTTTTCGAACTGAAATCCAGAATCAACTCTTGTGAATTCATTTCTTTGTGCTTCATGTTGAGACATTTTCCTTGTTCATTAGCTTTGAGACCAATGACATGACCATCTGTCACAAGCTTTTGATCCAAACATGAAGCAGAACAGAGAATTAAACAGAGCAATTGTGACAGCTTCTACTTCTCCAAAGACAGCCAAAGATTTGTGGTTGTACTCTTGGTATTTTGCTACTTTTGGAGTCTTCTTTTGTTATGCCTTTGTTGCGCCTCTCGCCACTTCATATATACAACCATCGATCCAGGAAGGGAAACATGTGGAATATCATTGCGATCATAGTTGGCGATGTTTGTGCAATGTCTCCCTCCAAACACATTACATGACTCATCCTCTATAAGAAAAACAGATATGATTCAGATTTTATCACATGAACTATCTTCTAAACTAATGTAGCCCCCCTAGCGATTTTGCAGGAGATTATTGCAGTGCAATTGATGCATCCTGCATCCATACATGTGCATTTTCGGATCTTTTCTGCCTCCTTCGCTGCAATAATTCGGATTTCGCGGAATTTTCTTAAGAGGCTCATGTGGTTTTGAGAGAGTTATTATCTTCTTCAAGGAAACAACCATAGTGGATTGGGCATGTGGGGCTTAAGCAGAAGGGAACATTGCATTAACATCGCAGTCTTGTGATGCCAATATTTAATAATAAAGATGGCAAATGATGATATATTTCTCATGGTATATATGTATTTGACCAAAACGGTTAATGAAGCATCTTGAGTTCTCTAAGATGTTTTGTTGATCATAAAACAGAGAAAGGGAAAAAAAGGAGAAAATGGTGGCAATCACCCACAAGTTAGAGGAAGAAAGCCGTGGTGTAGTAATTTGATGGATCCTTCATGATATTGGATCTATGCAACATTGCGAAAGGATGATTCGAGATTAGTGAGATGTTTCTGAAAGAACAACACATCTTTGGCTGCATGGGAGAAGCATAAAGATACAACTATTGTTCCTCTGTTTGATACTCTGTTTTGCATGTTGTGAGGTTCAAAGTCACTGATCTCTGAGCTGATGAACCAGAGAGAGTTTTATATTTCAAGGAAAAACGTCAGGAACGAACAGTTTGCTCAATGTTACAATCTTTTGCTCTTTCAAAATAGAGAATGTGCAGATCTTAGAGTCACAACTTCAAGACCTTGAAGATGGCTCAAACATAGATGCTGCATATGTGTGAATGTTGCTTGGTTCTGGTTCAACTGTGGAGACAATCTGAATTAGGTTTTGTTTGGGTGTTACGGAATGGTATTAGGGTTTCAAAGGGGTTAAATACTGTTGACTCAAGTCTGTTCTCGTTCTGGCCAACAATGACTAATTCAGACACGCTAGGGTTTGGCAGAGAAAACAGAGAAGGTACAAAAGCTACGAACCAGATTCGAGATATATAGTGCTTGTGATGACATTGCTGCATGGAAAATTTAACTACAAACCAGTCTTGGGACAATATCAACAATATATGTCAAAGCTCTCCTCCAGCTCAACTTTTCCTTGTCTGCTTACCCCAAACAGGTTTCCACCAATAGTTTTGGTTTGCTTCCTTACATCAAAAGGATCCACTTCGTAGAAAATTGATTATCACTAGAGCCCTCAAGTTTCTTCCCTCTTCTTAATTGCAGAAACATAGATTTTTGATAGAACTACAACTGATAGTAGCTTTGATTCTTTTATGGCTTGTTTCACTTTGAGACTCATGGGCATGGCCTAACAGTAACCAAAATTAATTTGTATTACCTAGCTAATATAGAACAATATGTTTTCGATCGGATGTGTAGACATGACAACAGACTAATTAGATCACACTTGTTTCTTTGATTACTATTAAAGTTAGAATAAAAGACTGAAATGATATATTACAGAAGCTCACAAGGCAAAAATAATTGCTACAATGCATTTTATAATCTCAAGATGCCTTTATTTTTTGGTTTTATTTACTCAACTATCTAGTCACCGTGTAATGAAATGTGATTGTTGTGTAGAAGGCAGACAAGATCCGAGATTTTAGCCATGGTGGTTCATCCGCTGAGCATGCATAATGGAGAGTGAATATATGCAAGAATAGTGCTGTTATCATCTTTTCCTATGAGACAAGCCATACTGGATTTTCCATAAACTATGCCAACGCGTTGCAAAGTCGACAGTGAACATTCATTTCAGAGATCTGAGTCATATCTTTTTTTTTATATAGGTAATGACTTGGGGAAGGGAACATTGCACAGACATAGATCTTCATTATCGCATAGTATCACCACCAAGAGATTCCTCAAGTCTCTCTTCCCTGATGGTTATATATGTATAGACCTCAGAGGCAATGAGAAGGCATAACAAACATCTTAGCTCTCTCCACACCTTCTTCTTGATTAATAACAAAGAACTTAAGATCAATATCAATGGCAGCCACTTTCCACGTTCGCTCCAACAGTTTTCCTTCTAGATCTCACCCACAAGCCGCTCATGTCAATGAACAGTTGACTCGTTTGAGATCTTCTGAGGAAGCATCAACATCTTCCAGCTCTTCTATCTACAAACGACTTGACAACCTTCCGAATCTACATGAATCTCTTGAAAAGCTTATTTCCCTACCCTTCACACAACAGGCTCTATCTCAGGAACATAACAAGCAAGCCGTCGAGCAGCTTCTTGATGGATCTATTAGGATCTTGGATTTGTGCAACATTTCAAAGGATGCTTTGTCACAGATGAAAGAGGGTCTCATGGAAATCCAATCCATTATGCGAAGAAAGCGTGGAGATCTATCAGGAGATGTCAAGAAATACTTAGCCTCAAGAAGATCTCTCAAGAAGTCATTCCAAAAGGTCCTCAAGAGTTTGAAGGTCAAACAAGACCAAGAGTGCAACGACGAATCTCTTGCTATGTTTGTAGAATCAGAAGCTATCACAATGGCCCTTTTTGATTCTCTGTTCTGCTTCATGTCTGGATCAAAGACTTGTGGCAAATGGTCAGTCGTATCAAAGCTAATGAACAAAAACAAAACTACGCAAGCAAATGAATTCACAAGGGTTGATTCCGAATTCGAGTCGGAGAAGACTTTGAAGATGGAGGATGTTCAGAATCTAGAGTCATGCATTCAAGATCTTGAAGATGGACTTGAATATCTCTCTAAGTCTATGATCAAATACAGAGTCTCAATTCTCAACATTTTAGGCCACTGATATGCTACCAATTTTGTACATATATGAAACAAAAATTAATCGATCAAGATTTCTCATATAAATTTGCGTTTTCTTATTCTGATTCTATAATCATCAAAGAACAAATTCAAGTACTTTTAATCAACAATTCTTCCATTGACTATTGACTCCTCCCAAAATTTTAAAGTTTAATCTTCGTGCCATAACAAATTAACAAGTTACGTTGTTAACTTTAAGCAACCAAATTACAGTGCCAAGATTCCTCATTATAATACTACAAGCATCTCTGAATCCACACGTTTTCAGCAATAATGACTCTGTTCATGTCTAAATAGTGGGAGACAACGGATATGATTCAACATGAAATTAAGTCCCCCGTGTGATTTCACATGTCAAAACCAATAAATTAGGATCTTTTTCTATATTATATTCATCTCTCTATAATTATATGAAGGACTGACCTGTGAAGATGACTGGTGGGAGTAAAAATACATGTTTGGTGTACACATTAAAGTATAGCCACATTGGCATTTTAAATATTGCATATAACAAGTTATCATTGTTCCTCAATAACCTCATGAATCATGATCCTTAATATCAATAAGTTACCATCTTTGATCTAAGGCTTAAAGTCTATACAACACTCATCTTCTATATCCTCATATTGTATTTCTTTGTTCATTTTCCACAAGATCCTTGTTCATCGATTTTGACATGCCAGTGCAGACGGAGTCATGCACACATAATTACTTATTGTAAAACACGTTTGAATTTAAAGACAAAGGCCCTGTTCGTTACTGTGTCGCTGGCGACACTTAATTAACAAAGAAAAGAGATTCCCAGCGACACTTAATTAAAAAGAAACGAGATTCCAAAGAGACGTTAAAGTTTCTACTTGCTTAAACAACGGCGACGCCGGAGTCGCTTGTTTTTTCAGCGATCAATTTAACGGAGAGGAACGCCGCTACTTGCTTAAACCAGTCGCCGCTTTTTGTTTTCCACCTCAATGACCTCATAATATTTGCTTTCACAAGAGTTAAAATAGGGTCGCTTGATTATGTCGCTGGCGACTCTGTAACGAACAGGGCCAAAAATGTTTCATATTTAACACATTTTCTAAAGGTAATTAGACAGACAAGCTAGATCCTTGTTCGTCGATTTTGACATGTGAAAGCACGCAGAGACTTTAAAGTTTCATCTCTTAATTATGGTTTCTCTTATAACCTCAAATGTTTCCCACCATACAGACATAAAAAGAGTTATTATTGCAGAGAACGTGTGAAACTTCAAAAAAATTCATCAATAATGAGTCGAGACAGCCTCAATTAGGTGGATTAAAGTTATTAACGTAATTTGTTTTACCATGAAGTTTAAACTGTGGAATTTGGGAGTTCAAGAGTCAATTTAAGAATTTTCTGATTTCTTGTTTCTAGGATGAACATGTTCTTTGATGATTAAAGAGTCAAAGATAAAAGAAATAAGATGTTTGTAATTGAGACTTGAATTTGTTTCTATTAACTTTTCTTTTCTGTACAAAATGTATAGGCTCTTTAGTGGCCAAAGCTGTTGAGAATTGAAACTCTGTATTTGATTAAAGACTTAGATAATGATTCAAGTCCATCTTCCAAATCTTGAATGCATGACTCTAGGATCTGCACATCCTCCATTTTTAAAGTCTTCTCGGATTGGAATTCGGAGTCAACCTTTGTGAATTCGTTTGCTTGTGCTTCACATGAGACCTTTTTGTGGTTCATTAGCTTTGAGACCAGTGACCATTTGCCACAAGTCTTTGATCCAGACATGTAGCTAAAAAGAGAATCAAACAGAGCAATTGTAACAGTTTATGCTTCTCCAAAGACAGCCAAAGATTTTTCGGTGTTGTCTTCGGCTTGTGTAACCCTGAGAGACTTTTGTACTTTTTGGAATGTCTTCTTGAAGGACTTTCTTGAGGCTAAGTAACTCTTCACCTCTCCTGATAGATCTCCGCGCTTTCTTCTTAGAATCGATTGGATCTCCATGAGACCTTCTTTCATGTGTGACAAAGCATCCTTGGACATATTGCACACATCCAAGATCCTGAGAGATCCATCAAGAAGCTGCTCGACGGCTTTCTTGTTCTGCTCTTGAGCTAGAGCATGTTGTGTGACCGGTAGGCGAATAAGCTTGTCAAGAGACTCATGTAGATCTTGAAGGTTGTCAAGTTTCTGGCAGATAGAAGAGCTGGAAGATGTTGAGGCTTCCTCAGAAGATCTTAAACGGGCCAACTGCTCATCGACATGAGCGGCTTGTGGGTGAGGTATCGAGGGGTAACTGTTAGAGCGAACGTGGAAGGAGACAGCCATTTATATTGATCTTAGGCTCTTTGTTATTGATCAAGAAGAATATGTTGAGAGAGCTAAAGATGTTTGTTCTGCCTTCTCAATGCCTCTCCGGTCAATACATATATACACCATCATGAAAGAGGGCCAAGAGGAATCTCATGGTGGTTAAACAATTGACATCTCATCAAATATGAAAAAATAAGTAGTGGATCAAGATCTCCACCATATCAGTTCTCTGTCTCTCTCCAACCATCCTCACAGCTCAATTCTCTATTTACTTAATGCACTGAGTTGAGTATTACAATATGGGCTAGGTTATATGTATAGGCCCAATATATTTGCTATATATATGCGTGTACATTGTCAATGTTAATACACAGAAAACATTCCGCTCGTACTTTGACATGGTATCAGAGCCAAAACCCTAATTTTCTCGTTTCATTCTCTTCTTTATTTGACCTAGTTGAATCCGATCTCTTTGTTGGATTCATATCTTTCTTTGTTTCGTTTGATCAAGAGCCACTTGCTCGTCGTTTAGATCAACGATTCTCTAGAGCCAATTGCTCTTGTTTTCTTCTTTTTCTTGGTTTAATCGTCTCTGTTTGGTTTCTCTGTTTGGTCTCATGGCTGGCGATCTTCCTGTCACGGTGGCTTCCATCAAGGATGCCGGAATCTTGTCAGATTACTATCTTCCTAATGGAGCTGACCCTGGCAACGTCATCTCTACGGTGGTTCTCACGGGCACCAACTATGAACGTTGGGCTAAAGTTATGAGGAACGCTTTTCATGCTAAAAATAAGCTCAATTTCATCGATGGCCTTCTCCCACGACCTTCTCCAGGTACTGATCACTACAAACTTTGGGGTATAATCAACTCCATGATCGTTGCTTGGATACTTAACACCATCGATCCGGAGCTTCGTTCCTCTGTTTCATGTTCTGACACTGCCCATGAGTTATGGCAAAGTCTAAAGGAACGTTTCTCTGTTGGAAACGATCCTCTTATTTTTGAGTTGCACTCTTCTATTGGTAGTTGCAAACAGGATGGTATGTCGATTCAAGCTTATTGTGGGAAGCTGAAGCGTATGTGGGACGATTTGGAGGATATTGATCCCATCCCGCCTTGTTGTTGCGCGAATACTGGTTGTGCTCAACAAAAGGCACATATTGCTCGTCGTGATAAGGAACGACGATCTCAGTTTTTGATGGGACTTGATGGTGTTCGTTATGGAGCTACAAGATCGAATATTTTGGCTATGTCTCCACCTCCTTCTCTCTCTGCTGTTTACTCTCTGATTCAGCAAGAAGAGAAACACCAAAGCATTGCTCGCACAACTGAAATTCGTCCTGATGCAGTTGGTTTTTCGGCACAAGTTGCTTCCTCCGATGTTCCCTCCACAAGTCGCGGACGTCCGCTCTTCTCTTGCACTCATTGTGGGAAAACCGGTCATGAGATAAGCCGCTGTTATCAGCTTATTGGCTTCCCTGATTCTTCCACAGGTCGTGGCCGTGGTCGTGGCCGTGGCCGCGGTTCCTCCGCTCCATCTGTTGTTGGACGTGCCAACAACGCTCATGTCTCTGACGGTACTGACGCGGTTTCTCACACAATTACGTCTCAGGATCGTGAAGGCTTAGCTATCTCGGATTCTCAGTGGAATCAACTTGTTCATCTTTTGAAGTCACCTGCGCCTCCATCATCTTCTCGTCTCTCTGGTATAGTTATCGATACGGGTGCTTCTCATCACATCACGGGTTTTATTGATAATTTGTTTGACGTCGTTGATATTCCTTCTTGTCCAATCACTCTGCCTAATGGAACGCTTACTGTGGCCACTAAGCGTGGGAAAATGTGCTTAGGGGGTTCTGTCACATTGTCTTTTGTCTTATACGTACCATCGCTCACAAACACACTTCTTTCGGTTGCTAAGCTCCTTAAAGAAAAAGCGTGTATAGCAGTATTTACGGATAAGTTTTGTTACGTGCAGGACCGGTCTACGCAGATGCTGATTGGAGCCGGGGATGAGTGTGGTGGAGTGTATCTTTTTCGCGGTGCTTTAGCGGTTCAGGCTAACTCTGTGGGGAGCATTGGGAGCTGTGAGCTGTGGCATCGTCGTTTAGGACATCCGTCTTTATCTACGTTTTCTCATTTAAAGCGTTTTGTAGATGTTGGATCTAAGGCTCAGTCCTCTTTGCCTTGTGACGTTTGTATTCGATCCAAACAACCTCATTTTTCATTTTCAGACAGTAATAATAAAGCAGAAGCCATTTTTCAGCTTATTCACTGTGATGTTTGGGGTCCGTATAGCACTCTGTCTTCTTGTGGCTCATCTTACTTTCTCACAATTGTCGATGATTATTCCCGCTCTGTTTGGGTGTGTTTGATGCGAGCTAAGAGTGAAGTGAACACACTCTTGCGTAACTTTTGTGCAATGGTTAATCGTCAGTTTCATACTGATGTTCGTATGGTTCGTAGTGATAACGGATCTGAATTCATGGCAATGAAATCTTGGTTTGCTTCTCAAGGAATCACCCATCAGACATCTTGTGTTGGTACACCACAGCAAAATGGACGAGTAGAACGCAAACATCGTCACATTTTAGATGTCGCTCGTTCTTTGCGTTTTCAAGCTGAGCTACCTTTAGAATTTTGGGGTGACTGTGTTCTTACCGCCTGTCATTTGATTAATCGTACTCCGTCTTCTGTTTTACATGGTAAAACGCCTCATGAGCTTCTGTTTGAACAGCCTCCGTCGTTTGATCATCTTCGTGTTTTTGGGTGTTTGTGCTATGCACATAAAGGGACTTTGGTTCGTAAGAAGTTTGATGAACGTGCCTCTCGTTGTGTGTTTCTCGGTTATCCCAATAATCAAAAGGGTTGGAGAGTGTTTGATCTTGACAAACAGGAGTATTTTATCTCGCGCAATGTTGTATTCAATAAGGCTATCTTCCCTTTTTCCTTGTCTTCCCCTACGCCAATGACATCATCATCACCACCAGTCTCCTCGTCTTCTCCGGTGCTTGTTGATGATGACGGTGAAGTTGTTCCTTCTCCCATTTTATCTTTGTTGCCTGTGTTGGACGACAGGGGGAGTTCTCCTGAGTCTACGGTCACCGTTCTTGCTGCTCCGGAACCTGTCTCTTCCTCTGTTGTGCCTCTTTCATTGTCTTCAGCAGCTGAGGGTGTCGAGCGACAGACTGTTGCGTCTTCTTCATCGCCTGATGCAGTTCCAGCTCCAGCAACGGCATTGGTTCCTGAAAAATTAGGCAAAGGCTGTCGTGAAAAGAAGCGTTCTGTCTTACTTGCTCCATACGTCACAGACCCGATTCCTGTTCCTCGTGAACCGACTGTCTCACCATCACATGCTGAACCAGTCACATCCGATATTCCTTATCCGATTGCAAATTATGTTTGTACAGCTAATTTCTCGGATTCTTTTAAGGTGTTTTTAGCTAACGTCACTGCATTTACAGAACCTCGTTCTTTTAAAGATGCTATGGAATTTGACGTTTGGCGCAAGGCAATGGGTTTTAAAATTACTACGTTAGAAGATAATGAGACATGGGAGCTCACTGATTTACCACCTGATAAGCGTGCTATTGGGTGTAAATGGGTATTCAAAATCAAGTTCAATTCGGATGGTACGCTTGAGCGTTATAAAGCACGTTTGGTAGCTCTTGGAAATCGTCAAGAAGAAGGTGTTGATTATGACGAAACTTTTGCCCCGGTGATTAAGATGACCACTGTACGCACCTTTCTCAATGTCGCTGCTTCACGAAATTGGGAACTTCACCAGATGGATGTTCACAATGCATTTTTACATGGTACTTTAGATGAAGAAGTTTACATGAAACCTCCTCCGGGTTTTCTTCCTTCTGATTCGAAAAAGGTTTGTCGCTTAAAGAAGTCACTTTATGGTTTGCGTCAAGCTCCTCGTTGTTGGTTTGGTACACTTCAAACTTCACTTTTGGATTATGGCTTCCGTCAATCTGTCTCTGATTATTCCTTGTTCTCGCTTGTTCGGGGCTCATCCGAAATGTACATTCTTGTGTACGTTGATGATTTGGTCATTGGCGGAAACGACTCTGCTTTGATTTCTTCGTTTAAGTCGTATCTCTGCAGTCAGTTTCACATGAAGGATTTAGGTTCTCCACGTTACTTCCTTGGCATCGAAATTGCTCGTAGTGCCGAAGGGTTGTTTTTATGTCAACGCAAGTACTGCCTTGATATTCTTTCTGAGGCTGGTTTACTTGGTTGTCGTCCCGCTGATATTCCCATTGTCCAAAATCATCATCTTGCTGATTCAGTCGACGACTTATACGGTGATCCATTTCAGTATCGTCGCATTGTTGGCAAGCTTATTTATCTGACACTTACTCGACCGGAGCTATGTTACTCGGTCCACATCTTATCTCAGTTTATGCAAAAGCCGACTACTGCACATTGGGAGGCTGCTATGCGGGTGCTTCGTTACTTGAAAGGCTCGCCTGGTCAGGGTCTACTTTATAAGGCTGGCACTGATTTGATACTTACAGGTTTCTGCGATGCTGACTATGCTTCGTGTCCTCTTACTCGCCGTTCGTTGACTGGATACGTGTTCTTTCTTGGCGGTTCCCCTATTTCCTGGAAGACGAAGAAACAGGACACGGTCTCCTTGTCCTCCTCTGAATCTGAATATCGTTCCATGTCGTGGTCCACGAAAGAGGTTATCGTTCAACCTGGTCCTATTCCCTTTTACTGTGACAATCAAGCTGCTATGCATATCGCTAACAACCCTGTTTTTCACGAACGTACGAAGCACATCGAAGTTGACTGTCATCACGTTCGTGATGCTATTCTTGCTGGTCTGATCAAACCTGCTTATGTTCGTACCACTGAACAAATAGCCGACATCTTTACGAAGGCTTTAGGAGCTGTTCAATTTAGTTATTTGTTATCCAAGATGGGCATTTGTGATCTCCATGCTCCATCTTGAGGGGGAGTATTACAATATGGGCTAGGTTATATGTACAGGCCCAATATATTTGCTATATATATGCGTGTACATTGTCAATGTTAATACACAGAAAACATTCCGCTCGTACTTTGACATTGAGTTCCATTGCACGAGCGACTATTTCAAAACAGAGCTGGCTTGTCTGGTATTGATGTTCACCCTTATCTATGTCCTGTGAACCTTTTAGTATAATAATGTTTTTTACTTTTCAAAATGTAAACATAGATTCAACCTCAAGGGTCAGTAAACCAAGTCTTTTAATGTTTATCCTTTATAGACTTGCTCAAGAAAAGTAGTTTTTGCTATGTTCTGTGCTCTGATGTAATGTAAGAAGAAAGAAAAAAAAAATTAAATGTAATCTTCATTTAAAATTGTAATTTGCCATGATACTACACGCTTGCATTATATTAATTATATTTATATTAATCAAGAAACTGTATTTAAAATCAACTGTGATAATAATGGTGGTTTGTTAGAGTGAGCGGCAAGATCCGTATTCTTAGATAATGGCATGTGAACAAATCGTGTGGAGGTTCGAGATTAGACCTGAATTCGCGGAAGAAGTAAACGTGTTTTATTTTTTCTAGCCAAAAAAAAAATGGTTCATCATCTAAAACCAAAATGTGAATTTCAAGGGTCAAAAAATATCTTAAGTTCTGCAAAATTCTGCTACTTTTTGAAAGATTTTGCATCTTTAATGAGCAACGAGAAGTCCTTAGACAAAATAATATCAGAAAATCTTGTATTAATTGAGTTTCTAAACATGTAACTAATTACGTACACTTTTCTCTACAAAATTTGTATAGCTTTAATGGCCTAAGGTGTTAAGAATTGAGACTCTGTATTTGATCAAAGACTTGGATAATGATACAAGTCCATCTTCAAGATCTTGAATGCATGACTCTAGGATCTGAACATCCTCCATCTTCAAAGTCTTCTCAGATAGGAACTCGGTATCAACCCTTGTGAATTCGTTTTCCTGAGCTTCACATGAAATCTTTTTCTGGTTCATTAGCTTTGAGACGAGTGACCATTTGCCATAAGTCTTTGATCCGGACATGAAGCAGAAGAGAGAATCAAAAAGGTTCATTGTAATAGCTTCTGCTTCACCAAACACTGCCAATGATTCCTCGTTTAACTCTTGGTCTTGTTTAACCTTCAGAGTCTTGACTATCTTTTGGAATGACTTCTTGAGGGATCTTCTTGATGCTAAGTATTTCTTCACCTCTCCCGATAGATCTCCACGCTTTCTTCTTAGAATGGACTGGATATCCATGAGACCCTCTTTCATCTGTGACAATGCATCTTTGGAAATGTTGCACAAATCCAAGATCCTGAGAGATCCATCAAGAAGCTGCTCGACGGTTTTCTTGTTCTGCTCTTGAGATAGAGCATGTTGGGTAACGGGTAATCGAATGAGCTTGTCAAGAGACTCATGTAACTCTTGAAGTTTGTCAAGTCTTTGACACACAAAAGAGCTGGAAGATGTTGAGGCTTCCTCAGAAGATCTCAAACGAGTCAACTGCTCATCCACATGAGCGGCTTGTGGGTGAGGTCTAGAAGGGAAACTGTTAGAGCGAACGTGGAAAGAGACAGCCATTTTTGTTGATCTCAAGTTATTTGTTATTGATCAAAGAGAAGATGTGGAGAGAGCCAAAGATGTTTGTTCTGCCTTCTCAATGCCTCTCCTGTCAATACATATATACACCATCAAGAAAGAGAAACATGAGAAATCTCATGATGATTAAAATATTGAAATCATTTAATACAATGTTCCCCTTCCAAGGAGGCATAAGGCATCTCGTTCTCATTATACACAAATAATGGTAGAGATCTCCACCATATAATCTCGGTGTCTCTCTCCAACTAAATCTCCATAATTTACTTTAATGCATTGAGATTAGTTTCTTTCCAATGAGATATATTTGAAGCTGGCTTGTCTGCTGTTGAAGGCATTGCCACTCGTGTACATCTCATGCCTATTTTGAAGGAATTAAATGATATTTTTCTCTGTGGAGTTTTATTATCTTAGGAAATGTCTAACCACACGAGCACTCTTAATAGCTTCTGTCAATGCCAGCTTGGCTTTGTCTCCTCCGTCAGAATTTTTTGTAAATATTTATTAGTCTCTCCGTGTGCTATAACCTGTTTCCAGTATCGCACACGCTTGCATGCATCATGATTATACTAATAAAAAGATTAGCATATTTGGACAACTGTGATTTAGATGAAGATCCGTAGATCATGCCATGTGAACACATGTATGTTACACATCTACAATGGATCATGAGATAAAAACTCATTAATACTTTTTGGATCATTTTTTAATTTCGAACAAACGTGTAGAGATTAAGAGATGCCACATGATATGTCAAGCAAGCACATGTTTTATTTCTTCAGGCCGTTAAAAAAAGGGTTAAGTTAAAAACAATAATATGAATTTTCTAACAAGATTGAGTTGGTTTGGTTTCTTGAGAGGAAAGAAAGATGAAGATATATAGCAAGAACAAATTCATATGAGAACAAAAATTGTATTTGTTGTTTTTGTGATAATTTTTACATTAACTTTCTCTACAAAACTTTTAGGCATTAGTGGCCTAAGATGTTAAGAAATGAGACTCTGTATTTAATTAATGACTTTGAAAGTGATTCAAGTCCATCTTCAAGATCTTGAATGCATGACTCTAGGATCTGAACATCATCCATCTTCAATGTCTTTTCGGATTGAAATTCGGAATCAACCTTCGTGAATTCGTTTGCTTGCGCTTCAAATGAAACTTTCTTCTTGTTCATGAGCTTTGAGACGACTGACCATTTGCTACAAGTCTTTGATCCAGACATGTAGCTAAAGAGAGAATCAAACAGAGCAACTGTAATAGCTTCCGTTTCTCCAAAGACAGCCAAAGTTTCATCGTTGTTGTCTTCGGCTTGTGTAACCTTCAAAGACTTTTGTATTTTCTGGAATGACTTCTTAAGAGATTTTCTTGAGGTTAAGTATTTCTTCACCTCTTCCGATAGATCTCCGCGCTTTCTTCTTAGAATGGACTGGATTTCCATAAGACCCTCTTTCATTTGTGATAAAGCATCCTTGGAAATGTTGCACAAATCCAAAATCCTTAGAGATCCATCAAGAAGTTGCTCAACGGCTTTCTTGTTATGCTCTTGAGCTAGAGCCTGTTGTGTGACAGGTAGGCGGATAAGCTTGTCAAGAGACTCGTGTAGCTCATGAAGGTTGTCAAGTCTTTGACAGATAGAAGAGCTTGAAGATGATGAGGCTTCCTCAGAAGATCTCAAACGGGCCAACTGCTCATCAACATGAGCAGCTTGTGGGTGAGGTCTTGAGGGGAAGCTGTTAGAGCGAACGTGGAAGGAGACGGCCATTTTTTTTTTTTTATCTGTTCTTGAGTGAGCTAAGATGTTTGTTTTGCCTTCTCATTGCCTCTCCGGTATCACATATATACATCACAAGGGAAGAGAGACAAGAGGAATCTCTTGCTGCTTAAAATATTCATATCATTAATAAGATGTTTGTGCAATACACCTTTTACTAGGTGACAAGAGGCACCTCATGTAATATAAAAGTAATGGATCGAGATCTCCGTCATATCAGTTTCATGTCTCTCTCTAACCATCCTCACAGCTCAACACTCCATTAAGATCAAGTTCCTTATTCCATTTTTGCACGAGTGACAATTAAGACATGTCTCTTATGTGTCTGAACTAAATCAGTTTTTTTATGAGAGTACAATGAGCTGTGAGAGTATGGTAGGAGAAGATTACAATGTTATAACCTCCATATCTAAAACCTCGGATCTTGTCTCCTTTTCTTCTCAGCAACCACAAGATGTGTGAGTACGGAAACATGAGTACGTTAAAATGTGTGACAAACTTTTTTCTTGCCAAGACAAGAGGGTCGTTAACATTGTCACTGTCGCTGTTCTAGTTTCCTGCATGATACATATTCATTTAACCTTCGTTAGAGAGTAAGCAAAGAAAGTCTTTGTTCAACCTCCATCGACAAACATTGAATAATCACACCAAAAAGAAAGGAAATTAAAAGCAAAAATTGGTCACTGCATAACAAAGTTTCCGAACATTGACTATCCCCTGGCATTAGTCGGAAGGCATTTCAAACCCGGAGCAGGCAGTGTGGTGGTTCTTCGGAGAAAAGTCCACTCTGTAGCACTTCGGTGCGTTTCTACCGGGGCTGACCGGATCAGCCGATAGGGTTTATCAAAAAAAAAAAAGTTTCCGAACATTCAAACTAAAGATGGATATATTGTAAACATGCATGTTTAATTTTTTTTTTTTTTTTTTTTGGAATGAATGTATTCAAAAAAAAAAAAAAAAAAAGTCACTGCAAGAGATGAAAACTGATTCACATAAAAAATGTTTTCAACTTTTTAAAATTCTTAATTCAAAATTTACACGAGACTCCTCAATCGGGAACCAAAAAGAAACGACACTTTTTATCATATCCTAACGGAAATATGCAAAATGAAGATTCTTTCTCATTATTGTCGTCTCTTTGCTTCAAGAATAGCTGCTTCTTTCAAAGTCTCAGCAGAGTCAGTGTTCATGTTGAGTTTAGCTAATGCCACAGACTGCAAGTAGAAGGCGGTTGGCCAATCAGGGAGTACTCCTTGTGCATTCATCCCATCGAGGAGTGCTCTTTCTGGCTCATTGCAGAATAGAAAGCATAGACTACGCCTCGCATAAACACTTGGGTACACAATTCTTCTACCCTCAATGAACTGTCGAGAGAAAACAGAAATAGAGTTAAAAATAGAGATTCTACTAATATGCATGCTTAAAGGCAGATAATGTAAACTACCTGAGTATAACAGGCGATGGCGGTTTTGAAGTCTTGCTCTCGGAAGGCTTGATCACCACGTTTTCTAACCTCTTGAAGATCTTTCATCTCTTGTATCCATTCTTCGAAAGAGAACTTAGTTCATGAACAAACCAAAGAATAGTAAGCCTCTTTAATACAAAATTAATTCACGAATCATATTTAATTTGATGAGTTTGGTTACCTCAATGACATCCTTGTCATCTTCATATTCTGACATCACCAAGATTTTATGAATAGATGCAAGGTCCATTCTCGAACAAGCTTCTCCGAAGGGTGAAAGAAGACTTGACGGTGATGCCTCCTTCTGCTGGTTTGTCATTTCAGTTATTTCGTGAGATGAAACCTAAAAGCAGGAAGATCAGCTTTAACATGAATGCGAGAAAAAACCAAGAAGTGCAATTAGGGATAAGATACGCTCCTTACTTCTGTTTTAGCTTGCAAGGTTTCAAGCGCTGCAACAAGATCTTTTGTGTTGGGACTCTCTTGATCCTCGTTCTGCAAGCATTGAGAGGCAAGGTTGAAAAGTACGGTAGCTTCTTCTATGGAGAACTTCCCCTTCAGGTATGGATCCATCAACTTAATAACATTCTTTCGATGTATCATTTCAGGAGCCTAGAATCAGGAATAACAACTAATTAGTCGACTTATATGTGGCTTGTGTTGCAAGATATTGACAATGCTAGATAAACGTATGATTACAGTCACAAAAGTCAAGATGAATGGTTGATCCAAACAACTAAGAAAGCAAGAGAGGACTTGAGTATAATCACTTACATGGCTTGGAGGAATTTGCTTTCCACTTAGCAGATTCACAAGGACAGTACCAAATCTGTATGTAACATTTTCAGGGTTCACACTTCCTGCAATG
Organism: Erysimum cheiranthoides; assembly: GCA_011420285.2. Classification (NCBI taxonomy): domain Eukaryota; kingdom Viridiplantae; phylum Streptophyta; class Magnoliopsida; order Brassicales; family Brassicaceae; genus Erysimum; species Erysimum cheiranthoides. Next base: position 19,961,162 of record CM022180.2, read on the forward strand.
AGAATATAACATCACATTCTATAATAATAATAATAATAATAATAATATGAAGAGAGAAATGCTAATTCATTACCTGTTGTTGTTTGATAATCATTGATCTCCTTCACCAAGCCGAAACAAGAAAGACATGCATCACCATCCTTCAATGTCCATTAAACAATGATAACATTTTAGCATCCTTAGACCACACGAGAAGCCATATGCATGAAAATGTTTTTCTTATATACCTTATCAAATAGAACCTTGTAAGCACTTAAATTATTGTACGATGCAAAGCCTGAGGTGTTGCAATAATCCAGGGCTTCTGCTACACAATAGGCTACTCTCAACCTCATAGACCAATCCATGGTTTGATTTTTCCCTGTGATCCAAAACAAAAAATGCTAGCAAGTTCTGATTCAATAGGTTTCTACAAGCATATATACAAATTTATACGATCAATATCACAAATTATCTCATATAAACCAACAATGCAACCTCTCCGTCTTCAGATCCACAAAACATAAAATGTGAAATAAAAGAAAGATATGAAGAAGATGAATCATACGCTGGAATAAACGCTTAGCAAGAGTATCATTCGGCATGTAATCTGAAACAAGAAACCTTTTATCTCCATCACAGCAATATCCAATCAAATTGACAAGCCTCTTGTGTCTTAACTTCCCCACTCTTTGTGCCTCTTCCTGACAACGACCAGAGAAACATAATCAAACCCATCAAAAGAAATCAATAACCGTCACAAAACTGATAAGCATTTTCAGACAAGGAAAGGGTACGTACCACAAATTGGTTAGGATCAGGCCAAGCCATGTTATTAAATCTCTTTATTGCGATGCAGACACCGTTTGGCAAACGGCCCTTATAGACAATATCGGAGGTTTGTTCTGAAACGATATTTTCTGGACTAAAATGTTTGGTTGCCATCTTGAGATCAGAGAAGGAGAACTTTGTTAATGGCGGACGATCTTCTCCTCCGCCGTTTCTGGGTTCGGAAGAAGCATCGGTCGTATGGTCTTGAAGAGGATCTACTGTGGAAGGCAATGAGTAACAACAACCCATAATATTCTTCAGCGAGCAAAAGAAGAGTTTCATAAGTATTCCTTATTGTTCATTTGATTCCTTGTTTAGTCTATGGTGTCGTTTGACTCTGAGGCTTTAGTGTCTCTTTGTTGCCAAGACAAAGAGTCTGATTTTATTGCAATATGACCATTATTCTCGTGCCAAAAATAGAAGACCTTCTTTCTTTTTTGTCACTAGGGTTTCTTAATTTTTATTTTTTACTAGATGAATTTATGTGTTATGCACGCTTTTTTACTAGGGTTTCCGTAAATTTTTTGTTCTAAGATATTTATTTCAAATATTTTCAATTAAATTTCTATTAGTATTTATATATTTCGACCAAATTTTCAACTTACAAGAATATTTTTTTTTTGCTTTGAGATGAAAATATCCATGTTAATTCCTATGTTGCCTTTTTGAGATGTATTTATGGATGTGTAGAATTGTAACTAAACTTTGAAAGTCATTCAACATGTAGTAAATAGGATATGAATAAATGTTATGACTATTAAAATTTTTAACAAATAAAGTAACCTTATAAATACAAAAAATGAAAAGTTTGATTTTCTTTTTATTTCCAAAATATTATAAGGTAACGTTATAATTAAATGTAAATAATTAAATTTTTAGGGTCAGGATTTTGTTTTATAATTGAACATTTAGTTTTAGAGTTTACGATTAAATATTATTAATATTTTATTCCATTTACTTATATAATATATATATATAACATAGACTCGCATGATGTCCGTGTTATTGTAAATAGAATAAGATAACATTACATTCTATATTACCTATATAAAATAACTTACATATATTTATTTTTAATTAATTTATGTTTGTTTTAAAAATTAGCCACAGTATATCCAAAAAAAAGAATCTGGGTTTTTAGTAAGATTGTGAAATGGAATACAAAAAGAATTTAGGTTTCTCCCACAAATGTTTTAGCTTGTAACAAGTTTAAAGTAGACAAATATTGTGGTTTTTTATCACGCCTAACAAAACATTATTTATTCACAAAATCTGATACAAAGCTATTCTCTTAATTTCATTAAAAAGTGTTAACCACCTAATTCACCCTTGTGAAGTGATCGGTTAATAACGAGGACACATATTTTCTTACATGACAAAGGTAGGATAAATATTATGTTCCAAAAATGTAATTTCCTCCAATCAAATGGTGAAATGGTTATATGATTTCTTTACTTATATAAGATTTTCAGCATTTTTTGCCAAATGGTTATCCTAATTTCTTTTTTTTTTTAATGACTTGTGGATTAACTCTGAACTATATTAACTCTGAACTCTGAATCTTCCGTTAATCTCTCCCTTAGCCTCACTTTTCCCTCTACTTCTCCACAAAGGTCTTCTTCACATCACTGCTCTGTTTTTCCTATGTTCTGTTTTTGCTCTGCTTTTTGGTTCACATTTTGGTTTTGAATTTTTTATGTAGAGAAACAAGTCAAGATTGGCCAGTCCGCCGATAAAAGCTCAATTAAGAGACACACTAAAGGGTCGTCGTCTTCTTCATTGCGGTGACGACACATCTCTCTTTGTTAAGGTTTATATGGAAGGTGTTCCCACCGGGAGAAAACTCAACCTATGCGGATTATCAGGCTACGAGAGTCTTTTACAACATCTGGCTCACATGTTCGATACTTCAATGATATTATCTTATCTGGAAAACATATATAATGCAAATAAGATCTAGGGTAAATTGGCAAAGTGGCTAACTTTTAAGCTTTAAAGTTGAGAGAAGGGTAGTTTCTTTTAGACCCTTTGCGGTTTTGTTCATAGGATATCTTTTGCCAGTGTCACCTTCATAAACTATACCAGTTTTGTGTACTGCGGTTTGCGTTTATATCATAATTTCAGAAGGGTCCTTAAATTATATGTTACGCAAGGTAGTGTATCAGTCTTTCGATTTGCGTTTAAAATGACTTACTTTGAATCTGGAAGATATGCGGGAATTATTGAAGACTTGGAGAAAGACTTGCAATTCACTCAATATAACCTCTAATTAAATCTAGATTCCTAATAAAACCAAAAAACAAAAGGAACATCCCAAAAAAAGACTTGCAATTCACTCAATATAACCTCTAATTAAATGAAGGAAGCGGGATCAAATTGGGAGTATAAACACAGTGACAACACTCAACAATTCCAGAATCCATTTGAATTTTCTTGCACAGATCTTCCCTCACAACATAGATGCAAGCCACTCCTGTTTCATCGTCGCCACAACACAGGAACATGGTCTTGTCATAGATGAGGTAACTAATGAGACGAAACTCATAATTATGAAAGAACCTTGGCAAGTTAGATGTTGGCAAAGTCATCAACTTCATCCACACCACTTCCTCCTCTTCCTCTCTACCGATATTTTTCTTTGTTACCCAAATCTCAATCTTCCCGGTAGCATAGCATTGCTTTAACAACGAAAACCGATCTCCCTTATAAACCGCGAGAATAAGGTCATGTAAGATATTCTCCTTACAAGGAAGGAGACAAAACGGTTTGAACTTCTCCATCGAGAAATCAAAGCTTTGGATGAAGTAGTCATGACTCTCGAGATTACGAGGAACCCAATAGAGATTCCCGTTCAAGGACACATTTGGTTGTTGAACTTCTTCAGGCCGGTGTATCAATAAAAGTGAACGTGTGAGACGCACACTCGTAGATCGCAACTCTCCGCTGGTTAAACATCTGGCCTCTCCTAAGAAAATAGCCCAAGATCTTGTAAACCTTTTCGGGTCGACTATTAGCGTATCCTAAGCCGGAAATATGGAATAATGTTTTATCATTGCATTCGCACTCCATCCATTTAAACTGTCTCAAACATGGATTCCAGAGCGCTATGGTGTTCTCCCAATGCTGGAAGTTACAAAACAAGAGCTCATCACAACTAGTAATGGTTGTGTGAATCATAGGATCCTTGAAAGGAAAATAAGAGGAGGGTAGCTCAAGCAACTCTATCTTTGGATCGATGCTGTTGTAATCAATACCGATGATGTCTATTGAATAAAACTTGGAATTGGCCACGAGGATGAGTTGGGGACGTGAGCGAGACAAGTGGTTGTTGAGGAAACGCTTGTCTTTGAAAAGAGAGTTCCATTGTTTACAAACGCTTCTGAATCGAACAAGAGATTGAGGTGGAAGATGTGAGAGTATTTCTTCCTCCAACTCACACGGAAGCTTCACCAGCGGCTCGATCATCCTCGTCGTAAACAAGCACTGTGAGCCACAATTAGGTACTCTTTGTTTTTTTTCAGTTTTAGTTTTATAAAGGAGAGGATGATAGCGTGCGAGATATATATTAGGAATATTTCCAAATATCTATTGTTATTATTTTTATTAGGTTTTAGGGTTTTGAGATTTTATTATAAATAGTCTTCTTAGGCCTATTGTATGGAAGTTATTGATATTGATTAATCGAAAGACTTAGAGGTTTTTTATAAACCACTGTGAAACCACTGTGAAGAGTATTCATAAACTCTAAAAACTTTTGCGAAAGCCCTCTCAACCCTAGTTATCCGGGTATTCTCAGAATCAACGAATCTCTAGTTCTATCCCTACCTAGAAGCTTTCGCTCCATTAAGGATAAACTCTATTTTATTTTCTGTTTCAGATTTCCCAAGTTCTTAATATTTGGTACATTTCTCAAAATTGTTACTATATATGATCTAATTAATCTCCTGAGTTATATAACATAATTTTTTTTTAAATTATTTTACGAGTCGTAACCGTGCATGTTGAAATTAAAAAAATAAAATAATAAATAGTAATCTGGAAAAATAATACCAAACTAATAATAAATATTAATGTTAAGGAAAAAATAGTACAACTAATTACTTCTATATCGAACTCCTTAATAATCATAATGACGCATGTTGAACTATCACGTTTTTTTATGGACGGCTTTACGACAGTGTCTTCAAATACAATGAAGTTCAACTATGATTTCGTACTGAATCAATCAACCATTCGATATATCATCATGTCTATTAGGGAGATTTAAACCATCCGAAACTAATTTAGATTCATAATAAAACAAAAAAAAAAAAAGACAAGAAAAAGCCACACAAAAAAAAAACACACACACTTGCAATTCATTCAATCTAACTTCTAATTAAGTGAAGGAAGCGAGATCAAATTGGGAGTATAAACACAGTGACAAGACCTAAAAATCTTTGAACCTATTTGAATCTTCTTGCACAGATCTTCCCTCGCAACATAGATGCAAGCCACTCCAGTTTCATCGTCTCTGCAACACATGAATAAGGTCTTCTCAGAGATGAAGTAACTACTGCGATAAAAGTCACCAAATGGCTTTGGCAAGTTACTTGTTGACAAAGTCATCAGCTTTATCCACACTACGCCCTCTCCATCATCCCCATTGTTATTACTGATCCTCTTCTCTGTTACCCATATCCCAATCTCCCTCGTTACACAACATTGCTTTAACAAGGAAAACCGATCTCCCTTGTAAACCTCGAGGAGAAGTTCATCACTAGAATCGCTCTTCTGACACGGAAGGAGACAAAAAGGTTTGAACTTCTCCTTCGAGAAATCAAAGATTTGGATGAAGTACTCATCACTACGAAATGTACGAGCAAACCAATAGAGATTTCCATTCAAGCACACCCTTGATCGTTTAGCTATTTCATATCCGGGCCAGTCATCCTCAGATGCATCAATAAACCTCAACACATGAGAAGCACACTCGTAGATCGCAACTCTTTGATCTCTCATGACTTTACCGTGAGCAAAAGAATAGCCCAAGATCTTGTATACCTTTTCAGGTCTACTATTATCATATCCTAAGCCGAAAACAAAAAACATAGAACAATCGTACTCATTCTCGCACTCGATCCATCTAACCTGTCTCAACCATGGATTCCAGAACGCTATCTTGTTCTCCCAATACCGATAGTTATAAAACAAGAAGTCATCGCAAGTAGTGATGGTGGTTGTGTAATACCAAGTTGTATCCCGGTTAGGAATACCAGAAGACTGTAGCTCCGCTGGCAGCTCTATCTCTCGATCCCGGTTAGGAATATCAGAAGAGGGTAGGTCACGCAGCTTTATCTTTGGATCGATGTTGTTGGGATCGATGATTTCTATGGAATAAGTCTTGGAAGTGGTCAAGAGGATGAATTCGGGACGTGAGCGAGACAAGTGGTTGTTGCGGAAACGTTTGTTGCTGAAAAGGGAGTTCCATTCTTTACATACGGTTCTGAATCGAACGAGAGATTGAGGTGGAAGACGTGAGAGTATGTCTTCCTCCAACTCACATGGAAGCTTCACCGTCATAGCCATGATATCTTCTGTTTTCAGTTTGGTTTTGAATTATAGATATGATCGAACAGAGAAGAGAAACTGTGTTTTATCCTCTGTTAGGTAGAGGAAAGTAACTTTAATGATCTTTCTTTTTCTTTTTGAAATGTTATTAAATGCAAAATAAAATTAGATTCTAACATTGAATATATTAAATGTATATATGTTGAATGTAACACATATGTCAGAAATATGTGATTTTTTTTTTGTCTTATATAAACAAAGTGTAAGATTGAAAATTATTTCTAAATTATTGAGATAAGAATTTTTTGTAAAGTATATACAACAAAACAAGAACAATTAAATGCAGCACTTTTTTAGTTTATAATGAGATATAAAGATAAATTTGTAATATTATTTTGAGTATGACAAAACTAAACGTCTTGTGTATTTTGTGACTTCCAGCAAAAAAGCTGAAAATGAAATTGTAACGGTAAGAGAAGTAAAGTATTCTAACAAAGGGTGATTATATTAGTTGATAACCAAAAAGTGAACATTAAAATAAGAAGATTCTTATTAAAATGTAACAAGTAACGGCAAAAGAGAGGTGAGAGGTCATCATCATCTCTTTCCTCTTTGTTGTATAGTTTTTCTTTCATTCAATGCATAACAAATATGTTTACCACATGTCATCTTGTTTATCGCTTAATAATATTTCACTATCAATTTATATGGATAGGATGAGAATTCTCTTCTCAGTGCTATGCAAAGTTGCAAACACAAGCTTTTCTAGTGCTATATATGCAAACAAGTTCTTCTAGTGCCTAACGATTACATTTTATTTTGGGTGTTTGATTTATCATAGCTTTGACTTCTAGTGCATCTGAGTATTAATAGATTGTTATGTCTTGCAAACATACTGCAAATGTCATCAAGTGATATGGAAGAGAGTATTAAATTAGCAATGCAAAAGATCATAATTAGAAAAGGTCATCTGATTGACAAAAAAAAAAAAAAAAAAAAAAAAAGGTCATCTAAAGAAACGCTACTCACCTCAAAAAGTTCAGAGGTCTCGACCAATGAGGTTAGAGCAAAAACCAATCTTAGGACAGCAGTGATTATCGTTCGTTGCTTTTGCACATCATATCCTACATCACTCTGAAGTTCCATATCTACCCGTCTCATATTTCCCTAGAAGGCACTTTTGGGATTAAAAGCAGAGAAAATATTGAGGTCACATATAGAAAACTTAATAACAACTGATAACAAACATATTACCTTAAAGCTAATAGCTCTACATGAAGCAATATGTTCTAGCGCACCCATGGAGAACAGCACCTGGCCTCCAGACTTTCCATACTTGTGACTAATTCTAAGTAGCAATGCAAGTTCTGCTTCTAATACTTGTGACTCCAGCAAATGTGTTCCACCCTGGGCGCAGCAAATTCATTCTGGAGTATGTAGAAACCTTTCTTAAGAAAATCCAAATGACATGTTCATGGAGAAAAGATGAAGCAAGACTACAAGAATATAACACTGCTTATGCTCTCACAGCCAATGAAAGGATTCTTTTCATAAAGTCAAAAGTCATTGGAAAAAAAAAGCACATGGTAATGGCGTAAAAAGCTAAAAACCTATGATGATTAAAGCTATAAGTAATCATCACATACACAAGAAGTAAATTGATTTGTTAAATTTGTGATGTAATTGTCAACAAACAAACAGCAAAACACCATCAAGGATAAGCCATAAAAGAACCAGAATCATCGAAAATGTAGACAAATAACAAAATCTGGCACAACAGTTTCACCAATCTTAAACTTCTACTTATTACAGTTTTAACTTCTACTTATGATAACCCCTAGTCTTCTTGAACCAACCAAACCAAGAAGCAGTTTCCAGTTTCTCCACTCTAGCCTTAATAAGCTCCACAGAAGCCACTCTAGCCTGAAGAAGCTCGAGAGAAGCCTCAAGCACCTTCTTCTCGGCAGTTAAAGACTCCAAAGAAGATTGAAGCTTCTTCTTCTCATCAGCCTCTTTGTCTAACTGGTTGGACAAGTCGATGAGTTCATGATGGAGACCAGAGATCTGTGTCAGTGTTTCTTCTCTGAGACCAATATTGTTTGGTAGAACTTCAAAGGATTTGGTAAATGCAAATGAAGCCCCAGCCACCACAAGAGTTGTTGCAGTCTTGGAGACGGACAACGCAGCTAATTTGGGGTAAAAACTGGTCACGGAAGAGTACCCGCAGCGGGAGTTGGCAAGCAGATTCTTCATTATTCTTGTCTTGTTACTCTGGCAGAAATAAACAGACCTGAGAAGATATGCAGAAACCTTTTCGTTTTGGATTGCTTTCTGGAGGAAAAGAAACTTGAAAATTAAGATAATGATGATTTTCACCACATACTAATTTCAAATTCTGTAACAGATCTCGAAGATGCACATGTCAATTTCAATCTCATGCAACTGCATCCCCTATATTCAATCACAGTTAACTTATATGTGTTCTAGAATTGTACAAAAAAAAAATTCAGCTCATCTCTTTTCTTCACAAATGTAGCATTGCTTTGCTTCAAAGGTTATTGAGGCAGTTGAGCTATTTTTCATGTTTCATTAGTTTTCTATAGTAAATCTGAGAGTTCACATATTCTAAAACTAAACAAAGAAAACATTACTTGTTAAATTTGAAAAATAGAAAAAAAAATTAAAATTATATCTTACTAAATTTTGTTGAAAGAAGGTTAAGAGGAGACATCTCAAGAAAAAAAATAACTTTATGTTGTGTCGATTCTATAAAAGATAACTTTTTGCTCGAAGAAAAAAATCATTCATGCGTATTAAACAACTAGAAATTTAATAAAGAGACTTACTTAAAATATAGTAATCAGGAAAAACGATAAATTCAATCAAAAAAAAAAATGAAATTGATGAATTATTAAAATCAATATTAAACCATCATTAATCTCATTCATAGTAGAGCATGATTCTCAGTTCCAAAGGTTATAAAACATCACAAGTCAAAAAAATAGGGGGAGCAACAAAGGAATCTCATAAGAAAACAAAAAACAAGAGAAATATGAGAATGAAATCATAGATATATAAAAAAAAAACTATGTTTACAAATCGAGTTCTATTTCCTCATTATCTCCTTCCTAAGTATTTAATTTCTCCGATTATACATTTTTTTTTGTTGGATCTATCTCATTTCTAAGTGTTTAATTTCTCCAATTGCATCTTTTTCTTGTTGGACATATGGGCCTCATCTTTTGCTTTTTCTTTTTGTATGGGCCATTGTTAAACTCAATCCTCCGAGTGTCTCTCCTTTTTGTTTTTAGATCATAATTTTGCAATCACAAATTTTTAATCACATACTTAGTTTTTATTATATTTAAAGTTAAATCAACTATCCATATAAACAAGTAGGAAAAAAACAAAATAATAATAATAAAGTGCACTTCTTAAAAATACTAGAAAATAAGGTGGGTTTAGTACTATATTTATTTTATTTTCAAATTTGGAAATGTTTACTTTTCAGTAAAATAAATAAATTGATTTTGAAGATTTAAATAAATAGAATCCAACATATTTTAAAACTATTTGTGTCTAAACTATAATTGTTTTTGAAAATATATAAATCTAATAGATCTCATTAGCCGATAATAAATTTTAGTGGTAAAAATAGTGAAAAAGTTAAGAATGATTAAATATGATCTTATTAAATATGACAAAATAGTCAAATACTATAATTGATAAAATAAAATAAAATAATTGATTTGAGGACATTGTAGTGGTTTAATGATTAAATTTATCTAAAATAATTCAACTAGTTTAATGTATTAACCAATAAAAAATATCATACAATTAATGTATTAATATGTATCATAAAACCTTAATTGATACATTAATTTGAAACAAAAATTACATATTTTTGTATACGGCTGTGACTAGCTAGAGAAAATATTATTTGAACTTGTAGTATATTTTATTTTTGTATCCGGCTAATATTAAATTTCACTAAATAAAATATATTCTGCACTTTGTCATAGTGTCATAAACAAATTCAAAATCTCATCTAATGATTTGATATTTTTCAAGGTTGCAATAGTTTTCCAAATTCTTTTTTTTTTTTAAATTAAATTACAACTCAACATAAATTACACAGTAGCTACCAACTTTGCGGCAAATGATATTAGAAGGAACTGGCATGTAATTATTGGCAAGGAATAAAAATGAATTGGGTCCACAACATACACAGGCTTAAAACCAATCTGTCTCAACGCTGAATTGTGTTAACAACATACATTTCTTCCCTCTTCATCTTCCTCTCTCTTTCTCTTTGTCTCTCTCAGGTTTAAGATTAACCCATGAGCTCCTCAATCATGAAAACTCTCCAGATTCGTAAACCCACTTCTCTCCCCGTCTCTTCCACCACCACAGATGAGCCGGGTCTTCTCCGCCGTCGTCTCTCGTCTCTATCTCTCAATCTCTCACGTAACCAATCTTCCACCGTCCCAAGATCCAAGTCGGTCTCCGCCATGGGAGAGGACGGAGGGAGCTCAGTGAAAGAATGGTGGGAATGGAGTTGGTCATGGATTCTTTTAAAGAAGTTACCAATCTTCTTCACAGATCTTGAGCTTAACAAGAACGAAGCTAAATCATCATTGGGGAACCAACAAAGAGGCAGCTTCACTCACGTCTTCTTCAAGCTCCAATCTGAGATCCGTCGCCTCCTCCGGCCATCCTCTGACTCTCTTCCCCTCTCTTGCAAACACGGACAGCGATGATGTGTAGCTATCTTTCTCATGAGATTTTGTGTATGTGGTGGCTCTACGTTATAATTCTTATAAAAAAATTTATAAAGCCGTTCTTTATATAGTAATAAAAAAATGTATAATGCTTGAAGTTATTTGCTATCATTCCGAGAATTCGTCATTTTAAAACCTTTTTTCGTCAAATGTAAAATGTATAATTATTTCATTCGTTTTAGAAGTTGTGCACTTTGTCTTTGAATTAAAAATGATGCAATTAAATATAAGTCGATATATAATCTTTGTTTGTTTATTACATGCCAATTTACTAGGCTGGTAATGATGAAGAAAAGAAGATGATGGTTTACAATGATAAAAATTCGAAGAACGTTACTACAATACAAGTCAAATTAAAACATTTGAAGGTCTTAGTTAAAAGGTCAAAGTATTCGAGCTGAATAGAGTTTTCCTTCAATCAATCTTTCTACTTTTCTTTTTGTCTTTGCCTGAAAATAGACAAATAGCTTTTGATGTGTTACGTCTTACCAAGAAAAAAAAAAAAAAAAAAAGAGTATCTCAGAAACGTCGGCTACAATCAAAGTGGCCATTAGCTTTTTTTTTGGTCGGTGGGGACAGGAAATCATCGCCTGAGGTGGCGCATTGTTATTACTTATTACAGCTAACTACAACGGACACTTTGATTTATTAAACTTTTGATTACCAAAATTTATAAATCTATCTCAAACTCGCATGGTAACTGTTAAAAAAACTTACACTTATAACAAAATATTGCAAGTATTATAAAGAGTTGATTTCTGAATTGGGAAGCCTCAGTTAGCCAGCGTTTTCACATCAAAGTAATAAACTCAGACGGTAATTCCATATTTTAGCAATAATCATCATCGGACTTCCCAATAAATCAAATCGAAATTAGTTATAAAAAATAAATTTTCAAAACTTAGAAATATAATCGCCGAAATGGCTCCGTAGATCGTAGAGAATCAAGATCCACAGGTTCCTATCAAGAAAGCGAAACACGAACATTTGTATATGTCCAATGTAGCATCGAGGATCATAGCCAAAAAAAAATGCTACCGTCGACGTGGCATCGGACAATGTCATCATAATAATATGAATATAAAAAAAAATCAAGAAAACCCTCAGCGAACCCTTGTCAAATCACCCACACAGAGGACACAGAACGGTGGGAAGTACGGTGAAGACCCGGCCGAGCAGCTCGAACACTGATCGGGGGATGGGAAATCACACGGATGCAATCCTCGTTCAGTCCACTGTTGTGTAAAGTGTCATACGGCACTTCCTATCTATGGGATTTCTTCTTCATCAGGATAATCAAATTCGTAACCAAAAACAAACGTTTTGAAGGATACAGAGAATAAAAGAAACTAGTGAATTTGTCGAAAATTAGCCAAGCTAGAAAAGTGAACGAGAATATGAGAGAGAGAAGAGAATCTGGATTTATATAGAGGGTACGAGGCGGCGTAACTTAAAAACCCTTGTAGAAGGACTTAAAACCCTAATCTCCTACGTGCGTTTAATTTTATGTATTGTTTATTTTTAATCTTTGAAATGTGACTATGTGAGGATGTGTCTTTCTCTTGTAACGACTGATTTTCATTTAAGGATGTTTTTAGCATACTTTTCTAGTGAATTGTTATAGTTTTCATATATTTCTAATAAATATTCCAACAGTAATTATACCAATATGTTTTGTAAAGCAAACTCATAATTCATAGAAGGAATAGAATATGACTTATTAAAACATGATGAATGATGTGCCTCATTTTCTTTGTAAACATAGCTTTTGTTCACTCGTGTCACCTCATTTTTGTAATTGTAAACATAGTTTTAGTTTTTGTTTATGTTTTAATTCAACTGAGTATAAAAAAATAACATATATAGAACACTTGAAAAAAAAAATAGTTCGTTTCTTATCAAAACAAGCGTAACAAATCGAATTGAGCGTCGTCCTATATAGGAGTTATGTTAACACTTAATCTAACTAATTAAATGAGTAGCTTATAGTTGAATAGTCTTCGAGATGGATTTTTGGGATTCATCGGGTGATTAATTTCATGTGGGGGAGAGAGTTTCTTCACTAAAAAAACGTCATTAAACTTTTAGGTAAACCACTGTAGGTAATTTGGCCGCTTGAGAACAAACTCACTTTTACGTTCTCTCAGTTTCTTCAGTTTGATTCCGGTGACTGCGTTCCAAAAACTATCACATGGTTGCGATGGTCTCCGAAATGAAAAAAAAAAAAAAAAAAAAATTCTTCCTGAACACTTTGTGATGCTCACAAGTCAGAACATTATAACAACGTGAGTAATAGGGAGAAATAGAAAGTAACTCGTTAAACAACCCGTCTTATGAAATTGTAGAAACTATATTAAAAGAAAAATGCATAATAAAATGACAACAAGCGTTAAACAACCCGTTTTAATTTATTCAGAAACATCGGAATTAAAACAAACAAACAAACAAAAACGAAAAAAAGATTGTTATTAAACTAGCACATTTACAAAATGATTTTTGACCAATCTATTTCACCAATTTTTCGAAACACTAATAATTAAAAGGTGACATAAATAACTCAATTGCATGTGCTTTGAAGAGTATATATGCATAGATACTATAAATAAGTGGGGAGCACATGGTTTCCCTGTCATGTTCCAATCTACCATATTGGGACCAATGTATGATTGATTGTTTCGAACAACCTTAGTTTGGTTCCAAGACATCACTTTGATTACATGATTGAGACTTATTAGCTCATCATATTCCACATTTTACATAATTTATTGCTCTTTTCATATATACCTACCCAAATAAATATACATGAACTTATGTGTATAAATATATACACGCATGTCTTCATATATGCATTTGTTTTATGTACTTACGTATTTGGACGTAAAAAGAGAAAGAAATGGTGGACATGAACTTGTAACATCTTCAGCCCAAAAAAAAAGAACTTGTAACATCTTTCAAAAAACCCAAAACGGGTCAAAGCTTTAGAGGATGGAGATGAAACAAAGCTCACCAAACTTAAATAATTGTTACAAACAAACAAACAAAACAGAGAGAAAATGGAAATAGTCCTCACAGCTACTGATGAAACAGAACGAAACACTTTTGTTCATCCACCATTTTTTTTAATCATACAGTAGTTTTTTAACATTTTAAACTCAAACCTTCGACGATTTAGCTGGTTTGCTGCAGCTATATGGATCTGACTTTTCTTCCTCATTCTCTGTGATTGAAGATTGCAAATGTTGATTCCATGGAAACATTTGCAGCCTCACCGAGCAAAAAGTTTAAAGAAATTGTGTGTATGTGCCTACACATCTCTCATGCTGATGTTTAGGCTATTTCTCATTGTTCTTCTCCCAACACCAGCATTTCCCTTTTGCATCATCGCAACAAATTCTTCATAGTCAATCCGTCCATCCTGTAAGCAAAAGAATCCGATACTTTATCATTAAATACCAATGGTGAAGAGTGGAAGGATCATGTAAAGAGACAAAGCTTACATTGTCTTGATCTACTTCTTTGATTACGTCTTCAAGAAAAACATCGGTCATCCCATGTTCAATGCACGATTGTTGCAGCTCATCAATGGTGATGTAACCACTTCCATCTTTGTCAAAGTACTGAAATGCAGAGACAAGATGCTCTTCTCTCTCAAGTTTATTCAGATGAATCGTCGCTGCAATAAACTCGCTGTAATCTATCGTACCGCTGTTGTCCACATCAGCCTAAGAATAAAACACAGTATATGGTTATTGTCAATTATATGAAGTAGTAGTATATTTCTCAAAAGGATGCATTTGTACCGCTTCCATTAGATCTCGGATCTCGGTGTCTTTCAAGGTTGAACCATATCTTCTTAAGCCAGCTTTGAGTTCATCAAAAGTGATTGCACCGCTGTTATCTGTATCCATTGCCTCAAACATTGCTCTTAAACCCGCAATCTCTTCTTCTGAGAGGCTCTCAGCTATCACCTGATCATAGTCCATTACAAGTAATATGAGTTAACATATCTCAAACGATGCAGAGACAATAGAAGATGGGGTATAACTACAAACTGACCTTTAAAGCCATCTTCTTTAATTTATTCATTGCAGAAAACTGTTTGAGACGTGACAAAACAGCCGGATCAAGTGCTCTATCTGGTGCAACTCCGTTCTCACAGATCCATGGATGACCTGAAAACAGAGATACAAAGATATATAGTCTAATGTTGTGTGGTTGCCAAATGTAACCATTTATTCAAGTGTAGATGATTACATACGTAAGACTTCATGAGCGGTCACGCGTTCAGAGGGACTGGAGCATAACATCTTCCGGATCAGATCTTTAGCGCTGTCGGATATAACGGGCCACGGGTCTGACTCAAAGTCAATATATCCCTTCAACACAGCATCAAATATTCCTTGCTGTGTTTCTGATTCCAAAAACACAAAACCAAACTTCAGGACATTTTTGTCTATGGCACTAAGAGAACTCATTGAAGCGGCTATATGCCATCGCGCATACCTGCCCAGAAAGGTGGGACACCACTTAGTAAAATATAGAGTATAACACCAGCAGTCCACACATCAGCTTCTGGACCATAATGTTTGAGAAGAACCTCAGGTGCAACATAGTATGGACTTCCAACAACATCCTTGAATATTTGGCCTGAGATTAGAGTACAAAAACACATTAGGCCAAACAAAAGGAGCACTCTAGAGATCAAGCACTGTAAACTTAAGCTGCAGCATTTACAGTTTTATAATCTTTGCATACCACAACACGCGTCATGGTACTTGAATAGATTCAGAACCAAGAGAGGCAAAACCCATGGGAATTAGTACTACCGAATTCTTTACAACCAAATCAGGCTCTACGATATCCCTAAGATGCTTTTACATTAAACAAGATACCACATTACCTGGTTTGAAGAAAACGGAGAGACCAAAATCAATGGCCTTCAGAGAGAAATCATCATCCTTGTTAACCAACAAGAAATTCTCAGGCTTTAAGTCTCTATGCATAACACCAAGCGAATGACAAGCCTCAACAACCCCGACAATGATCTTGGTCAACTCGGCAGCTTTCCTCTCGCTGTAATGCCCTCTTTGAATAATCCTATCAAACAACTCACCACCAGCACAAATCTCCATCACAATGTGAACATACAAAGGGTCCTCATAAGCTCCTTTAATCGTAACAATGTTCTTGTGACCAGCTAAATGGTGCATTATCTGAATCTCCCTCCTAACATCCTCAACATCTTCTTTAGATATCAATTTCCTCTTGGATATAGACTTACACGCATAATCAACACCAGTGGCAACGTCAGTACACAAATACGTTGTCCCGAATTGACCTTGTCCTAACTTACGGCTCAACGTGTAAAGATCACGAATGTTAGGAGTCTTGTGACCAAGAACATAGTAAGCTTGATTGTCCACGTTACGCCGCATAATGGGTTCTCTAACAGGAATCACAAGAGCTGGATTGTTGTTGTTGTTGTCCTGTTTCTGAGCTTCTTTGGAGAAATCTTGTTCTGTGGTGGGAGAATGATCAGAGGAAACAGTGGTGGTGGATTTGGAATTCTCCTCGGGCCTACTATGATTGCCCTCGTAGATTTTGTCCTTAAAAGAACCACGGCATGAATTGCCCATGAACCAACTCTCTATTTCTCAACTTTCACTTTCTTCTTCTCCTCCTCCTCATCCAACGAAACTGTTTGATGGAACAAACATAAACAAAAGAATCATAAATCAGACCAGAGAAGCAAAAAGTATCTAACTTTGGAACGAAATCAGAGAACCCACATCAGATCAAGCTTCAAGAATCATAACTTTTTTTTTTTGTAATTTAATCAAGAATAAAGAAAAAAAAGACAAGAGCTCCTGAAAAGTCGTATCTTTAGATTATTCAGGAGAAGTTTCATTAAATGTTCATCGATCATGATACCAAATATTATAGATCCCATAAAAGAAACAAACACAAACAATAAATGAGGAAATCGGTAATAAAAGAAACAAACATGACAAAAACAGAGGATCTAGTACCGGAACAGCGAGGAGACGATGAAATGAAATTTCAAATTAGGATTAAGATTAAGAAATCTGATTTAAAATGAGAAATTATTTCTGGGAGATGAAGAAGAAGAAGAAGAAAGATAAATATTCGTCGATAGTTTTAAGTCAATAACAAAAGAAAAAAATGGTTTCTTTCTTTCTTTCGTTTCTTTTTTTTAATATATGTATCTCTCTGTTTTGCTGTTTCTGGTTGGGTAATTGGATTCGTTGAATCATCAGAGTCTAAAAGATTTATTCTTTTGTGGATTTGTATAAATGATGAAAGGAGAGAGAGAGGAGAGGATGGTGCAGAGAAAGGTCTTATTAGTGCTCAACACCTTACGCGGTTTCGTCTCACCTTCTTCATTCGTTAATTGCTCATTTTAATTATTAATTTAATCACCTTCTTTTACTGGTCCAATGATGATTATTGCAAGTAATTGGATAACTTATTTTTTAAGATAATGATTATAAGCCTAACGTTTTATATACTAGCTTTTCTAGAGTTGGATGTGCTTTTTATGTCCAACTTAGCTAACTACAAATTATAATAATGTAGTTAAGAGTGTTAATTTTTGGCTTTGATTAACAGAACGAAACCGTGGACAACTAATTTGTTTTTTTAAAAGTCAACTTTTATTATGTTGACTTTTCATATTGGTTCATCAAGATAGTTGTACATTCTTTTTCTTTTCCTTTTTTTTGCTAGCATCTAGAATGTACATAAGAATTACTATTCAATAATCATTGTGGGTTGTGTACGTTGGCAGCGATAATTATAATTCGAATTTCAGCACCGAAAATTTTGGTTATAAATAATATGTAGTGAATCCATTAAACAATGCAAAATTTTATCAATAAACGATAATTAGATCAAAATATGTCACTTTTTTTTACAAGAACTAAGGCGTGGGACATGTCATTGTCGGTTAGTGAGTAAGATCGCAGACTACATTTGCTTGCACGTGGTACAAAATTTAGTTTTGTACTTTTTTTTTTCTTCTTTCTTTTTGACATCACAGTTTTAGTTTTTTTGTACTTATGGTTTTCTTTTTCGATAAATCTTATCATCATTTATTTCTTTTTCAGAAATCTTTTTTCTTTGAGAAAACAATACGGTAAACCGATAAATCTACTTCTAGTTCTTCTATACTTGAGTGTTCTTTATAAGATCTTATCCATGTTTTTAGAATTGTGGGACAAAAATTTTCAAATTTGTTATGTGATCCAACGTGTGGACAGAAGCATGAACGAATTGAGCGGTCAAATTCTCGGCCATAAGAAAAGTCATTATACAGCTGCCATAAATTAGTCCAATCTTCTTCTAAATAACAAAATTCAACAAAAGACGAATATATGAAAGACGTCACAAACTGTGGAGTGAATATTTCTCTAAAACCGGTGGTAAGATTAATTCCAAGTACTTGGGACAAGATGGTCCACAACATAACAAAGATAACCTAACACTTCGCTTCTACCTCAACGTCTCAACCAGTTAAATATAATTGTTTCTGTTTACAATTTACAGCAATATCACTTATTAGCATCACTTACAATCCAGTTCCAGGTGTTGAACAAATGCATTTGCACGCGAAACACTCATTCCACCCGGCTTTACACGATGCTCAAAACACTCGGTTTCTACTTGGATCTTAGATGATAATATGTTTCAAGTTTCTGGTTCTTGATAGAGATAAATCTACTCATCTAAGCTTCACACTCATAATTTAGTTGCATCTACCAGTTTCTCCACTCCTCCACTTGTAGGGCTATTATTTTCACAATTGTATAGTCATTGGTTAAATGAGAATTGGAGCTGAGAGATTCAAGCTACCGCTAAATTTTGGGAAATAATGACCATGATCAGTAAATTCATATAGCAGCTGAGTCAACCTACATAAAATTTCACTAATGTTCATCAAATAACTGAAAATGCCAGATTGTAGTCCAATGGAAGAATCATGTAATTTATTATATTTAGAAGGAAACAACTATCTCAGAAACTCGTGCTCTCTCTTACTCTTCAACCATTTAGCCACTTGGATGATCAAGCCCTTGAGGAACCTTCCCAGGATAGTTTGTGGTCTCTGCAGAATCAGTCCCCAGGTTCCTACACACCCAACAGCATAATAAATAATCCAACACACTCTCAAATATTATTTCTACTCTGTCAGAACTTATTGCCATTTTTTGCTTACCCTTGATCCACGATGACCATTGAACGAAGCTCACAGTTTTTGAAACTGAACAAAGTTAGAGATTTCGGTTAGTTAAACAGTTTCTGCAGTCTTGAAGTTATACAAAAGGTTGGTGCTTGTAGACAGCAAGTTTGTGATTAAGCTCTTACTGTATAGACAACTCTTTCTTTATGTCATCGACACAATCCTTCCCGAAAGAACTCAAGAGACCGTGCAAGAAGCCACTGTGAGATACAATTGCGATCTCCTTCTCTTTCCTCGTCCATAGCCTTGACAAAGCAAATTGGCAGTAGAGAGAGAGAGATTTAACATCTATATTTGTTTTCATATCTCCATGGGATACTTAGTAACAAAAATGAAACTCACCATTTGATGAACTCTACACCTCTGGCTGCAACTTCTTCCAGGCTCTCTCTTGGACTAGGCTTCCACAAAACATCCTTGTCGGTTTCAATCTAGAACCATAGATAAAACTAGCATAAGCAACTTGCCAACATTTCCACAGAGTTAGATATCAACCAAATAAGATCTTTTTTTTACAATTGAGAAATCGATTGCGGGAAAGAGAGCCTTGTACTCTGTGACGCTTCTTCGCTTGTCACAAGGATGATCACCCTGCATTCATAAAAACATATCTTTAACAATATGATCTGCACTCTTTTATACTAACACACTCCTTAATTACTTCTGTACCATGGTTTCTCTGCATAGCTCAACAGCAAGGAAAGGCGGGCTGTTTAAGCTAGAAATCGCAGGACGATCGCTGTTCCCAGCTTTGGCCACCATTAACGGTGTTGCATCCGTTCCATTAGTATCTTCTTCTCCTCCAAAAGCACCAACAGCTGTTTGCATAGTTCTACATTTTACAGCGATGATTAAAAAAAAAAAAACTAAGTCTTTCTTATAGTTATTTAAGTTTGCTTAATAACCAAAAAGCAGAAAGAGGAGCTTATAATTTTTGTAAGCACAAAGTGGTAACATTGTGAAACGTTTTACCTAAGCAAGGGTGAAACAATGACAAGTTCAATCTTGTTTGGGAGTTGAGTTGCTCTAACATGGTTCCGTAGATTATCAACCTGAACCATAGAGAGATGATGATGATGATGAAAACAGGATCGATGCAAGAGCATTAAGATCCAGAACAGAACAGAACAGAGACATACCTGTTGCCAACCAAGAGGGGTAAGATGAGCATCAAAGTACTTGTCAGAAGAATAAGCACTGTGATCTTTTTCACCAGCCACATTATGAATCCCTTGAGCATGTCTCACCTACCAAAACAAAACAAAAGGCGTAAAGAAACATGGGAGAGACAGAGAGAGAATAAGAACCACACATTTTTTTCCTCTGATGAACCGGTTTAAACGAACGAACCAGGTGAATGGTTTTGGAATGATGAAGCGGATAAAGACCTATGCCTTCGTGGACGCCCATGGCTACAAACAATAAATCTTGAAATCAAGATCAAAATCTCAGGAACTAAGAAGAAGCAAAAGGTGTGAAATGAGATGATACCTTAAAATGATGATGATGATGATGATTGATGATAATATATAAGGAGAAAGAGATCCTAAACCGCCGGATATGCCACTTTCTAGTGTCTAATCTATATTAATATTTTATTTGTTTTGAAAAAACCCAATAAATAAAAGACAAGTATGATATATAGAGAAAGGGCCCATAGATCTGTCGCTTCATTGTAGGAATCGGTAATTGTATTGTATCAACACTTCACAGCCGACGTACGTAACTCGCTTTCGTTTTGTTTTTTTTTAATAACGCGGTATCATAATTGGAATGTCCGACGATACCTTTTTATTCTTTTTTTATTCTTTTTTTTGGGTGAAAATCAATAATTTTGTTTGTGTTTTGATGTTATTAGTAGGTGTTATTTTTTAAAAAGGTTATTAATAATCGGAATCTAGACCAAAAATGTAAATCATTTTGCTATGATTTTAAACAAAGCATCCAATTCCATGACAAGAAAGAAACCTGATGAAACTTAAGAGCAAATTGAACTGTTAATCAGCCAAATTGGCCCAATCTCAAGAGAGTATCAAACGTAGCAGTAAAAAGCTTTGCTTAAAAAAAGAAAAGAATCAATAGTACAAGGCATCCCAGAACAGTGAAAAGACGAGTTTGAGGGTTAAACCTAATTATGATGCAATGAACCTGCTAGAGAAATGGAAGGTGAATGTTTCTTTCACTGTTTTACTTTTAAGAATCTTATGTGAACGTGACAAGTTACAGTGGGGAGATAAAAGAAAATATGAAGGTGCCGCCACAAAACTAATCAGTTGTGGAGTAAAATACTTTTTTCAAACCAAGTTGAACAAGTGGTTGAACAAGTGCATTTGCGCATTAAACAAAAAGATCAAAACGCTCCTTCCAAGTTCCAACCGCTACACAACGCTCCTTATCTACTTGCAAGAGAATCTTACATGATAGTATGTTTTGAGTTCCTGCTTCTGTTGTTGACAGAGATAAGATCTACTCTTCTAAGCTTCACATTGATAATTTAGTTGCATCCACTGGTTTCTGCACTCCTCCACTTGTAGGGCTATAATTTTTCACAATTGTATGTATAATCAAGCTGGTTAGATGAGAATTGGAGCAGAGAGATTAGAGTTTTTGATATGGAAATTCGAAGAGATGTCTACTTACAATCCACTTAAGACTTTAATGGCATCGTAAAAGAACCATTGCAGTGTAATGACAGGTCCAACAATCGTGATCCGAACAGGAAGGCTTCTAGTGAAAAGACCAACAAACCCAATGTTTCTCACAGCCTGAAGCTCAAGCAAATAACCAACATCAATCATGAATACTTTGCTCGATGATATGCGAAATGGAATTCAAAGATTAAACTGTTTATAATGGTTACCTGCAACACACTCTTGGCTTTGTTGTTGTAGAGAGACGAAAGAACCACATCTGCGGGGTTAGAGACAATTGTACCTACGGTTCCAGCAGTATAGCCAGCAAGACATGTGACACCAAGTTGTTGAGCTTTAGAGCAATCTTGCTTCCTTTTCCGGATAATATTTTGATATATAAACTCAACTGACTGCTCAAATGTTGAGAACATCACCATAGAAACTGAAACCACATAGAAGATAAAATCAACAAGATATGGTTTTGGTAGCGAACACAACCAACTCTACGAAAAGGCTAATGTGCATCTATATAGCTCAAGTATTTGCTTCATATCCTCGAAGCTAATGCCTAAAACTGAATGATTTGATTACATAACTGACAGTTTGAGAAGTCTTAATAGATTAAGATCAAACTGATGCAGAGAGATGTTGAGGTTCAAATTGATTTAGCGAAAACATGCATTGCACGAAGCAGTAATATTACATGGAAGATTGCGACACCAGAGCGGAAAAAGTCCCCTGTGGAAGCTGCATTTGGAGAGATAAAGACTCAAAAACGAATGCTAAGTGAGACAGCCAAGCAGAATAATTCTGAAAAAAAGGAGGCTTACCCAGCAAGACCTTCATTCCTATATACTCTTGGAAATCCATCAAGCAACCCTTTTGCGAACAGAGGCTGCGTCTGTACTCTAACTTTTATAGCTTCAAAAGGACATAAAGCCATATCGGCGAATATCTGAGCAGAAGCGCTGCTGAGAAAATATATGGGAGTTCTATTATAGTTAGGTAAGACATTGCTGTAGAGTGTCTTGAAGTACTCATAGAGTCCGAATCTGCATCCACCTTGAACACCATAGCCTAAAAGCTTCCCTGACCAACCTCTCCAAAGATAGGAACGGCCATGCTCTCTTAAGAGAGTGGAGAAACCGGAAGGAATGCTATTGTACTTCACTGGATTCACCTACAAGAGAGAGTGATCGATCTTTATTGACTGATCAATCATAAAGATACCAATTTAAGCATAGAGAAGAGCAAAAAATCCTAAATTTAGCAGTTCTATCCATCATTATACATCCTGACATGACAAATAAGTAGAAGAAACAAACAAGACTAGAGATTTGAAGCATCAATGATGAAATCAAGAAGCAGAGAAAACGAAGAAAACCTGCATATTGACTTTGAGGACATCAAGAGGAGTAATAGCCAAATGGGTAGTTCCGGCACTAAGCATTCCTCCCATGGTACAAACAGTATAAAACCAAGGAGACGACAGTTCATCATCTAGTTTCGTCTTGACTCTTGTCATCTTCTACCAAAATCGTTTCCAAAATCACGATAAACCCTAATCGTAATCTCTCAGACCAAAAAGTTGGTCTTTGACGTTTTCTCTGGAAACCCCCAAAACGAAACACGTCACGAAAGTGTTCAGATGAAAGCTATAGAAGAAGAGGGAAAGAGTGTGTACGTGGGAAGGTTTCTCATTTCTTTCTGATGGAGATCGCTCGTCCACGTCTCACGGACAAAGACAAGGCTCAGAACTAAACACAACGCTCTCGTTTTACTTTTTCCAAACAAATAAAGTTCCAAGCTTTCGGGAACGGGTTGGCGGAAAAATCGAATCTTTAGGAGAAATGTTATAAGAGAAAAAGGTAATTTCAATTTAGGTTTCATGCCGGCGGATAGATTCGTTGCTTACCGTTACCGGAATATTTATGAGTCCTCTGTTTTCGAATTGGGCTTTCATGGGCCATTTAGTTTGGGTTCTATACTGTTCACAGTTCACACAAATGATCAGCTTTAATGCCTCAGTTTGACAGTATTTAACTATTTATTGTATTTGTCTCAGGTAAGGTTTGCTCCAGTAATCAGTGACTATGGTGATCCTTCAATGAAACGTCTGAATTGCAGAGTGAGACTCTCAAATCAAAGTCCAAGAAACCAAAGGCATGCCAAAAAGAGACTAAACAAAATCTTCAGAAAACATTGTCATTTATTTGTGTAGAAACAAACCATCTTTATTATCATCTAGAAATTACAGTACAGAGGAAAGATGTGTTCCAATCTCAGCAGAATCAAACATCACAAGAAAATCACTTGGAGATGCTGTTGACAAGCCTAGCACCAACTTTATCAAGCTTCTTCACAGATGCAACAGATTTCAAATGTCCAACTTTCAAAAACGCTTCAACCATCTTCTCTCCGATCACTTGACCCTTCTCTTCCGAATCAATCACCGCAACCGCTGTTGGTCCAGCCCCGCTAATCGTACATCCAAACGCTCCAGCTTCCAAAGCAGCCTTCTTCACAGCTTCCATTCCCGGAATCAAAGGCGCTCTAGTCGGCTCAACGATCTTATCCGACGACAATGCCTTCCCAAGCATCACCGCGTCTCCTTCTAACACCGCAGCGACTAAAGCAGCCGCTTGGCTACTGTTCCAAACATGGTGAACCATTGGAATCTCTGTAGGCAATGCAGCTCTCATTTTCTTAGTTGGAGCTTCAAACTCAGGGCTTACTAGAACAAAGAAGAGATCTTTATCAGATGGGAATCTCAATGGTTTCAAATCAAGCGGTTCGTAGTTTCGAATCAAAACGAATCCACCCATGATCGCTGGTGCTATATTATCAGCGTGATAACCGGAAACTTTAGCTTCCGATTCTAAACCGGCTAAAACCAATTCCTCACTTCCTAATTTCCGGCCAAAGATCTCATTAACCGCCACAGCAGCTGCGGCGGCACTAGCTGCACTAGAACCTAAACCACTACCTAAAGGTAAGCCTTTGTGCAAATCCAATGATAAACCAACCGATCTAATCCC
The DNA here is from genome assembly GCA_011420285.2 of Erysimum cheiranthoides. NCBI lineage: Eukaryota > Viridiplantae > Streptophyta > Magnoliopsida > Brassicales > Brassicaceae > Erysimum > Erysimum cheiranthoides. The sequence continues at coordinate 19,986,234 of CM022180.2, forward strand.
TAACATCTTCATCGTAGCAATGGCGGCGATTCCGGCGCAGTTCCGGAGAGGATTTGTGCTGAGTTTTGTTGTGGTTCCGGTGATCTCCGAGATTGAGATCTCACCGGCTCTTACAGAAGGATCTACACGGAGAGTCACATGGTCACCGAGACCATCGACGGCGCATCCTAAGAAATCAAACCCTGGTCCCAAATTAGCAACGGTCGCCGGGGCAAAAGTCTTGACGGAGACGAAAACTGGCTCTGGTTCAACGGCGATGAGGGTTTGTACGGAAGCTCTGCATCGAAAGACGGAGACTTTCGCGATTAACGGCGGCGATGGATTTGATTTTGGTTGGAAATAGGAAATGGGTTTGGAAGGAGAGTGGAAACAGAGAGTCGCCATTAAAGAACAGTAATGATTAGATCACAGAAGCAAATGAACAAAGACCAACACTTTAAACAAATATATAAAGAGAGAGAGATTGAACAAACGTGACCACCTAACCTAATGTTTTCACCAGTAAAGCTGATTGCTTTTAGAGAGTGGAAGTGAGTGACATCAGATTCAGATTTGCTCCTAACCAGTGAAATTAACAATTTAACCGGACTAAACCGTACCGGGAAGCTTGTTGGAGGTTATTACAAGTACTAGTGAGGTTTTAAGTTTATGTTATATCTGCATCTAAACAAAATCCCATTTTGGTTACAAATGAGGGAGATGAACAAATCATATAGATCTTCTAGATGCACTCCTTGAGATAATGCTATTAGTATTCATAGAAAGATCGTTGGTTCTTTTGCGCTTTAACCTTCGCTCTGTTTCTTCTTCCCTTTCATCACAAAATGCTAGAAAAGTCTGCAGTTTTGTTAAACGTGAAGCTTTTGGTGAAGGTATAGCTTCTTCTTCTACTTCAGGTGTGTATTTGCAGAAGCTGCGGATTATTTTGAAGAAGTGGATAAAGAGAGCGACGAGACAGGCGATACCAACCACAAGGAACATTCCCCAGAAGCTATGCACGTTGAGCTGTTCTGAGTCACCTGACTGAGACCCGTGCGGGCTGCTACAGTTTGATTTCGACAGCCATCGATCATGGATCTTCTGAAGCTCGCCAGTTTCGGATAGACCAAGAATCGCGGTTGACATGTCAACTGCTAAAGGAGAGTCTCTTGGGAATGCCTTATTTTGAACAGAAAATGCAAAAGTGTGATCAGAATTTTGTTCAAACATGCTGCTAAAGAGAGAAGAAATTCAGAAGATGACTCACAAATCCCCAACCGCATCTGGTGAATTCTTGGCCTCTGATGGCAAACTTACAGGAATCTGAGAGGAAGAGATCAATGTAAGGACGTTCATCAACAATTGCAGCAACAGTGCCATTTTGAAGCGCATTAGCATATTCTTCAGGAGAGGCGAGAGGCACAAGTCTGGATCTGGCAATGTTAAGCTCATCGGTCATATAGTTTTCAGCAAAAGAACCAACCTGGAAGCCAATACGACCAGTGCTACTGATGAGTGTATCTACTCCTTTTATAGGTGAATTAAGCTGTTGCACTGTAAGTATCGATGTGAGACTTGCTGTGTAGCTAGATGTAATGATCAGAACCACAAAAAGCCATATGAGAAGCACCATACGACCAAGTGTGCTCACTGTAGTCTCTCCTGAGAGTTTGATTTCATAAAGATGTTAACAACTTCACACAGGAATTGTAGTAAATAGCTTGAGGGGGTTTTGAGACTTACTGTGGGAGAAAAACATTGTCGAGAAGGTGAACCTGCATCGTTATAAGAGATTAAAGCTTGCATTAGCTATAGTAATCTTCAGTTTAGGCAGACAAATAAGATGACTCTTGTGTACTAACCAGAGAATGGTAATGATTTGTCTCCTTGGCGGACCACGAAACTCATCATTTATACGGTGTTCAAGAATCCATATTGCAGCTCCAACAATAACGAAAAAAGATGCTGTTACTGCCCACATAGGAGGAGTAAAAGGGCGTAAAAAGGCCCAAGGATTTTCGTTAAGTCTTGTGACAGGAGCAACAACGACAAGGCCTGACTCAATGTATGGCTGAGTGAAATCCACAATCTTGGTTCGTCTGGTGACAATGGCTACGTCTCCTACAACAGCATCAAACTCAACCCCAGTGGTGACCTTGTTGACCAGCTCGTTGTAGTTTGGATTCGTGTGACCATCTCCGAAAAAGATGAACTCGTGAGGAACCGGATAAGAAAGCAGTTTCACCGCAGCTTCAAATACATCAATGCAATATCCTTGCACTTTGTTACTACTTCCATTAACCCTTGAGACAAAGTCCTTAAAGCTTGCTCTATCAGGAACACCGATTCTCAACCGCCTTCCGTTGTTACGAAAAACCCATCCACGAGGTGTAACTGAAGTCCCACCAGGCCAAGTGACAGAGTTCAGATGTTGGTTTGAGCTAGAACGGTTAGGAGGTTTGTTGTAAAATGATTCAGGTGGTACAATAGAAAGACCAGAATAGTTAGACCAGTAACCTATTTGGCGAACCTCGTCATCAACCAAATTGAAAATATCATATGAAGGCTGTAGCATTGATCTGTCTGGATGAAATTGAACAGGACCTGTTAGACCAGACATCTTTGTATGTACAATATAATCAAGAAGTTGTGATCCTTCATCAAATCTGCTTAATGCACTTAGATTCAATGCCTCACCTTTCAAACTGCCTAACTTTGCATCACTGGAGAAGGAAAGATTACCTCCAGCTTCCAGAAGTGTCTTAAGAGCTCGAGCAATGATCCAGACAGTATCATAAGCATACAGACCATAGACATTCAACCCAATAGTCTTATTATCACTCAACTTGTTCTTCCACCGTGCTGCAAAGTCCCTTTTCTTTCTTGAATCTGGTGTGTGAAGACGCAGTGTTAGAACTCCATTGAGTAATTTCTTATCCAAAGGGAAATTTGAATCTAGCAGAGAAGACAACCAAGTTGTAGCTATCCAAACATAGCCTTTCTCCATCATCCCTAATCTCTCTGCTTCCTTAAAGATCATCTTGCCTGTATTTGGGAAAGTGTTCACAACGATTACCCGAGATTCCATTCCCCGGATCTTAATCAACTCCTCTATAATCTCAACTGGACTAGAAATCACAACATCCAGCGGAAGTACTGCCTTGTAAGAAATCCTGCAACGCCTCTCTTCAAGCTCATCGCCTAACGATGTTACGCCATTTCTGCTGTTATCATCATCGTTATATAACGCCACCACATCTGACCAGCCATAGTATGTGATCATCTCTGCAATGGCGCGCATCAGAAACAGATCGCTTGGTGCTGTTTGGACAAAGAATGGGAATTGGAGTGGAGAGAGGGTAGGATCAAGAGCTGTAAATGACAACATCGGAACAGTAAGCTCATTGGCAAGATGAGACAATACATGAGCCATTATTGATGTCTGTGGACCAATTATAGCCACTGCCTCAGTCTCCATGAATTGCAATGCTGCAACAACAAAGGATAAAGTGAAGTAAGTATCCATCCAAAAGCTATCAAGAAAATGGATCACAAAGAAACAAGATATGATATTTTTTGTCTTGTTGAACCTCCCATGATGCTGAGGAATCCACTGCGTTTAGCATCATTCATCATAATCTGCAATTTCGACCCACCGAGGAAGCTAGGATCGGAATTTACATCTTCCTCAGCAGCTTTGAAGGCGATATTGGCAGTTTCACCATACATGGTGTTTAAACCAAATATAGCACCAACTTTAATAACAGGAGGCCTAGAACTAGAAGCTCCCTCTGAAAGTAACCCACCACCACCAAGAACAATCAAGCTCCATAGAAACCAATTCATTGAGCTTAATATTGGTCAACAAGATGAGACCTTTGAGCTAAAACCCAAACCAGTTTTGACAGGCAGAGAAGCCAAAGCAAGTAGCTTTCAGTTTCACCAACAGTGTCACGGGGATTAAAACCCTTTTACAACAAAAGGCTGAGGCAGAGATTATACCAAACCCCAAAACCAAATCATCCTTAAAGAAGTAGGAGAAGCTAGATTAATGAATAAAATGAGAAGACATGAGGAACAAGCAAGAGACAGGGCAGGGAATATAAATGGTGGATATGCTTGAAAATTTGAGAAAGGAACAAACTTTTTGATGGGTTTTGAAATTTGATTACTTACAAACAGTATCCTTGAAGGAGACGACACATCTTCAGGAGAGAAGAGAGGAAAGTTTTTGATGAAGGGAAAGGAAACGTGGGAAATGACATGGCCAACAACAACGACAGTGGTGGTCTGATCCTCCATTAGGGGAATTTGTCAAACCACTGAAACTAAACCATTTTCTTTCCAAACCCAAAAGGCAAAAACAGTGGAAGGAAAAGAAATTGACCAGAAGAAGAATAAAAGAGAATGTATTTTCTTTCCTTTTTTGTTAACTTAAAAATGATTTTAGGTTAATCACAGAGATTAGATGAGATAATAGTTTAATTTGCTGAAAAAGGGTTCTGTTGGAGTACGAGAAGATAATAGATTTCAGGTTTCTTCGAACTTTGTGAATATTTAGAGACAAAAAAACAATTATATTTTTTGCTTTCTTTTCTTGGACTATCTTTTCCTTCAGGTATCTTCTTTTGTTCTGCATCTTTGTTTTGCGTGTAAAATGATAGAGAAGAAATTGAGATAAAATTCAGCAGTTGTAAGTTTCAACGAATGCTTAAAACTGTTGGGAATACAATCCAAGTCCCACATCGGAAGTTTGAAGGGACTAATACTAATATATAAAGGGTTAGGGCCAATCCACTAATTGCCAATTGGTTTTTAGTTGGAAGCCCAGTATTAGCCCAAATTTAACAAAAACAACAGTTATAATTTATGTTTATGGAGTTTTAGTATTTAGATTTTGTGTGGTTTATAAGATTCTACGAGGTTTAAGATGTTGAATTGATTAGTGTTTAAATTTTGTGATTTCGGGCAATATGAAAGAATGATCATCAAAATTTAAAACGAGATCAGCGAATAAAATGGTAAAGATTTCCGAATTTTTTTACCTAGTGTAGTGGTGTTAATAATACTCCAACTTGATAATGTAAAATTGGTGGTGTTGGGTACCTAAGTGTAGTGGTGTTAATTGGATAGTACAACCAACACACAATGAAAAGAATGAAATGATGAACGAAAGGAAATTGAGGTTAATATTTGGTATGAGGAGAAAACGAAGGAATCTCCACTGAAATCTGGACCATATTTTGTAATGTTATTATCAACGCACTCCGATTAGTGAATATACACCACTATGAATGAAACAAATATCCTATTTTGCCTGAGTGAAAACAAATATCCGCAGTATTGTGAATAAATTTTCTAATATGATATTTCATTTTTTTTTTTTTTAGTGTTACAAAAAAAAAAAGATATTTCATTTTTTTTTTTGTTACCAAATCAAATTATGTTTAACCGTGCAACTAATTTCGGGAGTAGAAATTTTAACACAGAATTTTCCACTAGGACAAAAGATTTAATTTTAGGATGTTAATATGGGCCGAAAATTTCTGCCCAGCGCAAAAATACCCTCGAAATCAAGTATGTGGACACATTCAGTATCAAAACAAAAACTATATCTGATCGATCAAAACTACAAAATTTGGTAGCACAAATCTTCGAATAACCTGCAGTTTAGTTCATGAGTTGGTTACTTTTTGAAATCAGCATTTGCCTTCCTCTTGTGGAATGGTGAATGTCCACCCCGGAAAATCTGAATCCGCAAACAGTGATGTTGGAACTGTTTTGTAAAACGCTAGAGGAACTTGCTTTACCCTTCTCCGAATCTGCCAATTATAAGATCGCCAAAGTTAGTTCATCTAATGGTATTGGTCTTGCAATTATAATTGGAAGACCAAAGTCAAGTGATCTCTTAATTGACAAAGAGTTGAGGGCATACGAAAAATAGAGCTATATTACCTCGTCCCCAAATATGGTGGCATATGAACCAGAGCTAAAATCTTCAATCTTCACTTCAGCGGTTTTCGATCTGATGGTTAGATCAGTTTCTAGCGATGAAACAAACCTAGACAAGACAAAAAAGAGACATGTCAAGGAGATGACCAAATGTAAGCCTTTAAAAATTTTCGGATATTATTGTTTGGTGAGTAATATACCTTGAAACTGGTGGGCAGTAATGGTGGCGCAAAGTGTCAATCTCCCAAAGGGAACTTTCTGTAACAAGTCGTTTTGGGGTTTCCAGTAAAACGATTATCAGTCAGATTCTTTGATAAAATGAATTAACAAGGAAACACTCAAAGAAAGCAAAACAACACCCTGCTTTTGAGCCTTCAAAAATATTAATGTTTTACTTTATGTATGAATCTAGAGAACCAGGGCATTCTAATCAAACTAATATATCTCGTTCTTCTACAAAGCCACCGTTATGAAAGTAAAACTAAGGAAATTTGAAAGCATTCACATCATAGATTTTCTGTTGGATGAATCATCCTTCCAGGGGTGGTAATTCTGAGCTAAAGGCGTGGAAAGTAAAAAAAAAAAAAATGGGAATAGAATGTCAATTACTTACTTAAAGCACCAGATTTCTTGGGATCACTCTCCTGGTTGTCGAAATAGTCAATACCAAGCTTTTGGTCTTTGCTGGTCTTTGGTTGGCTCTCATTGTGTTCGTCAGCTTCTGTGTTGGCTTCATTGGCGTTTTCATCATTGGTTTCCTGAACAAGAGTGACCTCTTTTGTAAGTCCATGCTTTTGTTCAGTTGTGAGGGATATTATACAAGTCATTTTCCCATCTAGTAATATGTTCTTTGCATTTTCAAGCACTAATGAAAATACATTAGGTCGTACCTGGTGCACAAGATGGTTGATTGTAGGATGTCTTCGCAAAAGGTTGTAGATCAAAGCTGTTATGACCAACGATCCCGCAGGAGGAATGGAAAGTGACAATCTGCTTAGTTTCTTTGTAAATGAAGCTGCCAGATATGCTGGAAGCAATGATGACTTCAGGCAAGCATCAAGAAGCTGCAGAAAGCATTTCAGATATAAAGGGAAGGATAACAGTTTATAAATTAGTAATACATCGGTTACTCAAATCTCGCAATACCTGAAGAAATTTTGCCCGGTGCTTTGCCACAAAGACAGAAGGAACCAGTAACACATACAGTTTTTCATAAAAGTTTGGATACTCCAAACCATGTTGGGTCATGAGGATAAAGAGGCTGCTAAGAGCCATCACACTGACAACTCCCCCAATGTCATAGGATTTTGTTAAGAAGTCACTGCAAAGTATGGTGCAATATATATATAAGCGCTTATTGAAGGACAATGGCAGATACAGAATGATAGAAGCTTTTGTAAATATGCCCACCATAACATTGTAGGATTAGATAGATGAGGAATGACTGTCTGGTGAATACTAGCAAGAACCTGGTTATCAGAAGATAACATATTGGTAAGTCTTCATCCATGCCATATTCCAGAAAAATGGTTAGTTGCGAAAGTAAATTGGCTTACCTCCTTGTAAACATCCAGGGGAAGAGGCAGTCTGAGAAATGAAATCCATGCTTTAGTGAACTTCAACTTCATCCTTTTGCTAATTGTAGTCGGAGAAAGGAGCTGAAGTTTTAACAGAATAAATTAAGTGGCAAAAGTAAGCAATTACATGCCAAGAAGAAAACTTTATTCACGGATTCAGTATATATTTAGCAAACTTGCAAAACTCACAGTGCTGTCTTGTTCCTCAGTTTTTTTCTTCTTATTTTTTGGTTTCTCACTACTACTTTCATCTGGAAATACCAATAACTCTTATTAGCAAATCTAAACACATAGGGAGTCCTTTCCACCAAATTGAAAAACATATAGTCAAAAGCTAGGAAACACGCACCTGACCCACTCCACATCTCGTGGTGAGACTTTTCAGCTTGTTTCTCAGGAGGTGGAATTTGAGATAAAACTTGATAGATCTTGCGAACAGAGATTTCTAGGCTGCAATTTAAAATTTCCAGATCATCATCAACACAATAACAAAAAAATAGCTTAATAATTACATTCACATAAACAGTCAAGAACAACAAAATATAAGATATACAAAGAAACATCAAACATTTACTAATACTAATCAAACATTTACTGATACTAACCTTTCTTTTGAATCATTCTCAGCCTCACTATTTTCGACCGCCGTTCTATCAGCTAATAGTAACACACAAAAATAAAAACTTACATTATGCCCATCATTATTTAAAAAAAAAAAAAGATAGAAGGATGTCAAGACAGAAAAGCACAAATAAACGCACCAGAGAGGACTGATGCTTCCAATGTTTTTACAAACTTTTCCATGCTGATGTAAGTAAAATAGCTGGCATAAATCGATAGTTAAGAGTCAAATCCCAAATGAGCAAATAACAACAAGCTAAAGCATACGAAAGAACATGGAATATATACAAATATAAAGCAAAGTGTTATCAACATACCGGACATCAATGTACTTGAAGTACTTTGAGGTAAGGATATCCAAGAATATCTCAATATCAACTTCAGAGTGAATCTACAGAGACAATAGTAATAACATTAAGCACTACAAAAATAATAAGAGTATTTCAATAAGTGTGAGACTAAGCTTACAATAGCATGAAGTAATCTGTGGTAGATTGAAGAATGAAACCTTCCAACATTCAAAAGCTTTACAAACTCCATTAATGTATCCAACACAATTCCCTAAATGCAACCAAAAACATTAGATTACAAAAACAACAATGCTATGTAAGAGAACACAGAGAAGATAGATAGAAAAAAATTACCCTTAGAGAATCTTCTGATTGTTGAGAGACAAGAACATCGAGTAAAAGCTTGACGAATTCGTCAAATTTTGACCTGAGCCAAGCTTTGAAAACAACTTCAGGGTCATCGTCTTCGTCACGAGGCCGTTTGGTTGAGGAAGGAGAAGAAGAAGTAGAAGGAAGCTGAGAGAGAAGAGGAGTGAAAAAGGATTGGAGGGAGAGGAGTGATTCTACTATTAACTGCGGCGGAGATTCGGGGGAGACGAAGGTGAGAAGGAGAGGAAGGTTATTGATGTGAGATCGAGAAGTGAGTAAGTCATGACCTAGTGATTTCAGCTCTTTCAATGTGTATTTTTCTTTCTTCTTCTGCTTCTTTGAGATAATTGACGCCATTGTTGAGCTTTCTCTGGTTCGTGGCGGAGACGGTGGAAGAGGAAGATGAATTTAGCAGAGAGGTTTAACAAAAACCTAACGATGTGATTTGCATACAACACGACGTCGTATTAAGCGGACATAAAATAATAAATTATATATACGCCCCAAATCAATGTAAAATATCAAGATTTGGCCCAAACCTTTTTAATTTCCTCAATTGTATAATCTAACATACGACGTCGTATTCGTTTATATATACGACGTACTGTAATTTACAGAGAGGAGAGGGAGAGAGAAGAAAAGAGAAAAAGCCTTATTTACAACAAAAGTTAAAACGTAAGAAAGTAATTTCTAATAATACATTGTATTTACTATATATGCCCCAAATCATGTAAAATATTAAAATTTGGCTCTGATATTTTCATCTATTCAGTTATAACCACTAAAGAATGATTGATGCTATTTTTCAACATACAAAGAAGGTTGAAATTTCGAAAGGATATAGCTTCTGAAACTGTGGCATTACAAAAATATAATACACAAACACTGAGTAGTATAAGATTAAATCTAGCAACTAAATGTGAGAAAGATTGAATTTTTTTTTTCTTTTTCTCCTCCGAAACAACACTACAAAACTTGAAACAAAAAAAGGCTCTTAGATGTTTAGATGTTTCCCCATCTTTCATTTCATCAACAAAAAATCTATTCCTGCTTCTCGGGTTGTTCTTCTTCTTCTTGGTCTGGGTTTTCTTCTTCCTCTTCCTTCTTCTCTTCCTCTTCTTCATCTTCTTCTGGAGGATCATAAGGCATCGGGGGTGGCAATGGTGTCTTCATAGGGCTAAACTTGGGGAAAATGTCAGGCCTCCTCCCAGGTTTAGGTCTCTCCCACTCCTAACAGTACATCAACACAACAAAATCAAATTTGAGAATCGTCGAGAACATGCATTTTCTATTCAGGAGGTGTTTGTTTCTATAAGGAGAATTTCTAGCCAATGCCAAGAACATGCTCTTTAGTCTTTACATCAAAACTAAGTAGACTTGAAACAATGAACAGTGAACCTTACTAATGCAAATGGAACGCATGATGAGCTACCGAACTTTTCTCTGGACTTGTATCAATTGATTTAACTGTTAACACATGTAGATTCATAAACAAAGCATAACCAAATAGTGGGCTTGGAAATGTTATATGTTAATTATGCATCCTAATAACTTATGATGATTAAAGCTATAAGTAATCACTTTGTTAAATTCGTGAGGTACAGTAGTTTCACTAATAGCTACTTCAAACCAAATCCTTTTTATCCTCACGGCGAATTGAAATGTGAAACTGGAAATTTCGTGGAGTCCGAAATCTGACCCGACCCGGGAACTTACAATTGGGAAATCGAGAGGATTGCGACGAGTGAGCTTTTCTTCCTCGGGAGCCATAGCCACAACGTGTAGCGGATTCCGATTGCGACGCGAACAACGGTGAGCGGACGAGAAACCATAGACACGCGACGAAGAGCAAACAAGCGAGCGCGAGTCGGAGGACAACTTCGTCTTCGTTGGAGACAGAAACCCTAGAACATCGAGCGATGGAGAAGGAAGCAACCTCGCAGAGCAAAGCGACGCCATGGACGGAGCTAAATCGATTTTCCACCAACCAAGAATTATCGTCACACCTTCCTTCTAAAAGTTTTAGGCTCCGTATGCGTTTTGATAATGGGCTTTTAAGGCTTTTATTTAATGGCCCATTAAATACTATGATTTGTGGACCAGTCTGGATCTGATCACACCTTCGGGCTTAAGAAACCACCTCTCTCCCTCGAGCCTCTGAAATGATTTATCCACTAAACCCTATTTTTGGGAGTGTTGGCAAAGTAACACTATCTCGGGAAAACGGCCAAAATCAACCCGAACTTTTTGCGAAATGCCATTTCATACCTAAACTACAGTACCATGCCTTTTCCTACCCAAACGATGGTTAAATTCAAATTTCCAACCTGAACTACTATACCGTATGCCAAAATCAACATTGACGTTAACGGTGTCAATAAACCGTTAAATCTTCCTAGTCTTTGTTTTATTCTTACTTACTGATAGACGATCCCTAATATGATGAAAGCTAAATTAAAGCTAAAGGTTTTTTTTCTAAGAAAGCATATTGTTCCATTTTTCTTTCGTTAGTTATAATAAAGTTACAGCTTTAAAAGTTTCTCTCACTCACCACCAGAGTCTCAGAGAAAGCATCATCTGAATTTATGTGGATAACAGCTTACTATTTTGTGTTTCAAGTACCCTAAGCCCAATTAATACAAACCCACACTACTTTTTAAATTTGGACATTCCACACACAAAAATTGTATCATAAAGACTTTTGGATGGCCATTTCTTTAACAGTGGTTGCAAGTCTCTGGAACACCTTCAGGTTATGTCCAACTTTTCCCTGCGATAGACAAGTTGGGTCACCACCACCTTTAACTTTCAGCATATAAATAATCGGAAATTCTAGTAAATCGATTTAGGCTACCTCATTCAGTAATGCAAGCCTCTCTATAGTAGGTGACAATTTGCCAGAGAGATCTGTAACATCATGTTGTAGATGGGATTTTGAACCATATGATCCCCTTTCATTTGAACTAATGGATCTGCAGATGTCAAGTCTTTAGCATAAAATCGTATGAACAGTGTAGATGTCCAAAATATATTCACTTAACAACATTTAAGATAGCAATTGTTGAAGATAAAGTGGTATACCTATCTTGGAGATGGATCAGGATAATATTTAGTACATGCTCAGCAAGTTGTAGTAACAAGGTGATTAACTGGTCCTTGTTACCCACGATTTGGCACATTTCAACCATAGCTATGTATCTCCTGAGGTAAGTAAACCAGCCACAAACAAATAAAAACAAGTGGTCAAGTGTCTTACTAATCTTTGGTAGGAAAAATCCTATGTGAATAAACACACTTCTACTTTGGCATATGCACGCATGAGCGAGCAGAAGAAAGAAATTCACTAACCTTTTATGTATGTTGTCGGACGGTGTGACATATTCTTGGCAATCACACATCTTGATGATCGCATCTACATCTTGTCTAGAGAGCTCGTTTATGTCTCTAATCTGCCCATCATACATGCAAATTCAAATATATATTAAAAAAAAAAAAAAAGGGTATGAAACATGAAAAGAGTAGAAATTAGGATAATATACCTTATGAAGAAGTAAGGAATTTTTCTCTGCTGCTCTCTCGAGGGATTCAGTCACATGCGAAAGCAGAGATGCAAGCAGCAGCAACGTTGGTTGGCGTAGTTTACTGGAACTATCAAAAGAATCATCTGAAAACTGGGGGAGGGGGAGGGGTGTGTGTGTGGACAAGGGACATGAGTATTTACTCGTAGTTCATTCAAATAACTGAATAATGAAAACGTGGACATAAGAAAGAGAGGAAAATGGCTACCTGCAACCTCAGAGAATTTTTGGTCACCAGAAAATACAAGTAAGAAGTCAAGCTGAACCGCAACTGAGACAATTTGAGCTCTGATCCCTTCTGTCCACCAGATGAGAAACAAAAAGGAGGAACCCAACAAATATAAATATTCAAGGATCAGATGACAAGCTGCCAATATCATATGACAAACTATATATTCATCCATGTACCTACACTACTTCTCCTACCTGCGATGATATTGATTTAATGGGGGAGTCGATGAAAAGCTTGCTCATCATATCAAAAAGCCCTTGAACAAATCCATATCCATCGTTCTCTTCAAAAGGCCAGACCTACAAAACAAGCAAACTCACTTTCTAGAAAACGCATCTAACTAGCTTGTGGGATTTTATGAGCCCTCTTGAAGATGCAATTACGAAAGAGAAGCAAAAGCCCTTTAAGAAGAAACAAAATAACAACTTATAGCTCGCCAAAGAATAACCTTGCTCAATATTCCTACTGCAAGAATAATTTGCTCCATCAATAGATCATCTGCTTGAGTAAAGTCTTCCCGGAGAAGTTGGTCAAAAAGAAATTGATGTCCTTTGATAAACTCAATGACTTCACGAACAATTTTATTCCTCCCCTATCAAACGCCCAGGTAGAAACAGAAGAAAGAGAATCAATATAGTTCGCAATCCATGAAAACCAGTTACCAATAAAAATCGACAACAATGCATTATTGTAATTGAATAGGAAAAGAAAAGGTTAAAAAGAAATCTAGATCATCTAAAGAAATGTGGCTGACCTCAAAAAATTCAGAGGTCTCGACCAATGAGGTTAGAGCAAACACCAATCTTAGGACAGCAGTGATTATCGTTCGTTGCTTTTGCACATCATATCCTACATCACTCTGAAGTTTCATATCCACCCGTCTCATATTTCCCTGAAAGGCACTTTTGGGATTAAAAGCAGAGAAAATATTGAGGTCACATAGAAAACCTGATAACAACAGATAACAAACATATTACCTTAAAGCTAATAGCTCTACATGAAGCAATATGTTCCAGCGCACCCATGGAGAACAGAACCTGACCTCCAGACTTTCCGTACTTGTGACTAATTCTAAGTAGCAATGCAAGTTCTGCTTCTAAGGTACATGCTCGCTGTTGTGACTCCAGCAAATGTGTTCCATCCTGGGCCCAATAATATGATAAGTACACATGCATGAACATCAAGTACTTGAAATAAGAATACCCACATATAAATCAGGTCTCCTAAAGCACGTAATAGCAGCATATGAAAACACAGGAGTTACATATGGTTTCTAATCTTTTCACGCGGGTCAAAAAGTCAAACCAAAAGCTAATTGGCCACATTATGACACTCTTAAAGAAGATTTAACACGTTTGGGATTCTATTTTGACGATCTTGCATATATAATACTGTGAGCTCGAATTTGCATGTGTGAACTCCTACACACTGAAAGGGCATTATTGACTCAGATACAATTTAGTCTACTTCTGCTGGTTTATCGGTCAAGCCCAAATTAATTAATTACCACTAGTAACAACAAGTTGCAACAAGGAAATTCATAGTAATGGACTACTAAAAAACGTCCACAATATTCATAGCAATGACCAGTAAGAAAGTCGCAAGAAAATTACCTGGTAGGAGATATTACTAATGCTTCCAAGGCAAGACCGTATGAAACCTCTGCTCTGAAGCTGACTAAGAAAATATCTCTCGTGATCAATACAAATAAGAGCTTCCAGCACATAAAGTGATATTGTTTTTCCAAACTCACTGCCTTGACTTGCATCCTTGATTACCTGGAATTAGTATTCTCGATGTGAAAAAGTGCAAATGAATATGACTCATATCAATACAGAAGTGACAATTACCAGATCCAAGATGCCCTGAGCTTCTTTCTTTATTATTAAAAAGTTGGCACGAGCAAGGTCAGCCTGCTCCTTGTCAATCTGAAAGACAGAAAAAAAAAACATTAATAAAATCGTCCGAACAAAATAAGTCTCGGGTTAATCAGCAAACACATGCCTTCTGGATATCCAAATCTTCACCATCTTGCTCATTAAGCAACAAGAACTGCACAACTGATGTTGGCACATCTAGAGCAATCATATGCTGGCAGTACTGGAAATAGCTCAAGAGCAATGCATATTGGCTGATGAAGAGAGGCAAATGTGTTAGAAACAGGGAAAAGCTGAAATTAGATACGCTGGCCAGAATAATAGAATATGACTATGTTTTATTATAAGAAAGCACAAATACAACTAATGGAATTTAGAACCATACCGCCTTCTCAAGGATTCTGATGACTCATGCCTTAGAATTGCCATAACAAGTTTAAATAGAATTGAGTGGCAAGCACCAGTGGATAAATGTTTGACCATCATAACATCTAGACATGTCACGGTGTCAGAACTCAAGGCCCCTTGAAATGAAAATCTATCATCACGAAGTTTGGCAATGCAGGTAAGGGCAACCTATTAAAACTAAAGTTAGTACATAGACTAACACATTTTACATTAAAAGTTACTCAACAGCTAAAATGCACCTGAGTAAGTACAAACGCCATTTTTAATGAACAATCTGGAGACGCTGAAGCACTAAGAGAGGCATCAAGTATCCTGACAACGACCAGAGAAGAACAAGTCATGCAATGTTCAAGAAAGCTTCACAGCAACTAAACCTCTGGTACAAAAGGTACTCACCGGTACAAAATTTCAGACCGATTATCAAGAGAAGATATTCTTCTGCAAGCAGACACCTAAAACAAAAACATATGAAGCACAACACAAAAAATAAATACTTGCTATCTTAAAAAGTGGCACACGCTCATGATACTAAAGCTGATCTGAATTTTTAAAGAAAGCAATCAACCTCAACAATCTGAGACCACCCAGCTAACATATGAAGTTGGGCAGCTTGCTCCTCAAGGTTTCGGTTATACTTCCAGCCCCATTTCAACAGCTGTTGAATTGTCTCTCTAACTTCACTAAGCTCAGCAGCATTTGGAAAACAATCCACTAGGGGAAATCCGGAATGTAGTTTCTAAACAAACAATAGAATCAGTATATATATTTAATTACAGAAGAAACATTAGTGTTTGTTAGAGAGAAGATCTGATGTTCATTATCACAAGAACAAACCTGCCAGAGTTTGTTGCTGAAGGAAGATAGATCAATTAGCCGATCACCACGCTCAGAATAATAGTAGATACTGCCGCTAACAGAGGTATCACGGTTCTCAAGTATGCCCTCCACCTGAAATTTTAAACTCCATATTTAGAGCAATATATTTGATAAAAACACACCTCCATATTCTCCAAGCCTTACCAGTGAGTCATACTTTAGGCTTGACAAAATTTGAGGAAGCTGCATCGAAGTATCAGGAGATCTAAACTGAAGAATTTCAAGCAAAGCCAATGCCTGAACTCAATCCAAAGGAGAAACAAAAGTAAGACAGCAGCACCCATGACACGACTTTAAACTAGGCAAGAAATTATGATAGGTGCAACATTGTTAGATTAACAGTGAAAGAAAACGCTGTTCAAGGAATGTTAAACTGTTGCGAGATGATGCACATCACCTTGCAAGGCAACATGATGCTGACTTCAGAAAGAGTGGGGTCAGTAGAGTTAATGGTATCATGCATGGATGGTCTCAAAAGTAAAATGGTAGAATCCACACATGCAGCATTAATAAACATACTAACTAAAAATCATTTGTGCAGAACACCAGCATGGGTAGGGATAAAACTAGGATGTGCCATAAAGCAGTAGGGCATAAAACATAGGTGTTTCTAAACTCACCTTACTTTTACTGAATGAACTAGTTCCAGCATAATCAAGTCCATCCTGAGGATATGTACTTGAAGAATAAAATTCATCCGCTGCTTCAGTTACCTCTCGCCCAAAAAGATGAGAAAGTATGCTCTGACATGCCTCTAGGTGAGCTGAACTGCTTCCAGAACCAGTATGCAATGCAATAGCTAGGAGCTTTAATAGCCACGCCCTCTGGGAAAGGTAGAGATTAAGAAAATAAGAAATGGTATCAAACTATCAATAGCCAAAAGGACTATGTAGCATGGTAATAGATTATTAATCATGTTATTTGATCTGTTTAAGGAACTTGTTTAGATAACAAAAACTATTACTAACAAAACAAGAGAGAACAAAGTGCCATTATGTGGATACAGTATTCTCTCCACAATGACAGAGAGCAGAACCGAACAAGACTTGAGAGCTTAGCAAAACAGAATTTTCTTATGGAAGACATAGCAAGAAAGAAACTACCTACATGAATTTTAAGGTGTCACAATAAAAAGAAATAGTGCATATATAAGATTATCACTTTTTCATTGACGGAGAACCAGCCAAAAGAAATATTGCATATAGGCGGCTATCATTTTGGACATGAGCCGAGACTAGCAGGAAAACAGGAACAGAAGAAAATTTTAAAAATTACTGTATCTGCTAACTGAACAAATTTGCGCATGATGGGATAGAAAAAAAAAACAGAGCATTAGATACAAAAACAGCCTAGGGACATTCTACCACAAAAATCTATTGTATATAGCCGGTTAAAATTTCGGAAAAAAAAAATATTATATACAAATATAGTTGATAGCAGAGAGTAAACCGCTTAGTTAGATTCTGTCATGAAAGTAATCAGAGTCGGATACACTTGACACAGAAAATGTAGAATATATGCACCTGATGAAGGGAACTAATACGAAGCGCCTGGCTGCCACTTCTTTTTGGAAGAGTAGCAACACCGATGGTATCAAGATGCTGCAACATCAAAATATAATAGAAAGTAAGGACGAGAAAAAAAAATAAGCGTTATTTGTGACTTGGATGAGGCAGCCGATAAGGAAAAAATAGCATTGTTTTAGTATAAGGGAGAAGCAAAATCTGGTGTACCTGAAGAAAAAACTGATATTTTTTGCTGCTCAAGAGATCCATGGTTGGACCACTAGTTAATGGATCCAAACTCAACTCACACAAAAGCTGCAACAAGTAAAAGTTAGTGTACAAAAGACAGCATACCA
Source organism: Erysimum cheiranthoides (assembly GCA_011420285.2). NCBI lineage: Eukaryota > Viridiplantae > Streptophyta > Magnoliopsida > Brassicales > Brassicaceae > Erysimum > Erysimum cheiranthoides. Next base: position 20,003,854 of record CM022180.2, read on the forward strand.
AATAGAATTTCAATTCTTTGAAAAAAAAACAGATAGTTATCATCCGGCATCAGAATGTCCCACCTGAAAGCCAAACTCAAAGAGTAAGAAGTTTATATCGGGGTTTGGAAGCTTCTCCAGCATTTCAAGAATGACCTTCAGACAACTGCAGATTGCAAAACAAAAATGAGATTATGGTTGAGAGAAATACATAGTATCAGCATAAAAGTTACAATCAAACCTGTAGTGAAACTTAGGCTGCAAAACTGTCCCTTCCACAGGGGCATCAAGGTCAAACTTAAGAAGCAAATGTGTGATACTTGGTGCAGGCCGGTTGATATTATCAACCAGAAGCTATAAATATGAAAGTCATACCATTGAGATGATATAAGATGTACGGAGGAATCACTCATGATGAAAGACAGCAGATAAGTGACACTGTCAATTAATGAGACTAACCTGCATAATAAGGACCCCTAGATCATCACAACTGTTCTCTACAACTTCACCCTCTTCAAGTCGTACCTCAAGGCAGGCCGCATAATCCTCGATCAAGGAATTGGCAGCATCAATTTTGATCAGCATTGGAACAAGTCCAACCAAGCGAGAACTGTCATCAAGCGTATGATTAATTAAAACCTATGTAACTCATATCAAAACATAAGGTTAAACTAATTATAAAAAATGAAGGAAAGCAATTAAAACATCCAAAAGCCTAACTATTTGAAAGCAGTTTATAATGGTATTTGCTAATAATATCTTCGAAACAAGTTACATGTGGTTAAACAAACTACAGGGATGTCTCACACGAAATTTGTTACCACCTTAAAATGTTCATGATTTTGATTGAAGATCGCTGAATCTGAGGAAGAGAATCATATCTGACATACTCCAGCAAGGCAATAATTTGATTGTGATCTTGTGAGAGAATTATATCCAAAGGCTGCAGCAATAACAAAAGTTAACATTATTGACCATCTTGTGCCTTAACATAAAATCAGGGAAGACATGCTGATTGTGCATGAAAAAAATTGTTGTTCAAGCTATAGCTGGAGGGGCACTAATACCAAAAATTTCCAAGTAATTGCAAAATTAACAATAGAGTCTAGTTTCACATTTTACACCACGCAACCCAATATTGGTCAAAATTACACCAACTTACGTAAAGGTTGGAGAGAGGGATACTATTTATTGTTATTAGTCAAGTAGCTTATGATTGATAACAATAAAAGAAATTTCCCTAAGAAAGCTCTATTTGATGAAAATCTTGTGCAACTTCTATGATACACGTTCTAGCATGGGGTTGGATGTATGGATTGATGAAATAGCTAAATTTGGTAATGAATGGTGCAAACTTCAACAGTCCTATAGAAAGCTCTGACAGTACATTCAGGTAAACCTATGAATACTTTTTTGAAAACAAAAAAAACTTATATAACTGCATTCTCACATATAACAATCTTTACCACATATTAAGGACTTTGGGCGATTGGGTGATATACAAAATAATGCTCAGATGCATCATAAGAACAACCAAGTACCTGGTACAGCGGACGCCAAACATCGGAAACAAGCAAATCCTTCTCAAAGACGAGCAGTAAGATTTCTAAAGAAAGTTGTACAGCCTTTTCTAAGATCTTCCCATAAGTTTTACTCAATCGCTCGCTGATGATGGAATTGACCCCAACCTGAAGGATACTCATGAGGTTCCTATAAAGAGCTTTCCCACTCATGAAATCCTGACCAAAAAAAAACGTGGAACCAATTATATACTGTATACTGCATGTCTACTTGAGACGAGGATTGCCTTTTCCACTGTGGAACAAGAAAAATAAAGCAAAAGATTAAGTTAGTACTTTTAGTAATTCTGTAATTGGTAGCTGCGTTTGCAGTGAAGATGTTTCAACTGACACCAAAAACTGTGGATGCTCAGTGAATCCATCAAGATCCTCCTCCTGAATATCATACATGCTTAAGATCCTGAAGTGAAATACAGAAGAATGTTAATCCAGTCTTCAACATAAATAGTGCCCTAAATGATAAGTGATGGAATTTACAAGAGGTAAGAACACTATGAGCAGTTTCACAAGTAGAAACATGTCCTTATAAAAATCAGAGTCTATGTCGGACCTTGCAAGAAAGAGGAAATTATTGAGAACAGAAGCAGGAGCTTACATGTGAAAATGTTGAAGGCATGCCACAACCAATTGCCACTTCTCACAAGGATCTGAATATGCCCTCTGAGGAAAAGGGGTGAATACATGATCATAAACAAACCTGAAGATGCCAATAAATCTACAAAAGTATACATATATACGTTAGACCAAGAAAATAAGAAGACTAAGCTTCATGGAGAGATACAACAATCTAGGCTACTACTTACCTACGCCCACGATCAGACACATCTTTCTCTCCAGCAATCAGAGCGTTTATAAGATTAAGGAACGATATTGTTGAAGGATATTGTTCTCTCCTTGCTTCCACTTCATTTAACTCAAACTGCATATCATAGACCTGCATATAAACTTTTGACATTAGGTTTGAAGATACGCTGAAAATTCTCTCCACCTGGAAAAGCAAATCAGCATCAAATAACACATGATATACCAAGTTTTAGCTACCCTGAACCTAGCACAATGCATTATGCGAGTGTTCAGTATAAATGAAAATGAAAATTTCATCACATGAAGTTGTTGCAGGAATTAGACAGATATTAATCTTTTTTTGGTTACCGACGCCAACTTTACATAGCAAAAAAATGATATCAATCGTCTTTGCAGCATGACAAACCCTCTTTAACGCATAAGTAAAAAATGTTAAGAAACTAAATGCAGAAACATAAAATTTTAATATATTCTCAATAATAATAGAAATATTAACTAAAGAAGTAGAGTTAAAATATCTACTAATAACAATCCCCCCAAAGCCATGCACTTACCTGAGAAGGTTGGTCACTCTTTCCAACTGGTGATCCCACAACAACAGGCAGATCGTACTGCTCAAGAAAAGCCCATATAGAGTCCCTCGTTTCTGGAAAGACATAAACAAAGGCAGCAATGGTCTTTCTAAGAGCACCCTGCAGAAAGATAGTTACCATGAACACAAGTTATATAGATACCGATACCAGATGCTTTCCACATATCATTTATGAGTCCAAAGTGTAGGGGGAAGAATCTCCAAAACGCCACTGACCTTCAGATATGAAGGGATGTTTTCGTAACCAAGAAGCTTAAAAAATGGTTCGATATCAGGAAACCAGTTTTTCCTCTCAGTGGGATTACCATTCTCAACAACCTGCGGAATATGAAAAATACATTTATTGACCATATAAAAATTAACTAAAGTTCAAACATCAGTTTCACAGACAAGGAATCATTTGCAAGGACATTTAAACAACACATTCCCCACCTAGGAACTCATAACGAAAATTTACATGGCTTAGTCCCTGTAACCCCTGAGAAAGCATTTAGGTAAATAACTAGACCCAAATGATAGTTAAGCCTACTTCCCAGGAATACAAGCTGAAATTGTCTTAGATAAAAGCACCATATAAGAATATTAAAAGTGGAATGAAAGTTGAAACAGAATATATTTAGAATAAAGTTATATAACCTTCTGGAGTACATTCAGATATGCGACAAGTGCTTTTGCATCGCCCTCCTCGAACTCTGGCATCATGGCTCCAGCAGTTTGAAGAGACTGCTTGAACTTATCATCATAGACTCTTATACAATCAAACAAAGTGGGCCATCCTATACTGCGAAATGATGTACCCCGGAGCAACTCATAAACTTTAGAAGCACCTTCCTGAGTGGAAGCCTGAAATTAAATAAAGATGACAGCAAGGACACTCAATGAGTAACCAAGTAAATGAGGTCCCACCAAAATAACAATATATAGACTTCTCATACCAAGGTACCCAGCATTTCCAAGAAAGCCACAAGAGTTTTAAAATTTGTGTGGTCCTCTCCAGCAAAATTCACAAATGTCCACAAGACATCATTCCCAGAGAGTAGCTCAGGTTCCTTCTGTAAAAGGTCGTAATCAAAAGACACAAAAACAGGAATATGGTGTGAAAAACATGATATGATTGAGATGGATTCTGAATGCTCACTATGTGCTATGATTAACAAAATAAGGTACCAAAAAAAATATGAACAGAACTCAACTTCAAGATACTAAGCAAACTCATTATCAAACATTTTTTGAGAAAAACTAACAAAAAAAAAAGGCTAAAGGAACTGCTCGATTTGGTAGTTGATCTCAACCTGATAAATTCTGCTTACAAACTCCATAAGAGAAATGAAGGGCAGTGGCCTGTCAGCCTCTTCAGTCTGCATACTACCATCAAGCGAATCATAAGTTCGGTATGAATTTAGAACACTCATAGCCATGTCCTTTGATTCCTTCACCTGCAAAATAATGATGGCAGGCTTGACACAGGAGATAAATATGTAGATACGCTATTGTATTTCTCATATTGGCTCATATATTCAACTTATCAGACATTATCAAAACATCAAAAAAATAGCAATGATCTAAGGTGCAGCCATTAATGGAGTTTCTATGCCACTCATATCCCAAAGTGATCCAGCTGAAATACTCAGAATCTGTGACTGATACACCAAAAAAGTTACGCCCTCTGAATGGAAAGCAGATACTACCTATTTTCATCAAATTATCAGACCATGAAGTAAGGTGAAAAAATTACAAGCTCTACATGATTAAGTTGCAGCGTTCAAACTTTGATCACCAACATATAAACAATACACAAATGCTAGGTAAAAATACTTTAACCAAAATACTTAACAAACCTTATCTCTTGCAATCGGGTGAGACAAAAAACAAGAGGCTAACTTGTGCAGATAAGCATTATATATGTAGATCATGTCCTCCTCATCATTCTGCATGTAGCAACTAACAAAATGTCAACCACTGATAGACCAACACAAGGGGCAAGCTGGGTTGAGTCAGGAGAATCATAGATCACAAAAGAAAACTGGAAACAGACTTAAAATTCAGATCTGACTTAGCAAGCAAAATCCTAGATACTAAACAAGAATGAATACACCAAAAGAACCCAATGAACACCAATATGAAAAAATCATATTCACAAATATAATGAAATCATTACTAGATATATAAATGTGATTAGAAGCAAAAAAATCAGCATAAGGAAATGGGGACACTCTTGCATTTGGGAATGACTAATCAAGTAAAGACTGAATACATGAAGGAATAAAACGGCATCCATACAGGCCAACACATAAAATCATTATAATGAAACAGACAATATACACTACAGTTGTCATGAAGGAAAAATATAAACAACATAGGTAGAGATCAATATAAACATCATTACAAAATAGCTCTTTTTCTGATCCAGTCATGATCCATGCATAATAGCTCATTCAATACAAAATTCTACTAGCCAAGGTAGAGATCAATATCAGAACTTAATCTTCAAGAAAAGTTTTGAAGGAGCCAAACATGTCATCCATCAGCTGGGAAATCAAAGTAACTCTTCCACTAGCTCGTCAAATGATATCAAGTGCACAGGGAACCCAGATAGGCACCCCGCATTTGGTGGTCATTAACTAAGCGCACAGAACTTCGGGATGATGTTTAAAATGAAAGTACCTGGTAGGCTGCAGTTCGAAGAACATTATCCAGCAAAAATTGAAACACATTTTTTGAGAAGATGGACTCCAGGCAGGTGCATATGTGCCCCATATCTGTTGTTGAAGCAGTGGAAATTGTATCCATTCCAGATATTCCATCATGTATCAGCATTAGATGTACAGCCCAGGCAAGCCTTATACCACCAATGAAGCCATCAGCAGTGAGGTCACTGCCAGAAGCCATGACCTGAAAGGTGATTAGGACGTAAGCAAGGCAGAAGTGTGTTATCAAGTGTCAGTAGCAGAAGGTCTTTGGTGAAGGAGAAGAAGCGAAAGAAAAATGTATCAACTCGTCTTACAATATCCTGAAACTCTGTCCTAAACGAAGCATCTTGAGATATCATAGATGACTTATCCGATAGTCCGCTGATTGCATCAGATACGAAGGTGATGATGAGAGAAAACAGAAGACTAAAAGTAATCTGCAACAAAGAAAACAATCATGTAGCAGAAATTAACACATTTTAAATTTAATAAGCAGCGAAGGAAGAAAGCTTCGAAAGCCTCTACGTCATGAACAGGACTAGCACGAACCTGAGAACTTATGGTGTCATTTCCTTCAGTTAATTGAGCTGCATTATCTTTTAAAACATAGAATATATCCTTTACATCTTTCGAACCTGCAATAAAAAAACTTGTTAGAAGAATGAAAATAAAATAGAGCAATAACAAAAGATATAAAATAATGAGTTTTTTAATACTATAAATAAACAACTTAATATTCATTAAAAAGTAGTCAAAACTTTCAAAATTTTTCATAAAATGAGATCAACAATGGAGGATGTATACCAAACACCATAATCACATATGATACTCAACTTCAGCCAAACATGTTCAATGCGTAATTACACGGACATAGCAGTGATATATATATGAAAACACAATATATTTCACAGCACATTGATCAATGATCTAATTAGTCTGGGCCTGGTGTCCTAGCAAACGTATAAACCACTTATCAATAGTTTCACTTACTATGGTATAATGCAGTATTTTTCATGGAGAAGTCAAACCATTAACGGAAAGCACTGTATCCAACAGCTGGATTTTTTTAATAAGTAGCATTCTTAATCTTCGCATAAAAGCTTTAGAAGAAATAAACAAGCTTACCAGGTCTATCAACCAAAATTGAAAGAACAAGACAATGTCCCAGTATCAGTCTTTCCCTTTGAACAACAGCTCTTCGTTCAACAAGCGCACCTCTTGAGTCAATAAGGTATCGCTCACATATGGGACCACCTAATCCAGAAGGTTCTTCCCGATTGAGTTCCTAACAACAAAGAATTTGGTATAATGACAATGATTACAGAAAAATGCCAAAAGAAAAACAAAGAATTAAGTCACAGGATCGTCTAAAAGGACTTCTACATCTAATATTTTTTTACTAGATTAAAGCATGCTTTTGTTACAAATGTTCAGCTATGAAGACAATGGACATGGGGGACAATAATTGGATTTTTGAAGTTTCAAAGTAAATCTTCAAAATATTTTGACTCATTTGATGAGAACATTATATTCTGAAGACAAGGTACATCAGAATATTTTAAGAGTAAGCTTACTCATATTGATGTTAATGCAAAGTGAGAAGTTAATAACAAATGGTACACTAATAATTGCAACTGTCTTTAAATTTAAAGATAATACAGACAGCTAAAACGAATATCAAAAATGATAATTACATAGGAAGTACATTCCCTCGAGTCTCTTGAACTATGAAGCTCGTTGAGTTTACAATTTTAAAAAGTATCAGGCAGCATTAACAACAATGACATAATAAAGAGGACGAAAACAGCAAACAATCATTTTCTTGATGTGGACAAAATTTGTAATGGTCTCAATACCTTATGTTTGCACAATGGTTCAATGTGCACTATAGGTAATAGTTACATATTTGAAAATTGGATTCATTTAACTAATTAGAGAAAGATTGTCTATTCTCTAAGATCATGAGAAACAAATGGAAAGTATATTGAAATGGTGTAGCTAGACAGATATGCTCATGGATACTCAACGAACAAGAGAATAGTCTTTGCAGTAATGAGAACGATTGTCAATAAGATGAGTGCTTAAGAAGAAAATCATGCAGCAAAGTGGGAAAGTATTTCAAGTTACGTATAAACTGAAGTCTGACTATGAAACCTATGAGGATGTATTTCAAAAGAACCCAAGTGGTCAATACCTTTATAAGAGTAATCAACCGTTGTCTGAGCCCAGCTTTAATCAGTTCTTCTAAGAGTCCCTGAATGTCAGCTGTAAGATCAGGTTCAAGCCCCTGGTCCAGAACAACTGCCTGTTCAACCAGAAAAGTGGTAATGTGTGATAACGCTAAGAACACTAGAAGACGAAAAAAAAGCCTGAAATATAATGAGAGAGTAAGCAGGCTACCCTCAGGAGTGTGTATAGAGTTGATGTAAGATCTCTTCTCCCTGTATACCATAGTCCAGTAGCAAGCCGTTGAATCTCAAGTGGGTCTCGTCCCATTAAGCCCCACTAAACATAGGAGAAAATAAGTCCAGAGCTTTAGAAGCTTAAGAGATGAGAGTAGAAGCAAAGTGAAGGGAATCGAACCTCCTGATTTGCAGATACAAGCAGACGAACAGAATCGATCTCATTTAGGTGAAGCTCATCACTCAGTTTCAGGCTCTACAATCAGTAACAATATAAGAAGCCGTTGGATATTAATGAACAGAGAGTCATGAAAAGAAGATGAGCAGCAACCAAACCACATTCTAAAAGTTCAACAATGGTAACCGAAACAGCGAAACTCTACCTTCTTAGACATCTAGTTAGACAACCAATGCATCGACAAATTGAATCACAACTAAAGAGGGACTTTGCTTTAATCGTTCAAATCTAAAATTTTGAAATCTTGACCTGAATCCAAAGAAACACTTACAATAGCGACATCTTGGTCATCCAAAGATATTGGCAGCGAATCCGGGAGTCGAATTTCACGGGACTGAACTTGCGCTCTGTCCGACGGCTTGGGAGGCTGGCAGAGATAAAAATTCGTTACGAAAACAGAAAACTCTAAAAATCGAAAGAAACGGCGTCGAGTAGTACCGGGAAAGATAGGAGGTTCTGAATAGAAGAAAATGAGTTGCGAATGGCATGAGTGAGTTCGATCCGCTGCGTCGGAGTTGGCCGGGACGTTCCGAGCAGCGAAGAGTGTACTATGGCCACTAACTCTTTCGGCGACACCATTTTATGAATTAGGTCTGCGGGCGGCGAGTGAAGACAAATATTTTGGGTTTTCCGGCGAGTGAAGACGAAACGGAAGGAAAATGTAAGAAGATGAGAAAGATAGACACCGAAGCGATGAAGTAAAAGGGACTGTGGAAGAGCAACGGCAACGGAAACTGGGGATTTCTCCGGAGATTAGAATCGATGAGAAAGAAACATAAAACCCTTAAGAAAAACCCTAAAACAGGAGCCAATTGTGGAGCTCAGTTTTAAATTCGAACACAGAGGAATCAAAAACGAAAGAAACGAACAAAGGAGCAATTAGGGTTTTTTTAGTGACGCGTGACCTTTTTATTTTCAAATCAGTCATTGTTTTTAGTTTTTTTTTTTTTTCAGTTATTTAGTTTTTAATCTCTACTTTACCGTTTAAGACAGAAGAAAAATTAGAAAATATTGAATTGGAAAAAAATTGAGTTCAATATCAGTCAACTGATCATTCTTCTGCCAAATTGTAGATAAATGAGTAGTACATCTTTCCTTTACAATTTATTCTTTTGTTTAATTTTTTTGATTGCACATGTTCAATCATTTTTTCAACTCATTCATCTCAAATGGTAAAAAAAAAGAATAGATTTAACTCTTTTAACTTCTTAATTTAAGTCAACTATTTGCAGCATATATTTAGGGGAACAAAGAGAAGTATGAAAAAATTTGTTTACTTTACTTATTAATTTTAATCTCTATATTGCTTATTTGGTGTCATAAAACCTTAATAATAGGAATTTATTAAAAGTATAGAGGAACAAGAGTTAAAACCAAATTTATTTTATTTATACTTATATTGTAATCTATTTTTGTTTATGTTGTTTAAAAAATTTTGATTGATATTTATTGTCTGGTCAAATACTATATTAGACTAATGAAAACATAATAGAAATTTGGTGTATATTTTTCTTTGACAATAAATTTTTGATTTTTAAAAAATATATATATAATTTACAAACAAAAAATCTCTATTTTCAATAAAATTTAGATGTTTGTATAAACAAATATGTGTGTTTAGTTGAATATATGGTGCTGTTTAAAACATAGACAAATAAAATCTGGAAAGAAGATTTGACAAATGTGTGTTTATATGAATTTTTTACTCTTTTAATTTCTATACTGGTTGATGAAGAAAAGTTACATGGTTGACAGAAATAAGCTTATTGATGAATACGAGTTAAATCGTTATCAAACTTATAACACTTAATAAATAAGTTGAGTGAAAAAAAAAATTGACTGAAACAATAACACTTGATTCAAAGACTATAAGTTTTTATTTATGAAACAAATATTTAAAAAAAAAAAATGAAAACGAAACTACGACGGTATGACCGAAAAGAAGAGGAAACTATGACATCGAAAGTGGAGGAAGAATTGATGTGCTAGTTCATTCTTTTGTCTTGAGAAGATTTCATTTTGTTAGCATTGTCATGATCGTTCCAAATGGTGAAGAAGTAGCAGCGTCAGGTGTAAGTTGGATTATTGGTTGTTATTATGTTACTAGTTTCAATTTGTTTTTGTTGTTGTGTGTTTCAGGTTATTTGAACTCTTTTATCCTGAATTTATAATTTTATAAAAAAAAAACCTAAATTTATAATTTATTTCTCTAAGTTATCAAATAATATCATCTAATTATATAAATACCTAAATATATAAATACCAAATTTTTTTGTTGTCAACATATAAATACCAATTTTTTTTTTTTAACAAAATAAATACAGTACCATTTATGTTATTCAATTATGTATACATACAAATATACCACTTGATAACAAAAAGAAAAAAAAAGACATGACGCAAATAACTCAAAAAGTGAGAGAATCCCATCCCATATTTATGTTATCATCCCAAGAATAAGACAGACGACAACCAACAACAAGGTGGGCGCGTGAAGCTCACGCTCAGAGCAGCTGGCGACAGCCAATTTCCCTCTCATTCTTTCTTCTCCAAATCCCCAAAACTTTTCTCCTTCTTTAAAATCATCAAATCCCTTCACCACTCACTCTCCATCCTTCAAAACCTTACTCTTAACAATGTCGTCTCCGGCGACTATTATCACCTTCTTCTTCTTCACTCTCTCCTTCTTCTACATCTCTTCTTCTCTTCCTCTCCCTCATAGCAGCAACAAACCCACTGTCAACTCCTTAAATGTCCCCTCCGCCGCCGCGGAAATAGAGCTTGTTAACCCTAAGCTTCCGCCGCGGAGTCTCTCACTCACTTCCTCCAAGAAATTCGAAGGATCTTCCGACCTAATCCATCTCCGTTACCATATGGGACCTGTACTATCTTCTTCTCCGATCAACATCTACGTTATCTGGTACGGACGCTGGTCTCGTCCTCACAAATCCCTAATTAGAGATTTTCTCAACTCAATCTCCGACGCTAAAGCTCCTTCTCCCTCCGTCGCCGAATGGTGGCGCACCGCTTCGCTCTACACAGATCAAACCGGAGCTAACGTATCGAGATCCGTCCTAATCGCCGGAGAATACTCCGATTCGAAATACTCCCACGGCCAACACCTAACGCGTCTCTCGATTCAGGAGGTCATAGCCACCGCCGCGAGATCCGCTTCGTTTCCGGTGGATCACAAGAACGGGATGTATCTAGTGCTGACGTCACACGACGTAACGATGCAAGACTTTTGCCGCGCCGTTTGTGGATTTCACTATTTCACTTTCCCTTCTATGGTTGGTTACACCATGCCTTACGCTTGGGTTGGTCAATCGGGAAAACAATGTCCCGAGGTTTGTGCTTATCCCTTCGCTTTACCGGGATATATGGGACACGGTGGTCCGGGTGAGCTCCGGCCACCGAACGGAGAAACTGGAGTCGATGGGATGGTTAGTGTCATAGGTCATGAGTTAGCTGAAGTTGTTTCGAATCCGTTGATTAATGCCTGGTACGCCGGAGAAGATCCGACGGCTCCGACGGAGATTGGTGATCTCTGTGAAGGATTGTACGGAACCGGAGGAGGAGGAGGGTATATTGGTCAAGTTATGAGAGATGGAGAAGGTAAGACGTTTAATATGAATGGTAAAGGAGGAAGGAAGTTTCTTGTTCAATGGATTTGGAACCCTAATTTGAAAGCTTGCGCTGGTCCTAACTCTGTGGACTAAAACGAACAAGATGAAAGAAGAGTGATTATGAGGTTAATGATAGTGATTTGTGCTAATCACTAAGATAATGATCGATGAAGTAACTCGTTTATTAGAATTAGGTTAGTAGTGTAACATTATTACTTATGATTTCTTTTTTGATTATATATAAATTTTAAAGAATGCTTTATACTACTAGTACTGTTTTTGTGTTGCTGAATGAATCTTGATTTTCGCATTCGCATTCACTTTTTGATTTATTTCAACATTATTGGTAATGTTTAATTAAGAACTACTGTACTCCGGGAACTGAAAAAGTTTGAATTCAAATTCTTAGATATTTTCTGCTTTTCTGCATTATAAATTAATAGGAATCGGTATTTCAATACTAAATGTAAGTGTACGATAACAATAATTTAGTTGTCTTCAGTATTTTATGGAAAAGACAAATAATATTAAAAGTTTTGTTGGATTGAGAACTGACATGATATGAATAACGAATCTTAAAACTCTTACAAGGTAAGATTCTTAATTAATCATTTCATTGCAATTAGATTTAGTTGTCGGGTAATCTAGCAAACATTTATCTTTACATTCGATTTACTAATAGTAGTACCCTTCTTCGAAATTTGGTAGTTACTTACAGTACTTCCAAAAAAAAATTTCGGTAATTTACGTACCTTTGTCTCACCTTAAAATGTGGACGGTTTATATAGAACAAAAAAACGGTATATAACTACATGTACTATGTTTGATGAACTTGTAACTACATGATTTTGTTTTTTCGTTGGCTACACAATTTTTATTACACAAATTTATTTAACTTATATCTGAACTACATATATTATTGAAGTTAGAAATCAACCTATTTACACTTTTAAAATCAGTAAGTGTAGTTCAAATTGGTTATTTGTTTTAGCGCTGTGTGGTTCAATATTATTAAGTGCATTCGAACATTTTGTTTTGCTATTTTTTATTAAAATTTTGCTTTGTTTTTAGGTCTAATTTTTAAATATACTCATGTGCCTTTTTGCATGAATATTTTTTTTTTAATATTAATAATTAATTAATTATATTATATGTTAGGTCTTTTTTATAATTAGATTAGACTCCCTGCCACACTTATGTGAGGCCCTGGTTCTCCTACCAATCAAATATGTAACACTAACAACTAGTGTTGCAATGTAACAATAAAGGTTAAGGAAAAGGACTTTGAAGACAATATTTTGCTAGTGGCACAGACAATATTGAGTACAGACAAATACTAACAACTAGTGTTGCAGTGTGTTTGTGAACGACAGCTAAGAAAAGGGACCCTATTTGAAATTACAATCATTACTAATGTCAATGGAAAGTGCATTTATTAACTCAACCTTTTTTTTCTTTGCCTTTTTCACCAATGTTAGATATTTTGTCTCATAATATAGTCGCCACTCGCCACTGTGGATAAATGATATTTTCGGCAAACTCATGTTGAGATATTTATCATTCCGTCTTAGCTACGAGTCTATGACTGATTTTAATTGGTCCACTTCATGTAAAAGTGGGCAAAAGCGTGCGGATATCGTCTCACCATCGTTGCCGCGGGTGCCCACAAGTTAAATCGGAGTGAATGCTTCTTAACACACGCAGGCTACATGGGGTGGATTTCACGGGTCAAGTATTATAAAGGGCACCATAGAACCAATCTAGCGGGTGAATTGGTCTGCTTGTTAGCTGCCGGTTTAAAAGGAGTTAAATTGAAGTTCGATGTATTTTATATGCTTGGACATAGTGTTGGCCCAAGAAAATACATCAAGATCAATAAAGCCCAATATAGATACAATCATCCAACCATCTCGTTCTCTCTTTTTTTTTTCTACAACGTATTATTACTATTAACGATTGTACTAGTATCTAACCCGTGCTAGAGCACGGGGATGATTTTTTTTTGTATATGGTCAGTAAATAATGTGTTTGGCAATTTCCATCAAGTGTATTTATATGTCTTGTTGTATTGTATATACGTTTTTTTCAGTGTTTGAGACCCGGACCGGACCGTCCAGTTGACCTGGTTCAACCGCGACCCAGCCGTTCTCCCAGTTCGGGTTTAGTGCTAAAATCCGGCAATCATAAAACCGGAAAACCCCAGAAAAATTCGTCAACTACCCGTGACCCAGTGACCCAGTGAACCGGCTCTCAACCATCGGGTAATGGTTCAATAATTTTTTTTTTGGATTTAAGAATAAAATATAAAATTTTAATGAATTTCAGTTGTTTTTAGATACAGTTCAACTCTTCTTAATATTTTGATGAAGACTCAAATGCTGAAAACTCTAATGGTACTTTACTAGTTTTTAATCTTTTGATTATACTTTTTGAATTTTCTTCTATGTCATTCCCGATCTCGTACCATCATGTTCCCGTCTCGGCTTTTAACTGAAATATAAATGGAACCCTTTTTCGATTTCTAAATTTTCGTCTCGGTCCCGACCCGTCCCTTCATGTTCTTGTCCTGGATTTTAACTGGGATTCTTTTTCGATTTCTAAATTTTCGACCCGTTTCCATTTCCATAAAATCCAATCATAAAATCCTGATCCCAGCCCGTACTATCTTGTTATTGTAAATACATTAACAAATAAATAAATTAAATGAGATTTTGCGAGATTTTTGCGTTTTCATGGAGTATTAAGATTCCTATATTGTTACTTGTTGGTAATCGAAAAGGTTTGAAAATATTTAAATCTTTAAGAATATACTAATATTTAGAAAGTAGTTAATACGATCTTTAATAAAACATTTCCAAATTTAAAAACTATAAGTTAACGCATTTGGTTGTTAAGAAAATCGCATTTACGAAATATAAGAAAATTAGTTAATTTTCCTTTTTTAATTTGAATTGTTAATGTAGATTTTATTTGGATTTCCTTAAAATGTGCATCAACTAAAACTGTTTCCCAAAGAAAAAAATGAAAGCCAATAGAAAGATATGGAGTACTTAATTTATTACAATTTTCTTATAGTTTTATATTATTTATATATTTTTAGTGGCTCCACAAATTTCGGCTTCGAAGTAAGATTACGTTAGAATATAAAATAATCAATTTTATAAATCAAATAAATTCGATTTGAACAATTATTTATTCAGTTCAAATAGTTTTTTTTTTCAGTTCAAATAGTTGTTTTCAGATGAATGCATTAGTTAATTTTTGAAAATCAAATTAATTGATTTGAAAGAGAATTAGTTAGAATTCTGTTATTGATAGGAGGGAGTAAATTTCGGATACGAATCTAAAATCAAATCATATACAAAACAAATACAATTAATTAATATGATCATTTCATTTCAGTATACACATGGGATAATGTTCTTTAAGGAAATTTATCTTCTCCTAAGTTATACTTTTTTTTTTGATAAATTCTCCTAAGTTATACTTGAACGTATAATTAAACGTCCTTTCATCAATCTTCCTCTACGACCATTAGACCTGAAAATTAAACACACAATATTAGTCGTGAAATTGTAAATGGTACTTTCATATATGTATTCATAATCTTTAATGTAATTCTAAAACACAATTCATCCATGGCAAGAAAATATTTACATGACATTATATATAATGCTACTCGTGTGAAACGGCTACTCAAAAAATTAAACGACATCATAAAGAGGATCAAAAAAGTCAAAATCTTTGTCTCATCTTGATACCCAAATCCCAAAAACTCAAATGGTGAACTAAATAAACCCAAAAAAAAAAACACAAAAGAAAATCTGAGAAAAAGAGAGAAGCTTCATGTTCTTCTTCGTAATAAACCAACCTTGTCCTCTCTCTACTTGCTGAAGAGAAAATTAAACTCCTTTCACATCGAGAGTAACAATACAGAGCAAATTTTCGGTTTATGAATACTAACCAAAGAAGAAGAAGAAAGAAACACAGACCATTATCAGAGTCAAGCTAATATATCAGATCTAGTCTAACTGCAGTCAGATCTGAAATCATTCACAAGAGAAATCAAACGAAAAATGTTTAATACAAAACCAGATTTTCAAAAGCAGACGCATGAATCGTTTAATTGGTTAATGAGAAGATTGAAGAATTGGGGTATTCCAAAAATCTATCCTTTCTAATGGGTTTTTATAACATCGACAAAAAGGGAGAGAAATTGAAAAAAAAAACAGATCTAATGTTACAGATCTTAAAAATTATCTGTACATATAGATGTTGTCTCTGTTATCACAAGTTGTTTCTTACAGAAAAAACACGAATCCAAGAAATGAGGTTGTTGATTATGGAATCTGAAATCATGAAATCTTCAAAAAATAACAGATCGGTGTGAAACCCATGAACAAAAAAAAAACATATCAGAAAATAAAAAAAACAACGACGTAGAAAAAGGAGAAAAAACAAAAAATTGAATCGATTATGCTTCATTCTACTACTGAAAAAAAAGAGAGAGGCGAAAGAAAGTGTGGTGAGGGAGGAAAAGAGGCGTAAGAGAGAGAAAAAACCTAACCATAACAATTTTTTATTTTCTGTTTAAAAAGGATCCGAAAACAAAACGCACGGGTTGTGAGGATCCGCGTGTTGACCCGCGAGATTAAGCGCATAGAATGACGATTTTATCCATGTCGATCATACAGCGATTTCTAAACATTTTATAAAACCATGGGCAATTTCGACAAAAATAAAAAAAGTACCTCTCGATTACTTATATAGATAAAAGATAGGAAATAAGTTCATAGAAACGAAAAAAAAAAATCATAGAAACGTATAAATATCGTGATCAACAATGTAGTAGAGTTTGAAACATCTATGAGTACTAAAAATGGAATGGAAAATAAGAGATTGGTACATGTCTGGGTAATGGACCCGAGAATCGGTTCGTTGATTATAGAATTTCAGTATATAAATTTTTGTTTCAACGAATTAAACCAACTTAAATTCGGTTCAGCTCGGTTTCCAAGGGCTAAAAGTTTGGTTTAATGGTTTGGGTTTAATATCTTTTGTTGGTTTCTAAAAAGAGAGTAGATTCGATTTTTGGAAAGATAGTAGATTCGATTTTTGGAAAAGGAATAGAAGAAGAGAATAAATGAGAAAAGTCAAGAAAACTGTGACTGTATGACGAAAACCGCAAGACGATAAAAAAAATGACAGCAATGGTGCGACATTTCATGGTATTTACATGGGACTAGTCTTTCTTATTCTTAATCAAGTCTCTGTGTGACAATAACAAAAAAAAATGCAACAGTGTAACATCGAGAAGGAAACTACGCTTATATAGCCACACACATCCAAAATCTTTTTATATAATTCAGCAATTGCTTTATATCTTTAAACGGAATGATGTAAACCTCGGTTCGGCTCGACTCGTTCTTATCAGTAAAAATATTCAGGTATAAGATTTGGTATAGTTGTGAAACGATGGAAATAGTTAGAGCATATTCCAAATGCTATTTTAATGTCCGATCATGCTTGAATATAGCATATTCAAATGCAGCCTTTAAAACAAACTGCGCCTATATGCTTATATTTAAAATTCAAAAGCTAAAAATCTCTTCCAAAATGTTACTTTTGTTTGGTCAGTCTCATGTCATGCTAGTGTCTTGGATATTACAAAATTTTTAAAAGACACACCCATCGATATTCAAAGAATTCACCGGCTACTGTCATTATCAGAATCTGGAGCCACAACAAAATTCTTTCCTAATGAAATAATATTGTATTTCATGGTAACGTCATTTCTTTCTTAGAAAAAGGTTTGGCAATCCATATAAGAGTTTGTCATTTTTGCCATGAAATATATCTATTACTTGTAATTTAATTATCATGTGAATATGTTAAAGGAATATTAGTCCCTAATCTTGAGAATTTACAAAATATGTTACGGTTTTGTGTACTTTACGACCAATACCTTTTATCGATCATACTCTTACCCAGTTACCCCCTCTTTTTCCAATCCATAATCACTTAATCAGACACGTACCATGAAATTCAAAAATACACAAAAGAGACTCAAATCTTGTTTTCATGACCACTTGACAAATACTGTATGTTTTCTTTTCCTTCTAGGCTCTAGCACATCAACTTTTAATTTTATTTCCTTTAAATTGTTCCATATCATGACCATTTGACCGACGCATTACGCGTGAAATGGCTGCTATGCTTACATTAGTGTAGTCGTGTTCATATTAATATTAAGTTAATAATGTACATGTGATTTGTTTGCATCTAATAACCTTAACTTGTTATATTAAGTGCGTACACGCGCATGTTTTGTTTTCCTTTTTTTTTTTTTTTTTTTTTGTCGGCTTTTTGTATGTTGTTCATTTTTACTCGTGAATAACAATAGATAAAAAAAATATTAAACCCTCAACCAAGTTTCAAGTCTAATCAAAAAGAAGAAGAAATTACAAGATAAAAAGACCTTACACACAATAACACGGTGACTCAAGTTTTCAATGGTGAATCAACTTTCCTAAGATCTTTCTCTTTAGTAGTTTAATTTTCCATTCACATCAAAATCCATTAATACTTAATACGCCAAACATCACGTCCATGAACTCGACAAACACTTTTTCTTTATTTGTCTGAATGCAACAAATATATTCAGTCTGGATTTTGATTACACAGTTTACCAAAAAATGCCGTGAAAGAAAAATCTAAAATTAAATAGAATAATAAACTTTTTTAACATGAAAAAGAACTATTTATCTTGTATTTCATTCAACATTTTAACATCTTTCATTTTCGATATCTATGTAACTAAAATTATGGATACATCAAACGGTATTGTTAGAGCTAATTATCTTTAGACCATTTTTTAACCAATCTTGAAGTTTAAGTTGAGTTTACATCATCAAACAATATTGTTTTTAACTAATATTTTAAGAAAATGAAAGTTTATTTTTTATAAATTATATTTTATTTTTTTATATCTAAAAATTATAAAAATATTTTTTAAAAAGATGTAAAATAATAAATTTTAATGATCATTATGTAAAAATCCTAAGTAGGTTAAAAGGTGGAAGTAAAGTAAAATTTCAAAGAGATAGTGACTTGTTGAAAAGTAAAATAAAGTTTGAAGAAAATATTTGTTTGGGGCCTTGATTGTTTTTTCTTTATTTGGTGGTCTGACTGAAACATTTTTCTTTAGAGTTGACTTAGACCTTAAAAAACCTCTATAATTCTCTCTCCTTATTCATCCTCAAATCCTTACTCCACCACCATTCTTATGACTCAGTCTTCTCTCTCTAATGCCCCATGGGCCATGATAACAGCAAACCACTTGCTTATCCTTCTCACACCACAAATTCTATTACAATAGATAAATCTGTGAGAGAGGAAATTTCGTCGAATCGGAGAAGAAAAAGTTATCTTTTTTCCTTTATTTTTTTTCTAATCATTCACACCCAATTTAAACGATACTTGTCCGATCTCTATCCATCCCCTTTCCATCATTATTGTATATTTTTCCTTGTAAAGTACTCTGTTTTAGCTTCACACGCCATTTTCTTTTCTTTCTCTTTGACTTGTATAAAAATCCTGACACAGAAATTGGATGATATATATATTTGAAAAGGAGTAAAAAGGGTTTGGCTTTTAATTTTCTTTCTCGGGATGGGACTTTGCTGGGGATCTCTATCTGATTCTCCTAAAACAACAACACCTACCTCTACTGGTAACATCAGTTCAGGTTCGTCCTCTACTGAAATTCTCATCTGGGTTTCGCTTAGACTTGCGTCATACGTTGCGATTCACCTACAAAATCAGTGTAGTTTCTGTACTTGTTTGTTTGATACATAAAGGTTACTTTTTTTACATCTCTGTGTATGGTTTTAGCCTTGGTTAATTGGATTGAGACTCTTCTTTTGGTTTGATATCTCATATGGGTTCTCTGAAAGTTTCTACCTTTGATTAATAAACTGTGTTTTTGTTGATCAAATTCATTTCATATTTAATGCTCTTTGTGATTTGTTATGTGACTCTGTGTTTTGGGCTTGACTTTGTTTTCCTATGGTTCTAATTAATTGAAGTAGGGACTTTAAAGTCATCAAACAACACGACGACTACAGGAACATCAAGGGGAAGTAACATCTCTAGCAACAGTGGCTTCTCTGTGGCAAGTGGCGAAGATGCTTGCTCTGAGGGTCAGATACTTCCCATTCCGAATTTGAGGATATTCAGCTTAACAGAACTTAGAGCTGCAACAAGGAATTTCAAGTCTGAGAATGTTCTTGGAGAGGGAGGATTTGGGAAAGTCTTTAAAGGCTGGCTTGAAGACAAGACGCCTGGTAAACCTAGCAATGGAACCGTGATTGCTGTCAAGAAACTGAATGCCGAAAGTTTCCAAGGATTCGAGGAATGGCAAGTGAGTAGAGTCTGCTTATCGAATGAATCATCGGAAAGTAGTTTTCTCTGATATGCAATGTGGAGTTTTGTTTGTTTACTGGATGGATTCTTTCTTGGTTTTTTTTGTGCAGTGTGAGGTGAATTTTCTTGGGAGGGTTTCTCATCCGAACCTCGTGAAGCTCTTGGGATACTGCTTGGAAGGTGAAGACTTGCTTCTTGTGTATGAGTATATGCAGAAAGGGAGTTTAGAGAATCATCTCTTCCGAAGTAAGGACCTTCTCTAGTCAGAATCTTTTCTTTATATTCCACAACTTGGCTAGATGTTTCGATCAGATGATTTCCCAATCCGCATGATTTGTAATTTCTTTATCTGCTTATATTCCCCTAGAGGGTTCTGCCGTTCAGCCCCTCTCATGGGAGATAAGGCTTAGGATCGCAATAGGAGCAGCTAAAGGCTTAGAATTCTTGCACGCTTCAGAGAAGCAAGTAATTTATCGAGACTTCAAAGCTTCAAACATACTACTTGATGGGGTAAGTAAAATACGGAATGCTTATGAATTTGATATAGCAAATTATCAGACGTGGAATTTCAACCTGTTTGCTCTTGATGCAGTCATATAACGCAAAGATATCAGATTTTGGATTGGCAAAATTAGGTCCTTCCGCGAGTCAATCTCACATCACAACACGGGTTATGGGTACACACGGTTACGCAGCTCCAGAGTATGTTGCTACAGGTACTACAATATTTTGTATTCTTGGTTCTTTAGGTTTTCAGACTACAAACCTTGAACATTTTGGTTGGCACAAACAGGTCACTTGTACGTAAAGAGTGATGTTTACGGGTTTGGCGTTGTTCTGGCTGAGATCTTAACTGGTTTACACGCGCTTGATCCTACCCGTCCTTCCGGGCAACACAATCTAACCGAATGGATCAAGCCTCATCTATCCGAAAGAAGAAAGCTGAGGAGCATAATGGACCCTCGTCTAGAAGGAAAATACCCTTTCAAATCCGCTTTCCGACTCGCTCAACTGGCTCTGAAATGCCTTGGACCCGAACCCAAAGACCGCCCATCAATGAAAGAAGTGGTGGAATCGCTGGAACTCATTGAATCTGCCAATGAGAAACCGTTAGAGCGAAGGACCACTAGAGCTTCCCAATCCGTCCGTCAACAAAAAGGCCATTATCGCCCTCAACAACTCTCTTCATTTCGTCCTAGGCAAACCGTTGCTCGAGCTCACTAGTGTTTGTTTTGAAGACACGAGATTCTTTTTTAGTTTTGTGATCCGTTAAAAGATAATCAGAACCCATTCGTATGTATACTACATGGACTATACCTGTATTAGTGTGTAGTGTTTGCTTGTGTGTAATATAAACCACATTATGAAAGGTTTAACTAATGGTCAATAGATAAGCCATTTTTCACACAATTCCGCTGTGAAAGCTTCAAACTTCCAAGTGTGATTTTGGAGTATGTTAATGGGATCACATCTGTGTTCAAAGCTACAAGCTTTGTCTTCAAAGATTAAGCAAGCTTCCGTTAATGGAAAATGGCGGGAAGTACTGTGTGGGTATTCAGAGATACAGAGAGCTGGAATTCAATTTAAGGATCCTTTCGTTTTCCCAATTGTTTTTAAAGCTTGTGCTAAGCTCTCATGGCTGTTTCAAGGTAGATGCATCCAAGCGAGTCTGTTAAAGAGAGGCTTTGAGTCTTTTGCTTCTGTGGGGAATTCAATTGCTGATTTTTACATGAAATGTGGAGACTTGTGTTCTGCGATACGAGAATTTGATTGTATGACTTCGAGAGATTCGGTTTCTTGGAACGTAATCGTTTTCGGGCTTCTCGATCATGGTTTTGAAGAAGAAGGGCTTTGGTGGTTTTCGAAGTCGAGAGTTTGGGGTTTTGAACCTAATGTTTCCACATTAGTTCTTGTGATTCACGCGTGTCGTAGTTTACGATCGTATGTCGATGGAGAGAAGATTCATAGCTATATGATCCGTAGTGGGTTTTGGGGGATTTCGTCTGTTCAAAATTCGATATTGTGTATGTACTCAGAGTGTGATTTCTCAAGTGCACGTAAACTGTTCGATGAAATGTCTGAAAGAGATGTTATTTCATGGAGTGTGGTAATCCGAAGTTATGTGCAAAGCCATGAACCTGTTTTGGGATTGAAGTTGTTCCAAGAGATGGTTCGTGAGGCGAAAACAGAGCCGGATTGTGTTACTGTAACTAGTGTTCTCAAGGCTTGTGCGGTTTTGGAGGACATTGATGTTGGAAGATCAGTTCATGGATTTTCGATACGGAAAGGCTTTGATTTGGCAGATGTGTTTGTGTGCAATTCACTCATTGATATGTATTCCAAAGGATTTGATGTTGATTCAGCATTTAGAGTATTTGATGAGATGGCTACTTGTCGAAACATTGTTTCATGGAATTCTATTTTGGCTGGGTTTGTATACAACCAAAGGTACGATGAGGCTCTTGAGATCTTTCGTTTGATGGTGATTGAGGCGATTGAAGCGGATGAAGTTACTCTTGTGACTCTTCTCCAAGTTTGCAAGTTTTTTGAGCAGCCATTGCCCTGCAAGTCAATACATTGCGTGATAATCCGGCATGGATACGCGTCAAACGAAGTGGCGTTGACTTCTTTGATTGATGCATATACAAGCTGCAGTCTTGTTGATGATGCAAGAACCGTGCTTGATTCTATGACGTACCAGGATGTGGTGTCATGTAGCACAATGATCTCTGGATTAGCCCGTTCTGGCCGACCCGATGAAGCAATCTCAATCTTCTGTCAGATGAGGGATAATCCCAACGCAATCACTGTTATAAGTCTACTTAACGCGTGCTCAGTTTCAGCGGACTTGAGAAAATCCAAATGGGCACATGGAATTGCTATCCGGAGAGGCTTAGCCATCAATGACATCTCAGTTGATACCTCTATTGTTGACGCATACGCAAAATGTGGCGCCATAGAACTTGCAAGAAGGACATTCAATCAAATCCCTAGGAAAAACGTCGTCTCTTGGACAGTGATCATATCAGCATTTGCTATCAACGGTTTACCGGATAAAGCATTAGCATCATTCGATGAAATGAAACGAGAAGGTTACAAACCAAACGCTGTGACATACCTTGCAGCTTTATCAGCTTGTAATCATGGCGGATTGATCAATAAAGGTCTCATGATCTTTAAATCAATGGTTGAAGATCACAAACCTTCGTTGCAACATTACTCTTGCGTAGTTGACATGTTTAGCCGAGCTGGAGGGATTGATACCGCAATGGAATTAATCAAGAACCTTCCAGAAGACGTCAAAGCCGGGGCAAGTGCTTGGGGAGCGATTCTTAGCGGTTGCAGAAACCGTTTGAAAAGTGGGATCATTACCTCAGAGGCAGTAGCTGAGGTTCTTGAACTCGAGCCCTTGTGTTCTTCAGGGTATTTGCTTGCGTCTAGCGCGTTTGCTGCAGAGAAGTCGTGGGATGATGTAGCGATGATGAGGAGGTTGGTGAAGGAGAGAAAGGTTCAGGTCGTTGCGGGTTATAGCATGGTTCTTGAAGGAAGCATGGCTAGGAGATTTTTGGCTGGAGACAAGTTAAGCCATAGTGATTCAGAGTTAAACGATGTCGTTCATAGTCTTCATAGATGCATGACGTTAGACGATACGGTAGGACCGAGAAACTAGGCCCAATGGGCCTTAGAGGAGAAGACAATAATGGTATTATATCATTCTCGGATCCGGGTGAAAATTAAATTGGAATAGGAAGGAAACGGGGTTTTGCGTTTGACCCGACCCGTATTGGCCTGACGCGAGTCAATCCGACCCGACCCGGTTCAAGTTGATACGTTCTCTGAAGCGCAAGTCCTTTGTTTCGTTCTCATCGATTGTGCTTTGTTATTTCGAGTTAAATCCTTTTCCTCAAGAAATCTACCGAACCGACTTGGAGCTTTGAGTCTTCTCAATCTTCGTTGAAATTTTCTAGGGTTTGGGCTCCTGATCGATTTCGCGAGCTCTGCGATTTGTTGAACTATAGGATCGGAAATTAGAATGGGTGGAGAGGGAGATTCGAGTCAGCCGCAGACTGCTGAAGGAGGAGCTGGAGGAGAAGCTGTGGCTGTGAACATCAGGTGCTCAAATGGCTCGAAGTTTAGTGTGAAGACGAGCCTTGATTCGACGGTGGAGTCTTTCAAAGAGTTGGTGGCTCAGAGCAGCGATGTGCCAGCTAATCAGCAGCGTTTGATTTATAAGGGTCGGATCCTCAAGGACGATCAGACTCTCCTCAGCTATGGTAATTTTCTGATTATTCTCGTTCGGAATTTCTACTATTCTGTGGATTTGATTGATTGAAATCTCATAGGGCTGCTTGGTTTGAAAGATAAAATTGGATTTGTGTAAGGTTTTTGTGTGGGGGAAGGTTTTAGTTTTGGTGATGCTCATTGCAGAAGCATGGGTGATTTATGTTTCTCTTGCCGTATGAATTGTGATAGATGATGTCTCAACCCAGCTATGGGAAGAATATGGATATATTATCGATAAGATATTCTCGATAGAAGTGTTAATGATACAATAAATGATCCATACGATTTTTGTTTCTAAACTAAAAAGACAAATCATAATTCTTTACCCTCTTTGCATGGTTAACCGTGTATTTTCTCCTTTAATGGCTGAATCTTTTTCGACGGATTTTTACCGGGATAGTATGTTCTGTTTATATTTATGTTTGATATCTATTACATTGTTAGAGAGTGAAGTGATTGTGATACTGATCCTTAATGTTTATTTTCTCTGTGGACCATTTTATACACCTAGGTTTGCAGGCTGATCACACCATTCATATGGTTCGAGGCTCTGCACCTTCTGCAGCACCACCTGCTCCGACTGCAAATGCTGGAAACCAAACAACTGCACCGAGTGTTACTCGAGGGGTTGGTTCAGATAATAGCTCGAATCTAGGAGGAGCGAGTCCTGGGGAATCTTTGTTCCCTGGGCTTGGATTCAATCCTTTGGGTAGTGGAAATGCTATGGCTGGGTTATTTGGAGCTGGTCTTCCGGATCTTGAGCAGGCACAGCAACAACTAGCTCAAAACCCCAACATGATTAGAGATATGATGAATACACCAGCCATTCAGAATCTAATGAACAACCCAGAATTTATGAGGAGTATGATTATGAGTAACCCTCAAATGCGTGAGCTTGTAGATCGCAATCCTGAGCTTGGTCATGTGCTTAATGACCCAAGCATCCTTCGGCAAACTTTAGAGGCGGCGAGAAACCCAGAGCTTATGCGTGAAATGATGCGGAATACGGATAGGGCCATGAGTAATATTGAGTCTATGCCTGAGGGATTTAACATGCTTAGGCGTATGTATGAAAATGTCCAGGAACCGTTAATGAATGCTACTACTATGTCGGGGAATGCTGGAAGCAATACAGGCTCTAATCCATTTGCTGCTCTCCTGGGAAACCAGGGGGTCACTACGCAAGGAAGCGATGCTTCTAATAACTCTGCTACACCAAATGCTGAAACGGGGACAGGGAATAGTATTCCAAATGCAAATCCACTTCCTAATCCTTGGGGTGCTACGGGTGGTAAGTAACTGCATTCTCATCTTTTGAATCTCCTGTTGACTTTACTCTGTCTTTTGAAGGTTTCAATAATATATTATAGTAGAGAAAGGGGATTGTTTATAAGATTTGTAAATTACTGTTTACTGCACTGTTCTGGAACAATATTGTGTATAATAAATTGGTGAGTTATTGTAGTTTTCACAATTTTTTTCTTATGAGTAATTTTTGTATGAATAAGTTTCTTGGCTTATTGTTTCTAACTTAACATTTACTCGTAATAGACTAAACATTATTGAACATATTATGGGGCTACTTTACAGGCCAGACAACTGCCGCTGGAAGGACAAATGCAGGTGCGGATGCGAGAAGCCCTGGACTTGGTGGTCTTGGTGGCCTTGGTGGACTTGGAGGCCTTGGTGGACTCGGTATGCTTGGAGCAGATTCACCTCTTGGTGCCACTCCAGATGCTTCTCAATTGAGCCAGTTATTGCAAAACCCAGCCATGTCGCAGATGATGCAAAGTGTACTTTCCAATCCACAATACATGAATCAGGTAGCGCCTAGAATAATCTGAACTTCAGACCTTTTTTCTATTGTGAACATGTCTTTAATGTTTTCCCTTAATTCCAGCTTATGAGTCTCAACCCACAACTCCGAAGCATGCTAGATTCGAATCCTCAGTTGAGGGAAATGATGCAGAACCCAGATTTCCTTCGTCAGTTTAGCTCTCCGGAGATGATGCAGGTTAGTTGGTCCTCTATTGTCTTTATGCATGTGAATTTTGAACATGTGGTCTCTCTCTAATGAAACATTTCTGCGTCTATAAGCTATTTTCAAGTAATCAAGTTTCTTAAACCTGATGATTTGTATTGTTTTATGGTCTTCAGCAAATGATGACTCTACAGCAATCACTTTTCTCTCAGAATAGAAACACGGCCAGCCAGTAAGTTTGGATACCCTTCACTGTTTGGATTTGTTTAAACATATTTGAGAATTTATGTGTTTTATATATCTTAATTGTTTATTTTTGGACTGTTTAGTGTTTAGACAATATCGTAACTAGCTAACAGATAATTCTATTGGTTATGAACGATCTCTATATTAAGAAGAAGATTGAACGATGAGTAATGCAGCAAATCTTGTATGATCTACTGGGCTATCATGAGTAACCTCTATCCAGGGGGCTAAAATAAAGCATTTCCATCGTTGAAATAAACTTGAATGCGAGCATAAACATTTTTGTTTGTTTTTGGTTCTGCCTTTTTATCATAAGCTATCAGTGTGTTGATCTCTATCTTGATTTTAATTGATCCGTACTCATATCCCCAAATTTATCTTCTCTGTAGGGATGCGGGGCAAACTGGTGCTGCCACAGGTACTCTTAAAGATATTATCTGTATTTGAAGTATAAAGGCTTTAGTTATATCACTTAGTATAGTAAATACTCTTTTGGTACTCCTTGGTCCTTTCTTGCTTTCATTAATTGTTTTATTTTGGCACATATATTGTTATCGTATTTTCATCTGTAGCTTATTGAGTAATTTATTACGATAGGGACGGGCAACAATGCAGGGATGGATTTGTTGATGAATATGTTTGGCAGTCTTGGTGCTGGCGGTCTGAGTGGCACAAACCAGCCCAATGGTTTGATTCGCTAGAATTATACTTGTTTTTTTTAATTTTATTTAGCCTTACGTATCTGTTAAGGTGGTTCCATTGAAACATGTCTGTATGATTCCAGTTCCTCCTGAGGAGCGCTTCGCGACTCAGTTGCAACAGTTGCAGGAAATGGGATTCTACGACAGAGCAGAGAACATAAGGGCTTTGCTTGCAACCAATGGTAATGTTAATGCTGCTGTAGAACGACTCTTGGGGAGTATTGGGCAGTAGCACAGGTTCGTGAACTGAGGTCTCTCGGTTATAATAGAATAAACAGCTTGAATGTGTTTTCGGTAATGAAATTTATGGAATTCTTAAAATTTTATATATGATAGGATCGTAAACTTGTGGATAGAAAAGCCGCATCGATATGGTGTTTGTTTTCACTGGTCATCTTCTTCTTCGTTTTTAACCATCCTTGAAACCTTTTTTATATATGTTGGGTCGTTGTTATCTTTCAGAATTTATTTGAAGTTGTTACAACATACATCTGTAAGTGTTGGTTTCGGAATGTGGAATGACTACATTTTTACTCAAATCTTATATTAAATTTGCTTTTCGGATAATTGTACTCGTTGAGGCCCTTTAGTGCACCTAAAGAATGTCGTTAACGTTTTGATATATTATTATCGTCAGAGACTTAAAAGAGGTTTTGATCTTCGTTTAGGGAGAGTGAGTGATGAAGCGCGTGTTGTCTAATTAAAATCGATTCTGGAGAGACATCAAAGTAAAATCGAACCCAATAAAAAGGTTGGTTCCTTCCTGGAAATAAATCGGACCCGGTTCAAAGTTCAAAACCAAATTAGCCAAAAAAGAGAAATTGCATGCTGTTAGGGAATATAAGTATATAAGTATATACCATATTGTTGATTAATCTATAGTTAGTTTCAAGTTTCACAACTCGATTCCTGCCTGAAATACCAAATGCATCGTCGTTGGACCCAGGTTTTGGGTTTGACCACCGAACCGACCCAATCTTAGCCGGTTCGAGTCGATACGTTCTCTCAAGCGCAAGTCTTTTTGGATTCTCTCATTTAATTGGCCGTTCGAGGCCAACAAATACGTCCTTGTCTTTAATTCTGCAGTCTCATTTGTTATTCGACCAAAAATTTTATATCCCTTTCCTCAAGAAATCTATCGAAACCGACTTTGAGCTTCGAGTCTCCTTCATCTTCATTGATTTTTTTTTGTTTCTAGGGTTAGGGCTCTCGATCGATTTCGCGAACTCTGCGATTTGTTTAACTAGGATCTTGCAATTAGAATGGGTGGAGAGGGAGATTCGAGTCAGCCGCTGACTGCTGAAGGAGGAGAGGCTGTGGCCGTGAACGTTAGGTGCTCCAATGGCTCGAAATTTAGTGTGACGACAAGCCTCGATTCGACGGTCGAGTCTTTCAAAGAGTTGATTGCGCAGAGCAGCGATGTTCCAGCCAATCAGCAGCGCTTGATTTATAAGGGTCGGATCCTCAAGGACGATCAGACTCTTCTCAGCTATGGTAATTTTTCTGACTATCCGTGTTGAGATTTCAGTTGTTCTGTGGTTTTGATTTGATTGAAATCTCTTTGGGTTGCTTGGTTAGAAAGACAAAAGAAAAATCAGATTTATGCAAGGTTTTTGTTTTGGTGATGCTTATTGCAGAAGCGTGGATGATTTTTGTTTCTTCTGCAGTGTGAATTGTGATATATGTCTCCTCCCAGCTATGGGAAGAATAGGGAGATATTGTTAACGGAACTGTTAATTATACAATATTTTCTCCATATGATTGTGTTAGATACTTTTCCAAGTTTTATTGTTTTGGATCATGAGCCTTAATGTTTTCATTCTCTATGGACCATTTTATACCTAGGTTTGCAGGCTGATCACACCGTTCATATGGTTCGAGGCTTTGTACCTTCTTCAGCACCTCCTTCTGCTCCGGCTGCAAATGCTGGAAACCAAACCGCTGCACCACAAGCAGTGGGTTCAAATGATAGCTCAAATCTCGGAGGAGCGAGTCCAGGGGAATCTTTGTTCCCTGGGCTTGGATTTAACCCTTTGGGTGGTGGAAATGCTATGGCTGGGTTATTTGGAGCTGGTCTTCCGGATCTTGAGCAGGCACAGCAACAACTAGCTCAAAACCCTAACATGATTAGAGATATGATGAACACACCAGCCATTCAGAATCTAATGAACAACCCCGAATTTATGAGGAGTATGATTATGAATAACCCTCAAATGCGTGAGCTTGTAGATCGTAATCCTGAGCTTGGTCATGTGCTCAATGACCCAAGCGTCCTTCGGCAAACTTTAGAAGCTGCGAGAAACCCAGAGCTTATGCGTGAAATGATGCGGAATACTGATAGGGCCATGAGTAATATTGAGTCTATGCCTGAGGGATTTAACATGCTTAGGCGTATGTATGAAAATGTCCAGGAACCGTTAATGAATGCTACTACTATGTCGGGGAATGCTGGAAACAATGCGGGCTCTAATCCTTTTGCTGCTCTCCTGGGAAACCAGGGGGTCACTACACAAGGAACCGATGCTTCTAATAATTCTTCTACACCGAATGCTGAAACTGGGACAGGGAATAGTATTCCAAATGCAAATCCACTTCCTAATCCTTGGGGTGCTACGGCTGGTAAGAAACTGCATTCGCATCCTCTTAATATCCTGTGGGATTTTACTTGTCTCTTGAAGGATGCAATAATATTTTATAACTGTCAGAGTGGCTTGTTTATAAGAAATGAAAGTTTATGTTTACCGCACTTGTTCAGGAACAATATTGTGTATTACAAATTGATGAGCTCATGTAGTTCTCACAGTTTGTCGTTATTAGTAGTTTGTGTATGAAGAAGTTTCTTAGCTGCTTGTTTCTAATTTAACTTTACTCGTAACACACTTAACATAATGTAACAAATTGTGGGGCTACTTGACAGGCCAGACAACTGTCCCTGGAAGGACAAATTCTGGTGGGGATGCGAGAAGCCCTGGACTTGGTGGTCTTGGTGGCCTTGGTGGACTAGGAGGCCTTGGTGGACTCGGTATGCTTGGAGCGGATTCACCTCTTGGTGCTGCTCCAGATGCTTCTCAATTGAGTCAGTTATTGCAAAACCCAGCTATGTCGCAGATGATGCAAAGCGTACTTTCCAATCCACAATACATGAATCAGGTAGCGCCTAAAATAATCTGAATTTAAGACATTGTTGCTATTGTCTGCCTGTCTTAAATGTTTTCCCTTATTACAGCTTATGAGTCTCAACCCACAACTCCGAAGCATGCTAGATATGAATCCTCAGTTGAGGGAAATGATGCAGAACCCTGAATTCC
This sequence comes from Erysimum cheiranthoides, assembly GCA_011420285.2. Classification (NCBI taxonomy): domain Eukaryota; kingdom Viridiplantae; phylum Streptophyta; class Magnoliopsida; order Brassicales; family Brassicaceae; genus Erysimum; species Erysimum cheiranthoides. Next base: position 20,034,709 of record CM022180.2, read on the forward strand.
TTCGCCAGTTTAGCTCTCCAGAGATGATGCAGGTCAGTTGCATGTGAATTTTGAACACCTGGTCTCTGGAAAGAAATATTTTTGTAACTAAGTAATAAAATTTCTTCAACCTAATGTTTTGGATGGTTTTTTGGTCTTCGTTAGCAAATGATGACTCTACAGCAATCACTTTTCTCTCAAAATAGGAACACGGCCGGCCAGTAAGTTTGAATATCCTTTTCTTTTTTCTTTATTGAAACATTAGTTGAGCAGTTAATGTCCTTTATATATGATAATTGTATTTTGGGTTGATATCTGTTTAGAAAATAGTAGTGTGACTAGCTAAACAGATAATTCTATTGGGGGTGAACCATCTTAATATTAAGTAAGAAATGGGTGGAATCATTAGTTATGCAGCAACTCTTGTTTGTTTTACTGGGCAGACCATTTGCAACCTCTATCAAGTAAAGCATTCTAGTCATCGAAATGAACTTAAATAGGAGCATAAACATTTTTGTTTGTCTTTGGTTCTGGCTTTTAACATATGATATCAGTCTGTTGATCTTTCTATCTTGAGTTCCATCAACCTCGATTCATGTTCCCAATCCATCTTCTTTGTAGGGATCCGGGGCAAACTGTTGCTGCGACAGGTACTCTTTAAGATATTATCTGTAACTGAAGTATGAAGGCTTTAGTTATTTCATTTAGTGTAGTAGCTGTTGTTCTCTTTGCTTTCATGTATGCTTTCTTTTAGCATATAGAATGTTATAGCTTATTGAGTAATCACTACTATGGAAATATTGATAGGGACGGGCAATAACGCTGGGCTGGATTTATTGATGAATATGTTTGGCAGTCTTGGTGCTGGCGGACTGAGTGGCATGAACCAACCCAATGGTTAGATTCGTGAGGATTTTACTTTGTTTTCTTATGTATCTGTTGAGATGGTTCCACTGAAACATGTCTGTTTGATTCCAGTCCCTCCTGAGGAGCGCTTTGCAACTCAGTTGCAACAGTTGCAAGAAATGGGATTCTATGATAGAGCAGAAAACATAAGGGCTTTGCTTGCAACCAATGGTAACGTGAATGCTGCTGTAGAACGACTCTTGGGGAGTATTGGCCAGTAACAGGTTCGTGAAAGGAGGTCTCTCGGTAATAGAATAAACACAGCTTGAATGTGCTTTCAGTAATGATATTCATGGAATTCATATTTATGATAGGAGCGTGAACTTGTGGATAGAAAAGCCGCGCATCAATACGGTATTTGTTTTCAGTGGTCATCTTCTCTCCTTCATCCCCAAAACCTTTTTTTTACATACTTTGGGTCATCGTTCTATTTGAAGTTGTTACAACGTACATCTTGTAGGAGTTGGTTTCGGAATGTGGAATGCATACATTTACGTTAACTTTTCTCCTTTTATCTAACGTTGATAATTTGTGATAGAGCTATAACTAGAAATCTCAAACAGGTGTTGATGCAGTTCAGACAGATAGATGAATCTGAACCGAACAACATCTAAGTTAGGTTTTGATTCTTTCCAGTTGGATCCCGTTCAAAGTTCAAACCTAATTACCCAAGATGAGATATGGTACGCTCCAAATGAATCCCCAATTTGACCTGCAGGAGATACAAAGTGCATTAATCTGGACCCAAGAACTCGGTCATATAGTAATCTATACAACCAGTGCAATATAATTTTTTGATTAGAATACCATAAATAAATATAGTAATGTTTTGAAAAAATAAAATTTTAAAAAGATACAAAAAAACGTAATTCCGACAAAATAGGGGCATGTAACAATTCGACAAGTAACTGCCAAGAAACCGTAAAGCGACTCTTCACAAAACGAAACTAACTTGTTTCTCTTCTACTTAACCAACCATAACTCCCACTCTTCCTTTTTTTTTCCTCTCTTTTTTTCTCCCCGTCATCTCTCTAAACTCATCATAATGACGAACCCTTCAAACTCCGATCCCAATTTTGATATCCCATTTGCTTCATCCAATGTAACTCTTCCGAGTTACAGTGAAAACCCAAGAAAAAAACGTACTAGACTCACCAACAACGAAACCGGTTCTTCTTCTTCTACTTCAAGGCCTTATAAACAGGTTAAAATAACGGACCCCGATGCTCCAGAAATCGCACGAACATGCACTGAATGTGGCAAGCAATTTGGGTCATGGAAGGCACTCTTTGGACACATGAGATGTCACCCTGAACGTCAGTGGCGTGGCATCAACCCTCCTCCAAATTACAGACGTGAGACCAACGCAACCGCTGCGTCGTCATCATCGAGTTTGAACTGGGTTTCAAATGTATCCGAGAACGAGCATGAGGTAGCCTCTTGCTTACTAATGTTGGCTAATGGTGTTGTCTCGACCGCTTCAAGTGGAGTGGAGGGACGATTCGAGTGTGCAGGTTGTAAGAAAGTGTTTGGGTCACATCAAGCGTTAGGTGGACATAGAGCAACACATAAACACGTCAAAGGATGTTTCGCCAATACAAATTTATCCGAAGATCCTCCTCCTCGTCCCCCTCAAGAGATCGTAGATCAAGATAAGGGCAAGAGTGTGAAATTGGTCTCTGGGATGAATCATCGATGTTACATCTGTTTTAGAGTGTTCTCGAGTGGTCAAGCGTTAGGAGGTCATATGAGATGCCATTGGGAGAAAGATCAGGAAGAGAACCAAGTTGGGGCCATCGATCTTAATGTTCCTGCGACGACGACATCTTCAGAGACAACGTCAGGTTGTTCTTTAGATCTTAGGTTAGGACTTTGATATATAATAACATAAATATAAATTTGTTGGGTATTGTTTCCTTCTCTTAACAAAACTTTCTATGTATATATGTGTGATGATTTGTATGATGAACGTATAGGATTGGGGTATTGTATTCTATATATAACCTAATTAGTTGATGAAACGCCTAAAGGGTTATTTTAATAAATGTCAACATATATTCTTGGATGAAGCCCATTATTTATCATATATGTTTATAGTGTTTGATCATACATATTTATCATATATGTTTATAGTGTTTCTTCACAAAGCCATCACAAAAGAGATGAAAATCAGCCAAAAAAAAAAAAAGGTTCAACTTTGTTTTTGAATCGTAGCTCAGAAAATACACACGAGACACCTCCTGCGGAAACCAACAAAGAATATGCTAAAAGTATATAGTTCAGTATTTATCTAAGAGAAACTCTGCAATATCAAGATTCTTCTTCCGATCCTTAACCATGTTGCCTTCGAGAAGAGTTGCTTTTTGCTGAAGCTATCAGCAGATTCAGGGTGCAAGTTGTTGCTGTTGACTCGAAGATGATGCCTCCCCCTGATGTTTTGGTATTTGAGGCCTTTTAGAAGATGGAACCTGCAAGCAAATACCGGTTTTATAAATAATACAACTACGGTTAACCTGTAATATCCCTTCTTAATTATTTCAAGAGTATAACCTGTCGTTGTTGTCTGGAAGATGATGCCACATCACGCTGATTTTTAAACTTAAGCATTTCAAGAGATGGGATCTGCATGAAATCAAAAAGATCGGTTTATAACATGAATGCAAACAATCATGACGAATGCAATTACAGTCACAATAAGACTACTTACTTCTGTTTTTGTTTGCATAGTTTTAAGTTCTGCAGCAAGCTCTTTTGTGATGAGACTCTTTCTATCCGTGCATTGCAAACATTCAGATGCGAGTTTTAAAACTTTGGTAGCTTCTTTTAATGAGTACTCTCCCTTCAGATTTGGATCAATCAGCTCAGTAAAATCCTTTCCATGTATCCACTTATAAGCCTAAAGAGTCAGGAGAATAACAAAACTCAGTCATATGTGGCTTGTGTTGCAAGAAATTGACAATGAACGAGAAATAAGGATTACAAACCAAAAGTCAAGAGAAAGCAAAGAGAGGACATCACTTACAGTGCCTGGAGGAATTTGTATTCCTGTAAGCAGAATCACAAGGATGGTACCAAATCTGTACGTCACACTCTCAGTGTTCACACGTCCTACAATTAGAATATAAACATCACATTCTGATATGAATAGTCTGGAGAAAAAAGCCCGAACTGATTACCTGTTTCATTTCGTTCATAATCGGTAATCTCCCTCACTAAACCGAAAGAGGAAAGACAGGCATCACCATCCTTCAAAACATATCCATTAAGCAGTAAAAACAGTTTAGCATCCTTAGATCATTAAGAAGGTAATATAGGCATGATCAAAATGTTGTTTTATATACCTTATCAAACAGAACCGAGCAAACAGTTAAGTTGTTGTACTTCGCAAAACCTGAATTGCTACAGTAATCTAATGCTTCGGCTATATGATAAGCCACTCGCAACCTCATCGACCATTCCATGGTTTGATATTTCTCTGTGAATCATTGACAATAGTAAAAACTTCAAAAACAGAGTTCTGATTCAATATCGATTCCACAAGCAGATACATTGGCACATACAACTAACAATCCAGATTCTTTACCAAATGTTAAATGTAAAAAAAACAAAAGAAGAGGAAGAATCATACGATGGAACAAACGCCTAGCAAGAGTATCATTCGGCATGAACTCTGCAACAAGAAGTCTGTCATCTCCATCGCAGCAATATCCCAACAACTTGATGAGTCTCTTGTGTTTTAGCTCCCCAGCGTCGTTTGCCTCTATCTGACAGAGATCGAAGAAACAGAATCGAACCGATTAAAAGAGATCAATTAGAGGAAACGTTCAAGTTCTTACGGCAAAGAAAGTGTACCTCAAAGTCCAATCGATTAGGCCAAGGCTTATTCGTGAATCTCTTGATAGCGACGAAGCCAAGATTCTGCTTTAAACGGCCTTTGTAGACAACATTGGAAGATTCTTCTCCGTTCGCTGATAAAATCTCGTCGGAACTGAAGTTCTTGGTCGCCGTCTTGAGATCGGAGAAGAAGAACTCTGTGAAAGGCCAGTTCTCGAATCCCTCGTTCTTGACTTCATCGTTCTTGACTTCGCCGGGCTGATTCTGCGGCTGTTGCGGAGGTTGATCGTTCTGGCGAGGCGTCGAGAAGCAACAACCACCCATGGTTTCGTTTTCGCGGGCAAAGCAGAGTATCGAAAGTGTTCGTTGCGAGAGAAACAGAGAGAGAGATGAATAGAGAGAGAGCGTGAGAAAAATTAAGAAACGGTTTATGAACGAACTTTTATAACAGAGTCTCACTCGAATCAACTCAAGATTTACGCATCTTCTAATTATTATTATTATTTTAATTTATTTTTTGTTAAATCTAATCATTATTTCGCTTATTTAGTTTAGATATTATCCTATTTAAAAACTTTGCATTGCATGGTGGTGACAAGTGGATTTGCAAAGGTCGATGATAAATTTTTTAACTGTGGTTTGTTAATAGAATTATAATTATTTGATATTTTACCAATAATAAAATAAAATATATAATTGTAGTTTTGGTAGTTGACTAGAGGAATTTATTGTTAAACTGTGATTTTTTTTTTTTTTTTTGCTAGAAAATGTCTCAAAAAGTTTAAATATCATAAAATATTGATATTTCAATAACTCAGTTGGTTAATAAATTGGTGGACTGATGTTTTTGTTTGTTTTTATTTGAAGTCATTTGGTGGAAATTAGTTGTTTACCAATCAGTTGACCGAAAATTGGCGCAAAATAAATAAAAAATCTCCTAACATATAAACCAAACAATTACATTTTAAACATAACTAAGGTAGAGATGAAAATGGAGATTCACCACAAAACTTTATGATTTAAATGACATTTCGAAAATTCATGATTTTTTCGTACCAAATTTGCGATTTTTTGACATTTTTTCCAAAGAATATTAACTATATAGTTCATTTTTTTATCCTAAAGAAATTCTACAAAGTCAAGAATCTTCTTCTGTGCTTTTATTTGCTTCGAGATGAGTTGCTTGGTTGAAGATATCAGCATATTCAGTCTCCTTGCCGGCTTTGGCTAGTATGACAGAGTGCAAGTAGTATCCTGTTGGCCAATCAGGAAAAACTTTTTGTGCTTCCATCACATCGACTAGGGCTGCTTTTGGTCTATCGCAGAATAGGTAGCTTAAACTACGCCTCGCGTAAACACTTGGGAGTACAACGTTTCTAGCTTCAATGATCTGTATGTGACAGAAAGAAGAAACAGTTTATTGTTTAAGCCCCATATATATATATAATGAATTCTTTGACTATTATATATTTATTACTAGTATACCTTAGAATAGCAGTAGATTGCGAATTTAAAGTCTTTTACTTCAAAAGCCAGATCACCAAGATTTCCTAATTTTTCATCATCATCACTCATTCCTGGTGACCATTCTTGGAAAGTGTACTGAAACAAACCAATACTAATAGTTAAGCCACTTTAATGCACTTGTTACAACTTACAACATTTTGTGAACTATGAAAGATTAGTTTGGTTAATTACCTCAGCGAAGTTCTTGTCCTCTTCATGTTGTGTCTTCATAAGGATTTCATGAATGGCATTGAGGTCCATTCTCAAACAAGCTTCTCCTAGTGGCGAAAGTTTACTCCTCGATGATGCTCCCTCCTTCATTTCAAGAATTTCATCAGATGGAACGTAACTTATACAGTTATACTTACAAATCGAAAAGTCGAGAATACTTTTGAGGTTATTATGCAAGCAGAAATTATCGCTTTTATAAAAAGAAGGCTAAAAATCATCAAGAATACATGGCACTAGCACCAAGCCACCAAGTATATTTGGTAATCATGTGTAACATAATCAGCTCAAAATCATCAAGAATACATGGGAATCACGGTTAAATAAGCCCCCTTCTTACTTCTTTTTTTGTTGGCAAAGTTTTAAGTTGTGCAACAAGCTCTTTTGTGATGAGACTCTTTCTACTCTCGCACTGGAAACATTCAGAGGCGAGTTTCAAAACTTTTGTAGCTTCTTCTTTAGAGAAGTTTCCCTCCAGATTTGGATCTATCAGGTCAGCAACATCCTTTCCATTTATCATCTCAGTAGCCTAGAAGCAGGATAATGACAACTCAGTTATATATATGTGGCTTGTGTTGCAAGAAATTAACAATGACAGTTTCTCTAAGGATCACAATCACAAAGTCAATAGATAGTAAGACTGAACTTGAACAGTATCACTTACTTGGCTTGGAGAAATTTGCTTTCCAGTAAGCAGATTCACAAGGATGGTACCAAATCTATATGTCACACTTTTAGGGTTCACGATTCCTACAATGAGAATATAAACATCACATCCTGATATGAATAATCTGAAGATAGAAGCGCGAATGGATTACCTTTTCTTCTCTGACTTCGATCATAATTGATCGCCTTTATCAAGCCAAAAGAGGAAAGACATGCATCACCATCCTTCAAATATCCATTGCGCAATGAGAAACAGTTTAGCATCCTTAGATCATTAAGAAGGTATATGCATGAAAAAGTTGTGCTACATACCTTATCAAACATAACCGAGTAAGCACTTAAGTTATCATACGACGCAAAACCTGCACTATTGCAATAATCCAATGCTTCGGCTACACAATACGCCACTCGCAACCGCATTGACCATTCCATGGTTTGATTTTTCTCTGTGAATCACAACAGAAAAAAACTTCAAAGAACAGAGAAATAACATGTTCTGATTCAATATAGATACTACAAGAAGATATGACATAATTAAATAGAGAATGCTAATAACTTCTCAATTGATTCTACAACTACAAGCATATATATTGACACAATCTATAGAACAAATCATGTCAAATACAACTAACAATGCAGACTCATTAACATCAGATTCACCAAAATCTAAATGTGAAAACAAAAGAAAAAACGAAGAGGGAGTATCATACGATGGAACAAACGCTGAGCAAGAGTATCATTGGGCATGAACTCTGCAACAATAAGCCTTTCATCTTCGTCGTAGCAATATCCCAAAAACTTGACGAGTCGCTTGTGTTTTAGCTCCCCAACTGTTTTTGCGTCTTCCTGAAGAAGACCAAAGACACAGAATCGATCAATAACCATCGCAAAATTGATAAGCTTTAAGGCAAAGAATACCGCAAATTCTTCATGATCAGGCCAATCCGAGTTCTTGAATCTCTTGACAGCGATGAAGCCAAGATTTTCTGATAAACGGCCTTTGTAGACAACATTGGAAGATTCTTCTCCCTTCTTTGATATGATCTCGCTGGAACTGAAGTTCTTGGTCGCCATCGTGAGATCGGAGAGGATGAACTCCTTGAAAGACCAGTCGTCAAATCCGTCGTTCTTGAGTTCATCGCTCTCGACTTCGTCGTTTTTGAGTTCATCGTTCTTGACTTCGTCGTGTCTGAGTTGGCTGGGCTGATTCTGCGGCTGTTGCGGACGTTTCTTGTTCTTGCGAGGCGTCGGGAAGCAACAACAACCCATGGGCAAAACAGAGTTTCGAAACCGTCTGCGTCGAAGAGAGCGAGAGAGAGAGAGAGAAGAACGAGACCATTGGGAAAATGGGTTTATGATTATGATTAACCTAATAAGCTCAAGATAACGAATCTTATCGTCTTTTTTTGTTTCCTCTTTCAGCTTTGGTTTTACATTTCCCATTTGAGAACTTCGCATTGCATGGTTGTGAGTCTGGTGACAGCTGGTGGTTTTACTATAATACTTTATCTTTTTGTTAATAATTTATGTATTTGTTAATAAAATTAGCTTCTGATAATTATATATTGTTAAAATGAGGTGAATTTATTTACATTATATATTGACTCCAACTGTCAACGTTTTTACATACAAATTAAAAAAAAAAAAAAGTTGCATATTATCTATTATATCTGTAGTTTATATTAATTGTCAAAACAAAAATGTAAAAGGACTAAACATTTCTTGAAGGTTAATTGGAAAAACAAGTTGGTAACTTTACATTGAAAATGTAAAATATCTCTTAAAATAAAACAAAATTGTTTGACAATAACATCATAAAATGCATGATTTTTTTTTTTGGTTATATTTTTAAAAAAGTATATTGTTCAAAAACTAAATACCTCAAATTATATGTATCTTTGAACGCCTTGTATGCCCTACGGTAACGACATAAACGTAACTACACTTCATTTTCATTAAAATAACATGACATGCATCATCTAGTGCTCTCACATAAATTGTTCACACGATCTTTCATAACATACTCTTTTGACACAGGGTTCGGCTATCATACTCGAGATGGTTTATTTCTTCTTCATTAATTCAATCTCCAAATGGTTTGACATCACATAACTTATATACATATGCGATCAATGATCATAATCTTTTTTTTATTTTGGTCTTGGATCAATGATACTTACCTTATGATATCAAAACCTTTAAGTACTCACAGTGAGATTAAAATGCTAATGTTAAATGACATTATTGTTTCCTGTAAAGCAACATGTGTAGGGCCTACGGGATTCAGACGAAAAATAAGAATAACAAATCTAAGAAATAGAAAAAGAGAGAGACGTCGTGCACAGTTATATAAACTTTAGATATATTAATCATTGATATGATATTTATGATTTACACGAGGATTCAACTATTTTCTTATAAAATAATTTTAATTTTTAAGGATGTGAAGCGTAATTAAAGAGTTTAATTAATAATGACCTTTGGTTTTGTCATCTCCCCGACGCGGCTAATGGAGAATGGGATGATGACTCCCCCAAATCATTGAGAGCCGTTTTGGTAATTTAGTTAAGCCTGACCCTTTGGAAATCATGTACAAGTGTGGTCGTACAAACACATATTCACGCACATATATAAAGGTTTAACCATAAAATTTGGTTGAATGATCAAACTTAAAATGAATATGTGTTAGTATGCGATTCGAAGACTGAGCTAAGTTTAAATAAAATTGTTATCATGAAAACAATAAAATGACAAAATTACCAAAAAAGCAATTTCATGATGTTGTTAAAAAAATAGCAATTTGATGATGTAAAAAATAAACAAAAACACAATTTCAGAAATACAAAATTTCACAGAATTTTGTAGAATCACGAATCATTATGCTATTATGTAATAATATATCGATCATAGCCTACATAGCTATATAAAATGATTTAAAACTTTCAAACTAGGGCTGATGTCAAAGAAATGATATTAATATAGAGAGAAAATTGAAAAAAACTTTCGAAGGTCAAACTATTAATGAACATATATGTTGTTCAATACGAAAGACATGTCTTCTTTAACTTGAAGAATGGTTCGACCGATTCATTGATACAGCCGAGTTCTAACCAATGAAAACAAAACGCCGAATAAAAGAAGTACCGACGAAATAAAATAAAGTACGCATACGTAATCACGACAAATGATTAATACTCTAATTTCATATTAATAATGTTATTTCTTATCAAAATAATATTATACTAACTTAATGTTCTGATTAGGGTCAACAATGAGGGCAAGACACCAACCACCACACGATTAAGAAGAACATTTGTTAGCTTCTCTCAGCTCCAAAAACCAAAAACTACAAAACTTTTTTTTTTTTTGTTTCTCCTTCGGTGATCTTTCTTGCAGAAGAGATTGATTTGTCTTTGAGAAACCGAGAGTACTGTTTACTTTTTTATTGCAGGTACGGACAAAGTTTTATATAAGTGTGATTAGAACAGTGGATGCTCTTATCACGGGTCCACTTGTTCTCGGTGAAAAGATTCTTTAAGCCCCATAATCTCAATCACATGGTTAGAGATTAAAAATAGTCTAATCATCATTACCTTCACCGAGTACTTTTGTGTCCGGAAGAAGAAAAAACAAACACCATTCAGCAAAGAGAGAAGCTTCGTGATTAGAATTTTCCCAGGTTTCTTTTTCTTTTTATATATATTTTCAAGATTTGATTTTGCTTATCATTTTATGTGATGTGTGTTTTGTATATGAAGAAACAGAGAGACCAACAACTTCTTTTTAATTACACAGAGCAGAACCAAATCTGTGTTTGTTGTCCGTGTTTTTTTTGTTGGTGCTTTCTCAAAGTGTTCTTGGGTTTGGTTTTAAACCCAAAGTAAAGCTTTTTCTCTGTCTTTGTGCAACAAATCTTGATAAAGTTAGTAACTTTTGCTGAAACTTTTACTAAATCTCTTTAGATTTCTTTTGGGGGTTTTTGATTTAGAATGATTTCTGTGGTTTTCTTATCTGAAATCTTACACTTTCATAGACAATCAGACTTGATTTCGTTTTCCATTATCTATCTGCTAGTAATCTTCGTTTTGATTTGTTAAAAGAGCTTCAATGAATTTCCTCTCGGAGATTTTCATGTCTGTAGGGGAGAATCTTGTACTTGAAATTGATGGCACTACTTTGATTGATACCTTCTTAAGCCAACTCTCCATTGAAAGCAAAGCTGCTTATATATACAGTATAATTTATAGCATCTCTACGGAAAAAAGAACTTATAATATTGAAAAGTTGGGAAAAACAACAGTTTGATTCTTCTCTTCTCTTGTTCTTAGTTGGGTTTTTGATAATGTTTCTGCAACTTTTTTCAGATTGGGGTTTAACATTCCAAGAAGAGGACTTTGTCTTGTGTCTATTCATCTTCAAGACGCTCATGTGTGTCGGTTCATGAAGAAGAACGGCTAAGTACAGTCTCTGAGGACTTGGGGATTTGGTAGGATCTGTTAGATGCTAGATTGAAAGAATAGAAAAAGGAATCTTTTGATATGAAAGATGATGGTGGTGGCAGTGGAGGCGAGGGAAATGGTGGATTTTCACCTAACTCTAGCTTTGGGGCATTCCCTGACACGGCCATGGATTTGGATTTCATGGATGAGCTCTTGTTTGATGGATGTTGGCTAGAGACAACAGATAGTAAGAGCTTGAAGCAGACAGAACAATGTCCTTCAGCTTCTACCGCCATGAATGAAAATAGCCCTTTCCTTTGCTTTGGTGAGAACCCATCTCAAGATAATTTCTCTAATGAAGAAACTGAGAGAATGTTTCCTCATTCACCTAGTTATCTCAAGAGCAACAAATCAATGAATCAAGAACCTTTTAACCAGGCTGAACAGTTTCTCCTCGAAGAAGCTGAGGTGGGAAAAAGTTGGTGGATTGCCCCAAGAGACAGTGAAGGCCCTTCTTCATCTGTGAAGGAGAGACTATTACAAGCTATTAGTGGTCTTAACGAGGCGGTGCAAGATAAGGACTTCCTGGTACAGATATGGGTGCCAATTCAGCAGGAAGGGAAGAGCTTTCTTACCACTTTTTCGCAGCCACATTTATTCAACCAAAAATACTCCAGCCTTGCAGAATACAGACATGTTTCAGAGAATTATAATTTCCCGACCGATGAGGGTATGAAAGAACATGTAGGTCTTCCTGGTCGTGTGTTCTTGCAAAAGTTGCCTGAGTGGACTCCTGATGTGCGTTTCTTTAGAAGAGATGAATATCCACGCATTAAAGAAGCACGAAAGTGTGATGTTCGTGGGTCACTTGCCCTTCCTGTGTTCGAAAGAGGTAGTGGGACTTGTTTGGGTGTTGTTGAGATTGTCACAACTACTCAGAAGATGAATTACCGGACAGAACTTGAGAAGATGTGTAAAGCTCTTGAGGTTTTTCTCTTCCTCTTGGTTTTGCCTCTACCTCAAACTACTCTATAGATCTCGCAACGCTTACCTCACATGTTTAGACTGATACAACCATTAAACCTTATGCTTGGATGTCTTTTTCACTGGACGGCTTTGTCCAGATTTTTTGTTCTCTCTACAGTCCAACAGAAGGATCTTGAATTCAATTCTGCATATGTTTGTACTGTGATTGTTCTGCTTCTATCTGATTGCATCCCTGTCTCTTCCTGTCAGTCATTCGGTCATAATCTTCCTTGATTAAAAAAATTTATGTGACAATAGTGAGAAGTTTTGTTTGTGTATCACAACAGCCTAAAGACGCAGTTGTTTTTGCAGGCCGTAGATCTAAGGAGTTCAAGTAACTTGAACACTCCAAGCTCTGAGGTGAATTAACTGGAAACTTAGTCCATTGGCTCCTAGAACGATGATATGCATTGCTACAGTGATACTACGTGTTTCAGTTTTTGCAGGTCTATAGTGATTTCTACTGTGCGGCAGTACCTGAGATATCAGATTTCTTGGCCTCAGTCTGCAAATTATATGATTTACCGCTAGCTTTGTCATGGGCCCCGTGTGCTCGGCAAGGGAAAAGTGGATCCCGACATTCTGAGGAGAACTTCTCTCAGTGCATTTCGACAATCGATTCTGCTTGCTTTGTCCCCGACGAACAGAGCAATAATAATTTTTGGGAGGCATGCTCTGAACACCATCTGCTCCAGGAGGAAGGCATTGTTGGGAAAGCATTCAAGGCCACAAAACTGTTTTTTGTGCCTGAAGTGACCACATTTAGCAAGACTAACTACCCTCTTGCGCACCACGCCAAGATATCTGGACTACATGCTGCTTTAGCAGTCCCGTTAAAGAGCAAATCTGGTTTGGTTGAGTTTGTGTTGGAATTCTTCTTTCCAAAAGCCTGCCTTGACACTGAAGCACAACAGGAAATGCTCAAGTCGCTATCTGCAACGCTGCAGCAAGATTTCAGGAGTTCAAATCTTTTCATTGACAAAGACCTGGAGTTAGAAGTTGTATTGCCTGTTAGAGAGACAATGGTCTTCTCAGAAAACCCGCTAACTGGAGCAGAAACCGCAGAGTCTTTGACAGAAATTCAATTACAAGAATCCTCATGGATCTCCCACATGATAACAGCAAATGAGAAGGGTAAAGATGTATCACTTTCTTGGGAGTACCAGAAAGAAGATCCTAAAGAGCTCTCACCTGGCTGGGAGAACAGTCAGCTTGATCCTAGCCCCAATAATGTTCCTTTAGAAGCTGAGAAGATTCAGCCAGCATCAACTTCAGGACTCAGAGTCGACGTCGGTCCAAGATCTGAATCAGCTTCGACTGGTGGGGGAAATATGTTAGGCAGTAGAAGACCAGGGGAGAAGAGAAGAACAAAAACAGAAAAAACCATTGGCTTGGAGGTTCTTCGACAATACTTTGCTGGAAGCCTCAAGGATGCAGCCAAGAGCATTGGTGGTAAGAATTTGTTGTACACTGCTACAGACATAGCTCCACTTTCTATGAATTTTGATTCTTTTTGTATCTTGGGGAAAGCATAACCAATACGTTCCTTAGGTTAAACCCAAAACATACCAAATGAGTATGTAAAAAAAGAAAATTCAAGCCTGAGGATATGTGAAAACTCCGTGGCCAATATAAACAAACAAGTCTCTGATGAAACCGAGTTTATCTTACATTCTATTTATATGGCAGTGGATCAGCGTGTTCTATAGACATGTTCATCATGCCTATCTATCCGTCTCTCAGACAGTGATGTGACAAAGGTTTCGTTCTTATGTTGCAGTTTGTCCAACTACGTTGAAAAGGATATGCAGGCAACACGGAATAATGCGATGGCCCTCCCGAAAAATCAAGAAGGTTGGGCATTCGTTGAAGAAACTCCAACTTGTTATGGACTCTGTTCAAGGTGCGCAGGGCTCTATCCAACTCGATTCATTCTATACAAGCTTCCCAGAGTTGAACTCCCCAAATATGTCCAGTAATGGCCCGTCCTTGAAGAGTAATGAACAGTCAAATCATTTGAATGCTCAAACCGAAAACGGTATTATGGCAGAGGAAAAAACAGCACCAAGGTCACCATCATCTTCTTGCAGCAAGAGCTCTGGTTCAAGCAACAATCATGAGAATACTGCAAACACTCTAGTTGCTGAGGATGCTGATGCGGTCTTACAGAGACCTAATAACGAGACAGAACTGCAAAACGCGAATCAGGAGGAAACAAATAGTCTTGCAAGAACCCAGAGCCATAAAACATTCAAGGAGCCTCCTGTTCTTGAAAATTTATCTCCATTACCAGGTAGTAGCAACAAGAGCTTAAGAGCTGGAGGTGCCATCAAAGTGAAAGCCACATTTGGTGAGGCCAGAGTACGGTTTACCTTGCTCCCAAGCCATGGCTTCAGAGAGCTGCAGCAAGAGATTGCTAGGCGTTTCAACATAAGTGACATTTCCTGGTTTGATCTTAAGTACCTGGATGATGATAAGGAGTGGGTTCTTCTGACATGTGAAGCAGATCTCGAGGAATGCATCGACATATATAAATTAACACAGACCCAAACAATTAAAATAAGTCTGAACGAAGCTTCTCAAGTCAAGCTGGGTGGTTCTTTTGGCAGCACTGGTCCTTCCTGATAAACAAACAAGCAAAGAAAGTTGTTACTTCAAAGCACCAGGAAGATTCTACGGATTTTTTAGCTTTTGTAGAAATCTCACTTACCTTTTAAGCCTGGGATTTCTGTGTAAACATATTTCCAGTGCCCAGAATACCATTTTGGAAGTGGCAGTAGTAGCTGGTCTCCTGCACCCTAGCAGATTTTTGTATAAAAGACAGATGCAATCCCGACACTTGTATTTTATGCCTGTACAATCATTTTTTATCTGGTTTCTTAAGCTCTGCAAAACTGCAACTGTGGCCATTGAAATATTTGTGTTTTCACTTATTTACCTTTGGGACATGTCTGGTTACAGGATACTAACTAATCCATTATTGCATTGATGTACAGGGAACATGAAAAGAATGTGCCAGAATTAAAGAATATTCATTTCATTATATTGATTATGTTATTTTTTTTTTGGTCAACATTGATTATGTTATCAAACACTAAACTGATTTGGTAAAAACAGGGAAAAAACAATCAGCAGTTTACACGTCGTGGTCTTCCACGTTTTAACAAACTTAGTCGCTTTGTATCACTACGAACTCCTCCTATATGCAGACAAAAAGTACAAGAATAGTAGCTTACATTTTCTCCAATAATGTAGATTGTGTTCTCCGACCCAAATTCAAAGTTGGCTTCAAATTCATTATGAAAGCAGGCAGCTCTTTTCCCTATTTTCTTCACCAGCTTGGCTTGCCACTTATGTTTACCTATCAATGTCATCTGTTTCTTTGACATCAATGCACACACCCTGAAGGCAATGTTTCCTTCAACTACCCCCTGGGAACGTCGTTCTTATAAGCATATCTGTGTCCAACCATGTCATCTTGTTTGCTTCTACCAGCTTATCTACAAAAGACAGGAAAATAGCATGTGAAGGTCCAACTCTAAAATATTTTTCAATTGAACTTGAAGATTACTTGAAATATCCTAAACATTATCCGTGATACTTTTACCACAGGGTTATACTTAGCTTCGTTAGAGATATCTCAAACTGTATATCACAAGCTACTATCATAAGGCTAACATCGTATACATGAGCATGGAGACAATGATCAAAAGGCCACTTGATGCATATTCAATTGTAAAATTACATACTACTGTCTAAAGTAGGAGCAGAATGAAGAAAGTTAGTGCTGTAAGTCCATTCCTACTCTACGTTACTTCAAATTGATTATTAATTTAAAAGAGAAACTTTTTTTTGTCGTCCGAAATATTAGACGTCTCTACAACAGAAGGTTGTAACTTGTTACTAGGAGAACTGAACTTACAGCAACAGTTTTCTTTCTTATTTCATCGTCCTTTTTGTTAGGTTTTTTCCAGTCCTAGTTTCTTACCTTTACCTGTCATCCTTGATGAGCTGCACCTCAAAAACATGCTTGACCACCATCTGAACTTTTCCATCAGAAAGAAAACAGAGTCACTCAATATCCTTAACCATCGTCCTCCCAGTAGTCTAAGTAGTCAACTCTCTGAGGCTGAAAGCTTGATATACCCCCTTGACCCCATCCTTTTTTAACCCTTGACAGAGATTTGAGTGCAATTCCACTACCGTCATCTCTGCAAAATAGTGATTGATAGAGAGAACATATATTAGCTCTACGAAAAAGACAGTTAAAACGATAAGACAATTAAAACGATACTCTCAATGTGAACACACTGGAAACCAAAGAGTCTATTGCCTAATCATATACACAGAGGCTTACTCCAAATCTTGGAACCTTTTACTTTCTTATAAAACCAAAATTTCAAAGGAAAAAGCATAGAACTACGAAACCTCCAGTAAAAGCATCTTAGAATACCTATTGGAATTGCACCTATAACAGGAGAAACAATGAAAGATGACAAACCAGAAGAAGAATGTGTCATGCAAACCTGTGTAATATATTCTGCCAGTTGTTTCCACCATACTTATTATGCTTTTTCTGGTGTAAATCCCTTGCATTTGGATCGACTTTGTTTGCTACTTCACCGACTGAAGCCATTTCCATCATCTTCTCAGCAAAACTATTTGCCTCTTTCTTGTTTCCCATCTTACCCAAGCCATCTATGACAGGCATCAATGCTGCAGGGTCAAACCCATACCCTTTGTCTATCATCTTATGCAATATTCCACTAGCTACTTCTAGCTCATCCTTCTTACATAAGCTCTCAACAAGATCTTTATAAAGAAAAGTCCCCAACTCAAAACCTCTATCTAAAACAGCTTCAAGCAACTCTGTAGCCTTTAAGAGTTGCCCTGCAGCAAGCAACTCATTGAACATCAAGCTGTAAAGGCCTTCCTTTTGTCCACAGATACTTACAGCAGTCTCAAAGACTTCTTGGGCCATGTCAAATTCAGGGACCTTACAGAACGCTTCAATTAAAAATGTGAAGGAAAATACATTTGGGGCTACGTTCTTCTGCATCATTTCATCAAGGAGGTTAGTTGCATCTTCAACTTTTCCTCCCTCACAAAGATACTTGATTGCAGTATTGTAGGTGCAGATATTAGGTGAAATTCCCTTTTCTCTCATCTCATCCATCAGTCCATGAATTTCAAATATCTGATTTTTTATGCCTAAGCCCAGGATCAGTGAGTTATAAGTCTCTAGGCTCTTATGACAACCTTTCTTCTCCATGTCTTTGAGAACGCGGAATGCAGATGATATTTTCCCCTGTTTGCAGAAATGATGGATGAAAATGTTGTATGCGACAGAGTCTGGTTGCAGTTTCTCTCCCACCATTTCAGCAAACAAATTTTTTGCTTCAGTGAACCTTCCGGCTTTGCACAAACCATTAAGTAAAGTTGAATACGTGATCAGGTCAGGCAAGCAATTGTTCTCGATCAAGCTATCATCCACCAGTCCGATATATGAATTGCCTAGATTACCAAGAGCAGCGCTTCCATGCACCCGCATTCCCTTAACTATCTCAATAGCTTTATCTAATTCCCCGCTTCCACAGAGTCCATCAACTATAATGTTGCATGTGACAGTATCAAGTCCATAACCTTTTTCATTCATCTTTCGCAGCAACTCTTCTGCTTCAGATATTCTCCCCATCTTCCAAAGGCTGTGGAGCAAAATATTGCAAGTATAAGCATTTGGTAAGCAATTATTCCTCATCATCTCCTGCAATAAGCTTTTAGCTGCATCGACTTTTCCAACACTGCAATAACCATGTAGAAGACAGCCATATGTTACAGCATCTGGGGAGACACCATTTCTTTTCATCAAACCAACTATAGTCTTTGCATCGGATAGCATGCCCAATTTGCACAATCCATCCATCAAGATATTGTAAGAATAAATACTTGGCCCTATCCCCTTATCAATCATTTGCTTAAGGACTGTTTCAGCCTCTATAAACTTCCCATGTCTGACCAAACCCTGCAGCCAAATATTGTAACTCTGCAAACTAACGAGATCATCATTTTCGCTAATCGACTCAAAGAGGGTCTTGGCTTCCTCCATCAACCCTACCTTACAGAAACCTTTCAACATCAAGTTATAAGTTATACCATTAGGACGAGGAAGACCCAGATACTCATCTAGCTCCATATCACTGAAAATCCTAGACGCGTCCAAAACCTTTCCTTCTTTACAAAGCGCAGATATCCTAGAGTTAAAAGTTACAATATCAGGAGCAAAACCTTCCACTCGCATCTTCTCCACCAGCTTTTCGGAATCATCGTTTCTACCTTCCTTACAGAAGCTCGAAATAATTGTATTATACACAACTTTATTGGGCAAAATCCCAAAGCTTTCCATTGAATTCAACAACTCTAATCCTTTGTCAGTCAAACCAGCTTTACAATACCCACGAGCCAAAATCCCAAAAGTAAACTCATTTGGCTTACAACCTTTCTCAGGCATTTCATCGAACAACTCTCGAGCAGCATCCATACAACTTGAATCACACAAAGCACGGATCAAGAGATTAAACGTATAAGTCTGTGGAGCAATCCCACACAAAAGCATATCTTTATAAAGCCACGAAACGAACTCCACACGTCGTTCCCTTATGCAACTTTCGAGCAACACATTATACAAATAGATCCCAGGTTTGTTTTCAGGGAATCGTGACCGTACGAATTGAAACTGCGGAAACGCCTTGTCAATGTAACTCGATTTCGCAAAGATTGAAACAACTGCGAGAAGAGAGGAAAGTTTCGATTTTTGGACTGAGGAAGAGAGTATAAGATTGTGAAGCTCGTCGATTTCTTCGTGCATTTGGGCTCGAACGAGGATACGAGCCATCGTAGAAGTCGCAGCTAAAGAGATTCCATGGCTTTCGTCTGAAGGAGAAGAGAAAATCCTCGTGAAGATTCTCCATGCCAATCTCGGATTCTTCGTGTTCTTCAACAAAGCCTTCACAAGTGATTGTTCCATGGAACTACAACACAACTCAAATTCAATTTTTCCAAATTGGTCTTATACGCAAATATTAAATTAAATACGGACCAAAACGTACAATGATAAGAATTTAGGACTATTATATAAATGTATAAAGTTAAGAATTCAAAATTGGTCTCATAAATTATATACGGTCCAAAACGAAATAATGGTTAAACATTTGGGGCAATTATGTAAATAACAGAAGTTATAGACTAAGGCGGTGATTGGTGAATGGCTGTAAGAACTTTAAAATTAATTACAGTCTTAAAAGTCTATGTTTTATACAATCAAGCTTTTACTTTCCTATAATTTCTCAAAGTCCCTAAAATCACTCAAAGTCTAAATTTTAAATTTTGGTTAAGCTTCGTTGCTTTTTTTTAAAGCCACAAATTAGAGACTTTTATTTTTTCAAAAGTCACAGTCTCAAATAAATAATTAAAAGTCACAGTCAAACTTTTTACAGTCTATTTAAAAATAACAGTCTACAGTAAAAGTCTTAACCAATCGGCCCCTAAAAAGTAAACGCTTTTCTTCAACCTTCGTTCTAAAAGTCGCAACGCTTCTTCTTCTCTCGATCATCTTCTGAAGAATCTGATTCCGATCAAAATTGCAGAAGAAGATGTCTCGCCAATTATTGAAGAATCTCGGTAGAATCACTACCGGTTTCAAAACTCAAACCCGATCCGTGACTTACATGCCCAGACCCGGTGACGGCAAGCCAAGACCGGTGACTTTAATCCCCGGAGACGGAGTTGGTCCGTTGGTTACAAACGCGGTTCAACAAGTGATGGAAGCGATGCACGCGCCGGTTTACTTCGAACCGTTTGAAGTTCACGGAGATATGAAGAGCTTACCTGAAGGATTGTTGGAATCGATTAAGAAGAACAAAGTTTGTTTGAAAGGTGGACTTAAGACTCCCGTCGGTGGTGGTGTGAGTTCGCTCAATGTTAATCTGAGAAAGGAGCTTGATCTTTTCGCGTCTTTGGTCAACTGTTTCAATTTGCCTGGTTTAGCTTCGCGTCATGAGAACGTTGATATTGTTGTGATTAGAGAGAACACTGAAGGTGAATATGCAGGGCTTGAACATGAAGTTGTTCCTGGTGTTGTTGAAAGCCTTAAGGTGAAATTCCTCACTTTTTGATGAATGTTTTTGGATACAAATGTGATTTTTAGGAGAGTTTGATCAGTGTTAGAAACTTTTGGCATTTGTGTGTTCTTTAGGTTGAGTTATGAGCGTCTAGAATCGAGTTTAGATGCATAGAACGAGGTCTTGAAGTTGATTATGATGAATGCTACTCACTGTTAATCTGTTATGTCCATAAACTTGTCTACATTCATGGATGCACATTGGTGAATTATGTTTTATGTTTTATGGTGAATTATGTTTTATGAGTGGCGTACTGCCACTCGTCTTATTTAAGATGTATCTGATGCTAATGTTATGCTAGGTGATCACAAAGTTCTGCTCTGAGCGTATTGCAAAGTATGCGTTTGAGTATGCCTACTTGAACAATAGGAAGAAAGTTACAGCGGTGCACAAGGCCAACATTATGAAACTGGCTGATGGTTTGTTCTTGGAATCTTGTCAAGAAGTTGCTAAGAAGTATCCAAGCATTGCCTACAATGAAATCATTGTTGATAATTGCTGTATGCAACTTGTGGCAAGACCAGAGCAGTTCGACGTCATGGTAAATGTTTTTCAGAGTTTATATTGATTTTATTTCTCAAATCCTCTCTTGTTGATGCTCGGACCAGCTTCCTTCAATCCGGCTTCTAATTACATGAATCTGATCTGCAGGTGACGCCTAATCTCTACGGTAATCTGGTTGCAAACACTGCTGCTGGTATTGCTGGAGGCACTGGAGTCATGCCTGGAGGTAATTTATAAATTCTTTTTACCCTGATCTAATGTACAAGCACAATAGAGAAGTAGATTCTCTTGCTTATGCTATGAAATTTTTTACAGGAAATGTTGGGGCGGAGTATGCAGTGTTTGAGCAAGGTGCATCAGCAGGAAACGTGGGGAAGGAAGAGCAAACGAATGCAAACCCTGTGGCTTTGCTGCTCTCATCAGCCATGATGCTTAGACACCTTCAGTTCCCTTCTTTTGCTGACAGGCTTGAAACCTCTGTGAAGCGTGTCATCTCTGAAGGAAAGTGCCGGACTGAAGATCTTGGCGGAAACAGTACTACCCAAGAGGTCGTTAACGCAGTTATTGCAAATTTGGATTGATTTGACGATTTCAACTTCACACGTCGGTATGATTCACACTTACCGGAATATACTTCTAGCATTCCACATTCTTTCGAGATAACTTGAATTGGAATTCAAAATTTCGATATAACAAAAAAGATGTTTTCGATGCTTTTTTGTATTGTTTTCGTTTTGAAAAGTTGCGATACTTCCTTCTTTTTCGACTGTTCATGTAATATGCAAAGTGCAAACTGCCTCAGAGCAGTACTTTTTGAATAATGGAAAATTACATTCAGCTTCTTGTCAAAGCTTAGTATTTTCTAGTTTTGGTAACAAATGTGCCAATAGCTTAAATGTTTCTTACATAGTAATGATACAAGGACGTGATGCTTCAAGTGAAACAGTGTCTTTATTTCAATCCGAACTGTACTTGGATTCACACTCAATAGCATTAAAACAAAACATTACTAGAGAAGACAGAGACAAAGCAGAGCGCACTGAATCACAACCATGGCAAAACTGAAGCATGGGCTGAACGTTGATGCATAGTTACCAGGACCAGCAGAATCTGTTCATCAGAGAATAACAAGGCGATTAAGTCACTAATCGCCACTGCATAATAACCAAATGTGCAGAAACGTGGATAAGACAAACCTGGACAAGTTGGGGTAAGTGTGGTTAAGATGGTCTGGTTGGAGTAACCAGCATAGGCGCAAGTACGAGGTCCGCAAGAGCTGCTAGTCGACGTAGTCGTGTTGCCTAGAAACAAATTCTCCGCTCCTTCACATTGTGAAGGCGGGCAAGTTGGCCATGTCGAATTTGAAGGCTTAATCTGAGATGGTTCACAGCTTAAACTGATCACAAAAGACAAAAACAAAAACCATCAGAGTCTCAACTAAAAAACCAATCTTGTCAAACACAACTCCAAGATTATCCATCACTTACGTCCAATTCTTTGAAGCGTCACAAGAACACTTGATGCAAGTGTTTGCAGTGAAGGCGTATGAGTTGTTAGACAGAAGCAGAGGAGCATCCAACGACTCGTTCCTCACAGAAGAGCTACAAGCTGCAATACAAACCCAATCATCAATTAGTACACTTGTCCAATGAAACTACTAAAGTCAAAGACTTTTCAATGAAATCTTCATTTATTTCACCAAATCCGAATCAATTTAGATATGTCCAATAAAACTGCTAAAGTCACAAACTTTCAAATTCAAAAAGATCCAAAATTTCAGTTGTTTAACCTTTGAGAGGGACGTTGAGAGGATTATCAGCAAGAAACTGAGCGTCACCGGAGATTCCATTGAGCTGAGCGAGCGTGGTGTTGTCCGTTCCAAACTGAGCAGCGATCTCACCGAGAGAGCTCCCTAATTTAACCACGTGTGCGTAGTGGACTACATCCTCACCGTTCAATTTGTCGCAGCTACAAGGCAAAGGGATCCAAAACTTTTGACCGACTTCAATTTCGCTTGCGTCGGGAAGTTTGTTCACCTCACTGATCTTCTGGTACTTAACGAGCCCACCGAACACCTCAGTTGCGATCAGGTAGAGCGTGTCACCTTTCTTGACGGTGTATTCGATGTTCCGGTTCGACATACCGGTTCCGTTGGAGCAAGAACAATGGATTGGGATACGTACGACTTGATTCGGGTTCACGCGCTGGTTACGTGTGGTGTTGAGTGGGAGATTGTTGGCTCCGAGGATCGAACGGAGGTTCTTGACGGCGAAAAGGGTTTGGATATTGCCTAACGTTGTTGCGTTCTTGCTTGAGTAACCAACGAGAGAGAGACACGTGGAGGTTGGGCCGCTGCATTTGAAGTCTCCGGTCATTTGGGCGGAGAGAGAGAGGAAGAATGAGAAGGCGGTGAGGACAAGGAGAAGGGTAAAACGGGAAGTTTCCATTTTTAGGTTGCCGGAGAGTTTCTTCTTCTGAGTATTTGGGTTTTGGTTCTTGGAATTAAAAAGGATGTGAAGATGAGGATTGAGGACAATGAAGAGAGTTGACCGAGAAGACTTTTTAAAGTTGACTTTGACTTTGTGGAAATAAATGAGAACACAACGAGAACAGTCTGTGGCTTCACATTGTGCTGATGTGCTCTGTTGTTTAATTCAAGTGTAGTTGTCTTTGTCACTTGTCACGCCTCATTTGTCGAGAAATAGAATTATAATGTATCATTATTGACTATTAAGTAATTACATACTCTTCTTAACACTTTAGTTGAATGATGCAAAAAAAAAAAAAAAAAAAACATTTCAGTTGAAGATTGGAATATGAAAGAGCATATATATCAATGATAAGTGATTAAGGTAATGAATCTAATGATGGTTTATACTCCTCCACCATTCGATGTATTTACTTGAGATAATGATGCAATAAGTACAGAGCCGTGCCAAGGTTATAAAATAACAGAAGCAACTAAAAAAAAATGCCCTAATTTCCAAAAAAAAAATCATTTACAAAAATAAACACCATTGTCATAAAACCAAAAAATGCAAAGGAATTAAACTAAAAATCTCTAAAACATTTTTATATCTTTTTTCTGCACAAAATTGTTAACTAATTTTCAAAATCAACTTTTCTGAGCAACTCTCTCTCGATGGATAAGATAGCCAAACTACTCAATCTTTCTTGTAACATACTCGAACGAAGATACGATTTGATCAACTTCAGCTTTGAATTTGAAAAAGAGAAAGAGTCTCTTTGTTTACCCTAATTATTTTATATTTTTTTAATTACTTAATTTTTTTAATTATTTAATTAAATTCAAATGGCCAAATTGATGGATTTGTTGAGGCTTAAGGCCCAATATTTGATTCCTACTATTTATCTATTATTAATACATTATTTTTAAATATAATCACTAAGCCCTATATAAACATATTTAGAATAATTTGATGCCCTTAATTTTTTTTCCAAATTTGATGCCCTAAGCCAATGTTTCTTTTCTTTAGCCTAAGGCACGGCTCTGAATAAGTAAATAAACGAATTTTGTGCCATATAGGAAACATAAAAAGAGCAAGAATTTTGTAACCCATTTTATTTTGTGGTATTATAGCATTTTCTTGTGAAGTATAATTGATTTGGACGATAAATGTCCATGCATCATCACATTCTCTATGTGTGTGTGATTTTTTTTTTACATTTATCAATACTTATTATTATTATTGCTAAGACTCAAAGTTTCATGAAATCGAAATATTTTGTACACATTTTTAATTTTTTTATATGAACTTCATATATTGATGTTTTGTAATTATATGATATATTAATATTCGTATGCCATATTTGATTTTAACTATTTTTGAGGAAACATATGTTCATAGACCTTCTTCTACTAATATGATCACTGATATGATTTATAGTCCGTTTCAATTCTTTAACCGTTAAGAAAGAAAAAAAAAAATTGACTTTACATGCAATCAATATTGTGACATAACTTCTTAACTACTAGTCTACTAGTATAAAATTCATTCATGGTTACGTTACAAACTCATATCCATAATTAAGATTCTTTTATTGTCTAACGACCAAATCAAACTAATAATCAACTTTTCATTCAATTGGTCTAAGACGGCGTTACACAGTAATCAATTTGATTACAGAGAGAATGAAAAATTCATAACTATAATTCTCAGCTCAAATTATTGCCGTCAAAATAGAATCCTTCTTCCCAAATTTTGCAAACTTGTTCGCTTATAAATTATAATTCTTCATACCTTCAAAAAAAGTTTGAATTTTCTGAAGAAAGTATTTAATTTGTATCACTGTCTTTCCCCATATAGGCTTTTACGTTTCTCACCTAACTTTCAAAGTCTCTCTCTTTTTCTTAAAAACCTTAACTTTAAAAATTTCTGTACGAACCTTCTGATTCTCGAATCTCAAGTTTTTTTTTTTTTCAAAAAATTGGATTTTGATGGGTTGTTCAACCTCAAAGCTCGACGATCTCCCAGCAGTGGCGCTTTGTCGTGACCGTTGCAGCTTCCTTGAAGCAGCGATTCATCAACGTTACGCTTTAGCCGAAGCTCACGTATCCTACACACAATCCCTAAAAGGAATCGCTCACTCTCTTCACCAATTCATCAATCACCACCACCATGAAGTAGTCGACGATTCAGATTCACCCAAGAAAGCTAAACCCAAACTTGATTCTGGGTCTGGTCATCTCGAATTCGATTCTGACTCCTCCTCTGATGATGATACTGATTCGTTGCATTCATCTCCTCTGCATCATCATCTAGACGATGACCCGAATCCGAAATCGTATTTGCATATGAACTATATGAAGAATAGTTCGTTACCTCCTTCTGTGGTTTATGAGCAGAGACCTTCGAGTCCTCAGAGAGTTTATATCGGTGAATCATCATCATCAACCTCTAGTTATAATCCGTATTTCGGATACTCTAGTTATGGAGTAGAGTCTTCATCGAAATTGCCTCCGCCGCCACCATCGCCGCCGAGGGAAAAGGTTTGGGATTTCTTAAACCCTTTTGATACGTATTACAATCCGTACACTCCTAGTCGTGATTCGAGAGAGTTAAGAGAGGAATTAGATATTCCAGATTTGGAGGAAGATGATGAGGTTGTCAAGGAAGTACATGGGAAACAGAAATTTGTGGCTGCAGTCTCAACTGTGGAAGAGCCGCTAGGTAACTCTGGTGCTAGTACTAGTGGAAGTGGTCAGGCTTCTTTGTATCAGACTAGGCCAAGTGTTTCAGTTGAGAAAGAAGAAAAGGGGCATGAGGTTCATGTCGTGGAGAAGAAAGTTGTTGAGGATAGTGGTGGGGACGAGGTTCGGAGGAGTAATGCTGTGGCGTCACGTGGTGGTGGTGGCGGTGTTCGGCGTGGGGTTGCTGAGGTTTCAAAAGAGATAGAAGCTCAGTTCTTGAGAGCTGCAGAGTCAGGAAATGAGATTGCAGTGATGCTTGAAGTGGGAAAGCATCCTTATGGTCGCAAACATGGTAAGGTTTTGATCATCCTTATTTCATTTTGTTTCGGTATTTGATGATTTTGTTGCAGAAAGTTTGCTTCATTGGAAGATTTTGGTTTTGTGTGAATATATGATTCTGTTGCTACTATTGTCCGTGAAATGAATGTAAATTTTGCAGCTTTCTTGTGTTTGAACCATTCTTGATTCCTGAGAAATGGACTGTGTGTCTGTATTGGAGCAGTTTCATCGAAGAAGCTGCAAGAGGTTACTCCATCGCTGTCTGTGGCTTCGTCGGCTCAACCATCAATCTCCAAGAAAGCTAAAGCTGAAGCCTCTTCTTCAGTGGCTGCTCCTACTTACGCAGACATTGAGGCAGAGCTTGCTTTAAGGTCTCGTAATCTTTCTTCGACGTTGCACAAGCTCCACCTTTGGGAGAAGAAGCTTTACGACGAAGTCAAGGTATGTTGATGCATAAACAGTCTCTCTTTGGATACTGAGATGTGATTTCTTTTGATAGCTTTCGTATTCTGTTGTTACTCTTTTCTGGTTTGAACTACAGTTTTTTTTTGTCCCGGCATCTTGTGTAGGCTGAGGAAAAACTGCGTGTAAATCACGAGAAAAAGTTAAGGAAGCTGAAGCGTTTGGATGAAAGAGGTGCCGAGGATCAAAAAGTAGATTCAACACGAAAATTAGTTAGAAGTTTGTCCTCAAAGATAAGGATTGCGATTCAAGTTGTTGACAAAATATCAGTTACAATTAACAAGATAAGAGATGAAGAGCTATACCTGCAACTCAATGAATTGATCCAAGGGTAAGCTGGACAAAGTTTAAATGCAATCGGTATTTAACTATGAATCGGTTTTTATAGTGAGTTCTCATTAGATGCTAACTCCCTCTTTCAGGCTTAGCAAAATGTGGAAATCCATGCTTGAGTGCCATCAAAGTCAGTGTGAGGCTATTAAGGAAGCCAGAGGTTTAGGCCCCATTAGAGCGAGTAAAAAACTCGGTGACGATCATCTCGAGGCTACAAGGATGCTTGGACATGAACTGATAAATTGGATTGTGGGATTCTCGAGCTGGGTTAGTGCGCAAAAAGGTTTTGTTGGAGAACTGAATAGTTGGCTTATGAAGTGTCTTTTCTATGAACCTGAGGAAACTCCTGATGGAATCGTTCCTTTTTCTCCTGGTCGGATTGGGGCTCCATTGATTTTCGTTATCTGTAACCAGTGGGAACAAGCTTTGGATAGAATATCAGAGAAGGAAGTTATCGAGGCCATGCGCCGTTTCACAGCGAGTGTGCTTCATCTTTGGGAACAAGATAGGTTAGAAACCCGGGAGAGGATGATGGGGCATGGTGATCCAAGGAATATGGACCGAGAGGAACAGAGAATACAGAAAGAGATTCAAGAATTGGAAAGGAAAATGGTTTTAGTGGGTCCAGGTGAGGATAACATTGTCTACCAAAGCAACACTAGTAACGAGAGTTTACAGGGTAGTCTTAAACGTATATTTGAAGCTATGGAGAGATTTACAGAGGAATCTATGAAAGCATATGAGGATCTCTTGCATCGTGCTGAGGAAGAAGAGTGCGGCTCTCGGGAAACAGATGAAGACTAATGGAAATCCATGGAGGAAATTATTGCTTGACCAAAAGATCATCATAGTCTTGCGAGGCGATTCTCGTGCTAAAGGCAGCTAATTTATGATTGGCCATGATTGCACAATCCACCGCGACTCAGCTTCGCGTGGGTCGTCTATAGACCAGATCACCAGACAAGATTCTCAACATGATGACCCGAGTGGTATGTAACGCAACATGAAGTTTTGCGGGCAAGAACTTCTCTGCAGAGACATGGGATAAAGAGATGGGTCAATAGTCGGATAACAGATGCAGGTGCGTGCCCTATTTAAGAAATGTAAGATAGTTCGCCACACATGATGCAAGTTACATATGTGGTAGAAGGAGGAGGGATGTGGTAAGAGTTTTCTTTTATGATGTTCATATGCTCATAGTGAGACTACTCTATGGGAGTCCTTACGAAAAACATTTATATCTCAGATGTTATACAATAAAGAACTCAAATTATTAAACATACAGTACAAAAGAGAAAATGATTGAAGAACATAAATCAAAATGTTGGAAGGCTAAGCAACACCATCACAAAATGTTGGATGTGTTTGGATTTGTAATAACAATAGTTCTTTTGCTTTAGGGATCTTAGTCTTTTGCTTAAGAAACCCAATAAAACACCCAAATTAAAATGTAACGCTTAAGTACTGCAAAGAACTTGCTTGCATAGCACTAGAAGAGCTTGTGTTTGCAACTTTGCATAGCACTGAGAAGAGAATTCTCATCCTATCCAATAAATTGATAGTGACATATTAAGCGATAAACAAGATGACATGTGGTAAACATATTTGTTATGCATTGAATGCAATAAAAACTATACAACAAAGAGGAAAGAGATGATGATGACCTCTCACCTCTCTTTTGCCGTTACTTGTTACATTTTTATACGAATCTTCTTATTAGTGTTCACTTTTTGTTTATGATCAACTAATTCACCCTTTGCTAGAATACTTACTTTTTCCTTCTCCTACCGTTACAATTTCATTTTCAGCTTTGTTGCTGGAAGTCACAAAATACACAAGACGTTTAGTTTTGTCATACTCAAAATAATACTACTAATTTCTCTTTATATCTCATTTAAAAAGCGATGCACTTAATTGTTCTTGTTTTGTTGTATATACTTTACAAAAATTTCTTATCTCAATAATTTAGACATAATTTTCAATCTTCCACTTTGTTAATATAAGACAAAAAAAAATCACATATTACTGACATATGTGTTACATTCAACATACTGTATATACACTTACACATTCAATGTTAGAATCTAACTTTACTTTGCATTTAATAACATTTCAAAAAGAAAAAGAAAGATCATTAAAGTAACTTTCCTTTTCATAACAGAGGATAAAATACAGTCTCTCTTCTCGTATTTTGATCAAAGCTATAACTCAAATCTAAACTGAAGACAGAAGAGAAGAGATCATGGCTATGGCGGTGAAGCTTCCATGGGAGTTGGAGGAAGACATACTCTCACGTCTTCCTCCTCAATCTCTCGTTCGATTCAGAACCGTATGTAAAGAATGGAACTCCCTTTTCAGCAACAAACTTTTCCGCAACAACCACTTGTCTCGCTCACGTCTCGAATTCATCCTCTTGACCACCTCCAAGATTTATTCCATAGAAATCATCGATCCAAACAACATCGATCCAAAGATAGAGCTGCGTGAGCTACCCTCCTCTGATATTCATCACCGGGATCCAAGGATAGAGCCGCGTGATACAAGTTGGTATTACACAACCAGCATCACTACTTGCGATGATTTCTTGTTTTATAACTATCGGTATTGGGAGCACAAGACAGCGCTCTGGAATCCATGGTTGAGACAGGTTAGATGGATCGAGTGCGAGAATAAAGAGTTCCGTGTTTTCGGCTTAGGATATGATAATAGTAAACCTGAAAAGGTATTCAAGATCTTGGGCTATTCTTTTTCTAACGGTAAAGTCGTGAGAGATCAGAGAGTTTTGATCTACGAATGTGCTTCTCATGTTTTGAGGGTTATTGATAGACATGAGGATGACTGGCCCGGAACTGATATTGCTAAACGATCAAATGTGTCCTTGAATGGAAATCTCTATTGGTTTGCTCGTACTTTTCGTAGTGATGAGTACTTCATCCAAATCTTTGATTTCTCGAAGGAGGAGTTCAAACCTTTCTGTCTCCTTCCGTGTCAGAAAAGCGATTATATGGATGAACTTATCCTCGCGGTTTACAAGGGAGATCGGTTTTCGTTGTTAAAGCAATGTTGTGTAACAAGGGAGATTGGGATATGGGTAACAAAGAAGAGGATTAGTAATAACAATGGGGATGATGGAGAGGGCGTAGTAGTGTGGACAAAGTTGATGACTTTGTCAACAACTAACTTGCCAAAGCTATTTGGTGAGTTTTATCGCACTAGTTACTTCATCTATGAGAAGACCTTATTCATGTGTTGTAGAGACGATGAAACTCGAGTGGCTTGCATCTATGTTGCGAGGGAAGATCTGTGCAAGAAAATTCAAATAGATTCTGAGATTTTTATGTCTTGTCACTGTGTTTATACTCCCAATTTGATCTCGCTTCCTTCACTAAATTAGAGGTTAGATTGAGTGAATTGCAAGTCTGTTTTTTTTTGGTTTTATTATGAATCTAAATTAGTTTCGGATGGCTTAAATCTCCCTAGCTATATATATAGACATGATGATATATCGAATGGCTGATTGATTCAGTACAAAATGATAGTTGTGAACTTCATTGTATTTGAAGATACTGTCGTAAAGCCTTCATTGTATTTGAAGACACGCTGTCGTAAAGCCGTCCACCAAGAAACTGTGCTACTTCATTAACATGCGTCACCTACATATAACATCATGAGTATTAAGGAGTTCGATATAGAAGTAACCAGTTGTACTATTTTTTCCTAACGTTAATATTTGTTATTAGTTTGGTATTACTTTTTCCAGATTATAATTAATTTCAACATGCACGGTTGGGACTCGTAAAATTTTAACAAAATTATGTTATAAAATTAGATCATATATAGATAATTATCAAAATTTTGAGAATGTGCTAAATATTTACAACTTTGGGAAATCTGAAACAGAAAATAAAATAGAGTTTATCCTCTCCTAATTTATCGTCAGAGTCATTCAGAGCTATTTATAAATTTCGTTACAAAACAGAAAACAAAATACCTAGTTGTGGCTCAGCGGGTGTGCTTGTTGCAAGTAGCTAGCTCGTATTTAGCACTTACGCATACATGGGACAGTGCTTGTGTCTACGACGACGAGCTCGGGTGATCGAGCCGAAATACGCTCGGGTGATCGAGCCGCCGGTGAATCTTCCGTGTGAGTTGGAGGAAGAAATACTCTCACATCTTCCACTTGAATCTTTTGTTCGATTCAGAAGCGTATGTAAACAATGGAACTCTCTTTTCAAAGACAAGCGTTTCCTCAACAACCACTTGTCTCGCTCACGTCCCCAACTCATCCTCGTGGCCAATTCCAAGGTTTATTCAATAGACATCATCGGTATCGATTACAACAGCATCCATCCAAGGATAGAGTTGCTTGAGCTACCCTCCTCTGTTTTTGCTTGCGAGGATCAGATGATTAACACAACCATCACTAGTTGTGATGAGCTCTTGTTTCGTAGCTGTCATCAATATTGGAAGATGAGGAAGAACAGGACAGCGCTCTGGAATCCATGGTTAAGACAGTTTAAATGGATGGAGTACCCTGAAAACAAGTATAAACCATTCTTCTGTATTTCCGGCTTAGGATACGATAATACTCGGCCTGAAAAGGTTTACAAGATCTTGGGCTATTTTCTTAGGAGAGACCAGAAATTTAACCAGCGTAGAGTTGCTAAACCCTCTATCCATTAAACCTTGTCCATTAAACTGTTAAAATGAGCTAAAATGAGCGAAAGAGTTGATAAAGAACGTCTCCACGAAAGGTTGTCAACAATCCTCTATCTATTAAACTCTAAACCCTAAACTCTAGCCAATAAACACTAAATAACCTTTTAACCCCAAAGACTATCCATTAAACCTTATCTATTAAACTAAATCGTAGACACTAAACCTAAACTCTATCCACTAAACATGAAACTTTATCCACTAAACCTTAAACACTAAACACTAAACCCTCTAAACCCTAATACTATTCACTAAACCCTAAATCATAGACTCTAAATCCTATCCATTAAATTTAAAATATAATAAAATGGATCTTAAAATGTAGGAAAAAAAAGAATTATAATTTTTTTTGTATAAATAATATTTATGTTAGAGAGAGAGAAAAAAAAAAGAAAGAGAGAAAGAGAAAGAGAAATAAAAAAGAAATAGAGAGATAAATAAAAAAAGAAAGAGAAAAAGAAAAAGGAAAATAAGAAGAGAGAGAGAGAGAGAAACAAAGAGAGCGAGAAGGCGATGTGAGAAAGAGAGAAGTGTGGTGTTACAAGGGCAAACTCGTCAAAACACACTAAAAAGGGTGCCTTGTTTCAAAAGGGTGTGTGAGTGCAATTGGAGTTTTAAAAATGGAGTCTGAGTGCAATAAAGCCTTTTTTTTTTTTTGGTTTTTCCTTTTGTTTTTTGGGTTTATTGGGAATCTAGATTTGATTTTGGAAGGTAAGTCTCTCCGTTTGATAAAAACCTAAATTAGGAGTATAAAAGATTGATTACCTATCAAGGAATAATAATACTCCGTTATAGACATAATGGATGATTCAGTACAAAATCATAGTTGGGGAGAAGTCAAGAGTGAAGATTATTGAAACATGATTAACTCTGGACTTCACTGTATTTAAAGACACAGTCGTAAAGTCTTCCTCCTAGAAACTCTGCTACTTCAACATGCTTCACCTGCAAAACCAAAGGATGTTCATCACAAGTCAGAAATAAGCATTAAACACAACATTTTCTTTTCATTAATCCGAAAAACAAGAGAGTAACTACCATTCCGATATTGAGAGAATCACACTTGAACTGAGCATAAAGGTTTGTCTCGATTCCACGACCCTGAATAAAACGGCTATGCAGTTAGTTAACAAAACCCCAAGACTAGTTAAATATGTAGTTGTTACAATCACGCTTCAACAATATACATGGGCCTTACCATGCCTTCTAGGATGACTAAGTCTGCATCAGATGAGAGGTAAGCAAGCTCCTGTGATACTCTTGAGAGATCGATAACCTTAAACAAATTTTCGACAGCGAGAAAAAATAGTTAAGAATATAATGAATAAACCCTTTTTTTCTCTCTGGGAGCTTCTAATGTCTTACCGCTAAGTCGTTCCCCGAATTTGCAATCTGAAGCTTCGAAGTATCAACGCCTAGCAATTGGCCATTTTCATCCTTTAACTGGTAAATCCAGACTAATAAATCAGATTCACTTTTCTTTGAGTAAGTTAATACCAAGAATTACTTCACATTACCTGCGACACGATATCTGTGAGCTCGGTATATGTTACATCGTTGATAGCTGGCAGCTCGTTAGCAGCCAGCACCACCTTCAAGAGGAAAGATAAAGAGAAAGAACAACTTAGAGTATACTCTGCATCACTCAGGAGACTGTGGAAACAAGACTCGGTCGTTTTCAAAGGTACCTGA
This sequence comes from Erysimum cheiranthoides, assembly GCA_011420285.2. Lineage (NCBI taxonomy): Eukaryota > Viridiplantae > Streptophyta > Magnoliopsida > Brassicales > Brassicaceae > Erysimum > Erysimum cheiranthoides. The sequence continues at coordinate 20,068,668 of CM022180.2, forward strand.
GTTCCTCGACGGAGCATCTCTCTTGCAAACGGCAAAATACCCAAAATTATGTCTGCACCAGAATTATCAACAAAAATCACTGCCTGCCATGAGAAAGAGAATATAAACAATGAATTCTGTCAAGTGGTGACCTCTGAAGTTTGAACAAAGCATTAGATAAAGAACAAAACAAACGAGTGACCTTCTTCCAAGGCTTCTTGGTCCATTTGGCTTGGAACTTTTCCAAGTCATCAATGACCCACGGACGTGGAACCAAGTTCCGACAGCTAGCCAAGAAAGATATACCATCCTTTGAGAAAACCTCAGCAAGCTTCAAGATGCGAAAAGAAAAGAGCCGGTAAATTAGATGATGCTTCCTGTGGGAGAAACCAAAGATAGGCAACCGAAGAAACCGATGTTTGACAAGTAATAAGATACCTGTGCAGAACCTAGATCAAAGATGTTTCCAGCAAATATCCCTCTCACCAAATTCTCTAACCGTTCTCCGTCATCTTCAATAGCATCACTCATACTGACAACTTCAGGAAATAGTGATATAGCCTTTGCATTCTCCTCATCCTATTTCAGTTTCATCAATGAATGTGAACTGATCTAATCAGAGATAGAGAGAGTATCTGAAAACCTCAAGAACCCTTGAAAGAAAATTCAAACCTTGACTTTCTTGAATATGTCCATAAATCCTAACTCTCTGAGTAAATGCTCACGAACTCGGCCGAGAATCTGAATACAAGCCAATATAATCAATGAAAACAAAACTCACTACACAAGAGAGAAAGATCATGTGGTGTTTGGACTTACAACGCCATCTGGTGGCCCACCATTGCTCTCTGGATCTATCTTCCAGTCTTCAAGAATTCCCGCATATCTTCCAGATTCAAAGTGAGACATATTAAACTCAAACCGCAGGACTCAAAAACTCGTCTCGTTTATGAAGTTGACAATGCCAAACTATTTCCTACGAACTAAACCTTGAGAATTACCACATACAGACGCCAAAAGAAAAGTTACCTTTCTGCAAATATTTTAGCTCTAGCAGAAGCATCTGGAACAGTGGTATCGCTCTCTGCACGTTTCCTGCAAGTGAAACAGCTTTAGAAGATGGAGAAATATTGAGGACTACTTTTCTAAAATCAGGATTCCAATTGTTTCCTATAAGCTTCAAGAATCAACCTCGTGATGTGACTAAGTAAAAGTTCATGAAATTACAGCAAAGTCAAAGCAGCAACTAGCAACGACAAATAGCTGAAGTTTTGAAAGAATTCGCAATAAATCAACAACACGCGTCCAATTCAAGCAAACTATTGGAATATGAGCCTAACGAAGTAGCAAAATCAAAGCTTTGTTCGGACCCATGAACAGTATCTGAATCTGGTCAAAGTAAAGAATAAACGAAAGGTGGAAGAAAGAGAGGAACTTGAAAGAAGGGATGGAATTGGCGAAGACATTGATCCACGAGACTTCAGTAGGAGTGGCTTTCTTGAGATCATCACAAGGGAATCTGTAAGGAATGGTGCAAGCCCTGTAGTTTGTTTCAATCGGCGTTGGTAATAGAGGAAACGGAATCATCTCCGAGTTGATGAGCCGGGTCAGGTACGGGTCACAAATGTCGTATGAGGACGAAGAACGAGTGTATGTGTCAGTGTTGGGATTGTATTTATTTTAAATAGAAGCCAAAAGTTCCAAACTTTGTGGTGAATTTGTATCTCTCTGCACACTAACTAAAACCCACTGTGCGTTTGTTTGTTTGTTTGCACTTTGCAGTACATAGAAAACATTCGTATGGCACAAAGAAGTCCACAATTGAAATAAGCTAATGCTTGAATAAATCTGCTGAATATAATAAATTTTGTTTTGTAGATTTAAGTCAAAGAGAGAATGCGCAAAATGAAGCAAGGTATATGCATCTTTACGTGGTCATACAACTCTGGTTTGATTAGACAAAACCAGGGATAATTCCAACAAGTCATTTTCCACTTCATCCATCATAAGCTAAGAACAATCTTTTCTTTTTTGAATTGCCATATCAAGATGGAAATGAGCATACAATTTTACCATTTCTTCCCTTTGTTTTGAACCCGATTCAGTAAAAAATCACAGTTGGGGAAAAGTGAGGCTGGAGATTACTGTAATGTATATTAACGCTGGACTTCGTTGTAGTTGAAGACACAGTCATAAAGCCGTCCTCCTAGAAACTCTGCTACTTCAACATGCTTTACCTGCATAACAAAAAGGAGGGAACATGAGAAATCAGAACTCTTAACAATAAACACACATCATATGTTTTCATTAATTCGATGAAGAAAAAAGGTGACATAGTGAAACTACTACCATTCCGATCTTGAGAGAATCACACTTGAACTGAGCATAAAGGTTTGTCTCAATTCCACGACCCTGATTAGAACAGCCAACAAGTCAGTTAACAAAACCAAGACTAGTTAACTAGTTGTTACAATCACGCTTCATTTCAACAATATACATGGGCCTTACCATGCCTTCTAGGATGACTAAGTCGGCATCAGACGAAAGGTAAGCAAGCTCCTGTGATACTCTTGAGAGATCAATAATCTGAAACAAATTTTTGGGAGGGAGGAAAAAGGTAAGAATCCAATGAATTACACAATTTATCTTTCAGGGAGCTTCTAATGTCTTACCGGTAAGTCGTTTCCTGAACTCGCAATCAGAAGCTTCGAAGTATCAATGCCTAGCAATTGTCCATTTTCATCCTTCAACTGGTAAATTAAGACTTATAAATCTGATTCACTTTTAAAAGCTGCGAATATCAAGAATTACTCATTCATCACCTGTGACAAGATCTCGGTAAGCTCGGTATATGTTATGTCATTGATAGATGGCAGCTCATTAGCAGCCAGCACCACCTTCAAGGGGAAAGATAAAGAGAAAGAACAACTTAGAGTATACTCTGCATCACTCAAGAGACTGTGAAAGAAAAGACTTAGTCATAGTCAAAGGTACCTGAATTCCTCGACGGAGCAACTCTCTTGCAAACGGCAAAATACCCAAAATTATGTCTGCACCAGAATTATCAACAAAAATCACTGCCTGTCATGAGAAAGAGAATATAAACAATGAATTTTGTCAAGAGGTTGACCACTGAAGTCCGAACAAAGCACTAGAGAAAGAACAAAATAAATGAGTGACCTTCTTCCAAGACTTCTTGATCCATTTGGCTTGGAAGTTTTCCAAGTCATCAATGACCCATGGTCGTGGAACCAAGTTTTGACAGCTAGCCAAGAAAGGCATACCATCCCTTGAGAAATCTTCAGCAAGCTTTAAGATGTGAAAGAAAAGAGCCCATAGATTAGGACATGCTTCCTGCGGGAGATACCAAAGAGAGGCAGTTGAAAGATACCTGTGCACAACCCAGATCAAAAATGTTTCCAGCAAATATCCCTCTCACCAAATTCTCTACCCGTTCTCCGTCATCTTCAATAGCATCACTCAGACTGACAACTTCAGGAAATAGCGATATAGCCTTTGCATTCTCCTCATCCTATTCATTGAATGTGAACTCATCTAATCAGAGAGAACTAGTGCTAGCTATCTGAAAACCTCAAGAGCCCTTGAAAGGAAATTCACACCTTCACTTTCTTGAATATGTCCCTAAATCCTAATTCTCTGGGTACTTGCTCGCGAAGTCGACATAGAAGCTGAAAATAAGCCAAAATAATCCATGAAAGCAAAGTTCACTACACCAGAGGAAAGGATCATGTGGTGTTTTGACTTACAATGTCATCTGGTGGCCCGCCATGGCTCTCTGGATCTTTCTTCAAGTCTTCAAGAATTCCACCATATCTTCCAGATTCACAGTAAAGATTATTAGACGCAAATCAAAAGACTGAAAAAACTACCTTGCGTAACATATAATTCAAGGGCCCTTCTGAAAAATATGATAAAACGCAAACAGCAGGGCACAAAATTCGCGCTAGTTTATGAAGGTGGCAAAAGATTTCCTACCAACCAAAACCTTGAGAATTACCACCAAATTTGCAAAAAAATGTACCTTTGTGCAAAATTTTCAGCTCTAGCAGGAGCATCTGGAACCGTTGTATCACTCTCTGCACGTTTCCTGCAAATGAAACAGCTTCAGAACATCAAGACTTATGGGGACTTTCTGGTTAAATCAGGTTTACAATTGTTTCCTACAAGCTTCCAGAAACTACAATAGCTTCCTCGTTATGTAACTAAGTCAAAAATCATGCAAACTCAGGAAAGTCAACACAAAAATAGTACCAACGACATTGGTCGACTTTAGCTGAAGGACTAAAAGTTTACTGAGCTTTTTGATATATGAGCCTAAAGAGTTGCAATTTTTGGTAACAAAATCAAAGCTTTATCCTACCCATTACCATCACAGGCTACCAAAGAATCTAAATTTGGTCAGAACTAAAGGTCGAAGAAAGAATCAGTGGGAAGAGAAGTAACTTGAAAGAAGGGATGGAATTGGCGAAGACGTTGATCCAGGAGAGCTCAGTGGGAGTGGCTTTCTTGGGATCATCAGAAGGGAATCTGTAAGGAATGGTGCAAGCCCTGTAGCTTGATTCTATTGGCGTCGGTAACTGAGGAAATGGAACAAGCTCCGAATCGCTCTCCATTTCTTTTGCTTGTGATCTTCAGAAATGATGGATGACGACGAAGAACAAGTGTATCTAGAGCCGGGTCGGGTACGAGTCAAAGATCCAGATTACTGATTCCACCACCACACATATAAATGTCGGATTTTTCTGCTTCGGGTTTGGTTTGTATTTAGTTCAATAATAGCCAAGTTCCAAACTTTGTGGTGTTTGTTTCTTCAGTAAGGTTAAAAGCCACTGGGAGTTTTTGAAATATCCAAATTAGTCAAGACCAAAGACATGGGGGGAAGTGACAGGGGTTGTTTTTTTTTGTCTGGCTGACTAATGTCACTAATCCAAGTCAACATTTTCGTGGTAGATTATGATCAGAAATCGGAACCATTAACTTAAGGTGGAGTGGAACCGAATCAGAAGATGAACATGTCTCTCTTATATTCTTGATCTCATGCTAGAAAATTCTTTGTTCTGATTGATTTGCAGTCACCTTTCAGTACAAATATGCCAAGCTTCAATCGATCTTGATACCTTATCTGTGCAAGACTATCAGCCGGAGCGGCAACCTGGATAGTAGAAAGCATCTGAATTCCTGCAGTGTGGAAGAACTTGCTGCTCACTGCCCTCTTGGATTCAGGAGAAACCTTGTTTGGGAAAGGAACTTCGAGAATATAGAGAACATTCACATGGCGTAAAGAAGTTCAATAGTTCAGAACTGAAATCAGCTGGAAACTTATCATAAGACTATGCATATGCATAGGCACCTTGGCGAGCTAAGGAAGCCCTCCTGATTAGGGTTAATTAGTCACTGATCTAAATACAAACCAACCAGAACATTTAATGCTTGAATAAGTCTATTGGATAGGAATTCTCATAAGTTTGTTTCTAGATTCAATTCAAAGAGAGAATGTGCAAAGTAAAGGAAGTCATATGGATCTTACCTTTGATAGATACCAATCATTGACACATTTCTGAGGTCCGCCAAATTTAACAGGGCCAGGAAACAAAATTATCTTTCTGGAACATAATATCTACAAACCCTGAGGCCCTATGTTCTTCAGTTTCTTCCACTAGAAAGGCCTAAGCAACCAAGTTAGACAAAAAAAAAAGGAAACAGTATTGGAAATAACTGCTAGACAATCATCAGTGTTGTAACATAAGAGGAAAATGGAACCTAGCTCATCTGTTTTGTTATCATCTTGAACCAATCAAGAGTGGTTAGTCGTATAGACAAAACCTTCTACTTATTACCTATCTTCTGAACCCTTAGGCTTAAACCTGCTACAGTGTGCTGCTTTTTCAGAAGACCAAGCTGCTAAGTGCTGTTATCCCTAGTACCCCAAACCATTTGGCATTTGTTTAGTATTAGCTCTCTTCAATCACCAATCATCATGATACTAACACCAACAATCACTATTCATTCTCACTGATGCATCCTTGCAACTTTGGTTCTCTTCACACCATACAATGCTTTCACATTCAAGAAAAATCACATGAACAATCCAGTAGGACAGAAGAATATGGAAAGATATTTTTTTCCTACAAACATCTATACTAATCAGACTACATCCATCAACCAGAAAGATCGTGATCCAATCATCCAAATACCTAAATTCCTACAACACAGCAATCAAACAAAAGTTTGAATTGAGCAAGGAAACACAATTGGAGTGATCAGAGAACTCTCTTTGCAGAAAACACAATACTTTCTTCATTGAATTTAATAATTTACACAAACCAAGCATAATTCCAACAAATTCCCTTTCCATTTCATCCATCATAAAACGAAGAACAAATCTTTTCCTTATCGAGATGGAGCATAAAGCATTACCCTTTGTCTCCTACGTTTTGAACCCCTATTCCATTTTCCACCACTCACTTCTTAGCCTTAGAGAATCTAAGGCACCGATATTTCTCACCACTCACAGTAATTTCAAGAGCTCCGTCTTGATTATCCTGATTCGACGCAGTCCCCATGAGAACGCTCTTCTCCTTCTCCAGATTCTCTCTCTCCATCTTCAACCTCGCTTCCTGTCTAGCGATCTCCGTCTGTCAAAATTTCACAAAAATCAGTATCCCCACACTGATTTCTCCAGATTTCCCTAAAAACCCTAAAAAACCAAAAATTCAAATAAACGTACCTCGCGACGAGATAGCTCAGCTTTCCAGGCAGCTTCTCGCTCAGCGACTTCACGCTCACGCTCTTCGATATAACTTTGCATCTCTCTCTCCTTCATGATCCGATCTTGTATATCAGCATCAAGAGCTTGCTTAAGCTCCTCCACAAACTTATCCACCACTAATTTAATCCTCAGAGACATCGTCTGCTTCACAAAATTCTTAACTACAAACAAATCTCCTCCTTCCTCACACTATCCGTTGCTATACATAAATACAATCACTTCCTTTAAAACCGCTTCTGCTAATTCCGTCGGAGCTTCACCGACGGCGAGATTACGAGCTTGCGTGAGAACTGAGGAGGGACGGAGACAATTCACGACCTTTTATTTTTCTTATTTATTTTCCTTTCTAATCTTCTTGAGAGGGAAAATAAAATAAAAGAGTGAAAATAAATGGGCTCTTATTGGGTTTAAACTGGGCCTCCATAAACTAAACATTGGTCACACGTGTGATAGATGATTTTAAGATCACAGGTGTTAAAAATTAGGGTTTTTGTGTTTAGTTTCGCAAACCCTAGAGAAATAGGTTTAGCCGCGGAGGGATCAGAACTCATTTGCTGCAAACATGGTTCGTAATCTTTATCTCTTTCTCTAAGTCTCATATTCCACAAGCGAATTGCGTACTGTGTTCTTTTAGTTTGGATAGTTTGTCTCAATCTGTGAATTCGTTTAGTGTATCTAGATAGCATTTCGATGTAATTATTAGTGTTTTCTAAAGTGAATTGCTTTGTGCGATCTGTAATATGGGTTTGGGATCGATTATAAAAATGGAGTTGTTGAGATCTCAGAAGATAGGATTCAATTAGCAATATATGGAACATCTCAGGCGTTATTTTACTTGTTCTGTGATTTGAGGTCTTGAATGAGGAGACTGTTCATGATTGAGAAGATAAACTGTGTTTTGCTTTTTATATTTATTTGGTTTTTTTTTGCAGGCGAGAGGTTTGAAGAAGCATCTTAAGAGGCTCAATGCCCCTAAGCATTGGATGCTTGACAAACTTGGTGGTGCTTTTGTAAGTCACTTGTTTGATTCAAATCTTATAAGCTTTTCGTTTTCATTTGATTGGTGCTTATAATGTTCTTTCTATGCAGGCCCCCAAGCCGTCTTCTGGGCCACACAAGTCTAGGGAGTGCTTACCCCTTGTCCTTATCATCAGGAACAGGTTGAAGTATGCTCTGACATACAGAGAAGTGATTTCGATCTTGATGCAAAGGCATATTCAAGTTGATGGGAAAGTGAGGACTGACAAGACTTATCCTGCTGGTTTCATGGGTGAGTCTGGCTATTCTTGTTTGTGCTTCTTGATTTTCATGCCCTTCTGTTTCTGCTTCTTTCATGAGTGACCTAACTAAAGATGTGTAATTATTCACAGATGTTGTGTCTATTCCAAAAACAAATGAAAACTTCCGTCTTCTGTATGATACCAAGGGGCGTTTCCGTCTCCACTCCATCAGGGACGAGGAGGCAAAGGTTTGTTCTCCAAATTCCCTTACATTGCCAAATACTGATTCTATGCTTAAGGTTCTGATAAGACTGCATGTTGATTACCAGTTTGTAATTTGTTTTAATAAGTATCCTCATTTGTTGTTGTGCAGTTCAAGCTTTGCAAGGTGAGATCTATCCAGTTTGGTCAGAAGGGCATTCCTTACCTGAACACATATGATGGTCGCACCATCCGCTACCCCGACCCGCTCATCAAGCCTAACGACACCATCAAGCTCGATCTTGAGGCGAACAAGATTGTGGAGTTCATTAAGTTTGATGTTGGCAACGTAGTGATGGTGACTGGAGGAAGAAACAGAGGGCGTGTTGGTGTGATTAAGAACCGTGAGAAACACAAGGGAAGCTTTGAAACCATCCACATTCAAGACTCAACAGGACATGAGTTTGCTACAAGGTTGGGAAATGTGTTCACAATTGGAAAAGGAACAAAGCCATGGGTGTCTCTTCCAAAGGGTAAAGGTATTAAGTTGACCATCATTGAGGAAGCCAGGAAGAGACTTTCTGCTCAACAAGCTGCTTAATATTATACTCTGTTTCCCAATTTTCAGAACAAACTATGCTTTAGTTTGCAGCATGTTTAATGAGTTTACTTTTGTTTTCAAACTATCTTTTGGGATTATTATGAGCTATTTTTTGGACTTTTTTGTGCTATTAATCACGAGTTGGAACTTCAGCTTTGTTTCCTCTGATAGTTTTTAAATTGCCTTATAGTATCAAGTGGCCTTATAATAACTAGGGAAAGCACAACCTCTTCTAATAACAGTAAGACGAACCTCTTTTATGCTATCAAATTGTCCTCTTTTACCGATTCATTGAATTAGTTGATTGAAAATGTTATTAAGTTTTCTTATGAGTGTGTATGTTCAAGAAAGTCTTATACTGTATTGATTTTGGTGCACAAGCCTACTACGTGTCTAATATAAGAATACTTAAGTCATGGTTATATTATCATTACTGTCGCTAAGTTCACGTGATTTTTAAGCGAATTAATTATTTAAAAGTTGTTAGTATAGCTCAAAGATGCTTCTCCTTGGTGATTTGGTCAAATAAAAAATCCCCCAAGATACGAAGAAGATAACAACAAAAACGACAGGGACGTCAATGTAGAACGAAGTGCCTCGGAAATGCAAGTACACTTGGGTATTTTCTAAACAATGCACGCATCATGGCACCTGCTTGAAGCTCGGGATTTTATATATGCAGGAGTATTAAAGAAGAGCATAGTCATCACTTAGAAAAACATATAAAAAACTGTATATAATTAATATTTGGTGCTATACTAATAGTTGGTAATTGTTTATATTGTTATAATTTGGGTTTCGGTTTGGTTGATGTGGCAATGAGTCATCGTCACCAAGAAACGATAGCTCACTTGGTTAAGATTATGCAAAGAAAAATCTTCAGGCTACCAACAGAAACAGTGAATTGTATTTGCAACACAACAATGGTCATGTAACCTTATGATAATACGAAATTGCCTTTTAGATGGTCAGTGCCGGCTCAAAATTCTTAGGGGTCCGGGTCAAAAAATTTTTTTGGACCCTAAACATTTTTCTACAAAAATTTTTTTTTTATAAATTTATTTTTAATGTATTTTGTATTAAATAAATTTGTTATAAAATTAAAAATATACACACAATTTTTTTTTGGCCTCTTTTTAATCTTATATTTAGTTTACTATATATTTTTTTTTACAAAAAAAAAAAATTTATAAAAAAAATGGACCCTTATTTATAGGGCACGGGACGGGGCCCGGGGCGGTCGCACCCATTGTCCCCCCTTTGAGCCGGCCCTGTAGATGGTTTTTCTGCACTCAAGTTACAAAACATGTCATTTGATGTGAATTAGTGTGACTTAACATGGTAAATCAATCAGAAAATCCAGCAAAATAAGAAAAGCACTCAATTAGTTAAAAAAACATGTCATTTGATGTGAATTAGTTTGACTTAACATAGTAAGTTAACATGGGATAAGAAATCCAGCAAAATAAGAAAGCACTTAATTAGTTTTAAAAAACATGTCATTTGATGTGAATTAGTTTGACTTAACATGGTATGTTAACATGGATAAGAAAATCCAAAATAAGAAAATATTTGAGAAAATTTTAACTATTGAATTTGAAAAGCCAAAAATAAGGTTTTAAATTACATCCATTCAATATTTAGGCTTTAAATGGAATATATATTTTTCTTAGTTTTGTTTTTCATTTTAAGTTATAAGTTAGTTTCCTATAAACAAGAAATTGAATTTACCTTTTCAATAGAAAAAAAAACATAAAAACGCCTTATCTTTAGATTATTTTTCTGAATTTTAAAAGAAATCTTTCCACAGTAATTTCGTTAATTTGGACTGAAAACCAATAACAATGGATCCATAACAGTTAAATATGTTGAAAAAGATTAAAAAGTAACAAAACTTTAACCCTAATTATCATCCCAAAAGTGAAATACTAATAGAATAATCAAAAGTAGTTTAAGATTGTGACGGAGAGACAAAATCATCTTCTCTGTTCTTCTTCTTCTCTCTCACATCACATAATGACACACCCAAACAACAACATTGACGTTGATTTCGATGTCACCACCACACCACAACCACTATAAATAAACCATCTTCACCTATTTTTGTCATCTCAGACTTTGGAGCCCAAAATATTCTCACAACCATTAAAAAATCCAATTTCGTCGTCAATGGAGGATCTCCGTCGTAGATTTCCGGCCAAAAAAAACAATCACGACGGAGATATCTCCAATGTCGCTCCTCCTCCTCGCAAAGCCTCTGACGCGCTTCCTCTTCCTTTGTACCTAACCAACACTTTTTTCCTCGCGCTCTTCTTCGCTACTGTTTATTTTCTTCTTAGCCGATGGCGTGAGAAGATCCGTAACTCCACGCCTCTTCACGTCGTTGACTTATCTGAGATCTCTGCTCTTATCGGTTTCGTTGCTTCGTTTATTTACCTTCTTGGTTTCTTCGGTATCGATCTCATATTCCGATCTTCTTCTGAAGATGATGTTTGGGTTAACGATGAAGATTTGAGGAAGATTCCATGTGCTCAATCCCTAGATTGTTCGGTTAAACCTAATTCGATTGATCGTTCTCTCGTTTCGGATCTTGATTCGGTGGAAGATGAAGAAATTGTTAAATCGGTGATCGATGGAATCATCCCGTCGTACTCATTGGAGACGAAGCTAGGAGATTGCAAACGAGCTGCAGCGGTTAGACGAGAAGCGGTTCAGAGGATAACCGGTAAATCGTTAACCGGTCTTCCATTGGAAGGTTTCGATTACAATTCAATCTTGGGACAATGCTGTGAGATGCCAATTGGGTATGTTCAGATCCCAGTGGGAATTGCTGGACCTTTGTTGCTCGATGGAATTGAGTATTCAGTGCCAATGGCTACAACAGAAGGTTGTTTGGTTGCTAGTACCAATAGAGGTTGTAAAGCTATTCACTTGTCTGGTGGTGCTTTCAGTGTTCTCTTGAAAGATGCAATGACTAGAGCTCCAGTTGTTAGATTCCCTTCTGCAAGAAGAGCTGCTCTTGCCATGTTTTATCTGCAAGATCCTGCTAATTTCGAGAGATTGTCTCTCATGTTCAATAAGTAAGTTTGCAAATTTCCACCTTTTAGTAGCTAAGATGGTGATTTGAATGTTTCTGCTGACTTGTGTTGCCTTCTGTTGTTATTGTATATGGTATAGGTCGAGTAGATTTGCTAGGCTTCAGAGTATCACATGCAAGATTGCTGGAAAGAATCTCTATGCGAGGTTTTCGTGTAGTACTGGTGATGCTATGGGGATGAACATGGTCTCCAAAGGTGTTCAGAATGTCTTGGATTTCATTAAGAGCGAGTTCCCTGATATGGATGTTATTGGCATCTCAGGTAAACTCTTCTTTCTTTCTTTGGTATTTGACTATTTTCTCGATTTTTCGTATTAAAGTCTTAACTCTTTTTGATTAATTGGTGTTATGATGTTCAGGAAATTACTGTTCGGACAAGAAGGCTGCGGCTGTAAACTGGATAGAAGGACGTGGTAAGCATGTTGTATGTGAAGCCGTTATTAAAGGTGAGACTGTGAAGAAAGTGTTGAAGACTAGCGTAGAGGCTCTTGTAGAGCTTAACATGCTCAAGAACCTGGCTGGTTCAGCGATAGCGGGTTCTCTTGGTGGATTTAATGCTCATGCCAGTAATATAGTAAGCGCTGTGTTCATCGCCACAGGCCAAGACCCTGCTCAAAATGTTGAGAGCTCACAGTGTATGACCATGATTGAACCTTTGAATGATGGCAACGACCTTCACATCTCTGTCACAATGCCTTGCATTGAGGTATAATGCATGTTCTCTTAGAAATTTAAACTCATGATTGCAGAGCCATTAGCTTTTTTAATATTGCTGGATCCAACTCATGAACGTTATTAAATAATGTGACTCCAGGTTGGTACTGTTGGAGGTGGGACACAGCTTGCATCACAATCAGCTTGTTTGAATCTGCTCGGTGTGAAAGGATCAAACACCGAGGAACCTGGCACGAACGCAAGGCAATTGGCAAGAATTGTGGCTGGTTCGGTTCTTGCAGGAGAGCTTTCACTAATGTCTGCTATTGCAGCTGGACAGCTTGTGAAGAGTCACATGAAGTACAACAGATCCAGCAGAGACATTGGCCCTTCGTCTCAAGTCAACAGATGATGTTTGGAGCACGACGAGACAAATAATAATAAAACAAAAACAAAAACCCAAAATTAGATTGATGTAATTTTAACCTCATTTGATTTCTTCTTCATCGATCTCTTTTCTTATCTATTTGTACTCCAAGTCTCCAAATTATCTTAATTTATGTAAATTCTTTTTGTCCTTCCATCTTTATTGCTTATATCATAATCTCTGAAATTAGAATATTCGAAAGTGCTCATTGAGTTATTGTTTATATAACTCAGTATCACCAAAATACAAAAATCAGAAAACAGTGTTATTTTCACATTTTAGCATTTACAAAACTCATAATCTCTTTCCAACGATCTCATCTGGAGTGTCTTTTCGTAATGTAGTTTAGCATTTAGAACGATGGGAAGTGAAGAAGTGAAAGATCTATGGAAAGGAGAAGAGTGGGGGCAGTGAGAATCATAATCAGAAGAAGAAGCCAAATGCAGAGGCTAAAATGGTGACGAGAGCGAGAAAACAAATCCCGAGGGGACTTGAGGAAAAATATGAAGCTTACTTCCTCCCTCGGAAGCCATGGCCAAAGGCTTTTGCCTATTATGGAAGTTTTATCATTGGTGGGGTTGGTGCTGGTATGCTTCTTGAAGGTTGGATCAACAAGAAATTCAAAGGTTCCTTTTTTACAATTCCTTTTGCTTGAATTATTTAGTTGTTAGCCACTTGATGCTTGATTGAGTGAAATCAGAGTAATTGAACATGATTTGAGTAGCAATGAAGTAAGGCTATAAGCTCCGTAGGAACCAATGATCATGTGTACTTGTATAGATGCGGTTGCAGGTGATAGGTTACCTAGCTAAGAAGATGTGAGATTAAGGCATTATTGTGGTATTGGCTCTGTTCGTGTGAGATTTAAGCCTTGTTTTTTAGGTAACATTGAATAGATTATTGTGGTAGTGTTTGTGTTGTTATGATGTACATGACAAGAGTTAGGTACTAATAAATGTAAAAATATGGTTTGTGAATGTTGTAGAGGATGGAGGAGTGATATAGGAGTTTGACAATTGAAGCTATGAATATGGAAACTGATGCAGTTGTAGAGATGAAGTTAATGTATAGTTTTTTGATGATAGACAAGAAAGTAAGGAGTAGAGAATGCATTTCAATATGAAGTAGACTTGTGACTTGTATATATCCATAGCTACGAGAACTAGTATATCAATCTTCTTTCAATGTAAAAAATGACAAAATGTCCAAAATTCCTCATCTTTTGCAAAAGTCTAAGCTATATATATCATCAATGATTTAAATAAATTTCTATGTTGTATAATTTTGAAAATTGTATGTGGAATTGTAAAATCTTGGAGGGTGTTATGAAATGGGTCCGACCCGGAACAAAGATCCGTATTTAAGAAGCTTATATTACTATTATACCCCTGGCATTGAGGTTATTATTATTTTGTGTTTGCTGGACGAAATGATTCTTTCGATGATCATCAGCTTCTAGAGATCTTTTCTGGGAATTGATCTGAGCTTTTACCGATTCGTTCAATCTTGGGTTTTCGGATAACAAAAAATGGTAACAATCGGTACTCTTCTTTGCTTTTTTTTTTTCGGTTACTGTGTTATGTGTTTGAATTTTGGATCTGCCTTCGATCTTGTGCCATTGTATCGAGTATTGACGATGCTGCTCGTAAACAACAACTTTTGAATCTGAATTTCGCATCTCTGATACTATCGTTATGATTATGATTTGATTTGGTAATGAAATTTAATCTAATTCTCCGGTAGATCTAGCTTACGAATTGATCGATTGTTAGGAAGTGAAATTATTAGTTTGTTTCGTGGAGCTTGAAATTGTTATGTTTCAGTTTCCCATTCGAATTTCTCGTTAGTTATAAAATTCAATTCCTGTTTTTGAATCACTGTTGCTGTGGAAGTAATTTAGCTTCTTGGGTTCAAATGTATTAGGATCTGTTTCTGAATTGGCAAACGAAGCTCGTTGATCTCTCCATCTTGATATGCCTTGTTTTTTTTTCTGTGTTGTTGAAGAACTTTAAATGGCTTAGAAACTATTCTTCAGATGCTTCATGCTTGTGGCTTTGCGTTAGCGAAAGTTTAGGTGTTTGATGGTAGATGTATTTCAAGTTCCGCTATATTTGATCACTCACACTTCCCTCTTTTGCCTGCCCTTATCCATTGTGTGCTTTTCAAATCATTACAAGTTGCCAGAAATCATGAGATACTTACTGCTGGTCTGACTGATCCTGTTTTAGTTCACTTCATCTCGATGCTGTCTTTGTGGTCTAGAATTTTCTCATTCTAGTTAACTTTCTATGGTTGATGAGACGGAAAAAAACTAAGTATGTGCTGTATATTGCCATTCATAATGATTTTAGTTGGTGAATACCATATCTAGAGTAATGCTTTCTTGAAAAAAAAAAAAAATTCTAAGGTGGCTGTTTTGGGTTATGTTTGTATTTCCAGATACACTTTGTGCTTCTAGTTAGTCGGCAAGGAAAAGTAAGGCTCACCAAGTGGTATTCGCCTTATACACAGAAGGAAAGATCTAAGGTATGTACAGCTCAGGTGTTATTGATTTAATCTCTGCCTATGTTTTGTATGGCTTTGATCTTACATTTTTAAACATGATCTGGACAGGTCATACGCGAACTCAGCGGTGTGATTCTGAACCGAGGTCCCAAGCTCTGCAATTTTATTGAATGGAGAGGATACAAGGTCGTCTACAAAAGGTAAAAAACACTGAGTCGATATTTATATACGCAGCATATTCTTGCGCTACTTAAAAAGCACTGGCTATAAACATGATGATTGTGTATTTGTTGTGCAGATATGCAAGCTTGTACTTCTGCATGTGCATTGATGAGGCGGATAACGAGTTAGAGGTACTGGAGATAATTCATCACTACGTCGAGATTCTTGACCGTTACTTTGGCAGTGTGAGTAAACACATCACATAGTTAAAAGTTGTTCCTCCACTCTTACTGTAACCTCACAAACATGTAGATTTTGATTAAGAGTTGTTTATTCTGTGATCTTCAGGTGTGTGAACTCGATTTGATTTTCAACTTCCACAAGGTATATATATACATACAGACACAACTCTACAGGACCAATGATTCTCTGCTCTCTGTATATTACTTCAATATGACATATGTGGAACTTGTTTCATTCTAGGCGTATTATATATTGGATGAGCTGTTGATCGCTGGTGAGCTTCAAGAGTCAAGCAAGAAAACAGTTGCAAGGATAATACAAGCCCAGGTATGGTTTTTGAATCCTAATCCCCACTGAGACAAAAGGATTAGTCCATAAGAGTTGTGTTAATGATGTGTGTTATGATATTTGAAGGATCAATTGGTGGAAGTTGCGAAAGAGGAGGCGAGTTCCATAAGTAATATAATTGCTCAGGCTACCAAGTAGTTCTTTTCTGATCTGCTCTTTTGCTGTTAAAACATCGTAAATGATTTACTACTTCCTTATTATCTGAGAGATTCTCTTCTGGATCACAGTTTGTTTGTTTTGTCATCGGTTTGATTGATAAGAAGAAAGAAACATTCATCGTTGTGGGTTTGTAAATAGTGACCGTTAACGATCGTTGCGTAACATTTTTTTTTATGATTTAACGTGATCGTTGAGGACATTAAGAACTTCATTGTGTAATACCAGAGACCACGCCAATCCATACATGAAGAATGTTCGATGGATAATAAACTTACACTTATCGGCTTGGGCCTGAGGCCTTCAAACTTGTATGCCCAAACTTAAAACGTGATTGTTAGTCCAATCCATCGATATTAATTAATAATTTATAAATGACAATAATTCATCTTTTCCATATATAATTTTTTTTTCTTATTAAAATTAAAATGAGGGAAAGAATATCCGTTTTTCTTGGTGTGTTTTGTCTTTGCCACAAACAATTGCATTTTGGGGTTTCATATTTTGGTTCTTCAGCTTCAATAGGTATATCGTCTTCACCATACTTTGAACTTGTTTGATCATGTTTCGATTCCAATCCGGAGATCTTCTTTGATTCGATTTCTGAATAAATCTCTGTAATTTTTGTCTTCTAGGGTTTTAGTAATTTCCGATGGCTTCAAGTTCAGAGAAAACGACTCTTCTTCCTTCAGGTATTTGTGTCATCTCGATTCAATTTCTTGTAGTTTAGATTCGATTTTCTTGTAGTCAGATTTGGTGGTTGTTTCTTCGAGTTATAGACAAATTTGTTTGCATGTTTTCAACAGATGAGAAAAACGATACTAAGGAAGAGAGTAAGAGTGCTAAACCAGAATCAGGCTCAGGAGGTTCACCTTCACCTTCACCGACTGATCCTGGGATTAATTTCAATGCTTTCGATTTCTCTGGCATGGCTGGTATTCTCAATGTAAGTCCCCTTTTGTGGAGGTGTGATAATTGAATAGCATAAGTCATGGTTGGATTATTTTGTGTTGATGGGTTTGGTTTGTTTGTTTAATCAGGATCCAAGTATCAAGGAATTAGCTGAGCAAATAGCTAAAGATCCTTCATTTAACCAGTTAGCTGAGCAGCTTCAGAGATCTGTACCAACCGCATCACATGAAGGAGGTCTGCCTAACTTTGATCCACAACAGTATATGAGCACAATGCAACAGGTTATGGAGAATCCTGAATTTAGGACAATGGCTGAGCGTCTTGGTAACGCTTTGGTGCAGGTAGTTAATAATAAGCTCTTCCTGTTCTTGTTATTATTTTTAATCTTACACTTGAGGTGGGATCATGACAATGAGTCTCTGTTTGGCTTTTAGGATCCACAAATGTCTCCCTTTTTGGAGGCTCTCGGTAACCCTGCAGCAACAGAGCAGTTTGCAGAGCGTATGGCGCAAATGAAAGAAGATCCAGAATTGAAACCTATACTAGCTGAGATTGATGCTGGTGGTCCTTCTGCCATGATGAAGTATGTGATTAAAAAAATTTCATCATTCGTTTGAAATTACTAGGTTTACTTAGGTGTATGGCTAAGAATTTTTCTCCTGGTGTTAGGTACTGGAATGATAAAGATGTGTTGGCAAAGCTGGGTGAAGCAATGGGTATAGCTGTTGGAGCAGACCAGACTGTTGCAGCTGAACCTGAGGAGGCGGAAGAAGGGGAAGAGGAAGAGTCTATTGTTCACCAGACTGCTAGTCTCGGTGATGTGGAGGTAAACGGATTCGTACACTGTTCATCTCTCATGTTTTTGACGGTCTAAATTTTATTCTTAAATTGGGATCGTTAATCGAGGTTATAGCTTTTAAACTCAACGGGCATTGATTTCTTGAACCAATCAGGGTTTGAAAACTGCCTTGGCAGCTGGTGGTAACAAAGATGAAGAAGACTCCGAGGGAAGGACAGCATTGCATTTTGCATGTGGATATGGCGAGGTATGTCAATCTCTTGAAATAAATCGTAACATCAAAAACCTGTCGAAATATCACTATCACAAAATCATGGAAAGCAGTTTATACTATGAATCTTTACCATCATGCACTTGGTGGATTAGCAGCTTCGGCTTCACTTAGAAGATTATTACACAATTATCTATAGCATTGTTTACGAAGGAAGTTGACTATTACCATTTATCTATCTGCGCTTACATAGTTACATGTTGAAGCCATCTGAGCTTGGTTGAGTTTGTTTGTAGATGAAATGCGCTCAAGTTCTTTTGGATGCTGGAGCAAATGTGAATGCGGTTGACAAAAACAAGAACACACCATTGCATTATGCTGCTGGTTATGGAAGGAAAGAGTGTGTAAGCCTTCTCCTAGAGAATGGTGCTGCAGTGTAAGTTTTAACAACAACACAAATTCTATTTCAAACGAACTTAAAAATGGTGGTTCTATAGGAGGACTCTTAACTGTTGTTTCATTGTGTGTTTGCAGTACTCTGCAAAACATGGACAGTAAAACTCCCATTGATGTGGCCAAGCTTAACAATCAGCTAGATGTGGTGAAGCTACTTGAGAAGGACGCTTTTCTCTAAGCTGCTTTGACTCTTGAAGGATATGTCTCTTCTGTGTCCTGTAATAGTTTCACAAGGTCTGATTGCAACCTTGTCTTCTGTGGTTTTTTTTTTTCATCATTAAATCTGGAAAAAAAGGAAAAAAAAAAGAGGAAAATGGATGTTTATTTATGGTTTTGTAATGAATTATTTTCTTCTTGAATTTGTTTCTCTTTTCGCTCTTTAGGTCTTTTTTCCTTCTCTCTTTTTTTTTTTTTTTTTTTTTCTTTTTTTTCCATAAACATAAATAAACTTTATAAAAAAGGTAGTAAGAGTGATAGTTTGCAATCACAAGAACAAAATAAAACGATTTTACAAAAAAAAAGGCATTATTTGGACATTAATGAAAAGTTGAGAGTACATATATATTTGAAACCATCTTTTCCGAAAAGAAATATTTCAGTATCACTTTTCTTACGCAAATATCATTATCATTAGAAATAAAAAACAAAAAATAAAGGAAAAATGTTTTCCGACAATTTCTGATACGCGTGATGTTGATCGGGCCAAGATTAGGTCAAAAGCCCGTGAGCCCAAAAACCTAGAAAACCCGGTTCAAATTGCAAACCCTCGATTTCATTTTCTTCAATTCGATTTCGATCGGTGGGTACAACTTTGAGGAGGACGAAAGAGAAAGAGTGTTTTCACTTTTCAGTCACTGCCCAAAGGAGCTCGGAAAATTCCTCCCTTGTCGTCTCCCTATCTACTGCTTCTTCTTCTTCTTCTTCGTCTTTACCACGGTTCGTTTTCGGTTTTACAACGCCGTTTGGTTTCGTAATATGGAATATTTTTGTTTCTAAATGAATCCGGAATTTGCGACTTATGTGTTAGAGGTTTGTAAATCGTATTCTTCTGTTTAGAAATCTTGAATTGAATTCGTAATAGGGATAATTTTAATCTCAATTTCAATGTCTGTTAGTCACCTTCGTGGGATTTTTGTAGGAATTTATTAGGCTTCTTTTGCTTAATTAATTACTGTTAATGATTTTCACGAAATTGGTTTATTAATTTGGGCGGAAGGTTCTTCTGGGTTTGGATTTAAGAAGACGAGATTAGGTGTAATCTTTTTACTGGCTTCCTTCACAAAGAAAAAGGTTTCTGCTTTCATTTTTGTGCGTGTGTTTTTGTTTGGCTTTGATTTTCTTCTGTGTTGTGCTCGTTTGAGTCTGGTGAATGTTAGTTGGCAATCAAGTTTATTGATCTATTACAATCCCTTAGAAAACTACATATCCTGGAGATTTGGTGAAAAGATCTTTTTAACTCTTCCAAAGTCCTATGGCTTCCACACAACCAATGATCAATAGACCTTTAAGTTGTTCTCCTTCCCATTTTATTCCTAAATGATAGATATTTCTTGTATGCGTGAATTTCTACAGGTATGCTGTTTAAATGGAATCAACAATGGAGAATTTAACAGAAATGGAGAGTGAGAGAGTTGAACAGGGCACCGATAAGGAAATTGAAAGTGGAGAGCAAATGCAGGATGATGTAAAGGAAACGGAGAATGAGAATCCAGGAGAGACAGTAGGAGAGGAAGCTCCTGTCACGGAACATAAAGATTCTCCATGTCCCATGGTCATTGAAGAAGGTACTTCTCTTGCTTCAAGCGAGGTGACTTCTACCCTTGAGAGGGGGACCAATGATGATGATCAGCCGAAGATTGATGATGAGAAAACCCATGATGAGACGAATTCCAACTTAGAAACAAGCCTGCATCCAAGTCCTTCTCCTTCGGTAGCTTTAGACACTGATGAAGGTTTAATCAACCCTACTGTGGAAGACACTTTAGAACAGAACATAGGGTCTAGCGAAGTAAGTTCTGATATCTTGAAAGATGACGCAGATGCTGTCAAGGTTGACGAAGATACTTCAGTAATCCATGAAGAAACAGCCAAAATACCTGACTCCAAACTCTCGGAGGAGGACACAGGATCACCGCATCATTATGCTGATATTGTGATGGAGCAGGAAAAAGCTGCAGGAGAACATGACATCATAGCCTCAGCAGACCATGATGAATTTCCAGTCAATCCTGATACCAAACACTCGGAAGAAAAAGGGTCACCGCATCATCATGCTAATACTGTGATCGAGCAGGAAAAAGCTGCAGAACAACATGAGATCATATCCTCAGGAGACCATAAGGAATTTCCAGACAATCCTGATACCAAAGTTGTTGAGGAGAACAATGGCAGTATGGATGAGGGTGAGGCTAACAAGATGAATTTGGCTGGCGATGGAAGTGGACCAGTCGATCATGATGACGGAACCACAACGGAGCTTGACAAAGGGCTAGAGTTGCCTGGTTCTGAGACCATATCAAAACTGGAGGATAAGCCATCTGAGCCTCTCTCAGAAACCTCAATGGACGTGGAAAAAGAACCAGACATGCTTGCCACTGAAAACTTGACAAACAATGACAAAAACTCTGATGTGTTGGCAGCTGGAGTTTCAGGAGACAGTGACAAAGGGTTATCTGTCGTACCCGCTACCCAAACTTCCTCTGATCATGATGAAGGAATGACTACACTTGAGGCTGAACCTACGGAAGACATGAAACTTGATGTTCCAGATTCTAAATTGGTTGCTGATGCTACTGTTGACTCTACTAAGAACGAGGATGTCAATGTTGAGGCTAATACTGAAAAGCAAGATAATTCTAGAGCACTTGTAATAACTGATGTAGATAATGAGAGTGCACCACTGAGACGTGAACCTGGTCCTCCTTGTGTTGCATCGTCCAGTATAAAGTCTGAAGCGCGAGGTAGTGGAGATTTGAACAATGGAGTCCATAAAATAGTTCGGGCACCACCTGGCTTTGATGGGACCATGCGCGCAAGGCCCTCTTTCCTCTTGGATGATACGTCTGAGGGTAATGAATCTGGAACGGAAGAGGATCAATCTGCTTTTATGAAAGAATTGGATAGTTTTTTTAGAGAGAGAAACATGGATTTCAAACCTCCAAAATTTTATGGGGAGGGACTGAACTGCCTTAAGTAAGCTTGCTTCCCATAATTATTTAGTCATTTTAGTGTGTTAGAGGTAAAAATTTCAGCAGAAGCTAATCTGCAATCAATTTCTTTGGCGCAAGGTTGTGGAGAGCTGTAACTAGATTGGGTGGATATGACAAGGTAACACCTGATGCATATCGTAGCATCTTTTTTGACGAGCAAATGTGGCTTTTGCTTTTCATCTTTTCTTCCCTCTCGGCTTGCATGCATACTGTTGTTCATGATCTAACAGTGGTGCTTTTGGTGATTCTCAATGATTAATATATGCTTTTATACTGAATAGGTTACTGGAAGCAAATTATGGCGGCAAGTGGGAGAGTCTTTCAGGCCCCCAAAGTAAGAAGAATGCTTCTCTTATTAGTGGTTTGTCTTTAAAATTTTGGGATATCATGTGTATATTTTCAAGACTTACCCTCTAATTGGGCAATTGTTTGTTCAGGACATGTACAACAGTATCATGGACTTTCCGAGGTTTCTACGAAAAGGTGAGATTATATTCACCACCTTTTCCAATCTCTGCTTTTGGTTTCTTTCATGTGACTTTTGTATACACTGGCATGGGACTCTATGCATCAATCCTTTTTAGAAATAATTAAAATGATTGAATAGAGAACAACTGTGGATCATCTTGCGATATGTTTTTCTTTAGACACAGTAACATTATAGTTTCTTCGTTTTTCAGGCTCTTCTTGAATATGAGCGGCATAAAGTCAGTGGAGGTGAACTTCAGATACCCCTTCCATCTGAACTGGAACCAATGAATATTGATAATCAGGTAGGATTGAGAAAATCATATCATGCAGTCTGTAGTTTTTGTTCGATCTTCTTATGATTAATGTTTGTGTTTTAACCGAACCCGCTGCCTTGTTTTTCCACTAGGCGTCTGGATCAGGTAGAGCGAGGAGAGATGCAGCAGCACGTGCTATGCAAGGTTGGCATTCACAGCGTCTTAATGGTAACGGTGAAGTTAGTGACCCTGCAATCAAGGTCCGGTGGAATCTTCTTACCAAACATATGTTCCATTTTACATTCACTCTTTATATTTGTTGTCATAGTCTGAATGTACATGCTGTTTTGTAATTGGCAGGATAAGAACTTAGTTGTTCATCAAAAGCGTGAAAAACAGATCGGAACCACCCCTGGTATGCGTTCTGTTTGATGAAGAAGTGTTGGTTCTCATTTGTAGTACTGAAACTTTGACTTGGGTTATTATTTACATCTTGCAATGTCATCAGGTTTGCTCAAACGCAAGAGGCCTGCTGAACATGGTGCAAGAAATGCCATCCAAGTGTCTAAACCTATGTACGGTTTCTAGCTTGTTCTCTGGTTTTCAATGGTGATAATTCACATTAGAATTCTGATTCCAATTGTTGTTTTTCTTAGGTTGGATGTTACAGTTGTTGATGTTGGACCACCAGCTGACTGGGTGAAGATTAACGTACAGAAGACGGTAAAAATCAATCGCTACTTTCTTTAAAATCTGAGCAAATAGCAAATCACTGGCTGGTCTTACATGTATTAATAATCTCTTCTGATATATCCACAGCAAGATTGCTTTGAGGTGTATGCATTAGTCCCAGGACTACTCCGCGAAGAGGTTAGCTCTAACATCTGAAACACTGTTTTGTTTAAATATGGATTTTTAAGATTTAGCTTAGCACTCAGCTTTGTCTTGGCAACATTTACACAGGTCCGAGTCCAATCAGATCCAGCTGGGCGGTTGGTCATAAGTGGCGAACCCGAGAACCCTATGAATCCCTGGGGAGCTACTCCTTTCAAAAAGGTAATGCTCGTTACACGGTTTTTTCCGCTTATACGTAGAATGTTGAAAATGACATTTTGAAACCTCCTTCGGAACTGCAGGTGGTAAGTTTACCGACGAGAATCGATCCGCATCACACATCGGCTGTGGTAACCTTAAACGGGCAGTTATTCGTCCGTGTGCCTCTGGAGCAACTGGATTAGAAACATTTACACTTTAACAAAGCCTTTGAAGATCTGAAAGAGAGAAGATTGTTAGAAGTAGTTGTTGAGAGTCTTGTGTTTGTATATTATGAGAGCATAACACAACCTGAGAAGAGCCATTTTAGGAATCCTTAATTAGGCCATCTAGTTTATGGTCTCTCCTCTCTTTGATTAGATTATTCTAAGTATCATCACTATTGATTTGTTGTAGCACAAACATCTTTAAACCTTTCCTCTTAAGAACACACAAACCAATTTTTTTTTTTTTATTACTTAATCGTTTGTCAGTGATTTCTCTGGCAGTGAATTTTTAATATTATTTTACATGTTAGTCTCAAGATTGCATCTCAATTTGTATTTATCTTAGTTGTAATTAGAGAGGAAAATAGGCTAATTTTTATTTGTTTAGGTGTTAGGGAAAGGTTATCTTTGAAAGTTTATTATTTAGTACTAAGACCATGTGCAATGGGGAGAGTGTGTCCCGTCCCTTATGTTTTCAAAAAAAAAAAAAACACAAATGTAACCAATCGCGGGCCGCCACGTATCAGTGGGGCCCGCAAATAGTGAAGGACACAAAGAAGGACGTTCCCACATAAAGAAACGTCGCTCGTTTGGAGATAGGTTTTGGAGTGGGGCCCAGGCTGGGACTTTTGTCGAGGAACGTTGCTGCAAGTGCTCTAAGGATTTAAAAATTTACGATTTTAAATTTGTATGGTTCGTTTTAGTATTTTTGATTTTAGAAAATCTAGAATATTTTTGTAATGTTACTTTAAATTTTAGACTATATAATTAATTCATCCTTCTATTTTAAGCGTATTTGCAAGAATCATTTTGGCTTGTAAGGAAATGTATCCACTGTTTCAATATTTGAAGTGAATCTATTCTTGTTATTGTTAATAACGTAATATTCCAAATCCCTGCATATAATAATGGTCCAGTAATAATTTAGCAATATGGGCTTTTAATTAATAAAATATCAACTTTTCAAAAGTAAATTCAAATAAAGTAGTCTATAATTGAATTTGTCTAACATGTGTGTTGGATCTCAATGAGCCAGTCAAAAAGGTTTATAAAGTCTTTATTAAGCAGAGCAGGAGGTTTCTTACTTGGCTCTGCTCTCTCCGCATCTACCTTAAATCCGACGTCTCTAGCCACCGCGTCTTCTTCTTCCTCCGCCGCCGTCGACATGGAAACTCACAAAACCAAGGTTTGCATCGTCGGAAGTGGTCCAGCAGCACACACGGCGGCGATCTATGCAGCTAGGGCGGAGCTTAAGCCTCTTCTCTTCGAAGGATGGATGGCTAACGATATAGCTCCCGGCGGTCAATTAACAACAACTACCGACGTCGAGAACTTCCCTGGATTCCCTGAAGGTATTCTCGGTGCTGATATCGTTGAGAAATTCAGAAAACAATCGGAGCGATTCGGTACTGAGATCTTCACTGAAACGGTTAACAAAGTTGATTTCTCTTCGAAACCGTTTAAGCTATTCACTGATTCGAGAACTGTTCTCGCTGATTCTGTAATCGTTTCGACTGGAGCTGTAGCGAAACGTCTTAGCTTCACTGGATCTGGTGAAGGTAATGGTGGTTTTTGGAATCGTGGTATCTCCGCTTGTGCTGTATGTGACGGTGCTGCTCCGATTTTTAGGAATAAGCCTTTGGTGGTTATTGGCGGTGGTGATTCGGCTATGGAGGAAGCTAATTTCCTCACTAAGTATGGATCTAAGGTTTATATTATCCATAGAAGGGATACGTTTAGGGCGTCTAAGATTATGCAGCAGAGAGCTTTGAATAACCCTAAGATTGAAGTGATTTGGAACTCTGCGGTGGTTGAGGCGTATGGAGAACGTGTTCTTGGAGGATTGAAGGTGAAGAACGTTGTTACTGGAGAGGTTTCAGATTTGAAGGTTTCTGGATTGTTCTTTGCGATTGGTCATGAGCCAGCTACGAAGTTTTTAGATGGGCAGCTTGAGCTTGATGAAGATGGTTATGTTGTGACCAAGCCTGGTACTACAAAGACGAGCGTGTTCGGTGTATTCGCTGCTGGAGATGTCCAGGACAAGAAGTATAGACAGGCCATCACGGCTGCTGGAACTGGTTTGTTCTCTACTTAGTCTTTTTACGTTTTCCTGCACGATGAGTTAGCTCTTTGAAATCATGGCTGAGATCTATCATAGAGTATGTACTTGTTGCCTAAGAGCATAACGTTTAAAAGAGTAGGTAGGTATATTGTTTAGTGGAAATTTGTTTATCAGTTTAGCATAATTGTTTGATTGATCTGTTCAAAGGGAGGCGGGTTTTTGAAAGTTGTTAGCTTTTTATGATGAATCCCTTCCATGCTCGTGAAAGTTTCTTGTTTTGTATATAGTTTGATTAAGTTTACAAAGTAGTTGTGGCATGCTTTTGGTTGGATATGTGTTTGCTGTAGAGTGGTCTTGTAGTGTGCCTTTGTTTGCCGTTAAAGGCTATCTACGTTCTCATTCTCATACTTTTTAGAAGACTAGTAGTGGCCATCTGTCATTACTAAGTAGGTGTCTTGATAGCCTGGAAGGAAGATTAAACTGTTTCAAGTATTGTTATAAGATTTGTTATTGAAATGTTTGACATATTGTTGAAGTATGCTGATGAGTTGTGAGTTGTGACTAAGATGAAATCAGATTGTTCTCGTGAGTATAGAGTGAGTGCGTGTTTACGTCAAACCCATTTTGCAAATCTTTCTAGAGAGTGGTTTACCTTCAGATGTATAATTCCCTTTTTGTTTCATTAATCAAAAATTCAACTCTCATGAACAACTTTATGGATGGTGCAGGGTGCATGGCGGCATTGGATGCAGAGCATTACTTACAAGAGATTGGATCTCAGGAGGGTAAGAAAGATTAGAGAAGATGTAGGAGAAGGATCCAATTTATAAGATGCTCTCTCTCTCTCTTTCTCTCCCTTGATTTGCTTTGTCATTTTTAAAACGAATAAAGATTCAGATTGATCTCATAAGGACAATCTGAGTAGAGTTTTATTATTTGTGTTTGCAGTTGGATTTTGTGCCAAGTTGTAAACTCTTTAGTTGTCACAGCTTCGACCAATTCCTCTTTAAGATTTGTTCCTCAGGTGAGAGGACTTCTATAGTTAATTTGCTTTATAGTTGATTGTGTAATCTCAGTTGAAATTGAATCAATGGATTGGAGTTTCTAGAGCTCAAAATATGAAATATTGGTTTCTTCTTGACTACAATCAATTGATTTTTTCAATAATTCCAAATAATCAGAAATATGTACGTATTTTTGTTAGCTGTTTCACTCGTTTTGCAAATATGTAGTCAAATGTCTTAATCTGTAATTAACTTTGCTAATGTAACTTCCACTGATTAAATGGGATGAGTTACAAAACTGAACTACACTTGTTTTTTAGTCAACGCACAAGTACTACACCATATGAATGGCCAAATACACAAATTTATTCTTTGATCTATGTAATTTTCAAAATAAGTATACGTGTACTTGTGGTTTTTAATCAATCTCATAATAAATATAGTCAAATGAAAACCAATTCTTTATCTAAATACTATAGCTTACGTTGTACAACATAGTAATTAAGAAGCACTAACATAAGTTCTAAACTCTACGTTAGTTTTGTCCAAAACAAAATCTACGTTAGTATCTTCTTTGTTTCTTAGCTCGCCCTTCACTCATGATAACAAGAAGCAAGTGTCAAAGATCTTTGTTATGGCTTCTCGTGTTCCACGGCGGAGTTACGGCCACCGGAGCTCCCTCTGGCGGGAAACAGCTTTCTCAGACGCCCACTTGGGCCGTCGCCGTAGTCTGCACCTTTCTCATCCTCATTTCCCATCTCCTCGAAAAGGGTCTTCAAAGACTCGCCAACGTCTGCTTTCTTCTTTTTCTTATTCTTCTTCATACAAGTGTTCTTGATCAAACACTCAATGTCTGAAACATCTTTATTTGTTTTTTCTCAGTGGCTATGGAAGAAGCATAAAAACTCTCTCTTAGAAGCCTTGGAGAAAATCAAAGCCGGTAAATAAACATCTAGCCTTGATTGTCTTAAAGCTTTTTAAATTGGTTTTTGAAATGGTGATTGATTCTTCAGAGCTGATGATCCTTGGATTCATTTCCTTATTACTGAGCTTTGGAGAAACATACATTCTCAAGATCTGCGTTCCTCGAAAGGCCGCTCTCTCTATGTTACCTTGTTCATCTGAAGACACAGATCTTTTCCAAAAACTTGCTCCATCTCTTAGAAGGCATCTTTTGGCTGCTGGTGATATATCTGTGAACTGCAAACAAGGATCTGAGCCACTCATAACATTGAAAGGCTTGCACCAACTTCACATCTTGTTGTTCTTTTTGGCCATCTTTCATATCCTCTATAGTCTAATCACCATGATGCTTAGCAGGCTCAAGGTATGATAAATTCTAGTTTTGATCAAAACTGTGCTTGATAGAGTGAATGAATGCTTCATTTTGTGTTAGCTTTGATACAGATACGTGGATGGAAAAAGTGGGAGCAAGAGACATTGTCTCATGATTACGAGTTTTCTATTGGTATTTTGTTCATTAGATTCTGTTTGAAGCCTGAAGTTTTCTTTTTTTAAAGAATATAATATTTTTTGTGTGGTGTAGACCATTCAAGACTTAGGCTCACTCATGAGACTTCTTTTGTGAGAGAACATACAAGTTTCTGGACAACAATTCCTTTCTTCTTTTACGTCGTAAAGAAACCATTTATCTCCTCCTTCATCTCTTCCAAATGCATCAAAACGTTCTTCATTTGATTATTCTGAGCTCTTTGGTTACAGGGATGCTTCTTAAGGCAGTTCTTTGTATCCGTGGGACGAACCGACTACTTGACTCTGCGCCACGGATTCATCTCTGTAAGTTTTAATATCTTCCATCTTTCCATTTCATTCTCTCACAATCTTGATGTGTAATTCTCGTGATGTTCTGATTCAGGCTCATTTAGCCCCAGGAAGAAAGTTCAACTTCCAGAGATATATCAAAAGATCTCTCGAGGACGATTTCAAGTTGGTAGTTGGAATAAGGTTACAACACAATCTTATCATCCAAATGCAAATGAAACTCTGCTTCCTACTCCGGTCTTATAACGGATTTTAACTTATTGTTTTTGCTCTGCAGTCCAGTTCTTTGGGCATCATTTGTAATCTTCTTGCTGTTAAATGTTAACGGTGAGCTATATATCTATCTTTATATTCAACTTTAGTTCATATACTGAAATCTTTCTATTCAACTTCCAGGCTGGAGAACATTGTTTTGGGCATCGATACCTCCTGTGCTCGTAAGACCGTCTCTCTCTTTCTCTCTATCTTCTTGGAAGCTTTTTTTCATGAACTATAAGTCTTGTTGCAGATAATACTAGCTGTTGGAACAAAGCTTCAAGCGATTATGGCAACAATGGCGCTAGAAATCGTAGAGACACATGCAGTAGTTCAAGGGATGCCTCTAGTGCAAGGTTCAGATCGATACTTTTGGTTCGATTGTCCTCAACTACTTCTTCATCTTATCCACTTTGCCTTGTTTCAGGTAATAATAGAATTTTGAAACATCTTCTTCTTGATTTCATCTTGAATTAAACATGTTTTTGCATCTTCTTCTAATAGTGTTCCTCTCTCTAACTTGTACTTATTTCCTCTGTGTTATGCAGAATGCTTTCCAGATAACACACTTCTTCTGGATATGGGTAAAAACAAAAGAAGCATCTCTTCTTAGTTTTAGTATTTTTGGAATGATATTACTGAGTAATCTTTGGTGCTTGCAGTATTCTTTTGGATTAAAATCATGCTTCCATAAAGATTTCAATCTTGTAGTCATCAAACTCTTCCTATGGTAAAAAGCTCATTCAAAACATAAATCATGTTTCTAATTAGTATGGAGGAAAAGGTATAAATAAATGTGATGATGTATGTATGTATCTGCAGCCTAGGAGCTTTGATCTTATGCAGCTACATCACTCTCCCGTTGTACGCCCTCGTTAGTCAGGTAACTTGTAAACAACAGTTTTTCGAATCGATATTCTAGCCAAATGATCTCTAAATAGAGAAATGATGAAATGGTGTGTGGAGCAGATGGGTTCACACATGAAGAAAGCAGTGTTTGATGAGCACATGGCAAAGGCATTAAAGAAGTGGCACAAAGACATCAAAATGAAGAAAGGCAAAGCGAGGAAGCTCCCAAGCAAGACACTTGGTGGTTCAGAGAGTTTCAGCCTCTCCTCCTCTTCATCCGCAACCACTCTTCACCGTTCCAAGACCACTGGTCACTCTTCTAACATCAAATACTACAAACAAGAAGATGAAGAAGACGAAATGTCTGATCTTGAAGCTGGAGCAGAGGATGCTATTGACAGGATTCAACAACAGCAGAGGCAATTCCACCACTCTTAAGCTAGCTGCTTTCTTCAGTTATTACTTTAAAGTTCATATGAAAGGATGCCGTTTACTAACTGGTACTTTAGTTAGAAAACAATGGCCGTACAAGTGTTTTTATGTGTTACTATGTTTAAGCCAATAGAGTTATTTAATAACTTGACCTACAAGTTATTTTATAAAATAAGGATATATTTGAGTTTTAATTATTATAAAATCTAATTCAACAAACTTTTCCAATAAAAATGTACATGGACAAATTGGAAAATAAATGTGCTTTATAATTAATTCTCCCTTTTGTTTTCAATTTGGTCTTATCTAACTAATGGTGTGAGAGAGAACTCAAATTTTTTATTTTTTTTTCCTTCTAGAGAACTCAAATTTTTAGTAGTGTAGAACGGCAATGCAAATAATTAAATATACAAATTCCTTTATTTAGGTTTTAAAAAATCTCACATTACATATCATGTTTTCTTCTTCCCAGTATAATATGATGATCATGTTAATACTTTAAATTACACTATCGTTTACGTCGATCTTTGATTCTTTGACAATTAAAGAAAACAGAAAACGACAGAAGAGAGTGAAAACGACGCGATGATTAAAATAATATATTTTTGAATTATTTAATTCATTATTTTATGCAGTTTGAGAGAAAGAGACGAAGAAGAAGAAGAAGAAGAAGAGAACTGACGAAGAATGAGACGAAGACGAAGAAAGAGAAAACAAGATCCAAATCAGATTTTTGACAGATAGAGAAATTATGGAAACATGAATCTATATATATTATCTTCACAAATAAAAATCTTCTTCTTCTTTCTCAATCTCTCAATCTCTCATTTCATAGATTTTGTAGAAATGGATAAACGTTTGGATTCAAAGGAGAAGGTTGTTGAAGAAATCATGAGGATTCACAGATCTCTTCCGACTAGACCAGAGATCGACGATGTCGAAACTGCAACTTCTCTGATACAAAACGTTGAGAAAGAAGATCAGAATCGATTAGAAGCCATTGATAAACATATTAAAACCACCTCGTCCTCCGATGTTCCTCTTGAGCTTTTCAATGTGTTGAAGGAGATGAAGAAACGTCTTGTTCATTTCCAAAGCAAAGAACAGAGAAGAGAAGCCGTTAAAATCCTCGATCTGGAATCTGTACACGTTGTGTTCGATGAATTGATTCAGAGAGCTTCTAATTGTCTTGCTTCTCCCAATACCACCACCACGGCCTCTCTGCCTCGGTCTCAGCCGGCTCCGGTGACAACTGATCAGATTCCTGACAAGTCAAAGGGAATGTTAACGCGTGATGATACATTTGTGAAGAAAACTAAATCTTCGTTTTATAGTGATGGGTTGTTAGCTCCTCGCAAGCCTCTGGTTTTGGATTCAACACTTGAGGCTAAGAAAGTCAATGGTGAGTTTTATTGAAATGTTCTTTTAGATGTAGAATCTGATCTTAAGATTTATAGATAACGTTTTCATGATTCCTTTGCTTTCCAATGTGTAGGCCATGAAATGTTCTGACTTTTGGATAGAAACTCTACTTTTAAGATTCATAGTGTTTTCATGTGATTAGTTTGCTTTTTCCAATGGAATTTTATATGTGTAGGCCATGGAAAAGTGTTTTGACTTGAAATGTTTTGACTTTTTGATAGAATTTATCAATTTAAGGTTAAGATTCATTTAGTGTTTTCATGTGATTAGTTTGCTTTTCAATGGTATCTGTTTGTTTGTAGTTGCATTGTAATCATTATATTTATATGTGTAGGCCAAGTGTTGGACTTTTTAACTTTTGATAGAATCTATGCTTGAGATTCATGGGGTTTTCATGTGTTTAGATTGTTTTCCAGTGGAGTCTATTTGTCTCTAATTGTACTGAAATCATTATTATATATATGTGTAGGCCATGATGGGGAGAAGTTGAGTCTCATAAAACTTGCTAGTTTGATTGAAGTATCGGCCAAGAAAGCTACTCAGGAGCTAAATCTGCAGCACAAGCTGATGGATCAGCTCGAATGGCTTCCGGATTCTTTAGGCAAGTTATCGAGTCTTGTTAGGCTGGATTTGTCTGAGAATTGCATCATGGTACTGCCGGTAACCATAGGAAGGCTTTTGTCCTTGACGAAGCTTGATTTGCATTCAAATAGAATTGGTCAGCTCCCTGAGTCTATAGGAGATTTGCTAAACCTGGTCAACCTGAATCTTAGTGGAAACCAATTATCATCTCTTCCATCAGCATTTAGTAGATTGATACATCTCGAAGAACTTGATTTGAGCTCTAACAGCCTCTCTACTCTCCCTGAATCTATCGGTTCTCTTGTGAGCCTAAAGAATCTCGATGTTGAAACAAATAATATTGAAGAGATTCCACATAGTATCTCAGGTTGTTCCTCTCTGAAAGAACTCCGAGCAGATTACAACAGACTTAAAGCTCTTCCAGAAGCTGTTGGTAAGATAACTACCTTAGAGATTCTGACTGTCCGTTACAACAACATTCGGCAGTTACCCACAACAATGTCCTCCATGGCTAACCTCAAAGAGCTAGATGTGAGTTTCAACGAGCTTGAGTCAGTACCAGAGAGCTTATGTTATGCCACAACACTTGTTAAGCTGAACATTGGGAACAATTTTGCCAACCTGAAATCACTCCCAGGGTTAATAGGCAACCTTGAGAAGCTAGAAGAGCTTGATATGAGCAATAACCAGATACGTTTCCTTCCCTACTCTTTTAAAGCGCTTTCACAGCTGCGTGTTCTCCACACAGAGCAAAATCCACTTGAAGAGCTTCCGAGGGATATAACTGCAAAGGGCGCTCAGGTTCTTTCTTATCTCACTTTTCTTTACCTTCTTCGACATGTCTAGATTATGGAGTTTCTCATTTGTGTCAGTCATGGATGATTCATTGATTCATTCTTTTTGTCAACCTCTCAGGCCGTCGTTCAATACATGAATGATCTCGTGGAGACAAGAAACACCAAATCTCAAAGAGCTAAGCCGAAGAAGAGCTGGGTCAACAGTATTTGCTTCTTCTGCAAGTCCACCAACTAGAGAACACAGAGCAACATTAAGATCCTCTAAACTGCTCTTGACAAAATATAACCTTTTATCATCAGGTAGATTTCTTTCTTAGAGCTCCAAGCAAAAAATCCAGTTTCATTATCATGTTTCAGGTAATTCTGTTATAACCGTTGGCAGGACAGCAGAATCATGTCGTGTCCACCATTCGTGCAGAGTCTCATATCACTCTTCTTCGTATGCATACTGGTGCTTGTTTATACCTCGATTAGGACTGGATCCTAAGGAAAATGTAATTCAATTTGTTAAATCTAAAAAGTGATTTTATTCTTGTTTCTCTTGATGTAACTTTTAACGTTTACTGTAACTCAATTCTTGTTTATTTTGATGAACCAAAACTCTTGCATGATGCAATTATAGATAACAACAAAGTTTGTATAAGGACAAAGATATAGTAGTCATATGTCTCCTGTGTTCGCCATGTGCTCGGACATTTTTGTTATATTGCTAAAACATATGTCAGGTTAAATGTGATTTACTAACAACAAAACGAACTAAATAATGTTGCTTAAAAGTTGATACCATTCAAGGCTAAGACTCTTAAGATATATATACTAATTAATGACTAGGAAAACTCCAAAGTTAAGAAGAGTTAACTAAGGTCAGATGATATCATCAAAACCTTGAGCTAATATTCTGCCTTCATTCTCTGCACCGAATCAGATTGTTTCTTCTGATCCATTTCCTCGTATGAAACTCCACACAGTTTCTTCTTGTGATTCACAACATGTTTCCTCAGTATATCGTCCATCGGCTTTTATAATTTCATTCAACTCAGCCACTTAGCGTCATACACAACTGAAACATGACAAGACATTACATATCAAGCATAACTTGTTTGGGCCTAAGAAAGTCCAATTGTTCCTAGTGGACAATTATCACACTACTTGTAAATTACTAAATTGACACTCATACCATTTATTAGTATCTCCTTGTAAAAATTATAGAGATGTCAGCATTAATGAAACACAATTTTGTTCTTATGTAATTGATTGTGAGACGACCCAACAATGTATCCAAAAGTAAGAAAGTAGAAAATAATTAATTCTTTCCCCTGAAAAGAAATTTGATAAGTCGGACTGTGCATAGGTTTTTCCTCAGATAGACCTCACATGGCCAAGTCCAATATGTGATCCTTATCTGTCCAATCAATAAAATACATATTCATTTGTTTTATAACAATTAACAAAACTAAAATCATCTTGTAAATTAGATTTTTGGCATATAAACAATCATCTCGAAATTTGAACTCCATCTGATATTTGATTAAGTACAGTGGATTACTACAACAAGGAAATGAAATAAAAACTTAAAAGATCTCTATTCCTAATTAGACTCTCAATTTACATACTTTTTTTATGCAATAAATTATTGCGATAATAACAAAACTTATTATTTTTAAGGAAGAAACGTAGGAATGGTGGAAGAAGAGTGTTGGTGATGTTGATGACGGTGAGCTTGATCTTTCACCTCCGCCGTAGAAGCGTGGCCGCACCGGTCACATCTCACCGGCGTAAGAACCCGGCGACAAGAAGGACAAGACGACCGAGAAACAAGCCATTTGTCAATACACTCCACGTGGAAAGAATGACCACAAAGAGGAAGCACTCTGATTTCTTCGCCGTCGACGAAATCAGTGAGGCAAATAGCACATTCCGTTGACTCTCCTCCGTCTTCAGCACCGGCGCCGGAGGTAGATTCCGCGGCGGTGAAAGTGGATCTTGGGAGAGATTGAAGAGCTTTCTTTTTCAAGCCTTTGTTAGGAGACGGCGAATCTCCTCCGGCCGTAAATCTCCGGAGCCAAGCGCAGCGTACGACGGCGGCGAGACCAGCTACACATATTAGAGCGCAAAGAAGAGCAGACAAGATAACCACCATGTCTGATTCCGCTGCGATCATCTCCTCCGACGGTTGTGGCGGTGGCGCCGCCGTCTCGAGTAATCTTGACGGTCGAGTCATCTTTGAGCTTTGGGGAATTTCTTTCTATATTTTCTTTGTGTGAGTTTGAAGACAAGAAAATGTGTGGAGTGATGAAGATAAGAAAGAATCTTGATCCACGTTATAATAGAGACACATAAAGTATACATACATATATTATATGTACATCTTTACTTATACTATATAATATTGTATACAAATAAGATATTTTTAATATTATAACAAGAATACACGCAGAAAAGTTTGGATGAAGAGAAACAAAATTAGTAACTAATATTATTTGGTTTCGTATATCTTATTTTTTCTCGAATTTAATGGCTGAATTAGTGTTTACATGCAATTTGCATCTCCTAATTAGAGTATTGTTCTTTCGTGTGGACACATATTCTGTTTAAAAACAAACATTTTGCTCTTAATTAAAGGAGATGGATGCATCTATCTATCTCCAACTTCTTAGATGACAAACCTAATTTTTATTCGTATTTTAGAAAAATATATTCAACATAATGTTTAATATCTTATGACTAGTCAATTGATGTTGAGATAATCAAGACTTACTTCAATTCATTCTATGTAGTATTAAAAATAAATTTTATTTTTATTATGTTATATAAATTCGAAGGAAACTTGGAGTAAATAATATAAGAAGAAAAGATGAGTAGGTGGGTTGGCTTTATAGGTTCAGTTTTTGACAAACACATTATCAAAAGGTATAAGTAAGTACCTTTCTCACCTAAACGGCTAAACCTACCTTCGATTAGACATATACAAAAACAAAAACGAAAAAAAAAAAAAACACACACAAAAGTTCTCTTAAATGTAAATAATTTTTATTAAATGATCTTCTGTCACAATTAAATAGATGGAAAAAGACAAATGAGAGATCAATGTGTGGAAAGCAGAGAATGGTATTTTTAATAACACCGGCCACTATTGGTTATAATTAGCTTGTTGCAATATTATACTATTATTTTATAAAATAATTGTTAACATTCTAAATTCTAAATATCAGTATTTTTTTTTGGCAGCCATTTAACCGACCATTTGTAAGTATACGAGATTAGTTTGAAGCTAGAAACCTCGAAATTTGCATTTTGATTATAAATTTATAATGCATTTGGTTTTTGGTTTAAATTGTCTTCTAATATATTTTGGATCTTGTAAGTTTTGTATAAGCCTAGGTGGGATCTGGATTTAAATCTATTACCGAAAACAGAATCTTTAAAAGTGGATCAATAGTGATAAAAAAAAATAAAAAAAAATAAAAAAAAAATAAAAAAAATAAAAGTGGATCAACGTGTCCATAAATTTGGTAGGGATACGTATATTAAATATCGAAAAAGGATACAATTTGACACGTAATGTATTGATGAATTTTCGTATGAATTAATGATAACACGCAGGAGCACGTCTATGTATCTTTGATGTTCGTCAAGTATTCGAAGTTCAGACCTTATGACCTTAACCCCACTAGAGTCTATCACCCAACCAATTTTTATTTACGTATAGTTAAATCTTTGTTTAATTTTAGAAAGTTCGGTGTGTTGGGACTTCATAGTTCTCTTGACTCTTTCTTAAAATTATACATATACGAAATTGGAGTTTCTCTATTGAAATCGAAACTAATAATAGAAATATGTGAAAGAATCCTTTAACATAAATAAAATAATACAAATTAGGTTAGATTTTGGTTATCAGAAAAAAAAAAAAAAAGAACAGAATAATTTTACCCATAGTTTTATTATAACTCAAGGTATTCATGATAATTAGTTATGATTGAAAGCGTATTAGGATAATTCAAACTCTGATCCTTAAATCTACACAATGATTTTTCAATAATTTGTGTCGTAGGAATTATGAATCAAACTATTGGTTTGATATCTTTTCAATATAATACATTATATATTAGTTTTAATATGCATACAAAATAAAAATTGAAGACTATATTTCTGTCAATTGTTAAACCAAAAAAAAAATGGCGTCACTTGTTTATAAACTGATAATGTTTGGCTCTTCTTTTAGCAATTTGTCTAGCTTTTTACACCCAACAGGAAAAGAAATACAACTTTAATCAACTTAGGTGTATGACTTTAGCTTTTGACATTAAAATAAAAACAGCAGAACTTGAAGTATAAATTAAAGACATCCAAAATGGAATATCTTTACTTGCATGCTTTTTTATTTTGTATTTAACGTCTATTACCTGAATGCCAGGCATGTGAATCTTACTAAAATAAACGACAAAAATAAAAGAAAAAAAAAAGGATAAAAAACCGTTTTTACAAAAGTTTTTGGTAAAGCTTAGGCATTGGATGGTGTAGAGTTAAGACTTTAGGTAACGTTGTAAGCAATTTAAAAATTTATTTGCAACGTTTTCGTATGTTACGACGCTATACAAGTTAACCAATGATTTTATCAGATATTTTTTAGGAAAAATTTACTATGAAACTGGGTAACTTTTTTTTTGGATTTTTTTTCCTTAAAACTAATCTAGATTTATGTGTTCCGAATTCATAATTTCGTCAGTGGAACGGCCTATTTGAGCTGGATTATGAAGTCTAAATCTAATTCTCATCACTTTACAAAAGCTATATCTTAACAAATAACAACTGCAGTGTTTGTTTTATGACGGTATATATAATTCCAAAAGTAAATTATAAAACCTATATACTTATGAAAAAATGGGTGCACATGTGCTTGTCTGTCTCTGCGACTTTTTTTTTTTTTCTTCTCGGTCTCCTTTTGTTCAGTTTAAAGTGAAAATGCCTTTTAGTTTTAAGTTATCTGTGAAGTACCAATCACAGGGATTTTGTAAGGAAGCCTTTTATCATCTTTTAGATTTCGAATGATATGATATTTTATATCCCATGTGCTCCCCGCTGCACATAGCTTATCCATCACCTATCTCAATTATTTAGCATCATTATCATTATATAATGGTCACTCCAAAAAATATAGAGGACTAATCAAACCGAAAATTTGGTAGTATTCTCGGTTATACCCAAAATTTTGTAGTATTCCCTATTATACCACTGATATTTGAAATATATATATATGTTACGATCAATTTCATTCCACAGGGTCAAACTATATACTGTATTTGGTAAAGAGTAATTGTCCTGTTTCTATCTTATAAAAGCGTGAATGTATTAATAATTTTATGTGCTAGACAAGTTAAGGATAAAAACCTCGTTCCCTATTCTAAAATGCGTTAATTGAATATATTTAAAGATGTATTAATATGATGTTGAAATCACAAATATATTATTTTTTTAACGTTATTTGGATCGACAAAGTTTAATTTATACCTAAAACTTTATTATTCAAAATAACACGATTATTTGAAGTCAAACTCCGGTAGAAAAGATCGTAAAGATGTACTTAGAATCGGCCTTGAGTTTTAGATGATCACAACTAAAGACAAAAAATAGACTATTTATAAGTATTTTCATAATATTAATTTTCAACAAATTTAAATTTTTGAATATGTTTTATTTATGTATAATACTTTTTGTTTTATTTGATCATTTTGTTTAAAAAACGAAAAAAAAAAAAAACATTTGTTACAAAAAGACCTGAAAATTAATTTGAATGTAACCATGGGTAATTTAATAACGAGTTAGATGATCAGATAAAAGATGAAAACGCAAATATTACAAAAAAAAAAGACTTCCTTTTCTTTAAACTCGGGTTAAAATCATTATTAAAGCTGACATTTACCCACATATTGATCCTCTTAGGATTCAGTTTTAACTTCTGCTAAAGTATCTCCTGAGTCTCCTGAGTCTCATGAGTGTAGTCCACAACCCAACTTGATCTACTACGTTAACAAGAACCGGATCTTTGAAATCTGCTTTTGTGCTTAGCTCCTCAAAGGCGTTTACAAGGTTCTCGAGCCTTGCAACAAACTCGATCAGAAGGGAAGTAAACGTAGCCAAAGACAAAGAACTCGCGCTTTCGTATACTTTATACACTGTCTCATTCACCACAGAACCATCAATGAAGGACACACTTGGCCATGTCTCGCGGTTTCTTAACATCATACTCTCTGTTGATACCCATATCTGAGATTCATCATTACCACTAGCTGGATTCTGATTGTTGCTGTTACTGTTGGTATCCCAAATTTGACTTAAGGATTTGATCACTTTTGTCTCGTCCTGATAAATTTCCTCTTCTGCTTCAGCGTGTTCTTTAGTAGCCGCCCAGCTTTCTGTGTTGACAAGAAGGTAGGATCTACTGTCTATTTTCGTCTGTAGCTCCTCTGCTGCACGTTGGACGTCACTTAGAATCTCTCCGGGGCTAATTAGCTTCTCCATTTTCTCCACTTTGTCTCCAATCAAACGCACAACTTTTGCTCCTTCATTGCCAACTCTTTGAAGCTCATGACGGAAAGCTTGTCGTTTCTCTGGAGCAGCCTGCCGAATTACAGAGTCCATTACATGACCATGTAAGAGGAATACAATGTTCTCATATATTACTCAACCAAATTTACACCAAACAATTATAGTCCACAGTAGGGGTGAGCAAACAAACCAAACTGAACTAGTTAAACCGAAACTGAACCGAAGTTTGTTTATAAACCATTTGATTCACTATTTTAGAATTTGATCAACTGAAACCAAAACAAATTTTTGTAAAACTGAACCAAATTAGCTGCAATTAATGAATATATATTCAATATAGATGTAGATGTATATATTTTTAATTATATAGATGTATTAAGAAAAACACTAATTGGAAACCAAACCAGAATTTTATCAAACCGAACCAAAACCAAACCCAGAAAAACCCGAAAATCGAATAAAACGAGAAACCGAACGGTAAGCCGGATAAGCTTTCATGAAGTATAATAAGGATTGAGGAACCTGTATCTCTGAAAGTATGCAACCATGTATTGCCATGACGGTGAAAGCACAATGCCTTAATGCACCACTAAGTTTGACATAGTTTTGCCAGGGATGGTTAAACGTTTTGTAAGGTCCATGTGGAGGCTCCCATATGGCAAATTCAAGCTGCGAAAAAGAGGTAAGTCTTAATACTAAAGATCATCCAAATTCTTCTTAGTTTTCTCAACTTCAAACATACCAGAGATTCTTCTTGACTTGTAGATTGAATAGCGGACCTGTAGCCACTGTATAATGGATCATCAGAAGTTTGGTACGTGAGAATCTTCGAGGGTATTCTCTCGTATTCCACACATTGCAAGTAGCCATTAACACATCCTACATATTTAAGGATAAAATCAACCTGAAATATCAGTTCAAAACAAACTGACACGAACATAAAATGCCAAAACCTGAAAAAGCCGAAAAAAAACTAAACCATAGGCTACTTATGACCCTAGACTTCATATTAGTAAATTACAAATCCAAAAAACTTATTTTGCTAATATTCATATTAAACTAATTGTAACATTATTTCTAATCATATGTATTCAAAATCTTCATCTCACATATATATACATCTATAATGTAATTCAGATTTTACGAATTTGGTTGGTCCATCATCTAAAATTTTCCATCTTTGTTTTCAAGGACCATCTTAAGTTTTTTTTTTAGTCTTTTTGATAAAAGGACCATGTAAGTAGTGTTTGTTTGTTTACCTTCTACGGAATTTGCCACACTCTTGAAATTATTGGCCACCAGTTTATGGAGATCTTCCCCGGCCCATATTGGAAAGATGAATATATTTACAACCAAACTTATGGTTGCACCAACCACAATAAACAAAAACCT
Source organism: Erysimum cheiranthoides (assembly GCA_011420285.2). Taxonomy (NCBI): domain Eukaryota; kingdom Viridiplantae; phylum Streptophyta; class Magnoliopsida; order Brassicales; family Brassicaceae; genus Erysimum; species Erysimum cheiranthoides. The sequence goes on from CM022180.2 coordinate 20,109,745, forward strand.
GTAATAGGCAGTGCTGAAGAAATCTCCGGTATTGTTCCCCGAAACCAGAACAATACAGTATGTCAACAAGAACACCCTGAATGCATATTCATACGGCTTCATGGCCGGGTGGAGTTTCGAATAGCTAGCAATGAAACCTGATAGACCAAGGTCAAAGAGAAAATGTTACTATCTATCTTCAAAACCTCATGTATGAGACAAGGAAATGCGGTAACCTGCAAGGAAAATGCAGATTATGATGATGGCTTGCTCAAAATCTCCTGATAAAACAGAGAGCCTCGCGATGCCAAGAGCAAGTCCCCCAGCAGATAATGTGCCTATCGCTCTGTTAAATCCTTTGACCAAAGTTGCTCCTGCAAATTAAACATTTGAGTTAGAAAAATGAATTAGAGTCACCCAAAGATAAATTATATCAGATTTCTCAGGCTTAAGAGAAATTTGAGCGAGGAAACGAGCAAATAAAGTGCTGAAAATGTGTATAAACGAGTAACATGCAACTCATTATACAATTTAATAAAGTACTAGGCGTTAAGCAAGTAACCCAAAGTTTATAGCTAGCCTAAAACTTCTTAACATAGTCTAGTCAATTTTAGCACAGTTAAAACGTTTTTTAAACAAAATAATATATTAGATCATCTATAATAACATATGAAACAGCATGATTGGTATATAATACAATTAAATATTTCAAACTTTAAGATGATGCAAAACTCAAACTACATTAAAATATTCATTCATTTATATAAACATGAAGATTGAAAACATTAAGAAAATATAATAAATGAGAATTAGATAAAACAATCATATGAAATATCAAGGATGTTAAATTTAATTGAAAATTAATTACTCCAAAAAACAAATCAGCTACAAAGTATATCAAATATATCCAATTACAATAAAACATATATATACATATTTTGATAACCATGTATTTATGATTTATGAAGTCAAAACTTATTATTCAATGTAACTTTTTTTTTCTTCTGAATTCTATGTAACTATAAAATAAAAAAAACTAGATTGAAATACTATTGATTTAAAATTTTAAAAAAATTAGGATAACTGATTAACGGTTGTATAAAGCCGCAGTACTGCTTAGGACCCGCTTAACTCTGTTTTTGGTTTATTTGTCCAGACCACTTTTTGAAAAATTGAATCAAACAAAAAAGGAACAGTAAGTTCTCATTAAGCATTAAAAGGAAGTATAATGAACCAACGGCTTAATCTTACTAGGTTTGGCGAATATGTGCAATTGTCATGAAATGGATGCCATAAACAAAATACTCAAAACCTAGTAAGATACAATCAAACATCAAACAAGCTTCTCCAAATCTAATCAAGAAAGAACGAGTTCAAGTACCTACGGAGTACTCGAAAACCACGACGACAGTAAGGATGCCCCAGACAGAGTATTTACTAGCCTCATGCAGCGGCTCTTTGAGGAAGATGACTACGGAGCATAGGGCAAGAGCCATTCCCATCTTGACCGCAAAGAAGATCCTTCGACGATCGGAATGTCCCATCTCGCACGATTTTGTGATCCTGCGGAAACACGAATCTGAGTATCCATTCTGAGAGAGAAGGCTCTCTCTGCTTTGCTGATGAAATGGACCTAACCTGCCTGACATTTTTTTGCCTAAACTTACTTAGAAGAGAACTTTTTGTCTAGCTATTAAATAGAAAGACATTTCTGTCAATGGACTAATTTGTGAGTACGTTGCAGTTACTTTCTACCCATTAAATGCAATACTTCATCACGTCATCCCTAAAAAAAAATTCTAAAGTTTTTGAATTTTACCTTTTATAGATGTCCCATTTTGTGGACATGTGAGTCAGTGGACCCAATTGAGAATAAAGGAGTGATTAATTACGCGCATCTCTTTATATCTAACATAGAGAAAGTTTAGGAAAAAATCAAAAGACAAGTTTCATGGTTTAGTGTAGAGATTCGTGAGGCTCGTGAGTGTGAGTGTGACATTTTGTAAGCGTTACAATTTATTACATCTACCGCTCGCTCACCATTCTTCCTTCGACGGTCAACCCTACCCACCCTCACTTGGGATCTTTCCTATGTTTTGTACTGTACGTTGAAGTTATTTGTCGCATTTTATGTCGGTTTGCTTGATTAATGAAATATTTATTCTCCAAGCCGAGGAATAGTTGTCAGTGTAAATACTAGATGATACCTCGTTTCTCTTGTCCGGCCCATTTATCTATTCATGCTTTAATCGCTTCCGCATTTTAATTCAATAAAATAATGTCTCTACGCTCAAATTTTCTATATATCTAATCAACAACAAAAAAAGGTTTACAGAAAAATTTATAGAAATATAGAGAAAAAGAGAAAGAAAGAGCAATTTGTAGAGTAGATCTCCACTAGATCGAAACGAATGCACCCATGGCGACAATACATAAATCCTTGGAAAGCCAGTCTTTATATGAGATGTGAAAAATCGAGCAAATTAAATGCAATGATGTTCGACCAGTTGGGCGATGGAGAGGCAGCAAAGCGTTAAGCAGATGATGAGATGTGTTACGAATACAACAAGCCTTGCTCAATCATGTGGCCCATATATAATAAACTTATTAACTAAATTGTGGCATACGTGTTACCACTCATCTCAGCTCGATTAATCGGTTTAGTAGAAAACTGAAAACCAAACCAACGTTATAATTTGATTTGGTTTATATCGTGAGAACAACGTAACAAAGATTAATTGAGAACGCGTTTAAGAATTTTACGACAAAATTTAAATATTGGAGAGGGCTATAAAGAAATTCCTTATACATGTACAGAATCTACAAATAAGCCATGGTGGGTTGATAAAAGTTGTGTAGTACCTACATTACAAACAACTTGTTGTGGTGGTCATTTATTTTCAATTATGTTCCAAGTTTGGTTCGAATCAAACAGGCCGGTAGAGGCAAAAAATTAGTTATCTTTCTAATTCTCTTCGTTTTTGTTTTTGATGACAATGTCGTTCATATAATTTAGTGAAAATTTTTTGGTACTTTATGATTCCTTTCTTATATGTGTTCATTGCGTTGTATAGTTTTGGTTTGGACAGAACTTTTTTTATTATTATAATTTCATTCGGTAATTTCGTTTCATGCAGTATAAATTCATTTACCAAAATTTGAAGGCCTTTCAAGAATTTTAGTAAATTGGTTCTTAATATTTGTCCCTCATATTCTTAAGCCGAATCTCTAATTGGAAGAATCTGGACCGAAAGAGCAAAATCCTATTTTAATTAATATGGTCATCAATACATTACTTCTTCACCACGGCAATGATTTACAAAAGCAATTGATAGATGAGCAAAAACAAATTCTCTGCAGTGACAGACTCTTTTACTGCAATGGTTCTTTACTTGGCGCAAGCTTGACTTCAAAAGAACTCTTTAGAATCAGTTTCACCATCACGGCTAGTCTCACCGGTCTTGCGATGGTTCTTTACTCGGTGAAGGCTTGACAAAAGAGAACTCTTTAGAATCAGTTTCAGTGTGACGGCTAGTCTCACCAGTTTTGGTCTCTACTCTCTAGCTTATTTGGTTCAACACTTCAACCTTCACAACAAGCTCGATGCTTGGAGGAGATTTGGGAGGAGTCAAAGCTTCGTTGTCTGTGTCCGATGTTTCAGGGTCAAGTCCTTCGTATCTCATCGAATGTGGTGTGGTTTTGTAACGCTGCAATGATCGTACAGACGAAGTAGACCTAACTGTTGATGCCGTCGGGCTCGCGCTTCCATCTCCACCTAGTCTCTTAGTAGTAGTGGCTTTCAGATCCTTGTCTTTTTTCCTTATCATAGCTTTGGCATCTTCAACACGTTCCGCATTCATCTATGAAGTGGGAACATGAGAAAAATAGGGCAAATTAGAAATGTAATGATAAGCAGAACTCAAAAATGATTCCATTTTTTAATTACCTTTTCAAATGTTGAAACGTATTCTGCATTGCTGAAACAAGTCCAAGAAGCTGTGAGGGGGAGGACAAACAAATATTTAGAACAATGATAGACAAAGAAATTTGGAAATTAGGATAAAAAAGATCTCAACCACATACCAAGTTTAAACCCAGCAAAAAGTCCCACGGATCCACACGCCCAATTCTGCGCCGTCTCAGTACCAAGAAGAAAGAAAAGATGAGAATGAAAGAAACCTTCGCAATCGAGCTCCATTTACTCATTTCTTTGCTTTGTGCTTTCGATTTTAGGTTTTTTTCTTTGGTCTCTCTGTCTCTCTTTCGTTTCCTTTTCTCCCAAGTACAGTAAAACCTCTATAAATTAATAACGTCGGGACCGTGAAATTTTATTAATTTATAGAGGTATTAATTTATCCATAAATTAATAATTTATTAATTTATAGAGAGTTTTGCCTTATTTCATAAAATTTTTAAAAAACATTACTTTAAAAATTAAGTTTTTTGTTATAATCAATATTCTTTTAGAACCAATTACAAGTAAGAAAATAATTATCATGTTTAACAGATAATATCAAAAGTTTTCGATGGAGTGAAAAATACTATAAAGATATTTTAAAAAAAACTAATGCAAATTCAAGAAAAAACAAACAACACAAGAGTCATACTTCACTAAATATATTCATATATAACATATCTATAAATATATTTTGATATATTTATAAAATTATTAATTTATAGTATTAATGGGACCATATATTTACATAGGATTTCTAAAAAAATTATTATCTTATTATTTTATCGAATTGTGTCAAAATTTACACTGGTCCCAACACGGGACCGGAAAAATTTATTAATTTATAGAGGTTATTAATTTATCGAGTATTAATTTATAGAGGTTCTACTGTATTTCGTTTCTCACCTTTATTTTGTTGGGCTATGGGCCTCTTCTTTTATCTTTTATTTTCGTCTGGGCCATTGTCAACCTCTCAATCCCTTCTTGTTTTTTTTTTTTTTTGGGTTTTTATACAAAGTAAACAAATTAAATAATAGTGGACTAATGGACCGAAAACGCAAAATCCTAATTTAATTAATATGGTCATCAAATACATTACTTTTTGATTTACAGGATCAATTGATAAATAACCAAAAACAAATTCTCTGCAGTGACAGATTCTTTACTTTTGCGCAGGCTTAACTTGAAAAGAACTCTTTAAGAATCAGTTTCACTATCACTGCTAGTCTCTCACCGGTCTTGAGATGGTTCTTTACTCGGTGCAGGCTTGACAAAAGAGAACTCTTTAGAATCAGTTTCAGTGTCACGGCTAGTCTCACCGGTCCTGGTCTCTAGCTTATTTTGTTCAACCTTCACAACAAGCTCGATGCTTGGAGGAGATTTAGGAGGAGTCAAAGCTTCGTTGTCTGTGTCGACATCCGATGTTTCAGGGTTAAGTCCTTCGTATCTCATCGAATGTGGCATGGTTTTGTAACGCTGCAATGATCGTACAGACGAAGTAGACCTAACTGTTGATGCCATAGGGCTCGCGCTTCCATCTCCACCAAGTCTCTTAGTAGTGACTTTCACACCTTTCTTCTTCTTCACCGCCATTCTCCATTTCTTGAGCGCCTTTGATGTTTGTTCATCGAATACCGATTTCTTCATACGCGAACCCATCTGAATCACAGAGATTTTTTAGTTTACATTTTGAACGAGAATGCCAAGTTTTGTAGATTTTTGAACAAAGAAAAGTTACCTGAGTTACAAGTGCGTAAAGAGGAAGTGTGATGTAGCTGCAAAGGCATAATACTCCAACACTGCAAGAGAAAAAGGAAACAAGATTAGTGTATGATCATGTTGTTGTGCAAACAAATTCAGTATCGTTTACATCTCTAAGATTAGAAAACTTACGCGATCGCTACTTTTACAAGTGCAATCTTGAAATTAGGATGGTAGCAAGAATCTTTTCCAAATGAATACTGCATTACATCAATGGAAGAAAAAAACAAAGATTATGTACACTTGCAACAAAGGAAATGCATAAAAAAGCAAAGAAAAATCTAAGTTGTTACCCATATCCAGAAGAAATATGTGATCTGAAACGCGTTCTGCAAAATGAACAAACGATTTAATGAAAGAACTGAATCATATATAAAAGAAAGAATTTGTGTTTGTGTTGTGTGATTTCTCTGTTTCTAAGTACCTGAAACAAGGCGAAATGCATGAGATGGAGAATCAAATGGGGACGTCCGAACCAGAAGTACTCATCGTTGCCTTGTACAAGCGGCATCCCTTGAACTACCGCGTGTCTATCAGTGATCCCGAGAGCCATTCTGGTCATAATAGCTTGAAGCTTTGTCCCTACAGCTAAAATTATCTTTAAACAAACAAAACAAAACTAGTCTGTCAAAAATTGTGAGTTCCTTAAAGATAATTCTATTTGGAAGATTTCAACTAATTCAGCGAAAGATAACATACGATAACCGGTATTGCAGTGCCGATGAACAACATCTTGAAGCCTGAAATACCAAGCAAGAAGATTAGAAGACGTCCATTGAACAATACTTTATACACTTAGATACTCACCTTCAATGTTTAGGAGGAGGAATAGCACAAAAGATGCCCACAAGACAGGGCTGCAATAAGACACAATCATTAGTGTTGAAGGAAAAAAAAAAAATCAATGTTTGTAGAAAGTGTTATAAGTTACCTCACTCCAACGACCACCTTGAAATCATCCTCCAACGATCTTTTTATGTATTTTTGGAAGTTAAATTGACTTCCTGGAGCTAGATGAACCTTCAAAAACCACAACAGAGAGACTCAGCAAGAAAGAACAACACAAAACTAAATTAACAAAGGGATCGTAGGTTGGAAAACTCACGGCAATGAATCCATTTCGCAACGTCATGTAGTCAGTTTTCCCAACCGATCTGAAAAACTGTCGGAAGAAACATCCCTGCATCGCATACCGATAGTAAGATCCATGTCAAAGTAGTTCCCAACAGTATTTTTTGGTATGTGTGCTACATTATCTAGAGCTGACTAAGAAAAGAGTAGAAGCAAGAGGTTGATGATTCTTACAATATAGAAAAAGATTGGAATCCGAGTCCAGAAACTGGTATGCGCTCTTACGAAAGACGTTTCATGAGTTAACCTGAATCTAGAAGTATCTATAAAAAGCAAGAACAGCAAACACACAGAGTCCCTAATCAGAGCTCAAGAACCGCAGAGATAGAGAAGCTTCAAGGTCAGAGGAAGTGAATAACTGTACCTGTTGAAAACTCATAATTATGGGATGATGTCTCATTCTCCCAATGCTTCCATCCGCGAATCTGCAAAGACCGACAATCTTTAATACAACCAAACTTTCTGAAAACAAAACCGAGATGTTGAACTATAAATTAGAAACGGTTTTAAAGTACCTTCAACCTTCCAAGCATCATAGTTAAGAAGCTGTAAAGAACGTGGAAAATGGCTAAGAAGAATATAAGGATATGCAATTGATGAAGTGCCTCGGCAGAGATAAGCTCTTCATGACCCTGCACCAATATCATTAACATTAGACGCATTGTATCATTTTTTCCACAATCTTCAGGTCAGCAAGAACAATATGTGATTGAATGAAAACATAACTCTCACCTCCTTGCATTTTGTGGCAGTTGCTTCAGCTTCTGATAGGAATCTGTGGTCAAACCACAAGAGTCTCCTGTGACTCTCACCATGATCATCCTCCTCCTTTTTCAAGGGAGCAGGAGCAGGACACGGAAGCATCGTATGAGCAACATGTGAAGGGATACAAATCCTCAAAATGTAGCTTTGTCCAAATGTCAGAAGCAAAGAGATGAATCCAAGAACCATCAACTCTGCAACAAAGAGGAAACAACTCATTATCAAGAACTTAAAACGGAGTGGATTCAAATACCCTAACCAAGAAAAATATCTAAAAGATCAAAAAAGTCAAAGCCTTTGGCCAAGTAATCTCTTACTTTGGGGAAAGACTCAAATTTTCCAAATTGATAAATCAAAAGCAATTTTGTACCTGATTTGATCTTCTCCAAAGCATCGAGAAGAGCTCTCTTGTGTCGATCCCATAGAACCTAAAAATCAAGAACAAGTTCACTTCAAGACAATAACCCAATTCGAATATAAACATAAACCCAAAATCTCAAAGAGAACCCATCTCCATTAAAGCCTCAAATTCAATTAAAAAAAAAAAAAAAAGGTAAAAAAGAACTCACCGTTCCAACTTTGTGAAGCACTTTTTCAAGAAGAACAGAGACAACGATGAAGAAAGTGCACACAGCAGCAACAGCCCAAGTGGGAGTTTGATTAAGCTCTCTATGTATCACTTTCCTCTCATCCTCCGCCACGACCACTGTGTCTCCTCCACCAAGAAGACACCAGAGACTAAGACAAATCAGCCGCCGAAGTAAAGAACCGTCGATGATTCCCATACCTCCGCGTTTTCTTTTTTTTTGGTTTTTCAGACAAATTATGGTTGTACCTGCTTCGTTAACTTAATACTGTAGAAGTTGACAGAGTGATGAGCTGTCTTCAAATCACATTTGCGGAAACTCTTACTAGGTTCTTGTTGTTTCACGCGGTTGCAAGAAAGACTCGAACTTGTACCTATTTCAAGAAACTTATTACATCAATGGAAGATGATGCAAAAGTGAAATCTGTCTACTGGAAAAATTATAGATTTCCCTAAATCGAGGACGTTTAGATTGATGATTGAATTTATTTTTTTTTCTTTTACTTTGTCAGAGTACGAAAAAATGATAGATTTAATTTATCATTATTGGTTTTTTCAGACAGAAGAAGTAAAGAGAGAGACAGAGGAGAGTGAATAAAGCGCGTGAGATAGTTTTTTTAAAGTTGAAAGCAGTGAAATGTGGCCTTGATTGAGAAACTGTGATTGCCTTTGTCCTTTGACTTTAAACAATTTTTGGAATGTCGTCAAAAAAAAAAAAAAAAACAATTTTTGGAAATTGTAAGAGAATGGAAATTTAGATCCATAGACTATTAGTAGATTTTGTATTTGGAATAACTAATTGAATTCGGTAACATTGGATTCTCAAAATTTGATTGAATATGGAAGGTAATAAAATTTATTTATTACTCCATTCGATTAATTTAGTTACTCTAGTTTTATGTTAACCTTTAAGTTAGTTCTGAGGGAAAAACAAAATGTTAATAGTTTATGAAATTCTTGAGTTGCATATGTAGTTTATTGGTAGTTAAATGATTCACCAAACTATTTCTATCATCTTTTTTCCAAAAACTATTTATATTCAATCCAATCTAAATAAATAAAAATTTAATCTAAATGAAAATAGCTTACTGCTACATGTTGTAATTGTTGGAAATAACTAACGGCTACCAACTTTCATTGGACATTACTAATTAAAATCTGATTTTTCATTCACTCGACTATTTTTATCTAAGATATCAAATATATTTTAAAAATAAAAGTTATATACCTTTAAATATTAACTATAAACATAAATGTCATAACCTGATCAAACATATAATATAGTGATTTGTACGAATTTTTGTTACTCACGTTTCCACTCAGATTTAAACTCACATAATGATCTTGTTGAGAAAAAAAAAGAATGTTAAGCTCTTTTTTTTGTCCTAAACTTTATGCATTACTAAGTTGAAATGTTTGTGGGTTTTTGGGCCATTACAAAAGTTTGGAAACGATGTGGTAGTGTCAAGGGATATAATAGTACGTAGCATCAAATGTAGTCAAAATGCGGCTATGTTTCGGTAGTTGATCTGCAACTTGCTTTCCGGAGATATATATGAAAGAGAAGAAGACTATGGCTCCGAATGGTAACTGCGTTTTGCGGTACGGGAGAAGTGCGGTATTGCAGTGCGGTACGGTTCAACTGCGGGACGTGCGGGAGAAATATATTTGCGGGACAAGTGCGGTTTGTATAAAATAAGCGGTACGAAATAATATTTGATTGGTAAAAAAAACTATTTGCGGGACAAGTGCGGTTATATATATATATTAATAATTAATTAATTTTTTGTGTTAATAAATAAACAATAACAAATATTTATAAACCATTAATACACACATTGATCAAAATATAAATTTAATTTTTTAACATACATATTATTAAATTTCTCAAAGAGCATTTTCATTGTGTGTTCGGTGTCGTCGTGCTCAAGAAAGCCCCATCTAATCTCTCCATTATTCATATCGTAATTATATCGATCTGCTCAATCTATAAATTGGCACCAACTGTCAAGACGTAAAAAACTAAAGACCAACCCAGTTCTGCAGTGCAACCAATATCTCAAAGTCGGGCGCGTGAGTTCACGCGCGGCGACTTATCCCCCAAATCTTCTTCCGTAAGCAAATCCGTTCGCCGTCGTCTTGTCCGCCTCTCCGGTGTCCGGTTACGACCGGCGCTGTGAGAGGGCACTTCAGTTCTCCTTTTTAGTTGCTCGTTTTCCCGGAGTTTGGACAAATCTTCGATTCCAGATCTGCCTTGATGTTTGCGGTGAGTGGTGAGGACTCTGTCGTGCGTCGACCCTAGATCTGCTCTGGTGCTGTTGATGTCTATCTATCTCTGTCCAGATTTTCTCGCTTGTCGACGGCGTGAGATCAGGCGGAGTCCGGCGAGGATCTCTTGTCAGATCTGCTCCTCCCTCGCGTTTCCTCCGGCGGTAAAGTTTGTTCGACCATGCTTCTCCGCCTTCTCAGGTTCCGTAGCTTCCAAGCCCTTCGCCTGGAAGATCCGCCGCGTCTCGACCTGCAATTCCGGTGGTTGGGCTTTCTCTGACGGGACTTTTAGCTTGAGGACGGCTAAATCCCTGAAGTTTTCGCCGCTGTCCCCTCCGTGTTGGTCGATTCTTCTGTTTGGTGTATGTGGCGTTTAAAGCGGTTCTCGATGGTTGTGATGATTCAACTTGGTCGTTTGGCTGTGTTTGGTTTGTCTTTCTCAGCCATTGTTCCTCGGCTGCTCCAGCTACATCCCCTCAGTTAGAACATTAGGGCATTGCTGTCTCTCGGTTCCTTTTGGGTTCTTCCCCTAGACGATTAGACTTGACGATTGAATGATCGCTTCTCTGTTGGTCAATTTTGCTAGAGGACAGCAGCAAAACTATTAGGAGAGTGATCGTTGTGGCGCGTCAAGGGTGAAATTTCGTCTTGGTTGCTCAATCCAAGCCTTGGGTAGCTACGGTGGTGATGGCTTTGGTGAAGGTATAGTCTCCGGTGGCGGCTAATTCTGCTTTCTCCAATTTGCTCAGCCCACATGTATTCTCGTGTCGTTGTCTTTGCATCAAACCCAGGTTTTGATTGTGTCTCGATGTTGACGGTGTTTTGAGTTGAAGTAAGCATTGCATTGGATTTTCGCCTCTTGTTTTGGGTTTTGATTTGTGACCTTGAGGAGCTAGTAAGACCAATGGCGTTCGATGTGGTTCTGAATTGCATCACTAAGCTCTGTGCTAGCCGATTTCAGAGGTTGAACTTGGTAGAGGGAGCTCGCTTCGTTCGCATAATTTGGTTCGTGATGTTTCTTTATGGGAAAGCTCATGGATGTGATTTTCGGGTCGCTCTCACACGACGCAGGAGAGGTGTATGTGTTCGAGGACTTTGAGTTATCTGTCGTTGACGGCCCGGTCCAGGACGTCCAATGAAAGACTTCTAGTGATAATAATCTTTCTCATCTCGGCTTCTTCTAAATGCAAGGTCTTTCAACTCCAACATCAAATTCGGGTAGAACAGTCGAAATTGTCATCGCTTCATCTAATCCTTTTGCTTCATGTTTAGGTTGAATAGATGGACCGAATATAGTTTCACTTGAGTGATTCTTTAGATCTTGAATCATTCCATTTTCTTCATTGAGCTATGCTTGGGCTTGATTCAAGAATGTTTATGCTTCCATGTTTTTTATTTCTTTTTTGGCATGGGACCATCAAATGGTTATCCTTAATTGTATAACTAAAACTTTCATTGTCAAATGAATATTTACATTCTTATCAAAAAAAAAAAAACGTAAAAAACTACAGAATAAATATGTATATCAATATGTATATATATTATTGCTATCCAAACTATTACTATTTGGCTACGTGCAGCATAAAGGTAGTAGAGACTGAGAAAGACTAGTGGTGTTTTCTTTTAAAATCTTTTTTTGCTTTCTATACTTTATTAGTTTATTTGATATCACTTTCTAATTTGATTTCACATTCTGTCTAGAACATAAATCTTTAGCATTTTTTTTTGGCTTTCTTTTTCTTATTTCTTAAACAAAATCTAAAGCCACTTTCTGACAGTAGCGGTTCCTACTGCGTTTGAACCATACATTACAGAATGATATTTTTTTCTAATTAATATATAAAAGCAGTTTTGCAACTAACAAAATTATTGGTTTCAGTAAACTTTTGTTTTGTCTATTAATCCGGTGGATTTGTGGATGTCTTATATTAAAAGGTTTTATATTAGTAAATAAAAAGGGCAATGTTGCTTTTGTCTTTCTTCACCTAACCAAATAATATAAGTAAAATAAAGCATTGCATGTTGATAATTACGTCCTCATTCAATTATTATATAGGACATTTCTACCTGCATGCCTACCGATATATATGAGAGAAATATTTATAAATTTAGATAAAATGGGAAAATCTGTTTATTGGATATTGAAAATGAGCGGACGTTGAGAAAAGAATAAAATAAATGACCGAACAGGAACTGGATTTTTTTTTCTTGGACATAAACTGTATCTTTATTCTTTTCAGAGTGGATCTCTGTTTGAAACCCTTTTTTACAGAAATTCATTGGTCATTCATATAACATCTTTGGTTTTCGACCTTGTTTGAAACTTTAATTATTGAAAATTTGAAATGTTTTCACATTGTCCCTTCCCTTCGATACATCCAACTAATAAAGAATAAATGTTTTCATATCTATTTCGTGAAGTATATATAATATATGTAACTCAATATTAATTTAAATGTCCCTTCGGAGACATCCAATTATGTGACGCTGACTGACTTGACTATTATTTTTGAATTTTTTTTATTTATATGATTTGCTAAATTAGCTGCTGTAGTAGAAGTTTTAGATCTTGCATTAATGGTCCTTTTTTTTTATCAATTTCAATATATATTTTGATTTTAATTAAATATATTTTAGTATTAAAAATGAATTTAAAACTAAGAGCATACACAACGCTACACTCATGAGGTTACTTGTTAAGCATTTGTTAATTATTAAACTGTAGTGGAAGCGTCAGAAGAAAAAAGCCAAAAAAGCGAAAGAAGAAAAAAGCCAAAAATAAGCGTCAGAACAAATACACGGAAACACCTCTCTCTCTCTCTCTCATCAGCACAGGAAGACACGTGTAGCTAACACCCGAGTGTAGTGTTAGCTAACACCCGGATTCAATCTCCAAATTCACTATTCCTTTCTATTCCCTTATTTTTGGTTTTTTTATTACTCACACCCTCCTTAAAATTATCCCACTGCGTAGGGTCTAAGCTTTACGAATATATATAGTCTAGAGTGGTACTAACGAAAAACTAGCTTCTTGTTTTCAAAAATTTGTCTCCTGCTTCTTGTTTAGCAATTATGGCTTCTTCTTGTTTTCAAGCAAAATTCTTTCTTGTAAATTACATTTTTTTTCTATGGAGCAATAAATTTAACATTTCAATAATTTTTTAAGAAAACAAAAACAAAAAGTGGATTTAAAAATATTTATCAGGTATTAACGCTTATTCTACTTTAGGCGGACATGGACAATGTTCAGATAGATTTACAGTGTGTTAACACATACCGGGCCTTAAACGAGCCTCCAAGTATGAGATAGCAAATTTCAAGAAAAAATTTGCTAAAAGATGTTAGTGTCACCAAATATGAGGTATATGATTTTCGCATGCAAATTCCAGACCGAAATCTATAGTCTTTTTTCTTTTTTTTTAAACTCGGAACTAACCTTCGCTGATAAGTTATTTTTGGTTTAAATTATCCCTCCCCAAAAAATATGAACTAGAGAAATAAGATTTAACTTTTTGGAAGAAACGAGTAAACTACTACTAGCATACATTTGGTTCATTGTTCATTAGTACTTAGTAGCATGACAAAACATAAACACAATAGGTAACACTGTAACAGTATTGGTTTTTCCATTTGAAAGAATGCACAAAAATGATTTGCATTCAAAATTGTTGTGACATATTTTTTGTTTGATGAAAACGTGTTTTTGTATACTAAAGTTAATTCACCATAAAATCAAACTAAGTTGTCATTGTTTTTAGCTTTGAGAAACAAACAATTGATCTCCTTCCGTTACATAAAAGAAAAAAGATATCTTCCATCTAAAAGTATTTACTTTGAAACTCACAACGAACATTATAAGATATTTATTAAATAAAAGACAACAAAGAATAAGATATTTATTAAAAACTCACCAATTTATGTGATAGAAGAATAAATAATTTATGTGATAATTTGCAGAATAAATAAACCACAATAATAAAACCAATTCAGAAAAAGCGTACGAAGGATAAAGTAAAAAGAAGTTTGAAAGTGCAAAGGGTTACCCAATCGAATAAGATAAAGTATTGTATGGGCTTGTCACTTATGAAGTTTAATTCAATATTCAATATTGATTTAATTTTGAGTGATAATGTTTTGGGCTTTAAACTAACTTTTCTTAGTTTGGTCCAACAACAAAAAACAAGGGTCAACTAACAGAAGAACAAAAAAAAAAAAAAAAAAAAAAGACAATGGAGGCATCTTGTTTTCCCCACCTTATGCAAGGGCCATCCATAAGGAGAATAATCAATTTCATTGTGCGTAAGAAAGTAAACAACTTATTATTTTCAAATACACCTGATTGATATTGATTTTTTTTTTTTTTTGGTAAAAACACGAAAACCCCAATAGTTTGAAGAGGGGAAAAAAGTATAACTCGTCCAGAATCTTGACGTTTTTCGAAAAGATTTAAAAACCTGAATAATCTGGTCCCCACGTTCGTAAACCACTAGGTCCACTACAATATTATTATTGACGACAGTCCACTTTTGCAGCAACAGGCGTCAGGCGGACGTACGTTGTTATCGGGAGGTTTCGTGTTATTTTATAAATGTTTTAAAATAAAAGTTCATTGCCTCTGTTTTTTTCTATACACGTTTATTTAGTATATAGTTATATTAAATTAAAAGTTCATATCATATGTAAACACGTTAAATCACTTTGATATTTCAAATCCGTACAAAATATTTGGTTTGGTTATCGGTTCAATTTTCAATTTTAGAAGAATTTGGTATAATTTTTTTTTTTTGTATAGTTTATTAAATTTTGATATAATCTAATTTAACCGAAACCATGCATCTAAAAGACTAAAAACAATGCCAATCGGTTCACCTATCTAAAAACCTGTGCGGGTGTTCACCTCACCTATATAAAGACCAGTGCGGGTCGGTGACTATTTTAAACGAATTAATTAGAAGATTTGATTTCGTAAGGTATTCTTGTGTGGTGTATATTAATACTTTTGTAAGCTATTATTGTGTTTTTATAACTCATGTGTTTAGTAAAACATAACTTTTTTTTATTGTTTAATGTTATTGTCTCAAGGGTAAAACTAATTTTTAGATCCGCAACTGGTACATTCACTTTTCGTCACCTCAGGCACGGCCTTGGATACATCATACATGTGATTCAATTACATGAAGATACTCTTCTTCCTTTTTTTCATGTCAATAATTATATTCTCATATGTGTTATCTTCTATGGAACCGAAAAAAGGCTAAAAAGCAAGAGAGATATATGGTTCACATGAACTATGTAGGAGGTGAATAATTCAGACACATGTGTTCTTAATTTTCAGGATCACTTGAATTGTGTGATCATATCAAAGTTCGGTGCATGCTCGGTGGATATTATAAAAAGAAATACTCTTTTTGTCGGATATTGCTTTTGAAAATTTTGAAATATAAATGGAGTTCTTGATGATATCGATGAGGCAGACATACATAGACTTAAGCTTTGCTTTATATATCTTTGTTTTAACTTGACTATTGATTATTTTTGGGACTGTCTATTGATTTTTTCGTTTAAGTTTACCTATATTGGTACACAAAAAGTAAAAGTTTACCTTTATATATATATAATTACTATGGATCTTAAAGCTAAACATTTATAGACTCTAGTTGTCATATGTTAGCTGATTCAAAACGATATGATCTCAGTACTAATGATTGGTCAATTTTAATTTGTTTTGTTGTTCAATTTACGTGACGTAGTCTACTTTTGTCCTCCAAGACGCCAGGCTCCTCCAGCCTCCAGCTCTACACAAAGACACACTTACGCATATGCATGTGTCATGTGTTTGTGTTTGTGTGTGTATGTGTATGTGTATGTGTATGTGTATGTGTATGTGTATGTGTATATTCGTATATTAGCTAGTACAACCTTTTCTTATTTCGTGATATTTTAGTGTAATTTTGTGAAATTTGTAATAATTTTTATTTAAGATTAATAATACGAAAAGTATTTTTTTTTCAAATATAATAGATACCCATTTTTAAAATTTTTTTTTTTATAAAAATAGTAAATTGATATCTTGTAATCACAAAGAAAGACATCTTTCTTGCCAACTATAGAAAGAAGAAAAGTAAAAACACAAAAAAAAAACAAATAAAGCAACTGCCACCGTGTCATCGACTCATCGTAAAGCCATCGCTTATCTCTTTCTCCATTGGTTTTTTTTTTTGTTTTACTTTGTTTGGTTAATATTAAAGCGCTTAAAACACGGAAACACAGAATAATTAAACCTTTTTTTTTAATTTTATCTGATTTTCCACATCATTTTTTAATCTCCTCTATCTCTGCGTAATTTGTCTTTTCCTAATGCATCGGATAAGAGATATCCTTCTGAGTTCTTGCTTGGTTCAGGTACTTTCTATTTATTTCTTTAATTAATTCGTCTTCTTTTCTTTGGCTGATTCATAATCCATCGATCCATATGTATACGTTTGAACGTTGCTTTAGACCAATAAAACGATACACACATAACATGTTACACGTTTTGAATCGAATTTCAAGTCTTTGTAATTGCATAGTTGATAGAATCGAATTCTGCATCATAGTATTGCTATTATTGCAAAAACCCATATTTTAAAATTTGAGATGTTTGAATATGCATCATGCATGCTTAAGATTCAATACCAATAATCAAGTGCAAGAATCTTGACATGATTTGATAAAAATTATGTTGATGAATGATGATGGTCATGATCTTATATGCCTTCGTAATATGAGTTGTAGAATTTTATCAGAAAACAAATATATGAGTTGTAGAAAGATTATCTTACCAATTTAGATCCATTAAATACGCATATATTCATGTGCCACGTCTAATATGCGTACATATATTCATGTGTCATGTCTAATATGCGTACATATATCTATAGAAGTTCAATTCTGAATATTTCTGACGAATAGATTATTAATTACAATTTTGTTTGATATATGCGTGTGCATATGAATTATATATAGAGAAATGCAAAAGAAACTTCCAAATAATGTACCAATTAAGAGTATAATAATATCAACTTTGATCTACAAAAATATTTCAATATCTTAGGCGGTGATACCATTTGTTTGTTTTTTCTACGAAAACATTTCGTCTTTGTGTTGTTTACCATTTATAAATGGTACACAAGTTGAACATACAATATTCAGAGATAGAGTTGTCAACTTTGAAGAATTTAGAGGTTTGGAACTATAGAGAAGAAGATCAAGATTTAATGTTTTTGCTTGTCAATTTAATTTAAAAGATAGATCCAGATTTTTGGTTCTAGGTTAGAGTATTTGTGTTCGATTTGACTGTGGATTTTGTTTATAATTGGTTGGATTGTAATTAACAATGTTGTTTTGATCATATTTTTTGGTCTTTAATTGGAATTTTTTTTTCCATATATCCACCAATGTTTTTTTATTTGCTTGCTTCTTAAAATTAACATGTCATATACATCGTCGAACTTTATTTTAGAACATGTTGACCAAACTATTATTGTCTTGAAAGACGTTGCGTATGAAGTAGTAAATCCCAATCATCGAGTCTTGCCATACCTTGAATCTTTGATATTTAGGGTCCACCTTTGATATGCTTTATTTCTTAATGATGTGATATTATATTCCATCTACCTTAATCTTTTCCTAACAAATTGTTAATTACTTTTCAGCCATACTTAACATATGTGCATCTAACGTAGTCAACTGGTCCAATATTTTATAATGTATCCCAGATAGTACCGGTCCTGATAAACTTTTGTTCGGGATCTCATGATAATAAATCGTGAAAGTAAATTTACAAATATATAAAAAAATCATCTGTTGAAAAAAAAAAAACCAATATAATAAAATCATAATAAATGTTTAATTCTTAAAATAAACTAATAATACAACCATATTTTTCCAGCAATAATTTAAAAGAAATTTTAGAAAAATTGTTTGATGTATTGCCTCCTTGTTACTCTTTTAAGATTTGCTTCCCCTCTCCAAAATTATGTAATATAAATTATATAGTCGATCAACTAGCTCTTTTTTTGTAGAGCCGCCTAAAATTAGGGGTCCATACATGTGCATTATAAATACGTGTAGAAGAACCTGGAACTGAAGTATGAACGTATCCATTTACTTTCACAACCACCCTAGCTTGATAAAAATCTTTGGAGATGTCTATAAATTAAATTATCAAACACAATATTCACATTTACATCATCAAACATTTTTTCTTATCACAAGAAATTTCTTGATTTAACAATATATAATTGATTTTAATGTCGTGAAGTTCAAAATGTTTTATTTAAACACATTTTTCAGAAAGTAAACTAAACGGATTTGTAATGACTATTTTGCAAACGTAATGGTTCGACCATTTTTTGTATTATTAATTCATTTTTTTTAGTTAAAAAGGTTACTTTGTGATAATCAGCTCAAATTTTGATTAATCTATATCTAGCAATTAGGTCATTCATTTCATTTAACTCAAATAAACAATTCTAACAACAAATTAGAATCGTTCCCCAGTTTTCATTTCTCCAAAGAAAGTTCATCATCATTATATATATCCAAAATAAATAGAAAGATATACATTAGTATTTTTTTCTATTTTAATAGTTTCCGATGATTTCTATGTAAAACAAAAATAGATGTTGAATATATATGTACAGTAAAATAATAGAATATTTAATTGGTTTATGTGGGGTCAAAACAACATATATTTACACAAATCTGGAAAGAAAAGTATTATTTGTTGTCAATAAAAAAAAGGAAAGAAAAGTATTAAATAGTTTCAACGTGAAAAAACACAGCTTCTGCAACTCCTCCAATGATACGGGTCTCAAAAGACTCAAAACTCTGGCATGTCTCATTTCCATGAATTATTATTTAATCATTCTGCTTCTGTAAAGTTTATATAAATATGTATTTACTCAACGTAAATCTGTGCTTACCTCGTATATTTTGTTCTCTTCTCAGGCTTATTAATTCTCTGCAGATAACTGCAAGAGAAGAAGAAGCCGAAGAAGAAGAAGAGATCAAGAAGAACAAGAATCCGAGCGTGAGGCATAGTAATCCCTTCATCATATCAGTCTATAGAATCACATAAAAGATGGGATTCTGGTCGTTGTTGGAGGTGGCTTCTATGCCGGTTATTCAAGTTCTCATCATTAGTCTTGTGGGAGCTTTCTTGGCCACTGATCGTTGCAAGTTCTTCCCTGTAGAAGCTCGCAATTCCATGAACAAGGTAAAACCAATTTAATGATTCTTGGATCTCTAAAAGAACCTATCAAACAATCAAGATTTGTTTTTGAAGATTGTTCAAAATATTGTTAAGGTGGTGTTTGTACTATTTGCACCGGCTCTTATGTTTGCCAATCTAGCTCAGACGGTCACACTTGAAGATATCATTTCTTGGTAATCATTTTTTCACTCTTGTTTGGATCATAGTAAAAATGGTGAAAAGTAAAAATCTTCAACTGTAATTTTTTTTGAAATTAAAGGTGGTTTATGCCGGTGAACATGGGACTTACATTCTTAATCGGAGGACTTCTTGGGTGGATGGTTGTTAAGATTTTGAAACCACCTCCTTATCTTGAAGGTCTTATTGTTGCAACTTGTTCTTCAGGTAATGCCACAAATTATTTGGACCCTATGAACGTCATCATCATCGTCATCATATATGTATGTGTTCGATATCTCTTTGTATTGTTCTCATGGAGAAACTCAATTTTGGTTAATAGGAAATATGGGGAACCTACCAATCATACTTGTCCCAGCAATCTGCGATGAGGACAAGAGTCCGTTTGGTAACAGGAGTGTATGCAGAACCGTTGGACTCTCTTACGCGTCTTTCTCCATGGCGGTATGTAGTGTTAACGTTCTCCTAATGTATATTGGTATGAGATGAGGAAAATTGAGAAGCGAAATTGAATTTTATACTGGTGATTGTGCAGCTAGGGGGTTTCTACATATGGACATACACATTCCGGTTGATAAAAGGGTCAGCAATGAAACTTAAAGCCATAGAAGAAGCTGAGAAGACAGCAATTAAGTCATCCAATAGTGACTTAGAGGCTGATCATAAGACTCATCTCCTCGGTGCATCCGAAGACAAGGAAACGAAAGTGGTAAAGGAAGAGCCAGGGCTGTGGAGAAAAGGTGTAGACTTCCTCCATGAGATATTGGAGGAACTTCTCGCACCACCTACACTTGGTGCAGTAAGTTCAATTTACTGACTAGCACTGAGGTATATACCAAGAATGTAGTAAATAATACTTTAATGTGACATGTTTGATGCTTTCAGATTATCGGCTTCATCTTCGGTGCAGTTAAATGGCTCAGAAATCTTATCATAGGTGATGATGCTCCTTTACGAATAATCCAAAGCACTGCAAAACTTCTTGGGTAGTTACCACATCATTAATAACCTCCTGACCATTTGCATCTTAATGTACTAACTTAACCAATTGTGCAGAGATGGGACCATTCCTTGCATGACTATTATACTAGGGGGCAACCTCATACAAGGTAAATTCTTCAATCAACAGCTCATATTTCACTATCAGTCAAAAAGAATACTTACAAACTTACTGTGGTTCAAATCAACCAGGTTTACGTTCTTCGGCAGTCAAACCAGTGGTTGTACTTGGAATAGTCTGTGTTCGGTACATAATTCTCCCGATTATCGGTATTGGCATTGTACGAACAGCTGCGAGTCTCGGATTTCTTCCACCAGATCCTTTGTTTCAGTATGTTTTGATGCTTCAGTTCACCCTCCCACCTGCCATGAATATCGGTTAGTCATTAATCATCAGCTGAGTTCATGCAAATCTAGAAAAACTGAAAGAACAATATAACGAGTAAAGACATTTTGACACATACAGGTACCATGACACAGCTGTACAATGTTGCACAAGACGAGTGCTCAGTACTGATGCTTTGGACATACTTGATTGCGATACTGGCCCTCACCGTATGGTCCACCATCTTCCTTCACTTGTTAGTCTAAAGAACCTGCAACTCTGTGTGAGCACAAGAAGATTCTATCTCTCTACGACTACAGAGACCATGAGGAAACAGATGCAAAAGCTCTGTCAAGAGATGTTACCATTCTTTTTGTCTATGAAATAAAATTTGATCATAGCTTGATAGATTTTTCTGGTTGCATTTGTACCTTTCTGCAACTCTACATTTTTCCTCAAATATTCATTTGTAACGCAGATATTGTATCAAGATTACATCAAGTTAATGAAAAACCATATGGTTATAAAAAAAAAAACAGAGGATCAAAAAGTGATGCACTGCCCAAAACTCACATCAATCTATAGATAATATGAAATGATGATACAATGTCTTTGACTTCGACAATGAACACAGAGAGGTAAACAAACGTAAAACCACATGAACTCTTGACTATCGGTCTATGCCATACAAATGAAAGTGAAACTTAAAGGTTGAAGAGCTTTACAAGAGAGTGAGTTGGAGTTTCGGTCGGTTAGGCTGAGGCTCAACTACCTCCATGTGAATCCTCACTGTTTGCAAGACACTGTAAGATAAACTTCCATCCATCTTAACAATCTTCTGCTTCTCCTCGTCTACATACCAGTCACCAGCTCCTTTCTCACCTTTTGCTGTTAAATAAACAGGGCCTTCTATTCCATACCTGCATAAATCCATAACGTCTCCAGTGTAAGAAAAAATAGAAGGTGCTAATAATAAGAAACAAAAATAGCCAATCCTTTGCAAAACGGTTTTCGTGTCTTGACTTAAATCTTTAAAGGTCAAACATGGTGGCACGGGAAGTAAGAGGAGAAGATTAAGGAGATCCGCTACACTTGCTACAAATGCCAATGAATATGATTAAGGTAGTGAAATAAGCAAAAATGGAGAACGTACTTCGGGACGAATACTATAAAACCATTGGATCTTATCTTCACAACTCTCGCCTCTGCATCTGTAGGTCTGCAACATAAAACACAAAATTTCCTCTTAGTCTATACCAGTCCATGCCTTTAGAATCGAGTAAGATTCAAGAAAAATAGATGATCTATACCGGTTTCTGAAGTAGATGAGAGTGTGCAGCTCTACTGAAGCTCGACTTGCCATCTGGGCATTCCTATGCCGATAGTTCAAATCTGAAACAAGTCAATGAGTTAGAATACCAAAACTCCGGTGCATTGGTAAAAGGACAATCATCATCAACGATCTTTAAGAAAAAAAAAATGAAGAGTTGAGTTTTAGACATTTTCTCCTTATCGTTAAATCAGGAAGGGACAAAAGGATCGTAAGTTTACAAATTTTGTCAGAACACTCAAAATGCTGGAAAATAATAAACACTTGAATAATCTACAGGGGGTAAGTGAACTCTTACTATCAGCAACACTAGTAAGTTGAGGTCTGTCTTGGAACACTGTTGGAAGCTTGTAAATTCCTAATGATGCTGCAAGTAACCTGTGCACAAAGACATCTAGAACCAGAGAGAGAAACAAGTTGATGGCATCTAGCAGGTGGAAACAAAGGGAAGACAGAGCAATTTTTACTTACCGGCATATCTCCGGATAGGGGATGTAAAATGAGTATACAGGGGTGCTGCAAGCCCATAATGATGATATTCTGGAGGAGTGAGATCCCCACTACAGAAGTACACAGCCTGGGAAGTAATAAATTAAAATGTTAAATATGGCGATATCCTACGAAAATCACCAGCAATTTAACTACTCAGTCATCATGGGAGCTTTACCTGTGTCATGCACCTAGTTGCCAATATCCTGATCAGCTTATTGAAATATGGATCCTCACCCTGAAGAATTACGATTTTGTTAATATTGAGTGAAGAGAAAGAAAGCAATTTGAAACAAGGAAACAAGCTACTTAGTTAAAAGAAGTATAGCATTCAGTGATCGATTAAAAGTGACGACCGCATTTAATGAGTAGAATGGAACAGAGGAGGTAATCAAAATGGCAAACAGTAGCTGCAATAAAAAGACAGTGCAGACAAAAAAAACTCACCACAGCTCGGTCCAGTGAATCAGCCAAAGCTTTAGATGAAGATACATCTAAGGTAAGCCCAATAGCTGCAGCAGTACGCAACAGTGGTTCAAGCATTTCTCTTGTTGGAGTAGGATGACGCCTGTATGAAGAACAAAACCAGAGAAATGATGAACTACAACTATTGATAATAAAAGTTAACAGAAAATGCAACAAATGCCCATAAGAATTAAACACATCCTCGACAGCTACTTTCCATAATATTCATTATGGGAAATATGCACATTATAAATCTAATCTAACTACTTATGGCCAAATTTGATGAGAACACAATGGTAGACAATCCATGTAACCAGTATAGCAGTATAGGCAACTTTGGCAACAATTGAAAGCTAATTTAGTCACATCTCGAAAAAAACGAAATCAGGTTTACAAAGCGAAACACTTCAACAAATACAGAATGATTGCCATCTCTGAGAAGCAGACCACCAATGTAAGAGAAAGCCGTTAAACCTTCAAGAACTATCACAAACTTTACCTTAATAGTGAACAAGAAGGGAATTGTTTAAGGATTTGTCCAGCAACTGAAACATTTGCAGCAAGCATGAATTCCTCAACCATTTGATTTGCTTCGCGAATTTGATACATGCCTGCACAAAACACAGAATCACGGTGAAAAATGACAAACAGATGAATAAATTGAATACATCTTTCAAAAGAATAGAGGTGGTTGTATTTCATGGATGTTTGGGTGAAAAAGACTAAGAAAATATCATTCATATTCATCAAGAAGAAGCAAATTTTGCTCAGAAAACATACCAATGTCAAGAGGATCATGAGTCTCGGTATCAATCTGAAATTTGACTTCGGCAGAAGCAAGAGTTAAGGCTCCCCTATCGATACGCCTCTGCCTCATTATCTACAGGTTTCAAGAGCAAAAAACAGGTCAAAAAATTGTGTTCTTTCTATGATTTCTGGAACATGTGAGAGGAGGTGTCTTAAACCTTTGCCAAGGTATTCATGTTCCTCAGATCTGTAGTCAGGGAGTCCGTCAATCGGCTGCAAGAAATTAATTACATTTGTCAATCTTGGACATAACAATCCTTGCTACCATTTTTCTCACAGTCAAATGACTAGAGAGCATGAAATGAAACAATTTATTGTAGTAGCAAAGGTAAGCAAACAAGCCACTGACCCTATAACTCTATGGTAAAAAGAATGTACCTGTCATCCATCCGAGCCTGAGCTTCAACATAGGACAATGCTGCAGAAGACTTGATTATACTCTTTGTGAATCTCGTTGAGATAATCTCAGCGTCAGGGCTCATTTCCTAAATATATGAATTATGCTTAAGCTAACTGTTCACCAATTTGCTATTGCAGTGACAATTGAAAGTGAATAAAGCATACCCAAATAACTGAGAATGCAAGCCTTTCCACATCAGCTCTAAGAGAGCAAATATCTGCACAAAAAACCATGTTTCATGAGTGCATTTGGATTCCAACACAAAGGGAATGTTCAATAAGAAGATATTACCTTCAGTCAAAGGCTTTGGAAGCATGTCAATACGGCGCTCAACAAGGTAGACAGATGTGCCTCTTTTTGATGCCTCATCATCCAAAGGAGTACCAGGGTGAACAAAATTTGTTACATCAGCAATGTCTAATGAAACATGGTCAAGGATAAGCATCATAAATTCACTTTCAAGATATGACGAGAATACCACAGAACTAGCTAAAATTCCGGAAGAGACTGAATACTATAAGGCATAAAACAGATCACCTCAAAAGCACTTTTAGCTCTAGACAATTATGATAAAAATCGAACTATGAAGCTAAAGGTAACAGGAGCCATTTCAATGCTTTGGTTACATATATACCACAAACTGATTTGTAACTAGTTGACTCTTGACATGTCTTAAACTGAAAGCTCAGTCATATTTAAATGAGATTCTGTGGACTCTAGGATACGGACTCCAAGTTCAAAGTTCCCGTTTGGAAGCGATGTACAGTGCAATGCATCATCAATATCCTTGCAACCTGTTAGTACCACAAAAAAGTTAATATGCTTGTACACAACTAACTGCAGACTCTGAAAGACGTTTAATTGGCTTAAATCATATATACTATCAAACAGGTAAAGCTTTAGGTACATACCCGGAGGGTCCACACTAAAGACAAGCAAATGTCGTAAGTCTTGTCTAACAGGATTGGATACATCTTCAGAAGATACAGACCAGGGTAAGGGTGGCAAGCATGCCAGAACTTGAGAAGAGAATGGCGAGTAGTCAACATCATTCTCTATCAATACAATCTGCAGCATCCATAAGCAAAAGGTTATTTCCAAATATATGTCAATTACTTCCCTTGAAATAGTAATGAATATACTTGTCCTACTCTTGTCCTCCCTACTAGAACAGAACTCAGTGATATAATCTATTCCCCTACCTCTGTTTCAGTTTCCCTGTCCCCTATTTTTCCGATTGGTCGAACATAATGACCAGAAGGATATCGAGATTGACGGTCCCAGGAATCAACTGCCACTACTATCCTCATATCCAAAAGGTTCTGCAGCTGT
The DNA here is from genome assembly GCA_011420285.2 of Erysimum cheiranthoides. Taxonomy (NCBI): domain Eukaryota; kingdom Viridiplantae; phylum Streptophyta; class Magnoliopsida; order Brassicales; family Brassicaceae; genus Erysimum; species Erysimum cheiranthoides. The sequence continues at coordinate 20,135,767 of CM022180.2, forward strand.
CGGGTATTTATGCGAATCTTGGGTATTCTGCGATCTTTAGAGACAAATAAAGCATGTGCCGTTCCACCACTACCAGCAGGTAGTGACATTGGTTCAAGAGATCCACAATAGCTGCATAATATCATGCAAATTAAGAACCGTCATCCAGAAATCACGGCTTCAAAACAGACTCTCAAAGTAAGACAAAATTAAGGAAAAGCAAAGCATAATTGCACAATCAAAAGACACTGAATCAAGAGTATTAAAGATAATCGTCCAGTCACATATGTAGTCACAAGAAAACAGGCACCTCTAAGGAGAATATATCAGCACGTTTGTTTTCATGATCTCATATGATATATCAATGTGTCATTAAGAAAAAAAAACAAGCAAGAAGATAGAGGTAATTAGGAAATGAACTCACGAGTGCCAATTTCTACGGATAACACCGACTACACGGCCTGATGGACGAGCAGGGGTAGCATTTTTATCCCCAGAAGTTTCCTGGGATAAATTTGAGGTTCTAGGAGCATCATCAGCACTGTTGGGAGCCAAATGAACAGTATCGTCCTCTTCATCATCTGCAATTGAATTTGAAAGAAAAGTTTATCACAACTTCATGCAAGCAGATAACTAGTTTAAAATACATGTAGATTTAAAAGAAACCTTCTTCAGCTATAGATAATGCCTTTTCCTCTTGCCATTGATCGCGAGGCAAGAGTTCAACCGCAACAATATCACCATCGAATGCCCTGTTCATGTTGCTGCGCCCATAGATAATTATCTCTTCGCCAATGCTCTCGCTTCCAACATAAGCTTCGAAAGGATTGAAACGATTGACACGGAGTTTTCCTTGATGATATATTCCACGGTGTAAGCCAGCGGTAATTTCAGACATGGGCTTATGCTGCAGCCAGAACAAGGAACAAAATTGGAGACAAAGTTGTTTCATGGCAGTATCTACTTTACCCAAATATGAGACTGAAAAACAAATTTCTTTATCTCCATTACCTCTTGGTATATAAGTTTCCTCTTCGAAGGTCTAGAATCATCTGCATCTTCCATAGTTACGTCTTCATTGGTTGGTTGGGCAAGCAGATCCAACAATTCAGGTTGTCCAATTGATTTAACATAAGCCTCAACTGACACAGAAACATTGATTGATAAACTTCAACGTCATGTAGGAAAACACACAAACGGTCATGCAAAACCGAGCTTTGATATCTGGAATGCTGGAAAGTAAGACAGCGTGAAAAATAAAGATGATTTACATACTTGTCTCTGCAGATATTCCCTCTTCAGTGGCCTTTCGTTTATTTTCCCTATCATTAGTTACAAGCAACACCTGAGATGTACCCCCTAGATGCTTCTGGTACCATAGCGTAGCGACGCGAATAGCTAAATTCCAGATAAATTTAGAAGTTTAACATCAGATGCATATCAGGAGATAAAAATTGAAAGCCGCAAAATATTTCCCACAAATTAATACATCATCAAGAAAGTAACAAGATATTAGCAAATGCAGAAGGTGAGATTATAGTAAATAAAACCTCTATCATTGTGGTCATTGGGACTCTCTTTCTCCATGGCCTGCACATAAGTATCCCTGTGGAGAGTTTAGTAAAGGCGAGAAAACAATGATAAGAACACGGAAAAAAGTGTTTACAGCTTAGTAAGTTCCAGTGATCATAATGAGAGCATATAATCAATATAACCAAACACCATTTCCCTAATCATTGAATTCTTTAGTCTACCTAAAATCTTACAGTAGGAATCTAAAAGCTCAAAAGCTCGAATAACGTCTTACTTGTGGACATGATTGGAAAAAACATAGAATTGCCTCGCCGGATTGCTGCAGAGAGCTCTGATTCTGTTGTAAACAGATCTATTCCTGTTCTTAACCTCGTCCAGCACCACAGACAGAACAACAACATTGTCTATGGCCTGATTTTCCAACAAATCAATCTAGCAAAACAAAACGATTACATTAATATCATCCAAAAATCTGAAGCTCAAAATGTTTAACTTATATAATAATCAAATCGAAGCAAAATTACTTGGTGAAGAACGACGTTGGTATCTACAACAAGAATCTTAGGAGAAGACAAACGCGCAGCTGAAGTATCACAAGACTTGCAAGAGAAAGCTCCACAGTATATGTCATCTCGTAGATAAACCTCTCTTACTTGCTGTCGCAGACAAAAGAGTAAAAATTTACAATAACGAACAAAACTAAAAAACAATCTCGGAAGGAAGAAGAAGCGTAGAGAGTGAAGAGATACCTTTTGGATTCTACCTCCTCTGGTTTTCTTATTGAAAACTTTGCTCTGCAACATCTTCAATTTCTTGCTGGAAAATTTTAGATTTCGCCGGTGAAGATTACAGTCGTCAGAAGACTCAGAACGGAGACGGGAAGCTTTTTTGAAACCTTTAATTAAACCTAAGCCGAAAAGTGACTCCTTAATTTTCAATTTCAAGGCTCCTTATTCGTTTCCTTGTAAACGAAACGACGACGGTTTAAACCGGTTTTGTTACCCTTTTTATTGTCCCAACCGGTTCAATCGAAGTAAACAGTAAACACACATCAAACTCCGTATATCTATTTTTTCTTATAGAAAAAAAAAACTTAAAACTTACAAAATTTTTGCAAGATTATATAATAACAAATAATTTTTTGACTTTTGATACATAGTTTTGCGAATTTTCAGACATAATTTTAGTACTATTTTTTAGAGATATTACTCGAATTTGTTGGTAGCAAAAAAAAGAGTTTAGGTTTTTTTTCTTTTCCAATTCTTCATTTTTCTAAAAGTAATAATTGTAAAAAGATTGAAAGATTAACGCATTGGCTCGGCTCGGCTGAATAGTTTAGTTGGACAGTACGGTGGGGCACGAAGATCCTTAAACCGCAGCCTCAGACAAAGCTTAGCATATTGTATACACACATATGTACGGTAAAGATATATCGACACAACTAGTGATACTCGAAGTTAGTAAAGTCAAGAGTTTAGTTCGATGGTTTTATTTTCTTTTTATTTTTTAGTTTTTCTCTAAAAATAATAATAATTGTTAGGAAGATTCAAAAGCAAGACGCGTTGGCCAGTAGGGTGGGGGCAAGGGAGGAAGAAACTCGCCGGTCACGGAGATCCTAAAACCGCAGCCTCACACAAAAGCTTCGCATATTTGATCTCAATCGTTGACTTCACCCTTAGGTAAATTCGAATACCCCTTTCTCTTATCTCTCTATCTCTTGATTCTTAAAATTCAATTATCCAATTCATCCTCCTCTGTTTTCACAGCTAATCATCTCTCTCTCTCTCTCCCATATTTTCCGGACGATGCCGCCGAGATGTCGTTTTCTCCGCCATCTCTTCTTCTTACTACTGATACTCTCACCATGGACATCTTCTTCCGGCGGCGCTTCCGGCCAGGCTACGAATCCGATCGCGCTATTTCGTAACGGCAGATCGCTTTTATACTACTCGTGAGTTTCTCCTCCTTTGTATTTAATTCTGGTGACAGTTTTAGGTATAATTAGCATCGAAAACGTGATTAGGTTTGGTGAAAATTTTAGTGGCTAGAATTGGTTTGTAATAATGTTTGATGTTTTCTATGTGGTTGTGATGTTATGTGTCTTCTAATCAGTGAACCTACAGAGCCAAATACGAAGCTAGTTGTTGATCGTGCTGGGAAAGTGTCCTTAAGTCAGCAAACAAGTAAAACATGGAATACATTTTGGTCCTTTTCATCAGGATCACCGATGCATTCGTTGTATCATGCTCCTCTAAGTGCTAATAACAAGACAGAAAACGCTACTGAGATTAGTCGCCCTTTCATATTAGTAGAATATATGGACAACTCTGAGGCTACTACGGTTGATGGCTATGATGAATGGGTATGAAAAAAAAGCTAAACACTTTGATAATCTCTCTTTACTCATTGTTGGCTCGTTGTTTTGTTCTGTTGATACATATGGACTTATGGCACATTTGCAGAGAGTGAAGGACTTTTTTAAGGAGAAGCCACTTGTAACGGATGATGGTGTGACTCTTGGCTCAGAAACAACTACTGCCTATTTGGTTGATGGTATATCAGGGAGGCTAATCCATGTTTACAAATCAACCCATTCTTCTGAAGATACTAAAATTAATAATGCTCTGGTGAAGCCCACTAGCACTGAAGATTTCGTGAAGCTACCACTTCTTATCAGACGAACAGAATCAAAACTAGAGCATTTTGGTAAAACCACTGGAAAGCTTGTGTGGAATCTTACGGTTTCTCACTTCAGAGCTGCTTTACTATGTGATCCACTTTTCAATTCAGGCAATAAGCTTGGTCCTGAATTGCAAACTGGAATTTATATGCCGTTGCAATGTGGCTCAGAAATTGAGGTTCGTGGCCCAGAAATTCTTATTCAGGTGCTCCGTGATCAGCCAATGAAAATGCTACCCTCCCAAAATCACACCGACAACGAAAACAGCATCATGCCTTCTGAAAGAACCATAGAATCAAGGAAGTTACAAGAGCAACATGGTCAAAACTATACATATGTGTTTGGACAAGTTTTCAAATTGTCACCAGTAAAGTTATTGGTCCCTTTAGTTCTTCTGGGTGTTGTTGTCTCTCTTTTCATTAAAAGGTTTTCCTCAAGGGGCAGTGATCTTAGTTCGAAATCTGGACCTTCCAAAAAGAAAAAGAACCGTAAATCAGGGAAGGATGGTATTACAAATGGGCAGAGAGATAGGCAGCCAGTTCCTCGTGGCCAGGATCAATTCGAGCTCATTGAAGGTGGTCAAATGTTGCTAGGCTTCAATAACTTTCCGAGTGGTGCAACTGATGGGAGAAAGATTGGTAAGTTGTTTGTGTCGAGTAAAGAAATTGCAAAGGGAAGTAACGGAACTGTTGTGTTTGAGGGTATTTACGAAGGCCGGCCTGTAGCTGTGAAACGCCTTGTTCGATCTCATCATGAGGTTGCTTTCAAGGAGATTCAAAACCTCATTGCATCCGACCAACACACAAACATCATTAGGTGGTATGGTGTGGAGTATGATCAAGATTTTGTATACCTTTCTCTAGAGCGTTGCATGTGCGATTTGGATGATCTAATCAAATCCTATTTAGAGTTTTCCATGACAAAAATACTGGGAAACAACGAATCTATTGAAGCAGCAGCTGCGTATAAGTTCCAACTGGATTCTATGGACGGAGTTATCAAAGGAAACAGTTTTTGGAAAGTGGGGGGACACCCGTCACCTCTCATGCTTAAACTTATGAGGTTAATTTGGACTTCATACTTTTTATATATGTCATATTATTCTTGGATTAAGAGATGATTCATTTGAACATCAAAGATAGCAACTAGATGGTTTTGATAAGTCTAGGCTATGTGTTCTGATGCAGGGATATAGTTTGTGGGGTTGTTCACTTACATGAATTGGGAATAGTTCATCGGGACTTGAAGCCACAAAATGTTTTAATTAGTAAAGAGATGACTTTGAGTGCAAAGCTTTCTGATATGGGCATTAGCAAGCGTATGTCTGGAGATATGTCATCATTAGGTCACCTTGCCACAGGTGAGTTCTTTTTTGTTGTCTTTGTTTGATCCCATTTTTAACATTTTGTTAGTAATAGTGTCTACACGCGGTGTATGATCGTTGGTTGAATATGTGATTATGCTTATGAAAAGACTTTCAGACCACTTTTTAGAAATATCTCCTTTAAAAATTGCAGGTTGTGGTAGTTCGGGTTGGCAAGCACCAGAGCAGCTTTTACAAGGTCGTCAAACTCGTGCAGTGGACATGTTTAGTTTAGGTTGTGTACTCTTTTACACCATAACTGGTTGTAAGCATCCATTTGGAGATGATCTTGAACGTGATGTCAATATCGTGAAGAACAAAGTTGACCTCTTTTTAGTAGAACACGTTCCTGAAGCTTCAGACCTCATATCCCGTTTGTTGAACCCAAACCCTGATTTACGGTAATGTTAGTTTCTCCTCTAATGTTTTAAAATTCACTCGACAAAACCTATGCTCTTATGCGCTGCTTGCTATTTGCAGTCCTAGTGCAACTGAAGTGTTGCTCCATCCTATGTTTTGGAACTCGGAGATGAGACTGTCTTTCCTTCGGGATGCTAGTGACAGAGTTGAGCTTGAAAACAGAGAAGCTGATTCTGAAATCTTGAAAGCAATGGAGAGTACAGCTCCAGTGGCTATAGGAGGGAAATGGGATGAAAAGCTAGAACCTGTTTTCATCACAAACATTGGGCGCTACAGGCGTTACAAATACGACAGCATTCGCGACTTGTTACGAGTGATCAGGAACAAATTGAATCATTATCGAGAACTTCCTCCAGAAATTCAGGTTCCTCTTATAACTGAATCCCTCAAACACTGTTACAAACACAAATGTAGACTGATTATTTTGAAACTTTTGATGTCTTAGGAACTTGTTGGAACGGTTCCAGAAGGATTCGACGAGTACTTTTCTATTCGATTTCCGAAATTGCTTATTGAAGTCTATAGAGTCATCTCTCTACACTGCAGGGAAGAAGAAGTATTCAGAAAGTACTTCAAATGCAACATCATCTAAATGACAGTTTCGCTTCCATCCCTTTATTTGTTAGTTATTGTAATATATGTTTGTTATTGTTATATTACTGCCATCTAAATGTTTAGCCTATAACTTGAACTGCAACATGTATTACTAATCTATGTATATATCTCTTCATGTAAGAACTAGCTATGTTTCAAGTGACATATTCTGCAACGAAATAAGATTTGTATTACTAAAGTATTATAGTTACCTTTGTCGGTTGATGGTTCGAGATGAGATATGGAGGCGGGTGTATTTCCCACTCTTGTCACCTACAATGCTCTGTTATAGAACGTTCAACGAATTTAAGGAAGGGAACATGTTGGTGTTACGAGGTTCTTTTAATTAGTCTTTTAACGCAAAGTTACTAGTTGAGCTTAAAGAGGAAGGCAATACGGCTGCAGCAGTAGCGAATGAGACAGTGTTGATGATACTGAGGTTTCAGACAGTGTCCTATCTAACTCTCACATGTTGCATATTGCTTTCTGAAACTATGTAGAGGGGCATTCAGATCAATTTCAAAACCAGTGGGCCAAATTGGAATTATTTTCTATTTCACCGTGTACTTGTAAACTGTAAAGTCTTACTTACTTTTTAACTCACAGAGAGTTTTATCGGCCAAACTGTAACGAGGAAACGGTAGAGGTCAAAGAGAACCTGAATTGAAACAGTTATCTACAGACTGGGCCATTCAGATCAATTTCAAAACCAAGGGGCCATATTAAAATACATATTTTTTGGAACCTTCAACGTCATGGATGAGCTGGGACACCACCCTCCGGTGGCGGAGCCAAATCTTTGTTTATGGAGTCATATATATATTTAATTATTTTATTTTATTTTATATTAATATTAAATCATATATAAAATATAAATTTTCAAGAGTATTTATTTCTTTACCTAAAACAAAACTAATAATCTATTTTTTTTTTAATATTATATATATATGTAATTTTTAAAATATTTCACTTTCCAAATAAAAGATACTTGTAGTTCATCAAACTTATTTTCAGTTGTATTAAGTACTTTTACTTTCAATTTTTTCAAGAAATTTCTCAAAATATCATAGTTTTTATTTTGTTTTCAAAAATATCACAAACACAAAATTGTTTCTCAATGATGTAGAATTTTAAATCTTTTGTTTAGGTTGATTATTTTACATTCTGAGTATAGTATTAAGTGGGTAGAGTTTAGTGTTTATGATTTAGAGTTTAGAGTTTGAAAATTGAAAATTTAGTTTTAGTTTTGTGGTATTTTTGCCTTAAAAACAAAAACCATGATATTTTAGAGAATTGCCTAATTTTTTTTTAGCAAAATGTATAATATATTGTGGAGATTGATTAGTGGTTGTGAATTTATCTTGACTTTTTTAAAAGTATATAATAAGAACAATTTTTAAAAAGGTAGCAAAAAAAATAAAACAAGATATGTCTAAAAGAAAAGAAAAAAAATCAATATGAAAGAAAATGTTAAAAAAATTTAGTCATTTTGAAGGAAAAATATATATGACAATGGAAAGAGAATTAATGTTAAATAAAAATGAACATGTATGGGTCAAAGGCATGGATCGATCACATTTGCTTATTGCTGCTCCATCGGTTATAAATTGTGATGTACATTTTGTTTTTGGTTTGACTAGGTTCCGAAGAAAATCATGGAACATCTTTTTCAAGATGAGAAAATAGAAATGATTAAAACTGCCGATAAAGAAATCAAAACGAAAAAGATTGACGATGGTGAAACCAAACTTTGGACACCAATTGATAAAAGTTTAATTATTGACTATTACCAATATATTAGAAGTTTTTTAAATGCACAATGATAAATAACATGACTAATTGTAAATTTTACAAAAACAGTTAAATATTCTAAAACTACATATACTTTTACAAGAAAACATTATAACAGTATTGATATAATTTTTGGTTATATTTAAAAAAAAAAGCTAAAAGTAATGCCTAGAATATTAAGAAAAAAGTCTATATATGAGATAAAAAGATAAATAATAATATTATTATTAATAGTTATATAAATATTGTTCCCTGTAAAATGTATTTTGATGAAGAAAAATCTTGATCGCGCTAGAAATGTACGCTTAGTGAAAAAAGAAGTTATGTTTTCTCAGCCAAAGACAATTTTTTGGTACTTCTAGATTGAATCTGTTTTTTATTTTTGTGTTCCAAAACGATTATCAAATTCTCACCAATTACTCTCTCTCTCTATTCTCTGATACTTCTAGATTGAATTTTGCATTCGGAAACGACGATGATTAATAGTAGTGTGATGCCATTTAATTAGAAGAAAAAAAAAAGCTTGAGTAATAAGTGACAATGAATATATTTTGCGACAATTGAAATAAATTGGTTTTCTGTTTTTCATAGATAGTATAAACAAATATGTATATGCTTGAGGATGCGTACAATGGTTTTCCCTAAATTAGACTTCCAGCATATATATTGTAATGTACATTTTGTTTTTTTTTTGTTGTGAGGTGAGTGAGATCTAAGATGTGTCTTCATCTTGAGTTTCTATATATTGATTGACAAGTTAATTAGGTTTAGATAATCAGGTTTAGATAGATTTCAGAATTAATTTTGGCGTCATTTTATCTTTCTTTGGAAGAAATATTGTCTGGGGTGTTGGGTATTCTTAAATCTTATAATCATCATGACAACAACCATGATCATATCATCATCACCACCATCACGCTGAGGTGAGTGAGATAAGATGTGCCTTGTAATGTACATTTTTTTTTTTTTATAGCTTCCAAAGGAGATCATGGATGTTGAGGAACTGTCACCACATCAGCTTGAAGAAAACAGGGAGAAGCGGAAGAAACAATTTGATCAGGCTGCAAAAACTCGTTTTGTGAAGAGGCAAGCTGTTAACCTCAAAGCCAAAAATGCTAAGGCTGTTAGAAAAGATCAAAACCAGCTGAAGCAGGCTGAGAATATGGCAAAGAACTGCCTGAAAAAGATGGATGAGGAAGAAGGACCAGGAAGAGTGATGTGATTTGATGAAAGCTTTGGTTTGTGAACTGTGTTGCTCTCATTTTGCTTTGTGAACTGTGTTGTTCTCATTTTACTATGCCAAAATGCAGGATTTGATTTTGTAAATTTGTCTTTCATATGGGATTTGATATGTTTTGGTACAATAACTTGACTTCTTCCAACATCTTCTTGTGAATTGGTCTACGACAATTGAAATAAATTGGTTTTCTCTTTCTGATTTTCATAGATATAAACCAATATTTATCTGCATGAGGATGCATATATTGGTTTTCCTTAAATTAGGGTTTGATATTTTCTGTAATTTTTCTGATTTGTTTTATAAAATTCTTCCAAATTTGATATAAACCGAACCAAACTTTGTAAATGTATCAAAATTATTGAAAAAATGAGGTTTTTTTCCAAGAATAACCGAACCAAATTTTGTTTCGGTTTAAAATTTGTCATCGGTAATTTGAAGATATATCAAACCGAACTTTCCAAGAACCAAACCAAACTAAAATTAGGTTGAAATAGGAATCGTTTACCCAAACCGGACAATCCAAATATTTGAACCGTTCCTAATCAAAGTTACCGATTAAAAAGTCGCGACTTTGCTCTCTGTAGAGAGTATTATTCAGTATGGTTTGTTTGGACCAACGAAACAGGAGAGGAGTTTGAAATTCATGGCTCAACAAGAACTTATACAGAGAGATTAATCAGAGGGATTGTAAATCAGATTCTCCTAGATTTGAAAATGTCTGAACCAACCAGATAGATAAGTGCTCTCAGCAAAGATGGTTCTACTTGTGGCTTAAAGAGCCATGATCTCGAGTGAGTCTTTGCAACTGCAGGGGAAAGAGCTTCTTGGCTAATCAGATGCTGAAAATATCGAAGCTTTTGACATCTTCTCGGTATGTGCCATTGAGAAGATTATGGCTTCTTCAACTGCGTTGTTTCTGCTCATCTTCTCCATTACCATCATCGTCTTCTTCACTTTCTGTACCTAGCGATGACCATATTGTCCGTCTCATTCTAGATCAGAAATCAGCTTCTGGAGCTTTGGAAACTTTTCGATGGGCTTCCACTTTTTCTGGGTTTATCCATTCTCGTTCCACTTACCGTGCTCTGCTTCATAAGCTCTGTGTTTTCCGACGTTTTGATACTGTCTACCAACTGCTCGAAGAAATGCCTGAATCGATTGGTTTGCCTCCTGATGATGCTATCTTTGTAACTATCATCCGAGGGTTTGGGCGAGCTCGGTTGACCAAACGTGTGATCAATGTTGTTGATCTGGTTGCGAAATTTGGGATCAAACCATCTCTTAAAGTTTTCAATTCGATTCTTGATGTTTTGGTTAAAGAAGATATTGATATAGCTAGAGAGTTTTTCAGAAGGAAGATGATGACTAGTGGGATTCAGGGTGATGAGTATACTTATGGGATTTTGATGAAAGGACTTTGCTTGACGAATAGGATTGGTGATGGTTTCAAGCTCCTTCAAATCATGAAGACACGCAGTGTGACTCCAAACACTGTGATATATAACACATTGCTTCATGCTCTTTGCAAGAACGGGAAAGTGGGGAGAGCCAGGAGTTTAATGAGTGAAATGAAGGAACCAAATGATGTAACTTTCAACATTTTGATATCTGCATACTGCAACGAGCAGAAGTTGATTCAGTCGATGGTGTTGCTGGAGAAATGTTTTAGTTTGGGTTTTGTTCCGGATGTTGTGACGGTAACTAAGATAATGGAAGTTCTCTGTAATGATGGCCGTGTGTCTGAGGCACTCGAGGTTTTAGAGAGAGTGGAAAGCAAAGGAGGTAAAGTCGATGTTGTAGCTTGTAACACCTTGGTTAAAGGGTATTGTGCGCTAGGGAAAATGAGAGTTGCTCAACGGTTCTTTAAAGAGATGGAGAGTAAGGGATATTTGCCTAATGTGGAAACATACAATTTGTTGATTTCTGGGCTATGTGATGTTGGAATGTTGGATTCAGCTCTTGACACTTTTAACGATATGAAGACGGATGCGATTAGATGGAACTTTGCTACATTTAACACGTTGATCAGAGGGCTTGCAGTAGGAGGGAGGGTTGACGATGGTTTAAAGGTATTAGAACTGATGCAGGACAACGAAACCGTTCATGGGGCGAGAATTGATCCGTACAATAGTGTTATCTATGGCTTTTACAAGGAAAACCGTTGGGAGGAAGCTCTGGAATTCCTGCTGAAGATGGAGAAACTGTTTCCAAGGACAGTTGACAGGAGCTTCAAGTTGATAAGTTTATGCGAGAAAGGCGGTGTTGATGATGTGAAGACGGCGTATGATCAGATGATTGGAGAAGGAGGAGTTCCTAATGTTATAGTATCCCACTGCTTGATTCATAGATACAGCCAAGAAGGCAAGATGGACGAAATACTTGGGCTTATCAACGACATGGTGACTAGAGGCTATTTGCCTAAATCATCAACATTCAATGCTGTGATTATCGGGTTCTGTAAGCAAGATAAAGTCATGAATGGTATCAAGTTTGTGGAGGACATGGCTGAAAGAGGTTGCTTACCTGATAGGGAAAGCTACAATCCGTTGCTCGAAGAATTGTGCGTAAAGGGTGATATTCAGAAGGCGTGGTTGACTTTCTCCCGAATGATGGAGAAGAATATTGTCCCTGATTCTTCTATGTGGAGTTCTCTGATGTTTTGTCTCAGCCAGAAAACCTTGATCCACTTAAACACCTCATTGCAGGACATAATCGAAAGTTAAAGCTAGAGGCAGTGACGACTCTTATATGCTTGTTGGGCTCAAACATAAGGTCTTGATAATGCATCTGCAGCAAATACAATGAAGGCTCTAAACTGGGAAGCAGAGAGAGAGAAAGATAAAAGATGGTTTCTGCAGCAAAAAAAACAACACCATGAGGAAAAGGGCAAAATGGAGAATTGGACAACGTCAAAATGGGAAAATGTTTGAAGCACCCATCAATAAAAAAAAGGGACAAGAGGAGCTAAAAGTGGAGAGAGTCTTACGTTTCGTGTTATTCCTCTCTCTTTTCTCTCTCTTTGTTCGAGAAATTAAAGAAAAGAGAGCTCTTTTATTCAAAGATCCAGACTTTGACAATTCAAAATCCACACAGAACACGGATCCAGCATTGGAATTCAGACAGAGATATGTCGTGTTCATCCTCATCTGGATCAGATGATGACGATGAGGGTTTCGATGCTTACCGTAAAGGTGGATATCACGCCGTTAGAATCGGAGACCAGTTTTCCGGTGGCCGGTACATTGCTCAGAGAAAGCTTGGTTGGGGCCAATTCTCCACCGTTTGGCTTGCCTATGATACTCGCACTTCTGTACGCATCTCTCTCTCCTGTGTTGCTATCATCTTAAATGCAGAATTTTTGATTTCATAAATTTGTTCAAAGCATGTACCCATTAGTCTTCTTGGATTCTTTTCATCTGGCTTTGATCTGTTTTGGTACAAGATCTTGACTTCTTCCAACATCTTGTGAATTAATCTTTCAAAAAAAGCAAAGTTTTGAATTTTGTGGATCATGGTTCTTGATTTTGGCACTGCAGTTTGTTTAAATAGCTGAGTAATGGAAATGAATGCGTATTAAATGGCGTTGTCCCTTAAATGCCATTGTGACTGGGTCTTTTATTAACAATAGGCTTAATTTAATGTTTTGTTCTCTTTTGAGCTCTATCGTTGGAGTCCCTTTACCTTGTCTGAAGCAGGGAAACACTTCTACGCTCTTAGATTCTTTCATTGTGAGAAAAATAATTCTGATGTTTAAATTAAATTTTGCAAGCTCCTTGTCACATGTACCCTTCTTTTTGGCTTTATTCCCATTAGTTATAATAAACTATGTGTTTATGTCTATTTTGTAGAATTATGTTGCTTTGAAGATTCAGAAGAGCGCCTTACAATTTGCTCAAGCTGCACTTCACGAAATCGAACTTCTTCAAGCTGCTGCTGACGGGGATCCTGCAAATACCAAATGTGTTGTTCGTCTTATTGATGATTTCAAGCATGCAGGTCCCAATGGGCAGCATTTATGCATGGTTCTTGAGTTTCTTGGCGATAGCTTGCTGCGTTTGATCAAATACAACCGTTATAAAGGGATGGAGTTGAATAAAGTACGGGAGATATGCAAATGTATACTGACGGGTCTAGATTATTTGCATCGTGAACTTGGTATGATTCACACCGACTTAAAACCCGAGAACATTCTTCTTTGTTCCACCATTGACCCTGCCAAGGATCCCATCAGATCAGGACTAACACCAATACTTGAAAAGCCCGAGGGGAACCAAAATGGTACATCGACAATGAATTTGATTGAGAAGAAGTTGAAGAGGAGAGCAAAAAAAGCGGCTGCTAAGATATCAGGAAGAAGAGTTTCTATAGTAGGTTTAAGTGAAACACCAAAAAAAACCAAGAGAAATTTGGATGGGATTGATATGAGATGCAAAGTTGTCGACTTTGGGAATGGGTGTTGGGCTGATAATAAATTTGCAGAAGAAATACAAACAAGACAGTACAGAGCTCCTGAAGTAATACTTCAGTCAGGTTACTCTTACTCTGCTGATATGTGGTCTTTCGCGTGTACTGCTTTCGAGCTTGCTACAGGCGATATGCTTTTCGCTCCAAAAGAGGGAAATGGCTACGGAGAAGATGAGGTACAGAAATCTGAAATCAATTTTAACCAAAGAATTATTCTTCCTTTATAAGCTGTTTGACACATTCTTCTTCCCTGGTTTGGCTTCAGGACCACCTTGCACTTATGATGGAACTCTTAGGAAAAATGCCTCGCAAGGTACTCAAAAACACTTGGTTTCTATCTGTCTCTTTAATCTTTATTGCTCGGCTGTAGTCAGTCTCTTTGATACTTCTGATTTGATTAGATTGCCATCGGAGGTGCAAGATCAAAGGATTACTTTGACAGACACGGCGACTTGAAGAGGATCCGAAGATTGAAATATTGGCCGCTCGAACGTTTACTGATGGATAAATACAAGCTTCCTGAAGCAGAAGCACGGGAGTTTGCGGATTTTCTCTGCCCGATAATGGATTTTGCGCCTGAGAAACGACCAACAGCTCAACAATGTCTGCAACATCCATGGTTGAATCTTAGGACACAGAACAATGAAGATCATATAGAAGGTCAGATGAGTAACATGCAGATCAAAGGTTGAAGAACTGGAATTTCTTGTTCTTGATTTTTTTGCTTACAAAATGATATAGAACTGGTCTTGTTTTTTTCATTCTTTGGTTCGTTTCAAATTGAATAATTTTGATTTTTTTTTCTTTTAATTTGTTTGTTCTTTATGTTTGACTAACAATCGGTTTTTCATATAAACATATAATATAGCACATTGTGATGTATCAAGTGATTTGTGTTAAGTAACAAGAAAATGTTTGATTATTCCCATTTGTCAGGAATAAACGTGACCATTTCCCTCTTTAACAATGATAAAAATAAACAACATTAGGATTTAGGATTTTACTGGAAATGGCAATGCTATTGAATCTGCACACTCTTACCTCTTTTAGGTAAACAGATAAGAACACTATGAACGTACAACTTTGTTCTGCTTCACACATTCCGATGATTTACGGTCCTGACACTACCATGACGTTCCTCCTATGACCCGACTCCTGAGCCACACCACCATTGGGACCTTCCGGCTGAGTCAACGGCTTAACTTCTTTTTTGTTGATGGAGATTTGGTGATACCGTTTTCTTGATCTTTAGAGGCACATGCTCAAAAGTTACTTCTTTACCTTCACTCTTCCTCTTCTTTTCCCCAATGAGCTACTCTCTTCCCCTGTTTTCTCCTTTAGCGCATTACCGCATAAGAGCAGCTTCCCGTTGACTCTGGTTCTATCTACTTACTCGTCATTTCGAGTTGTCTGAATCCACAACACCAGCAACGTTCATCCCCATCATACATAGTACTAGTTACAGTACTATTCTCATAGATAAACTACACTTTTTTGCTTCTTGTTTCTGTGACCAGAAAAATCCCTCAAAACTCTAGGAGAATTGTTTATAGCTCGATTGAACCTACCAGCTAAATCCTCATCCGAAACTCCTTTTGAATACAAAAGCTGAACGGGAACATGTCTCTTCTGCTTGTTCTTCTTCGCAGACTTCTCCTTGCAAGAAACCGCCTCAACGGGAAAAGAAGCAAACAATTCCAAAGCACTCTTGGCTGCAGCCACTGCTTTTGAAGCAATCATGGCCTTCTCATCAGCAGCGGCTCTCGCCGCCTTTGCAACCTTAACCGCTAACGCGGCAGTTGCTTTCGATGTCTGAGCTAGCTCTTCTGGAGACCGAGACTGGTCGTTGAGTTGGCAAGTCAAAAGATTGTCAAGATGAATCTGCACATCATCAGTTGAAGCAGAGGAGCCATTTGAAGTTGTCGTAGAAGCGAAAGGATGGCTCGGCCATTCATTGCCGATTTTCGAGTTCTGTTTCTTGAATCCAGCAAGTAAACGTTTCCGTGGAGGTAGGAGCAAATCGGGTTCGAGATGATTCACATCGCACGCATTTGTCGCCATTTTCAACCAAATCTTGTTCGATCACCTAAAACCCAAAATCGATCAACATATTACGAATTAATACCAATTGGATAAGAAATCAAGATCGAATTCAGAACAAGGAAAACAACAAATCTTGTGATGATGAATTGATCCGTAATTCACATTATAAAATCCGTAACAACCGAATCGCAAGAACAAAGACGAAATCCTTAAAAAACTCATGAATCAAAATATTCATTCCCAACCAGATTATCAACTTTGATCAAAAGAATTCTCATAAGAACACAAAAAAAAATTCCAAAAAAAACATCAAAAGCAGAATTTCTCGAACTCGATTCAAAGATAAATTTGCTAAACAATTTAGAGTACAAGAATGAAGCTAAAAAGAGTGCACAATGAAGAAGAAGCTGTTCAAGAATCGAGGGTACCTGAAGCCTTCTTTTTATAGAGAAATGGGGAATATAAAGATAAAGATTATAATTTGTTGCAATCTCTGATCCATTTTCGTTTTTATATGTTAAACCCTACGAAATCAAATTTTTAATTATCTCTTAATTTTTGTTTTGTTTGATTTTCTTACGTTTCTTCTACATTTTACCTTTCCAATAACAAAATGAACTAAAAGTGTTATCAAAAAGAAAATAACAAAGTGAATCTTTCACGTAAGTTAAACTATATAATAACGGCCGTCAATAACTCTCTTACCGGAGCTACTTGTAGAGAGACTTTCTTGTGTGTTTTTTTTTTTTTTTTTTGTTGGTCAGAGACGTAGACTTTCTATATGTAGAAACTAGAAACCTTTTTAGTTTTTATCGGTGTTATTTAATTCTAAATAACAAACTGTAGACGACTTAGATGTGTAGAGTTAAAATATCCTGATTAGTCACAAATTGATAAGCCATAAGATAAGGCTGTCATTTTAAAGAAGAAGAAATATCAGGAAAAATACCATTAAAATTAGCCACTAAAAGGTCTCAATTCTTCTTCTCTGTGGTAATAGTATTGAACTCATTATTGGGGATAATATCTTGAGGGGAGTGTCTAAGTGTAATTTGTCTTACATATACTTAGATTTGTGTATTTCTCATAATATTTTGGAGATTTTCTATCTCTTTCTTTCTTTTTTGACATCAAATACTACATTCCATTAAGTTACTTGGAGATTCTATCTCTTATGATTAGGTTATTACATACATGTATTTATACTTCTGTAAGCTCAGCTTTAATATATGAAGAGATTATCGTAGTTTATACAAAGCCTTGATAAATCGATGGATATTATATCTTAAATGTTTTATGACAGTTCATGTACATAGATACGTCTCAAGTTGGTCATCAAAGTGGCTCTCACTAACCTTGTTTACCCTCCAGAGTATTACCTAAACATATTATTGGTTCATGTAGCCCAAATTATATTTAGCAGGAACTCAAAATGTACATATATATAATGTTAGTAGTAAAAAACTATTGTTACAAAATCCACACTAGCTAGACCGTTTGAGTAAACCCAAGATAGTTTTATGGGAGCAGGAACTCAAACCGTCAAGTAAAGTCTTCATATAATTAAATGTATGCACATGTGTTGGAAGAAAAACGGTCTTTGAAACATAATGATAATGGTCAAACTGGTTGATGATGTGAAAAGCACATCATCAATGGTGGTCTTATTCATCAATGTGCAAGGCGTACAACTCAACCCCACCTCAAACAACGACGTCTACACAAAAGGAATCCGGCCAAATTGGCTCCTATTAGGCCTAAATGTTTGTCAAATCCCGTTTAGAAATTTGTTATGAGTGTGAAATTTCCATTAAAAAAATTAGAAACTCCTTTTAATATTAGTAAAGTAGTAATTATGTAGCAATATGAAGGAATGTAGCTTCCGTATACTGCAAGAAAACATTTACAGTTACATTGGAAACTTGCTTCTTCTTCAAAAAAAAACACTCCATAAAAAAAAGCCTATTCACAGAAACACACCAAAAACCATTCACATTTACCAAACCAAACCAATCAGATTAAACTCTTATCTTAATTTCTTAGCTCATTTGTCTTCTTAGATCCTTAACAAGCTCCTCAACAAGATCAGCCATGATCATACCTTCAACTTCTTTCCCCAACACATTAACTTCTTCACCAATCAAACCACTCCATGGAAACCTCTCCATGTCCCAACCAATGATCCCATCCAATGAACAAAAAGGTTTCTCTGGCTGCGAATATAAATACTCGGACATGATCCTCCAGGCTGATTCCAACAGATATTTACCTCGTATAGTCGTCGTATCAGACAAAGGAAATGGCACAGTACTGGTCTTAGTGCTGATGGTGCGATAAACCTTGAGTCCCCAAGGAAATGGCGGCTTGTCTTGTCAGGGAGCAAACAGGACATGGTGCTTTATATGGACTGCGCATTGTTGTATACGATGACTGCACCATCCCTTCTTTCGTAAGTAATATCTTTCTCACATCCCTGCCAATTTGATTTGTTCTTGAATTTTTTTGGCAGAGTGAATTTGTCTCTTAATACGCAATAAACTTGATGGAATTTAACAAAAAGAGCTGATACAGTTGTAGAATGATTCTTTTAGATAAAACGCTTAACACTTCCTTGTCACATATATCGGGTTCATGATGTCTCTATTTATTTTATTGTCCCTAATCAGGAATTCTGGATACATTAAAGCGAGCTGTGAAAGCTGGGGATGGTACGATACTAGCAACCGCGCCTCCTTACACACGTTTCTTGAATCAAAGCACCGATTTTGCGTTGATAAGCCCCGGGATGCCGCGGGACGACGTCTGGATCCAAGAGTTTATATGCCACGAAATCCCTTGTGTCCTTGCGGATTACCTGGTGGAGTATGTTTGTAAACCTGGATACGCACTTGACAAGCACGTGCTCTACAACACGAACTGACGAGTCCCAAAATTACCGTTTTCTATATAGGATTTATGTTTGTATATTGAGTCAACTAACTTATATTAGATAGAATATAGGAGTATATGCTTGACTTAGTGTATTTCAGGTCCGAGAAGCAAATATTGGAAAAGGAAGAGTTTTGGATCAGTTTGGATGCAAATATACATTTAAAGATGCAGAGTCCAGCAGACCCGTCAGAAGTATGGCCTCAGACGAAGATCTTCCCACCGTTGGATCTTGCTAAGATTTTGACACAAGATAGCTAAGGGAGTTAGCTTTCATCTCCAATTGGTTTGAAGGAAATCTAACGGTGCAATCAAGAGTTATGGCCGATTTACTGAAGCCAGGTCAACCTGCTGACGAAGCCCAAGCCCATGAAGATGGGGATCGACCGGTCCACACTTGGGATCGATCGATCCACCGCCTCTTTTGCCTCCTCTCCAAGACTTTCCATTTCTTTTGTTTCCTTTTGTTGCTCTCCCCTTTTCCTATATAAGGAGGACTCGACCATTGTATCAAACACACCTTTTTAGAGCAGTGGCTCTCTCTTTTGAGAGCTGTAGCTCTCCCCCAGTTTTATTAATATTTTTATAGTTTTATTTTATAGCTTTTTTTTAAGTTCTTATGTTTAAGTAGTTTCCTTATTAGGTTAGGGTTACTCTGAAGGGATGTGACCGATTATTAGGTTGTTAGTTTGGGAATTTATTTTATAGTTCTTCTTCTAATGTTGTTCTTAATGCTTAGGGCTTGAGTAGCTAACTTGTTCTAAGATTCTAGGTGATTAATCTGGGCACGAGAGTGTGTTTAACTGCTGGAATCGACATTAGGGGAGCAAGGTTCCATGTCTCGGCAACGAAAGTTCTTGCCATGACACCTTGTGAACATATCAATCTTGTTATTAATGCTAGTTTTACTTTGTTAGGAAGGCACGTGATGCGAGAGCGACATGCCTATTCTTTAATTTAGTATTACTAAGTAGGCACGTGATGCGAAAGCGACTTGCCACTACAATTGTGAATTGAGTTCTAGAACATATCTTATTACTCCCTGTTAATTGATTTAATTCTTTTGTCACATCCCAGATGGTTTCTCTATGCCTAATATTTCTTTTATATTTATTTGCTTATTTAATTTCTCGTTAGGTTGTTAGAAATTCAAACTCTTATTTTATTTTGTCTTAGCTTAATTTAATCTATTAATTTAAAGTGTATCTTTGGTCTCTGTGGATTCGACCCTAAAGTACTACTATGATTACCGTTTTGATCCGGTATAGTGTATGATAGGTTTTATTTGTTTTCGTGATGATCACGAACTCATGGGCGGAAAGATCGTTTAACAAGATGCAGCTTAGTGCAGATGTGTGTAGTGTGTAGTTGTGTACGTACCAATTAAGTTAAAGTAGATGAGTAAATTTCCAAAATATTCCTATAAACTAGTTTATGCAAATGTGACAGAAAAAAAAGAAAGAAGAAGTGCTTATTAATCCAAAAAGAATCAGTCACATGTACTATTACGATATCTAGAGAGAGACTTACAATAAACTGAACATAATCTAAAACTTCCTTGTTTGATTTGACTCGATCTCTAGATTCCATGAGATTGATCAATATCAACCTTAGGGTTTGTGAATACTCTTCACATTGTTTTATATAAACCTTTTTAAATATTTCGATTAATCAATATCAATAACAACTTCCTAATTTAAATATTTCGATTAATCAATATCAATAACAACTTCCTAATATAATAAGCCTAGATGACTATTTATAAAAAAACGTCAAAACCCATAAAACTTTAAACATCCATAATAATTATAATTAATTAACTAGAAGATAATAATCCGAATATCGTGCTGCATCGATAATACATGACTTAATTTCAGAAAAAAAAAAAAAAAAAAAAATCAGCGGCCATCCATTCGTGACAAGGTAGCATAGTTTACACTACTAGACTGACCAACCGACGAAGACGAAACGGGTGCGCCACGGAGTATCCTTGCGTAGAAGTAGTTCGGACTTCTTGGTATGGCGATCTTCATATGTGGACTCTGGAGCATTAAGACGACCGATTGCGTGCTTGGCCTGTCTTCTACACGTGGTTGAACACACAGTAGACCTATCTGGACCGTCCTCAACACCTCTTCTTCAAGAAGAGATGAATCGACGAAATTGTGATCGATAAGGTTCACACAGTCGCCTTCACTCCAATATCTCCACACCTGTTACAAAACAAATTTAAAGATTTTTTTATATCAAAAAAGGAAATAAATTAATGAATTTTTTATGTCACAAATAAGTTAAATTAAGGTTTGTTAACCCTTACCTTATCAAGAAGGCTATCTCCACTATTAGACACGCAATATTCCAAGTTTTTTACTCCTGTGATCGTTTCGAGTATGGTTACCCCAAAGCTGAAAATATCTGAGCTTTCAGAGATTTCCATATGTAGTGCATATTCTTCGGACATGTATCCCCTATATATGTATTTGTATTGGAAAAAAAAGATTACTTAGGGATATAAAGCTCTTTTATTTTCAGAAATAAGAAATACTATATTAGTATCGGTTTTCGTTGCTTACCGAGTTCCGACCGCTTTGTCCGTTCTAGCTTCTCTCTGATCACTTTCTAATATTTTGGCCAATCCAAAGTCTGAGATTTTCGGGATCATATCTTTACCGAGTAAAATGTTACTCGGTTTCAGATCACGGTGTATTATTGGAGGGTTTGTGTATCTATGAAGATACAGCAAACCCTCTCCAATCCCTCTGATAATTTTCTGTCTCGTGGCCCAGTTCAGTAACGAGCTACGAGTTTCATCTGCAAATTAAACTTTATTATTAGATTGAGATCATTTTATATTCTGGGAAAAAGGGGGAGAAAACTAACCAAAGATATAGTGATTTAAACTCGCATTTTCAAGATATTCATATATCAAAATGGTCTCTTGTCCTTCAAAGCAACAACCTAGCAGCCGTACAAGATTCAAGTGGCGGATATTCAGGATGGCATGAATCTCGTTTTTAAACTCCCGCATCCCTTGAGATGAGCTGTTAGCCAGTCGTTTTACTGCAATTTCACCTCCATCGGCTAATCTTCCCTGTGATGATCACATATATTCATCACTATCACATATTTTTGTTACATGACTTAATGCTTAAACTAACTAAAGATCATTTCATTACAATACCTTGTAAACCGTACCGAAACCTCCTTGTCCGAGTTTGTTACTATCAGAGAAATGGTCGGTTGCTTCTGCAACAACTCTAAATTCCATAAATTGAAATCTTTCTACAGGTCCGACTAGTTCGTTCATGATGATATCTCTTCGGGTTGACTCTAAAACATCAAAAAGTTTTACGTAAATAACAAGAAACGACAAATAAAACACGACAAGTACAATTTAGTGTTTTTTTTACCTTCTCGTCTCTCTTTATGTTTCTTCCAATAATAGAAGCTCACGAACCCTATAACAATAAGTACGGCGATGATTGCTCCAACGATGAGTCCGATAACCCAAGGGGCCATGCCTTTGCTTTTTCCATCCTCTACACGAAGAAAGTGAAATTAAACTTGAAGTAAACCAGCTATAAATTAATAAATTTTAGACTAAAATATTTTATTAATTTCTAGATGTTTAGTTTATAATAATTTATAAAAGAATTTAACAAATTTTGTAATTTTTTTATAAAATTCGTTTTAAATATAAGATTTTTTTTGTTGAAATCAATATTATTTTAGAACCAACTAAAAGTAAAAAGAAATATTTATTATGTATGAAAGATAACATATGATGCAATATAAATATAAGAAATGAACTCTAATGATGTCAAAAAAAAAACTCTAACAAAAATTAATGTGAATTAAAAAAAAATAAACAACATATATAAGAGTTATATTTTACTATATATATATATATATATTGATAAATTTATACGATTATCAATTTATAGTATCCATGTAATTATGGCATCATATTTTTATATGGATTTTTTTTTTTTTTTAAAAATATTATTTTATTATTTTATCAAATTATGTTAAATATTAGATTAATCCAATTCAAAATCAGAAATATTTATTAATTTATATAATATTAATTTATAATAATTTTACTGTAATTTTATTGGTAAAAGAGTGTTCGTTTGGTGGTTTATTCCTTTAAGTAGCTTGATATGAGTTATAATTTTTCCAAATCTTCAAGTAGTTCTCTTTAATTTAAAGTAGTTTTACTGTACTTTTATAAGTAAAGACTAAAGAATGTTCGTTTGGTGTTTTATTTCTTAAGTAGTTTGATATGAGATTATGAGTATTAATTTTCCAAATCTTCAAGTACTTCTCCTTACTAGATCAGATCTCTCGTAACTTTTTTGTTTTATTTTTATTTTCATCAACAGATCTCTCATAATCATTTTTGGGAAAAAAATTTCTATAGCAATCATTTTTGATGTTATCTCCAAGAAAAACGGAATGCGACTTGATATTTTTATACTTTTGATATAAAAAAAAAACCTCGTAATCATTTTTGATGACATATTTTTCATCGGAAAAAAGCGACTTTCCCAGCATAAGGACTCGCGTAAAGCCTCTTGGGCTTGGGTGGTTTTATTTTTGTTATTATTTGGGCTGAATTTGTTTAACTTATGGGCCGGCTTGTTTCTTTGAAAGTTTGAAAATGATGTTGGTTTGTTTATTAGGCAAGTCATCTTTGGATGTTTTCTTTCGTTTACTACTTAGGTTTTTTTTTTAGTTTTACTAAGAAGTTAAAATATTTCAGACGGCAAGAATCGTTCCATGGCAAAAAAGATAATTATTTATAAAAGTTGGTTAACTAACCGAGATCTTTAGCCGCCACTCTGACATAAAGGTCTTGACCACCGAAGGTGTAGTTTCGCATATCGTCGAGCTCTCCTTTCCAAATCACACAATAGTGCTCTCCTTTCTGGTTTTTCACAATCGCAAAAGCCGTACAGCTACAAGTCAAAAGGCAAGACTTGGTGCAGCTTTGCACATCCTCATTTGGACCTGAAGCAATTGGTTTCCGTGTTATTTCCGGCAACTTCATATTTTGTAGCTTATTAAACCCATCTCCTCTGCAGTTTAGAGGAGTCGTCCTCACACAGCCATTCCAATTATGCTCCAACTTGGGATAGAACCCTCTTATGCAGTTACACGACTGCGGCGACATGTTGTTTTTTTTGGAACAGTAACTGTAAGACCCACATGGATCTTCCCGGGATGTCACATAGCAAGGGTCTTTCTCTGTGGACCATGACAGTTTCCATTCCTTGGCTTCCGAATTCCATGAGTATAACCCATAATGCCAGCTTGGCCCTATAGTCAACCTCGAGTAGTTGCTGCTTTGGAGGGTCTTCATTACAAACGAATCTTCCTTTAGCTCCAACACTGGGGGCATGTCCCCAAATTGGTACCCGTTCCATGTATTGATTCGGCGATTCGCAACAAAAATTGCAAAGATGTCTAAGTCTAATTTATCATTTTGAATTTCAAACCAAAATCCCGACTCTGCGGGATCTTCTGGACTAGACCAGGGACTGAGTAATGAGGAATTCGTTTTCAGTTTCATCTGCGGCAGTAAAGTATCCGTTGGAGAATCGAAGCTCTGCCATAAGTATCTCTCCGGGTCACTGGAGTTCTTCACCACGAAATTGCCATTATCTAGAAGTTCTGCCACCATTCCAGAACTAGCACCTTCTCTGGTCAGATTGAGATTGGTCCACCAGACACGGATATTATCCTGGTTGAACAGAACGAGTTGATTGTCGACATGTTGGAGGGTTCCGACGGATGTGTTGAGAGGTCTATCTCTGTTGGCTACCCATAAAATGGTTCTTTTTTTGTCTTCCTTGTACCATATTCCAAGATACCAGTGCGAATTGGATTTATCCGGTTTGAAGAGACCTAGCTCGAAGAGCTTTCCAGGAGACACGAGAGTTTGGTTGCTTGAAACTGTAAGAATTTCTGGAGAGGAAAGAATCGAATAAGAACAAGAGAGCAGAAACAAAAAGAAGACGAAGAAGGATACTGTGGTGACACAAAGTGGAGCTCTCATCTTAATTCTCTCTCCACTAAAATTGAGCTAACAGTTTTCTGAAAACACTTGTTTAGATCGCCAAGAAACCATCGAGATTTTATGAAAGCAGGGAAAAAGCGACAGAAGAGTAAATGTCTAAAAGACTTTAATTTGTACTTCTGCTTTTAGTTTTTAGGTTTCGGTGTTGTTATAGAACAGGGATCGTGACAAAACCACAGTCACATTAATTAGTTTTGGATTCGTTAAGAAACGACATGATTGCAAAAACAATAATAAATTCCTTAACTGAAAATAGTTTTGCGTAGAGACGAATATTTCTTGCGTGTTAATTTCCTTTACTATGGTTTATACTCTGTCCTTTTCACAAAGATCCATGTTTTAGATTTTTTTTTTTTTGTCCCACAAAGATCCATTTTTTAAATTTTCAATACACTTTTTGTTAATTAATGTTAAGAAAATTGCAAAGCTCAAGAAGTATTTATTATAAATATATAAATTTTCTTAATTTTTATTGGTTAATATTTTGGGAAAGTGTTTTTCTGTAAAAAAATAATATCATTGATGATTACATATTAATTATTTCTTAATCCGTGTGAAAATCCGAAAACATATATCTTTGTGGGACGGAAGGAGTATTTAATTTCTCCATCTCATTCAGAATATTTTTAACTGTCAATCCATTGCATCACTTTTTATACATAAAGAGAAAAACAACGTTAGCTAGACACATTCCCTTAAAACTCGAGAAGCAATAAGTTCGAACTTAAAGAGTCTAGTCCTTTGCCTACCAAAAAAAAAAAAAGAGTCTAGTCCTTTAATTTCATCAACTATATATACCCAACAATGCTCATGCCCATTTTCTTCTTCTCCTATCATGAGTCTATTTGACGCGATTTCATATCTTTCTTTATGGTTAATTAATTGCTGTTGAATTATGGGGTTGGTTCTAGTTTGGGCTAGGTTCAACTTAATAATGAATCCTGGAGTTGGGCTTACGAAAACCCATGCATATGTGTGTGCTCACGTAGAGTATGGGGCAAATTCAATGCCAGTGCCATGATCCATAAAAAACGAAGGAGTTTGCCTTATAAATGCATTGGAAAAATTCAAAGACGGCAACTACGTATGGGGCAAAACCAATGCCAGTCCCATGATGTTCTAGTTGTTAGTTAACACACAACGGAACCAAAACGCTCATCCTTCGATTCCCAAACAACTGAATCTAACTAAGTTAAATATGTAATAAAAACGGGTTTAATTGAAGAAATGTGGTATCAAGTTGTTTCAAACATGATTAAAATCATTTCTTAGAGATCCACTTAAAAGAATATAGTCACATCTATTTCCCTAAACATGAATGTAAGAAAAGTAAATCTAACAATTTTTTTCAATGATTTTACATAAATCGATTACATAACTTTTTTTTTTTTTGTATAAATTAATGAAATTTGATTACCACAAGTATTACTATAAGTTTTATTTACCAGTGATTCAGTTGTATTTGTTTTCTTTTCCTATGAGCCACAAGGATGGTCAATTATGAATTTAAAGTATCCATAATTAGTATTAAAATACTTGAAGCTAGAAAATTTTCTAAGTATAGTAGTTTGATTAAAAGAATGACCAATTTCACTGATTTCATTGAATTAGTCTCAACCTCTATTTTTTTTCCCTCTAATTTAATAGAATGGCTATATATAGAGTGTATTACATATATTTATTACAGAGTGTTTCAAAGAAAAAGAAAAAACAAATTTGTCATAACAATAAACAAACAATAGGTTTCTTTACAAATTAAAAAATTATCCCTTGAAATTTATATTGAGTCATTCATCATGAGATCTGCTCCTTTACTAATGGTTTCTTCAATGTTTATATTATTCGTTTCGAGTCATGCGAAAGGTAAAATATTAGTATCCTTTTAGTTTTTATTTATTTGGTGACTTGAAAAACTTTAAAATATTATTACTTGTCAAAAATGGTTTCGCCAATAAAGAAAGAAAGAGTATAGTGTTAATTTGGTTTAATAATAACCTTTTTGTACTATGTACCAAACCTTGTAAATTTATTTTATGAGCTAGATCCGTTTCCCATTCCGGAGCTGGGGGTGTGTGTTCGCAGACAGGTGCACCCTGAAGGTTGCAACACTACTACTAATTGCATTGAAGAGTCAAAGACAACGAAATTTGGGAAAGAAAATAAACCTATTCGGTGCAAGCCTTGCTATAATGCACCCTTTAAAAAGTATGGAAAAACGGAACATGTGTGCCATTGTCATTTTAATTGCACAACGAAAATCTAAGAAAATGTGCTTCAATACAAATGTCACAGGCAAAATGCTCATTATTGCGTATGTAAACTGTTAATTCTTGCTAATTCTTATTATTGTTTCGTTGCTAAAATCTATTTACAAATAAATAAATAAAATAAACTATATATAAAGGGTTTATTTTTAGAAATGTCATGAAATTATTTGTAGTTTTTTTTTTTTTTGTAGGAGAGAGGAGGCAAAATGCCTCCTCAATTTATTAAAGAAACTAAAAAGAATTACACACGAACTCGTCTGAGACTCGTAGTCCCAACCTGATCGTCAAAAATAATCGAATCAACAACATCGGGCCGAACAGCCAAAGAATGAAAACCTAATGGTAACGAGAACGCATAGTTAGCTACCCCATCCGCCAGACGGTTAGCTTCCCTATACACGTGAGAAACCCGGACAATCCAGTCCTTGGAAATAAAGCCATAGCACAAACGTACTAGGAATGACAGAGGATGCGTGTCACTAATCCCTGTCGTGAGAAAGCCTACCACTATTTCTGAGTCCACTTCGAGTTCCACTCTTCGAACTCCACTCTCCGAACTCCACTCTCCCAAGCTATAAATAATCCATAGTAAACCCCCCATAGTTCAGCCAATGGAGCAGAGCATACACCAATGTTAAGTGCAAAGCCACCCCGCCAGTTTCCATCACAATCTCGTAGAACCCCTCCTGCAGTGGCCACCCCGGGATTCCCACGAGAAGCTCCATCTGTATTAAGTTTCAACCAATTATCACTCGGTGGTTTCCATGAGATTAATCTGTCAATGCTCTCTGCCCTGCCATGTTGACCCCGTTCTTTGACATTTGCCATGTGCACTTCCTTAGCCAGCTCGCGTAAAAATTTCAGTCTATCCCGACATCGCCCCTCAGTTCCAAAGACATTTTCGCATCTCCATTTCCATCCCCACCAAGCTGTTATTGCAAAGGTGACAGGCCATGGAACCCCAACACTATCATCACCGCTATCCCCTAAGTTCTGATAAACCCACTCAAGGACCGATTGCGAGAAAAACGCATGCCTCCTTCTGCTTGGAACAAGTCTTGCCCATATCCCTGCCATTGCAGGACAATCTCTCAACACATGAATAATAGATTCATTCCCTCCTTTGCAAACTTGACAAATTGCGGAATCACTGAGATGTCGCCGGTACCTTTCATCATTTGTAATCAGCACTTACCTCAGAACTAACCAGAGAAACACGCGGGTTCTCTCCGGTACTGCCACTCGCCACACTCGGTCAAACAGCTTACTCACATCCAAACATGGCGAGTTGTCACGGGTTAGAAAAGAGTACGCATATTTCACGGTGAACCTTCCATCAGCACTTTCTGCCCATGATAAACGATCAACAGCTCCTGTAACAGTATCTAGAACCACCGCCATCAACCATAACCTGATGTAATCCGGTAAGAACCCCATAATTCTCCCAAAGTCCCAACCAGCTCCATTCTGCCAAAGTTCATGAGCCCGAAGCGTAATTAACTGGTCTGGTACCCTCATAGTGGCCACATCTATCAGTGGGTAATTATCAAGCCACTTATCAGTCCAGAAACAAATACTACGACCATTCCCGATGACCCACGCCAGCCCAGGTATCACTGCCTCACGCAGTCCCACGCAGATGCTCCTCCAGGTTGATGACCAGTTTCCTTTTGAGACAAGCCAAGTATAGTCATGGGGTTCCCCCACTTTATACTTAGTCCGTAATATTTTTGCCCACAAGCTCACTTTATCATTCAGCAATCTCCAGCCCAACTTGGCCAACAACGCCTTGTTCATGCACTGAGCTGACCTTATTCCCAGTCCCCCCTTGCATTTCGGTGAGAAACTAGGTGTTGGCGCCTTTTTTCCAAAGTACTCCCCCAAATAAAATCCCGAGAAACTCTGTCCAATCCTGCCAGAGTTGTTTGTGGTAAAGTAATGGAGCTCATTGTATGTACCGGTATAGCAGATAGGACGGCTTTGGTCAATGTTACTCTGCCCGCCATGCTTAGAAATCGGCTCTTCCAACCTGAAAGTCTTGCAGCCACCCTTTCTAGCGTTCCACTAAATGTGTCCTTATTGACACGTTTCTGTAAAATTGGCATTCCAAGATACTTGCCCAACTCCCGAGTTACTTGAATACCACTCTCGGCACTAATAATATTTGCCAAATCTTGATGTACATTAGCGGAGAAGAAAATCTTTGACTTCTCAAGGCTAACTTTTTGGCCCGAAGCCACACAAAATTTCTCAAGAATTTTTCGAATGACCCTGACTTGCTGCACCGATGCCTCCGCGAAAAGTATTAGATCATCGGCAAAACAAATATGGGATAATTTCAGTCCACCCCGCGACAATGAAATTGGTTTCCAGTCCTTAACCATTACCGATTTTTCAATCAAGTGGCATAACCTTTCCATACACAGCACAAACAAATAGGGAGATAGGGGATCACCTTGTCGCAGCCCTCTTTCCGGCGTAAAAGCAACTGACTTCTCGCCATTCCACAACACATTCATAGATGGGCCAGTAACATACCTCATTATCCATTCAACCCAGTTATTAGGCAGTCCCGCCACTCTAAGGGTATCTTCTAAAAAGTCCCAGCGGATCTGATCATAGGCTTTCTCAAGATCTAGTTTCAATAACATCCATCCCTTCCTTCCTTGTTTTTGCTTCATAGAGTGTACCGCTTCTTGTACGACCACAATGTTATCCGTACTCAACCGACCAGGAATAAAACTTGATTGAGCTGGCCCAATCAGTTTCGAAATCACTTCCTTCAACCTCATAACCATAGTCTTCGTAATTATTTTGAACAATACATTACAAAGGCTAATCGGCCTGAATTGATTTATCTTCTCGGGCTTATCCACTTTCGCAATCAAAACCAGTAGCGCATCATTAGTCTCTGGCGGTAGACATCCAGTTTCAAAGAAATCTAAAACAAATCTGAATACTGAAGAACCCACCACTTCCCAACACTGTTGATAAAAGACCGGTTGAAACCCATCAGGTCCCGGAGCTTTATATTTTCCCATGCTTTGAATTGATGAACTCACATCCGCCTCCGTAAATGTTTTATTCAGACCTCTCAACTCATCATGTGTTAGTGGCGCAAACCCCTCTCCTGGTAGCTTTTCCACTATCGGATCCACATCTGCCAAAGAATAGAGTCTCGAATAATACGCCACAGCCATATTTTCAAGTTCCTGAGCACATGTAATCCATCTCCCCTCATCATCTTTTAGGGCCTCAATCCGGTTCCTCCGACGTCTGATCACTGTAGATGTATGAAAATATTTAGTATTGCGATCACCTAGCGCAATCCACTTCTCTCTCGATTTTTGGAACCAAAGCACTTCCTCTTGTTCAAGCACTACCTCTAGCTCTCTTACAAGACACGCTTCCTCATCCAGCAACGCATCAGTTTGATTAGTATCTAAATGATCCTGAAGTCTTTTAATCTTATCCAGCAAGACCTCTTTACGTTTCTGCACATCCCCAAAAACATCCCGATTCCACTTTTTGAGTATCTTCTTCATCTCACACAAAGCAGCTGGTGTAGATAATTCACTTCTCCAGGAATTCAAAAGTAACTCTTTAAAGCTAGCATGTTGAAGCCAAGCGGCTTCAAACCGAAACGGTCTCCGACTTGGATTGCTATTCACCACCGGATTTAGCTGGACATACATAGGAGCATGATCCGAAGAAAGAAAAGGTAAATGAGAACCCGAAGCTTCTTGCCACTTCAATCTCATGTGCGCATTACACAGTACACGATCTAGCCGTTTGGCAATATACGTATTCACCACTCTACCACGTCTCCAGGTGAACTTGTTCCCACGAAATCCCATATCTATGAGAGCCATTTCATTAATCCAATTTCCAAAAGCAAGAGAGTCCGAGGACAATTGGCCATTACCCCCTGTTCTTTCATCCACCCGTACGATTGTGTTAAAGTCGCCACCAACAATCAACGGTTCATCAATCCCTTGTATGGCATCACTCAGCTCAGCCCAAAGTCCACTCCTACGACTGACATTGGGAGCTGCATACACCACTACAAGATGACACACTTCCAAATCCTTCACCAACTTGGCATAAATAAATTGGTTTGTGGATTTCACTATCTCCACCTCACCCACTTCCGATCTCCACAACAACCAAAGGCCACCACTTTGCCCCTCCGCATCCACTCGGAACGAATTATCAAATCCCAAACCCTGACAAATTCTCCTTGCGTTCTCCCCGCCAGCATGAGTTTCGAAAATAGCAAGCACATCAGTGGCAAACTTTTTCAAAATATAGCGGATCGATCTGCGAAAGTTAGGTTTATTCGCCCCCCGGCAATTTCATAATATGACATTCATCATTATAAAGTCTTTGAAAACATGAAACGCCGGGGCGCCCTGTTAATCTGACGGAGACACCCCCGATATATCTATCGGCGGGTTCTCATACAGAGCCATCTCTTGATTCTCCGTCGGCAATTCTTGCATCTGCCGTTGCGAATCCATTTCATCCCTCATCTCCTGCGTAGCTCCACTATTTGTTGACCGTCCTTCTCCATTCACAGAGAACACTCCTCCTGGTCTAACCATAGCTGTCTGCTCCACACGAAGACGTTTCCCAGAAGCAGATAAGTCTACTTCAGAACTTGTTTGGCCGAAAATTAAACCAGGCGTGGGCCGGTATAATTTCATCTGCTTGGGCTTCAGCCCACTACTCTCAAGAGACTTTGTGTTTCCCATCTTCTTATCTCTTGAAACCCCTCTTGGCCCACTCTTTCCCTTCTCGAGGCCCACTGGCCCATTCCTTTTATGCGCTGAGAAAATTTGTCCCCCCTGTTGATTCGAACCTTTTTCATTCTCCTTATTCTCCTCTGATACAGTTACCAAATCTTGCACCTCATTTATTTCCGGATCCTCTGCAAGCTGAGTGAATCTGTTAACATCCACAATCTTCTCTGTTTCCTTAAGTGGCGAGATTTTTCGAATATTCTTTCCTTGATTTCCGCCTGAAGTGCCTGCCGAGAAAGCAATCTGAGATGGTGGTGCTTCTGGGCGTTTGTTCCTTCTCACCTCCGTGAAACCTTCATCCTCTTGTATCACTTCCTTCTGAGCATTCGTACCCATAATCACCGGTGTCACCACCTGACTCTTGTCCCGGGCTGCCCAAGGGCAATTATGCACCGCATGACCATATCTTCCACACCCAGAACAAATGTTCAATAACCCTTCATAAGCTACATAGTAACGTTCTCCATTAATCATAATACTCCCCTTCAGTGGCTTAGACAGGTTTACCTCCACACAAACCCTAGCAAACCTGGCTCGCTCAAATCTTAACGTCGCTAGATCCACCCTGACTGGATTACCCAACCCCTTTGCTATCTCCATGAGGATAGCCTTATGATACATATTCACCAGAATGTTCGATAGCCGGATCCAGACAGGTGTGGTCACGATATCACTACGAAGTGGGTCAAACTCTGGCTTCCAAGCTTGCACGAGCAGGTAGCTGCCAAACGCCTTCCAAGGACCTCCGGTTAGCGCTGCCATATACTCCTCTTCCAACTCAAAGCGAATCATAAAAAACCCCCTAGGCAGGTCCATGACAAACATCGCCCCTTTCGGTTTCCATAATTCCTTCAACTTCCTTGTCAAGACTGGAATAGCCACGCTACGCCCCAACACCTTAACGATCATACACCGACTCCACAACCCATTCATTGCCTCCAACACCTCACTCGCTATTGTAATGACCGGCTCCCCATCTTCACCATTCGGGTAGTCCAGTCGTATCCTTTCCGCCACAAACTCCTCATTCAGCACCTCCTCCGGAATCGACAACCCTCCCCCTTTCGACTTTAGCACCTTCTGCACCCATGACATACTAGTATCTGGTGGATCCCCCGGCGGCCGCTCCTTCTCACCGATATCAACCATAGTCGCATCTTGCGCTATCGTCCCTGACATCGCCTAGAGAGAGAAAAGCCCTCAAACCCGAGTGATGTCCACAAATTTTATTTGTAGTTTGCTCTAAGTTAAGTTTTTTGTTTTTGTTTTCATTAAATATATATAATCTTAACAACATGTATTAAGTTATTCTTAATGAATGAAGCTATATATCTATGAGACGTGCCGTTATAAAAATAAATTTATTTTAAATTATATATTGATCATGGAATAATATCGATATGTAAAAAGTAAATAATTTACATGTAACAAATTTGGTGAGAGATAAGATGAACGAGTGCAAACCAGAGGAGGTCAAAACTCAAAAGCATTGCCGATTGGGTTTCTTGTAGATAGGAGAAGGAAAATGTGATAAACGCCGATGACAATTTAAATTAAGCCAAAAAAAAAAAAACGGACTCGCCGCTCTAACTTCTCTCTAGAAAAGTAAATTCAGATTTGGCCGCCGCTGTTCAGCTCCGGTGGCTTACACAGCATCGGAGTCGATTTTCTTTGTCTTTGCTGCTTGAAACCGTGTTATTGGCTCGTCCTGTGAGGTGTGAAAGGTGTTTTCTGGTTTGGAGGAGATTGGAGGCGTATGGTAAGCGAGATCTGCGAGCGGTGGTGCTGGAGTGGTTGGGTCTAGAAGATGAAGATGTGAAACGAAATTTCCGGTGGCATCAGAGCTTGGTCTTAAAATCAATTCCTAGGTTTACTTCTCCTTTTCTTCGCCGGTCATGTGCAGAAGCTTTAGTATCTATGGTCTCTGCTCTGCTTCAAACATTCCGATGACTTTATATCCTGACACTTCCATGATGTTTCCTCCTATGACCTGAGCCACACCACCATTGGAACCTTCCGGCTGAGCCAACGGCTTAACATTCTTTTCCATTTATGGAGATTTAGTGATACCGTTTTCTTGATCTTTAGAAGCACATGCTCAAAAGTTACTTCTTCATCTTCACTCTTCCTCTTCATTTCCCCAATGAGCTACTCTCTTCCCCTGTTTTCTCCTTTAGCTCGATATCGCATAAGAGCAGCTTCCCGTTTACTCTGGTTCTGTCTACTTACTCGTCATTTCGAGCTGTCTGAATCCACAACACCAGCAACGTCATGCCAATCATACTATTCTAATGGCTAAACTACACTTTTTTGCTTCTTGTTTCTGTGACCAGAACAATCCCTCAAGACTCTAGGAGAATTGTTTATAGCTCGATTCAACCTACGCGCTAAATCCTCATCCGCAACTCCTTTTGAATACAAAAGCTGAACTGGGACATGTTTCTTCTGCTTGTTCTTCCTTGGAGACTTCTCCTTGCAAGAAACCACCTCAACGTGAAAAGAAGCGAACAATTCCAAAGCACTCTTGGCTGCAGCCACTGCTTTTGAAGCGATCATGGCCTTCTCATCAGCAGCGGCTCTCGCCGCCTTTGCAACCTTAACCGCTAAAGCAGCAGTTGCTTTCGATGACTGAGCTAGCTCTTCTCTAGACCGAGACTGGTCGTTGAGTTGGCAAGTCAAAAGATTGTCAAGATGAGTCTGCACATCAGTTGAAGCAGAGGAGCCATTTGAAGTTGTCGTAGAAGAGGAAGAAGCTAAAGGATGGCTCGGAGATTCATTGCCCATATTCGAGTTCTGTTTCTTGAATCCAGCAAGTAAACGCTTCCGTGGAGGTAGAAGCAAATCGGGTTCGAGATGATTTACATCGCACGCATTTGTCGCCATTTTAAGCCAAATCTCTTCCAATCAGCTAAAACCTAAAATCGATCAAATTTTGGAGATTTTCTATCTCTTTCTTTCTTTTTTGACATCAAATACTACACTCCATTAAGTTACTTGGAGATTCTATCTCTTATGATTAGGTTATTACATACATGTATTTATACTTCTGTAAGCTGATCAGCTTTAATATATGAAGAGATTATCGTAGTTTATACAAAGCCTTGATAAATCGATGGATATTATATCTTAAATGTTTTATGACAGTTCATGTACATAGATACGTCTCAAGTTGGTCATCAAAGTGGCTCTCACTAACCTTGTTTACCCTCCAGAGTATTACCTAAACATATTATTGGTTCATGTAGCCCAAATTATATTTAGCAGGAACTCAAAATGTACATATATATAATGTTAGTAGTAAAAAACTATTGTTACAAAATCCACACTAGCTAGACCGTTTGAGTAAACCCAAGATAGTTTTATGGGAGCAGGAACTCAAACCGTCAAGTAAAGTCTTCATATAATTAAATGTATGCACATGTGTTGGAAGAAAAACGGTCTTTGAAACATAATGATAATGGTCAAACTGGTTGATGATGTGAAAAGCACATCATCAATGGTGGTCTTATTCATCAATGTGCAAGGCGTACAACTCAACCCCACCTCAAACAACGACGTCTACACAAAAGGAATCCGGCCAAATTGGCTCCTATTAGGCCTAAATGTTTGTCAAATCCCGTTTAGAAATTTGTTATGAGTGTGAAATTTCCATTAAAAAAATTAGAAACTCCTTTTAATATTAGTAAAGTAGTAATTATGTAGCAATATGAAGGAATGTAGCTTCCGTATACTGCAAGAAAACATTTACAGTTACATTGGAAACTTGCTTCTTCTTCAAAAAAAAACACTCCATAAAAAAAAGCCTATTCACAGAAACACACCAAAAACCATTCACATTTACCAAACCAAACCAATCAGATTAAACTCTTATCTTAATTTCTTAGCTCATTTGTCTTCTTAGATCCTTAACAAGCTCCTCAACAAGATCAGCCATGATCATACCTTCAACTTCTTTCCCCAACACATTAACTTCTTCACCAATCAAACCACTCCATGGAAACCTCTCCATGTCCCAACCAATGATCCCATCCAATGAACAAAAAGGTTTCTCTGGCTGCGAATATAAATACTCGGACATGATCCTCCAGGCTGATTCCAACAGATATTTACCTCGTATAGTCGTCGTATCAGACAAAGATGAACTGATAAGTTTCTTCTTGAAACCTGACTTTGTCAATGGTCCAAGCACCACCGTAAGTACTTCATTCAGAAGATCAAACAGTATGTTATGATTTGCTTCACTTGTAGTACTCTCTCCGGTATCGTCGTCTTCTTCATTCTGATTGCTTCTTTTCTTGAGATCCTCTTTTGTTTCTTCAAGAACAGACTTTTTTATAAGCTTTACTAATGGATCCCATCTAGACAATGATATATCTGATGTCCCTTCATACAAACCAGAAGCTACAAGAAGATCTCTCACAAATACTTTATCTGGATTTCCTAAATCAACCATGGTCTCAATCTCTTGAGTCGCTTCTTCTTCCACAGGCGTTCGCACTTGTACATCGGAGTCAAGCTCATTTATCTGTCTTCTTAGTTCTGAATCAGCGAAAACAGAGAATGAGCAACAATTCAAGAGTGTATGAAAAAACATTTCA
This sequence comes from Erysimum cheiranthoides, assembly GCA_011420285.2. Classification (NCBI taxonomy): domain Eukaryota; kingdom Viridiplantae; phylum Streptophyta; class Magnoliopsida; order Brassicales; family Brassicaceae; genus Erysimum; species Erysimum cheiranthoides. Next base: position 20,172,551 of record CM022180.2, read on the forward strand.
AGAAAAAGGAGATAACTGTGTTTAGTTTTCTTACCACTTAGATTGGAACTGATGTCTCTGAAGACTTGAGGCATACCATTCTCATCCGATATAGTCACATCGGGTGTCGAAACCTGGCTCAGATAATCTACATTTCTCCAGAACTCTTCTGGTGTACTGCTGCAGACTGATGCAGGGCTTGGAGGCACTTCAGTTGCATTCTCCTGAGAAAAACAGAATCTTAATCTTAGATTATAAGGACCATGAAATTGGTCATATATAGAAGAGAGAGTTGAGAAGTTCTTACATTTCGATCATAAAAGGTGTTAAACCTCGAACCAGTCACAAAATCTTTGATCGATTCATCCTCGAAACTGTTTGATTCGATCATCGAACGTATCTTCTTACCAAAGATTCTTCCTCTCAGAGTTGATCTAAAGCTGGAAACTTTTTTCCTGAGATTGAATCTTTCTTTCCTCCTAATTGGATCCACAACAACTGGTTCTGTTTCCGCCTCTGACTCTTCTCGCTCTGTTATCGCAGCCTCGTGCTTTCTCATGATCTGCGCGCCTGTCAAAACATGCCTATCCTCTAATAGAAGCTTACCAAATGATGTCCCTGAGACAGGAGCAGATAGTGATCTTTTGAGATTTCTTGGTGATGAAGACTCTTTCTTAGAAACATCTCTGTTAATTCTCGAGTCTTCTTGATTGATTTCCTCAGTTTGTTTCCGCAAGCTCGCTGCATCCGACACAGTAGGTCGCAAACGGCTACTACATTTGACCATAGAATCATCTGAAGGACTTATCTCTTTCCTCAGAACATTCTTCAATCTTTCTGCCAAAAGTCTTCTAGTATCTCTACTTATAAACTCAGTAGGAGAGTCTGGTGCATTGCACTGAATCTCACTCGCGGCGTATGATCTCATCGATTCAGACCTCGGAGAAGGTCTTTCGCTGAAAGGAGTCTCGATCCCGCTTCCTCTCACTGATGAAATTCTCTTGAGAGCTGCTTTTCCTTGAAGCTCACCTCTCAACCTCTCTTTCACTTCCTCAAGAAACTCTTCAATGCTGCTTCCTCTGCTTCCTTCCATGGTTGTCCCTGAAGAAGTAGTCAACGAATCTTCGTAATCATACGCTCTCTGAGGACCAGGTCTCAGAACGACAATCCTAGTTGGAGCTGCTCTATCCGATTTCAAGTTAAAATCCCGACCAAAGCTCCTAGTTCTTGTGAAAAGCCTCTCTTTATCATCCCGAGCCACGCAGCCCGACTCAACGATTTTTGAACAATCTTTAAACCTTTTATCAGCTTGCCAAGCTTCAAACTCTCTTCTGAATCTTTGAAGCTCCTCTTCTTGAGGATGTTCTCGACGCATTGGGGTCTCCATTACATCTAATGCAGTCACTGACGACGCTAACCTCCCTTTTTTACTTCTTCTTACTCCTTTTTCATGATCAAATTGATCCACTTTAGTCCGACGAGGATTGATCCAAGCCGATGATTTAGTAGACTCCAAAGGAAGTGCATCCATTCCCATCAGCTTAGCTACAAGACTCGGCGAGTTCTGTTTATCAATGAACTTCTTCTTCATAGATTCCTCAATTGGGTAACAGCTTTTCTCGTACCATTCCTCTTCCTCAAATCCATAGCTCTGCTTTTAAAATAAATAAATAAAAACACTCATTACAGATTTTTTTTGTGTCTTCAATTTCAGAGAAACTATATAAGAGACAAAAGTTAATTCAGTTAATTTACCGGTTTATCTTTCTCGTTATGGTATGTCTGAAAATTGTCGACTTGAAGCTCGAAACTATTTCTAGGAGCTTCCAGATCTGCAGAAATTAAAAGACGAAAACGATGATTGATAACAAAATTTGATTTTTTTCTCTGATAATATCATTCAATTCAGTGAAAAATTTCACCTTCGTCGCGGCTTTTGTGGTGAGAAAAAACTTTCCGGGAGAAACTGTTGTTGTGGAAATCGAAGAGATGCAATAATCCTCCCATTCTCCGGCGATTGGATCTTAAAGAGAGAGAAATTGGATACTTCAAACAGAGATCTGATGAATCATGAGACGAAATCCGACAAGAGAGAGTGAAGTTGGGAAACTAAAAGTATGAATTGTCTTTAAGGAGAGAAGAAAGGTTAAAACTTTATGAGAGACAGAACAGAACAGAGTAAGAGACAGATTCTGGAACCAGGAACAGAACAGAGACGAGGTTTACGCAAAGAATCGATCGAGAAAGGAAGAAAATAACAATTGAATTGTCTTCTCGTGAATCAATGAAGCCACCTCGAAAATGGAGATTGTGAAAGGATGAGAGAAGAAGAAGAATTGGAAGAGAGGGGAACAGAGGAAAGTCGTTTTCAGACAGAGAGAGAGAAGACTAATGGTGAGTAGTAGGAAACTGACGAAACAGCGAGACGAACACACATCTCATCCAAAGTACGGAACTCCGGTCGCTTTCTCACTTTTGAAGAGAGATGAGAGAGAAAAAACGGAATTTTGCAGAGAGAGAGAGAGAGGAGAAACGTGGAGATTCAAAGATAACAGAGTATTCTTTCTTCTCCGGTACGTACGTGGTTCCTGTGAGCCGCTCCAAAAACTGAGTAATTATTATTTAATTATGTTCCAGAATAATTATTGTTGATTATTGATTGAGTTTTTTTTTTTTTTTCTGTTAACCGTTATCATTATTCCACATTGTTTTAAAAAAGGAACAACTTATCATTATTGTGAATAATAAAGAAATTATCATCAAAATTAATGTTACTGGAAACTAGTTTTCCTGTTCTTTTTTGTGGGGGTAAAGGTTGAATTTAATTATTAGTTTGGCAGAACCGTTTTCATGTATATTAGATCATGAAGAATATAAGTGTACATGGGAGGTTGTTTTCTAAAATATCTAAATTGAGTAAACTTAGAAAATCGAAAATTCGTCAGAGAAGTTGAAAGATTCCTTTCATGGCTTCATGCTATTTTTTATTGAGGAAAAGAACAAAAAAAAATAGTAATAAAGTGAGTAATATGTAATAAATAAATGAGAATGAATGAGAATTCTCATTCTCTTTTGTAAGTTGGAACGTGAACAGAAGGGTAGTTGGATTGTGAAATCAGTCTCTTCGGTACTAACTTTCAATTAATAATTAAACAGATTTAATGCAATAGAGATTAAGGAAAAAGTTGACCGAAAAAAGAAGAAAGATTATGGAAATTGATGTAACTTGAACAACAACATAAGAAACCATGTAACGAACAGCTCATGAAGAAGACATTGGACCGTCATTTTTCTTATGATCATCAAAATAACACCTCTCGTGTGTTTTTCTTTAAATATGTGTCCCATAATAACTCGTTGTGACTAGTTTCCATGACTCATATCACGCACGTACAACCGCAACCATTCGCCATGGCGTTTGCAAACGGTTGCAGAGAAGAATCAATCTTGGATATATTTCATTAACTTAACTTCTTAATCTATTTAATAATTAAAAGAAAATTGCATCCTCAGGGCATCGACAGAATTGTACATCGAGAAAAGGACATGTCATACATATGTAACGGTAATTTGTTTTTTCCCCAACAATATATGTGAATACACAAAAAAGATCTAACATGTTTTGTAACACAAGAATTCTAAAACTTTAGGCCCAAAATTTATACACATTAATTATAGGGACTATAACACTTAACAATTTTTCTCCAAATAAGAATTCGAATCCCAAAATATCTTTGTATTAAAAATGGGTTGATTAGTTGCGAGACCATTCTAATAAACTCATCGATTATTCATTTGGTTTGACAACGGATGGTTTGGTTTACGATTTAGTCATTTAGTGATTAATCAATTGAATAATATTTTTAGAAATAAAAATTTTAATTTTATTTTGTTGTTTTTGAAAAACCCTCGTATAAAAGTTCTCTGAAACTAATAGTTTCATAAAAATTAAAAATACATATAAGAAAAAATTAATATCGAATGGTCGATAGACTAACGACTAACGACTAGTGACATACATTTTTTAAACAATACAAGTTATACTCAACTTTTTCTCACTAAGAATATACTCCTAATTTACTAACGAAATTACCAAATATTATACTAGTTCATAGGAATAAACCTATATTACATAAAACTAAGCACTCTATAGTCTATATATAGGCGTTGCTGCATACTTGCGAAACACTAATCCCCCATTACTAGCTTTAGTTATGTATTTTTCCAATTATAGATATGCATGGATCGTTCGTCACAGCAGACTCGCCCCTATATATTTGCAAAAAGAATTCTAAGTTTCTAACTATTAAAAAAATCTTTGTAGTAATCTAGTGGCCCTTACGATTAATTAATAATCCATCTACGTACCCGGTCAATAAACCTCAAATTGGTGACTTAATAGAAAAATGTTATAAGATCAAATAGAAATTGATATTACCCAACTACCTAAATTCTTATATTAATACATAGATTTTAGATATATTGTCCCATAATTTATTTATATACTTTTTTCTTATTTATCTAAAATTAATGCATACATATTAATAGATTTGAATATAACGGTAATATTAGTACAAATCAGTATGGTACGAGCTCTTGTCATTAACCAGAAATCACAACACAAATATAATTTGTTTTGTTTTGTTTTGTTTTTTTAAAGAAAACTGAAAGAGCACCAACTCAATTTCCGCACAAAAAAATCTAATTCACAATGTTAACACCTAACACAGCATTATTATAGCTCATGAAAGCTAATACTATATAATTAATTCATATACTACAAAGAAATAAAAAGGTGGGAATCGATAAGAATACAATACATACAACTCATGGTGATGGTGATGGCATTGTGGGGCTTTTAGTTGTAAAGTTATGACTCAAAACACGCTTTGTTATTTTTATATTTATTTATTTTATGTATTAATGATGGATCGTCATGTGCTTCGTATCCTCCCTCGACTCTCCTCCATTATTACATCTTTTTTTTCATTATTTAGGATTTTTGTTAAAATTTCCCACAACCTTCATTTATTCGTCCTCACATCTGTAAGACTGTATAGATATTTACGAATCCTATAACTCTTCATTAAGTTTTAAGAAAAAAATCAAAGTGAAGCCGTAGTTTTTAGACATTTAATACCCTAGCTATGTACTACGCCACGACCCACGAGGCCCACGACTCTTCTATATTGCATATCTCAAAACTCAATTTGATTCTCATTTGTTTTTACGTGCCTAACCACTATTGTGAAACTCATACTCTGAATGAATATACAAGAATTAATATGTTTGGTCCTATACACCTAGATATTCGGAATTAGTTTTGTCTAGTGTGTTGAGGTAGAGAGTCCTATTGCATATACACTCTTTCCTATTACACCCTATATTGCATATGCACTTTCGCTTGAATGTCCTTATTATTTTATGAGTTATTAAGGTATATGAATAGAATTTGAATGAATATGTTTGATCGTATCACTTTTTTATTGAGCGACTCATGTATTTGTTTTGCATTTAAATTTGTTACGAATACTTACATACCTACCAATTATCTAATGATTCATATAATATGTATATCATTAACACATCCTTAGATTTTCAGTTGCCGCTAAACTCATCAAGATTCTAATTTCTAAATGTAATTAATTAGCTCCATAAACAGAATAATATGTTCAGAAATTATCTTTATTCGAAATATTTGAATAGTTCGGATCGAAAACGAATGGAAATCGGGAGGTTCAATTCGTGCACACACAAAAAAAAAATTTTGTTAGATAATATTGTTTTAGAACATTAAAAGAAAGAACTAAAACCAAACTTACACATCTAATCTATGGGGTCGACCACAATCATTTTTGTCTTTGATCACATCAGTTTCTAAAAGTCGCATCAGACTCACATGCAAACGAATCCTTCCTCTCCTCGCGGCTTCTTTAATCATATCACGAAAAAAATGGAATACTACTTTACTTTATATCATTTGTTCCTTTATAGGTTGGTCCCAAATAGATTACCTAGTAGGCTTATAGATATAGTAAGGGACACTGACGTATATGAGAAAGCCCGATAACCATAATATCGGCCTATACAAAAAGAGCCCAATAATAATAATGACAATGATCTAAAACATGTCCAACCATATCCAAGGGCCGAAGTCAACAATATCTTTATGGGCCGAAGTCAACAATATCTTTATGGTTTACCATTCAGCAAAGGAAAAGAAGCTAACAAAAAGAGAATGAAGAGTGTAATCTTTTCTGAAAAAATGCTCAAGACCATTAGACATTAGCATTAGGTCATATGGGTTGATGTCCTCTACGGCTAAGGAGCATCTGAGTGATGTTGAGTTTAATAGGTGGTGGACAAATAAGTGAATAACCATAATCCATAACATGCGGAAATCAAACACATCAAACGAATCAAACAAAAAACTTGTTTGTGGAAGCCCCCTTGGTCCAGTGGTTGAGATCAAGGGTGTTGATTATGCTTCTACATCAGGAGGTCTGGGGTTCGAACCCCAGATATTGCGATTTATTGGTGGGTTTTCCACCTGGAGGTTTATTGGTGGGTTTTCGACTTGAAGGTCTGGGTTTCAATTCCCGGAGAGCGTCGATCTTCAGCATGGTGCTGGTGCAACCACTGGATATGCATCTTCGTAGATGCAGGAGATATAATAATTCTCTTAATTTGTAATAGAATAATAAAATCAGTGTTAAAAAGAAAAAAACAAAAAACTTGTTTATAACCCAATTGATTTTACTCGTTTATAATAATAATAATAAAAGGCCGAAATCCAACCAAATAAACCACAATTCGTTAAAATTTCATAATTTTAATTATATGTACACTAAAATCAGGTGTAATCATATTATTCATTACTATTTTCTAACTCTAGCATAGAGTATCATTTAACCATTGGAACATGGTAAAAACAAAAGTGAATCCAAATCAAAAATCAAACCGAATCAAACAAAAATTTTCTTCAAACCAAAGTAAACCAAACGTTTCATCAAAACTAAACTAAAAGTCTGAAACCATAACCAAATCTTTTATAAGAAAACTAAAAACAAAACCAAACTATTGCATATTCTAGTGTGTTCCATAAGAAGGCTCAAAAGTCAAAACTATAATAATAGAATGTAATAGATTTCCTTAAAAAATCTCCAAAGTTATGATACTCACCCTATAAAACAGTAATTACCACACAAAAAATAAACTATGGATAGACTCCAACATAATGCCAAAGGCACAACAGCAAACAGACAGATGGTATCTGATCCAACCCAGCAAAAAGATTCTGTACCAATTAACAGTTAGATCAAATATTCCCTTAGAAAAAGCCAGAGAAGTGGAACTATCCTCAGTCACAAGAGTCAAATAGCACAAGATGACAAAATCAGAGACAAATAGCTCAAAAGTCGAAACATCAGTCAACAATAATAGGTAGAATTTAGTGCTGATGCTAAATCCATGCCACTCAAGCAAAGTTAAAGAACATAAGAATCCTAGTAAACACAAGGAAATGAGGGAAATATAGCAATCAAGTGATATTATCCCTACAAACTGACCTAAACACATAGAAGTAGCAAATGAGATTAAATATCACAAACACAAAGCATAACCAGTTTAATTGTTTTTGGTCATCTCTAAGCAAGTTTACATTCTCAAATCTGAGTCAAGTCAATAACAAGAGCTAGAAGCTTCAATCGTCGTCTTCTTCCTCCTGTAAAGCAAAAATCCAAGGGAGACCAATGTCATAAATCAAAATAAACATTAAACGTATCGCCAAAAACAATAGAATTAAGTCTAAGTCAAAACCTCTTCGCTTACTGCTTCATCCACTTCAGACTTGGATTTGTCAGAGTCATCATCTTCAGCTCTATTGGTTCCACTAGCCTAAACAAACGATATTCACACTATTTAGCAACAGCATAAGAAGACCAAAAGAACTCTATCTCAAGAAAGTTAAAGCTATCAATGAGTGTTTATACCAGTTTCATGTTGTATTGGGTCATAGTCTTAACATATTCATCCTTTCTGCTCTCAGCCTTGGCAGCGTAAGGCGCCTTATCCTGTAACATAGATTCAAACAACAAAAAAAGTATTGAGTATAGATCCACGAAACTTAAATCTACAAATCAAGCATTTCAATAGCCACAATTACTCACTTCGGCAGTCATAGACTTCCATCTAGCTCCAGCAGCCTTACCAACCTGATTTTGCAAACACACATGATAATTAATCCAGCCAATCTAGGTTTCAGATTACAGATCTGAGAAATTTCCAGAAATTTCGGAGAAATAAATACTTACAGTAGCGACGGACTTGTTATTCGGATTCGCTTGGTTAAACTCTTTTCGGAAATCCTCTCTTGGATCATCAGCGACGGAAACAACAAATCAGTTAAAAATTGTAGAAAATTAAAGCAAAACGAAATACAAATCGGAGAAGATTAGTGAAATTACAGGAAGACGAAGAAAGCACTTGGAGGTCTCTTAGGTTTGTTTGGATCCTTAGTCGTCTTCTTCCCAGGCTTTCTACCTCTGGTTTTCAATCTACGAAATCAAACGCAAAATCAGAATTGAAGATGCAAACAAATCTAGATCTCAGATGTAAGGGAAAACAAAGAGTCGAAGAACAAACAAAAAACCTTGGATCAGTACTCGTTGCTTCAGCTTTCTCACCACCTTTCATCTTCAGAGTTCTGCGATGGAAGAATAAAAAAAAAAACGAAGAAGAATCGTTAGAGAATCGGATGACTCGGACTGAGTTTGGGCGAAACGGTAGGAGCGAGTTTTACCTTTAGGGTTTTTTTTTTTGTTTGTTTGACGAGAGCGTTTGATGAGTAATAGGGTTTTTTTTTTTGGGCTTTTGATGCGCTTTTGATAATTAAATAATTATTTTATTTTTAAAATTAAAAGCAGATTGAAATTCGCATAGTGGCGGGATTTTTTCGTGAAGGAGCGAAATATTTTGCCACGTAGGGAAGGAAGAGCAACGGACGGAATATTGGATTGTGCTCTTCGGATCCTGACCGTTCATATAACACGTGTACCTGATTTTGCAGATCTCACTATTAATTGCATTTATAAAGTTCTTAAAATGATTTCTGACAAAAAAAAATAGAAAAAGCCGAACCGGGTTTCACCGGTTCAGTTATATTAAATCGGTACCGGTTCTTTCCTGGTAAATTATTCTCCTCTCCTCTCTTTTTCTCTCTCTCTGCTTTTCTCTATCACAGTCGTCGCACAGCACTTGGACGGAGAATCTCTGTCGCGGCGTCAACTGTGTTTGTTAAATAAGAGATTTGATCTGTTTCTGATCCAAACACTGGAGAACTTCAGCTCCGAAATCTCTGTTTCTTCTTCCCAATTCGATTTCCTTTACAAGCTAGGCGATTGATCTCGCTATTTTTCAGGTAGGATCGAGCTATATATAACAGTATAATATGGATATACTTTCTTTGGATTTTCAAGTGTTCTCTCGTTTCTGGGTATTGTTAATATGGGAATTATGTTTATCTATTCTTCTCTGAATCTGTGGATTGATTCGTTTGGTCCATCATTGGAGGGTTTTTTCCGAAATTCGTTAACATGCAAATTCACAGACTCTTTGTTCCTCTTGTAACTCGGTTTGGAGGCTAAAACCCTGACTTGGTTATGTTCCAAGTGAGTGTTTTTTTTTTAGTTTTCTATTTGAGGGATATTTTAACTAACTCCATGTGTTTCTGCCATTTTTTTGGGGTTTTCTGAATAGCCAAATCTCTTTTTATTGGTGACGTCAGTTTCTTGATTAAGGAATTGGATTTCTTCACCTAATATTGGGAAACATTGTAGAATTCCTTGTACTGATAATGTTGAATATAGAATTTGCAACATGTAAGATTAGTATGAATAAAGGGGAAGCCTTTATTATTTGTTGTGAAATTAATTGTTCCAAGAGCATCTTGGTTTGGTATTATTGGTGCTGCTTTGTTACGTATTGACATGTTAACGAGTTAGTACTGTTAAGGTGTGTAGAACTTATCTTTCATTATGTAACGATGGAGTAGGTTGCTACTTTTGGTTTTTATATATCTTGCTTTTATTGATAAGACTTTTGTATTTTTTGCACCTTTTCCTTTGAGGCAGCAGAGGATATTGGAAGGTGGAATCTGAAAATGGCTCAAATAAAGATGGGAGGTGGAATTAGTCAACTGCTTGAGAAGATATGTGGGTTTTCGAGAAGATGTTTGTTTCGGGTCATTTCTGTCGGTCCTATACCTAAACATCTCGCCTTTATCATGGATGGAAATCGGAGATATGCAAAAAAACGCGGTCTAGAAGAAGGGTCTGGTCATAAAGCTGGACTTTCTGCGCTTTTGTCGATACTGCGATACTGCTACGAGCTGGGTATTGAGTATGTAACGATATACGCATTTAGCATAGATAATTTTAGAAGACCACCTGAGGAGGTTCAGTCTCTAATGGATTTGATGCTGGAAAAGATTAAGTCTTTGCTTGAGAAAGAGAGTATTGTGCATCAGTATGGGATTCGGATCTATTTTATCGGTAACTTGGCGCTTCTAAATGACCAAGTGAGAGCTGCTGCAGAAAAAGTCATGAAGGTCACAGCTAAGAATAGTCGGGTAGTGCTTCTCGTCTGCATTGCCTATAACTCGACAGATGAGATCGTACAAGCTGTCAAGAAATCTTGTATTAACAAGTCAGATAGTATTGAAGCGTCTGGTAATTATAAACATGAGGATATAGATAGTGATATAGAAGGAACAGATATGGAGAACCAAGAGAAGAGGATACAGTTGGTGGATATTGAGGAGAATATGCAGATGAGCGTGGCGCCGAATCCTGATGTACTCATCAGGAGTTCAGGAGAGACAAGGTTGAGCAATTTTCTCTTATGGCAAACAGGTAATACCCAGCTCTGCTCCCCGGCTGCTCTATGGCCTGAGATTGGTCTGAGGCATTTGGTCTGGGCTATATTGAACTTCCAAAGAAGCCATTCATACTTGGAGAAGAGAAAGAAACAATTGTGATTGTCCTGAAGGAAGCTGAAGTGAAGGATATACAAAAGCCCTCTTTTCTATTTGGCTTTGTAATGTGATGTGATGCTCTTGTGGTATACTATTAAAAGGGAAACTTGGGATTACATAGAACAAGTCCTTGACAAAAAAAAAAAAAAAAAAAGGGATTACATAGAACAAGCAATGTATTTTACACACGAACTCATTTTAGATTTTCTCCTCCTTAAAGACATCTTTTTTTTTTTTTGGGCTAACCTTAAAGACATCTTACTTCCTGTTTTGTTCTTGTAAGATCTAGACTCTTTAACATTTGTTCTGTACTCGTTCGAATTAGAGAAACCGGTTGATTAAGTAGATTATTCAGACTAAACCGGTTAAACCAAAATAAGATCTAAAATAATAACGTTAGCTAATGCTTTGATTGCAATATAAGATTTCGGTTTAGCGGTATTAAAACTACAAAAACCGGGATTGGTACCTAAACCGTACCGGGCGTGAACTTTGGTTCGGTAGGTTAGAATTCGGGACTAGACTTGCAATTGAACCCTAAAAGTAGTGACTAGTGACAGTGCTTCTCCTGCAAAGATGGTTCAACTTGTGGCTTAAAGAGCCATGTTTTCGAGTCTTTGCCATGGCGGGTTTCATTAGGCGCAACGGAAACGTATTCTTTCGTTCTCAAACCTTATCCGCGGTCTACTCCAAGGTGGGTCATTTCTCCTCTTTGGTTTCTCTCATTTTGTGTCATTAATCTCTCTGCGGCAATTAGTCGAACACTTCATCTGCGGGTTTCTTCTGGCCTCTAGCTGCAGAGAAGTAACTTCACGCTTGCTGGGGGAGTTATGGAGAAGTGTTCTACCATTCTTCCAGTTATTGATGAAGATATAAACTCAGGTGCTCTTGTGTTTTTAAGTGATACTACTAAGCTAGTTCGGAGCTAATTACATAAGTTAAAGTTAGTTCCTTTTTTTTTGTTTTTTGAATAAATTTTAACAGTTGATACATCAAAGTGGAAGAAGGTACGAGCAAGTGATGCTGGAATTAGAAATTCAATGATCCCTGAATCCTCTATGAATGTCTTGAGACTCCTTAGACGTGAAGGTTTGTGTTTTGTATGTTTACTGTTAGCATTGATGATGTAGAAGAGTAAGAAGAAGCTGAATTGTTTGATCATTGTCTTAGGTTTTGATGCTTACCTTGTGGGTGGATGTGTAAGGGACTTGATACTTCATAGAGTGCCAAAAGATTATGATGTGATCACTACAGCTAATCTAAAGCAGGTTTAGTGGATTGATTTTCTGATTATGTTACCTAGTTGGGCTGTATATGTTTTGATTATTCCTTTACGCATCTCATTTGTTTGTAGATCCGGCGGCTGTTTCATCGTGCTCAGGTTATCGGGAAACGATTTCCTATTTGTCATGTGTGGATGGGAGGTTCGATAATTGAGGTCAGTTTTATGGCCTTTACATAGTTTCCAAATGCTTTTGGCATTTTTCTATTTGTGTATTCCTTGACACTCCTCTTATAGGTGTCCAGTTTTGATACCGTGGCACAAAGTGACAGTGATCATGAAAATGATTTGGAGAAGTCCAAAGAGAAATATGATGTTCCACTAGATACCGAGGCTAACAAGAATAACAGCCTCTTCAAAATGTATTCTGGTTGGGATGTAAAAGACTACAATCGTTGGAGAAATAGCTTGCAGCGGGATTTCACAATTAACAGGTGTAGTTTCTGAAACATTTACTTGTACCGAAAGAGACTGTTGTATGTTTGGCTGCATCATACAGACACCAACTTACTTGTGGTATTAAATCTTGTTGCAGTTTGTTCTATAGTCCCTTTGATTTTCAAATTTATGACTACACCAATGGAATGGAAGACTTGACGGATCTGAAGGTGACTAACTTAGCTACTCTTTCTGGATACATCTATTGTTAATTCTTATGTTATTAACCATTGTTTGTTAATGAAAATGCAGCTTCGCACACTTGTCCCTGCACATCTGTCATTCAAGGAAGATTGTGGTATGCCTTACTTATTGTCCTCACAGCCTTGTATCTAGACAAGGTACTTTATTTAGCTTAACGTCATGGTTTGTTCCAAATACAGCTAGAATTCTCAGGGGGTTAAGAATTGCAGCACGATTGGGTCTATCATTATCAAAGGATGTTGAGACTGCAATACCTGAATTTATATCTTCCGTTGCAAATTTGGGCCAGGTACTTTGACTGCTTGAACTTGGATATACTTGGAATCACTTCCTTTATGTTAAATAAAATATGTTCACGGTCTCAGCTATTAAAATCATGCTCTGTCTTTGCTCAGTTTAGATTAATCATGGAAATGAATTATATGCTTGCATATGGAGCTGCTGCGCCTTCCATCCTTCTTCTCATGAAGTTCAAACTACTTCACGTGTTACTTCCTTTTCAGGTATGCCATTTACTTATTCACCAATCTTCAATTCTCTCTTTTTCTTTTTAACACTTATAACTTGGATGAATTTGGATTTCAGGCAGCTTACCTGGATCAAGCTAGTGAAACATCTCCTTCAAGTTCCTTGATGCTAGTGGTACGTGATGTCTTCATGCAAGGAGCATTTTCTAACGATCCCATTTTGACATTTCTGAGTTTGGTTTATTGTTGACGCAGAGGTTATTCTCCAATATGGACAAATTAGTCTCATGTGATCAACCTGCTGACTCCAGACTATGGTGCGTTATTTCTTTATATCAGTAGGAATATGAATCTTCTCTTCGAAGAGCTCTGATTAATGTCTTGATTTGTTTTGAACAGGATTGCAGTGTTGGCTTTTCACATTGCACTAGTGCGTAACCCCCAGGAGGCTATTGTGGTGCGCGCGTTCGCCGCTTTGCTCTACCATGGAAACTGGAACAAAGCTGTTGAATTTGCTAGGGAACATGAAAATTCAGTACTGGGATACGCTCCTGAGGTATCTAAATCTTCGAGAAAGAGATCAGAGGAAGATCTTGCAGAAGCAGTTTCAGAATTCACATGTCTATTAAAAGATACTCTAAACGTTCTGACTGAAATAGAGGCTCTCCGTGAAGCCCTATACCTATACCCGGATTTCAAATTCTCTGGTCTGGTAAGTACAAAGTGCATTTTACTTCTCAGTTTGAGTACAAAGATTCATTGTGTTAAGACATATATACTCAGTTCAAGTTGGCTAATCTATTTTTGGTCTTGTGCTCAAATCACGAGCTAATAATGTTTATCTTAATCGAGCAGTTAACGTTATAATTGATTTATGTGGTTTCTCAGGTGCTAATGCCAAAGCGAAAGGGGAGAGATGTAGCAGAAGGGTTTGCGAGATTGAGCGATGTTGAATCATACGAAAGCAAAAAGGAGGGATTATCTATTGACTATCTCTCACTTGGGAAGGGAAATCTATGCGAAGTAAGATTTGTTCTTGGCAAAATCATTCTGGACACCATCACAGAAGGAATCGTCATCGAACCGCTAAACTCAGTCAAGAAGAAACAGAGCACCAGTAATCAAATTTTTCCAGCGACTTGCATGGAAAAGAAGGATGAGTTGTTCATTTCTAAACTCTCAAAGGAGGATAACAATGGTCAAGCACTAGTCCCTTGCTCAAATGCATCATCTGTCCTAAAGATTTTGAAGAGTACGAGAGAAGACAGTGAGCACAAGAATGACCAAGAGACCGAGGTTTGTCCAAGAACCCTCTCTGGTCCAGCAAAGAATCAAGATCAATCTGTAGTTCAAAAGCTGAAAAGACGGCGAAGCAAAGAAGCACCAGTCTCTCAGCCGCCTAAGCAAAAGACTTCAAAGAGGTCGAGATCAGATGAGCAAGAGGTGGTTGGAAGTCTCTCTGTTCCAACAAAGAATCAGCATCAGAGTAACAAGCATGGCACAAATGCACCGATCTGTGAGCCGCCTAAGCAAAAGACTTCGAAGAATTGTTCGAAGGAGACACAAAAAGTGAAACACAACGACTTGCCTATGAAGAAGATTCAAGACGCAAAACACAGCTTTGATTCTGACAAATCTATGAGCGATCTTTTAAAAGTTCTTGAGAAATCAGGTCAGCAAGTGTCTAGCAAAGAAGATAGCGACTTCTTATCATCAGAGAAGAAGAAGAAACCGAGAAATCTCTCAAGTCTCTTCAGATGAAATGGTTACCCTACTGCACCGGAAAAAATTTATCGTTGTTTTTGTCTGTGCTAATTAAAACTTTTATTTTGTTTAATCGGGATAAATAAGATATAAAATGAATAAAGTCAACCGGCCTACCAAAATATATTGAAATTCTTTTAAAATCAACAACCAAACTGAACCGATCTGATAACTTAACGGGACTAAATATTTGTACAGATTATAATTACATAACTGAACTGACAAATCCGAGAACTGAACCGAGTATGTATTCACAGGCTTAATTAATTAGCCCCAAACATATTGAGATTGATATTCATTTTGTGGGAGAAAAAGTTGCATTTTGTCACGTTAAGGTTCTCCACATGCCATCAGCTCTGCAATGTGCAAATATTACTAATCTCATTGAAGAGGAAAGGAAAAAAATATTAGTGAATCTATAAGAAATTCAAAGGTTATGTCTTATAAAACACGCATTAGTTCATGGGATTAGATCTAAAGAAGTAGATTCTTATTATATTGTTTTATAATGAACATTAAAGTGGCTATCTTTGAGAGTTGTTTTTTGTTGTAACTCTCTTCCTTATATTTGTATATATGAGATCAATCAAAGAACTATTTTAATCTTGGTGACACTCTAAATTAAACCTTTGATGTTCATTACAAAACTCTATATATATATATAAGAATCTACTTGTTTTATACTTAACTCCCATGGACTAATGTGTTTTTCATAAGACATGAGCTTTGAGTTTCTTATGAATTCACTAATAAAAGAAACAAGGTTAATCTTGAGAAAAATATGATCTCTACCATCTAATCAAATCTATGTCTCTTTTTCTTTAACTGGTGACGATAAAACAGATCTATTAACGGAGGTACCTTTAGTTTGCTTCCTCCTCTGCTCCTTAATTGGTTTACATGATCTTACGTACGATGCCACATGCTATAATGAATTATGTTCCCCGTTGACGAAGGATTTTTGTAGCCAATAATCAACGTGACTGAACTCACATGATCACCCTCGAAGTTGATCTTCATTGATTTTGTGCATGGTAACGTCGAACCAAGTTTATTGTTTACCTTGCATCTTGAGTTTACCTTGCATCTTAGTAGGGCAGTGAAAGACAATAAACATTAATTATGATCATGAAGTGTACGTAGTTCTTTTGTTTTCTTGCCAAGTGGTGAAGAAGAAAACAAAAGAACTACACTTCATGATCATAATGTTTATTGGTCTTTCACTGCCTTCTAAGATGCAAGGTAAACTCAATAAACACCAATGATCAAGAAACATGGTACTTTTGTTTTCGATTTGATGTTAATATAACCACAGAATCAACAAAGATCAGCTTCAAAGGTGTTCATGCGACTTCACTTACTTTGGTTATATGTTTCAAAAAGATCTTCCCCAACAAGAAACAACATTCGTTACATTCGTTACAGCGTATGGCACCGTATGCCCTGACCATATTATTGCAGATTTTATTAGAAGAAACAACATTTTGCCAACAAACGCGAAGCCCGCCATTGTAACCTCGTGAAAAAAAAAAAAAAAAAATTAGTATAGAATTTCAGAGCAAAAGTTTGTTACATAATTAAATCATAACAGAGTTCGTGTGTAAAAGTTCGTTGCATATTTTTGCATAAAATTTACATGCGAAAATCCGTTGAAAATCTTTATAATCTTAAGAATGCAATGCTTGTAAAACTGAATCTAACAAGTAAAAATAAGCCAAAACAAGTGAAATAACAAAACTAATTATGCAAATTCTAGAAAATTGTAATAAAAACATATATAATTGAATAAACAGTTTGCGCGCCAAAAGTTCGTTAAAAGACTAAGATAAATAAACAATTTGCGAGCGAAAATCCGTTGAAAAACGAAAAGAAATAAGCTGGAAAATTTTGAAAACAGATTTATGTTTCAAGAGAAAGTTTGTTGGTAAGATTTCTGAATATGCTTCTAAACACAAACTAGCTTATTGAATATTTATAATAAGTTTTACAATGTATTAACACTTCTTATCTTTTCCTTTGAACGATGAACATGTGGCAAGGATTAATGCATAATCTTTTGACTAGTAAAAATTACCATGTTTTATGATTTTCCTTCAGTCAAAGTTCAAACTTCTGATGCTCAATTTAAAATTATTTCCATATACAAAATCTCAATTAATTTGTAGAGATATTCATCATTTTTAGGTAGACATTTTATATTTTTCTTTAATGACAGATTGTTTTTGGTAGGTTCGTAGAACAAGAGGATGCTTATGCACGCATGAGAATATTTTCTCGGAAGACCAGCACTTCCCTCGTGAAGAAAGAAGTGACATTGTATACAGATGTAGAAATCATAAGAGTCGATACGAAAGATGCGATATGATCACGTAGAACCGCTGTCGGGCCTTAACCCGGGCTCAGTCGTTAAGGAATTTCTAGTTAGGTTTTTACAGTCATCGTATGTACTGTTTCGAAACACAATGTAAAGTATGCATCTCTGTTATTGCTTCATATATATTGATACTATTATCTTAGAACCAACACCTATTCAGTTTGTTAATCAACACAAGGTCTTGTGATGATATTACATAATTGTAAGCAACTAAATCATCTGGTAATATAAAAGAAGAGATGGAGATAGTTATCGAATTCAAAAATGAATTTATTTCTTAGGAGTGGTGAAAATACAAGTCTGACAGGAGAAAACACACACACACATGCATGTCCAATATTGCACGAAAGAAGTTCATAACATTTAATTCCGATCCCCACATCTACCATAGAAAGCAAGCAAAACAACACAAAACTTTCCCACCAGAAAACTTGAAGTATACAGAACTCGAGCAGCGGCTACTACATTGATAGCAAATGGGTCGAGTGTTACTATTGTTGCAAAGAACTTCCACAATTGAAGATCCTCTATACAACGTGTAGCCTGGCTTCATATAACAGGAGGACGCAAATGCGCAAATACTGTGGATAGTGATGTAAGGTTTGGTGCATGTATAGAACCATTCGCTTGGATCTAGTTTTTCCTCATATACTTCGCACCAGTATGTTTCATCACCGAGTTCTCCATAACAAAGGGAGAGAGGAAGTGCGTCATATTCATTGTGCAGCTTATCTGGAATGGTGGCACAGGTATAGCATAGAGCAAATTCGCATAGAGTACACTGTAAATAGTGAAAGGCAGATCCGAGATTACAACCGTCACAAGGAATCGAGTCCTTTTGTTTGTCGGCGGCACCATAGATGGGGATGAATAAGGGATGTTCATGACTCTTGTGAGTGAAACAATCAGGAACTAAGATGCATCCAACATCTACCTGAAACTCACAATTCTTTTTGGAGCACGTGTACCTGAAACCAGTGAATACTCGTGCACAAACAAAACACCATATGTCATCAAAGTCATCTGGAGGAGCCGTTTCTAGGAAAAGAGGGTGATGATGCAATGCGTGATCTAGTTTTTGAGGAAGATTTGCGCATACCTCGTGAAGAGAAAAATCACATTGCACGCAATTGTAGTAATCCTGAGAGTCGATATGAAGGACACACGCTTGACATTGCTTGTCGGCATCTCGAGTACTGTTGTACTTCTCAAGCTTTAGATGATGTTCATGACTAAAGTACTGTATCAAACCATCACCAACTTTCTTGAATGAGGCAACATCTTCAGTTTCACCAAATTCTTCGGGTTCCCATTCGAGTTCTTTCCCATCCCATACTTTCTTTATGTGTTGCACACTTGGAATGAACTACATAAGAGCAATCATCGTGATTGCAGAAATACTGACCATACTTGATATCAACTGTCTGGTAGCAAATACGACAAGAGGATGAAATAGTGGGTGAAAGAAAAGGAGTGTAAAAAAGACGATGAGGGTGTCGGGTGATTTTTATGACGCGTGGTAAGTCTATACAGCCCCGATGGACCACATAATTGCATTGAAAACAAGCATAACTTGGGTCCGACCTTTTTACCAATCCACAAGCATCACATGGAACCAAAAGGGGCCGAGGAAGGAATATGAGGGAATGGTGATGGCTTTTTGGATTTGTGATAGTAGGAAGTGGATATGTGAAACAATAGGAACATAAAAAAAAGTTACAGATAGAACATCTGTAGAAAAAATATAATTTTTTGAATTTTCTCCACACCAAGTGCAGTTATCGAAAATGTTACCATGATCAGGTATGCCGTCGACTCCGATGAACTCCCTAGCATCAGTGCACTCATGAAAATTGGAATCATATATGATTCCGGTTTCATCGTTTAGAACACTGAAAGTGAGAGGATGTTGTGGGTGGTAAGGGAGTCTCATCTTCCTTGGCAACGAGTGACAACGTTCATGGTGTTAAGTAATTATAAACTTTAGTATCACACACAATTGAGCTGAAAGAGACGATATATTAATGAGAAAAGGTTTGGCTATATATAGCCTTACAACTGGAACTGAATCAAACTAAAAACTAGGAACAGATAAGCTACAACTACTGCCTAAAGACTCGGACATTATTGACTGCAGAGAATAACACATGGAACTCTACATCACAGGTGGTACATATTAGAATATGGGCTTCCAACTCAAAACCAATTGGCAATGAGTGGATTGGCCCATATATCTTATATACTAGTCAAGATCCCTTGTCCTTTCCAATGTGGGATATTGTTATCCCTAATAGTACAATGATGATGGGAACTTCCAAACCTAACCGTCTTTTCTTTATTGCCGCCTGCAAAACAACCGCCTGGAAGCTCTGTGCCGGCTTGACGGGAGAGGGTGTGAGGATCAGCTGGATGAGACAAACGGCATATCTCTTCTTCTTCTTCTTTGCAAATTACCGGCTCCAATTCTTGGCCATACGACATTTTTTACTCTTTTTTTTTCTTTTTAAACTTCTCTTTTATTATTAAGATCAAATATGAGTGTGTCTACTGTCTATATATATGCGAACACAAGTAAATTAATTAGCACCATAGTTTCATGTCAACAATAACCCACGACATTGTTTATATAATTATTATAACCCACTGACTTTTTCCCCACACATGTCGCCGGTCTGTCCGTATGTGAAATAACAATAGTAAATGAACTACCTATTTTCCTAATAGACCCAATAATTAAGTTATACAGGCTGTTTCGATCGGGTTTTAATCTCAGATACTCTCCTATTTTAAAAAGAAAGCTCAAATACTCTTTAATGATAAAAAGACAAAAATGCCATTAATGAGGGTTGTTTTCGGGGTTATAAGGGTTAAATATAATCAAATCGGTAAGTGTTCAACGAAAAACACAGTAGCTCAGTGGTTGCGAGCTTCATGCGCACAGGCGCGCGCCCAGGGCGGGGTGTAACTGGTATAACTAGGGATTATTCGGGAATATTTGGTACAACTAGGTGGTACAACTAGGAAGGTACAACTAGGAGGAGGTACAACCAGGAGAATATGGGATACGTGGTACAACTGGTAGGTAGGTGTACCAGTTGTACCAGGTATACGTGGTACAACTGATAGATAGGGGTACCAGTTGTACTAGGTATACGGGGTACAACTGGTAGGTAGTTGTACAAGTTGTACCAGTTGTACCACGTATACCTAGTTGAGGGGTAATTTCATCCTTTCATTAAAATGAGGAGAGTATGTAGATTAATTATTGGGTTCTGAGGAGCAATTGAGATTAATAAAGAAAAAATCTGTTTATTTAGTAGGTGGTGGAGGGGAACTACTATCAACGTTAATAAGTCAACAAAACCAAACGTTAATAAGTCAACAATAACCATTGACATTTAAAATTTTCTTTCTCACACGTATGACGTAACACGTCTATATATCTATTTGTTGTGGGTAATTTTGTGCACTCATATGTCGAACAACAAGTTAACAACACATGGACGACAGCTCAACGACCTCAACACATGGCTAAGACAGAGCCCATAATCTTCTGAGAGTTCTGAGACGGAGTTCAAAAACACGCTGAGTCATTATGAGAATTGTGCTTGACTCCTACGACACTCAAGTTGTATGACAACTATCAAATGTTTAAAGTATAACCATAGAATAAACTTCGACCCAATAATAATTTATGCAGTTGTAGAAGAATAAATAATGACTTCAAGGTCTCCAAGACTAAATATAAGATTAAATCTATAACATATTTATTTCAGATCTAATCATTACACAAATTAATCTTTTTAATGAAATTTCAAAATTGGATAGTAAATGCTCGAATCTTAATCCGATAAAAACTGCAAGAGTAGGGTGAAATGCACGATAAAATATCTGGAGTCGAATCTATAAAAACTGAATGGTTATGTGTAAGCATTGTGAAAGATGTCGTCGATAAGGAGATCGGAGATTTGTCAGATCAGCATAACAGCTTTCAGTTCGTGACCTCGCTTGCAAATTCGACAAGAATTTAGCTGCAGCTTCTAAATTAGTTCACGAGGTTCCACTCTATGATTATGTGTCTGTGTTTTAGATGAATGGTCTCAAAACCGAATTACCAAACTAACATTGCCTTCTTTTCTGTAATATTTAGGCAAAGTTAAGTGAGGTGACTTCTTTAATTGGAAGGACATGTTATGCTAAAGAAACTAAGGGATGCTTTAGAAACCCTGAGAGGCCGAATGGATGGGCGAAACAGGGAAGAGGTGGAGAAAGCTATCTCCATGGTTACTTTTTGTTACTTCCTTTACTCCTAAAAGCGATAGTTATTATATACAAAATCTCAATTAATTTGTAGAGAATCATCATTTTTAGGTAGATATTTTATATTTTCTTTAATGACAAGATTGTTTTTGGTAGGTTCTTAGAACAAGAGGATGCTTATGCACGCATGAGTAAATTTTCTCGAAAGACCAGCACTTACGTCGTGAAGAAAAAAAGTGACATTGCATACAGATGTAGAAATCATAAGAGTCGATACGAAAGATGCACGTTAGTTATACGAGATACGATATCACGTAGAACTATCGTCGGGCAGGGCCCAAACCCGGGCTCAGTCGTTAATGAGTTTCTAGTTAGGTTTTTGTGCTTTTAATTAGGCATTAGGGTTTTAAGTTGTAAGGCCCTTAAATTAGTTTTCCCCAATTTTAGAGTTGTACTTTCATTTTCTGTTTAAGGTTTCCATACCGTTTCACAAAACAAAACAGTCATAGTATGTACTGATTCGAAACACAATTAATGTAAATGTATGCATCTCTGTTATTGGTTCATATATTGATACTATTATCTTAGAACCAACACCTATTCAGTTTGTTAATCAACAGAAGGTCTTGTGATGATATTACATAATAGTAAAAGCATTGCTTACTAAGCAACTGAATCATATGGATAAACGAAGAGATGGAGATACTTATCGAATTCAATAAGGAATTTATTTCTTAGGAGTGGTGAAAATACAAGTTTGTTTAATAAAATAAAAATAAAAAAAATACAAGTTTGACAGGAAAACACACACATGTCCAATATTGCACGAAAGAACTTCATAACGTTTCTGATCCCCACATCTATAATGAAAAGCAATAAAAACAACAAAAAACTCTCCCATTAGAAAACTTGAAGTATACAGAACTCGAGCAGCGGCTACTACATGTATAGCAAATCGGTCGAGTGTTACTATTGTTGCAAAGAACTTTCACACTTGAAGATCTTAGATAGCACGTGTAGCCTGCTGGCTTCATATAACAGTATAACCCCAATGCGCAAAATTTGTGGATAGTGATGTAAGATTTGGTGCATGTATAGAACCATTCCCTTGGATCTAATTCTCCCTCACATACTTCGCACCAGTATGTTTCATCAGCGAGTTCTCCATAACAAAGGGAGAGAGGAAGTGCGTCATATTTATTGTGTAGCTTATCTGGCATGGTGGCACAGCTATAACATATAACAAATTCGCATAGAGTACACTGTAAATAGTGGTAGACGAGACATCTGATCTTGCAACCGTTACAGCGAATCCAGTTCTTTTGCTTGTAGCCAGCAGAGACGGGGATGAATAAGGGATGTTCATGACTCTTGTGAGTGAAACAATCAGGAACTAAGATGCATCCAACATCTACCCGAAACCGTTCACAACTCTTTTCGGAGCACGTGTACTTGAAACCACTGAATGCTCGTGCACAAACAAAACAGTCTATGGCATAATAGTCATCTGGAGGAGCCGTTTCTAGGCAAAGAGAGTGATGATGCAATGCGTGATCTAGTTTTCGAGGAAGATTTGCGCATACCTCGTGGAGAAAAAAGTCACATTGCACGCAATTGTAGTAATCCTGAGAGTCGATATGAAGGACACACGCTTGACATTGCTTGTCGGCGTCTCGAGTACTATTGTACTTCTCAAGCTTTAGATGATGTTCATGACTAAAGTACTGTATCAAACCATCACCAACTTTCTTGAATGACGCAACATCTTCAGTTTCGCCAAATTCTTCGGGTTCCCATTCGAGTTCTTTCCCATCCCATACATTCTTATGTGTTGCACACTTGGAATGAACTACATAAGAGCAATCATCATGATTGCAGAAATACTGACCATACTTGTTATCAACAGTCTGGTAGCAAATACGGCAAGAGGATGAAATAGTGGGTGAAAGAAAAGGAGTGTAAAAAAGACGATGAGGGTGTCGGGTGATTTTGATGACGCGTGGTAAGTCTATACAACCCCGATGGACCACATAATTGCATTGAAAACAAGCATAACTTGGCTTCGACCTTTTTACCAATCCACAAGCATCACATGGAACCAAAAGGGGCCGAGGAAGGAAAATGAGTGAATGGTGATGGTTTTTTGGATTTGTAATAGTAGGAAGTGGATACTTTAAGGAACAAGGGTCACATAAACAAAAGTTACAGATAGAACATCGGTAGAAAGAAAGATCATCACCTTTCAAATTTTCTCCACACCAAGTGCAGTTATCGAAAATGTTACCATGATCAGGTATGCCGACTCCGATGAACTCCGTATCATCAGTGTAGTCATGAAAATTGGAATCATATATGATTCCGGTTTCTTTGTTTAGAACACTGAAAGTGAGAGGATGTTGTGGGTGGTAAGGGTGTCGCATCTTCCTTGGCAACGAGTGACAACCTTCATGGAACTCTACATCACATGTGGTACAGTGATGATGGAAGCTTTCGGTTTTCTCGTCTAGAAGACTGAAAATGAGAGGATTTTGTGGGTAGTAAGGGTATGTCAATTTATTATTGCCGCCTGCAAAACAACCACCTGGAGGCTCTTGGCCGGCTTGACGGGAGAGGGCGTGAGGTTCATCTGGATGAGACAAACGGCATATATCTTCTTCTTCTAGTTCTTCTTCTTCTTCTTCTTCTTCCTCTCCGTCACCAGAGAACGACTTTTCTTCTTCTTCGTCGCCAGATAACGACTCTTCTTCTTTGCCGCTAGAGAACGACTCTTCTTCTTCTTCGCCGCCAGAGAACGACTCTTCTTCTTCCTCACAAGATAAGAGTTCTTCTTTGCCGCCAGAGAACGACTCTTCTTCTTCGTCGCCACATAACCACTCTTCTTCTTCTTCGCCGCCAGAGAACGACTCTTCTTCTTCCTCACAAGATAAGAGTTCTTCTTTGCAAATTACCAGCTCCACTTCTTGGCCATACGACATTTTTTACTCTTTTTTTTTTTTTTGAACTTCTCGTTTATATTTTTTTTTTTGTTCAACAACTTCTCTTTCATTGTTATGATGATCAAATATGAGTGTGTCTATATATATTAATTAGCACCATAGTTTCATGTCGACAATAACCCACGACACTGTTTATATAATTATTATAATTACCCACTGACTTTTTCCCCACACATGTCGCCAGTCTGTCCGTATGTGAAATAACAGACTTATATACTAACTTATATAACAACAATTAACAATATTAAATGAACTATCTATTTTCCTAATAGACCCAATAATTAAGTTACAGGCTGTTTCAATCTACTTTAAAATAAAATATAAAGTCTTTGTTTATTTAGTAGGTGGAGGGGAACTACTATCAACGTTAATAAGTCAACAAAACCAAACTTAAGCAAGAGTTTCTCCATAACCATTGACATTTAAATATTTATTTCTTACACGTATGACGTAACACGTCTATATCTCTATTTGTTGTGGGTAATTTTTTTGTGCACTCATCTGTCGAACAAGAAGTTAACAACACATGGACGACAGCTCAAGAAGTTAACAACACATGGACGACAGCTCAAGAGCTCAACGACCTCAACACATGGCTAAGACAGTTAGGGCCATTCCTGAACATAGGCCGAATAAACAGTGGATTAGCTAGGGTTCCCATTAAACTTTTTTTTTTTATATATACATTATATATATATATATATATATATACACGATGAAGTTGGTGTTGATTTTTTAAAAAATGATAATTGATTTTGAGTTGTTTTTTTGGATAATTTGTGTTTTATAGTGTTTTCTTGGCTACTATTTTGTTACTTTTGTATATTTATGAAACGGATGCGTTTGATTATATTGTTTTATATTGCATAGTAGATGCCCCATTTTCTATGTTATTTGTGGTCGCATTTATTTCAGAAACGGCCCTCAAGACAGAGCCCTCAATCTTCTGAGAGTTTTGAGACGGAGTTCAAAAACAGGCCGAGTCATTACGAGAATAGTACTTGACTACTCTCAAATGTTTAAAGTATAACCATAGAATAAACAATTACCCAATAATAATTTTTATGCAGTTGTAGAAGAATAAACAATGACTCCAAGGTTTCCAAGACTAAATATAAGATTAAACTAGATAGTGACCCGCGGTGCACCGCGGGTTAATTTATGCTTCACGTTTGGTTAGGTGAAGATTTGTATATTGGTTTTTTAGTAACTTAGATGATTCAAGTATTGCTGAAAAAAAAAATGATTCAAGTATTAGGATTAAGTGATAGATTTTTGTATTTATTATGTGGGTTATATATAAATTATTCATTCATCGAGGGATATATAGAAACATTGTGTAATAGTTTTCTAAGTTTTTTTTTGGAATGATTAATATTTTTTTTCAAATTGTAAAGGATTATGTGCTCTTATGAAGAGAAAAAAAAATAAAAAGCAAAGCATAGTTCATTACACATATAGAAATTAGAGTTTGACAAAAAAAAAAAAAAAAAAAAAAAAAAAAAAAAAAAGCACAACACATATAGAAATAAGAAAGGATTAGATAAATGTTAATTGTTTTGTTTGGGCCTAATGTTTTCTGGCTAATAAGAAACATAATTTGAATTGTAAAAATTCGAGGCCCAAATTTGAAATAAAAATTCGAGGCCCAGATTTTGGGGAAATTGATTTCATTAAACAACAACTTTAGTCTCTAAAGACATCTTTTGCCAAGGAATCTGCATCTGAATTAAGAGAGCGAGAAATAAAGTAAAAAGAGATAGAGCTGAATTGATGCTTCAGGGATCTGATGTCGTGAAGCCTGAGTTACAACCCGAAATGATTTTTCTCTCCTCTCTCCCTCTCACGATAGGAGACAATTTCCATCTCAAATCCAACCTTTTCTTCCTCAACGATTTCAATTTCTTCTTCTTTCTCAAACCTCTTAGTCCTCTATTTGTTCGATTTGAAACCGGAGAGGCGATTTCAAAATCGATTTCCAAAGCCGCAAATCGTGTCTCTGCATGTCACTGATTTCAGCGATAAACCCGCCGTGTAATCCTCCGCCGTCACTCCATTGTAATAAAAAATCTCCTTTCTCCCTCGGATATATTTTACATTCGATCACCTTGGAGATTGACATCTTTGTGTTATTCTTTGCATATTAATTGTTGAGAATTCAACAAATTTTCTGCGTTGAATCGGGGAATTAGAATTTATACTTGATGATTCTATGACTCCTGTTTACATATCCGTCTTGGTTATTTTCAATACTTGTTGTTTATTTGGCACTTTAGTCGTTTGATTCAAAGGCTACTTGAATCTTTTTTGTTTAATCTTAGTTTTGTTGTTTAATTCACTTTAGTTTTGGTTAGTGTTATCATTGAATCCGTTTGAATCACTTTAGCTTTGGTTATTCTTCTACTTATCATTACGATTAACATGTTTCGGAGATGAATTATGTCTTCCAAAGATTACTTGTTGTTTTGGTTCTTCTTCAAAATTGACTCATTTTGTTTTGTAATTTTCTGCGGATTACTTGTTGAGAATTCGAAACTTGACTGTTTTTTATTTCTAGTTTCTATTTAGTTCCTAATTCTGCCTTTGTTATTTCCAATTCATATTGTTTGTTTCGCAATTTAGTCGTTTGCTTAGAAGTTAACTTGATAGTTGTGAATATACATACCCTTCCCATTTGTAGAGAATTTGATTATTACATCTGACTTTCATTAGAGCTAATGGAAGTTTCAATGCCTATGAAATACTTCAATCCATTTTTGGTTACTGTTATAGTTGATCTCGTTTGCATTGAACTTGCTTTGGTTACACTTATAATTGATTTCGTTTTGCTGCAGTGAATATACTTGGAGAGGGTGGTTATGGAGTAGTTTATAGTGGTAAACTCGTCAATGGTACTGAGGTTGATGTAAAGAAGCTTCTGAACAATCTGTAAGTTTTCAACTGGAATATCAAATGTTTGTGAATCCTCTGTCTCGTTTCCTTAATAATACTTCCCAATTTTGGTCTCTAGAGGGCAAGCTGAGAAGGAATTCCGGGTAGAAGTTGAGGCTATTGGTCATGTACGGCACAAGAATCCTGTTAGGCTTTTCGGATATTGCACCTTTGCCAAGTAGTGAAACTGTACAATTCTATGGTTCAGTTTCAGCTAAAGAATACTCAATCAAACACCTTATATATTATGTCAAACACCTTTCAGTTTTGATGAAAATGAGTAGTAGCTCACGTTTAAAGCTCCTTTATAATGCAAGAATGTCATTGATGAAATTACTAAGTTTTCTAACTGTTAGGGTATAATGCATTTATATTGGTTATATATTTTTGGTCTTTACATTAATAATTATGATTACTTGCAGATTCATGAAGTAAAATGACACTTGGGTTATGACCAAGGTTCTAAAAATCGGTCTAGGCAGCGACTAGGCGCCCGCCTAGGCGCTTATGAGCCTCCGGGCGCCCCGATTTTCGTAAAATCGATGAATCAAATCGGTTTACCGGTTTAGACGTTAAAAATCGGGTAAATCGGTCAAATCGGTCAAATTGGCCGGTTTATTTTCTGATTTTTTTGTTTTTTTTTCCTAATATAACATTATTTTGAATAAATAAAAAAAATAATAAAATGAAAAGATTAGAACAAAGATAATTGATTATTAAATTGTAAATTATGATTTAGTTAGTCTCAGTTTTTTTTATTTACAGTGACTAAACTATATAATTCTTATATAAAATAGGTATAAATATATATAAGAAGTTCAAATATGTAATATTTTTAGTATCTTATATTTTATAAATTATATTTTGTTATAAAAATATAAAAAATATTTAGAAATATAGAAATAATTCATTAACGCCTAGGCCCCGCCTAGTCCCCGATTAATCGATCTAGGCGCTAAGTCCCGTTCGAACGCCTAACTAGCGCCTAGCGACTTTTTGAACCTTGGTTATGACACATTGAAGGACATGCAAGAGAAAATTCATTTTTCAAAATCTAAAATATGAGGTATGCACTTTAAACTCTATTACAAATATAGGAATATAAACCAATAGATAGTCATAAAGTTTTGTGTGATCAATATTAAAGATTGCAAACATAATAAAGTTTTGAAGAAGGTATAGTGTAGTTAATAGATTCTGAAAAAGTATCCGTGAGAACAAATTACGTTAGTTGTTTGTAGATCATAAACAATTGAAACAAACAAAACCTTATGGAAGCAATGACTACTTTGTTTTAAATTAAAGTAGGCTATAATACATGAACCAATTATTAGGTTAATATAATACCTTATCATCTCTTCAGATGATTATAACTCGATTGGTTCATCCTTAAATCCATTTTGCTTCTAGATTCTCAAGATTTTTACATGGATTTGCTAGTCTGATCTCTATGAATCAAGATCTGAAACATCATTAAAATAAGCAAAATGAGAAGAAACAATAGAAAAGATACCTCTATTATATTTTTAACATTTAAAACTGCTTTGTGTGAAAAAAGCTTAGAGAGGAATTGTGGAAATGTTCTTAAAGGGTTTGAAAGCTGAATCGATTATAGCACTAACAAAAGCAAATTAGTTATGAGTTCTTAATCACCTTTGGCAGGATCTTAGTCTTTAAAAAAAGTCTGAAAACTCTCCATCGAGTCTTCTCTTACTATTGAGGTTTTCCACCTAACCTGAAATCAGAAGTTTCATATAGTAAAAGTACATTGTGAATGATAAACAAAACCAAAATGTTGAGAGGCTATTTCTGTTTTACCTTTGATATTTTGTATTGAACCAAAATTATTTGATGGTTTGTGCTCCATTCATTGTTGCTTGATGAAGAGAGATACTGTTTTTGCTAGATAAATGTTAAATGGTAAGATTGAATGGTTTGTGACTCTGATATTGACTCATATATATAGTGTTGTGGTAGTTCAAGCTAGGGTACGAAACATTGGTATAAATTAAAGAATATGCTGTTTTGGATAAGGAAAATCTGTGTGGGAATTATTTAGCTAAAGATATTATGTAACTGAAATGGTATTTGTTCATTAATGTTCTCGTCAGTTAGGAAATTCGATACAGTACATTTTAGTTGTGATTTTATGGCAATTTCACAGATTCCCGGCGAATTGTTTGTTGAGAATTTCGAAGTCATCGGGAATTTCTTGTTTTGTTTTTTTTCTTTTTTGGTTGAAAGTCAACGGGAATTTCTAACGTTTTAATTGTGCACTGCAGATTTGTATATGGGCTATTGCACGGAAAAATGAGGCCTTCGATTATTGAGATGAAATGGGCCTCGAACCCAGAATTAAAATCAAGCACACAAACGGGTCGGGCAAATAAGGGTCCGCGTGTATCCAAATGGGGCAAGGGGATGTGAATTACAAAACTGTCCTTTTTATGTTTGTAAAGGAATGCTTAAATTCTAGTGGCAAATACTGTAATATAACATGTAAAATCAGGTTAAATATTTTTTAATGCTGTCCAAATAATAGTATAGAGGATCTATAACTAATTTATTCTCCAAGATCTGTCTCCAGACTGTCCATATCTCAATACTCAAACAATATGTTCAATAAGTGGAATGCTGGTTAGCTCTTACCTAAATAAAAGTGAAAAAGATAAAACAAGGAAAAGAAAAAAATAATAAAAAAAAGTCTTTGTCTATTCGGCCCGTTCATCTCACGACCAATATGGTTGTTTAAATAAGCATATTTATTTCAGATCTAATCGTTACACAATTTAATCTTTTTAATGAAATTTCAAAATCTATATAATTAATCGGGAGGTACATTTTTTAAAGTGGACAAAATTTTCATTATAATTACGATATATTGCCACTGGGTTAATGACCAAATTTTTTTATATCAGGGACAAAATTGTCACAAAATTTCACTCACAATCGGATAAAGACGCGGATCTTCTGCGACCCGTTTTAAAAAGCACGCGGATCCTGACGTGGAATGATCTCCACCGTCTATTCAATCTACAGAAAATCACAAGCTTTTTCATAAAATTACGTTCGTGTGCCATTGAGGTTGATTTTTATTAAACCTAACAAAAGTTTTCTCTCTCTATAATCGTCCACTCTCCCAAAATTTCTCTGGGTTTGCGGCGGCGAAATTAACTCGATCATACGATCTTCCTTTCTCATCTCTCTGTGTTTCTCTCTTCTTCTTCCTCACAATTACGTCGAAAACTCATCTCATTTAAGATGGATGTGATTAACACGAGAGTCTGGGTTCTTCTCCGATCATCATCACAGGTTGGCGTTTGTAAAAAAGGATAGTCGTCAATCCGATCATCAATAGGTTTTTAGTCAAATTTGATGTTTGTTTAACTAAATTTAAAGCGTTTTAGTCTTCTTCTAGGAGACTCGCAGGGTTTCTTCGTTTTCTCATCTTCAATGCTTTTCCAGCGAGACCCAATTCCTTCAGAGCTCTAAAATTAAAACAGAGCGCGAGGCTCACGCGGCGGCTTGAACATCGGCCGTTCATTGTCTGATGTGAAGCGTCTTCTAATGGAAGGGTAAAGTCTGAAACAAATGAGATTTTTTATGACAACAGAATGAATCAGTTTTCTGATGAAATTTTTGTTTTGTTTCTGAATGGATCATTTTCTGTGTACGATTTCTTTGATTTTGTATCTTGTGTATATGTTTTGTTTCATTTTGTTGTTTTGATTTTGTGGGGCATCAAGGAGATGGAGGAAGAAGCTACTGTGCTGCGCGAGATGCAAGCAAAATGCATAAAAAAAAGAAATGGGAGGTACTCAAGGTTTGTGGTTCTTTCGTTTATTTGCTCCTCTAATTTGAATTTGATATTTTTTAATCTGGATTTTTGCATCTTCTTTGCAAATCGCTTCTGTAGCATCTCAATTTAATTTTCTGATCAGTTTTTGTTTTGTTCATGGGTTGATTTTTGAACAATAGTAATATTTAGTTTCCCATGTCGGAGGAATCCACATCGATCTTCTTCCACAACATACAAATACAGTTTTACGGGCGATCAGGTAAGCCGATAACGTTTCACTTCGGATTGAAACGTTAGAGATTTTCGGCATATGTAAATTTGTCTATGATGATCCACCATGTTGTTGCTCTGTTTATTTTGCAGTTGTCGAGTTCCTTGGAAACATGTAATTACTTCAGAAATTGTTGAGCTCTTCTCTAAAGAAAATCTCTCAAGTTGTTGTGTTGAAACGTTACTGTTGGTGGTGATCTCTACGGTTCTCAATTTCGGTCTGATGTGAAACTTCTGCTAATGGAAGGGTAAAGTCTGAAACTTTAAGTTTGTATTTGTACTGTATTTTCAAGTAATCATTGATTTCATAAAACTTGAACTGATACGAACACCCCAAGTTTTTTTTTTTTTGTACTGGATTCTGCTAAACGGGTTCAATGGTGTTTCCTTTGTATAGCTTACACAGAAAGAATTCACATAAATGGCATGGCAATCGATAGTTCCTTCACCAAATGTTGCGAAGGAGAATAAGCAAAAGATTGTGGAGACAGAGCATCTGATTTTGGAGCAGAAGAATGGTTTAGCTCGAAGGATTTTCTCTAATGACCACTTCGATTCGCTGAAGATGGAAGGCTCCGAGTGCCCGTTGTAGGCGGAGGAGAAGAAGGGATGATGACAGAGGAATCCGAAGGAGAAGATGGAGCTAAGCACTGTGATTCCCACGAAAAGGTTAGTTTGCTTCGTTTCTTTTAACATAATTAATAATTGATATTCTCCTCTTAATATCGTTCTAATAACAATTATAAACCCACTTATAAAAAACTCTCTTCAGATTTCTGGCTGGATGAAGAATTGGACAACTTCAGAGATGATAGGTGATATCGTTTGAGTTTGTCTTCATCTCTGATCCATGGTTTATTTGTTATCTGTAATTGCATAATTTCGTTTTGATTATAGGCCAGAACTTAAACGTTTTATGAGTTGCACTTGGAGAACTAAGTCCTCATGTTTTTGCAATCGGGGATGCTGCATACAGGTTTGTGCATTTTCACATCCATCCTTTTGTCATACTTCCATCTGTTTTGTGAGATAATTTGCTGATTGTGTCATGGTGTATGATATTAGGGCTATGATTAATGAAGGAAAAAGCAATTCGATTTTGGTAAGTGGCGAAAGTGGCGCTGGTAAAACCGAGACGACAAAGATGCTCATGAGGTACCTTGCCTTCTTGGGAGGGAGGTCTGGTGTAGAAGGAAGGACAGTTGAACAGCAAGTCTTAGAGGTTTGTTTTAACTTTCATGTTTAATGAGGATTGTTCTTGTGCAAAACGTTTCAGCAAACCATTTAGTGTTTTGACAAAAGAGAATATATTGGATCAGTTTGTAAGTTGTAACAGATGTAACCAAGTTTATCAGCGGATGTATGGCTTCTCTTTCGGCGATGATCTAACTTGAACTGCCCCATGTTAACGTCCTCTCGAAGATGGATCTCTTAAAGGATAGAAGCAACATTGAGGATTAAATCTTGCTTCCTTCCTCTATTCTTCCAATAGTTTACCATGTTATGTTTTATCAGAGAACTTGACGAAGATATGGAGAAATTAGAGCTCTAGAATAGTCCATTAAGTTTACTTGTGCGAGAAGGAAAGAGTAGTTAGTACTTATGAAAGAAAACACTAATATGTTGACAAATCAAACTATGTATGCAAAGAGAAATGTATATATCAACCTTAGCCATGTGTCCAAAAAACATACTTCAACTCATAAATGAAAATTTGAGAGTGCCACAGAATCAGGCTTGATTGCTTTAGTGCCATCAAATTTGTCTGAGAGGTCTGAGACTACTTGATAAACTATTAGCTAGTTTTGATACAACTACAAAGTGAAATAATCTAAAACTTGAAAGACGAAGAACACTGTATATTCAAAGATAGCTCATAATGTTATTCTTCCATTACAAAGGAAGCTCTAACTACGAAGCCCATTTTCATAAGAAAACATTAAACTACAAGTTCTAGAGATAATTATGGCGGCATTGTAATTGTGGGAGGTTCGAGAGATACCCACTAATCCCTTTACCTCACTTGATTTTAGATAATATTATTAGAAGAAATGAACAAACGAAAATTTATCTTTGATTTTTAAAAGTATTTACTTAAAATGTCATTCTTTTAAAAATACATTCCAAAACTCATTAGAGGCAAAATTGGAGATAAAAAATCCAGAAAAAAAATTTAGAGAAGGGTCATTAAAATCAAGATCCCTTTAAAACGGGTTAGAAATCATTTTTTCGTTTTAAATTCTTGAATTATAAATTATTGTTACCATAACTGATTACTAAATCTCTATGAGAGATTGCAGGAAATATATTAAAGTTTTCTATATTTAAATATGATATTGTTGTATATATGATATGTGATTATGTATATAGATAAAATCAATATTGTTTAAAAAAAATACAAATAAGTTAACAATTTAAACACAAAAGTAGAACAAATAAACACAAATTAAAACTAAAAAAACATTGCATCCGGACGCCAATACGGGTTATTAATCTAAATACGGTTTATTTTTAGAACTCAAAACACAAGATCATTCCACTTAACGACTTATGTTTTTGATGTCATCTAAAAAATGTCTACTTGCTTATTTTTAATGACATTGTCAACCATACTATCGAAAACTATTTGTGTATTTTAGCATTTTCTAAACATATAACTTCATGTGTCTGAATCTTTGGATTATCGTTTGTTAAATCAATCAGTTTGAGACTTTTTTTCAGGTAAATGCTTGTGATGTCATTATATTGGAATATATTCTAGAGAAACCTCGACTATTTCCTTTTCTGTGTAACAAATCAAAACTCATTCCTCCAAAAAAAATATCAGTTCTTAATTTAATCATATTGTTTTTTGTTTATAGATAACGAGAATAGAGGAGTTTTGGAATGGCAAAGAAGGTATAAGATCATTGAAGGGATGACTCCAGGAAAACTATATTTACATCAGCTTATGAACATAGTGATAGTAAGCAAGTAACATACTCTTAGATGCAGACATGATCCGAAGATCTCAGATTTCGGTATGGCGAGGATCTTTGGTGTTGGTTAAACAAAAGCCAATACTTGAAGAATCTTGACACTACAATTATTTATTTAATTTCTCATTTTGATTAAACAAGTTATCTCTCTTGTGGTTAGATGTCAAAGGAGAATGCAATTCACTGGCAGTATTCAGTGAAATTGGATGTTTATAGCTTCAAAGTCTTGGTTCAACAAGTTAATTTTATATATAATAAACAAACTTTACAAGTGTAATTATTATGCTACATACATTGGCTTAAATTGTTCTGTTATCTATTTTAGTAGATTACAAATAGCATCATCCCTTTGTAAATTTCTATTACATTAAAGTTTTAAAATGTTAACACAAATTTATTCATATTATTTCAAAACTAATTATATTATTTGTGATTATTCTACAATCACTTTAATCTATATATAGTTAATATATTGCCACTTGAATATATTTCAAAGGTTTTACTGACATTTTTTGTGTATAGATGTTACTAATATTTTTTTGGTTACGCTTCCATCTTGGGAATGAATCGGAGTGAGTGATAAACTTTTAGCAAAGTTGACTTCGATGGAAGCCCACAAATTCTAAGTCTACCTTTTCCCTTTCTTTCCGTTGAATAAGTGTTAAAAATTAAGATGGGAAGAATGAATTCTCATTGCATTGCGGAGAAACAAGTTTGAGCATTGTGTTAATGTTTTTTTATTTGCACCAAAAAAAAAAACAATGGACCCCATGTTGTAGCAAGGCCAAGTGTATTTTTTCCCTAATTTTTTATGTTTCACACTCCATGATTTACATCTGATTTGACCTAACTTTGGTTTGATTTGATTTTTTTGTCAAATTAATTATCAAAAACCTAT
Source organism: Erysimum cheiranthoides (assembly GCA_011420285.2). Lineage (NCBI taxonomy): Eukaryota > Viridiplantae > Streptophyta > Magnoliopsida > Brassicales > Brassicaceae > Erysimum > Erysimum cheiranthoides. The sequence continues at coordinate 20,208,223 of CM022180.2, forward strand.
CAATGATCTGATTTAATTAAAATTGTTTACGAAATACTTTATAGTCGTATTAACAATTAATGCATGTGTTTAGCTTTAGCTGCAAAAATGCTACAGATTCGTGCCATGGGCAAGTTTCAAAGAAACACATCTCTTCTTGGGCTCCAGTTAGATAGTCTCATTACGGGAGTTTATGAAACCAATCTTAAAAAAACTTAAAAGCATATTTCATAAACATTCAATATTATTTTTTTTTAAAAATATTATATGGTATAATTAGAATTCAATAAACTTCCAGAGTTTAAGTAAAATTTTGTGTGTTAAGTGTCAAGAGTATTTGAAATAGAAAAGAAGTTTCATTTATGTCCCAGTAAAAATTCAGGACATGAACATGATAGGATGGGTCGCGACGGGGATAAAACTTTAGAAATCGAAAAAGAGGTTCCATTTATATTCCAGTTAAAATCCGAGACTGGAACATGATAGTATGGGACGGGATCAAAAATTTAGGACGAGATTTTACAGAAATAGAAACAGGTCAAAAATTTGAAAATAGAAAATGAGGTTTCATTTATGTCCAAATTAAAATCCAGGACATGAATATGATGGGACGGGTCGGGACCGGGACAAAAATTTGAAAATCAAAAAAAGATTCTATTATGTTCCAGTTAAAATTCGAGACGGGAAGATGATGGTATGGGATGAGATCAGGAATTTAGGACGGGATTTTACGAAAATGGAAACGGGTCGAAAATTTGGAAATTGAAAAAGAGATTTCATTTATGTCCCAGTTAAAATCCAGGACAGTGATGGTGGGACAGGTTGGAACCGGGACAAAAATTTGGAAATCGAAAAAGATGTTCCATTTATGTTTCAGTTAAAATCCGAGACGGGAACACAATGGTACTAGGCGAGATCAAGAATTTAGGACGGTACTTTACGAAAATAGAAATGAGTAGAAAATTTGAAAATTGAAAAAGAGGTTATATTTATGTCCCACTTAAAATCCAGGACAGGAACATGATGGAGCAGGTCGGGACCGGGACAAAAATTTGGAAATAAAAAAAGGTTCCATTTATGTTCCAGTTAAAATCTGAGACAGGTACAGGATGGTACGGGAGGGGATCGAGAATTTAGGATGAATTTTATGGAAATAGAAACGGGTAGAATATTTGGAAATAGAAAAAGAGGTTTCATTTATGTCCCATTTAAAATCTAGGACAAGAACATTATGGGACGGGTCGGAACCGGGACGAAAATTTGGAAATAAAAAAAAATTTCCATTTATGTTTCAGTTAAAATCCGAGACAGAAACATGATGGTATAGGACGGGATCGGGAATTGAGAACAGAATTTTACGGAAATGGAAACGGGTCGAAAATTTGGAAATAGAAAAAGAAGTTCCATTTATGTCCCAGTTAAAACACAAGACAGGAACATGATGGGCCGGGTCGGGACCGGGACAAAATTTGGAAATCGAAAAAGTGGTTTCATTTATGTTCCAGTTAAAATCCAAGACGGGAACAGGATGGTACGAGACGGGATCGAATCGAAAATTTAGGACGAAATTTTACGGAAATGGAAACGGGTCAAAAATTTGGAAATAAAAAAAGAGGTTTCATTTATGTCATATTTAAAATCCAGGACAAGAACATGATGGGACGGGTCGGGACCGGAACAAAAATTTGGAAATAAAAAAAGAGATTTCATTTATGTTCCAGTTAAAATCCGAGACGGTAACAGGATGGTACGAGACGGACTCGAGAATTTAGGATGAGATTTTACGGAAATAGAAAGGGGTAGAAAATTTGGAAATAGAAAAAAAGAGGTTTCATTTATGTCCCAGTTAAAATCCAAGACATGAACATGATGGGACGGATCGGGACCAGAACAAAAATTTATAAATCGAAAAATTGACTTCTTCATAAAGATACACACAATCATATAATCTGACGAATCTCAATTACTCAACATATAGCAATTCCTATTAATGGATTAATCTGAATCAAATTGACCAATCTCAATTCTCATATTATATCAAATCAATTACTGCAAACAGTTATTAATAAGAACTACGAAACTTAATATTATACATATCCACGTACGTACGTGAGATCAAATGTATGTATGGCTCATTACATTTTTCCCCTTTCTCTTATGTTAACTGAATATATATTTTCTATACAGTATAATATAACAATAACATCTTCAAGCGGTTACTTTTTTCAGGGGCATCATAGTCATGAACTAGAACGATCTGCCTATCTTCACCGTCACGTCTCCAGCAATTATATCGAGTTTTTTTAATCTATTCTTATCACCTTATTTTTATTGAATCTCATAACTATATGCCTTCTTTTAAGTTTATTTTTCAAGGGTTTTTTTTAGGCATGTTTCAGAATTTTATTAATTTTAATAATACTTCCAGGTTTCTTTAATATACTAAGTGCCAAACAATACAGTCAGTATTTGTTAATATACCGTAACCAAAAGATGTGAGAACCAAATAAAAGACATGATATATTTGTTAATATATCGTAACTAAAAGATTTGAGAACCAAATAAAAGACATGATATTCCGTCATTATTGTTGACTTTTTCGACTCATCAGTATATAATAACAAGTAACCGACTGTGTTAGATAACGAATATTAAACTGATATTAAACTATGAAATCGACTGTGTATGTAACGCAAACACACATATAGTAACTGTAAAACAGTATATTATTGTTGTATATATACATATGAATGCAAAACATAAACCAAAGTAAACCACACAAGAGACTTCGCCGTATACAAAACCCGACGTATTCACAGCAAATAGAAGACAACTTCGCTACAATTTCATTTACATACCTAAGAAAATACACAACGAATGCATCAACATAAATTTCAATCCCGTGCTGTAGCACGGGCTATATACTAGTTGGATAGTAATTGCTCGAATCTTAATCCGATAAAAACTGCAAGAGTAGGGTGAAATGCACGATAAAATATCTGGAGCCGAATCTATAAAAACTGAATGGTTATATCAAGAACTTCTGAAAGTAGTTTAAAGCTAAAAGTAAAAATAAGAACGAATTAGTAGTAGACGAAACACAGATTCTAAAGCGATTAGAATCATGAAGCATAACAAAAAGAGATAAGATACAAAATATTTGTGGTATTTTTCTTAATATAAGAAGGTTTTGGGTCAAAACCCGTAATCTATCTAAGTCCGAAACCATAACATATAATATTAATTCCGTGGATTGATTTTCTTATTATGTTACCTAGTTTAGACGTGAAGGTTTGTGTTTTGTATGTTTACTGTTAGCATTGATATATGTAGAAGTGTAAGAAGAAGCTGAATTGTTTGATCATTGTCTTAGGTTTTGATACTTACATTGTGGGTGGATGTGTAAGGGATTTGAAACTTCACAGAGTGCCAAAAGATTATGATGTGATCACTACAGCTAATCTTAAGCAGGTTTAGTGGATTGATTTTCTTATTATGTTACCTAGTCTAGGACTGTATGTTTTGATTATTCCTTTACACATCTCGTTTGTTTTGTAGATCCGGCGGCTATTTCATCGTGCTCAGGTTATCGGGAAACGATTTCCTATTTGTCATGTGCGGATGGGAGGTTCGATAATTGAGGTATGTCCTCTTACATAGGTTTTGTCTAATTAAAGAGTTTTACTTTTATCCTGCTTAAGGTTTCCAAATGCTTTTGGCATTTTTCTATTTGTGTATTCCTTGACACTCCTCTTATAGGTGTCCAGTTTTGATACCGTGGCACACAGTGACAGTGAGCATGAAAATGATTTGGAGAAGTCCAAAGAGAATTATGATGTTTCACTAGATACCGAGGCAAACAAGAATAATAGCCTCTCCAAAATGTATTCTGGTTGGGATGTAAAAGACTGCAATCGTTGGAGGAATAGCATGCAGCGGGATTTCACAATAAACAGGTGTAGTTTCTGAAACATTTACTTGTACCGAAAGAGACTGTTGTATGTTTGGCTGCATCATACACACACCAACTTACTTGTGGTATTAAATCTTGTTGCAGTTTGTTCTATAATCCCTTTGATTTTCAAATTTATGACTACACCAATGGAATGGAAGACTTGACGGATCTGAAGGTGACTAATTAACTTAGCTACTCCTTCTGGATACATCTATTGTTAATTCCTATGTTATTAAACATTGTTCGCTGATGAAAATGCAGCTTCGCACACTTGTCCCTGCATATTTTTCATTCAAGGAAGATTGTGGTATGCCTTACTTATTGTCCTCACAGCCTTGTAGCTAGACAAGGTACTTTATTTACCTTAACGTCATGGTTTGTTCCAAATGCAGCTAGAATTCTCAGGGGGTTAAGAATTGCAGCACGATTGGGTCTATCATTATCAGAGGATGTTGAGACTGCAATACCTGAATTTGTATCTTCCGTTGCAAATTTGGGCCAGGTACTTTGACTGCTTGAACTTAAATATACTTGGAATCACTTCCTTTATGTTAAATAAAATATGTTCATGGTCTCAGCTATTAAAATCATGCTCTGTCTTTTCTCAGTTTAGATTAATCATGGAAATGAATTATATGCTTTCGTATGGAGCTGCTGCGCCTTCCATCCTTCTTCTCATGAAGTTCAAACTACTTCACGTGTTACTTCCTTTTCACGTATGCCATTTACTTATTCACCAATCTTCAATTCTCTCTTTTTCTTTTTAACACTTATAACTTGGATGAATTTGGATTTCAGGCAGCTTACCTGGATCAAGCTAGTGAAACATCTCCTTCAAGTTCCTTGATGCTAGTGGTACGTGATGTCTTCATGCAACAAGCATTTTCCAACGATCCCATTTTGACATTTCTGAGTTTGGTTTATTGTTGACGCAGAGGTTATTCTCCAATATGGACAAATTAGTCTCATGTGATCAACCAGCCGACTCCAGACTATGGTGCGTTATTTCTTTATATCAGTAGGAATATGAATCTTCTCTTCGAAGAGCTCTGATTAATGTCTTGATTTGTTTTGAACAGGATTGCAGTGTTGGCTTTTCACATTGCACTAGTGCGTAACCCCCAGGAGGCTATTGTGGTGCGCGCGTTCGCCGCTTTGCTCTACCATGGAAACTGGAACAAAGCTGTTGAATTTGCTAGAGAACATGAAAATTCAGTACTAGGATATGCTCCTGAGGTATCTAAATCTTCGAGAAAGAGATCAGATGAAGATCTTGCAGAAGCAATTTCAGAATTCACATGTCTATTAAAAGATACTCAATACGTTCTGACTGACATAGAGGCTCTCGGCGAAGCCCTATACCTATACCCGGATTTCAATTTCTCTGGTCTGGTAAGTACAAAGTGCATTTTACTTCTCAGTTTGAGTACAAAGATTCATTGTGTTAAGACATAATAATGTTTATCTTAATCGAGCAGTCAACGTTATAATTGATTTATGTGGTTTCTCAGGTGTTTATACCGAAGAGGAAGGGGAGAGAGGTAGCAGAAGGGTTTTCGGGATTGAGCGATGTCGAATCATACGAAAGCAAAAAGGAGGGATTATCTATTGACTATCTCTCACTTGGGAAGGGAAAGTCATGCGAAGTAAGATTTGTTCTTGGCAAAATCATTCTAGACACCATCACAGAAGGTACCGTCATCGAACCGCTAAACTCAGTCAAGAAGAAACAGAGCACCAGTAATCAAATTTTTCCAGCGACTTGCATGGAAAAGAAGGATGAGTTGTTCATTTCTAAACTCTCAAAGGAGGATAACAATGGTCAAGCACTAGTCCCTTGCTCAAATGCATCATCTGTCCTAAAGATTTTGAAGAGTACGAGAGAAGACAGTGAGCACAAGAATGACCAAGAGACCGAGGTTTGTCCAAGAACCCTCTCTGGTCCAGCAAAGAATCAAGATCAATCTGTAGTTCAAAAGCTGAAAAGACGGCGAAGCAAAGAAGCACCAGTCTCTCAGCCGCCTAAGCAAAAGACTTCAAAGAGGTCGAGGTCGAGGTCGAGATCAGATGAGCAAGAGGTGGTTGGAAGTCTCTCTGTTCCAGCAAAGAATCAGCATCAGAGTAGCAAGCATGGCACAAATGCACCGATCTGTGAGCCGCCTAAGCAAAAGACTTCGAATAACTGTTCGAAAGAGACACAAAAAGTGAAACACAACGACTTGCCTATGAAGAAGATTCAAGACACAAAACACAGCTTTGATTCTGACAAATCTATGAGCGATCTTTTAAAAGTTCTTGAGGGATCAGGTCAGCAAGTGTCTAGCAAAGAGGAGAGCGACTCCTTATCATCAAAGAAGACGAAGAGACAGAGAAATCTCTCAAGTCTCTTCAGATGAAATGGTTACCCTACTGCTGTTTGGGGGGCCTAAGTCAAGATGGAGACCCTCTTGAAGAATCAGAGGGTCTCCCTTCGATCACAGTTTCACTACACAATTTTTACTTGTACTGTACGACATGTAGTAGTAACTCGAACCAATCTGTTTCGTTTTGTTTTGATTTGGTCACTGGTAGAGAGAAATTTTGGCCCTGAGTAATATAATAGATGCAAATTTTATGTTTAATTTGTATCTTTGTTATATTTAGAGTCGAATAGTGTTTTTCGTTTCTATATAATAATATATCAAATGAGTTAAGCTCTGCAACATGGTTAGAGACTGTAAATTAAGAGAGGTTCAAAGCTCAGGTTATAGATACTGTATTTAAGTCGACTAAAAAGAGCAATTTAGTGTTGTGTATTTATTTTAAAATTAGTAAAAAAATTCACATAAGTTTTATTGATTATAGCTCTAAAACCTAGATATCTTATAGCTATAAATGGACTTGGTTGAATCATTATTTTTTATACATTAAAATCCATTATTTTGAAAAGAAACTATAATTAGATACTGAAACTTTTTAACTTAATAATTTCTTTTTCCCATAATTATGATTCTAGAGCCTTTTAATTTATGATTCCATGGCATTATATTATTTGGAAATTTCCACTAATTAAAATTCATCTCTCTATTTTACATAAAAATCTAACTAATTGTTTTGCTATAGGTTTTTTCTTATCTATTTTTTATTCGAAAAAGGCAATTTAGTAAAATTTATTACAAATTTGTATCATATACTTTATAATTTGATAAGTATTTTACTAAAATATACCATATTTCCATACTATAAAAATGGTTCCACAATAGCTAAAACAACCTTATATACCATATCCTCAACATTTTTTTAAAAATAATTTTCCATATGGAGAAAAAATCGATGAATTTTATTTTCATTTTCTTTTTTATTGTTATATCCGGTTAGTTTTCATTTTTCATATATGTATGAAAAGTACATGTTTATGTTTATAATTTTATAAAACAATATGGTTTCATTTTGCAGTGATGACTATCATACCATATCAAAATGTTCAAGCAAAACGATTATTACATGAAAAAACTCCTTCGTTTGTGCTGCATCATGAAGTTTTGCCACCGGTTGTGAAACTAGAAAGTCCTAACTGCAAAATTGGATGTCGTATTACTTGTATTCCCAGTCGTTTTACTTATCGTTGTTTTTGTCTATGCTAAATTTAAACTTTTATTTTGTTTAATCAGATAAATAATATATAAAATCAATAAAGTCAATCGGGTCATACCAAAATATATGAAACTCTTTTAAAATCAATAACCAAACTGAACCGATCTGATAACTTAACCAGACTAAATATTTTTACAGATTATAAATTACATAACTGAACTGACGAATCCGAGAACCGAACCGAGTATATTCGCAGGCTTTTAGCACCAAACATATTGAGACTGGTATTTATTTTGTGCGAGAAAAAGTTGCATTTTATCACGTTAAGGTTCTCCACATGCCCTCAGCTCTGCAATATGCAAATATTCTCTCACCAAAGGATTTTTGGTATCTCTGCTTGAAATTCTTGCTCTAGTCTGAGGATTTGTAAACCTTTCGCTCCGATTATGAAAAATGGTTAGAATATAGAAATATAGAATAACTTTTTTATTTCTGATAATACAAATATGTTAAGATATAATTGTAGCTCTTATTAATACCATGATTCTCCATGAAGATTCATACTCCTACAATATTAACTAGAATTTACTCCAGAGTTACCAGACGACTCTTGTAATAGTGTTTTTATCTCAGAACTTCGGTAATAACGAGCATAACAAATTTATGGTGTTTTATTAATTAATTATATGAGTACCTGACAACCACAATAAATACAAAGAAAAAGTCACTGAATTAGTACCATACTAATCTCATTGAAGTGGAAAGGAAAAAAATATAGTGAATCTATAAGAAATTCAAAAATTATGTCTTATAAAACACGCATTAGTTCATGGGATTAGATCTAAAGAAGTAGATTCTTATTATATAGTTTTATAATGAACATCAAAGTAGCTAGTTATCTTTGGGAGTTGTTTTTTGTGGTAACTTCTTCCTTAGACCATGTGCAGCAAGAAGTCCCGTCCCGTCCTTTTTTTTCAATTTTTTTATTATTTTTTTTTTATTTAGTTAGATTAAAAAAAAAAAACAAAAAAAAATAACCAATCGTGGGCCGCCACGTATCAGTGGGGCCCGCGAATAGTGAAGAAACAGAGGAAAAAACGTTTCTTCATGTGGGAACGTCGCACGTCGTCCCGTTGATTTTCCTGTGGGGCCCAGGCTGGGACGTTCTGAAGAAACTCCGCTGCAGATGCACTTATATTTGTATGCGATCAATCAAAAACCTATTTTACTCTTGGTGACAATCTAATTAAATCTTTGATGGTCATTACAAAACTATATATAAGAATCACTTGTTTATACTTAATCCCATGGACTAATGCGCTTTTCATAAGACATGATCTTTGAGTTTCTTAATTATGAGTTCATTAATTTAAAAGAAACAAGGTTTCTTGAGAAAAAAATGATCTCTAGCATCTAATCAAATGTATGTCTCTTTTTCTTTAACTGATGACGATGAAACAGATCTATTAATGCGCGGAGGTACCTTTAGTTTGCTTCCTCCTCTGCTCCTTAATTGGTTTACATGATCTTACGATGCCATGTGCTATAATGAATGATGTTTCCCGTTGACGAAGGATTTTTGTAGCCAATAATTAAAGTGGCTGAACTCACATGATCACCATCGCAGTTGATCTTCGTTGATTTTGTGGTAACGTCCAGACCAAGTGGTGAAGAAGAAAACAAAAGAACTACATTTCATGATCATAATGTTTATTGGTCTTTCACTGCCTTCTAAGATAGTAAGATGCAAGGTAAACTCAATAAACATCAATGATTAAGACACATGGCTAGTACTTTTGTTTTCTATTCGAGGTTAACCACAGAATTAACAAAGATCAGCTTCGAGGATGTTCATGCGACTTCACGTACTTTGATTATATATATGTTTCAAAAAGATCTTTCCCCAACAAGAAAGAACATTTTCATTTCAGCATATGGCATCGTATGAAACTTACAATGGCGGCTTAGCGTTTGGTGGCAAAAGGTTCTTCTAATAAAATCTGCAATAATATGGTCAGGATAACGAGCAACCTCGTTCAAAAAATAAACAGAATATTTATGTTTCAAAAGAAACTTTGTTGGTAAGATCTCTGAATATGCTTCTAAACACAAACTTAGTATTCAATATTTATAATTAATAAGTTTTACAATGTATTAACACTTCTTATCTTTTCCTTTGAATGATGAACATGTGGCAATGATTAATACATAATCTTTTGACTAGTAAAAGTTACCATGTTTAATTAAGATTTTCCATGGAAAAAATCTGTTTCACACTATTATCATTACAAGGTAGACATTTTATATTATTCTTTAATGACAGACTGTTTTTGGTAGGTTCGTAGAACAAGAGGATGCTTATGCACGCATGAGACAATTTTCTCGGAAGACCAGCACTGTCCTCGTGAAGAAAGAAGTGATCACATTGTATACAGATGTAGAAATCATAAGAGTCGATACGAAAGATGCGATATCACGTAGAACCGCTGTCTAATACAGCAAAATCACACAAACCACACATCAAAAACACCAATAGCTCGAATCAATGATTTATTACTCAAAATCCCAAAACATAAACCGATCCGATTTTTCTAAAACACCAAAACGTCAGCTCTCAAGATGAGAGACCCACGCACAGAGAAAGTTCCAGAATGTCAACGTTTACGATTGATTCGATAAAAGACAAGAAAATAGAATAAGCGTGATGAAATAGGCTGCGCAACGGCCACTTCTCGCATCCTTCACTCCCACCGCCACGTGTCAGCTACGGATTTGCTCTTTATTTTCTTTTGAATTCACACGTACGAGCCACACGTATGAACCTGTATCACTGTCGGGCCTTAACCCGGGCTCAGTCGTTAAGGCCATGTAGTGTAGTGGTTAAGTTTTGTATTCTCCCTTTAAATGATAATGGGTTCGAAACCCATAGATATATATATATATATATATATATTTTTTCTAACCCGTCGACATCATTTTTTTTGTTTTTAACTTTTCGGTATAAAATAAAAAAACGAAAAAAAGAGATACGACTCTTCGTCTTTTGGTCTTATCCCGTTATGTTAATCATTTGACATTTTGACTCATTTCTCTGAAATTTTTTCACTACCACCTGTTTGGTTGAACAATTTTTTGTATCCACCATATTCAGTTTAATAAAGCTTGAGATGTTAAAATTTTTTTTAAATAAAGTAAATATTTATCAAACAATTAAACTTAAGTTTTTGGAGCATTTTATAAAATAGTTAAGTTTCGATTTATTTTGTGACGCAAAAAAAAAAAAAAATTTGAAGCATCAATTTTTTTTTTTTTGCTTTAAGTATGGATCATCTCCGGCACTGTATATATTGATACTATATTGTGAACATCTTGAACCAACACCTATTCAGTTTGATAATCAACACAAGGTCTTGTGATGATATTACATATACTAGCTTTGAACCCGCGCGATGCCGCAGGGCTGTTTTTTGTTGTTGTTTTAGTCACGTTGAACCGTCAACTGTGACGTGAAAATTTTATATATAAGATTAGTTTTTAAATATTTAATCATGCAATGTTTCTGTATTTTTAATTATTTTTAAAATATTTTAGATATGTCTTTATATTTTTACCAAAAAAATTAATTTTTTAAATATGTTTTAATAGAAAACTTGTTAACGGTTTATAACAATATAGACAGACACACCTAGAAGGATACAACCCAAAAACCATTTCAAGATATCAGTCGATGGCAATCTTTTTAGTATGTTCTAATAATGAACCAACCAAGACCAACATTTTGTAAAATGAGAAGCCCAAATTTTGAGTCTTCGTGGGCCGATCTTAATTGACTAAATAAACTCCGTACTTTGGTTCCTTCTTTCGCTCCACTCGTCTCTTTCTCTGTCTGTCGCTGTCTCTCTCATCCTTTCCTCTGTTTCGTAGCTTCTGCAGTAGATCTCTCTTTGTTCTACGTTTACCAGCCTTCCGATGGTTCCTCTTTGTTTCCGCTCTGTCCAAATTCTTTGTGATTTATTCCACACATAGTACAGAGGAAACTGAATGTAAAACAGTTTGCGTGGATCGGGATCTGTTTCATTTTTAACCATCCATTGAGTGAACATTGTCTTCAACATATCCATTTTGGACAGAACATCTTGTGGATCGTCATTCTCATCAAAAACCATAGTTTCCTCTCCTTTCAGATGTAATGTTAGCTTTTGCACGGCTGGTGTCTGATAGTGTATGTCAAAAGCAAAAATACGCCAAGCAGCCTCACATGCTGATAAGTATCGACATTCTTGGAAGTTTGTAACTTCGTTGATGACTGCCTCTTCTTGTGCCGAACATTGTTCTTCTTTTGATGAAATTTGGAAGACAATAGTAGCCTTGTCAACGCCTTTGGTGATGTATTTGAATAAATACTTTATAGCCTTTGAAGAAGTGCACCACTCAACATTAATATGCGCTTTATACATTAAAGATGTGGCGGAGCGGCCTAGTTTCTTTGAGCATGTAGCACAAGACAAATATTTCCACCCTTTGCGATTAGAAATGCCTATAACTTTTGCTTGACAAAGCAATTCTTTTTCCTGTGTTTTTTTTCAATCATTAGTCACTTAAATATATTTAATTTGAATTACAATTAACTCTTCACTTAATAGAGAAGAAACTACAATCATACCTCCGTTGTTCCACTATGGATGTAGTCAAATATTTGCTGAATGGTCCAAAGTTCCAAACTGTTTTTCAAATTATGTTCTTCGACTATTGTTGGAGGTTTTAAATTCATCGTCAATAGTGAATCAGACAATCAATTTAAGTTCATCGTCCAAAACACGAAACATACACTGATATGTTTTTGAATTGAATTTATACATGAATGTAATTTTTGGTATAAGGGAAAAATTGTAAATGTTTTCATGTAAACTATATAATTGTAAATGTTTTCATGTAAACTATATATAGATCATTAGGCCTAGAATTGTACGTCACATCATACTATACTTGAATCTTGCTAACTATCAATTTTGAGCTATTTTCTACAACAAATAAAACCCAAGACGACAGCTTTAACATCAGAGATCAATACTACTAACCATCAATCCTAAATCCTAAATCATGAATGGTCCCATCAGAAAAAAATAAACGGTTAAAGCTCATCCCCAAGCAAAAAACAAGAGATTAACGATGGCATAAGACAAAAATCTCTAAGATTAATTGAAAATGCTAGACTATACTACTTGTTGTAGAAATTACCCAGCTAAACATCTGCTAAACAAATTACCCAGCTAAACAAATTACTCTGCATCGATAAGGCATTTCTATAGCTCTTGTCTAAACCTTTAGAAAGAAAACTTCAAAGCTTTAGAAGGCATCCAACTTTTAAAATTAAGGCAGAGTTCCAATTTCAGTTGAATTCTTGAAACCCTTTTTGCTCAATACCCATTAAACTATTAGCAAAGATCCAGCAAGAGAGTCAGACATAACCTATGACCCTAAAGATCTTCAATTTCAACAATCAAAAGATCTCTAAGCAAAACAAAGAAAACGAAATCAAAATTGCGATACCAAATTTTGTTGACTCGAAATTGTAGAAAAGACCAATTAAAAGAAACTCAGACAAGTTTAGAAAGAGAAGACCAAACCTGGAACACGATGTATTCATCAAGATGTTAGCTTTTCAACAGAGAAATTAATTTACCTCTCCTTTATACGAACCAAACAATACACAAACCGGATCCAAAATCAACTAAGCAGCTAAACTAAAGCAAAGATTTCATCCTTTGAGAATAAGAGAACTTATCATAAAGTACAAAGCTAAAACAAAGAATCTTGATTTGTCAATTAGGAAGTGAAAGTTCGAAACTTTCAATTGAAATAAGCAAAGAACTTATCATACAATACAAACCTAAAACAAGGATTTTGATTTGTCAATTAAGAAGTGAAATCTCAAAACCTTCAATCAGTTCCAATTCAAATAACCAAAGAACTAATCATACAATTCAAACCCAAATCAGAAAACAGAGAACTTTATGTATTACCAAGGCAATCCGGTAAGGTCATGGAAAGAATCAAGGAATGAGATCACAGGTCGAGTCAAATAATCATAATTTGACACATTAGCTGCGATCAAATCATGACCCAAATCTCCGGCTTTGAGTCTCAGATCTCCGATTTGATGGAGATGCATCTACAGGTATTGAAATCAACATCGATGGAGATGAATTTGACGATGAATTTGATGGATTCTCCTTCAACCGGCGGTGAAATCAACAATCGGCGAGAGCGAAACTAACATCGTTATATATTGTACACCTAAGACCAAAAAAAGCTGACTCAGATTATTTGTTATAATCTGATTGGCTCCCGATTTTTACTGATGTGTCAAGCTCTCCTTCAATACAGAATCTGATGTGTCAGCACAGGAGAGAAACTAACTGATCCATTATTGTATTGATTGTAAAGCAACTAAATCATATGGTAATATAAAAGAAGAGATGGAGATAGTTATCGAATTCAAAAATGAATTTATTTCTTAGGAGTGGTGAAAATACAAGTCTGACAGGAGAAAACACACACACACATGTCCAATATTGCACGAAAGAAGTTCATGACGTTTCCGATCCCCACATCTATCATAGAAAGCAATAAAAAGAACACAAAACTTTCCCACCAGAAAACTTGAAGTATACAGAACTCGAGCAGCGGCTACTACATCGATAGCAAATCGGTCGAGTGTTACTATTGTTGCAAACAACTTTCACAATTGAAGATCCTCTATAGAACGTGTAGCCTGGCTTCATATAACAGGAGGACGCAAATGCGCAAATACGGTGGATAGTGATGTAAGGTTTGGTGCATGTATAGAACCAGTAGCTTGGATTTAGTTTTTCCTCACATACTTCGCACCAATATGTTTCATCACTGAGTTCTCCATAACAAAGGGAGAGAGGAACTGCGTCATATTTGTTGTGTAGCTTATCTGGAATGGTGGCACAGGTATAGCATATAGCAAATTCGCATAGAGTACACTGTAAATAGTGCACATTGTTGCAACTGAGCTGGCAACCGCCACAGGGAATCGACTTCTTTTGTCGGTAGGCACCAGGGATGGGGATGAATAAGGGATGTTCATGACTCTTGTGGCTGAAGAAATCAGGAACTAAGATGCATCCAACATCTACCTTAAACATTTTGCGACGAACATCCTCACAAATCTTTTTGGAGCACGTGTACGTGAAACCACTGAACGATCGACTACAAACCAAACAGTCTATGTCATAGTACTCATCTGAAGGAGCCGTATCTAGGAAAAGAGGGTGATGATGCAATGCGTGATCTAGTTTTCGAGGAAGATTTGCGCATACCTCGTGGAGAAAAAAATCACATTGCACGCAATTGTAGTAATCCCGAGAGTCGATATGAAGGACACACGCTTGACATTGCCTGTCCGCGTCTCGAGCACCATTGTACTTCTCAAGCTTTAGATGATGTTCATGACTAAAGTATTGTATCAAACCATCACCAACTTTCTTGAATGAAGCAACATCTTCAGTTTCACCAAATTCTTCGGGTTCCCATTCGAGTTCTCTCCCATCCCACACTTTTTTATGTGTTGCACACTTGGAATGGACTACATAAGAACAATCATCATGATTGCATAAATACTGACCATACTTGATATCAACAGTCTGGTAGCAAAGACGACAAGAGGATGAAATAGTGGGTGAAAGAAAAGGAGTGTAAAAAAGACGATGAGGGTGTCGGGTGATTTTTATGACGCGTGGTAAGTGTATACAACCCCAATGGACCACATAATTACATTGGAAACAAGCATAACTTGGATTGGACCTTTTTACCAATCCACAAGCATCACATGGAACCAAAAGTGGCCGAGGAAGGAAAATGAGTGAATGGTGATGGTTTTTTGGATTTGTGATAGTAGGAAGTGGGTACTTTCGGGAACAAGGGGAACATAAACAAAAGTTACAGATAGAACATCGGTAGAAAAAAGGAAAATCTTTCACATGATTTTCTCCACACCAAGTGCAGTTATCGAAAATGTTACCATGTTCAGGTATGCCGACTCCGATGAAGTCGTCCGTATCATCACACACGTCATGAAAATTGGAATCATGTATGGTTCCAGTTTCATTGTTTAGAACACTGAAAATGAGAGGATGTTGTGGGTGGTAAGGGTGTGTCATCTTCCTTAGCTTCGACTGACAACCTTGATGGAACTCTACATCACATGTGGTACAGTGATGATGGAAATCTTCATCATTATCAGTCACTTCGTTATCGCCGCCTGCAAAACAACCACCTGGAGGCTCTGCGCCGGCTTGACGGGAGAGGGTGTGAGGATCAGCTGGATGAGACAAACGGCATATCGTTTTTTTTTTTTTTCTTTTTTTTTTTTTGGTAAAATATTCCTTTTTCTTCTTCAGATGACGACTCTTCTTTTTCTCCGTCATCAGAGAACGACTCTTCTTCTTCTCCGTCGCCAGAGACCGACTTTTCTTCTTCTCCGTCGCCAGAGACCGACTTTTCTTCTTCTTCGCCGCCAGAGAACGACTCTTCTTCTTCCTCACAAGATAACAGTTCTTCTTTGCAAATTACTGGCTCCACTTCTTGGCCATACGACATTTTTTACTCTCTTTTTTTTTTTTTTTTTACTTCTCTTTTATATATTTTTTTTTTGTCAACAACTTCTCTTTTATTGTTATGATGATCAAATATAAGTCTGCGAACACAAGTAAATTAATTAGCACACCATAGTTTCATGTCAACAATAACCCACGACACTGTTTATATAATTATTACTATAACCTACTGACTTTTTCTCCACACATGTCGGCTGCCTGTCCCAATAATTAAAGGGTGAATTAGCTCAGTAACCAATTTGGGCCATGAAATTAAATATCTAGCACTATATATAATAATACCAAAAATTAAGCAAGTAAAAATGGACATAGGCAAAATGACAAAAAGCTCCTTCTCTCACGTTTTTGGTTTGCAACGCGACGAAATCAAATAAGACACTGAAAATATCTCCAGGCAATCAAAAACCCAGCAAGTGACAAATTCAGCCGTCTCTAATAGACCCAATAATTAAGTTACAGGCTGTTTCGATCTACTCTAAAATAAAATAAAAAGTCTTTGTTATTTTAGTAGGTGGAGGGGAACTACTATCAACGTTTAATAAGTCAACAAAACCAAACCTAAGCAAGAGTTTCTCCATAACCATTGACATTTAAATTTTTCTTTCTTACACGTATGACGTAACACGTCTATATCTCTATTTGTTGTGGGTAATTTTGTGCACTCATCTGTTGAACAACAAATTAACAACACATGGCTAAGACAGTCAGGCCGTTCCAAAGCATAGGCTGAAGAAACATTAGATCAGGGTCCCCATTAAACTTTTTTTTTATATATATATACATTATATACGATGAAGTTGGTGTTGAATTTTTTTTTAAATGGTAATTGATTTTGAGTTGTTTTTTGAATAATTTGTGTTTTATAGTGTTTTCTTGGCTACTATTTTGTAACTTTTGTTTATTTATAAAACATATGCGTTTGATTATTGTTTTATATTGCATAGTAGATGCCCCATTTTCTATGTTATTTCAGAAACTGCCCTCAAGAGACAGAGCCCTCAATCTTCTGAGCGTTCTGAGACGGAGTTAAAAAACACGCTGAGTCATTACGAGAATAGTGCTTGACTTCTACGAGGCTACGACACTCAAGTTGTATACAACTCTCAAATGTTTAAACTTTAAAGTATAACCATAGAATAAACAACGAGCCAATAATATTTTATGCAGTTGTAGAAGAATTAAACAATGACTCCAAGGTCTCTAAGACTCTATAACTAATTTATTCTCCAAGATCTGTCTCCAGACTGTCCACAAAACTCAAACAATATGTTCAATAAGAGGAATGCTGGTTAACTTTTACTTAAATAAAAGAAGACATAAAAAGAGGGCTGGCTGCATATATCCCCCCATACAATAAGCGTTCAAGCTAAACCACCCTATACTTACGTCGTCTGCCTAATTCACCCTCTTAAATTTAAAAACTTTCTAATTCCACCCAAATTATAAAATTCTTTCTAATTAATCAAACTCAATTAAAATTCTTAATTACGTTTTGAAATCACTAAATCACGTTTAAAAATCCTTAATTGCGTTTAAAAATCCTTAGTTGCGTTGACCCATTCAACTAAACCGGTTTTGGTTAAACCATTGATCCATTAACCCAAGCAACATTAAAAAAAAAAAAAAAAAAAAAAACAGCAAAATCGATTTTGTCGATTTAGGGTAGTTTCGATCACTTCTCTTCTTCTTCTTCGTTCGTCTTCTTCTTCGTTCTTCTTCTTCTTCAGCTCCTCCTTCTCTTATGGTTCTTCAAACGAATTTTTCTTCTTCTTCTTTAAGTTCGGCTCCTTCTTCTCTTCTATGTTGTGTCGTGGTGAAGACTTTCGTTGCTAAAATTTGAAATATTTGATCCTTATGCATCTTGATTTGTTAATGTGACAAAATAGAATAGAATAATCTTTGCCAATTCAGTGAAGAGTAGCAAACATAGAATGAACTTGTCTGTTGTAGTGTTGTTACAGAGAATCAAAATAAAAAAAAATGAACTTGTCTGTTGTAGACACCAATTTCCAACGCTCTTTGATATTTTTCTGAATATCCATAGGCATAAACTTCTCATCTAGCCTCAGCTTATCCAAGAACAACCTAGCAATCACAGGACTCTTCAAGAATTTGCATTTCCCATTAGGTGTGCAACTATGCCAGCCACATGATGTCTTAATCACAAACAGTTGTTTTGTCTTATCAAAAGAACAATAAACCCTCCACTTACATTTTCCTCTCATGCCGCACTTGAAGGAAAACTTACGACATCTTCTGTTAAATTTCGACCAAGGACGCACCACGAATCACGATTCAGCAAAATCACGTTTTTGTCGCATATACCAGAGACGACGAAGCATAAATCACCAAGCAGAAGCAGAAGTCGAACAGTTTGAGCACAATTGCGAAGAAGAATAAGAACGAAGAAGAACGAAGAAGCAGAATTCGAAGAAGAAGAAAGAGAAGTGATCGAAACTACCCTAAGTGCTTTTCCCCAAATCGACAAAATCGATTTTGCTGTTTGCTTTTTTTTTTTTTCTTTTTTAATGTTGCTTGGGTTAATGGATCAATGGTTTAACCAAAACCGGTTTAGTTGAATGGGTCAACGCAACTAAGAATTTTAAAACGCAATTAAAGATTTTAAAACGTGATTACATGATTTTAAAACGTAATTAAGGATTTTAATTGAATTTGATTAATTAGAAAGAAATTTATAATTTAGGTGGAATTAGGAAGTATTTGGTATTTAGAGGGTGAAATAGATAGAGTACGAAAGTGCAGGGGGATCCGGTTTGAACTACTATTGTATAGGGGGATATATGCAGCCAGCCCATAAAAAGATAAAAAAGAACAAAAAGTCTTTGTCTATTCGATCGGCCCCGTTCACCTCACGACCATTGACTTTTAGTAAAGTGGGCTGGGCTTCAATATGGTCTAATCGTTACACAAATCAGTCTCTTAAATGAAATTTCAAATTCGGATAGTAATTGCTCGCATTTTAATCCGAAAAAACTGCAAGGCTATGGTGAAGTGCACGATAAAATATATATGGAGTCAATCTATAAAAACTGAATGGTTATACCAAGAAAGTAACCTCAATGCTAGGGATAACATCAGGAAGATTGAGATTGCTTTAGATGAAGAACAATCGAGTTTGCATCCGAATTTCTTCCAGGTGATTTCTATGAAAAAACAGTTGGCAGATGCTTATAGAGAAGAAGAAGTTTTCTGGAGCCAGAAAAGTCGCCAACAATGGATGAGGTGTGGGGATCGCAATACCAAGTTTTTCCAGGCTACTGTCAAAGGAAATAGGGCAAGGAACAGAATTGAAAAGTTGATTGACATTAATGGGAATGAGCAATTCTCAGAAGGTGCCAAAGGTGAAGTAGCGTCTGCTTACTTTCAAACACTTTTTAAATCGTCCAACCCTGCCAGCTTTGAGAGTTGGTTCAGTGGTTTTACGCCAAGAGTAACTGATCAGATGAATAAAAGGTTGATTGAGGCTGTATCTTCTCAAGAGATAAAAGAAGCGGTTTTTTCTATAAAGCCATCAAGTACTCCGGGTGCTGATGGGATGTCAGCCTTATTTTTCCAGCATTATTGGCACATTGTTGGACCTCAAGTCATTGCAGAAGTGCAGAATTTCTTTGTGAATGGAGTGCTGCCAACTGAATGGAACTACACTCATCTTTGCCTCATTCCAAAGATTCCCCACCCTTCTACAATGCCAAATCTGAGACCCATTAGTCTATGTTCAGTGCTTTACAAGGTGGTTTCCAAAGTCATTGTTGGAAGATTACAACCTTTCTTGTCCCAAATTGTGTCGGATACACAATCTGCTTTTGTTTCAGAAAGGATGATCTCTGATAACATTTTGGTAGCTCATGAATTGGTGCATAGTTTAAATACTAAGGAACCTTTTGCTACAGAGTATATGGCAGTCAAATCAGATATGTCAAAGGCGTATGATAGAGTTGAATGGAGCTATCTCAGATCGCTTTTGTGTGCTTTGGGATTTCACCACCAATGGGTATCTTGGATAATGAAGTGTGTCTCTTCGGTTACATACTCAGTCTTAATTAATGACAAGGTCTCTGGTATGATTATCCCTGAGAGAGGTTTGAGACAAGGTGATCCTCTATCACCTTTTTTGTTTGTGTTGTGTACTGAAGGCTTAACTCACCTTCTAAACAATGCACAAAAGGAAGACAAGATTTCTGGAATTCAGTTTTCAGAAGAAGGACCGGTCATTCATCACCTTCTTTTTGCGGATGACAGCCTGTTTTTATGTAAAGCTGATAGAGATCAAGCATCTAAGCTGCAGAGTATTCTTTCAGCTTATGGAGCAGTCAGAGGACAGACCATTAATGTGAACAAGTCATCCATTACTTTTGGGAAGAAAGTGCCAATCTTAATCAAGAATGATATTCAATCTATTTTGGGGATTACTTCTAAAGGTGGTGCTGGTACGTATCTTGGCTTACCTGAGTGTTTCAGTGGATCCAAAATAGAAATGCTGAGCTACATAAAAGAGAGAGTGAAGAACAAGCTTTCTGGCTGGTTTTCTAGAACTCTATCCCAAGGAGGCAAAGAGATTATGCTCAAGACAGTAGCTATGGCAATGCCTGTTTATGCTATGTCTTGTTTCAAGTTCCCAAAAAAAACTTGTGCTAATCTATCAAGTGCCATGGCTGATTTCTGGTGGAGTTCCTCTGAACATTCGGGGAAGATCCATTGGCAGAGTTGGGAGAAACTTTGTCTTCCAAAACATCTAGGTGGATTGGGTTTCAGAGATGTTGAGCTTTTTAACCAGGCTTTATTAGCGAAGCAGGCATGGAGAATTTATCAGTACCCAAACTGTCTTTTCTCCAGGTTAATGAAGAGTAGATACTTCCCTAGAGATCAATTCCTTTCTGGTTTTTTAGGGAACAGACCGTCTTTTGGATGGAGAAGCATTCTGCATGGAAGAGATTTACTAAATCAAGGGTTGGTAAAAAGAGTGGGGAATGGAGCCAGTATACGGGTTTGGATTGATCAATGGTTGGATGATGATGGTCTTAGAGCTCCTTGGATTAAAAATCCTCTTATTGATATCAATCTAAAGGTTAGTGGCCTCATTGATTTTGAGAGAAGAGACTGGAACAATAGGAAGCTTGAGGATATGTTCTTTCCAGCATATATCTTGAAAATAAAAGAAAACAAACCTATTGTATCCATGGAGGATTTTATGGTGTGGAAGCACAACAAGAGCGGTGATTTCTCGGTTCAATCTGCCTATTGGTTGGCTACTCAGATAGGGAAAAAATCTTTGATTAGAGAAGTCTCTGCTCTTCCTTCGGTAAATGGTTTAAAAGAACAAGTGTGGAAGCTTCAAACTGAGCCAAAAATTAAAGTCTTCATGTGGAAGATTCTTAGTGGAGCATTACCGGTTGGGGATTTACTCACTGGCAGAGGTATCAGAATGGATGGTAGATGTGAAGTGTGTGGAATGGAAGGTGAATCTATTGACCATGTGTTATTCTCATGTCCACTGTCGAGACAGATTTGGGCTTTATCCAATTATCCTGCGCCTAAAGTTGGCTTCAACCATGGTTCTGTTTTCTCTCATATTCATCACTTCTTGATCAATAGAGACAATCTTGCTTGGCCAAGGGAGCTTAGGAAAAGTTTCCTGTGGATCCTGGATCCAACACTCAAATATTATCGAATAAAAGTGTAAAGAAATTAGTTGAAAATAAGAATAAATTTGTAGAAAAAAGAGTATTGTATTGATGTCGTAACTAGAGATTTTATCCACAAAATATTGGAATAAATTATGAATAAAAGTACATAAATTGAAGAAATAATATTTAGTAACTATTGGAAATAACATTGTGTATATAGAAATTTGTATTGTAAAATATAGAACATTTGTGTGTGTAAAATGTAGAAGATTGGAAGTCTCTTGTCTTGTAGTCTTCACCTCTCTTTTATAGTCTTTTTCCTCCTCCTAAGGTGTCATTATTTGCCCATTAATTATAGAATTAACTCACACAATTAATCACATGGTAATTAATTCATAAACTTGAATGACAAGTTTATTCCTTTGACCATGACAATTAATTCGTAAATTAAATCACACATTAATATGTCAACATTTGACCACCCCCTTTGTGCAATATGGTCCTTGATGGGCTTCGTAAGTCGATGGGCCTCCGATGCTCTAAAAATGATCCATGGTGCGGGATCCGGTCTCAACATAAGCCCCCCAGTTCTTCGAGTAAGTTGACTTGCTCAGAGAACGAACATTATAGCAATGCCGGAGATGAATTCGGACTAAGTAGCTTCGAGGTGAACATGGTTAATAAGTTGTGAGCACATCTTTGGTCTCATGATTGCGAAGTGAACTCGGCTTAGGCATAGGAGTTGAGCTCGAGTTAAATGGTTGCGAAGTGTATTCTTATAGATGTATGGTGAGCTTAGCTCGGACTGAGTAATTTGCAAGGAGTATTCGACAGATTTGTTGTGAGATGAGTTCTAATCAAGTGATTGTGTGAACATCAATTTTTGTAAAAATTCCAAGCAAATTGAAAAAGTCCGAACAAATTGAAATAATCCAAGAGGATAATCTTGCAGAATACAATTGCATGATTGTTGAGATGCAATCATTAGAGAACACCAAAGACGCTTCTTCCGAGCTTGAGCTCGAGAACATATCGTGAATATTTGTTGATATGAGCTAAGCTCGGTTTGAGTGATTAGCGAGGCTGAGCTCAGTTTTAGAATAATATATGTGAAAAGCAAAAATAACACTTACATTGGATCGAAGTGAAACTCATTTTTCCAAGAGTTGGAACTTGGAAAAATCTCCGTGAGATGAAATCTAATTATGTGAGCGAACTCAATACTTAAATTCCATCGAAGTGAACTTATTTTTCGGAGAGTTCTCAAAAAAATCTCCAAGTGACGAAATTTAACTCTGTGAAGCGATGTAGCGATACAGCTCGGATGAGCTTTGACGATAGAAACGAGGTTGATCCTTATACGAAGGAAGCTATCGAGCTGTGAGCTTGGATAAGATGACGAGCTGCGATCTCGGATGCTGCGAGCTCGGATAAGACGACGAGCTGCGAGCTCGGATAAGACGACGAGTATGTCCAACGTTATGTGGTTCCTTGCGGTTCGCCGGGAAACTAGTCTCAAAGTTGCCTTGGATGGATCTGGGTTCGTGCAGACTGCACCTGTTACAGAAAATCGGCGATAACTTTTCACACATAACTCGGATTGAGGCGAGGTCAGACTTTATGGAAAGCTGACGTTCGGGGCAATCCGTGAAGGGGTGTTTCGTCAATTGGTTCGTTGTACTTCGTCGGGAAATCGCGTCGAAAGTTGTCTAGTTTTATGATGACGAATCAGATTCGCGTGGATTGCATATGCTGCAGAAAAATGGTGATAACTTCTAGTAGACAGCTCCGATTGAAGCGAGGTTAGGTTCTCTGGAAAGCTAACATCCGGGGCGATCCATTGGTGGTTGTTTCATCATCTCGTTTGATGTACATTGCTGGAAAATTGCCTCGCAAGTAAGCAGTTCGGATCTGCCTTCTTTTCCTTCTTCTCATGTCGTTTTTATTGGGTAGATATTCTGATGTTTTAAAGAAACTTTTTGTTCAAGTCCCCACAGACGGCGCCAAAATGTGGATCCTGGATCCAACACTCAAATATTATCGAATAAAAGTGTAAAGAAATTAGTTGAAAATAAGAATAAATTTGTAGAAAAAAGAGTATTGTATTGATGTCGTAACTAGAGATTTTATCCACAAAATATTGGAATAAATTATGAATAAAAGTACATAAATTGAAGAAATAATATTTAGTAACTATTGGAAATAACATTGTGTATATAGAAATTTGTATTGTAAAATATAGAACATTTGTGTGTGTAAAATGTAGAAGATTGGAAGTCCCTTGTCTTGTAGTCTTCACCTCTCTTTTATAGTCTTTTTCCTCCTCCTAAGGTGTCATTATTTGCCCATTAATTATAGAATTAACTCACACAATTAATCACATGGTAATTAATTCATAAACTTGAATGACAAGTTTATTCCTTTGACCATGACAATTAATTCGTAAATTAAATCACACATTAATATGTCAACATTTGACCACCCCCTTTGTGCAATATGGTCCTTGATGGGCTTCGTAAGTCGATGGGCCTCTGATGCTCTAAAAATGATCCATGGTGCGGGATCCGGTCTCAACATTTCCCATGGATTTTGTGGAGAATTTGGAAAAACAGGAACCTATTGGTTTTTGAAGGTAAAAGATTTTCTCCTTTGGAAACAGCTGGAAAGATCAGAAGTGATATTGAGGATTGGTTTGCTGCTCAAATATTGGAATCATTTTCGGGGGAAAAGGAGGTGGCTGAGATTAGGTCCTTGCAGCAAGACAGTAACATTGTTGTTGTTGATGCCTGGATTCCACCACCAGAAGGATGGCTTAAATGTAACATTGGGTCAGCATGGTCAAAGCGTAATGCCTTGGGAGGTTGTGCTTGGGTTTTGAGAGATGAAAGAGGCGAGGTGTTTTTACATAGTAGAAGGGCTTTTACAAACATGAAGTCAAAGAAGGAAGTTAGTCTTATCAGTATTGTTTGGGCTGTTGAAAGTATCTTTAGCCACAATCTGAGGAAAGTGATCTTTGCGGTGGAAGATGTAGATTTGGAACGAGCTGTAAATAGGCCTATTGCTTGGCCATCGTTCAGGTATGAATCTACTATAATCCTTACTGCTTTAAATCTAGTGGTGGATTGGAGATTGGTTGGAGAAAGAAGGACAGCAAATAGAGGAGCTTTTCTCATTGCAAAAAGTGTAACAGATGACTGTAGGTTACAATCTTATGTGGCCAGGGGTTTCCCCTTTTGGTTAGCAGGTCTGTTCTGTAATGAGAGAGTTATATCCTCTAGGTGATTGTCGTTTCTTGGTTTTTGGGCTTTTGTGACCCTTAATTTTTGTAAAGGCCAGAGTTTTGTCTCGTGGTAAAGGGGTGTATAAGGGTTAGTAGTTTCAGGGTTCGTATAGTGTTCTGACTTTTCTCAAGTCATGTTGTAACCCATCATGTTATATCAATATATTCTCAGATGACAAAAAAAAAAAAGAATGGTTATACCAAGAAAGAACTTCTGAAATTTAAAGCTAAAAGTAAAAACTGGTTTTGATTTTTCAGATTGTAAAAAAACGAACTAGTAGTACGTAGACGAAGCAAATATTTCTAAAGCAATTAGAATCATGAAGCATAACAAAAAGAGATAAGAAACAAAAAAGTTTGTGGTATTTTTCTAGTTTTTTCTTATGCTTGTGTTAGTAAATGACTGACTTTTTTTTTTTTTTTTGTCAACGCCATATATTGATAAGCTTAAAAAAAATCAATTTGGCGGAATGTTGTTTGCAAAAGTAACATAGTGCGGCATGACACGAACATTTCGTGCCAAATCATCTGTTTTTACATTCTTGCTGTGTGGAATAAGAGATGACTGACTGATTTTTTGGTGCTGAAAAGTATAAACATTTTTTTCTTTAGTCTAATTGGTTCGACCAAGTTTTTGAAAGCACATTGTAATCCATAGCCTAGGAGGCTAGGACCTTAGGATTAGCCCAACCCGACCCAACAACTTCAAAATTTTCATGTGTTATTTCAAACTTTCACAAACTTTCATAAACTTGTGGAAACTTCTTTGTGTGTTTCAGATTCATCATTCTTCATTGTCAATAACCAAATCATCTTTATATATTTAAACTCTAAATCTTGAAATGTAAACTCTAATCCGAAAATCCTAAAACCAAATACTAAATTTAATAGATCCTACCAAAAAAAAAAAACTAAATTTAATAGATGTAGCAAAATAAAATCGATTTATATATGTTAATCTGAATCCTACGACGTAAGTATCGATTCTTTTTGTATCAGCGTTAAAAAAAAAAAAAAGTATCGATTCTTTTTGTCTTGACAGCTGTAAGTATCGATTATTTTCCAAAAACATTTCACCCCAATTGATGGAATTTTAAATAAATATTCACCAACAAATAATTTCAAATTGGGAAAGAACTCTCACGGGCCAGCATAATTCTCGGTACGGAATCTGGTCTGTCTCCTACTGATTTTTGAATTTTTTTCTCTGAAGAGAGACTGCGAGGGCATGATTAGCTCTGTAAATGTGACTAATTAATAAGCTAAGATAATAATACTTATTATAAGATAAACTCATCATATTCATATATATAATCAAAAAGGTCGTTAGAGCCGCGCCTATGGAGCGTACAATTTTGTCTTGAAACAAAAAAGTCGAAGCCACCAAAAAAAGGAAAGAATAATAAAATTTTGAAAACAAGAAGAAACGAAGCCACATGCCTTGAACCAAAGTTACCGTTGTCTTAAACTTAGAAGTAAATCGTTTCCCTCATGATCCAACGGTTAGATTCTCATCCTAGCCGTTCTTTTTTAAAATATTAAAAAACTTACACTTTATTTAACTTTGTTTGTATCTTCCTCTTTTGCTTATTTCATCCCCTTCTTCAGATTCGACTGTATCAGACTTAGATTCTCTTCGTTTAATGCTCTTCTTCTACTCTCTTTGTGGGTTTCTCTTGGAATAGTAAAAAAACCAAGAAAAATGGTTAATTCATGTGAGAACAAAATCTTCGTTAAATCCACTACAAGGACGATTCTTCAAGGTAGTAGAGAATTTGTCTTGTATGAGAATTCTAGGTTTAACAATGGAGAATTCTGACAAATGTGTTGTGTTGTTTTTCTGTTTTGTTTAGATGAAACAAGAAGTAGAAAATTCGGACAAGAGATGAAGAAAGAGAGGAGAAGAGTGTTGGGTGTGATTAATCAGAATGTAGTTGGTGCAAGAGCTTATCCTTGTGTTGTCAACAAGAGAGGAAGCTTATTATCCAAGTAAATTTTTAACTTAAATCTCTAATCTCACAAGTTAGTGTCTTTGAATGTGTTTTTCAATTTGATTGAATCTTTTGATTTGGAAAAAAAGAAATATCTGAGATTGTTTTGAATATGCAGATCTGGAGTTGATGAGGAGACGAATAAGAAGCTGAAGCCATCAGTTCCAAGTGCAAACGATTTCAGTGAATGTATATTCGTTCATGAAGAGGAAGCTACATTGGACCAACCTATGCCAATGTCGCTAGAGAAGCCATACAGAAGCATCAGTGAAGCTGATCCAATGGTAAACAACAACACTCAAAATGCTAAATTTGTAGCTTAATTCAATCCGTATATCAGTGATTTATAAGAAAATTTTAATTGGATAGGAGGAAATTGAGATGGAGGATGTAATAGTGGAAGAACCGATTTTGGATATCGATGTCTCAGATGTGAAGAACTCACTTGCAGCTGTTGAATATGTCCAAGATCTGTATGCATTCTACCGTAAAATGGAGGTAAAATTATGGTTTACTATATCTGTTTTTGACTTGAGAGCTTGCTTAAGACGGTTCTTGATTTGAATATGCAGAGCTTTAGCTGTGTTCCAGTAGATTATATGATGCACCAAATTGATTTAAACGAGAAGATGAGAGCAATACTAATTGACTGGTTAATCGAGGTATATCCACAACATTCCAGTCTTCTCGACATTGTACTGTGTAGTTGATAGAGGCTAAAGATGCTTAAGTACATTTTCAGGTACATGACAAGTTTGATCTGATGAATGAGACACTGTTTCTGACAGTGAATCTGATAGATAGATTCTTGTCCAAGCAAGCTGTTATGAGAAACAAGCTTCAGCTTGTAGGTTTAGTGGCTTTGCTCTTAGCTTGCAAATATGAAGAGGTTTCGGTTCCTGTGGTTGAAGATTTAGTACTCATTTCAGACAAAGCTTATACGAGAGAAGATGTTCTCGAGATGGTAAATGCTTTGCTTCTTTACATAGAGGAAAGAAATATTGTCTCATATATGTTAAGACATTCTCTGATTGAATGATTCATTTACAGGAGAAAACAATGTTGAGCACTCTGCAATTCAATGTCTCGTTGCCGACACAATACCCTTTCTTGAAAAGATTTCTTAAGGCAGCTCAAGCAGACAAGAAGGTAAGTTAAACACAATGGCTCATGAATCATTTGATTTAACTAGAATTTTGAATTTAGAGAGGAACTAAGTGTGAAACTTAAACAAACAGTGTGGGATATTGGCATCGTTCTTGATAGAGCTTGCCCTTGTGGAGTACGAGATGCTTCGGTTTCCACCATCATTACTAGCTGCCTCATCTGTGTACACTGCTCAATGTACACTTGATGGTTTCAGGCAGTGGAACAATACATGTGAATTCCATTGTCATTACTCGGAAGATCAGCTCATGTAAGTCTCTCTCCCTCTCTCCATCTCATTCAAAGACTGATTCTTCTATCAATTAACACAGAAGGGTATTGTGAATAGACCGATCTTTTTTACCAAGACTGGTCGGTCCTTTTAGTCCATAAACACAAACTTTATTGAGAAAAGACTGATATTTTCAACTGTAATCTCGATTTTCGCAGGGAATGTACACGGAAGCTGGTGAGTCTTCATCAGAGGGCAGCGACAGGGAACTTGACAGGAGTATATAGGAAGTACAACACATCCAAATTTGAGTACATTGCAAAGTATGAAGCTGCACACTTTCTTGTGTCTGAGTCTCATCATCCTTAAACCAAAACAACAATAAGTAGTTTGTACAGTTGCTGACGTAATTCCTCATTCACTCTGTAGCAAAAATAACCAAAAAAGAAAGAAAGAAAAAAGCCAAGTTCAATTTGTCTCAAATTTGATTCTGATTTAGTTCTATTGTAACTCTCTCTTCACTTCACTTCTCAGCAGTAAACTATAAGGGATGATAAATGATTGAATCATTCTTTTACTTCATCATCTACTCTTTTCTACTGAACAATAATAATAACAAAAACACTGCAGCTTTTTTTTGTTCATTTAAACAGAATTAGATACAAAACTTTACATGAAATTTTATTCAATTTGTGATTTTTAATTGGTTTATGTATGTTTTTGTAGACAGCTCAAATACAAAATACATTTGAAAATCAATGTGTATTAAATGTATTTTGTATTTTGAGGTACCTACAAAAACAGCGTCGTTTTCGATGTTTTAACTTTGACCTGTTTATGATCTTCTCTCCCACCAACTCTCTTCACACTTCACTAAACACTTTTCAGATACTTATTTGTTTTTTTTTTTTTCTGTAACATCCTTTTCCTCAAGATCGATGATAATGGCGGCGTCGACGAATTCATTCCTCATCGGAAACCAAACCCAAATCCCTTCCTTGAAACCCAAACCAATTTCTCAATCCTTTCTTCACTTCACCAAACCTAACACCATCAACCTCACCACCAGAACCAAATCCGTTTCAATTCGATGCGCTTCAACCACCGTCGTCGGATCCGAGCAACGAGTCTTCAATTTCGCCGCCGGTCCAGCGGCATTACCGGAGAACGTCCTGCTCAAAGCTCAATCAGATCTCTATAACTGGCGTGGATCTGGTATGAGTGTCATGGAGATGAGTCACCGTGGTAAAGAGTTTCTCTCAATCATACAAAAAGCCGAATCTGATCTCCGTCAGCTCCTCGAGATTCCATCGGAATATTCCGTTTTGTTCTTACAAGGCGGTGCCACTACTCAATTCGCTGCTTTACCTCTCAATCTCTGCAAATCTGATGATTCCGTTGATTACATTGTTACTGGATCCTGGGGAGATAAAGCTTTTAAAGAAGCTCAGAAATATTGTAATCCTAAAGTGATTTGGTCTGGCAAATCTGAGAAATACACTAAAGTTCCATCTTTTGATGGATTGGAGCAGAGTATGCACGCCAAGTATTTGCATATATGCGCCAATGAGACTATTCATGGAGTTGAATTTAAAGATTACCCTCTTGTTAAAAACCCTGATGGTGTCCTTATTGCTGATATGTCTTCCAATTTCTGTTCTAAGCCGGTGGATGTATCGAAGTTCGGTGTGATTTACGCTGGTGCGCAGAAGAATGTTGGTCCTTCTGGTGTTACTATTGTGATCATTCGAAAGGATTTGATTGGAAATGCTAGAGATATCACTCCTGTGATGCTTGATTACAAGATTCATGATGAGAACAGCTCGTTGTACAACACGCCACCGTGTTTCGGGATTTACATGTGTGGTCTTGTGTTTGATGATTTGTTGGAGCAAGGTGGTTTGAAAGAAGTGGAGAAGAAGAACCAGAGGAAGGCTGAGTTGTTGTATAATGCCATTGATGAGAGTAGAGGGTTTTTCAGGTGTCCTGTTGAGAAATCTGTGAGGTCTTTGATGAATGTTCCTTTCACATTGGAGAAATCGGAATTGGAAGCTGAGTTTATCAAGGAAGCTGCTAAGGAGAAGATGGTGCAGCTCAAGGGACATAGATCAGTGGGAGGTATGAGAGCTTCTATTTACAATGCTATGCCTTTGGCCGGTGTTGAAAAGCTTGTTGTTTTCATGAAAGATTTTCAGGCAAGGCATGCTTGATTCTTTTTGCTTTCTGGTCATCTTGGTGTGTATTAAGCTTTGAAGCTTATGATTTTGAGTTTTTGTTTCTTCTTCCTGTACTTGAATTCCAATTGTCTGCGGAATATTTTTCAGTAATAAGATTTTGATATGATAAATTTCATTTTCAAGCAAGAATCATTTACACTTTTATGTTTGTCTGAGACTCTGAGTTGAGACTGAAGAAGATGAACTTAAAACTTCCAGTGATCAAAATCTTTTGTTAAACAACTTATTGAGGAAATGCTGAGATTTGCTTATGATGATAAGCTAATGCAAACAAGGATCTCATGCTGTGCAGTTAGTAGTGTGTCCTTTCTCTGTATCTCCTGCTGAAACTGATGGTCCTGTTTTTAAGAAGCGTAAAATAGGTAATTCAGGTTCAAATCCCAACTTAACCTGTAATATCAAATTCTTCATATCAGAGTTCATTGCGAGTGTGGAAGGTACCATTAGATTGTGCCCCTTTGTAACCATCAGCTACATGTCGAAAGAACTCTTTAGTAGCATCTGCATATTCACTCAAGAACAGTCACTACTAAACCCAAGCGAGACAGATATACAGAGCCGGAAGTAAACAAAAATCTGCAAACTCACCGTGTTTCATTGCTAGAGATGGGTCTTGCTCATCAATGACCCTGATCAGTTTCGCAGGATTTCCAGCCACCACACTTCAAAAATACAAGGAGGGTGTCCAAAGTTACTAAACAAACATTCAGAGATTTTTAAATAGAACCAAGTCATGAAGATGCATTGTCTTTTCTATACCTATGTGGAGGAACGTCCTTTAACACAAGTGAACCTGCAGCAACCATTGCTCCAGCACCTATGCTTATGTTTCCAAGTATGGTCACACAAGCTCCTAACAGTGCACCTTCACCTATTTTTGGGTGACGATCGCCACTTTCCTTTCCGGATCCTCCTAAAGTCACACCCTGTGACATTGAAGTAGCCTTGCTAAAACTGAAAAATCATGATCTCCGTATTGAAGGCAATGGTTTGGAGAAGAGATGGCTTACATGTAAGATCGAGACATAGTTGCCTATTACAGCGGTCTCACCTATGACCACTCCAGTTCCATGATCCAACAATATTCCCTCCCCAATTCTTGCCGCTATGTAAAAAGAGAAGTCAAGCAATATGTATAACCAGCAACCAATTCACCGGTAAACCTGATCAACTAATGTACAAGAGAGGGGAAATTGAGAATATTCAGCAGATGAGAGCAAGATATGAAGCTCAAAATTTACCTGGATGTATGTCAATTCCAAAAACCTGAGAGAAACCACAGCATAGATCAGACATGATGCTGAAAAATGCAACTTGAGTCTCTAGATTCAGTAACCAAAACCGAAAGACATGATTGCAAAAACTACCTCGCTTATTCGGCTTTGCAATGCAAGAGCTAATAGTTTCCGCCCTTCATTCCACAGTTTATGCGCAACTCTATATGCTTGCAACGCATGATACCCCTGTAGAACAAAAAAGTATAGGCGAGATGCGCGTGGGAAAACCTCCTCAGCAGTCACGTATTCTGTGTAAGAGATGTTCTGTCTCTAAAAATTTCAATCAAAGACTTTACCTTCAGATGTAAAATAGCAGAACTATACGATATTAGGGAAGCAGGATCCCGGTCTTTAAATGCCTACAATCATTGAGGCACATAAGAACACAGCCGCAAAACAAACAAAGA
Organism: Erysimum cheiranthoides; assembly: GCA_011420285.2. Taxonomy (NCBI): domain Eukaryota; kingdom Viridiplantae; phylum Streptophyta; class Magnoliopsida; order Brassicales; family Brassicaceae; genus Erysimum; species Erysimum cheiranthoides. Next base: position 20,240,590 of record CM022180.2, read on the forward strand.
TCATATATATTTCACAGGTAATTGTAGATGAGTACTGTACCTGAATGTCAAGGCGTATCGAACTCTGAATACCTTTGTCATGCATCATAACACCATTAAAAATATCCAAGAGTTGAGTTGCCAACAAGGTTGGGTTTTGGAGACGGTTGGCCAGAATAAACCCTAAAGCTTGCTCTAAACAGTCATGTGCCAAGATACCAGCATACAAGAAGCTACTCAAAATAGGCTCCTTCTCTGCCTGTAACCACAACACAAGATTCAACATTGTAAGATTTCAACAATTCACAAACTATATATATAGCATAGAAACACTAACACTGTACTCAAACTTTCTTGCTTTCAATCAAACAATTTCCAAAGTGAAACATCAAGAGAATCTCAGATATTTTGTTTACTAAATTATTGAAAGAAGTTCATAAGTGATGATGATCAATGTAAAGATCGAATCTTGAGAGAAACAAGACTGACTAATTATAAACCCTAATGAATACAAGTTACTACTATAAAAACTGTGGATTAACATGAAGACTCAAAAACCATATTATAAGAATGAGAATCGATGAAGCAGAGAAAGTGTTAGAATTGAGAGGAAACCTCAAGCTTAGCTTCTTCTCTTATAGCATCCCAAATAGGATCAGAACCAGAATCCAGCAAATTCGAGTCAAACTCAGACTTATGAGTTCCCTTAGCGTAATCCTCGAAACCCCTCTCGAAAGAAAGCTCATCGCCGTTCATATCTCCGGGACACAATTCCCAGAAGACGATGAAAGATCACAAATTCTACTGATTGGATAGAATAGAGTAGAGACGGAGAAAGCAAAAAGGAGGATACTTTAGTGGATATGATGCGAAACTTTGAAAACCCTTTAAAGCTTTTTAATTGTCTAAGTGGGTTCTCTTGATGGTCGTTGTTGTTGTTGTTTGGTTTCTCGTTGATCTTGTGTTGTGTTGTGTCCAGTGTCCACCGCTTTGAATGGTTCTACTAAATCATATCATTTGTAATTGTTTTTGCTTTGGCCTTATCTGGTGGCGACCGTAATTGAGTCCAAGTTCGTAATGTGATTAGGGTCTCTTAAACAGATAATTGTTTTTTAATCAAGAGGGGATCGAATAAATTTGTTAAATATTAGTATAGTTGAATCTTAATCGTAGTCCTTGAGGAGGGGAATATGAATATTGTACAAGTTAGATAGACCCACAAATGATGCCAACTTGTCGTATGTTTATAGCATATAATATAAATAAATGTCTCTTGTCGCCAATTTGTACTAAATAAACTATAGACTATTTATTGTTTCAAAACTTAAATATACAAATTTTAATCTTTTGACCACGTTTTGGTTGTATATCTACATGTTAAGCATTAATAACAAATTCATCCAACTAAATTTCAGATTCTTTACCTTTATTTTCAGGGCCTATAGATTCAATTCATTATCTTCCGTAAACATCAGAGATTATCATAGATAAGACATGCAACAATCATCACGGCACAAATCACATTTTCTCGTAAACGCCGTAAGCAAAACAAATCTAACTTTAGAATTTAAACTATTCAAAACATCATTTTCTACCAATTATGTGAGAACCTGTATTCATAGTGTTCAAGTGTATTGTCAATGAATCATCTTACTTGAGTGAGTACAGTACGTTTGGTGTACTTAAGTGAGGCATTACAAATAAATATATTTTTCATAGCTCATGATATGCAGTTCCTAACATTTCTTTAAATGGATCTCAAACCATGGAAAATTACTTTCCTTGAATAAAAATGAATCATCACTCTAATTTGATAAAAACCATATTGTATTATCATACACAGTTAATGACGAGGCATGGTTTATCATTCTATAGTATTCAATTTGGTCCAATCGTTTTAACAGATCACGTGAGTTCCCGGAGAACCAAGAACAGAACCAAACCTGTCTTAGTGTCTTGATCATGAGCCTCAACAGATCAAACGTTTCAATTCAAGAACTCAACCAAAGGCCATCAGAGTGTTCACTATGAGATTCTTGTTAACCAAAAGAGCTTTCAAAATCTTCACCCCACGTTTCCAGAGACTCTGGTTGATCCATTCTTCCTTCTCTTCAACCTCAGATTCCGGCGATTCCGAGCCGGAATCATGGAAAACAATGGAGGGTCTACTCCGATCCCCTGCCAATTTCACTCCTTTATCACCAATCACGTTCTTGGAACGATCCGCTAAAGTTTACAGAGACCGAACCTCTGTTGTGTTTGGTTCCGTCAAGCACACTTGGTTCCAAACCTATCAACGTTGTCTCCGTCTGGCCTCTGCTCTTACTCACCTCGGAATCTCTCCTGGCGATGTGGTTAGTCTCTTAAATTGTTCAATTTCTCCTCCGATTAGGTTTTTGATTTAGGTTTAGTGATAAATGAGGATCCTTTTTTAGGTTGCAGCTTTGGCTCCGAATGTTCCAGCAATGCATGAGCTTCATTTCGCTGTTCCAATGGCTGGTTTGATTCTTTGTCCTCTCAATACTCGACTTGATCCTTCCACATTGTCGGTTTTGTTAGAACACTCCGAGGCGAAAATCCTCTTTGTTGATCACCAGTTACTTGAGATTGCTCATGGAGCTCTTGATCTTCTTGTCAAATCAGACAGAACAAGAAAAACTCCGAAGCTTGTCTTGATCTCTCAGTCTAATAATGATGATGATGATGATAGCTTATCAAGATTTGATTCAAAGTACTCTTGCGGTTACGAATACGAAACTCTGCTTGAATCCGGATATAGCGAATTTGAGGTGATCAAACCGAAATGCGAATGGGATCCCATTAGTATAAACTACACTTCAGGGACGACTTCGAGACCTAAAGGTGTAGTGTATAGCCACAGAGGTGCTTATCTCAATTCTCTTGCTACAGTCTTTCTTCACCAGATGTCTGTTTATCCGGTTTATTTATGGACAGTACCGATGTTTCACTGCAACGGTTGGTGCCTCATTTGGGGAGTAGCGGCTCAAGGCGGTACCAATATCTGTCTTAGGAAAGTCTCTCCTAAGTTAATCTTTAAGAACATTGCTATGCACAATGTGACTCACATGGGAGGAGCCCCAACGGTGTTGAACATGATTGTGAACTCTCCTGTGACCGAACATAAACCGCTTCCTCATAGGGTTGAGATCATGACAGGTGGATCACCGCCTCTACCGCAGATCTTGGCTAAGATGGAAGAATTAGGTTTCAATGTGTCTCATCTTTACGGTTTGACAGAGACATACGGTCCAGGGACACACTGCGTGTGGAAACCAGAATGGGATTCTCTTTCTTTGGAGGAGAGAACTAAGCTGAAGGCTAGACAAGGAGTGCAACATTTGGGTTTAGAAGGGCTCGAGGTGAAAGATCCGATGACAATGAAGACAGTACCTGATGATGGTGTTACGATGGGTGAGGTTATGTTCAAAGGAAACACAGTGATGAGTGGATATTTCAAGGACATAGAGGCAACACGAAAAGCTTTCGAGGGAGATTGGTTCCACAGTGGCGATCTCGCTGTCAAGCATCCGGATGGGTACATAGAGATAAAAGATCGGATAAAAGATGTGATTATCTCAGGAGGAGAAAACATAAGCACGGTTGAAGTCGAAAGAGTTTTATGTAGTCACAAAGCGGTTCTGGAAGCCGCTGTTGTGGCACGTCCGGATAATCACTGGGGACAGACTCCTTGCGGGTTCGTGAAGCTGAAAGACGGGTTTGATGGTATCAAACCCGAGGAGATTATCAAGTTCTGTAGAGATCATTTGCCTCATTACATGGCACCAAAGACTATAGTTTTCGGGGACTTACCTAAAACCTCGACAGGGAAAATACAAAAGTATCTACTGAGAAAGAGAGCTAACGAAATAGGAAGCTTGTGATCTTCATGTATATATATAAGGAAATAAAGATCAGAGAAATTGTGAAACCACCGCGTGAAAATGAAGGAACAGATCAGCCATGGATATGGAAATGCTATAATTAGATTTGTTACGCGGTAAGGCCAACGATTTTGTACCTCAGAAAGATTTTAAGACATTAAAATAAGAAAGAAGTAGCCAATAGAATATTCCGCCGCGTCTGAAACGAGTCCAAATCGTAAGAAGATTTCAAACACAATCTTTCTTACTATAATCTGTTTTTTTTGTTCTTTCTTCTTATTCAAGCTCTCCATTATAAATCTGCATCGTGGGTTTAAATAAAATCATCAACTCATCAAAGAAGAAGAAGAAAGAAGAAGAAGAAAGAAGAAGAAGATTGTTGTTACTTTCTTGATCAAGAATGGCGTCGAACGAAGCTGGAAGACCGTTGCCGAAATTCGGGGAATGGGATGTGAATGATCCGGCGTCGGCTGAGGGATTCACGGTGATATTTAGCAAAGCCGGTGAAGATAAAAAGACAGGAAGGAGTTCGACGAAGACGAATTCTCAGAGGAAACAAAACGGTGATAAACCAACGGTCAAGAAATGGCTCTGTTTCACTTTTGCTTGATTCTTTTTTTTTTTTTTTTTTTTAAATTTTAAACCTAATAGAATTTTAGCTTTGAGCCCTTATGAGCTCTTTGACAACTTTTGTGTTAGAACAAATTTGTTTTTTTTAGTCATCTAATAAAGAGATTGTGACGTTTTGTTTTCTAATGATGAATTTCTGCATTTGGTAAATTATAGAATCAACATAATTGTAGTTAACTTGTAATTAAAGAATCAGTGATTTTGAGATGAACACAAGCTCTTGAACATCTTTCTTGTTCAGATACAGACAAAATATGTTCTTCCTTACAGAACCTTTCTTTAATCCCTTTTGATTTTGTCTACAACGATATATCAAACAATATACCTCGTATGGGTTCAATGGGAGAACAGAGAAGATTATTGAGTTCTTTAAAAAACATTTGCCCACAAAGATTTAGGGTTTTGCCCACAAACTTGAATATAAAGCAAAAGTATCAACAAGAACTAAGATATCCTAGACTTGCAATGTCAAAACAAAACAAATATACATATATATAGTATTCTAGAAAATGATATTTGGAGAAAACCGTCTGGAAAAATCCAAAACTAATGGGTCTTGAGAAATCTAAAGAATTTGCTGAGAAATTGTTACCAGTCAGCAATTACCTGTGAATGGCATAGGGAAAATGGTCTAAACCACCATGAACTATGATCTCTATGTGAATATATACACGAACCATTTCATTGTGCCTGTACCTACATGAACTAACAAATATTTTGAAATAACTACATGAACTTATTAATTCATGCTTAAACCACCAAATTAACAGAATCCGTTAAATACCTGTTAACGGAGCGCTGATTCGGATGATACGTGGCTCGTTTAAATACCCGTTAAATGCCTTATTACTCTTTGCTACATGGGCCTGGGTATTTCTGTAATTAAAATATTTATATGAATGTGTATGTCGTTTTACTTTGTAGATTGGCGCGTAACGTGTCGTTTCTAATTATAAAACGTGTGTAGTTTCGTGAAGAACCCTAGATGATCTATTTCATTCACCGAGATCTATCGAAGAGAAGCAAGCAAATCTCTGTTTCAGAAACTCCAAAACCTCTCTCTCTCAAACTCACTGATTCGTGTGTGTTGTGTTCCGATGGAGGTAAGAAAAGCTTCTTGAGTTTCGCTCTTTGTTTGTTTAGTTTGTAACTGTTTCCGATTTCCAGATTGAATTATTTTTTCGGAAACCTTGTTCGAATTATTTTTCTCTCTTCTAATTACTCGATTCATTTTTTTTTTTGGGTTCTACAGATCGATAGCAACTTTGTTATATTTGATTGCAAACCCTGTGGTAGTAAGTTGCTCTTCGGAGGAGCCCTAGTCTTGTCTAAGACGCTGGATAGTATTATGGCTTTCGGTAATTACGATTTGGAGGGCGACTACAAGGCGATCCACTCCATGCTCAACAATAGAATGTGGATATATAGTTCATGACCGAGTCAATTGTACAAGGTTGGCTTACGAATGTATGAAAATTGGAAAACCAAGTCCCAGTCCCACATCTATAATTGATACATCTCTCTTCACATCGTCCAAAACGAAGGTAGTTTTTTTTTTTTTTTTTGGTTCCTTGTCATTTGTTAACGTGTAACATGAACAAGTTCTTGGATGCAGCTGGGCCGAGCTGCTGTAATGTTCGGTTTGGGTATGCAAAAACATGGGTTCTGCACTTTGACTTCGGCTTACAAAGCGAACCTTTCTGCTATCTTGACATGTACAGAGATCATGTCAAAGTTGGATGTAAGTTACGTTGTTTATCTAAACATAAAAAAAAAGTGACACTAAAATCTGAAACTCACCGTTTTGTTGTGTGTTTGTTTGCAGGTGCCAATGAAGACTTTAAATGATACAGTCCATCCTATGATTTATTATCTCATGCAATATAACGATCAGATGAATGATGAGGTCAGAGCCCGCTATTTTAACGAGGCTGAGTATTCATCATTCAACAAGATTGACGATCTATCAATGAAGCTGTTGGTGGACGATGTGCTAAAGAAACGCAAGGATGAGCTAAAGAAACTCTTCCATGAGCTAGAGAAACAAAAGGAGGATGAGCGCAAGGCGAATCCTATGGTCTATTACAAGTACGAGGAGATTGAGGGCTTGTACACGTACAAGGGGGATAAGCGAAAGGAACACGAGACTCGTAAGGAGGATGAGCTAAAGAAACACCAGAGTCATAAGAAGGATGATGATAATGATGATGATGATGATGATGAGGATTCTGACAATTACGAGGAGGATGAGCGCAAGGATGAGGATTCTATGGTCTATTACAATTACGAGGAGATTGAGGGTTTGTACACGTACAAGGGGGATAAGCTAAAGAAACACGAGACTCGTAAGGAGGATGAGCTAAAGAAACACCAGACTCATAAGAAGGATGATGATGATGATGAGGATTCTGACAATTACGAGGAGTTTGCACGTACAAGGGGGATAAAGGACCAAGACCAGGATGATGAGGATGACTAAGTAGGCGTGGGTTGCTTCATTGATCATCTTCTATGGATTTCATGTTTGTTAGTGTTTTAAACACAAGCTTTTCGCAGAGTTTCTATGTTTTGTTTTCTATCCAACTTAAACCTTTTAAGAAAAGTTTGAAATCAAGATATTAGATAGATGAAATCAAGATCATGTTTTTCTTATTTTCTCTTTTTGTTGTGTAAAATTTGCCTAAAACCTGGTCTCCTTTTTCCTTACTAGACGTACACAGGAAATATTTTGATTGCGGTAAACCCTTTTAAACAACTATCGGATCTTTGTTATAGGACCTTGTGGATTATCAAAGACACTTTCAGGGCTGATTACTCAAAAGCCCAATAGGCCCAATATGTTAATACGGTTTCTTCATTCGCTAACGTACGCAGCTAGAGTGCGAGTGGTAACTACCATGCGCCTTCTTCTTTCCATTTGACAGAGAGAGTCGCAAAAACCTCTGCAAGAACCCTAAAGCTTAAACCTTTACAGTCAATCGAAAGAGAAAAAAATGGGGAAAATTCCGCCGTCGTTTCGTTCTATGACGTCAAACCAATTGGTCAAGAAATCAACACCATCTCCTCCAGCGCCGCCGCGTGATTTTCGCAACAGAACCGCCGTGAGAGGAGAATCAGCTAAACTTCCCCAGAATCTCACTCCTCGCGAGCCCTTGAGGAATCCTTTCAAGTCACCAAATCTCTCAGACGCCAAAAGCCTCTTCAATTCAATCGCAGCCACTTCAAGAATCCCACTCGATCTCAAATTCCACAACTCTGTTCTTCAATCCTACGCTTCAATCTCCGCCGTCGACGATACGGTCAAATTGTTTCAGCACATTTTGAAATCGCAGCCTAATTTCTCGCCGGAGCGTTCTACGTTTCATATATTGCTCTCTCACGCTTGTAGAGCTCAAGATTCATCTCTTTCGAATGTTCATCGAGTTCTCAACCTTATGGTGAATAATAGTTGTGAGCCTGATCAAGCTACAACCGATATTGCGGTTCGGTCTCTTTGCGAATCCGGTAGGATTGATGAAGCTAAGGATTTGATGAAGGAGCTGACTGAGAAACATTCGCCTCCGGATACATATACTTATAACTTTCTTTTGAAGCATTTGTGCAAATGTGGATCACTGAATGTTGTTTATGAGTTTGTCGATGAGATGAGGGAGAAATACAATGTGAAGCCGGACCTTATCAGCTACACTATCATGATTGATAATGTGTGTAATTCTAAGAACTTGAGGGAGGCAATGTTTCTAGTTAGTCACTTAGATAAAGCTGGGTTTAAGCCGGATTGTTTCCTCTATAACACCATTATGAAAGGTTATTGCACACTGAGCAAAGGGAGCGAGGCGATTGGTGTTTATAAGAAAATGAAGGAAGACGGTATTGAGCCGGATCGTGTTACTTACAATACTTTGATATTTGGATTGTCGAAATCTGGTAGAGTTGAGGACGCTAGGAGGTTTTTGAAAGCTATGGTTGAAGCGGGTTATGAGCCCGATGCTGTCACTTACACATCGCTGATGAATGGGATGTGTAGAAAAGGCGAGTCTTTAGGTGCGTTGAGTTTGTTAGAAGAAATGGAAGCAAGAGGGTGTGCGCCAAACGATTGTACCTATAATACTTTGCTTCATGGATTGTTCAAGGCTAGGTTAATGGACAAAGGGATGGAGTTATATGAATTGATGAAATCGGGAGGTATAAAGCTTGAGACTGCTGCTTATGCCACGCTTGTGAGGTCTCTGGTTAAAAGTGGCAAGGTGGCAGAGGCTTATGAAGTGTTTGATTATGCAGTTGATAGCAAAAGTTTGACAGATGCTTCTGCGTATTCTACACTTGAAACTACCTTGAAATGGTTGAAAAAAGCGAAAGAACAAGGCTTGGTTGTCTAAGTGGGTATTCGCAAGCTGAGCTTTACCAACTTTTTTCTTTGTGCAAGTCCTATTATTTTCTCCGAAAGGAATGATTTTGATACGTTATATGAAAATAAACAGCTAAATCCTTGAGGAACCAGCAGTGATTTATGAAAAAAGGTTGTTGGTAATATTTTTGTCATGTGAGATCTCTATAGGGTTCCTTAAACACTCGAACTGTCGATTCAAGGATTTCGTTGTGCTATATTTCTATAAAACAATCAGTTTCTGCAATTCTGTTGGTATCAGCTTCTTGTTTAGTGTCTTGTACTCCATTCTTATGAGCTATTGTGAATGCCATAATTGGTTATTATTGATCTTGCCTGGGGTTGTTGCTTGAGAGATCAAGCAAATCATATTTGCTTTGACAATTAGGCCATTTGTTCACGGTGAATGAGGCAGAGTATCTGAATAAAGATTGTTTCTTTTAACTGGCTTGCAGGAAGAGACTGTTTGTTATATGTTCTGTTTTAACACTAAGTAGCCAAGTGCAGAGTATTGTGAATTATCAGTTGAATTACAAAACCAAATCATTGAGGGGGCAAGAAAACAGAGGACAACGTTCTCTTAATGGAATCATGAAGAAGATTTCCAAATGGTCAACATTTTGGTATTAGTCTATTTCAATTTTTTTATGACCAAAATTACAATCATTTGATGAATAAAACTCTTTTGTTTATTTTGATTTCTCTTCTGTCATGTTTTATTATCTATTCTATATTGTTTCTTTGTCTCCCTTTATTAAACAACAGAATGCTACGGAGAAATACACACATTAGGAAGAGTACGTACCGCGAGGTCCACGAATACAAGATTCTCCTATCCTTATTGTTAAACCTATAGATTGTTAAATCTACAATAGCCTCCAGCTCTTTTCTTTGAGTAGTATAAGTTTCTCCGAGCTGTCATGTTCTTATATATGTATCTCTCGTACAGATCTTTATTGTGTATGCCAGAGATGATAAAGGAAGCAAGAATAGACAATAATAGAGACAAGATAATAAGAATAATCTGAGAGCTTGAAATTGCCGGGTTCGTGATCACAGAGGGAATTAATTAAAACACAATGATAATGGTGCAAATATCCTCATTTTCATAAGGTTTTTAATATTTAACACATGCCCATTTGCTTTTGCTGCTTTAAGAGAGCTTGGATTTATGCTTAATATGACTCTCGGAGGCCGGAGCAATCGACTATGAGCCGAATTGCTTATCAAGACTTCTCATTCAACGTAGAGCCTCTGTTGAACAGTATAACTCCATGAGTACAATATAGATGTAGCTTTTGTAAGAAGACATGATTGTATAGTTTCAATCCAATGCTGTCCCTCAAATGATATAGACTGTATCCTCTTATATCCACTTCGATTCATAATCTTTGTAGCAACCATAATTAATTGGACGCTATCCGTTTTTGCATCTGGATGCTAATGTCGTTGCCCTGATCAGTTTAATATGTGTTTGGAAACCATTTAAATGTATCCAGAAATTAATTGAACTTTGTAAAGGTTGTTTGGGGTTTTAAACAAATTTTGTAAAGATATTTTCGTCTTTTGTTAAGCTCAGTTAATTATCGAGTTGTTTGGGTTTTTAAAGGTTGGAAAAAATATATATTTAAAGTCAGTCTGAAAGACAATAAAAGTTAAAACAAGTATATAACGCTATATGATTCGTCTAAACTATGTTACATGTGATGTAAAATGACTCGCCTAAAGTAAGTTACAAGTAATATTAAAAGATTTTTCTTAAAAAATTTAAGTAATTCGTCCAATAGAAAAGAAAACATCAAACTTCGTGATTTTATGTTTTGCCATTCCCAACGTCCACTCTTCCAACCTACAGATTCTCTTAATTAAATTACAGAATATGGTAGGAGAAGAAAAACAAAATGGGAGGTTATTCTTATTATAATAAGTTGCTTTTCGTTTAATGTTAAAACATCTTTGTCACTGGTTCAACTGCCTAAATGCTAAAATACACTTATCTTTTTTTTTTTTTTTTTTTGTCAAAGAAGATATAATACACTTAATCCATCATAGATGACTCTGTTTGAGTGTTTTCTTTTTCTTTTTTTTGGTTTTATGTAAGTGTTATTTAAATACCAAAAAAATGGTTTGGCGATCTCCAAAAGAGTAGTTTGAATTTTCCCATCATAAATATAAGTTCAATTTCCACCATAGTGTCTAAGACAAAAGCTGCTAACAATAAAAACAAAATTATATTCTAATTGGAACGATACATCCTAAGTAAAATTCCGGCAGAGTTGATATCGTAGATTCCAATCTCGAAGTATTTCTCCGACTGGTCCCATGATCGATAGAGAGCAATCGATCCCGTAGCGTTCATTAATGTTTATAAATTATAACATAAACTATACGGTCGTTGTCTAAACTAGCTAAAGATCATAGCTAATAACACTATATTTAAAAAAACATATATTGAAACTGAAACCTAAACTAATATCTATAATTTTCAGTTTTTTTGGTACCTAAAACATTGAAACAGAAAACTAAACTAATATAAACGTCATATAAATTTGTAACAACTAAAATAATATTTAAAATTTGATTTTTTGGAACGACGAACAGAACAAAACAATAGGCGCTAAACTATCATATGTAAACCAATTTTAATTCTATCAAAATTGTTTAGTTGGTTAAAGCCATTTTAGTTTTGGAACAACTTTAGGGAACACACCTGACATGCGCCACAGGAAATAACCTTAGAAAAGAATGTTTTTGGAGATCTATGCTATATACAATGTACGTAACATGATTGAAAATTCTTTGGATGCATGCAATAATTGGTGACTGCCAATCAGATCTACAAATAAAAAACAATTATAAATCCGAATTTTACACGTGTACGTAATGCCGGGGACGTGGACAAATGGTAATGCCCGTTTTACAACTCCACGAAAAGGACACAGGGACCATAAAAAAGGCATATTTTACAATATAAGAGATAATATTATTGGCTAAGTTGATTTATAAGCAGTGATGACTTTTGTAGAAAGTGATAAATCTACAGTTTTTCTTCCATCTTCTTCAACTAAATTCTTGTTTCTTTTTTTTTTTTTGTTAAATAGCCAAAATTATGGTTAAAATTGTTAGAAAAACATGTCAAGTAAAATTGTATTTTTTATTGCGTGTAATTTAAACATATAAAATGATACTATATTAAAAAAATGTTATCGGACGAAATAAATGATATTTGATTATTTTTATTAAATTCTTTAATTTTTTAACATGAAAGAAAAATTAACTACACGTTGCAGTGTTTAATATATCCACGGATACAACGAAATCAATCAAATGCCGATACAATTAACAAAAGATTCGACTCTCTTCCACGTGTCATATAACCCAAGAAGTTGAGGCTAATCGGACAATATAGGTAAGATAGGACGGGGCATAATATGGTTGAGGAAGATCTGCATTTCTTTACCTACCGAGACAATTCATAGACCGTTGGTATTATTTTAATTAGAATCAATCGACGAGCCATTAATTATGTGGCGAAACCGGAAGCATAACAGTCGATGACTCATCAAGACATCAACTATGTGGCCAAACTATTACGCATAATTTGACAATCGAATTTATAAAATATCATGACAACTCAGAAACACACATTTTGCCCATAACAATCGGACAAATTTAAAACAATAAATAATCTTATTATTGCTGAAGTTTTGTTGGTTGATGTTACAAACTTTAATGATATAAATAGAGCTCGTTGAATAAAATCAGTATAGAGAACACAACAGAGCTCAAAGACAAAAGTAAACCCAATCTGGCGATGATGATCATCAAGAATCATGTAAGATCTATAAGCTTACCTTCAAGATCTCATCCTAGCACAGTAGCGATCGAGGAGTCGCTCGACAAACTTCTTGTTACTATGAACACGACAGTGACGTCATCCGAGTCGGTTTACTCCGGTTTATCGGGGTTGGAAGATCTGTATGACTGTACGGAAGATTTTCTGAAGATGGGCTCAACGCAAAGTGTGTTGTCGTTTAATAATGAGAAGAGGAAGAAGATGAAGGGAGAGTTTATGGAGGAAATGCTTGATGGTTCGTTGAGGCTAATGGATATATGCAACGTCTCGAGGGATCTCATGGTTGAGACTCATGAGCATGTTCTTGGTCTTCAGTCTTGTGTTAGGAGAAGGAAAGATGTCGATGTCTCGGGCCATGTCGGGTTTAGGAAGAACATGAGGAAAGAAGTGAAGAAGCTTCTTGGATCTTTAAAGAACATTAATGTAGGGTTAGTGATGAGAGATCATGGTTTTGATCAAGACGGCGATATTCATTTCTTGGCCGTGATTCATGCAATGAGACGTGTCTTTTTGATGACAGTTTCGGTCTTGAAGTCGTTCTTGGAGTTCTTGTCGGGACGACAAAACGGGATCGACATAAGGAGCAAGTTGGCTTTAGTCCTCATGAACAAGAAGTTTCATGATCACGACAAGATGGTCAATGAGTTGGAGAATGTAGATTCTGCGATTTGTGGAGATTCTATCTCTCATGATGATCTCCATATGAAGCTAGAGGAAGTTGAGGTATGGATTCGAATGTTTGAGAAGAGTCTAGAAGGATTGTTTCGAGGGTTGATTAGAACACGAGCCTCGCTTCTCAACATAATCTCTCAATAGATGCATTCATGTATATGTAATATTGTAATCTTCGTGGGCATTCGATTTTAGAGGAGTTGCCGGAGGGATACATTATACAAACATAAAATTTTGTAAACATGGATTAGTTTAATTCATTATATACATTATATATAACAGATATATTACATATATAACTACAATTATATATATAAGTTATAATTTTATACATTATTATCATCCGATATAATTAAATGCAACATACGTGATTATGATGAACGACTTCACGAAAAAGTGTAGTTAAGTTTAGGCTATAGCTTGATAAATTCAACCATTTACATAGTTTAAAATAGGATCATCTTCTATTAAGGTAAAAATAACTAACCATACTCTTTACCGTGTCTTTAAGAGTGTGGTCGCGTCGTTCTGAGACAGCATTCTGGGACACTCATGCTTTGTGTATATTGTGGGACATTTCTATACTACACTAAATATCTAACAACAAAATACTCTATTATCTTTTAAACTATTATAACAAATGACCACTAATATTTATTTATAAATCATAAAAAATCTTCTAAAATATCCACCAAAATTTCCAATTTTTTTAATCCAATACCCCCTTAAATCATCAATAAATATGATAGTTTTGTCTACTAGACAAAATGAAAATCATGTCAATGATTTACGTTTTTTACTAATCTTCAAATTCTAAATAACAAATTGAAGAGTAAGTGACAAATTGTTGGATAGAAAAAAAATCATTAACCAATTATTGTATAAATAATCATTAACCGATTATTTCATCGTATTCTGTGAGTTCTAATCAGGACCGGCCTTGAAAATATATGGGCCGTAAGCAAAACAAATTTAGGACCTATGAACAAAAAAAATTACGGTAACAGTGAGTATCGAGCCATGCACTTTAACTTCTCCGGCCCAGTCATACATACTACTAACTTACCAAAAAAATTTAGGGTTCATGTAGACCTATAAATACGGAAGTTTAAAGCAGATAGTGAAAAAGGTAAAAAATCTAGAGACTCCGCCGTTTCGAGGATTCGAAAAGTTTCAACTTTCCTAGAGATCTTTGAGATTTGACAATCAGTTAAATTTTACCAAACACTGTCAAAATCCAATACTTTTCTTTCGACGTCAGAAATTGTAGTGACAATATTTCCGCCGACGAAATCCTACCAATATAAAGGTAAATATGATATTCAAGATATATTTTTTTGTTAGTTAATTAAATTGTCATTAACAATTGACCGATTTTTTGGTTTTAAATTGATATTCAACTAATTCACCATTCTGTTTTTTAAGTTTGATTTTTCTTTTCTGTCAGCAAACTTTTTGTGGTTTTTCTCGAGTACGTATTTGAAGGAATGTAAAATCGGATTCCTATACTCAAATATCTGAATATGTGAAATTTTTGATTTGTGCTAATGGATCCAACTATCCAAGCATTTATTCATTTTCATTTTTCTTAAGGAAATGAATGAATTTTGTTTTTCTATAGACTAAGAAATGCACTATTCTAACCTTCACATATATTGATTCTTTAAAAGGAAAAAAGCATAGCCATTTGGAGCGCCAAAGTAACAAGGAATCTTCCGTTTCCAAACAAAACGTAATACTATGTCGCAAACAACCAAGGTAACAGAACATACAAGAGAAACGGCTGATTGGTCTAAGTTACCTAGAGAGCTCCTTGGCTTAATCGTTCTTCGAATGTTCTCCACCATCGAACTCGAACGTTTTTGTAGCATCTGCACATCTTGGCGCTCCTCTGTTTCCGGCGCCAACAACAATCATTTTCGGAGCTTCCCTCTCATCCTCTTGAGGCCTCTCGTAGTCTGTCTCTATATCATATAGAGAGTAATCGATCCATAGCATATCATCTATATTTATAACATAAATTTTATGGTCATTATCTAAAATAGCTAAAGATCATAGCCAATACACATTATATTTTTTAAAATATACCACGCCACAAGTATAAATAATTTTTTTGTACCCAATACATTGAAACTGAAATCTAAACTAATATCTATAATTTATCATCGTCATATAAATTTTGCAACAACTAAAATAATATTTAAAATTTGATTATTCTGGGACTCGACGAACAAAACAATAGACGCTAAACGGCTAAAGTATCACATGTAAACCAATTTTAGTTGTATCAAAATTGTTTTAGTTGGTTAAAGCCATTTTAGTTTTGGAACAACTTTCGGGAACACACCTGACATGCGCCACAGGAAATAACCTTAGAAAAGAATGTTTTTGGAGATCTATGCTTACAATGTACGTAACATGATTGAAAATTCTTTGGAAGCATGCAATAATTGGTTAGTACTGGCAATCAGATCTACAAATAAAAAACAATAATAAATGCGAATTTTACACGTGTACGTAATGCCGGGGACGTGGACAATGGTAATGCCCGTTTTTACAACTCCACGAAAAGGTCACAACTCACAGGGACCATAAAAAAGCAGATTTTATACTTTTTTTTTGTCAACTACATATTTTGATTAGCTTAGAAAAGCCAATTTGGCGGAATGTAGTTTACAAGAGTAACACAATGCGGTAGGACACGAACATTTCGTGCCAACTTATCCGCTCGTACATTCTCGCTTCGTTTAATAAAAGATAAAGAGAAGGATGAAAATTCTTCCCTATCGGTGGCGATGTCTTCTAAGTAAACTGCGAATGCCGGCCATTCTGTTGGGGAAGACACCATCTTCACCAGATCAGAGTAGTCAGTCAAAAACGCTACATGTAGATTTTCAGCACCGATCATGCATCTCATCGCCCACAACAAGGCCTCCAACTCTGCATGCAAGGGTGACAAACTTCTTCGTCGGTTGGCCGCTCCCATTGTTGTCGTTGAATCAGAGTCAATGCAGAACCATCCATAACCTGCAAAGTTATCCGTCTCCTTCCATGATCCATCCACATAACGCCGATGTCCAGTAAAAGTAGATTGCAAAAAGTTTGAGCGTAGGAGGGTCATGTGCTGGTGCACCTGGATATTCGGGTTAATATCCTCCTCCTCCACCTGCGCCTTTTGCCAAGCCTGAGATTCCGTATTAGCCAAACGAACTACCTCGGTAGGATTCTCATCTATATTTTCAAAAACTTTGGCATTTCTAGCCTTCCAAATGTACCATAAAATCCAGGGATAAGAATCACTGTAATCCTGTTTTGCTTGTCGCCAGAATAAATAATCCATGTTTGTAAACAGAGATGCCGAGAGAAATTGTGAACCTGATGGTACTTGGGATAGAGCCCAAACCTGTCGTGCGGGAGGACATTCGAAAAGAACGTGATTTATCGTTTCTTCCCCACATCCACACCTGGCACAAACTATATCACAGTTAATACCCCGTTTATTGAGATTAACTGAGACCGAGATACAACCCGTGAGTGCCTGCCACATAAAGTGTTGAATTTTAGGAGGGCATTTGATCTTCCAAACATGTACCTGTAGCGGGATACAGTCAGGACCGTGTACCGGAGACAAAGCCAATGTAGGGTTCGGAAGGCGAACCGTATGATACCCTGATTTAACCGTATATTTGCCATTCTTTGTAAAATGCCAACCAATAATATCCTGAATCAAATTATATCCTAAAGGTATCGCTGAAATCAAAGCCACATCCGTTGGATCAAATGTAGTTGACAGCTTGTCCAGATCCCATGATCTTGTCCGATAGTCAATTAGGTGATGAATTTGTAGAGAGGGGTCCATAAAGGATCTGTTACTTTTGGCTGGTCTCGGGAATTGAGCTGGTATCCAGGGATCCTTCCATACTGAGATGGATTCTCCTGAGCCAACTCTTTTGATAAGTCCTTTTTGAACCAGAGAGCGCGCCGAGATAATACTTCTCCAACCATAAGAAGGGGAGTATGATTTTATTTGTTCCATTGGATTGGAATTCCTATAGTACCGTCCTTTAAAAACTTTAGCAAAGAGGGAGTCAGGGACCTCCATAAGTCGCCAAAGTTGTTTTGCCAGGAGTGCCGTATTAAAATCGTCAACATTACGAAAACCAAGCCCTCCCAACTGTTTACTGGAACAAAGTTTGTCCCAAGCTTTCCAGTGCATTCCTTTAGAATCTCCACTTGTACTCCACCAAAAATCTGCTACCGCGCTTGTAAGCTTTGAGGTAACTGATTTTGGTAACCTGAAACAAGACATGACATAGGTTGGGAGTGCCGCCGCAACCGATTTAATCATGACCTCTTTCCCCCCCTTAGACAAAAATTTAGCTGTCCAACCATTAATCCTGCTTTGTAGTCTGTCTTTGAGATAATATACTGTACGAGATAATATTATTGGGTAAGTTTATTCATCAGCAGTGATGACTTCTGTAGAAAGTAGAAAGTAGAAAGTGATAAATCTTCAGTTTTGTTTTTATCTTCTTCAACGAAATTCTTGTTTTTTTTTTTTTTTTTAAATGGCCAAAATTTTGGTTAAATCTATTAGAAAACATGTAAAGTAAAATTATACACAGTATATACTTTTTTATTGCGTGTAAATTTAACAGATAATTAACATGATACTATATTAAAAAAATGTTATCGGAAGAAATAGATGGTATTTAAATTTTTAATAAATTATATACTAATTTTTTAACATGAAAGAATAGAAAAAATTAACTACACGTTGCAGTGTTTAATATTTTCACGGATACAACGAAATCAATCAGATTAATGCCGATACAATTAGGAACAATACTTAGGTTTACCCCTGTGGTGGACATCTAAATTCACCAAACAAGTAGTAACCAATAGATTTGCCATGTCATTACTAATACAAAATAATTAAAAAAAAATTAAAATTCACCCAATAGATTATAGCCAATCATTTTGCCATGTCATTACTAATACAATAGAATTAAAAAATAATAATAAAAAAGGAAACACAATTAAAAAAAAAAAATCAGAAAATAGATTTAGGGTTTAGGGTTTACAATTTAAACGAAATTAGATGTCGGTTTGGGTTGCCAAATGAGTGGTTAGGGTTTATATTTTATAATTAAAACGAAATTAGATATCAGTTTGGGTTTAGGGTTTAGGGTTTAGATTTAGGGTTTAGATTTTACAATTTTATAATTGTAAAATCTAAACCCTAAACCCTAAACCCAAACTGATATCTAATTTCGTTTTAATTATAAAATATAAACCCTAACCACTCATTTGGCAACCCAAACCGACATCTAATTTCGTTTATATTGTAAAATCTAAACCCTAAACCATAAACCCAAACTGATATCTAATTTCGTTTTAATTATAAAATCTAAACACTAACCACTCATTTGGCAACCCAAACCGACATATAATTTCGTTTTAATTGTAAAATCTAAACCCTAAACCTTAAATCTATTTTCTGATTTCTTTTTTTTTTAATTGTGTTTCCTTTTTTTAATTTTTTTTTTAATTCTCTTGTATTATTAATGACATGACAAAATGATTGGCTATAATCTGTTGGGTGAATTTTACTTTCTTTTTTTAATTATTTTGTATTAGTAATGACATGGCAAATCTATTGGTTACTACTTGTTTGGTGAATTTAGAGGTCCACCATAGGGGTAAACCTAAGTATTGGCAAAAGATTCGACTCTATTCCACGTGTCATAACCCAATAAGTTGAGGCTAATCGGACAATATAGGTAAGATAGGACGGGGCATAATATGGTTGAGGAAGATCTGCATTTCTTTACCTACCGAGACAATTCATAGACCGTTGATATTATTTTAATTACAATCAATCGACTAGCCATTAATTATGTGGCGAAACCGGAAGCATAACAGTCGATGACTCGCCAGCTTTGTGCCTCTGGTGGCCCTTGACTGACCCGTCTCGTATCGTTTAGACTCATCAACTATGTGGCCAAACTATTACGCATAATTTGACAATCGAATTTATAAAATAACATGACAACTCAGAATCACACATTTTGCCCATAACAATCGGACAAAATTTAAAACAATAGAAAAATCTTCTTATTGTTGAAGTTTTGTTGGTTGATGTTACAAACTTTAATGATATAAATAGAGCTCGTTGAAATAAAATCAGTATAGAGAATTAAACAACAAAGCTCAAAGACAAAAGTAGTAAACCCAATATGGCGATGATGATCATCAAGAATCATGTAAGATCTATAAGCTTACCTTCAAGATCTCATCCTAGCACAGCAGCGATCGAGGAGTCGCTAGCACAGTTTCGGTCTTGAAGTCGTTCTTGGAGTTCTTGTCGGGACGACAAAACGGGATGGACATAAGGAGCAAGTTGGCTTTAGTCCTCATGAACAAGAAGTTTCATGATCACGATAAGATGGTCATAAATGAGTTGGAGAATGTAGATTCCGCGATTTGTGGAGATTCTATCTCTCATGATGATCTCCATATGAAGCTTGAGGAAGTTGAGGTATGGATTGGAAGGTTTGAGAAGAGTCTAGAAGGATTGTTTCGAGGGTTGATTAAAACACGAACCTCGCTTCTCAACATAATCTCTCAATAAATGCATTCTGTATATGTAATATTGTAATCTTCGCGTGAGCATTCGATTTTAGAGGATTTGCCGGAGGGATACATTATACAAACATAAAATTTTGTAAACATTAGTTTAATTCATTATATATAACAGATATATTACATATATAACTACAATTATATATAAGTTATAATTTTATACATTATTATCATCAGATATAACTAAATGCAACATATGTGATTGTGATGAACGACTTCACGAAAAAGTGTAGTTAAGTTAGGCTATAGATTGATAAATTCAACCATTTACATAGTTTAAAATAGGATCATCTTCTATTAAGGTAAAAATAACTAACCATACTCTTTACCGTGTCTTTAAGAGTGTGGTTGCGTCGTTCTGAGACAGTACCATTCTGGGACACTCATGCTTTGTATATTGTGGGACATTTCTATACTACACTAAATATCTAACAACAAAATACTCTACAATCTTTTAAACTTTTATAACAAAACTCACCAAATGACCACTAATATTTTATTTATAGATCATAAAAAATCTTCTAAAATTTCCACCCAAATTTCCAATTTTTTTAATACCCCTTTAAATCATCAATAATACTCCCTCTGTTTCTTTTTATTTGTTGTTTTAACCAAATGCACAAGAATTAATGCATACACTTTTTTGACAAAAGTATCATTAAAAATATATTTAAAATCAACCAATTATTAGAAAATACAAAATATAATTGGTCACACAAATTTCAATAAAGTTACAATTAATTTAAAAGTGTCAAGACAACAAATATTTTGAAACAAATTAGTTCTTCCAAAACAACAAATAAAAAGAAACGGAAAGAGTATATATAAATATGATAGTTTTGTCTACTAGACAAAATGAAAATCATGTCAATGATTTACGTTTTTACTAATCTTCAAATTCTAAATAACAAATCTATACTATTATTTGGGAAGTCACTTCCCTTAAACAACTTATAAGTTTGTAAGAATTACATTCATTAAAACCCTGAATTTTAAAACTTTTTATAAAACTACCCCAAGCTTTTATAGGAATTTGATAATTGTATTTATCACAATTATTACGAAATACCTAATTAGGAAACAGTTTTAAATACCACATATTTTTAGGAAACTATAAAACAATAGACAATAACTAACCTAATTAATAGGAAAATTTTAAAATCAAATTATCAATCAACATTAACGCACAAACCATTCGAATTAAATATATCAAAAATCCACAAACTAATAAAATAAAAAAAAAACAATTCGTCATAACTATCCCATATATTTAGTACCTATTGAACCCAATAAATCAAAACATTAAACATAATATTTCATATAAGGAAAATCTAAAAATAAATCCATTTATTTTTTCCTGAAAATTAGTAATTGCCATGACCAGTGTTCACGAAAGCGCTAGGCGTTAAGCGGGCGGTGACCCAACGCCTAGCGCCTAGAACGCTTAAGCGGAACGTAGGCGATTTTAGGCGGTTTAAGCGTTTATAACATAATATATGTTATACATATAATATTTTAGATAAAACTTATACAAAAACATTTATTAAAAGAATAAAAGTGTTATATGGTAAATAAAAACATTTATATCAAACAATATATGAACATTTATAACCATATATATATAGTTAAAACTTATAAATTTAAATTTTTATAGTTAGAAATTGGAAAATATATTAAAAAACAAATTTTAGTTACATAATATTTAATTAATAATTTTTTAGAATTATTTCGAAATTGTTTAAAATTATTTTAAAAGTGAAAATTTATAATTACACGGTCTAGGCGGTCGTCAAGACATTACGTGAGCGCCTAGCGCCTAAGCGGGACCTAGGCGAACGCCTAGACCGCTTTTTAGAACACTGGCCATGACTATAAATACTCTAATTAAATAATTCGATTTCGAATTGTTCTAAAATCATAATTAATGTAAATTACAAATCTACCAACTAATAAATCAAAATAATTAATATTGGGAAATTTCAAACAATAAATCAAAATAAATAATTATCGTATATTTCTAATTGAATTTATTATGAGGATATTCTTAGAAGATTCCCTAACAAAGATGAGACATCACATGATCAGGATTTTAGGATAAAATTTTATAGGAGAAAATTTATAAATAAAAAAGAGGTTCATTTATGTCCGAATTTAAATCAGGGACGAGAACGGGATGAGATGGAACCAGATATTTAGGAAGAGATTTTACGGGAACAGAAACAGGACCTAAATTTGGAAATCGAAAAATAGATTCCATCACGATCACCATCATTATCATCATATTTGACTGAAAATTCTAGATACGCTATTTAGTAAAAAAATTGTGAAATCACGTTTTTGGCGGAAAATTTACGATTCATATTTTTTTGGCAGATAAATTTTTACCTATTAACTTTCCTATTTTGCGGGAATTTTGTTACTCACGTTTTTAGACGGAAAATTTACAGAGCAAATTTGGAAATAAAAAAAGAGGTTTTATTTAAGTCTGAGGTAAAATCCGAGACAGGAACGGGATGGGACGGGACGGGAACATAAATTTAGGAGGGGATTTACGGCAATATACATGAGAAGGAAATTTAGAAATCGAAAAGGAGATTTTACTTATGTCCCATTTTAAATCCGGGACAGGAACAAAATGAGACATAAAATCATCAGGATTTTAGGAAAAAATTTATAGGAGAAAATTTGTAAATAAAAAAGAGGTTCATTTATGTCCGAATTTAAATCAAGGACGAGAACGGGATGAGATGGAACCAGAGATTTAAGAAGAGATTTTACGGGAACAGAAACGGGACCTAAATTTGGAAATCGAAAAAGAGATTCCATCACCATCACCATCATTATCATCATATTTGACTGAAAATTTTAGATACGCTATTTAGTAAAAAAATTGTGAAATCACGTTTTTGGCGGAAAATTTACGGATTCATATTTTTTTGGCAGATATTTTTTACCTATTAAATTTCCTATTTTGCGGGAATTTTATGACTCACGTTTTTAGACGGAAAATTTACAGAGCAAATTTGGAAACCGAAAAAGAGAGGTTTTTTTTATGTCCGAGGTAAAATCTGAGACAGGATTGGGATGAGACGGGACGGGAACATAAATTTAGGAAGGAATTTTACGGGAATAGACAGGAGAAGGAAATTTAGAAATCGAAAAGGAGATTTTATTTATGTCCCATTTAAAATCCAAGACAGGAACAAGATGAGACATCACATGATTAGGATTTTAGGATAAAATTTTATAGGAGAAAATTTATAAATAAAAAAAGAGGTTCATTTATGTCTGGATTTAAATCAGGGACGAGAACAGGATGAGATGGAACCAGAGATTTAGGAAGAGATTTTACGGATACTGAAACGAGACCTAAATTTGAAAATCGAAAAAGAGATTCCATCACCATCACCATCATTATCATCATATTTGACTGAAAATTCTAGATACGCTATTTAGTAAAAAAATTGTGAAATCACGTTTTTGGCGGAAAATTTACGGATTCATATTTTTTTGGCAGATATTTTTTACCTATTAAATTTCCTATTTTGCGGGAATTTTATGACTCACGTTTTTAGACGGAAAATTTACAGAGCAAATTTGGAAACCGAAAAAGAGAGATTTTATTTATGTCTGAGGTAAAATCTGAGACAGGATCGGGATGAGACGGGACGGGAACATAAATTTAGGAAGGGATTTTACGGGAATAGACAGGAGAAGGAGAATGAAATTTAGAAATCGAGAAGAAGATTTTTTATGTCCCATTTAAAATCCGGTACGGAAACAAGATGAGACATGACATGATAAGGATTTTAGGATAAAATTTTATAGGAGAAAATTTCTAAATAAAAAAAGAGGTTCATTTATGTCCGAATTTAAATCAGGGACGAGAACGGGATGAGATGGAACCAGAGATTTAGGAAGAGATTTTACGGGAACAGAAACGAGACCTAAATTTAGAAATCGAAAAAGAGATTCCATCACCATCACCATCACCATCATTATCATCATATTTGACTGAAAATTTAAGATACGCTATTTAGTAAAAAAATTGTGAAATCATGTTTTCGATGTCTTAAATTTCTTATTATTTTATTTTAACTACAGTGTTTGAGAATTTTTATTTATATTTATGATTTGAAGGACAATTTTTAATTTAGTTTTATTGATGGTCCGATTTGTCATTCTTTAAATTTATTTATTTTTATATTTTAACTTCATGTTATTTTTATTTGGTTATAATATGATATATATTTATTTATTATCAAATTGTAATAAATCTAATTTTAGAAAATTATATTTATTGGTCATTTAATATTATGTTAAATAATTTTCAGATTAAATAATTCAAAGGAATTAAACATTAAGGCGCATTATAAATAAACAAACACTACAAAATATATAACCAAATTATAAACCAATACAAACGTATGTAAAAAAAACTCAATTATTAAAACATAATTTTCCCGTAATACTTTACATATTTCTATGCCATTATATACAGTTTTCTACAATTTTCTACAATCTCAACAATTAAGCATAATTAAACCATCACCAAAGTTATTCTTAATTTTTTACACAATACCAAATTAAACGTATAAAGTACATTCCTTCCGTGCCATTATGGCACGGGTAAGTACCTAGTTGAAGAGTAAGTGACAAATTGTTGGATAGAAAAAAAATCATTAACCAATTATTGTATAAATAATCTTTAACCGATTATTTCATCATACAGTATTTTGTGAGTTCTAATCAGGACCGGCCTTGAAAATATATGGGCCGTAAGCAAAAAAGATTTTGGACCTATGAACAAAAAAAATTACGGTAACAGTGAGTTTTAGCCATGCACTTTAACTTCTCCGGCCCAGTCAAGCATGCTACTAACTTACCAAAAAAATTTTAGGGTTCATGTAGACCTATAAATACGGAAATTTAAAGCAGATAGTGAAAAAAGTAAAAAATCTAGAGACTCCACCGCTTCGAAGATTCGAATTAGAGATCTTTGAGATTTGACAACCATTCAAATTTTACCCAAACACCGTTAAAATCCAACATTTTTCTTTCGACGTCAGGAATTGTAGCGACAACATTTCCGCCGACAAAATCCTACTAATATAAAGGTAAATATATGATATTCAAGATATTTCTTTTTGTTAGTTAATTAAATTTTCATTAACAGTTGACCCATTTTTTGGTTTTAGATTTATATTCAACTAAATCACCATTCCGTTTTTTAAGTTTGATTTTTCTTTTCTATCAGCAAACTGTTTGTGTTTTTTTCTCAAGTACGTATTTGAAGGAAAGTAAAATCGGATTCCTATACTCAAATATCTGAATATGTGAAATTTTTTATTTGTGCTAATCGATCCAAGCATTTATTCATTTTCATTTTTCTTAAGGAAATGAATGAATTTTGTTTTTCTATAGACTAAGAAATGCACTATTCTAACCTTCACATATATTGATTCTTTAAAAGGAAAAAAGCATAGCCATTTGGAGCGCCAAAGTGACAAGGAATCTTCCGTTTCCAAACAAAACGTAATACTATGTCGCAAACAACCAAGGTAACAGAACATACAAGAGAAACGGCTGATTGGTCTAAGTTACCTAGAGAGCTCCTTGGCTTAATCGTTCTTCGAATGTTCTCCACCATCGAACTCAAACGTTTCCGTAGCATCTGCACATCTTGGCGCTCCTCTGTTTCCGGCGCCAACAACAATCATTTTCTGAGCTTCCCTCCCATCCTCTTGAGGCCTCTCGTAGTCTGTCTCTATATCATCCATGGAAACGTCCAAATTGTCCGCTTCCACTGCCGCAAGGTCCTCTCACGCGCCGCCTTCTTTCGCGTCACTCTTTCCTCCTCTCCGGACCAAGGGTGGTTGATCAAATCCGACTCCGACCTCAACTCCGGGAAATTCCATCTCCTCAACTCCCTCTCCCGCCTCCCACTAAAACATTCGTCCAAGAGCATCAACCTGTTGGAGTTCACAGTCTCCGAGATTCAAGAAGCTTATGCGGTTCTTAGCCGCCGCCATAGAAAAACAGCTCGTGGATTCAAAAGAGTGGTTCATGTCAGAGTCCCGGGAAAAGATTTTCGTGTTCTAGTGATCGGTAGCGACGGGAAGATCAGGTACTGGAATAAAGAAAAGAAGTGGAGCAGAGTCAAAGACCAAGTAGCTCAATTCTCTGACATCATAGTTCACAAAGGTCTTACTTACGCATTGGATACAAAAGGGGTTATTTGGTGGATTAGTTCCTCTTACGAAATCTTCAGGTATGGACCTTCAGTATATGAAAATATCACTAGTGGCTGTTGCAGAGACAAAAGGTTTGTGGAATGTTGTGGAGTGCTTTACATTGTCGACCTTGAAGAGAACGTCCCAAAGAAAAAAGCTGGTTCCTCGTTTTACCGAATGATACACGACGATGTTGGGAATGTGGGATGGGAAATCGAAAGGGACCGTCCCAAAACGGTGGGTTTCAAGGTTTACAAGATGGATGAGGAAATAGTGAAATGGGTAGAAGTTAAGTCATTGGGAGATTATGCATTTGTGATGGCTACCGATACTTGTTTCTCGGTTTTGGCTCATGACTTCTACGGATGCCTGCCAAATTCTATCTACTTCAGCGACAAGGAAGACGAGATTAAGGTGTTCAAGCTCGATGATGGTAGCATAGCGACAATGTCGGAAGCTGAGCAGAGTTGTTTCCAAATGTTTGTTCCTAGCTTTCTCTAATCTTGTTTAGCTCAAAGCTAATCTTTTTATATTAAGAGTATCAATCATCTGAATAAAAAAACCTTACCTTTTCATCTTCCATTTCGGTATAGACAAAGTGTATTGAACGGAAGATGCAACTTGTTTATTGTAACATACATCGGAAATATCTTCATCTTCGGTATCATGATGAAGCATTGAGATGTTTTAGCACTGCTTCAGAAGAATGACGAGCAAAGTGCTTCTGCCTTAGCTTCACATAAGGATACCCGAGGAACGACAAGAAATGAGCCGGCTTTGAGAACGATGTTATCTCATACCATACTTGACCATTCCCGTCAAGCTCTATCGAAAACCGTTCTTCTCCAGCCAGTAAATGGCCCTGAAGAGTGCCGCTTCCGTAACCGAAATGTGCAGGGCCTTTCCTAGATTTGCGGCTTTCATCGACATAAACCACTTGCAGAGGAAGCATTACCCATGGAAGAACTTCTTTCACACAGATGCAAAACTTGTTACCGGTTTCAACAGGAGTTGCAGGATCAACAAATGTCCAGTCCATACCAATATGCCTGCCGATCGAAATCAATTGAGAACAAAACAGAGATTCATTTCATTGATTTGAGATGAATATAACCAAACATACTTCCAATTCTGGAGAGCTTTTTTCCCCTTCTCATAACTCTCTCTACCGGAACCGACTAAAACACGAGCATGATTGATCAAGAATCCATCTTTATCGACTTCTGAATCTTCCTTTAGTTTAGCTACAGACCTAGACGAAGCTCCTCTGTACTTGTTGTCATAATTGAACGTTCCTGTCCTGGATTTTAAAATCACACACCATATTTATAGATATACTCAAGAGAGACTTTATAATTGCAAGATTTTGTTGTTTTGGTCCTAGTTTACGATTTTGAATCTTACTTGTTGAGTACTTGCTGCTGTTGCTCGGAAGATGGACGGCCCCAACTCAAGAACACCATCTCCTTGCACAAGAATTGAAGCAGACCCACAAACAATCACCTGAAAAAGTAAGTGAATCAGTTGTTGTTTTATCAAGGTAAATTTAAAAATCGTAACTTTGAGAAATTCCAAATTTGAATTTGGGACATGTTCAGAGGTGAAGAGAGAAGAACCTGCAAGCTTCACAAATCAGAGGCGTTTAAATTTAATCCCATTTCATTCGGTTATTGGAGCTCCAGAGATTTATTATCTCAATCCTGATGTGTTCCCGGTTCACACTATGTCGTTTCTTTGCATATCGAACGGCACGGTGTTTGTTAATGAATTATCTAAAACGACGAAAAAAGCCGCACGTGCAAAGCCACGTCTGTACTGAGATCAAAACACAAATGTTTTGGTAGTCAAGAATTGGGCACTGTTTTTTTTTTAGTTTTAGGATAATAGTTGTTCGGCTCACTATGTACTTCACATGTCTTCATTTCTATGATCCGAAAACATATGAGAAACTCAACCCATTAAATGGTTCTGAGCATAACTTAACCACTGAGGATGTGTAGGCAGACCCGAGTGGAATGTATTGTAAACAATGTGTCCTAATAGAAAATGATGTCGTCAAGGAATATGCAACTCTCTTTAAACGGAAGTGTTGGAGGGATTTCTAATTGATATGTGGAAAGGAACCAAACAGCAACTAGAAGGAGAAAACACTCTCTAAGGTCAAAAATAGGTCGTCCTCCCCAAAAAGAAACTGTACAAGGCCAGAAAATAATGCCGTCAATCATCAAACTGATCAGAACTAGTAATGGGACTTTTTAAAGGGAGTGAAGAAAGTAAAAACTGTTTGTCATTGCTAAGGTCGTCCTTATCTCCAACCTGCTTTGTTTTCACCACATCCTGCTCTCAGAATCTCGCCCTTGTATGGGTTTTTACTCGAATCACACTACCACGTTTACCTCTATCATTATCTGTTGAATCATTTCTATGATTTCCTCAAAGACTGGTCTTTGTGCTGGGTCTTGATGCCAACATATCTCTAGAAGTCCCTTCACTTTTGGGTGCGTTTTCTTTGGAATTTTCGGTCGGAGACCCTGAATAGCAAACTCAATTTAGCCTCTGGATCTGGAGTAAAACAAAAACATGAATGACTCAAAATGACTCAATGTTCTTCTTTTAGAAACATACCTTTTGGACAACACCTACAGCTGCTTGTAGTGGAGTCAAAAAGGCATATGGGATCTGTTTCCATTATTTACAAATGAATGATACATCAGTAGGCATGAAAGACACAGACAAAGAACTGTAAGCAGATTCTTAAAGATTCAGACAAAGAACTGTAAGCAGATTCTTACATCACCAGTCAAAAGTTCCCATAGCACTATTGCATAGCTGAACACATCTGCTTTGTGATTGTAAGGTTTGTGCTCAATGACCTGGGTTTCCGAAGTATATTGTCAAAGTGAGAGATAAATCTCTAGGAGAGCCAGCACACCATATAGACTGATGCAATAAGTTTTCTAGACTCCAAAAGCTTATTTCTACACCAAACACGTAAGCCAGATCAATAAATTTAAGGTACGGAAATCACACCTCAGGAGCCATCCACCGGTAAGTTCCTGTTTCAGCTGTCATGACCCCTGATTCAATCTGCACTCTGGCAACTCCAAAATCAGCAACCTTGACAAGCTGCATAAAATTATCCTAAGTTAAGAACCCTAGAGTCTGGTGCTTTAGGTAGAAATAAAACAGGTTCGCAGAGATAAATTGTAGACTACACAGAGTAACCAAAGAGAGAACAAATCGTACTCCATGTTCATCCATAAGAAGATTAGCAGTCTTTAGGTCCCTGTGAATAATATTGTTTTGATGTAGGTAGCTCATTCCTTTTGCCACGTCAAGTGCAACTTTAAGCAAAGTTTGAAGTTTGAAAGCGCATTTCTGTTTGTGAAGAAAATCATATATGCTCCCACGAGCCATAAACTCTGACACGAAGATAAAACAAGTAAACTCAAATGACATGTTTTTGTGAATTACAACTCAATTTGGCATCTATTGAGAGCATACCAGTTACGATACAGAGGGTTGGAGATCTTGTGCATGCACCCAAAAATTGAACGACGTTTTTGTGTCGGACTTTCCTACAGACAGTAAAAGCATCAGTTAATGGACACAGAAAACAATGAAGCATGCATGTTGATCGCTTTATTTTGGTTAAGGGAGGTTGATCACATTATACAGCATAAAAGGTGTAGAAAACCACAACAACTTGCAAAATGTAAGACAAGGACTGATAAAATATAAGCCTGCTCTTGAATATAAATGTCAGACAAGGAAGGGATCAGTAAGGCATGTTTCCATATATATATATATATACTTAACTGGATGCAGTGGAATTCGTGTACTGTACATATGAGAATATGAATTTATAATGATGATGAGAATTAATTGCACAGACCTCATTATAAAAACTTCTTGAGAAAATTCTCTAAGCATCTCAGTGTTTACACGCTCAGGCTTGATAAATTTGATAGCTACTTCCTGACTGCAATAAGTGCCTTTATGCCTGCATAGCCATCAAAAACAAATTACTCTTCTAAACAAAAACTTACGGTTTTTCAAAACGAGCTAACGGAACAATAAAACTCACAGATCTCCATATGAACCAGATGCCACTTTCTTTTCAATTTTGAGCTGTTTCACGTCAATTTCCCACTCGTCAGTTCCATCTGTGGGTATTTCAATGCAGGCAGGTATCAGTTCGTTGCTTGATTTGTCATGCTCAAAGAACGCAATAGATTTCTGTTTTGAACCAGGTTGATCCTGCAGAAACAGCAAACGGAATATATAGGGAGAGGACAACTGTCAAATATTTGAAGTAAAACATAGCAACAAACTCAAATTGAGAATCAGTGAGAGAAAATATGACATGTTCACAAAAGTTCGGATATAGAAAATACCTTAAGCTTCAGTATCTCCTTGCTCAATGCATCTTTTAAACCATCTGTTTCCTATAATTCCAAAGTGCATAAGTTTCGCAATTAGTGATAAGTGATAACAGAGACAGAAAGGTACTCAAGATCTCGCTAAGTCATTCACTAAGTGACAAGTAGCATGATTCTTCCAAAAGCTAAAACCACCATACCTCCTGGGACCAACCATCGACTACAAAGACGTCCAGAGAGAAACCATCCACAGTGGAAAATGCATGAGCCTCTTGAATATTAAGTCCAAGTTCACCAAGTAGGGAAGTCAGCTGAAACAGAACACCATTTCTAACTCAAATAATCACAAAATGGAAGAAATAACCTGACTAAGATGAAGCAAATAGTGATATTAGATGAGAGTGTGTAACGAATTTATGCAGCAAATAGTGATATTAGATGAAGCATCACCAACCTGACTAAGAAGCTTCGGCTTATCAATGGTTGAAAATGTGATCTCGTGCATCGGTCTGCATGATAAGCAACAAAGTTATTAAACATGAGACAAGAGAGAAACAAATACAAAAACATAATTAACAACATAAATTAACAAAAATCTCACCGAGTAGACAATGTAGCATTCACAGCACTATCAACATCTTCAACAATTTTATTTCCCTGAGTAATAGCCTCAAAATTTGGAGAAGAACCAAAAGTCGGAGGTGCAAGAACCCTTTCGACAGGAAAAAAAACACACGATTAAAAAGAAAATTCATTGTTGCAAATCGATCTCAATTTGATAGAACTCCATACCCCTGCCCGCATGGATGGCTAGAGCTTTGAGCATCTTCCTCTACCGCAGGGTCAGAGTCAGCAGAAACTCTGGGAGAAACCTTCAATAAAGAGAGCCAGAGAAACCAATTAACACAACAAAAACCAAAATTTCTTACAAAGGTTTCAGTATTGGCTCAAGCTTTGATTACCTGTACACTACGGACTTCAAACACAGGCCTAGTTGCAGGATCTTCAGCCAATTTAAGCAATTTCTGATGTGTGAGAACATCTTCTGCTCTCTCAACTTTAACATCAAGAGCATATCTGTAATGTCAAACCAAGAAACTTGATTTCAATTGACACGTGTTGAGAAACGCAAAAGATTTATCAGTTATTTGTCAACAACATATGACTCAGAGAGAGATCAGTCACTGTCGATGAAATAAAATTGAATAATCGAAGCGAAACAAAACATAAGAATTGAGTAGAAAAGAAAAGAAATTGCAAGATTCAAGAAGATACTAAAAAAAACCCTTATCCTAAATTTTTCCAATTGATCAAATCCAAAAAAACCCTAATGAAACAGGCGAATGAAATGTAGAAGAAGAATACCGAGCAGGAAGACGATTGAAATGGAGCCAAAGTTGATCTTCGAAATCAGGAAGATTGGCTTCTTCGTAGTTAGATTCTTGAAGTCTCTGTAAAACCTCACCGTAGACATCGAGTTTCATCCGGTAATGTCTAGGGTTTTCTTGAGACGGCGAAGCAACGACGGCTCTGCTGCCGCAACTCTCCGACTCGTCGTTGATCGTCATCGGAACCAAAAAAATCAAACGACGGCGGATCGGAAAAAGTGAAATCAACCAAAATCCGAATGATCAAGAAAAAAAAGAATGATCCGTAAAGATTCAGGTAAGGTAAGAATGAGAGAGAAACAGAGACAATCTTGAGGGATTCTTTCTTATAAACGCGAAACAGAAATAAAGGATTTGAGAGATTAAAGAGAGAGAGAGAGAGAGAGAGATTTGGGCTTTAGAGCGAAGGAGAGGAGAGGAACGTTACTGTGTGATTTTTACACGTTGGGAATAGCCACGTCAGTAATTCTGTTTTGTGTGATTCTGTTTCGTTTTTTTAAAAATTTTTTTTAATTTCTCTAGTGGAAATAGTGGTGTTGCCTTTTTATGATTATAAGAAATAAAGTTTATATTGGTTGCTTTATGATAACCTTAAGAAAAAAAAAAAAAAAAATTTACTCAACTGATGTATTTTATTGAGTTTAATTGATAATCTTGTGCGGTACAAAAATAGCATTAAAAATGTTACCGTTATTTTTAATTATTGTAGTTATCCTTTTTTTATCCGTTAAAAAATGTGTACTACTATTTTATATCATTAATTAATTATATGTGCAATGTTTATTACTATTCAAATTGATATATGTAGGTTTATGATTATCATAACTCTAATTAGTGATTTTTTTAATTATATTCAAATTCAGATATGCAATGTTGCAATTAATGCGTACATTTAAAAAAAAAAAAAGATAGACTTAAATGGCTTTATGATTTTAAAATGTAGTTTGAAAAAATAATTAATTAATTTTTACTATATAAATTTACGGTTCAATATGTCAACTATACTCACTGTTCATCATAACGATCAACACACTGACCATACTTTTTATCACTTTTGTCGAACAGATTCAATCATCCCAAACTACTTGGAGCACGAAATTTAATTTATCTCTTGAAACAGTAGTAAATCTATTTAAATAGTGTCGTTGTAAAATAATTTTAAAACAAAAGTGGTGTAATTCCCATTCGTTAGGTTAGGTCAACCATATTCTTTAGAAGGTGCTAAATATTTTATTGTGTAACACAATCTTGACTCAAACCAATGGTGTGATGGTGTGATGGTGTGAATGAGTCTAATTAGGGAATTTTTTATCCAATCAATTAGAAAATATAATAGATGTATATTTATAGTATCCAATGCATAATTATGTGTTCTAAGTTTGAGAAATTTTTTATTAATTAATATTCAAAAATAGTAGACTGAATTTCAATAGTGTTAAAATATATCAATTTGAGCAAAAAAACATTGTTGGTCAATAACATAGAATATAGAAGTGACGATACTAAAACAAACTATTAGGCTCCATGTCGCGGTCAATATAGAGCTTTCATCTACAAAAATATATAAATTTGAATATTCATAGTGGAGTTAATTAATTAGTAATAGTTACAAATATTTTCGTACCACTTAATTTGAAGATTTTAAGCTAATTCGACCATTTTTTATGTTAACTATTTGTATGTTTTTGAATTAAATTATTGTTAATTACCCCACTTGCAAAACCAAAAATAAGTGGTCCATGAGCATATTAAATTATTAATATACAATCACTGTTTGTTTTGATTTTGTAATATAGATAACACAGTAAACGAATTGTCGACGGTACTCGACATCATTAATGACGGATTGAAAACAATGACTGGATCACAAATTATTTGACAAGAGGTTTGCCTTATTAATAATTGTGATTAATTAAGTAATCAAGAGGGAGTAGGAAACTGAGATTTGAGGAAATATTCAGAGGAATATGCTGACAACATAGTGACATTGACATACATAAACAAATACAATGCACATGTGTGATATACTGATATCCCTATATACTGAATGAAACAACGTCGAAATGTTTATCTTTTTCTACATTATTAATTGCGGTCAGATAATCGTATACACGTCTCCTTTCTCTCAACTCCTGTTCAAAACTTCTAATTACCTTAGCATACGACGTGTTAAGAGTTTTGGTTTCATTTATGACATGTACAAGCTTTTATTAAGACTATACGAGTGAGAGTAGCTTAAATGAAGCAAAAGAGAATTGAATCTTGCATTACTCATTTGGTCCAAGATAAGGGTTACAAGAAACAAACGATCCTAAAGATTGTTATCCTCTGTTTTTTTCACGCTTACAAATCCAAACCAACACTAAAAGTCATAAACACTAAAACACACAAGAGAGAGATCTAGAAAATTTTTTTTTTCTTTTCTTTTGGCTAATTTTAAGGATGCTCAATTACAAAACCTTTACATACTTTTGCCAAGACCAAAAAATATAGCTCACCTTGAATCACGGTTGTGTCTCCTCCTGTCTGGACTCCCATAAGGAGAGTAAGCACGCTCTCTCCTTGACCTTTCTCTACGAGGTGGAGGTGAATAGTCACGCCGTCCTCTCAAAGGTGACCGTCTTGGTGATCTACGGTGTCCATAATCATCACGTCCATAGTGTCTACCACGGTCCCTGTCCCGGTCCCGGTCACGGCCTCCTGCAAAGAGTTGGTAGTTTTGTTATCTATTTAAATGCAATCTCACTCAAATAGAATAATTCGAACATCAGCTTTCAAAGTCTGGCTTTTACCATTATCCCTAGAGCTTTTCAAACCAAGATAGTGCCCTGGAGTGGGAGTTCTTGGGCGCTTTCTCCTCGACTGTAGAAAACAGAGTATCAAAGTACATAAAACCAACATGAAATGGAGACAATTTCTCACCAAAGAAAAAAACAAAGAGTAGGTTCAAGAAACCAAATAAGTATTAGACCAAGTGAACTTTTATCGAAATGAAAAAGCGAGATGAATGAATGCAACCAGTGAGCATGCAAAAAAAGGCTTGTAATACCATAAAACCCTTCTCTAAAAGTTGTTGATAATGTCCGATGATTAGTTGAGAGTTGAGGTTGTATAGATGTGGTTGGGCAATATATGATTAGTTGATCATGATCATTTGGAAAAGCTGTTTAAGCTCGGGCCACTGATCAAGCTGTGTTAAGGATGAACTCGTCATCTTTTGATTGCTGACGAAATATATTTTCTGAACAGCCATAAACAATAATGATATCAAACTCAAAAATATATTGCAACCAAAATTCAGTGGTAGGATTTTTTACCCTTTCAACAGTTATGTATCGGCCCTCCAGAACAGACTGGTTGAGGTACTTAATGCAGCGGTCAGCATCTTCATAGCTATTCATTGTAACAAAGGCAAAACCACGAGACACACGAGTGCGAGGCTCCACCACAAGAAAGCACGAGGAAACCTGTGAGAAAGCTCTACTCAGTAACAAAGCTTAAAGATTAAATGGCCAACTATGAGGACAGAGGATCAGCTTAGACATTATTACCTTTCCCTCCTTGGAGAAATGGTCTTCAAGCTCCCTCTCTGTGACCCTTGTAGATAGGCCGGTCACATAAAGAGTATTCCCAGGGTTTTCGGTTTCAGTCCTGCCAACCAAAATACATAACCAAATAGTAGAAACTATCAATCTAATTACAGGAACCACTGTTACAGACGACAGAGCAATGAAACCTTTGATGCAGAGAGAAAAAGTAATAACTAACCTTCCACGGTTTCTTGACCTCGACCTAGAAAGGTTAGGTCACCAAAAGAAGATTATCATGCAAGCATATACAGAGTTTTCTTAACGAAACGCTAAACATTGCTAAAGTATATGCACAATTATGACAAAATAACTAACCTTCCACGGCTTCTTGATCTTGATCTAGGCCTTGGGAAGGACCTCGACCTAGACCTAGACCTGGATCGTGATCTGGACCGCGATCTGGACAGTTCTTTGCGGGGTGAAGGAGAACGCGAATCTCTGAAGCCAAAAATAAGTTAAAAAATCATGTCTAAACTTTGGTTCTAACCATAAATTGAGCTTAAATTTTAGAACAAGGATCTACACATCGATTAAATATGTAACATCTCTCACTGAGACCTCTTATTTTCGACACATCAAACAAGGTCACATCATTTCTAAAAGGCCTGGATCAAGAGCTAAATATTAGTAGCATTAGATCAGCGTCATAAGAAACCCAAAATTTCATTTTTGTAATCCAAAATTAAGGCTTAATCAAATGTAAAGATTCGCAAATGATTCACAGAGCTATCAGATTTTACAATGTACCGTTGTGTAAAGCAATCAAAGGCCAAAACGCACAAAATCAGGAGAAACGAAATTCACACAAACGAATTTGAACAACAAGCCATAAGAAAATGAGACTGGAAGCAACAGAATCGAATCTAACCTTAATCTTGGAGAATTCGCCTGCAAAACAATTCAAAACAAGAAATTACTTGAATTACCAACAGAAAAATCAAATAGGAATCAAGAAGAACAAAAACGAAGAAGGAGCCATAGAAATTTACCATTGCGAAAGAAACAATAGGACTCGCGACAGAGACGCAGAGAATTAGGGTTTTACTGTCAGAATAAACAAAAATAAAATTATATAAACAATAGATCAAATAATATTCGCATGTGGCAAGACTCATCTTCGTTATCAAAGTTACTTACTTTTGGGCTCGACCTCGATTTATGAAGACGTTTTACTAAAATCTGATATCTCAACAAGTACTGGCCTTCATTTAATGCAATTATATGTAAATAACTTTTTTTTTTGTTCAATAGGTAAAGAACTAGTTTGCACAAAAAAAAAAAAAAGAGGTAAAGAACTTAAAATTACTCACATTGTACTATTCTTCTCCAATTTGGTTAGTTGATTGTTAGTATCATGATATCTCTTTTCTCAAATTATATAAACTAAAAATATTTCTGTCGAAAATGAAATTTCTAGTTTTTAATAAGAAAACCCAAAAAGACAAAAGAAAAAACACATTGTAATTGTTAGCTCTAACTTGTTTTTTTATACTATAAAATTTATAAACCAAGCAGACAAAGTTTTTACTGATTTTCTATTGTCCTCTTTAAATAATGTTACACTACTCTATTAATAATGGGCCTAACTCAACACCCAAAAGCTAGCTCAAGGGAGGAGGTTTGTCTCACACTATATATCTTGCCCAAGGACATTATTTCTTTCCGATATGGGATATTCTAACACACCCCCCTCACGCTGAGCGTGAAGTTTGTGGGACTGGACATCCACGGGTGGTAGCCCACTATCGAGAAAGTTTGGACCTAAGCTCTGATACCATATTAGTAATGGGCCCAACTCAACACCCAAAAGCTAGCTCAAGGGTGGAGGATTGCCACATCACTTAAATATTGTCCACAAGACTCTCTTACTCTCGATGTGGGACATTAATACTGTTAGAATATCCCACATCGGAAAGAAATAATGTCCTTGGGCAAGATATATAGTGTGAGGCAAACCTCCTCCCTTGAGCTAGCTTTTGGGTGTTGAGTTAGGCCCATTACTAATATGGTATCAGAGCCCAAGGTTAAATTTCTCTACTCTCTGATTGTGACCCACCCGTGGATGTTCAGTCCCACAAACTTCAAGTTCAGATGTCCAATCCTGAACTTGAGGGGGGTGTATTAGTGTCCCACATCGAGAGTAAGAGAGTCTTGTGGACAATATTTAAGTGATGTGGCAATCCTCCACCCTCGAGCTAGCTTTTGGGTGTTGAGTTAGGCCCATTACTAATACACTCCCACCATTATTGTCACAAATTAGAAAATCTTAGCTACAAAAAACAGTATTTGTAAATCCTTTAACAGAACCAAATGTATCGCCCAAAAAAATGAAATTACTGAAGTCTCCCGCAGATTATGAACATAGGCTTGCTAAATTATACAAAACCCATTTTAAAATAGGCCCATTAGCCCAATCTGACAACGGCAGAGAGATCCCGAGTCAGTTCCGACGGCGCTGACCAAAGAAACGCGTCTCAGGAGAAAATTCCGCACAGAGAGAGAAAGAAGAGAAAGAAGAAAAAGAAGAAAAAGAAGAAAAAGACGAGAGAGAGGTGAAGAAATTTGAAGAAATCAGCATTGAGAAGCAACAATGGCTTTCACGATCTACACTTGCAAAGAATGCGGAACAGATCTAAATCTGAACCCTAACGATCTGTTTCCACCGGATTTCTACTTCGAAGCCGGTAACAAAGGAACACTCTCATTCGCCGCCGTCAACGCCGACAAATTCCGCTTCGAAAAAGAAGATAAGATCAGGCCTTTCTTCGAAACCCTAAATTACTGGGGAATCCAACGGAATCGAACCAAGATCAAGTGTAATAGTTGCAACCACCTCATCGGTCACATCTACGACGATGGTCCACCGCTCACTGGTGGTATTGGTCAATACGGATTCGGTCCGAGTCAAGTCGTCCCTCGTGCTCCTCGTTATCGATTCAAAACCAAAGCGATTCAAGTCTCATCCCAGACTTAGCTGAAGCAGAGGTTTAAAGCTTTACATAGATAATATATATGTACACTTTGTCAAAAGAGTGAATAGGATTGTAGATGTTTGTTGCTTAAAAATTCAGATCATAAGGCGGTTAGACCTTCGTGTTTCCGTCCGTCTTAGCGCTCGTGGTGAAGCAGACTGCTTCACCAAAAGTGCCAAGACGGATGGCAAGAAGGAGGTTTAACCGTCTTGCTTTTGAAGAAACATCTATTATCCTATTCTCTGCGTTGTCTCTTGTCTGTTGTAGAATAATCCGGTACAGTGAATCGGATCGAGTAACTAGTTTAGTTAAGATATGTTTAAATAAGTATGTGGTTTGGCTTGGATTTTGATCATATTTTGTAGTGTTTGTGTTTGTTGTGAATTGAAATTCGATGGTTATGATCATATTTCTGGTGTTTGTGTTGCTCGATTGTTCGAATTGAGATTTGAAGGATGAATCTTTTATTGTTTTGTTTGGAGATTGGTTTATCTGGTGGGACTAGTTTCACTATTAAGCCGTTGAAATTTCATACAAGGAACTTAAAAAGCTTAATTCTTT